>OW626789.1:12433986-13750236 GCA_939628115.1 Tribolium freemani
AATCGCAGCTAAGAGCCCAACTATTAAGTTGTTTGGGTGTTGGTTTTCGTTATCAACACCTCCTTCAACCGAAATAACTCGGCAGTGTTGAATTCGTCCAAAAGTGAGGAAGGAGTCACGTAGAATCGCCTGATGCAATTTATCACGTAACGAGATAAAATGAAATATTTGAGTGCCATCCGTGAAATATTCAAGCAGAGACGCTCCTGGCTCTTCATATAGCAATACTTCAGAACGGGAAAAATTTTACTTTTCTTCAGCGAGTTGCTGTTATGCAACGGGGAGCTCTCACGATTTGTCAGCGTTTTTGCAAATGAAAGAAGATCCAGGGCTTTGCATGTGATCTGGACTGTAATAATTCCGGTGAAGTGTCTGCAACTTCCTCCGGGATGTGTCGTAACTATCATTTAGAGCTTTATTACTAACAATATTTACGGCAAATTTACGACCGTTTCCAATAATAAAATTCCACTATGTAGCGTTTTGCGGGTTTTTCCAAAGTTGTGTGGCAATATAATATTATAAAAAGTAATGCCCAGTATGTGATCTTATTGCTAATTTTTTTTCAAACTCAACGCTTACAAATTTAAAAAACGCATTGTATTATTTTATGTAATTTTAAAAAAGTACTGTTGCATGTTTGCTTTCTGGGCTTTTGTTGGGGACAAAGTCATAAAGCTTTTGTCTACAGACAGTGTTCACCACTTTTAAGCTGTTTAATTAATTCATTAGCAAAGACGTTTCCGGCACAATAACGGTCGCAGAAATTGTTTGAAGGAAATATGGAAATAAGAAGCATCATTACTTTTTTGAAGAAAACAATAGTAAAAATTAAAAATAATTAATAATACTACTTCGATCAACAAAATTGTATGCAGCTTTCTTGGGATCTTGTTTACCCTCGACCAAATGGCTCCTGAAGGGATATCTGTGATTGCAGGAATTGTAGTGACAAAAAAAGAAGTTAAAAAATTGGAAAAAAGTAAGTGATAAGTTTTCCTAAAACTGAATCTTCTATTTAAATCTGATTTTGTCAACGGTGCACACTAACTAATTTTAGTTTTTAATAATATTCATATCGGTTTAGAAAATAAAAAAAACGTTTTCAGGAAGTGTATAGTAAGCATTTTAATCAGAGCTTTTCGTGAGTTTTATTCACTTGAACCACATGGCGTAATTAAGAAAGGATTTGTAAATAAGTTGTAGACTTGATAAAAGAGTTAAACCAGTTATGGCCCACGAGTTAAACCCAATCACGTAGGACCCTTCTTGTGGAATTAATTGGTTTAGGATTTGCAGTAGTTGTTTATTCTAGACCCCTTTTCTCTCGGCACGTTATTCCCAAGGGTCCGAAGACACACAGACACAGAAACCCGGTAAAACACATGGGAGTCTCCACAAATAAAACTTCGTGGGACAAAGTTGTAAAAATCCGGAAACCATGTGTGCACCCAGCTGGCGGCTTTTCTGCATCGTGCCAGTTCCAAAGACGTCTCAAGATGGCTATCTAACCGCGTTTTTGCCACCCATCGAGAGTCCATGACCGAAGTATCAATTTTGATGCAATTATCTTGACGTGGGCCTCTCGATGAAGGGCTCATAATAACATTATTTAGGGTCCTGGATGACTGGCTCTTCCAAACAATTACGTAATTCGATTAATCTAGGCACGGATTTATCACAGAGCTAATCCTATTATCATTGTTATCCTGAGATAGGGTTGGAGGAATTTTAATCTCGCGTCAGGTGTCTGGAGAGATTCTTCAGTTTGAAAGTGAAGGTTAACACATTGTTGGTATTTGCTGGGAGTTCTGGCTTCCTTATAAGGCGGGATGCCAACTTGAGTGCTCTTTGTCTTGGGTTATTTGCCTAGGAACGCGCTTTATCAAAATGATTTTTTATTGGTCAATTTCAATCCATTACTGTTAATTATTGCCTGCGTACCCCGAGACCGGCTATCTCCCATGTAATTACATTGTACCAAAACGCAGGGATTAATTACGATATTTTTAGTTTGACGGTCGAAGGGAATGCCTGGTTTTATTACTAATTAAACCCATCGATAAAACGGAGAGCTGCAATTAGGGAGTAGATGATTTTTCTGGGTTAGGGGTCACGGTCACACTCATTCAGTAATCACACCAGAAGATGATATTACGTATTCGTGTCGGGTGTATAGTATATATGTGAAAGTAGCCAAGCTCATTCATTCCGTGTTTATATGGTAAATGCGGTTCCGAGATTATGCACGTTTTCTAAGGTCAATGCTAAAGGCTGCGATCTGGGTCATCATTTCGATATGCACCAGCACAGAAAATGCTAAGAGTCTTAATTGAATCCTGCCGTTAAAATGACATGACAAATTTGAACCGTGCCCAGACATGGTTTTCCAAGTCCAAACGTGCTGACACGACGAAATTTATTAATTACCGACATTAGCCTGAATGGAGATAATCACAAGAACAAACATGTCGATCGCAGCATCTGAATAATGAACGAGCCTTGCTCAAAAAATAAGCACAAGAACTCCTCTCGATTTTGTAACAAGCTGCCCGAAAAAACGTTTCTGGAAATAGTCCCTTAGGTAGTTTTAGAAGAGCTTTCAAAGAAAGCTGGAGTCCTCTTTTTATCAATGTTTCAAAATCTTTGAAATTTTATTAAAATTTGCATCTGAGCTATTTTCTGGTTGAATCTCAAAAAAAAGAAGTGATGCACATGTGGTCAATCTATTTTAATTCGTAAAATTTTGATTTGGAATACCTACGTTTTTTTAAATTTTGTAATAATCGATAATAATTAAAAAAAACACGTGTGTTACGTTATTTTTGCACGATGCACTATGTTCCAGAAATATCGCTTTCAAAGAAAGCTGGAGTCCTCTTTTTATCAATGTTTCAAAATCTTTGAAATTTTATTAAAATTTGCATCTGAGCTATTTTCTGGTTGAATCTCAAAAAAAAGAAGTGATGCACATGTGGTCAATCTATTTTAATTCGTAAAATTTTGATTTGGAATACCTACGTTTTTTTTAATTTTGTAATAATCGATAATATTTAAAAAAAACACGTGTGTTACGTTATTTTTGCACGATGCACTATGTTCCAGAAATATCGTGCAGCTACTTTATTTTGGAAAATAAACCTTTCCATTAATTTTTTGCAAATAAGGGCGAGTTGTAGCTTTAGGAAAATTGTCTCAGGACAAATGTTTACTGAAAGAAGCTTTTTTTTCTATTTTGTTCTAAGCAATCACTTCCTCGAGTTTTTCCGCGGACCCTGTATTTGGAATTTGTCGATATTTGTTCTTCTATTTTGTTTGTAATAAAGAAAGGAAAACTTGCAAATTGAAATAAAATTTTAATTTTTTTTCAAAACAGACTGTATTTCCAAAGATCCGTTTAGTGCATTTTAACTGTATTTACATGTAGCTTCAAGCTTTAGTTTATTAGCGAAGTAACAATAGGTACATTAATAAGAATATACAGCCTTTTTCCAAGCTCCAAGGGTCATCGATTTTTTGTTAGAGAAAATTTTAAAACTTCTGATGCTTGTTACCCATGTTTTCAATTTGTAATGATTTTTTATTTTTTGTAAAATTTGATCAAATAATTTCTTGTGGTTTCAGTTATTATTAAAAAAAAGCTTTTAACAAATTAATTTTAGTTGCATTTTTTTCACACATTATTACCTATAAAAAAAATTATTGCCTTGTCTTAACCAAAAACTAAAGCAATTTAGTAATGATGTATTTATTTAAAAACATTCATAAACGATTTGCGTAAAAACGCATCACTAGGTCAAGTTGACACTTTGGTTTTTTTTTAATATCTTTCGAATGCATCATTGCTGGAACATAAAAATTTATCGCAAATAATTTAAAATATATTCCGTGGTGTTTATTTACGATAAACAGGCCTCGGGCCATAAATGATTTACGTAAAAACGCATGGAAATTACACCCCTGTCTAAATATTTACGCCCTGGGGCCCCATTCCGCCTATTATCGGGATGTATGTCATCATCTCGCGCATCAAAGCGAAAAATCACGCCAAAAAGTGCAATTTAATATGTCGGCAAGTGGCCAAATAAAGGTTTAGCTGGAGGACCTCTTCAGAAAGTGAGATGACTCGAGATTGCGATTCTGCTTGGAGCTGATTTTTTCGCTTGTGCGAGTCATTCACCTGGAATATATTTTCCGAGAGTTAAAACAATAATTTTAATTACTTTCACGAAATAGCCGCAGGGTGCACCTGTTGCTCAAATTCCGTTAGTTATTGTCTTATTAATTTTTAGTTCATTAATGTCCGTGAAAATGATGAAGATGCTTAAAAAGAATAAAAGAATGATAAATAAACTGACAGAACAATAAGCGGAGAGTACAAATTACAGGGCAGTCTTCGTGCATACATTACAGACAGGTTACTTACACCTCTAATTACACGCTTACGTATGGCAATAAGCAGAGGGACCTTGAGTGTTTTCAAAATTTATTTTATTTTGGACAAAGACCGTTTGAGATTGTAGGAACATAAGAGATAAGACGAAACTTGGCTTTATTACTATTTTTCGAGCCACTGGATTTTTTGTGGTTTGAATTTGGAATGGAAGTTCTTTGCAAAAGTTTGGGGCCTAGGGCGCAGCGAAAACGATATATTAATTACAATGCTCTGAATTTAGTTGGAGGAATCTCGGCCGTCCGCAGTCAACAACCCTTTCTGGGTTCTGAAAACCATTAAAATTCCTGGCCATCTGCAAGTTGTAGTCTCTCCCATTTTTTACCGCCTTAGACAAATCTGAAGAAGCGTTCAGCACATATCTTGTTTGTATCGGTCTTCTCTATTGTTACTCCCTCCCGTGGTAGCCACTAACAAGCAGCCTCTGGGCCCTTTCTTTGTCGGTCACCATTTCAAAAATACAACTGTTTATTTTTTCTTACCGAAAAAACTCTCCATGTTCCCCATCAGTCAAGAAACCACTAACGTTTATTTTTGTGTACAACCAAAGCTTTCAAGTACTTTACTCGTCTTGTTAGCGACTTAAACAAGTATGCTGCAATTTCTTTACGATGCCGTCGTGTAAGATGGTAATCTTTAAACGAACATAATAATCCGAAAATTATGTACCAGAAACTGCACATAATTCCTGCAACTGCGCTTATTAACGAGTCAAGAATGCCAAATTGTAGGCATCGGACAAATAGGTTCCGGAAGATTAAATTAAGTTGCGATCTCGACAATCGTTTGCCCTGTCAACGGATAGCACAGGGTCTAATCAACGTAATAAACGAGCTTGGAGGATAGACGCCCGAGACAGGTTTCGGTGCTTTTATTGCAACATATGCAGAAAGCTCGATGCATAAGCGGGGAAAAGGAGAAAAAGGACTTAATTTAATGTTGCATAATTTAACTCGCAGTGGACCTCATAAATAAGCAATTTGTATTTCCATTTTAATTTAATTATTAGCAAGAAAAATTGCCCAAAGTGCTCCCTCATGGCTCATTTACTTAAAGACATTAAATTTGCTACGGAAGAATAAAATTAATTTTTTTAGCAAAATGTAGTAAAATAAAAGTTATCGGCAGTTCAGGTCCAAAACCAAAAAATTTTTAAAGAGTTTTATACAATACGTAAGCCTTAAAAGGGAATATCCTGAATACCTACATTAAACATTATAGTGTGTTTCGAAACGTTATGGCGGTTTATGTGGTAAATTAATTACTTTACCAGTTACCTACTAATCCCCCTCGTACATAAAGAAAAAATGAATCTTGCTCATCTTCATGTAATTTTTTCGACAATACAATACTTTTTTTTTTGTTAAGCACTTAAGACTGAGCTTAAGGATATCGTTTAGAATTATGGTAATGATTTATTGCCCAAAATGGACTGACCAGTGAGACCGGTCACTGTTTTACATTTGGGTAATTCAATTTAAATGCGCTGCATCCGTATATAAATCCACTCGTAAATCATAAACTATTCAACTTAGCATAACTTTATTCGACTTCACTTACGAATATTTACAAAAAAATACTTCAAAAATTTTACGAACCCGGAAGCTAATGGGCAGTTTTGCAAGTTAACATCTCGTTTCGTAAAAATCGCTAAATTGAAAATTCCTCGAACATTTTACAAAAGCCAAACTCGTTGTCGAGGAATTCTCACAGGAAATTAATTCTCTCAATTTTTAATTTTACTTAAATTTTGATGAGACAATTTTTATTGCTTTCGCTTTTATTACAACGTCACTGCTTGTGGAAAAAGTAGTGCGAGAATTGTGGCTCTATTACGAAATGTTTCTTTGGTGATAGGTTTTACTGTTAGGTTTGGTGTCCGACTGGGAACGTAATAATGTCGAGGTTATTAGCATTCGGCTTGTAAACACTGCAAGTGTCATCGTCATGCATTTTATCGACTCGTAGGACGGCTCAGAGCCGCGCTGTCTACCTCTTCAGCCAAGCAATTTTCTTCACATCCACTACAATAAATTATTATCCTGTCATATCAAATCACCTCTTATTACTTGATAGTAGACAATGGCATGTTTTAAATGAATTTTACAACGCGTCTCGGAGATTCTTAATGACTCTTTTATATCTCAACGCCACACCTTTGAACCCTTTTACCCAACCCTCCTGTCACTTTGACGTCCCTTGAAGGGTCTAATCCCAAGGCACACAGGAATTATTTAGCACCGAGGAGGCACGAGCCTCCTTAAGGCTGGTTTACCGTTGCCATTGCATTATTTAATTGTTTGCTTTACGTAAACATTAAAGGTCGCTACCGTTGCGTACAGGTGCATTGCTCCACTTGGACCAACTGATGCTAATACTGTGTGAGATATCTAGACCTTGATCTTGATAAGCGATATTTATTACACTATTTGTTCTTGCAAATCGAAGGTGTGTCAATATTTTAAGCCAACAGAATCGACAACTTCAAGGTAACCATACATGGAACAGAATCAACATGCGTCTCGTTCCAAAAATCTAGACAAGAAATGCACTAAAACTTTTATTAGCAATAAACCAAACCAATTAAATTCCGCTATCCTCGCACAAACCCAGTAATTGCAATAATTCCTCCATTAAGTTTTATTGTTGGCCAAAACCGAAAAAATTCCGCAAAAAGATTAATTAAGACCGCACAAAGGAGCCTCTAATGAGATCTTAACCCCATTGAGATCGCCTAGTTCGAGGAACCCCACCGGATGGTGTCGTGTTACTCGATTTTTTGCATGGACGTGGTGGTAGTGCAGACAGCCAAGGCCATGGTAGGGCCTGTCTGGATAAATTCGGACACAGTTCAGTTGCAGGAAAGACACGTTCCTCTATTCTTAGCGAATCGACTCAAATGGTCGTAAACCGCCTTCACCATGCATTAGAAGTTTGTTGAACCACTGCATGGCATGCAAATGAATATTTTGACAACGAAAAATGCTAACCAAAGCACGACCATCATCAATCATCGGGCTTGGTGCATACACAATTTGCAAACCGTTTTGGACCACAGGAACGGCTGTCCTTGGCTAGACCAATATTTGGCAATAATTTTAACAACCCTGCTTTAATCAGGTCGAGCTTAATGGCTCTGAATATCAAATTTGTAATTACACATTTATCTTATGCAATTATTCGTCGGTTCTGTCCCGAGGAAGTAATTTACAATGCAAAAACTTGCTGCAAATCAAATGGTCAAGTCGTTTATAAATTTAATCTCACTTAACACCTAGCTACCATTATGCAATTTTACTATTATTATTATTATTATTATTATTACACACACAAAGCCATTATGTCGTTGTGTATAATTACATCCTAGATAAATATAAAAAATTTGTAATTTCGAACGACGAAAATCAATCGTTGTAGGCAGAGTTGCGTGTTAAAATTTTCGAATAACAAGATGTTGAAATTTGGAAATAATGTTACGAATTTCGGATGGAACACTTGAGTTTCTTCGGACGTCTAACGGCAGTATTTTATTCAAATTATTATAATTACGATAATAGTCAACAATTTCTAGTCAGTGTCATGCAAAAACAAGAAATAAAAAACCACCAAAACGCTTGATAACTTAAATATATCCTGTCTTTAATAAGTAGCGATCTATAATACGCGAAGAACGTCAAATAATATTTAAACCTTTTTGTTTATTTATATTCAGATTGACTAATCCTGTAAATAAACTGGAGCAGCAAATTATTTGAAATGATCTAATTATCAATAATGGAATAAATAAACAAAAAGTGGTAAGTCTAAGAAGAGTTGCATCAGTGTTGTTTTATGTAATTACAAACTAACGTCGTGTTTTTTCAAAGAAAGTTCGGGAGGTGTTTTTGTCCTTTTTCTACAAGGATAACGTCAAGACAATAAGGCAATTTTTACGTCTTCCTCGTTCCCTGCAAGCATAAAGATCTAAAAATTGCTTCATCTTGCATTTTCGTCAATATTTACTCTTAGTGACATTTACTGCGGTACTGTTAATTAGTCAATTTTGAAGAATTAGGACTGTGAGGTCAGTCGGTCCGTATCCTGTTCTTTCGTTTTCAATTCACTATTTTATTTGGGTTCTGTTGTAATAATTATATACCTAATGCGAAATTTTCGAATAAGTGGACTTGATGTAAAACAGATAACTATTAGCGATTTCCCAGTACTGCAGATCAAAGGTTTATGCAACAAAGTAAAATAAATGGTCAAATAATATTAAACACACTTAAGACCTTCACGTCATCGTATTATAAATACTTAGTTCATAATTCACATTCGATTAGATTTGAAATATTTTTGGAACAAGGCTTTTGCCACATAAAAATGATGAAGGAGCTTTCGAGGCGTTTCTATCGATTTTTATTTTTCATAAAGAGTATTTTAGTCACATAAATTTCGAAGAATTGTTTTCTTCATTAACATTTTTATCTTCATTTTATTACCATGTTCAAAGAAATGAACATGCCAGTGACTAGCATGCCTCAAGTCTTCGGAGGAAGACTTTTTATAAAACCATATCTCTTAAAATTAATAAAAAGTAATCGTAAGGATTTGTTTGACCACTTTCGTTCTAAATTATTTTTTGCGTTTTCTGCCGAATAGCCATTTAAAAGTTGTTTGTTTATAGTGTCTAACGTTTTATTTTCGTTAATCCAAACAACCATTGGCATGTAATTATCACATTATCGAACCCATAGCATGCCAGTAATTAATTATAACCGAAATTATAATTAGAGGCTTCACCACTGGATTTTTTATTCCAGTAGGTATATAATTAATTAATTAAAGTAAAATGAATCATCAGTTTTAGCTCCATGTTTTTTATGTAATTCAATACATAACTAAGATTAAAACCATTTAAAAATTCAATAAAAATTATTTGCAACATTAATTTTCATTTTCATTTCCAAGTTCGCAAAATTTAATTGAAAACAGTAATGAATATTTAAATTAAGACATTCTTGATTGAAGGACTGACAAGTGATTAATTTGTTTTTGCAAGTACTCACATAATGTGCCGCCTGTGGAGCAAACGCATCCTTTATTTTTTGGTGGCAATGTTCCGAAAGCTTGATCTTGCACTTGAAACACACACAAGTGGCGCGAGATGATCGCGACGCGTCTCGGAGGTACCGCTTTCGCAGTACAACACGATGGAATGGACCGTCTAGTACTGGAACCTCTATTTATACCCTCTGTTCAAAGCAACTACGAAGGAGCCCTTCAGAGTCGGCATCTTCAAATTTCTTCTTCACTCTCACGCCGACCAAAACATCGACTCTTATCAACAAACATCATCAAGCTCAGAGCTTTGACAAGCTTCAGCTATTAGCACCTTGCTGCTGAGAGGTGTTTTTATAACAAAAGGGGGATTATGGGGTAAACAAACGCTCGGCCAAAGCGGCTTTAGGGAAAAATTGGACCCAATTTAGATGCTTCATAGTTTGTCATAAGAAAATAAAATTCCGAAAAGGAACGTAGTCCGAGCTTTTATAATGATTTACTTTTATGACGAAAAAGTGTTGCGAAATTTTTTTCATAGAAAGAGTTGGGATAGAGGATAAGCGGAAGTGGTTTAGAGGAAGCTCCTATCATTGTAGCTTCCCACTCCTACGTTACCTCGTGTAAAATTAATCTTCTTTTGATTTCCCTATTTCATGAATACTGTACATTCTTTTATTTAGAACACGGACCAATTCGAAACGTACTACACCGGATATGTAGTGGTAGGTTTTATCTTTGTCAGATGCGCTAACAGTAACAATTAAAAATAGTTTTATCATTAATTATGTTATCTGGTTTTTGGAACGTTTCACTTTCAGAATCGTTTCAAGTTTCATTCATGATTCTTAAAAAATACTCTTTGATTGAGCTCAATAATGGAGGAAAATAAAAGTGTGAGCGCTATTGGCAACCCGATATACACTAGCTTAATTAAGAAAATAGTTTTTTCGTCCGCCTCAAGAGAAAAGATCATTTTTCACCTTCCAAATATTCCATGATAATATGAAGGCATTTTCTTCTTTAATTGTTTTCCTAGGGAGAAAATAACGTACTTTCCTCCTTCATTTTTCTCTATCGGGACGAAATAACGTTCTGTCATCGAATATATTTGGAAGGTGGAAAACGATATTTCCTCATGAAGTCGTCAAAAAAAATTATATGGATGAAAGCCTCAATTCTTCTTTAGATGTTTACTAATTAATTTATCTTCATATATACCATGCGATTTTTTAAAATTTTGATCTACTTTTCGATGACAGTTTCGCCAGCAGTGAAACGAATTGCGAAAATAACTTCAGCATCGCTTTATCAGGCAATATGTCCAAAATATTCACCCAAGGACATAAAAAATTCATGTTGGAATCTTATTTCCGTAATGGACATGGGGTTAAAGTATGTCATGGATAATTAGGTAGATCAAAATTTTAGAAAATCGCATGGTACAAATAGCTATTTTAATAGTTTCAAGAGGGAAAAGTCCTTTTCCTGAAAGGTCACTAAAGGCATTTTGGGTTTTGAATGAGGTCGTTTTTTTATATTGCCTTTGCAAAAATACATTGCCGATTTACAGATAGCAAAATTAAAATTTAATTCTGAATTTATAACTAACGGAAATTAATCTAACTATGGAAATGCCCTCACCAATGTAGTGACTTAAATTTGGTACTTTTTTTTGCTGGTGTAACAAGTTTTCTAGGAGATCATCATATTTACAAGTTTGGAAAAAAACTGAGGAAATTTATTTTGCTCTTCTTTCTTTCTTTCTTTCTTTCTTTCTTTCTTTCTTCATCCGGACCTATGGTCCAGAGTCCAGGCCCAGGATTTCTATTTGTTTATGGAAATCAGAATTTTTAGCAGTATTGTAGGAGAAAGCAATCTGTCTTATTGACTAACTGTCTTCAGCTTTAGAAATGTTACCATTTTACCAAACTGAAAATAATTGTGGACCATGATCGTTCTACTTTGGATTTTTTTTTGATAAGTGAAATTTAAATTAAAAAAAAAACTTTGGGTATTGTTGGGTTTACAAATGGGAAAAGCCACCCCTGCATCTTCACCAGAATGAAGATACAATAATGTGTTCAAAAATGGTTGTTTATCAAGTCACCTATGAAATTTGAATGTATGCCGCTTAATTTAAATTGTGAATGCCGTCAAAGTGGCAGATCCGTCAAAATAATTCAAACAAGCTT
The DNA here is from genome assembly GCA_939628115.1 of Tribolium freemani. Classification (NCBI taxonomy): domain Eukaryota; kingdom Metazoa; phylum Arthropoda; class Insecta; order Coleoptera; family Tenebrionidae; genus Tribolium; species Tribolium freemani. The sequence goes on from OW626789.1 coordinate 12,445,675, forward strand.
CGAATCCAAAAACGAAGGAATACACAACATCAAAAATCAAGGCAAACCTTACACTTGAAACAACTTTGCCGAAAAAAGTGAGTAAAAAGCTAATTCAAAAATTTGGCTGAGAAACTACAATAGTTATTTGGACGAAGCGAATTTAAATTCCATGGACCACTTGATGAACAACCATTTTTGAACCCAGTGGGTAGTATGAATAAAATGTAGCAAAAGCTTTTACCATACTTGTATCTCTTTCTTACTAATTGAATATAAATTTACGCTATCTTTTACTATTACAGGTAGAAGCACTTGCTTAACTATAAAGTTAGTTGAATAATCATACGGCTCATTGTACTATGCGATCATTTGAATTTATAATTAGAGTAGGCGGTTTTGTATCTTTGTGATTGATAAACTAGTACAAAATGAGGGAAAAAATATATTCTAATTGAATATTATCGTTCAATAAATAATTATCTGGTCCTTCAGCGTGATTAATTATCCTAATCGGCATTTTCATTCAAATTAAAAAACTAAAAAAGCCTATTCTAATTATAAATTCAAATAATCACATGGTATGCAAACTTGAAAACAAAAATTGAAAAATGTAGTTGCTGACATCTAGGTGCTGGATGCCAAAGTACAATTTAATAGTAATCTTTATAATTAAAAAAAAGGATAGGTGGTGACATCTAGGGCGCGTTTGTCAAAGTATGACTTTAGAGTTACCTATAAATCTGTCAATGCGATCTATTAGCTGTTTCAAAACTATAAAAACGCCAACGTCGCATTTTCTCTCAAAATTAGTTGTTATAAATTATTCCTGCACTTCAAAAAATGAATAGCTAATGTAATTTATAGTTTCAATGAGAGATCTAATCATTAATAACTATTTTACATTTTTATCAACCTTATTTAAACAAATAATTCGGTAAAATGCGATGTTGGCGTTTTTATAGTTTTGAAACAGCTAATATGTGCGATAATTTGAAACAATAAATGTACCCTAATCCAGGTTTGTCGCCAAATCCAGCCTGATTGAATATTATTGTTAAAACTGAAAAATGTTTAAAGATTCGAAGTCATACCACAGAATTATACGTCGTAAAATAACATGCTGATTTTTTAAGGTTTGATTAGAGTTGGTTTACTGTTTTTTTGTATCTTGGGTGTCATTTATTACGCTTGGTCCACTGTATATTTGACCTTTTAGGTACAATAACTCATGCACAATAGGTGTTTTATTTTGTTTGACAGTTGTCTTCAAAGGTTAATTTGTGGTTAGTGTTTCACTGTTTTTCTAGAAGTTTTAAAGTGTTTGTGTGGCACAAATTAGGGAATAAATAGTTTGGCACGTCGCTCATTTCTTGCAGAGCAGTTTTTGGCACTTTTGAAAAATGGCACATTACAAGGGGGCTGCCAGCGAGGCTGGAAGAGCCATGCAACTAATGAAGAAACGCGAGAAGGAAATGCAAGACTTGGAGCTTCGCAAGAAGCGAATAGAAGAGGATTTGAAATTAAATAACATCGAAAATAAATTCGCGACTCATTACGATGCCGTGGAACAACAGTTAAAGGTATAGAGTTTTCCAAAAACTAGATTTTTGAAACAAGTTTTTAGAGCTCAACAATCGGTCTGGTCACCCTGGATGAGATGAAAGCAAAGCAGGAGAACATAGTGAAAGAACGCGAGAAAAAACTAGCCCAGAGACAAGCCGAAAAAGAACGCGAGAAACAAAGGCAACTTGAGGCGAAACTTGCTGAGAAAAACAAGCAGAAGAAGCAGGTACGTCAGGATTTGTTCGCTTGAACAGACGAAAAATAAAGTGAGGCAGTTACTGTTGTAGATTCAAGCACTTTCATTCAACTTGGACGAGGAAGAATGTGATGAGGAAAGTGAGGATGTTGATAACAAACCCTGGAAAAGGGAAGCTGACGACGCTCCTACCATTGCAAAAAAAATCAAAAAGGATCCGAACGTTGACACTAGCTTTCTGCCAGACCGAGAACGTGAAGAAGAAGAAAACAGATTGAGGGAAGAGTTGAGGCAGAAGTGGGCCGAACAGCAGCAGAAACTGAAAGAGGAAGAAATTGACATCACGTTTAGTTACTGGGATGGCTCAGGACACAGAAGAACAGTCAGAGTGAAGAAGGGTAACTCAATTTACCAATTCCTGCAAAAGGTTTTGGAATTATTGCGGCGCGAATTTTCTGAGTTGAAAACAGTGATGGCCGATCAGCTCATGTACGTGAAAGAAGACTTAATCCTACCTCATCATTACACCTTCTATGATTTTATTGTAACAAAAGTAATTCATTTTGAACGTTTTATTAAGAAATAATTAACAAGAGTGTTGTAGGCACGTGGCAAAAGTGGCCCTCTTTTCCAGTTTGATGTCCATGATGATGTCAGATTGGTAAGTGACGCTTCAATTGAAAAGGAAGAGTCTCATGCTGGGAAAGTTCTGCTGAGAAGTTGGTATGAAAGAAACAAACATATCTTTCCTGCTAGCAGGTGGGAACCTTACGATCCAACAAAGACATATGACAAATACACAGTTTCTGATAAAAACAAGAAATTGTAATTTTATTCTAAATAAAGTTAATCGATTTTTGTAGTTTCTACTTTTGCTAATTCATCGTCGGCGAATAATAGCTCTGCTGGCTTTTTCCAAAATCCCTCATCATACGGTAATCTATTAGTTATGTCGGTGCTCCAGTGGTGGATTTGGCATCTGACTTTTACAGTTTCCGTTTTGTTTACCTGAAATAAAACAGTATATTGTAATACTACAACCTAAGTCGAAAATATTATAACAAAGTTGCGAATAGTTAAAGATTCCACTAAAATGTTTAGTCTGAAATTATTTGCTCAAGAAACGAGTTTCAGCGACTGGAGTTTAAAAATTCACCTGCCTCTATATTTTTCAGGTAGAAGCCTCAAAAACAAAACAGTAAGTGACGATGTAACAAAAATCAATGAATCAGACAAACGTCTTTGTGTACCCCACCTTATAACAGTGATTAGTTATTTCACAGATTATATTTTTTTTTGGTGACATTTTATCCATATTATTACACAAATAATGTTGTGCCGTTTGATTTTATTCAGTTTATTACTTGCTGTTGTCGCGAACGGTTGCCTCATAGATTAGATTAGAATTTTGCGGTTTAAAAGTTTCAAATTCGTTGGCTAGTGCTTGTTGATCGCAGTTAGTGTGTGCTTCTGGAGTGGATTTCGAGGAAAAAAGAAGGAAATATTCAGAATTAAAGGGTTAATTAAATCTGTAATATTTTAAACTAATTTAATGGCACATTGTTCTAATCTGCTTGCTACAAACTGTAGCAGAAGATGCCATAAAGGTAAGTGTATTTTTTTTTCATCTCCAATATGAGATGCTAAATATGTTGAGTGCCAAAAAAAAAACGCAAATTGTCAACAATCCTCAACAATTTTTACGTAGATTGTTTTTCCATAGGTTGTTTTTTTAAATTTTTGTATTGATTTTGTTTTATTTATTCATTTATTTATTTTATTTTTAATGTCTTGCCACGAACTGTGGCAGAAGAAGATGCCATAAAGATAAGTGCATTTTTTTCATCTCCAATTTATGTTGAATATGTGATATTATTGACGTATTGTATTGGTTTTGTTTTATTTATTTATTTATTTATTTATTTTTAATGTCTTGCTTCAAACTGTAGAAGAAGATGCCATAAAGGTAAGTGTATTTTTTTTTCATCTCCAATATGAGATCAAGTGTATATTGTATTGATTTTGTTTAATATATTTATTTATTTATTTAATTTTTATTGTTTTGCTACAAACTGTGGTAGAAGATGCCATAAATGTAAGTCCATTTTTTTCATCTCTAATGAGATGTTGATTGTTGAATATGTGATATTAATGACATATTGTATTGATTTTATTTTATTTTGAATGTTTTGCTACAAACAGTAGCTGAAGAAGATGCCATAAAGGTAAGTGCATTTTTCCCTATTTATCGCCAAGTGATAAAATTTGATTATTTTGATGAATGTATTTTGTATTCATTTCACAAACCAATAATACATAATTCCTTTATTCCAATCGTTTCATAATAATCATTGTTTATCTCATCCTTACTTCCTTTTTTCCTGACAAGAATGCATGTTCTAAACCTACACGTGGCTGTTCTTGACAAATTAGTTATTAATTTGACTCATTAGAGCAATCCCTAAATGCAATATGTACTGCTGGTTGCATTTTGCAGGCATAAAATTATGTTTAAACACCTTGTTTGTAAGATGTAACGTATTTGTAATGTGATTCCTTTCCCCACAGGGCAGAATTTGAAAATTTGTGATCAAAATATGTGTTATTGATTGCATTTTACAGACGCAAGCCCCGTATTTATGTGTTTAGGTTATCATTTTTGGTATTAGTTTTTTTGAAATAAGAATATTTTAAATGCATACGCCTGTATGCTTTGTATAATACTATAAGACTACTTTGTCCCGCTTAGTATTGGTATTAGGAAAATATCACTTTACGGACTATTTCAATCTCTTTTGAACGATTTCGGAAAAAATTACTACTATTTGACCATTATTTTAAAATTTCCTTACAGTGACGATTATGTAAAATTCTTTCCCCTCAAGGTCCAAATTAGGTCCTTTGATTTCCTGCTTAGGCAGTGTTATCGCATACTCAGGCACTACAAAACCGCATTTTCTAAATGAAGTTCTAACATGCCAAGGCTGAAGAGTCCAAGGTGAATCCTTATTCATAATGATCGACAAAGAAATGTTGGATAATGCTTTGAGAATCTAAAATTACAACTTTGATTCCTTACCGAAAAGTTGCCCAATAAATACTTACAAGAACAGCTTGTGGAGAACTAAAGTGTCTCACATTCGTAATCTCTGTGTTTTTATATTTATCTTCATTTTCGGACGTTGCGTAAACAGCCAGACCAGGCAATAAAAGGTGATTATAAGCAAAATTTGGCCGAACTGATACTTTATCACCCATATTTCCCAAACCGTCCACATAAGAAGTTAAAATAACTTCAATATTCGGCTTTTTCTCAATATTAGTATTCTTGACAACATCATAAAGGTAATGCCTGGTTTTTAGTTTTTTCGGCGGCTCTCCTTGTTTAGCCAGAAAGGGCTGAATGCGGCGTTTTACGACAAAAGTTGTCTGAAAATTCAGGTTAAGTTTCGCAAAAATTAAACATTAAAATCACCCTCAATTGCTGGTGTAAGAGGTGTTCGCCCGACAATAAAACATTATCAGTTTTTGCCAAAGGCGTTGCAATTTTTATTAAAGACTTCCACATGTTATTTTAACAACAATAAAATTTTATGATAATTAAACATAACCTATAAAAATTGGAGTTTTTATTTTGTTATGTTGGTGAAAGTGAAACGATCACGATTACAGATTTCTGTAAGGTTGGAGACACAGACAGAAAAAAGCCACTGGATAGTGCTGCCGCTTGCGTCATTATTACAAACAACTGCACTTGGCGGCAATTTAAAAAGATATGCGTTTGAGTCGGTAAATATTCACTTGCTAGTTTAATGCACGTAAATTGTTTAAAATATTAAAAGTGTATTGTTTTCTTATTTGTTACAAAGTGGTTGGTGATGTTCGGCATGTCGTAAGTTATAGCCGCGCCACGTTATGATTCAAGGTAAAAGTATTCAAAGACGTTTCGGAATTTGTAAGCACCAATAATAAAAATTGGAGGCGTCGTTTGGAGAATGTGCCCAGCAGGAGTCGACCACATTTGGAATTCTCTGCGATGGTTGAAAAAATGCCTGGAATAACCTCAGACCTGTGCTAAACCACGATCTCATTTACGACCGCAAGTCCATTAGAGCGAGCCAAAGATGAATTATTCGAGAGAAGAAGGGAAAAAAATAAAACCGACAGCCATGTCACAATTAAGAAACAGATGGACTTAATTAGAAATCCCAAATCCCTCGAATAATTGAAAGCCGAAAATGTAGATTTAAAACGGAGGTATATAGCCTGAGCATTCCTCAGAACTCCACATCCCGCGTCATATAAAGAATATTATTTATTGGCAGAGAATACAATAACGCAGTAATGGGAAGAGGCGGCCAGATGGGGCACGTCGATGGGCTTGGCGTTGCTCATTTGGTGGCTTCATTTGGTCGGATGCACTAAGATACAGACCGAGACATACGGGCCTTAATGCGCTGCTCAACAATATTCAGTATAACTAGCTCTCAGTAGAGAGGCATATTTCAGTCGAGCACAAAGCGAGCCGACTAAATTAAAATTTAAACTTTATACAATCGATGCGACGCATATTTATGCAGTAATTAGTGTGCCCGGTGCTCCAACACCGTCCGACACTCATTAACATGGAAATTTGTTCGAGTGCTAGTGTATGCCTTGGCGGCGGCTGTTATTTCTAGTACTGCCGGTCAGACTACAAATATGCCATTTATTTCGTCTCGGGGTGAATCACGGACATGCCATTCTTCACCATCCGTTCCCAGAGTATCGACATGAAAGCCCTCGGTTTGGCTCTACCTAATTCTTAGAAGTTTTTGGTTCTCGACTACCAGATGTTGAATAGATAACATTTTCTACGCTGTCATTACCGGACAACAAGAAATCTATTGTAATATGCAAATGTGTTTGAGTAACTATTAAATATACACACTCTGGAATCGAACACAAATCACGACACCAGCAAATGAGGCTTCCAACAATTCCATTCTCAAAGTGATTATTATGAATTTTTTAGATCAGTGGTCCAATACCATAATTATTTCACGATTACTTCTTTGTCTAAATTCAGCAATGTATAAATGAAACATTCTTCATACCTATTAAATTTTAATAACATCCTTCATTGGGACTAGAAATTTGCTGTTTTTGCATAGTAAAGTTTTTTAAACTAATCTAATTTCCGTTAGGCTAATGTCCAATTAATGATGGGTCTGCATCTCGGTCTGCACAAAGACAAAGAAAAAATCAGTATCATGATTAGGATTACCTAAGAATGAAAACATAGTCACTTTTGTAATAAAAAAAAGTAGGTAATGAATAACACTGCTTGAATTAGTGTGTGTCGTTTTATGAAAATAGTATTTGGATGGCTTAAAATAATTAATAATAAATAAATAAATAATCGTAAAAAATAATTGAAGGGTATCTACAGGGGAAAAATGACCTCAGTCCACTTGTTTAAGAAAATGAGGTGTAGTTGTAATATTGTAGTTTTTGAAAGTACTATCAGTTAATTGGAGAGGAAAATAGCAAGTACAAGACAGATACCGAGGGGGTAATCACTTGTGCAATATGTGGGACAAACTTTTGTGTAATGATATGCAATGTGAATGCATTGTTGTGCAATGTATGCAATACTGTGCAATACCGTGTAATATGTGTGCAATGTGTGTGCAATACGTGTGTAATGTGTGTGCAATATGTGTGCAATATGTGTGCAATGTTCGTGCAATATGATCAAACTGTACGGTGCACGCGCACGATTTGTTTGTTTGTAAAGTTTTTGTAGTTTCCCCAAAAGTCGATAATTTCTACTTAGAAAACGTAAATAAAACTTAGTGTTTATGACGAAATACTCGGAACAGTTTTTGTAATTTTTGTAATGCGAGTTATGACATTTCTGGGATATGACAAAGCTAGAATCAGCAAATGTTGAACTAGTGTTTAAAGCACATACAAACAAAAAAATTATCAGGTCAGGTCAGGTCAGGTCACGTCAGGTCTAGTTATTCATGACAGTTACGTTAACCCGATGTCCATTACGGAAATAAGATTCCAACGTAAATGTTTTGTTCTTCGGTGAACATTTTGGACATATTGACAGATAAAGCGACGCTGAAGTTGTTTACGCAATACGTTTCACTGCTGAGGTAACTGTCATGGATAACTAGATCAAAATTTTAAAATCGCATGGTATTTTAATACATAATGCGGAATTGACATTTTTTATGACAACTCTTATTATTTCCACAAAGGAATTTGTAGTAGTATCAATGTTATTTAAAATATAAACACCCTTTACTTCAAATTGTTATGAATAATTTATTTAAAATGACTAAAGTGTGGATTATATGCATTTTTCATATTTCATACATCCCGGTGCTCAAAAAGTGGCGCACCAACTCAATGGTGTGTGATAGAGAATCGCTTATATATAAAGGTAAAAATAGTAAAAAAATTCTGTGTATTAAAATTATTGATAAATAACGAATTTTAAATAAATGATATGTAGCAATTGTCTAACAGTCGTGATAGCAATAGAATTTGATCAACAATAAAAATAAATTAATTTTAAACGGTTTCCTAGGAAATAATTCCCAGTGTTGGCACATCTACAAGTTGTGATTTTTTTGATAAATTTAAATTTTTTTAAATTTAAAAAACGGCTAAAGTCTGATAGTAAATTTAAAAATAATTATTCAGCGTATTGGTAGGGAACGATTACTTAGTGTGAAACATTAAAACATTTAAAAATAATGAAAATTGAAGAAGTTAACAAAATAAGTTTGTAGTTCCAGATTTTTTAAAATAAGTATGTTTATAGGAATTTTTTCAAGATTTTTCTCGTAATGTACACATGCTTCTCAACAACGTACCACTGAGTTGGTGCGCCATTTTTTGAGCATTCTGTATTTGCATATTTTGATACTTGGCTGCATATTTTGGGAAAAAGTTGAATATTTAGCATATTTAGGCCAAATTGTTTCCTGGAAAAATTTAATTAAACTGTTTTTGTGAACACTACTACCAAGAAAGACCGCACGGTCAAATAGTTTGTCGTGCACTAATTACTTTTATCCTTCTGGGTAATACCGCCAGGTCTAATAATCACTTGCCGAAAAGGGATTATTTCTTGTGCTATACAAAACACTTTCAAACTAAATTTGCGCGCGCAATTAGTACTAAATTCAGTACTAAAATTAAATTTGTAAATTTTGTGTCAGAAATTAAGAAAAAGTGCGGCTAGAAAAAAATTGTTTAAAAAAAAGTGATAGGAACTACGGTGAACATTGTCAGAAGCCAGATTTGTGTGCTGAAGAATACGAAGCCGCAAAACAAGCGTTTTTGGATTTTAATTTTAAAACCGAAAGAGAAATTCGAATGTTGAAGAACAAACACGTGGAAGTGATTTGCAAAGAAACGGCAATGTGTGGAAAACCGAAAGAAAAAAAAGAGTAACAGCTTCAAGGTTTTACGAAGTATGTGTAAAAAAAAATTGTACAAGTCGAAAGAGGCTTGTGGAATCTATCGTGAAACCAAAAGAAATAAAAAGCAAGGCACTGGATCACGGAATTTTCTACGAAAAAACGGCTATTGAAATGCTACGCCAACTGCTAAATGTAAAAATTGACGAGTGCGGTCTCTTTATAGATGAGGAACACCAATATTTAGCTGCCACCTCAGACGGTCTAATTGAAAATGATACGGTGATAGAGGTAAAATGCCCGTATTCAGCAAGAGACATGACACCGGAAGAAGGAATTGAAAGACGAAAAATAACATTTTGGAAGAAAGACAACACGATTAATAAAAGGCACAAGTGGTACTACCAAATACAGGGGCAATTAAAAGTTACGAAACGAACCAAATTTTTGTCGTTTGGACTTTTAAAGGCATAAAATATGAAGAAATCCAATTTGATAACGTTTTTTGGGGTAAATTCATGGAAAAACAATTGAAACGGTTCTGTTTTGACTGTTTACTGCCAGAATTGGTAGACAGTCGCCTGGACAGGAATATGGAAATTCGCGATATATATATATATATATATATATATATATATATATATATATATATATATATATATATATATATATATATATATAATCTATGTGACTAGTTTAAAGATTTCATTCGGACCGTTCCCCACTCTTAAATTTATTTTGGTGGGAGCACACTAAGGGCACGGATCCAAGGGCCAGCCCAACTAGTACCTCGTCTCTCACCGCTGGACCCCGTAAGATGGTCTAGGATCGGTAGCACATTCTCTTAAGCCCATTTAATATGCTTCTAACGTGTAAACTCTGGTGTAAACAACAACTGTCAATTATCATAATTATTTTTCTCTTTGAATTTATACAGAATTACAGAAACTCTACTAAGAACTGAAACGGGAGAGATTAAGAGAAAATGGCAACCACGCATTTGTATTTTTTGGAGTGAAATGTAGCACAAAATTTCGAGCTTCTGTGTAAGAAAAGAATTCTGTGTTACAATGAATTTCAGCAACAGAGTTAGACTCAATAAAATCTAACAATTCAAAGAGAAAAATAATTATAAAAATTGTTGCGAAAGGTTAGTAACAAACCATATTTATTTTTATAACAAGTCTTTAAAATAATGTTTTTGCGGGCGAATCAATGCTGTTTCCAGACGAGACGAAGCCAAGTCAGTTTTAATTTTTCGCTTATTAAATAAGTACTTTCTAAGTTAATCACAAGTGTTTTAATTCTCTGTTTTATACCTATATGGCTTTATACCTTAAAAAATGTACAAAATCTTATACCTATCTATTCTTGTTCTTTAATATTTGCAATGAAGTTTTAAACAACAATAGAAAGAAATGTTAAGAGAAATGGTAAATTAAATAGAAATTAGGTACCTAGGTATCTATATATTTTTGTGCAGTAACAGAGCATTACACCCAAAAAGATGCTGCTTTTAAAGTGTGCAGTGTGATGCAATTTCACATGTAATGTGTGCAATATTAGGTGCAATGTGTCTTAGTTTATTTGCAATAAGTGCAATAGTGTGCAATGTGTGCAATGGCGTGCAATAGGTAAAATATGTGTGCAATATTGCGTACGTGGGACAGATATTTTTGAAGTGATTACCCCCTCGACAGATACAGAAGAAAAAAGTCATCGATCCCCGTTAGAAAACTTTGACTGATGATTCGTGATTTTAGTTCAAATGGAGTGAGGTCGTTTTTCCCCTATAGCTCTCGATAAGTTCAATAAAATGCAGTTTATGGAAAATCATAAAGTGCGAAGTGAGTTTGAGTGTTTTTTTATACTTTCCTATCTTTTCTAATAAATATTTGCCAAATGATTCAACTTCTAATTACAAAACCTACCTATTACTGTGACTAATACAACCTCAAAATAATACAACCTCAAAAACCTAATTTGAGCAGATTTTAGAAATTTTGTCTTCAAAACATTGTTTTCTTGATTTATAAATCTGTAATTACTCGTATCTTTTTAAATTATTTTCTGTATGAAATAGTCGTTTTTCTGAAAAATCTTTCAATAGGATCCATTTATAATTTAATTTTATTTATTATTTATTTAACTTCTCTGCAGACCCTAAGGTCCGACTTCCAAATTAATAAAGCGTTAGACACTTAGGTAAGTAAATATTTGGAAGATAGGTAGGCAGATACATTCTATTTTGTTTTGCTCCTAAACAAAACTATAAATAAAATAATAAAGGTAACTTTTGATCCAGAGGTCAATTTCTAATTTTATTTCTAATTTTATTTTGACCTATAAAGATCTATCGCATACTGGTCTTGTCAAAACCTTGGTCTTTCCATGATAAGAGTATAATTAAGTATAACATCACAAGACGGTGTCAAGACTAAGAACAAGACTTGATAGCTCAAGGATCCTGGAGAGCAAGATAAAGACCACATAGTTAAAAACTTTTAGTGACCGTGATCACATCTATAAGAGACTTCTCTACAAATCAGTCAAACTCGAAAATTCTCCTAAAACACCAACAACTTGAATCTCCTGTTTCTTTCAATGTTTTTAATACATCGACACCGTTTTTCTTGTATATCTTCAAAATCGTTTCGCTTTCTATCTCATTTCTGTTCTTCTTTTCATGAGTAATTTTTTTTACGGAAATTATCCGTTTATTTGGCAGAGCTTCGTCACTTTCACCATCGTCATGTTCGTCATTATTCTCTTCAGTGTTGTTACAATTTTTCTGCTTTTTCGTATAAGTTCACACATTTTATCTTCTTCTTTTTCTTTAGTATCATTTTTGTTTCGATTATCTTTCTTATAGTATTTTCACTTTGGTCCCACTTATTTACTATTTTATTTCCCAAACTTTTTTTTCTTTTTTAGTTCGTTCTCTTTAGCCTTTTGTCAATTTTTTTTTCTTTGGGAATCCTGTAGATGCACTAATATGCAGTAATATAGTGAAGTGAGATAAGTTGCTTTGTTCTTAATCACTCAAAGAAGCAAAATCTTAAAAAGATTAATATAAAAGCTTAAAAGCTAATGAAAATTAATTGTTTGTGTAAACTTGTCTAAAATGCCTTTGTTGGAAGTTGTAACGAAAGCTAGACAATTTTGGACAAACATCATGAATAGTCAGTTCTTCAAGCTTGAAGAGTTTGCAGTAAATTAAAAAATCGAAATTGATAAACATTGTGTGAAAAGTAAGTGTTAGGCATCAACCCTTTTGTGCGTATTTAAGCCCCGTCCGAAGTGATTTTCCCGTTCTTGAGCGCATCTCTCGCAAAGTTCTGTGTGCGATAAGCAATTCCTATTATTAAAATTTATTGTACGATAGTATCTGTGAAAATGATAATTAAGGAAACTTGGCGGTGTTTTTCTTGTTGATTTGAGCCGGAGCGGCGCTTGTTGGTAGATTCGTCTTAAGGAAGCAATTCGTTCCGAGTTGGTGAGTTGATCTCGTACCGGGGTGGAAGGTATCCAGGTAATTATAACGATTCAATTTCGATTCGTACACCGGGGTGGGAGTCTGAGACGTTGCAGAGCGAACTCTGCAGGGGGTTATAGCTTGTATAAATTACAAGTCGGGTGCTAATTGCCACATAAATTCAACGGAACGCTCTCCTTTCCCGCGCCTCACCTCTTTTACTAGTTTTAATTAGTTACACGGTAAGTACTCGCGAGCTCAACTATATAACTAACTACCTTATTGCCGGGACGAGCGCCCCGGTGCGCCAATGGGCCCCACACCCCCTATTTACGACCACCGACGAGACCCAATTCTAAAACAAAACATCCATTTGCTACACCACGAAATTGCAACAACTATATCGCGCAGACATTTTACTAAGAAAAAAATCACAAATTTAGCTCCTGCAAGAGTAAAATGTATAGCTAGGTGCACAGTGGCGACTCGTAAAAACGAGGACTGTTTTTAATAAGCTGGAGATTATAGACAGTATTGTCAATTAGGTCATTACCCAAATTATTATCAAAATGAAATTAATTTCATGTTGTGAAAGCCCTAATTTGCGAAGTTAAATACACAGAATGTTACAGCGAGTTGGTAATGTCCTTTTTGTACTCATAGCGTTTAGATAGCTATTTCCCGGTTATCTCCAGCGTATGGGAAACGGACTTTCCCGCACTTCAGTGTTTTTTACTTTCCAACAATGGCTAGGGACATTTTATAGGTTGGTATCGCTATCGTTGAGACGGAAACGGTTATTTTTTTGCGATAAGTGATAGTTTTGTCAATTTTTTGATTGTTTAACCTGTTACCAACCCATTAGCAAAAAACACTAAATTATATAAAATATTAATTTTTATTTTTTTTGAGAGATTCGTTACAAAAAATATTGTACCTAACTTGTTTGGAAAGCAATTCCCCACATTCGCACTTCATGCAACCCTCGCTGCGCTCGTGGCGCAAACAAAGTGCTCATGTGGGAAATTGGATTTTCCAAACACGTTAGGTAAATAACTATTACGGACCTTTAAATGTTAAAACATTTATAAAAATTATTCAGAATTAATGGCTAGGAGTATTAACTTCCTGCATGATCTAAAATAATTTTGAAGTTTATATAGTATTTCAGAAATATAAATTACATTACAAACTTATGTTTTTTTAATAAAACATTTAAACATTTTATAGTATTTTTGGAAGTAACTTTTAATACTCATGATTTTGCCATGAATGGTAGATTTTGCTTAGTTTTTGAAATAATTTAATTATTTTTGCGGAGTTTTTTTCATAAAATTTAAGAATAGTAAAGTAATAAGCAGAGGTGGATTAATCAGCAAGCAAAAGAAGCTAGCGCTTTGGGCGCAGAAATTTAAAGGGCCCAAATTTCATACATTAAAAAAAAATCTTTTAATTGTAATTTGTTTGAGTATTTTTTTATGAAATAGTAAAAACCTTAAAAGAAGATTGTATTTAAAAAAGTTTCGAGGTGGAAGCTTTTCTATGAGTAGTCGAGATTTGTACAAATTCAGTTTCATTTGCATTTCTCACGTTCAAACGACGACATGATGTAAAAAATTAACAATGTAGTGACTTCTGAAGCACAAAGTGACTTACGTCGATTGACCTCTGAGCCCTCCAAGTAGTGTAGAATACTATTATTATTTGATAAAATTTTGAAATTCAACAAACGATTTTTCGAAATCTTTTTTTATCAAGCAATCTTACTGTAGGAATTATTTAAGATTTCTAAAACAGTATCTATCCCACCTCGCATTATGATTTAACATGCTAGGTATTTAAGTACATGAAGATTTTAAAAAATCACTTTATGATTAAAAATGCTAGTAAAAAAAATATTAGTCGTTGGTTACCTACTATAATTTTTATAAAGCAAATAAAATTCTAAACATGTTAAAAAGTTGTTTCTAAAAGTTTATAACTGAAGTTTTGACAAGCGTTTGAAGTTAGAACATCGAAAACTTTATTTAGAATAAAATCTCATTTTTGGGACATTTTGACATTTAGGTATAGTATTTATTATCTAAGAACATCCAACTAAGTGGAATATCACCGAGGCTCTTATTATTTATGATAATTACTTATTTTGATATGTTTTTTTACTTTTTTTAAAAAATATGAAACACCCCATTTTTTGTTTTTACTTCTCAGAGATTAGGTATTAAATTGTATTTTCAAAAACATGTAGTTTCAGATGTCTAAAGTTAATAAATTAAAAAATATTTTACATTAAATGTTAATTTTATTAACAATGCACATTATTCAGAAGGATTGTTGTTCCCACAGTAAACCATATAGAACTCCACCACGGATTATTTGTTGTGGTTGATTCGGAGATTTGAATAACTCCCAAAAAAAATTAAAATTGGTGTTGTTTTACTACCTATAATAAATGACAAATAATGGCCTAAACATTAACATTAAATTTATTATTGGCTGAAAATTTTAATTCACCTTTCGATTACTAAAACAATTATTGTTATTTTTTTTTAATTTTTAAAGTTAAATATCTTTTTTGTAATCAGTAAGTTATACCTACCTAAATGTTAAAATAAAACATGTTCCATCTTTAACTTTTTGACAATAAACTCATGTTGCATTGTCTTGAGCATTTTTCTGTAATTTGAAATAACATACCTACCATCACTTTGGAACTAATGGATGTTTTCTACTTTTAAAAAAATATGATGTCCCATTAAATTTTTTTAAGTTTTCAGAAAAAAATCACATCCATAAAGAAAAAATTGAAGTATGTATTAATATTACTAGTTTGTGAGATGCAATAAAACAACTGTAGGAATACACTATACGTATTTTGAATATTGGAAGCTTGGTTGTCAGTTTGCGTCTCCATTGAGGCAGTAAACCGTGCGTTTTTCGTAGCCAGTGACATGTGTTGGGTCGGGTGGTAGCCCTGGGTAGCCCATCAGCACGGACCGTATAATTGCCACGGACATTGTTACGGTGGAATTTAAAATTTCCCAAATCTCATTATGTATCGCATTAAATTTCCAGCCGTAAAGTTAATTTATACGCTGCCTTCGAAACGGAGATTATTAAAGATATTAAGCGGGACCGACTCCCATTGGACGGTGCCCTGATAGGTTTCCTAAACATTCGGGGAGCACAAACCTGTTATTATAACTCAAAACAGAACGGACAAAAAACGAGACGAAGCTGCTGAGGGCTCGGGATACCACCGATCGACAGTGGGCAGGAGCCCCTCCGGGTCATGGACGGAAACATGGCCGACCCACCCACCATGGTATCAGCTCACTTTCACTATGACAAATTAAGTGTCACAGGACACGACACAACACGAAATCTATACGGCCCATCGCCAATTCGCAATCTTGCACAAGAGTCAGTTTATAAAGTTTAAAATTTAAACACCCTCGAAATTAAAAAAATCACTCAACCAATATAAAGTCGATATAAACTTTAATTATCTATAAAACAATGAAAATTGCTGTGAGAAATATTGTCACAATATTTAAACTGAACATTTCTATTTGTAGTCTTTTGACGTTCTAACAGAAAAAATCTAAGAGTACCTAGGTAATAGATAATAGGTACACATATCACTTAAAAAATTATTATTAATAAAAGTAACGAAATAAAAGCACGACCCACCACTGACTCTTTTTGTTTCGGATGGGTCCGAATCGCCAAACAGTGAAGACAATGATCGCATCCGTTTGGTTCAATATTAATAACGTAGAATAATGATAACCAGCTTCTTGTGTACGTTTGACGGCACCATGCAGTTCTTCTACCATGCACAAAGCAAGCAACTAACCACTGGGAGCCGATTTAACGCTGCTCACGATCAATTAAACTTGAATGTCATCTTTGGACAACAATCCAACTACGTTTTGACAACAATTAGTGTCCATTGAAAAACGTATTCTTTCCTCGTGTGTTTACATCAAAATGTCACTCGAAGATAATAATGAATTTAGTATGATCAGGTGCTAAAATCTTTATTGCTTTAGTAATTAGCCTTTATCTGGTCACAACGATGCTATCGTCGTTTTTACATCCGGTTTCTCATCTTGAGTTGAGTTTTAACGTTCTTCCAACGTTTTAATAAAGAATAATTAAGAATATGGCTCGGCAATTAAGATACATTAGGCTTGTCCGGCTAAAGGTGTCGATAAGGAGGTGTAATGACAGCTGTTTTTGGCCGCGAATTTAAATTTCTAATAGAGTCGCTCTGGTGACAAATGGAGTTTTCCTTGATTAATTCGCGTTTTATTTGATTTTCATTAAGATTAAGAGTCTGAATTTATTCGTTTTTAAAACATCGCGAAAGTTTCTCAAGTTTTATAGGAACATGTCAACATCATCAACACTCCAACTCTTACAATTAAATCCGGAATTTACTGCTCACAATAAAACGATTTTATAGCGTCTTTCTCAGGTCTTGTCCCTTTCGAGAAAAATCACGTTACTCTTGGTGTATTCGAACCGAAAATTGTCCGGGAACTTTATTTAATTAGCCCCCGGTATGAGTATCAGCGAGCAGCTAGCGCAGTCTTAACTTGCCGTTAAGCAATTAAATCTCTTTGCGGGCCGCATACGTAACGGCGTATTTATGCAAATCGCAAATACGTTCGGGAGGCGAAATTAACAATTTCGAGGCGGCCAGGGGTTAAAGCGCGAGGTGCTGCTGCGAGCTGGAGACAAATTATGGGACCTTATCTCAAACTTATACTGATACGGCCCTAGTTACTCACTTATCTCAAGACCACCAGTACACCATAACAAAATTTCCAAAATGCACGGCAATGTGCAAAAATTTGAAGTTACTAAACAAAAACAAATACAAAGAAAATCAAGCATAAAAAGTCTACTATACAGAAGCAAAGAGTCATAAAAAATGGGACTATACATAAAAGAGCATTTAATAGATAAGAAAAATTTACAGACTATAAAATAACAGACTTCCACTTTGAATTGGATAGTTTTAAAGTAACTATGAATTAAACTATTTAACTATTTAGGCCCGTTATTTCAATAGTGAGTTAACCTTAGAATCAAATAACTTTTAGTCAAACTAAACTCTCCTACCAATTCTGACACTTGATATAAATTAGTTTAAGAGTCGGTTTACACTTTTACAGTAAGCGAAATTAAGATTAAACTAATTCGAATTAAGTTGCCATTTAAAATGCATTGACAAATGTCAAGTTAATCGCGATTAAAATTTGATTGCAATTAAAATGTTCTACAAACCGGCTCTAGGGGCCGGTTTATAGAAAGCTTTGTTAAAAATTAAGTCGTTGTTAAAAGTTAACAACGCGAATGGACCAACCAAATTGCTTCAATTTGGTCACGTGATCAGTTAATTGCGAATTAAATTAATGACGCTTCTATAAACCGGTTCTTAGTCTATCTCAGGCCCATTATTTCAATGTCGAGTTAATTTCAAGTTAAAGTCCAAAAACATATTTCCAACATCGAAATAACCTGACTCCTGAGTTAGCTTAGACTTTTTCTAACTCAGACCTTAGGGCCTTGACATAGCAACGACGCAAATCTAGCAATGTCATTGGTTGCTGCTATGCAACTGCGACCCACGCAACTTTGCGGCCCAACTTGAATTCAGCCCCTTAGTTTTTACCTCGGTTTTTACTATCTATTATCTGTGATCAACTTGGCTTTTGCTAATTATTCCTTCGCTAAAAACTTTATTGAAATCGCGAAATGAGTGTGCTATATTTCAATCTTTCTCGAAGTAGAGGATAATATGGTGAATATAAATATTATGTTTGATATCCATTTGTTCTAATTGAAATAAGGGATTTTTATGAAAAAATAAAATAAAACAAAAAACCTCCACTTGAAGAACAACTGTGTAAGATCAAAAATTAATGTCAAGTGTACCGATTGTTGTTAACTTTGTGGAAGTTGACTTAGAAGTTTTCATTAATTGGTGAAATACCCAGTACGACAACGTAAAAAGAGGTAAATTAGAAACACTTCTGTATCCATTCTGAATAAAATCTTAGTAGGTATATAAGACGTTATTGCGTTACTGTCTTTCAAGAAAATCTTATACATAATCTTTGAGGAATTTATCTAATTTTCATGTGCAATTCTGAATTCCGCTGTAGCATTCTATGAATCCCTTTGTAGATTTGTTAGATGTGTGATGGTTGAGTGTTCAAAATGCTTTTTAACCATAGTTTAGTAGATTACTAAAAGTGCGTTTTATTTTGTACTAAAAGTTTCACAAACAAAAGCAAACCTACATATAAAATAAGTGTTAATTATAAATTCACACCTCACTGTTATAGGTTTTATTTTAGAAAAGTTAAAAATTTTACGAAGTTTTTTCTGTTGTCATTGTGAAGGATGTAGTTGTGAGGGACTTGAATGCTTGTTAAAAGTTATTGGATGGCGGAATATGAATAATAGGATTGACAATAAAAAATGTGTTAGGAGCTCGAAGCCGATCCAATTAGTAGTTAAAATCATAACTAATTACTTAAACATCTGTCCATTTATTAACTCATCGAAAAGAGCGGTTGTAAAAGTGCTTCGTAATCAGTGCATGAGTGACAACCGCGTAAAATTAAACGGCCGACTAAATAGACACATCCCGATTATTGACAGGTCGGTAATGCTTCTTTACCGTTTAATAACAGGGAAGGGCCGGTGTGGGTGAATCGTGTTGTTGTCGGTTTTGGTCTCGTCATTGGAGACAGCGTCTGTCGAAGAAGTCTTTCTTGTCCTTAGGGTGCGAGTCGCTGGTTGGGTTTAATCGCGTCGGACGTAATTAAGAGAGCGGTGGGTCGTGGTAGTGGTCGTAATGGCATCGTCAATGCGGATAGCTGGGGGCGAATGCATATTTCATCTCGGCATAATGCTTGGCCGCTATCGACTGGCCACTTTATTATTATTTTTTGCCTTAACGATTAGTTTTGTATTCATTAAACCGCGCCAGCCTGCAATGAGAGAACGAACGAAAGAACGCAGCCGACTTTGCTGACCCTGCCTCTAATTATAGGTAGGAATATTGTATAGGTAGGAAATAAAAAGGCTACTGCCTTGTAAGTTATAACTCGTTCGAGGACGCCCTCTGTCCGTCACCTCGCCCCGGCGCGTCTAGCCCGCCATTAATTACACCGAACCAATTAAAATCGGTCATGTTATGAATATATCATCTTCATAAATATGTATCGACTTTGATTCTTAGTCATTTTTCGGTCGGGTTACTCTTGGGGGGCTTGTCGCTTCAATGAACGGGGAACCACTGACGAAGAAGCAACAACCCCAACCATTTTCAACACAATACACCAAACTGAAACCGGATCCGGAGCGATACCGACCAAAAATCATTACAACAATTTCTTCCGGGGAGCGTGAGCGAATCTCCAAACTCCAAAGAGGGTGCAATTCTAATTTTTAAACATAATTTCCACTTTCCTACAAAACAATTGTAAAACGCAACTTTTGCTTGAGACACTTGCACTTATCTAAGTGTATCTATTATTAAACTTTAATTGCAACCACAATGTTGATAACAAGATTATACTACAGCGAATATTTCATATTAATGTGCGAAAGTCGAGCCATTTGAACCTGAAAGTTTGTTATTTTGGACGTGATCTGTAGGGGAAATTGTGGTAAAGCGAATTTATGGAGACATGTTTTGGTTTTAGATTAATTTGAGCGTTCTGGATTTTCACTTTTGACGATTTGTAACAATGTACTGAAATCTGTCCGCATCTGCATATTAAGAGGTGATCCTGAAACATTCTTATTCGATTTAACTTTTAAGTATTGCCATATTTCTAAATGTTTTATTGATAATAATAATTCAGTGCAAGCTCTTCAATCCAAACTTTGCTTTAATCTTCTTGTATCTTGAAAAACAAAGTTGAAATACCGGGTCAGGCAACCTTATCGCACACCTAAGAAAATCGAGATTTCTAATTAAATAAAAAAAATTGCATTTTTACGTTCAAAAGGTATCTCTCCTAATTTTTTGGTAATTTTTCACTTACAGATAAAGGTAATAACTAAAAAAAAGTAATTTTCGATCAAAAAGTCAAATTCTGAATTTTATATACTAAACCACGCGTATTCACTTCAACTAATTATTTACGAATTTAGCGAAAAAAAAATACCAATCAGATTTTGAATTAAATGCACTTTTACATTTTAACTTAAAAATTATTTTTATTTATGAGTTGCATCGTAAATTTAGGCGACAATGTGAACTGTAATTGGGGTAAGATTGTAAAAGATTTCGTTGGGATATTTAAATGCAGGCATCAGTTTTTGTCAATTTTATTGCAAGACTGTAAATAAGGGGCTTCAAAAAGGTCGGCTACTGGTAAGTGATCCCTTTGTTGGCAAAATTGTACCATCTTCTAATAAATCACGCGTCTGGTTTGCGCCTAAATAAAAAGGACCGATTATTTCATCAACCAAGTAAAAATTTATAATTCTGATACCAGGGTTCGATGGGCTAGCAGGTAAGGATTCACTTAGTCTAAAAACTTTGTAGTTAAATTAACTGTTAATGTCCAAAAACTCGCAAAACTGCTACGACTTTATTTGTTAACAAAAAAATTTAATAAAAATCGAGCATGGTCCTTACCAATGTACAGGCTAGTGTAAGAAATTTCAAGATTTTCATTTCATTAGAAGTCGCGATTTTCTTGGGTGTGCGATAAGGTTGCCTGACCCGGTATACGAACTTTTGACAGGCTTGCTCTGTACACAGTGTCTCAAGTCTTATGGCCAAAGCAAAAATAATTTTTTGTAGTTGACTATAAAACATACATATTAGCTTTGTTCGCGGAAGATTTTTAGGACTAGTCCTGAACTAGTCCAGGATTTATTTAAAGCGCATGCGCGATTCTGAACCAGTTACGGATTTTCGTCCACCGCGAACAATAATTTATAGTTATCGAGTTCACAGCAAATGTTAAAAAATTAAAAAGTCGCACAAAATTATCACAAAGTTGAAAATAAATTATGCGAAAAACTTTGGTACAGAAAGGTGTAAATTGTAGAAAACAACCCATTTTTAAATTCACAAACGTTATTTTACAAATAATTTCGATTTAGTAAAGTATTAAATAAATCTCGGTAACCAAAATAGACAGTTTCTTTATTACGATTCCAACCAATTTTCAACCTCAAAGAGCTCCAAAGACGCAAGAGTAAAAGAGACAAAACCGTTTTGGTCAACCGCGGAAGTCTAGAACTAAAAATCCTTAGTCGAGTCCGAGGACCGTTTGGACTGGTTCTGAACTGATCCGGGACGGTTATTTTCTCTACCGCGAACGCCGGACTGTTACTAAAAGTTCGGGATTTTTCTACCGCAAACGCTCTCAGACGTACTGCGCATGCGATTGATGCCTGAACTAGTTCAGGATTTCTACCGCGAACAAAGCTATTATATCCAGTAATTTATTTATTTTTTATTATGGTACATACTTTCGGGTTTTAACGTCTTTCATTAAAAAACATAAAATTACCATATTACCTTATAAAAATGAGCAACTTTGCCCTAATTTAAATGACCTCGTATCTCTCATAAATTGAGAACTGAGATCCCTACTTTTTTATGTGAATTACTCTGTATTAATTATTTAATTGCTTGTATTCTCGTAAGCTTTTAATTGATTTCTGTCGATTTTAAGAATAACTGTGTTCATGACAATTAAGCATTATTATTGTTGGTTGTTTGATGAAGATTCATGGTACTCATGCATAAGTTAGATAAAGCAGTCTATGGGATCGATTGGTGTGAGAATCCGTCTCTGGTAAGCACATGTAAGCCCCGTAAAAAGGCTCGTTCTTCGAGGCGCCTTTTATGGAGTGGTAGCAATAAATTTTTGATATTGGTGTATATGGTGGTGCCGTGTAGGGGCGGTTCTCGGCATTCATGCATCATTATATAAAGTGCAGCTGTTATCAGAATTATTACACCTTAATAAAGTCGGTGTCGGCAGTGCGCCCGGTGACAATTGCGCTACAGCCGGATTCCTCATTACCCCGGAAACACATGCGTCGTTTATCATCCAGCCGCCTCCAGCGACGCCACTACGTGCCTGGGGACGCCGCCGCCGCTCCTTCCGAGAGAATTCCTCACACGCCTCGAATTCGCGCCGCCAATGCATACGAGATACCTTGCCATGCATATGCATAAAATAACAACGCTGAGAAGTTGGAAATTGGGGCGCGGGATTTGTTCTTCGAAATGGGACTTGTTTAGCCGATTAGCAGCCGGATCACGGATTTTATCGTTTACGCCACATACGAATTCGAATAATTTACTAATAAAAGCTCGTTATAAAACGTATAATCTCGTGATTTACATTTCCGGTTGGATTAATTTTTTTTCAGGGTACTCTTTAATGTGAAGATCGGAAAGTACGCGAAGTTGGTTAAACGGTATTAAAAAGATAAATGATAGAGGTCATTTGAATAGTCCAGTTTGGCTTAGAGGCGCTTTGCATATTTTAGGTTTCCCGGATACAGACGAATTACTTTAATTAATATCTTTAGGAGACGACTCAACTTTCAACAAAATCGCAGGAAGTGTATTAATTAGCTATTTTTTTAAATTATGGTTAATAAAATAAAAATATTTGAATTTTGTATGCTTTTTTTGCTTAATTAGAACAAAATTTTAGAATACAGATTAGGTTATGCCTCTCATTTTCATTGAAGATTTTAGAAATGTTAAAATAAACTAATTAAAAAAAAGTAGACTAAATAAGTATAGGGTGTTCAAAAACTCAAGGGTATGTTGTAGAGAAATGTGAAATGTAAAAATACTAAAAAAAACTACTTTCGTTTCATTTTCATAAAAACCATCTCGATGCATTTGCATTTGACTAACCTGTTCATATAAATTCAAATAAAAAAAAATTCAAATAAATTAAATTCATATAAAAGTTAATAGGTACCAAGGGTATGCTATTTATACCACAATAGACACAAAGAAACTGCATGGCTAGTATTTACTAAAGCTATCGATAAATAACGAATTTTAAATAAATGAAATGTGGAAATAATCGTGATCGCTATAGAATTTGATCAACAATAAAAATAAATTATTTTTAAAACGGTTTTCTTGGAAATATAGTACCCAGCGTTGGCACATCTAAAAATTTTGTTTTTTGATAAATTTTTCTTTTTAATTTGAAAAACTGCTAAAAAATAATTATTCATCATTGTGCTAGGGAACAATTATTTAGTGTGAAACATAAAAACATTAAAAAATAATCAATACTGATGAAGATAACAAAATAAGTTTGTAGCTCCAGATTTTTTAAATAAAATAGGTATGACTTTCGGAATTTTTCTAAGATTTTTTCTGTAATCTACATATGCTTCTCAACAACGTAAAGAAATGTTAAAAATTGTATACTGAAAGTAAATTGTACTTTCGTTTTAACCTAATCTTTGCAATAGTAGCTGTATACGACCTGTAATTAAATGTGCCATATTTAAATCACTCTGTTGTAAGTGGTCGTAGTGATATGGATAGCTTTATAATTATTATAATCAAAGCAAGTGTATAACAAAATACCTATCTACTTAAGGTCAGTTTATAATGAGTTTTAATCATGCTTTTTCATTTTTTGCTAAGAAGCCATACACGTTGTCTACAGTATACTATTTCCACTCAATAATTAAGTGAAAAACAAGTCACTAACACTCCGCGATTAAAGTAGTACCGGACCAAATTTTAGTTTTTCTTTTAAAATGTTTTATTTCTCGTTTTGATGAGTCACAATGTTTAGGATTAAGCCCCTATTAATAATCAACTAGGAATATTTGGATTTACCTGAGGAAAAATGAAATTCATTTTAAAAATGTTCGTCTTGTGAGTGTCTTCAAATAACCAATCCACTACCAACAATAAATATTGACTAGAACACAATCTAAAAATGATTATTAACACTTTACAAACGTCGTTAAACAAATATAATCCCAAATCTTTAGCACAACACGTTTTGAAATCGAATTTGACAGGACGACAAAACATGACAGGTGCAAAATCGGCGTAGGATTACAAGCGCGGGAATACTACCAACCTAACAGTACACGCTAAACACCCCATTAATACGTATACCTTAGTGATTTTAATGTTTCCAGGTTATTTAAAAAAGTCCAATTTCTCGCTGGAAATACAATAAAAGTCTCCTTACATGAGATTTGACAGCTAATTTTCTAATTTTATGCGATAGAAATATTTCTAGACGTTTATTTATTTGACAAGGTGGTGGATTCAAAATGTGTTTTTTTTTAATAAATTAGAAACCCAAACTTAGCCTCCTCACTTGCATTTTACAAAATTTATCTCTTTAATTTAACGCATTGTAAAATTTACAAATTTGCACAGGTGGAATATTTGAATAAAATACGCTAATTTAGAATTATAATTTATAAATAATAGTGATCAATTTTCTACTTTTCCTGATGGTTTTTCAAATCTTTAAGTTTATACTTACTGACTTTTTTTTTCTTAACTGGAGCCAAAGGCCTAACACATTTTTTGATACACTTATTGCGAGAAAGAGCTTGCTGTCGCAATATACAATATTTCGTAAACATTTTTTTGTTGATTCGTCTTTAGGATGTAGGAAGGACACTCAAATAGGTATTTAAAATTTTACTTTTTGAACTTCGCCATTGACTTCCTACACCAAGCGTTGATATGTTCTTAGATCATTTTTGATCCCTTAAAAACAGCAAAAAAATTAACTCTCAAAATTTTCTGATGATTTTTAAATAAATCTTAACAATAGTAGTTTTATAAAAAAAGTTGTTTTAAAAAGATCTTTTCAAGAAGTTTGAATTGAGTATAATTTGAATGTTCGTGATTACAGTTTCCATACAGTTTTTCATTTAGAAGTCACATTCACTCTATTATTATTATTTATTTAGTCGAACAATCTTGTGATGACTGATGAGGCAGAACTCTGGGATCTTTTTTAATTTGATGGGTTTACTTTTATTTACTCAAAATATTTATCATTTTGTTTAATGTGAAGCATTTTCACATTTACTTATGGCGTGTTGTTTGCTGCAAAAATCATTTTTCATTTGTTTTTGGCAATTTTTTACCTTTCATAATAATTTTCCAAAAAAGTAAGAAGTCTTGACAATTTGGATTCTCTTTATTTAACATTAATTTAAAAAAAATGCAGAAGGGGTGGTATATTTTTTTAAAACGAAGTAGGAGTTCACCTTGTTTTAGTAGATATTTATTATTTTAAGAGTTATTGGAAATAGAAACTGTCGTTGACGAGAGAGTTGCGTCATTTAATCGTCAGTTGTTGGTTTCATGTGTTCTTAATTGGGGCATGAGCGATTTTATAGCTTGTAAAATTGGAGTGGTGTGTAAGATTAAACAAATCAAAATAAACAATGGTGCCGTAAAATAAGGCCGTTATTCATCAGGGCGAAACACGGCCATCTTTCAGCCATAATGAATTCATAGAAGTGAGTGAATGCATGTAGTTTGCATAGGCTCAAAGAGCACATTATGCAGACTATGTGAAACGAAAACAGCCTTATCTGTTGGAGTAGTTTGCTCTGGCCGGAAACGTAGGGGCGCGGGTGGGGAAGGTGTTCCACCCCCGCGACGACTTACGATGCACTTCCGGCCGCTCGCTCACAACGGCCGAAAATTTCCTCCGGAGGAATCGGTGATCGACTTTCCCACAAAAACAAACCGTAAATTAAAATCGACCGCTTTACTTAGCGAACATATGTCAAAACAGGGTCATAATTTTCGGGAAACAGTCCGTCGGGTGAGTTATGGCTTTCGGTAGAATGTTTTCCATATACGCCACTATACCCGGACCGACTCAAAGGTGGTCGAATAACTGACCCAAAACTCTATTTAAAAGTCGTGTTGTGTCCGTCGGGAAACTCCCTGCTGAGCAACTTTTCACCCCGATGGCTATTGAAAATGGAGGCGGCGCGCCCCGTGATGGAGAACTACAACTAACGATGCAATCTTAAATTACATGTACCATGTATATGTGGAAAGGCTATAGAGGAAATGGGAAATGCTAATGCCGTAATGCAGTGGCCATAAAACTCTATCTGCATGCATAGGACGGCTTAATTCGACCGAGACGAATACCCCGGCTATGCTAGAGGGACAAGCCCTCGACATGCTCGATCGAAAAACAATCCACTAATGCCACTAACTTACTTCATTTCAGCTAAAAACTCATTTACATTAATCGCCGCTCTCACACATATTTTACCAAATCGGTGCAAACGATAAATTCTCAACACTAAACGAGAACTAAAAAAAGTTGCCTTTTTAGTCCAAGGTCCGTAAATGTTAATGCAAAATAAATATCCTATACAGAACTTGCGTTTCGTGTAATATTTTTATCATTCCTTTAATTTCTCGACCTGACGTCAGTGAAGACCTCAAATGTTTAAAAATAAAAATTTGTTATTATAAGTAGGTACTAAACATAAAACACGTTTTAGCTGTTATTATTTTGCCGATATTGAATTTATCACTCTTTAATTTTAATTCTTTAATTCTAATTCTTGAAATTGTAAACCTAAAAAACTGCTTCCACTAACATTTATGTATGTAAAGCTACTAAACCTTACGTAATTACAAGTTTTTATAACGTAATTTGCAATTGTGTAAAATAAATTACAATTTTTCTGTTAAAATGTGTCTTTAACGCTTGTTTTTACTGTATTTTTATTTAACTATTTCTTTTTATTTTAAAACTTTTGCATGATCACTAGTTGAGTTTTTATGTTTAGATTATATCCGATAACCACTATACGCTTTTCAAGGGTACCTTTTAGTAGGTAGCAATGGTACAAGAACTAAGATACGGCAGCGATAAAAAAATATAAAACAATGATAATAAACCAATAACACCCTACTAAACTCCGTTTTATTGTAATCAAATTGTTGCTTAGAATAAGCACAAAGAAAATTTTTATAAATACAGGCTGTTTTGTCTAAACCCCACATTAGAAGTATGGGGAGTTCTAATAATCATAGTCATCTGAAAATTTGTGTACAACCATAATCTATTAGGTCCTGCTCAATGAAAATATTCTAAAGATAGCAATCAACTTCCTTATTTTAAATGGAATGCTATATTTTTTAATGCGTTTTTGAATTACTAGAGTTATTTTAAGGTAGTTTTCATAAGCTGTTCCTATACCCAAATTTAGCCGTTTACAAAATATTTATGGTTTTTAAATTTTTTTTGGATTTGCACCTTCCAGTTCAAAAATCGATAACTCTGCGATTTTTAAAAATTTGGAAACATTTTTGAGCTCATTTGAAAGAAGAAGCCTAGATCTTTCCATTGGTGTTTTCAAATTTCTAAAAAAGAATAACAAACTCCAAATTTTTAAAATTAAGTTTGCAAAACTTTAAGCACCCATAACTCATTTTTTTCAAATGAAATGAC
The DNA here is from genome assembly GCA_939628115.1 of Tribolium freemani. Taxonomy (NCBI): domain Eukaryota; kingdom Metazoa; phylum Arthropoda; class Insecta; order Coleoptera; family Tenebrionidae; genus Tribolium; species Tribolium freemani. Next base: position 12,473,824 of record OW626789.1, read on the forward strand.
AAAAGTTTTATTTCACTAGATGGTAGAGAATTTAATTCTGCTTCGATCTGTGTTACCATTCCCTATACTTATGTTTAATAGTTAATACCTTTTTGTTGGGATTGAGAAATTCATTAGCCATAGGCCTTTTCTGATAGGTTGCCATGGAAACGAATGAAAAAAGGTGAGAAATTAAAGTTTTTCAAACCAACACCCAATGAATTTATTTTGTTTTCAGTCTGATAACACAATTTTGAACAGAGTTTGTCGTTTAAGTTTAATCAGAAATGTTTTTATTGCAAACTATGCAAAAATAGCTGTGGTTAGTAAGAAATTTCCTACAATAACAAAAAAAACAACATAACTTGAAAATTATCACAGATAGGTATAGGGAATGCTAATACAGATAGATGCAGAAAAAAATTCTCCTCCATCTAGTAGAATAAAAATTGGGACATCCCATTTGAAAAAAATAAGTTTTGGGTACTTGAAGTTGTCCAAACTTAGCCTTAAAATTTTTGGGTTTATTAACTTCAATTCCAATTTTGATCACACTGAACAACAGATATAGGCTTTCTCTTTCAATGCTCCAAACATGATTTTGAAATCTCTAAAACTAAGCAAGTTACCGATTTTTTAAGGGACAAGTGCAAATTCAAAAATTTTCAAAAATTCTAAATATCTCGAAAACGGTTAAACTTGGGTATAGGGAAAGCTGATAAAAACTCCCTTAAAATAACTCAACTAATCCAAACACGCAGTGAAAAATATAGCTTTCCATTTAAAATAAGAAAGTTAATAGTGAATTCCGATATCACCGGAAGTGCTGCCATCTTGCAAATATTTTCATTGAACATAACTCAACGGATTATGCCTGAGTACCAACTCTCAGATAAATATCTTTATTAGAACTTTCAATACTTCTAAAGTGGGGTTTAAACGGAACATCCTGTATTAGTTCTCCCATATTTTTGTTCGTTATTGAGACTATTAGTTTACTATGGTAATGTTAACGGTTAGGCAGTGCCTCCGCTGCCGGCAACGGTGCCCAAAAAATAGAGGGATCGTTGCCGGCGTCGGTTGCTCGTACATCTTGCTTTAGAGTTCTTGTATCTTGCTTTAGTTTGTCAACTGCATAACCTTACAATACAAAAACGATAATTAGAATTTTTCAACTATCATTTTAGATAATAGTTCTTTGAAGAATCATATTTTCAAATATTTTTTGAGATATTTTATTTACAAGGAGAGAATTGCGAAAGTTTTTTAATGACAAAAAGCCTAGAAGCTGTTAGAAGTGTTCGACTTATTCGTTAGAAGTTATTACAAAAAAACTGGTTTTGAATTTAGAATGGGACAATATTTTTGATCTAAATGGGCAAAAATCAAACTGATTTTTTTATGGGCATTGAAAATCCAAAACTGTAGGGCGCTTAACTATTTTCAAGGTTTACAAAAAATTATTTATTTGGTTATTAAAGTCAATGTAAATAAATAAAAAATCTCTGAATTTGCTGAACATAACATTATCAAATTACATGTACGTATGTATAAAAATGTACTTAATATTATACCCAGTTCGCATTCTTTAAAAGTAAAAGTTTTCTCATTTCTGAAAAACTGACTATTTTGTGAGTGTAAAAATTGGTTTTCAGTTTGTTGGGTTTGCCGCGAGAGGCGTTCGTGTCGTGGAAAGCAAGTCATAGTAAAGAAATTGAAACGACTTTGGTTCAATATTGGGATACAAATTACGATCTAAATATTTTGATTTTTGACCCAACACCGTCATGCTGCTTGAAACGTTCTTTTTTAAAAACGAAATTATTTTTTGACTGATAAGTGATAAGCGACTCAATTTTTTGCCCGAAAATTTAGAGTACAATGTATATCCGTACACGTAGGGTAGCCTTAAAAAATGATAAGAACTAAGAAGAAGCAAAGTATTTAACTTGCATCATAAGAATGTGTAGGTGTACTACTTAGTTAAACCAGCAATAAGAATAATACCTAATTAGCAATTACTGAGATATAAGTATTTTAGAGAGGTGTAGTCGTTTTAAAAAAATATTTTAAGCTAAGAAAATACAGCTCTGGTCTAGAAAAGTGTGAAATTAACAGTAAATTCAAAAAATTCTCTGCCAGCAGCTATTCCGGACAACGTTGCCGGCAGCTGGTATGGGCGCCGTTGCCGGTAGCGGAGACACTGCCTAACGGTTAACCAACTGAAGCCAGTCAGTTCATAATACATTTTACATATTTTATTAAGTATTTTAATCTTTAGACGCATTTTCCCAATGAATTTTCGCCAACTTACGATAGTTTCAAAAGTTTTTATACCAAGTCTGCATTTTCTATCAAGTTTGTTACTTACCTAATAAATAAGATGAAAAAAATATACGCTAGTGTTTTAATACTTTTTACAATAAATAATGGAATCCTTTAATGAATTTTAATGAAACTGGGCGGTGTTCATAATTGTCCATGTTACGTAGAAATAAATCGGTGAAACGTTTTGAATTTAAAAATAAAAGCTTCACTGAAGAATTGAAAAACTCGTTGGTCTGTCATGGCAGGCTAGCATTAGAAATACCTCTGGGAATGTTAGTTATTGGGCGAGCGTTTAATTTTCGTGTGAAATGGGCCGTCGAGGGTAATAGCAGGCCTTCTGGACAAATAAATAAGAAGTTGTGAGTCCGATCAAGGCCCGCACCATATTTCTGACGTTCGGTGAGCTTAAACGTTTAATTTCCGAATGGTAGGAATAATGTCTGTAATAACATTCTATTAATGTATAATCTTGTGGAAACCGATAATTGCTGGTTCGGCATCGCCGAGAGCTGTCATTCTGACAGGCCGTCAGGTAAAAAGACTGCCCCAATGAATTATAACTTGGGCCTATTTTTAGTCGAAACCTAGAAATGGGTTTCCTTGTTTACCTGTCCATTGCGGTTAAACTTATTTCTTTAATTTATTGCGACAGTTCCCTATTTATTAGAATAGTGAGGTCGGTGAGGTGAGCTCTCTGACCACTGACAGTTATTTGGCCAAAATACCTCCGACAACAAAAAATGAAGAGTAGTTGGTGTTGCTTGTAAACCGCCGCATTAGACAACAATGGCGTGTTAATTTTGACGTATTACCCATTAAATGAAACGTGTGGCCGAGGCGGACCTCAAAACAATGATATATCTCGATGGTTAACAATAAATTATGAGACGAATCGAAACAGTGAGAACAGATTAGCACATATTTCCTATAAAAATGACTTTTACGATATCATTCATGAGTTTGTACGTGATGGCTTGTCGGAAACATTTGGGAGCATGAATCATCAATTTTCTCAAGATCAAGGACGATACCCTGAGAGGTTCTTGTCGGCTAATGAAGCATTCAAAGCAACTTATTTTTTTCTAAAAAAATATTTGGAGAACAAATTTGCAAAATGCGCGGTTGAAAACAAACGCTGTATTTTTAATTTAGCGTCGTAAAAACGTTGTTGGGGCTTGGAGCATAAAGGTGCCGTTCCATTTCGGGCGACATTTAGGTAAATTTATGATCGGCTCTTGGAGTCATCAAATTTCCCAATGGTAATCGTAATGGGCGAACAATTAGGAACGATGGTAAATCGCCCCATTTACATATCGTTCTGATTCGTTTGAATAAATCAAATGGGTAATTAATCGCATTCCCAATATAAATTAGTACAACATGGCCGTAGAGATACCTTTGTGATAGTGCGTCTAGGAACCGACTCTATCCACGCTGAGGCCGCTTCACCTGCTCTTTAACAAATTAATTTATAGAATTGATGCCAGATCAGATCGAACGGACCATCTCATGTATATTTATTGCTTTTGTGAGGCATACGTTTCGGTTTGGACATTTTATTTCCGATCCAATGATTCTCCGACAGCCTGAGAAATTGATGTTAGTTATATGCAAGCTGCGATACTGTTCCGTCGTTTCTATATATACAGCTATCGAAAAACCCCAGAAAGACACACATGAACCGATCGAACCATATACTTAGACCGTGTTTTCGGGATAATAAAAATCTATGTTTTATGCATGTAAACAAATAGATACGTTTTTGCTTTTCTTGTTTCGGGGTCGGGACAGCTATCACCGATCCTCCTATATTCTTGTTCTTTCTTTAACGAGACCATGGGCGTATCTGCGGCCGAATCGGTGTGGGAAACCACAACGCACCAAAATAAAATGCCCAAAAAGGGGATGCCTCAAATTAAAAGCATTCCTGTAACGCCTGTCTCAACAGTATTTATCGGTGAAAATCATTGCAATCACAATCATTATTGTAATTTCAAATTGACAACCACAGGACAAACTTATTCCACTCACAATGCAATTTTTCAATTTTTAACCGTAACTACAAATGTTATGCTGGCTATTTATCGATTTTTTGAATTTTTTACGCAACTTGGGCATCATGTCTGTGGTAGGTATGAATGAAAAGAAATGAAAAAAACATCATTATTGTACAGCGTACCAAAAATATTTTACTTAATTGAACACCCGTCGGAGAAAAAGGTTCATGTGCGGTATATTTATAACCGCTTTGGTATCAAAACACGCATTTTCCATAATTGTGTCAAATTTATTCCACCACAAAGATAACTAATGTTACCTAATAATGCGGCGTAACACTATTATGGAAATCAATGTCATTATTTGAAATGCTAGAAAGGATCATCGTCTCAAATTTCCCCATTAAAGAACCCGAGATTAGTGATTCCCCTATAGATATATAAGGTAAAACATATCTATAACTCTGACTTAAGTGAGTTTAGATGAGCAGCTGTATCTAGTTTAGTGTTTCTCGTTTTCGTTTCCTCGACAATTTCTTCTAGAAAAAGTTTCATAAATTTCAAATTATGTTAATCAGAACATGTGTACAGGATGTTCGTGGGATAGTCACATATCAACAAGTGATTTCTTGTTATTATTCGGTAATTATGTATGTTTTTTCGCACCGATAAGTCATTATCACCTAGATATGTTCTCTTGTTAAACTCTTTGAATGTGTCTCACATTAGCATAACGCAGAAAAACATAGATAATCCCCGAAACTATTTCTAACATGTGTCTGTCATGGTCTACAATCTCATTAAAGGAAATACAATACAACGTAAAAGAGATGTTTAACGCGTTAACAGTCAATCAGGTAACAATCCCTAAATTATGGGATGGTTTACGAAGACAATGCTGGAGTGTTTGAAAGCTGATAGATACGTTTGGAGCATGTGTAGGACTCGAAAATGATCGAAGCTTTCTGAGGCTATTTGTCATGCTACGGCTAGAATAATTCATTAAAAAAGGGGTTTTATTGCTTATTATTTTTTCTGAACTGGTAACTAGTATAAATTCGTTTGGGCCTCTAAAGGAGCCTCGTGCCGATGAAAAACCTGGAAATAACTGTCATTACCTGTAAATAATACCGGCGATTAGCCCGTGAGGATGAATGGCCCCAGCGGCCCATTTTTAAAATAATTTTATCTACCGCTGAAATTAATTAAATCGGTTGCGGCTGGTGGGTGGACGTCTTCTCCGTGGGTGTCGTAACAAATAACCGTTTGTGTATACACAGAAATCTCTCCAAGAGCCCTAAATCATTCGTCGTCTTATCACCGGCAAATCGTCGTGGAACCACCCCTTGGTTACGTCACTGCGTTTTTTGCTTACGCACATTGGTGTGTCGTACGAGTCGTACGCATATGCATGCTTGCATGTAGTTAAGTAGCACCGAGTGTAAATAAGCAATAGGAGGGATCGGACCTGCCATGTTGGCCTTCGCTATTGGTTGCCGATTGTAAACACTGTAATTGCCGTGTACCCACCCACACTGGAGTGCCTCCGGCTCCTGCAGACGGCGTGCACTAGGTGGCTGACCGTCCTCTAACGATGGGGCCATAAATTTTGGGGTGCCGTTCTGGGACGTTGACAAATTGGCGAGCTGGAGGGTGATGGATAGTGCTGGCTTGCAAATTTGGCGCAAAATGGCACATTAGCCCAAATTAGGAGCCGATTTCCGGCCTTGTTATGTTTTCAAGCTTGATTGCTCCACTAAATTAAAAATAATTCGACTAAACTATTGGCTTCAATTTAACGTCTCCTTAAATTTAGTTTCGTTCGTGTTATTCGGTGTGAACAAATTCAGAGCTGTTCACTTCTCCGTTTTATTGGAGACGTGTCCAGGTGTTTTTAAAGCGAGAAGAGAAACATAAATGTTAAAGTCACGGAGGAGGGGTCGTGAAGAGCATGGCCTAAGGTCAGATCGGGTACTGTTTCAGCAAGAGCTAGTACCGGTAATTAAACTCGCTTCCATCTCGTGGTTGTAAAATATTTAATGAGAAATATATAGTTTAACGGGTATTCCACATTAACATATCTTTTTAATTATCTGTTTAATTAATGTTTTTGTGAAAACATCTTACTGTGATTCGGAATCAAAAATATGAGAGATTAAAAAGTAGCCTGTCAGTGGTTGTCGCTTCATGGAATCAATTAAAAATGGAAATCTTAATCACACAGTTAATTTCCTTTTGTTTTGGAGTGTTTGTTTTTAAGGTGACTTACTAGTGATTTAGTAGCATTTAATTATAATTGGGATTAGTGATGAATAAACCGTAAAAAATGGTTTTTATCTGGGGAGTAAAGTTTTCCATTTTCGGAAGGTTTTCAAGTCTTATCTAATATTTGCTCCTCCAACAAATAATAGATCAAAAACAGTCTTTGTTTGTATACAAATGTGTAATGGAATTATTAAATATTAGCTTTGGCATGTTTGGCTCTCAAATATGTTGGCTCTTTAAATTTTCCACCTAAGGATAATAAATAAATCATTTTTCAGACAAGAAATTGTTAAAGTCAGCTAAAAACTAAGTAATTTTTATTAAAATGAATTTATTTTATCCACATTCTTATTAAACATCATTTGAACACACATCATGAAAACATTTACAAAACATCAAAAAATTGATTTCGCAAGATCAAACTTCGAATATCAATTGCGATAGAAAGCAAAATTTTTTCTTTATTTTCTTAAACTAAAGTGTGGATCTGAAACAGAGAAGAAATAGATGTTCCACTAGTTGAGCAGAAGATGTCGCTCAAAGTTTCAATTATGTTTTTTTAACAATTTATCTGAGAATATCTGTTGTTTGAAATAAGAATTGCTTCCTATTGGTATAAGTTAAAATTGACCAACTGTTTTTACTATTTTTATTTACTTTTATTTTTTACAAATAGGTGTTAAAAATTGTTTAAATTATTGGATCTATGATAGTAGTAACAGGTGAGCAATAAAACTATCGTGAAAATCGCTTGTCGGTGTAAAAATCGCTTTCTGTCTCATATTTCCCGTTTGCAATTTATAGCGTGGGAGCAATTAAAAATGCGCCCGTTCATAAATCGGCAATCAAAGGGTTGAAATTCCGTCGGACATCAAACACATTTTAGGCTAAAATAAAACACATGTACCGTTATTACTAAAACATATTGAAATGGACGTTTCACGTGGCTATAATTGCAAATAACACTTAACGTTATTGCAGGCGGGTCCCGCTGACGCCATAAATTTTAAAAATCCACGGTTCGGAGGGATTCCGGGGTCCCGCGAGAGTCGGAATGTCTATAGAGCTAGTGTCTCCTCGGGGTATTTACCCCAACTGAGGTATAGGTGGAGTACGCTATAAATATAAGAGAATTTTATCAAGCCTTCCAGCCACTATCACTAGATATTATGGAAATGGCAAATAAAAAAATCAAAAATCGACCATGTCGGAGGGTCTAGAGAGTTTTATTGTGTAGTCGGAGATTTCGGGTAACCGAAGGGGATAAAAGGAAACGTCAAAATACGCATCTTCGGCTACCTGGAGAGGCTTTTTCGTCCCTCTAGAGACCCTCGTAATGGTTTTGCAATGAAACAATTAACTTTAGTTGAGAGGATTAGAATTAAGTCGCCACCTGCTGGGCGTGGAACAATATGAACATTTTACACTACCAGGAAGGACCGATTCTTTTATTCGCAGGTACAGTTTGAAATCTCTTCATTTTTCCGAAACAGTTATGATTTATGACCATAGAGTTTACTTAACTCGACAGGGTTTTCTGTCCTCTTTGACTTTCTCCTTTCAAAATGCGAGAATGATGCCTCGTAAAATACGTATTGTCCGCTGCGTAAAGACTTGCCCACCCGATTTGGTAATTTATTGCCTCATTCGGTAGTTACAGGCCTCTAACTGTAAAACCGAACTCTTTAAATCTAGAAGCAATTATGTAATAACTTTAATTTATTCTTCCCCCCCATAAATCAACATAAACTTTTACGGTGACATCCCAGAAAATCGTAGTCATTTCACTGAAGCGCCACCCTTGCCGTATAAGCGATCTAACTAGTGGAAACACGCATTAAGACGAGTAAACAGTGGGATAGGGGCTGCCAGCGATCAGGATTATAATTGCAACGAGAGCACATGTGCCGTCATTAATCATTTCGCCTGCAAAAAAGTAATTAAGCTATTCATTGTATCGGGCGAAAGGCCCATCGGTCGGTTTCAGCTCGAGGTTTGGACACCATGTGCATTCGCTTTCAATTTGAAACCGTAATTCCATTTCGCTTCGGTATCAATACTGTGCTGAAAGACCCAGCTTGAAACAATGCCGGACACAGCCGGAAAAGGCCTCCCGGAATTATTTATTCGCCATTGACATTTTTCACCGGCACGCAGACGATGAATTATTTTCGAATTCCACAGCTCAACGAAATTCGCATAATGACCGGGAATTCGCCCACATTCGGAACAGCAAAATTAATCACAAACATTGGTATTCGTTAAACTATTCAAAGTATAAACATACTCAATAAAAAAGACGTGAAAATGCAGTTGATCACTCTACATTTCATTCTTTGAAGCACAAATGCGAAGCCAAACACTCCAAACAGTGATATTTGAGCGCTGTAAAATCTGATAATGTCGCATTTACAAAATTTTGTAATTCTAATATTTTATTACTTAATTATTTTAGTCACACAGTTGGCGTCCAGATTCGTGATAATTAAAATAAATTACTCATTAACAATTAAGTGCGTTCTGCAAGTGCTTTTACAACCACTTAAACACAAAAACAAATTGTTTTACTTAAAATAGACCATAGTGCAAAGTTTGATTGAAAAATGTAATAGGTACTCCCAATAATTAAATCTTTACGAGTATTAATAAACTACACATATTCTATCGTTACAATTATGTATTTACATTTTTAAATTAAGAGAAGACAGTAAGTACTGTTTTAATAAAGTAATGTTACTGCTTTTAGAAATACTTACGTGACTTTAATTTACGTTGCATGTCATTCTGGAAATTACAATCTGAAAGTTTTACTTATGCATTAGAAGTAAATTGCTAAGTGTCACTATAAAATAGCAGTTTTAAGATTGGTATATTGGTATATAATTCATAAAATAAGACTGCGTGATTGAGGTTAATTCAAACTCTATAGTTTTATTTTTTTGTTAAACTTTATTAAGGCGACGAAATCTAGTCGAACTTACTCAACTTAATCCAGTATAAGAATCAAAAACAAAACAACAGAATATAAACATAAGTAAAACAACCAATTAAGTATTGACTTGTCGCTTATTTTTATTAAAAGTTTAATAGTATTTAGACATAGTTTCAATCTTTTATAAACCAATTATTTTTAATAGTAAAGACATTTATACTTCAACAAAGTTTTGTATCAATATAAAATTAAAAAAAGAATGCTTTTCGTTTTCCAATTGTTTAAGCTTTTTGTTAATTTTTTTCATTTATTTTTTGTTTTTTTTTGCTGTCATTATTGGCCTGGAGTTTGTTGATTGTAGGTACTATAAATGAGACCATATCCGATTATCTTTCTTTTCTATCTAATTCCATTTTTAAAATCTTTTTCTAAAACGCCCAAAATAGTAGGTACCAAGTTCGGACAATTTAAATGTGACAAAGTTTGAATTTTTTGGATTAATATTGACATAGTGATTTCAAAGCATAACACTTTTTTCATTATTCGATATTCGGTTATATAAATCTTCTTCCTCTCCTCTGCTATTACTTATACTAAATGTTACTATAAAAAACGAATTATTTTTTCAACTAACACCTACTCTACCTCTACCCCTCATACATTAATGTCAAGAAACTTTACATCATTATTACTGGTCAAGGTGAGTAATACTAGAGAATTGCAAATTAAAGTGTAGATTTATACGTTCCAGAATTTTTTTAACACCTTTCTCTTCATTAGGTTGTAATAGTCTGTAATAAATCAAACTGTATTATGTGTCTATGACACTAATAAGCAGTGTTAGCCAAATTTGCATGAGCCTGTTCCAAAACCCTCAATTTATAGAAATAAACACAAAAGTCTTTTAGTTTTATCATTGTATCTCGTTCTTTTAATTTTATTTAAAAAGAATTTGAATAGTTTAGGCTTTGGAGGATTGTAAAGTTAAACGTTTGGAGGTGGAAAGGAGTATTTATTTAGGTTTTTTGATGGATGTGTTTTCTATCGTGATAATGACTACTGAACCATGATAATAGCAGGCATACCATCATTACAAAAAACGAGACCGAGTAACGGATACAAAAGTATAATTAGAGCCATAGTAGGTGCACATTTTGTTAGGTAAAACAATTTAATTAATGATTGATGATGTCGAAGACCTTGAAACAATCAAGAAGCTCAGGGGCTGCAACTCGTTTTTGATTTGTAACCATAATGGGCTACGTGTCTGTAGAACACGCTATTATCCGAAAGCTGAAAACCTGATTGGTGCTAGAACGGCTCATTAGAAAGGCTTCGATTCGCGCATATTATTTATCCTGTGTGCTTTTTCCCTCTTCATTAAAAATTCACGTCAGCGGCGTCTAGACGCTTTTAACTAACTGCTCGTTTAAAAAGCGAGCCTTTTGTACGTGTATTTCGATAAATTTTTAATGCCCAAATTGAGTTTGGTTGAGACAGGAAGACGTCAACTGAGGTAGACGGCGAGGTGGTCACTGGTAGATTGTTAGAGAGTGCAGTGAAATGCAAGTGCATTATATAGGGACCGACCTCGTACTTTAAATGATAATGCAAAAGTGCATAAAATATGTAGAAGAGGCGCACACGTAAGTCTGGACAGTGCGCAACGTACGAGCAATAAACTCAAGGCATTATTGGACTGAAGGGATTTGGGGAGTTCGGGGAACACCCCGAGGACCACAGCCAACACGCGCCTTCTATACGTGGCTTTTGACTTTTCAATTACTGGACCTCATGGCGATCTTACCTCACCGAGAAAACCTCTCATTATAACGGCTACTTTGCCCATAAAGTATCCACCAAATTGACAGCAAAAGATGCAATTATCCACAAGTTCCCATAACCACTTATTGCCGTTTATCTAAACAAATTGCAAATACTAAATCAATTAAAGTAATTAACAATTAATAATAATAACTCAGAGATAGTCATCCTGTATCATCAAAATCATCATCAGAATAAATTAATTTTTATGTTAATTACTTATATTAATTACCAGCTCTATTTCTCTAAGTATACATGTATCTCTTTTTCACACCATCTATTAGCAGATAATGCCCACTAAACGTCGTAAATCATTTCATAGCAAACTTATTAAATACGAGCATTAGTCTAGAACGTTTTTCACAAAACCAGTTTATTTATAAACTAGGTAAATAAAAATATAAGTGCTTCAAGTTCAAATAAAATTAACAAATTAAAAATTAATAACTTTTTTGTCCCCTACATTTTTTTCAAAGCCCAGTTGTTAATTTTGGCTTTGAAGGTTGTTTTTGTGTTAACGTGTTTGAATATCCTCAAGTGCCCTCCTATAGGCCAACAATAAGGCATGAGCATACTAATTAATAGTGCAGTAGCGGAGTAGACGACATGAGGTCTTCAATAAACAAGCTTCCAAGTGCGGGGGAGCTTAGAGCTTATACGTCCTCGTACTAGTCACATACTACCAATAAGATAGTGCTTGGTGTGTGGTCGAGACAATGGGCGAGTATTTATATTCGGCGCGTATTTATAATCGCCAATTTGGATGAGTTATGCTCGCAAACAGTCCGACTTTTTCCATTCTAAATTATTCATAACACATAAATTTCTATTTACACGCGGCTCGTCCTGTATTTAGATTGTTAACATAAAGCTGTCAATGGTTAAAATCGCATTAATTACCCCAGGCCGAATCGTTAGTTATTATACCAAGTCCATGAGAGACCGGCGTCCAAACTCTAGCCAAAAAATCACTCCGAGATCGATGGACAGTATATTGAGCTTTGGACCGTATTATTTACGGGGGCCACCGGCGCTGACTATTTCACGTCTACTTACATTCAGTTATTTTTTTAATTTATTTGAGACAACGCTGTCTGTTTATTCTGTTTATTGAAATACAGTTTTAAGCCACCTGACCGTATAGGTATGGGAACACAGATTTCTGACTGTTTGACATCAAAATTCTTGTTTTACATGACCATAAATTTCACCAACACATTTGTTACAAATGTGTTGTCGTTTAATTTTATTTTATTTACCAAATCTAATTTATCGCCTAAAAAAGGATTGTTCTTGATGAAAACAGAATTCCGAATAGAAAAATTTGTAGTGTAGATATAAATCTTTATTTTCTCACTTTTACCATGTAAAGGCGTTTACTATACGCCGTGCCAAGTAATAAATACATGTCATACACTATGATTTGTAATGGAAATGTTAAAAAAATATCATTTGCTTTACCATAAATTAATCAAAGCTGCAGTAAAATGCAACTTATTTTCACTATATTTTAAGTACCTATGTACGTTTTTATGTAAGCAAACACAACAAATATTTATTATTAATTAGCGCGCCCATTCATTGCTACGAAATATCAACGTTAAATATTAATAAAGTTTCGTTTAGGATAATCAGTTTTGCATAATGAACTCCTATTTTTTAATCAACTGTCGTTTTTATTCCTTTATAAATAAACTTCTTTTTAAGATTACCCGTTTATGACCAAACCGACCTTTTAAGATTTTTATTAATTCACTGATCATTAGTTATAATTTGTGGATAAGTCGTAAATTAAGAAACGTGACGAAAAAGCACAATAAAAAATTTGTGAGCGCTTCGAAGGATATGAGCACGAATGGTAACGAGGCTCTTGCATAGATGTCGCTAGCCGTCTAAGAAATACTTTAGTTGATGTTGAAACCGACTTTCATGTATATTTTAACTGGTCCATACAAACTCTCATTAAATGCGACATTTGGGAGGATATTGATTCGGATCTAGTGTGTAATAAGTCACGATTCGGCGACGGCATTCGGGAAATGAACAGGACGAAAAAAGATCCATTTGTAGGGAGCTGCAGGATCAGTGGCTATGAGGGATGTGGCCCTGTTCTGATAAGGGCCTACAAGACTCAAATAATTTCTGTTAAACTCATTTTTGTTTTTATTTGAATAAAAATAGATCGTGGATCTATGACCCTTTTATGGGAAGCTCTTTGCGGGTCACTTTTGTTCTATTTGCGTTTGAATGAATCGAAGATCCGATTTCAGATTTCTGAAATCCATTCGAAGCCACTTTACGAGTCGTCGTCCTCCCCCCAGCACTTGATTATCGTTTTTTTATTTCTAATTTGGCCAAGAGAATCGTGGATGAAATGTCTAGCAGAGATCAATTCTTCGATATTATTTACTTTGTGGTGGAAGGCAATCAGCCGCGACCGAACAGAATCGATTTTAATTGTAAGGAACGTCAGTCAAGATCGGACCACAGCGAAGGAGGAATTGTTCATTAACCTCGCGTGGTTTTTTCGACTAGTCCAAGGGGTGATTGTCATCTAGGCGGGGACAAAGGGATCCCAGTTGTCAGCACTGCTAAGTCTTCAGCATTGTATGTAAATCCGATGGCCGAAGCCGAATCCAAGACGTCGCGCGTCTCTTCCCATAAGAGGACTTACACGTATACACTCATGGAGCTGGTTTGAATATGTATGCGGGTTGAAACGAGCGCTATCGTACCATTACCATTACGGTTCCATCTGATTTTATCTCGGTTACTGACCATTACACCGGACTGGGGAATTGCTCCAGGCGAAAAAATTTGATAACTCGATTAAATCCGCGTTCCGAGAGGGAATTCTCAACGCCAACACATTGTATTGAAAATTTTTTGAGCAATTTGTTGCAATCGCGGTCAACTTTCAAACCTAGCCACGTTTCGGGCCCATAAAGAAGCTGAAACGGAAATCTTTATACCCGCTGCTCGCATCCGAAATTAGAGGGAAAAGTTTGCGGGATCGAGCAAAGAAGAGAAAAAAGGTGGTATAGTGGGCAATTTCCCGCCTGAAGCGATGTCAACCGAACCGAGCGAATGGTGCGATAAAATCAACATGTGTCATATATCGTATTGTGTGCGCTTTCGGTAATTTAGTGTTTATTGTTTTATAAGGGGCAATAAAGGCGCCAGCGAAGGCAAACACGGTAAAGTCGGTTGGAATTAGTGTTATCGCTGGCCCGGCTACCGAATTCCGTCTCGAGAGATACGCGACCAACTCGACTGTTTACCTTAACTACTCAGATATGTTGCTTAAATCCTATATTACGGTGTAATTGCTCAATAAAACGCTGAGAGCGTTTGTCAACAACCACTTGCCGTGGGAAATTTTCCAAATGTTTACTCCAATCAAAACAATTAACCCGAATACAAACAAAAACAAAAAACACACGAATCATTTTTCATATTTTTCGGTCTTCACAGTCTAAAAATAATCTAGCAGAAGCACACATGTGAATGTGACTTGACATTTTTTAAAATAGATAAGTCAATCGTAGTCAATAATAATCTTGGTCTAATCTAAAATTTAGTGCCTAAGCCACCACCATAAAGTTAAATTGTAAAATAAAATATACAGCCACAATAAATCATTTTTGAAACAAAACAGTCTTTTATTGACAAACCTTTTCAAAATCTTAGACCGAACAATTCGAATCACAAATCTTTTTATTGAGTCTAATTTTATCTCCCTACTTCTACAAATAAGCCACACACGATTTTGTTGGTCGTTCTTGAAAAAGGATTATTCTCTGGTAGACTGTAAGCTCACTTATTAACAAGTTTAATTAGAAAATCTATAATACTGAAAACTGAAAGACTTCTTGCTTTAATTACGAAACCGGAATGGCGATTATTGACAAGTACAAAAATAGAACAGCAAAGCAAGACAATAGCCCTGTCAGTGGTTACGTAATAAGATGGAATTTAAAGTTTAAGCGAAGCAGTAAGACTGATTTTATGGCTCACTGCCAACCTGCAATCATTTATATAAATACTAGTTATTTGCAGGAAAATTCTTGGGGATTGCAAATCAGAAATTTCCTCTTCGTAATTATTTGAGGAATTAAGGAATCCAACTGGATAACTGGATAATATGATATAATTTATTTAACTGCTATTTAGAATACTGAACTGTGCCTACAAAATTTTGAACGCTTTTATTCAGTTGTTTGAAATTAGATTTTTATCGAGAAAACTTTGATTAAAGTATCTTTCATGGAATAATAAGAAGAGACGTTGACAAATGTAGGAACTAATTTTCCTGTTAATAACGTTGGCTGAATTATGTTTGTTGTGATTTCTCGTGAAAATCAAATTATAAAATGGGGTAGATTGTTTGAAAAGTTGAGCGGAAGCATGTAAGGATATCCAAGTTTAAAATGAAACCAAAGTTTGGGAGATGTAGTTCGCAAATTGGGTAACTTTTAAAGGCATTGTGCTGCAGTGTGCCCTTCTAAATAATAAATTTGATTACTTCGCCTCTCTCTCACCTAAGAATGTGGGTTTAAATCCCCCGGCAATGTCCGTGGAAGGCTATAATTTATCAGTGGCGATGATTGAAAGGATCAATAGATGGACGAGCTGATAGGTGGGCATAGAACACGCATAGAAATGCAGAGGCCATCCCATCTTGGCCCATAAATACTGACTCTACGTTGAATAAAAGCGACTTCATTGTCTACTATCCATTAAGTGCGGGGAGGGGCCCATAAAATACGAATTAAGTTTTTATCGGGGCGCGAGATGATGTATTTACAGAGCTGGACTTTTATGGGGCTAGCACGGAACCTGCTTATATCACGTACACACTATTTACCTAATTGTGCCATTGATGGACAAGCGCAAATAAATGTCGGGGATTGTACGGCGACCACGAATGATATACGCAACAATAAGGATGGCAACCCGTACTTACGCACAAGAAATTGATTGGAAAATAATACTCAGATGGGACGGCAGCAAGTCACAAAAAATAAAAATCTATTTAAAGTACAAAAAATGCAAAAAAAGGAAAAACTGTAACAATTCAGACGCGTGTTTTATGGTTAAACAACTTGATTTTAGAGAAAATATTGTTAAAAAATAAAATGCTGGTACAAACATAAAATCATTTTTATTAAAAAATAAAATTTGTAGAAGTTCCTGTGCTTTTAATAAAAAATAAAAACGGAATAGCAAAAGACATAGTTTATTCTAATTGTCATCATTAAGTAAATCTATTTAAAGACAAGATAGACATGGAAGTGCGTTGGCTAGGAAAGGAAGCTTGATACGTGATTTTTTATAAACAGAAAATCGCGGTTACTATTTTTTTATTTGTGTGAAAAAACTGATTCTAATTCAGGTTTCGAATTGTTGGGAAATCGCTTGTGAACCAGTGCATTTGCGCATCCTTGTGGGCATAAATCGCTGTCCCCAAGTTTATGCGTGTTGTGATTGAAGTTTGGAACACGTTTGGGGCTGAACACGGCGATTTTAATAAAATCGAACATATTTATGGCAGGAGTGGGTTTGGGCAGGTTGCGGATTTGACTTGTAGAATAGCGATTGCCTTTTGGCAGACAAATAACGACGGAATTATTCCATTATTCAAATCGACGGCGGTTGGGAGTAGGCAGTAGAGGAGAAACAGACAATGCGTTCGCCCGCCCGATTCCGAATTATTCAAACAGCTGTAAAACGAAGAAAGGATTGATATGAGCCGAGCACAGTGCGCTAAATGTATTCATTAAACCTATTTACATAGTACATTTGCCGGCAAAGGCATTAGCATTCGCTAAACAAACACCGCCATCAATTAATCTCCGAGACCGTTCGTTCGTTGCGCCGAGGAACAGGAGACGGACCTGAATTACGGCCCCTCACATCCATCCACTTCTTTCACATGCAAAAAAGATACACCGCAAATGCACCATCGGCAAAAAACACACGACGAGACGAGCGCGATTTCTTCAGGAATTGACGTTTTGCTTCGTTATTGCTCTTTAAGGAAATCACTCATAAAAATTACGCTCGATCAAGACGAGATTAGAATACGAACAAAACGGCAAAACTACATATGTCAGGACATTTTTTCGAGTCACTGAACCAGGATTTGCAAACCAATGCAACATTGATCCCTATCTCGATCTCGAATTGATCAACGTTTAAGTGTTTTCGTGGCTATAAAATCATAGATGATGACACCATTCCAGCCTCAAAACGAAACATGTTTATTTTGCCAACAATAAAACTGTTATACAGTTTATATTTATATCAAGTGGCAGTCAGAAGCGTATCTACATACAAGTTCAAATTTTATTGATCCTATTTGTTTGTTTTCTTTACTTAATAAAGCTTTTTTGGAATTTAAAACGTGTCAGCTCGTATAAAGGAGACGCTTTTATTTCCACCAAGCTTTTTTTAGAGCTCAAGTATTGTTGTTGGCAACTGTTTCAAAGAAAACAATTTTCAATTATATGGGTGCATCTGTAATTTATACGCAATTACTTCACAACAAAGATAGTTTTTGGGTCAACTGTTGCCTTTGAAAGAAATACGAAGCGCAAATGTTTGTCTTGCAGAGATAGTCTATTTGTGTTTAACAAATTACTGATGTAATTTTTGCTGTCTGAAGTTGATCATAAATGAGAAAAAAAAATACAAAGTGCAGTGTACAATTGCCTGCAAAAGTAATGTCGCAAGAACGATAGTGATGTTATTTTTGGAAAAAGTAGTAGATGCCATTTTGCATAAACCACTGTTTCTTTTTCTAAGTAAAGTGAACATTGGATGTTGTTTGTTGTGGGTCGTCCTGATTGTTCGAATCGGGATTTAGGTTCTGTGATCCCGCCTTCTAGACTTATTGCCGCATCTGGCTTTTTGTGAATAAAGGCGCAGTGAAAGTGGCGATGGAGATAGCGAGTTAAAGGATGAGAGAAAATATATTACCCAAATTAGCTCTTAAAACCATTAGTGTTTTATTCTGACATAATTCATGTCATCTTAATTATAAGCTGTAGTGACAGTGCTAACAGGAGTGTCATTTAAAATGCATACACAAGAAGCCTTTTTAGGCTTTCTCGTATCTGAGTGAAAAAATCGTGTCTTTTTCAGAAGTGATGAAATTGATAATCAATCGGTGTTCATATCGTAAGAGCAGCTGCGGACGTAACATGCCACTAATCTGTGTTGCGCTTCTGTAACGTGTAAGCGTCATAAAACTACTTACACACGGATTTATCTAAATCTTTGACATCATCTACTGTTTAATCCTCATTGTTTGTGCAGTGATGGCATTTAGTGCGCCGTCTTGATAAAATACGGTCGAAAAACGAGCATCTCGAGTTAGTCACCCGTCTATGCTGAATAAATCTCGCTTCGTAAATATTCCGATTGGATGTAGACGGAGATAAACGTCATGTGAACGACGCTTTAAAATTTTCTATATCGACCGTTATTAAAAAAGTTGGAAATTAATTATTACAGCTGCAATAAAAGCCAGATTTCGGCCTGTCCCGCGTTTAAGTGCTTCCTTCCCTATTCTCCTCTTTATCTCAATACACATCGGAGTTAGTGTTTAATTTTATGGCTTTTAAATTGTCATTCTTAAATTTCTAAACATAAAAATAAACGTAAAACATTTTATGGCCGTTGTTTTAGTACTCCATTCCCAATTTAATATCCCTTTTTGTTATAACAATGTGTTTAAAAGATACATTGAAATAAATTAGAGGTACGCCAGGTAGTGGAGACGTTATTTGATGGAGATCCATTTAATTAAGCAACGGAAACGGCATCTACATCTAACCAAAGCGAAACGACGCATCCACTTCTTCGTGTTTATTTGCTCGATGCTTTACGACCGGCTCCCAGAAAACCCACATCTCTTATTTTAATCGCAATTCCGATCCCATCCTCCACATAACACTTTATTTTATGAACTTCAGTGCGATTACGCGTACGCGCCATGCTCGCGCCCTAATTACCTCGCTAAAACCGACTACAAATTTAAGGTGTCACGTGCCACATGTCCCACATATGCTCCTCACGAAAAGAACTCCATATTTTACCCAAGTTAGCTCCAAAATTAAACGGCTCTGGGGATGACCCCCGGGTCCCGATAGCGGCCGGCGTGACTTGCACGAGGTTGTCTGTATGACGGGCGATCCCACCTGTACACGTGTTATAAATGAGGGTCGCAGTGGTGTCCGTGTCGAAGTGATTGCCGGGTCTGTACATCTAGCTGTGACGGTGTCAAATGTATGACGTTGGACCCGTTTGGTGACAGCTCGATTAAGGAGCGATTGGTGTGAGCTACGGCCGCGGTCCTCTCTCTAGATGCCGTTTGTTTTGGATCCGAGTCCTGTCAATGTCAACGATCAATCTGCTGTCATCTGTCATGCTGTACCTGCCCAACGAGGATGCCGGATATCTCCTCATCATTCATTCAAAACAGACCTAAAGCCCCCAAACGCAGCACGAAGATTTTCAGAGCCGTTGAGCTAATTTTCAGCGTTGCTGAATCAACTCCCCTCAAGTACGAAATGTAAAAAATATAAAACTGAATTCAAAACAATGAGAGAAAGCTTAAAAAATAAAACAACCAAAGCTGCCGAAGAATTTAAGTGTTGCTTCGATTTCGAGCTCATTTCAAATAAATTAAACAATAGCTACGCATTTGTATATTAAGAGAGGAAAGACATCTAGGTCTTCTGTCGAAGACGAATTAATGCCCAACGCAAAGCGGAGGGCAGAGGTAATCATCTGAGAAAGAGAAGAAGCTTTCTTCCAATGTTATCCATATTATTTTTTCAAAGATTCCAAGTCTTCATAAGAGCTCCTTGTAGTAACATATCAAGAAATTACATGAGGAAAGCGAGATCAAGCTGAAGACATAAACCCAAAACTTAGATATGTACTGTACATTTTTATTGAAAAATTTGTTTTAATTATTCCCTGTATAGTATTTTGCGTCATTCTTTTTTTAGTAGATTCAATTTTACGCAGAATGTTTTAAGAAAAAAAAATTTAAAAACCTTCTTTTGATACGTTCTTTGTGATTTTTTTTACAATTTTTGAAATGGTTGGTTTTTTATATACTCCCACATCCACACCAATATCTTCTTGAAAGTCAGAATTACCAAATCTTAAAAAATTCAATTTTTATTATACGAGTACTTGATAAAGCTGTTTCTATGATCTCAATTTGTATAGTAGTTCTTCCTCCAACGTTCTTCATTTACAAATTTGTCTAGGCCTTAATAAAAATAGCTATTTAAACGAAGTCACAAAATCTAAAAGTTACTTTCTGAGTAAGTTCGGAAAAACCACATTAAATACTTCACGATGAAGGCTTACTAGAAGACTTACTTAAAATAAAAGCAAATATTTTTTGTTTCTTACACCTCACGATGTTTACGTATTTTTACCAATTTTTTGCATTTGTCTTTAGCTGTAAATGATGTAATGAAAGTTTCAGCTCCCGGACCGAGTGTGGGACATTTCTTTTTACCATGGTATCGAATAAATAACTCCATCATTAATTAATTGATGTAATAAATTATTTATCTATTTCATGTGTGAGTTAATTAATTATTACATTATTATATTATTACATTTAATACAAAGCCCTAATAGTGTAGAGAGTTTTTTATTTTGTGCCCCTTTTTCTATGCTCGCAGGAGCATATCTTATTTACCTTTATCCGAAATCATCTTGAATGGATTATGAGCCAGTACTTATGTTACATTAATGTGGAGTTTAATGGGATTATGAATTTATCTTGTGTTGTCATTTTATGGTAGGGCAATAAAGCGGAAATGTTAATGAAAAATTTACATTTATGATAGTTCCGCCAAAGTTAATACTGTGCAAGCTGCTCTCGTGCTTGCTAGTTTTCGTCGTGCCCTAAACATGCGGATGAATAAAAAATGCGGTTAGATGAACTCGGTTCCCTTGTCAGGGCGACAGAATGAGTAATTTGTCGATTTTTTAAGCAGTTTCTCGAGTGCACGTGATTTGGGGCTGTTTGATGGTTAGCAATTTCAATAATCTGGCAGTTTCACCACGGGCCGATCGTTCTCGTAACGGTAACGAGTGGCGAAGTGCTCTTCGCCGTGTTTTATGCTGGTTTTAGTGGTGTTTTATGTGCAGGGGGCCGGCATGACGGGTCCAGATCGGATCTTTTCGCTCTTGTCACAGTGACACTGGTGAAAAATCGAAATGCTGCTTTTTACGCCACCGGACGGTGGAAAGAAAGAGAGGAGATCTTAAGTAGTGATAGAAAAGCTAAACGGCAATAAGTTCTTATCCCAAAGAGCTAGTCTTGGATCTCGGGATCCATCTACGACTCGTTTCTTGCATTGATATGAGTGCCGGCAGCCTCGCGGTCCCAACCAAGACCTCTGATTGTTATTCTATGGTCCGCACTGCATTTACTTTATTGCCCGCTTTACAGCCGTTACGGAAAGATAAAACAACGCGTTTTTAGTTCCGATCGGAAATTCGGGATAAAGCCATGCAAATCTCGCCGAGCGAAATCTGATTGTCCCGACAAAAAGCGTAAAAAATTTCATGTCGCACGAGAAACTTACGGTTTTAATTCAAGGATCACGAATTATGCGTTTCCACAATAAGTGAAAATACCGGCCGGTTATGAGCCATAGAAAGAATTTCTTCTGTAATACCAATCTCCGATCTGCATGCTATTTAGATTGCTGTAGCAGAAATCTAACGCTACTTCCTGCCCATTTAGTTTTTTCTTTCCATTTGAATAAATTTACATATCCGCGATTTACGTGTTACAAATTAAATTCCAGGGTGTATTTTTAGGTCTTGTGCGATGGTTTGATTGAAACGCCTTCATGTTTATACCTTGCGTGTTTTGGGGAGTAGTATCATCACTAAATGGGATGGCCATTAATACCAGCAACCTACTACCAGTAAATTAGGCAATTTATACCGAAACCACGAGCGTCAAAGGAGTATTTTACAACAGGCAAAAACAATATCAGAAAAAAATCGGATGGCTAGGTACTTAACATAATTATAGCATTACCACAACACACACCTTTTAACATTTTTATTTCCTTCGGCGTGAAAAGCTCTCAACATTCCTTATCAATTTTTCTAAATATAGGTATATTTTTATTTCTAAACTCGGTAAAAATGTACACATTAAAAGTCAAGGATTTGCTAATACGATATGAATAGATATGCCTTCCATTTTTCACAAATGTTAATAAGTACGTTATTTTTAATATGTTATTAAAGCGACCAGATAACGAGTATTTTTAACACTGAATTTAAAATTACTAAAAATGTGATGGTTATCATAAGATTAATAAAAATAATTCAAATGCACATAAAAACATAAACTGTTTTCTTTGGCATTATTATAACAAGATAATTCCAAATACTGTACATTTCTTAAAGTTTATTGTGGTGGCTTTTTAGGTTTTTTTAACTTACAGGTTTAATAAAGAATTTTCTTTAGCTAAAATATACCCATGAAGTCCAAATTTGTTACTTAATTTTTCAAGATTAAAAATGAGGCACTTCCCTCAGGTGAGTATTTGAAATAGGAACTAAATAAAAAGCAAGAAATAACAACAATTAGTAACGTGTTGTCAAACAAAAACAAAGGATAATAAAAATTAATACAAATTAATAAAAATAAATGTGACTTCCGAGTTGCAAACACCATTTTTTCTTTTTCTGTGCTTTTACCTGAAGTAGGGACATTTGCGCCCGGGACACTTGCGCCTTTTTACCTGAAGTGGGTCAGTTGCGCCCGATCCGGGATCAAGCCTATTATCTACCTGTGATTCAGGGTCTAGTGGGTCACTTGCGCCCGCTTATATACTCCCTACTTATGTAAAAGCTGAACCAAAAAAATAAACATTGACAGAGTTTTGAATAAGCTAATAATTTTCTATGATAAAGGTGGTCCGATAATGTTTACGACATTAATCGGTTCATTTGAAATACCAGAGACTTTCACTCCATGCTAAATAAAAAAAAATTTCTAAGCCGAACACATTTTTATTTAAAAAATTGTCATTTAAATAATATATAATACAAACATCAAATAAATCCTACAACTAATACAAAAAAATTATTCTAGTTTCTGTACATACGCTAATGCTATTAAACATTGTTCCAAATTATAACAGTTTTCGTGTTTATTTAAAATATTGCTTATTCGCTGATCTAAAACAACATATTTGTGTTTCCTGTTTTTATTTGGTAGCAACAAATAGTTTCTGTTTAGAAGAAAATCATTATATAAAGCCTCTTGCTTTAATTCTTTAATTAAAACAAAAACATTGGGCTGATTTTTTTTTAAAATGGCATTTAATCTGCAATTCCAACCTTCCACTGCATTGTTAGTTCGATGGCGCTGTTTATGACAGTTCCACATATCTATACTAATATTTTTATTTTCGAGCCACTGCTCAACAAAATAATCAAAAAATTTAGTTAGTTCTCGAATTTGCGGTGCATTTTCCATGATAAACAACCAACCCGACTCTACATCTTCTAAAGGTAAATAAGCTAGTGCAGCACACATACGTACATTTCTTCGTACTTCCTCATTATTAGTATATAAAGGTACCAAACCGCAAGTCTGAACATTTCGCCATAAACACTGGTTGAAATGAAAATTGCATCCAGAAATTTTGATGTCTGGAAATACTTTACGCAACGCTTGAATTGCACTACACTCAAAATCCATTTTAACTGAAATTGGATTCCATCCTTTCACTTTGGTTTTCAATAAATTAAAAAACCGAAAATATGTTTTTGTTGATTTGTCTGGTAACAAACCATATATTAATGGAAGAACGTTTATTTCAGATTCGGAACTTCCCACATCCACATGTAGCGTATAAATTTGCCTAAATTGCTTAGAACAACTTTTTTTAAATTCAGACAAATGCAACGTAACCGAAAGCAGTTGTTGTTCTTCGGTAAGAACCAACAATTATGATCTGTTCATACAAATTTAGAACCAATTTTGTTTTAAGTGGTGGGGCTAAAATTTTGTAAATAACCAATAAGACTTAAGATCCTCTTATCTGATTTGCGTAGATACTACCTGGCATGAATGACTAATTTTTTTTGAGAATATTCTGGAATTGATAAACTATACAAGATTGTCCCTTAATGCTCACGTAGAAAGAAATTATTTTTTATTTCAAACAGCAATTTGCCAAAATATACAAAAACCCCAAAACGCTATACAGGATGTAAGCGAAATAAGTGCATTAACTTTAACCAGTGGTAGAACTCATCAAGACAAACACTTTTTCTATGTACCATTTTTTCAAAATCGCATTTTTTAAAATCATTTTTTCCCCCTACAAATTGACGAGCCTTTTATGAAATGCTCCAACAAAGAAAAGTAACAATAAATAATAGCCGCAACCAAGATAACCGTTTCAAACGGTAATCTTGTCGACTAGGTAACTTCGCTTCCAGTGGCGTGTAAGAAAATTGTGTAAGATTTTAAAATAATTTTAACTCAAAAACTAAAACGTTTTGAAAAAAAAGTTATTAGGAAAAATTGTTTGTCTTGACGAGTTCTATTACCAGTTACTTATTTCATTTACAGCCTGTATAATGTAAAAATTTACATTATAAATAAATAATATGACTTTTTATTGCTGCCAACTATGTCATATGATTATCATCAATTTGTAAGCACAGTCAATACAGAGACATTTTTTTTTACTCATTATTCCCTATTTTCAATTTGAAAAAAATCAAATCAATGCATTGCGAGTAATTGGTATGCAACTAATTGTTCTACGTGTTGTCAAAAATTTCAAACGGTCAATTAAATCTTCCAAGATTATTCAAGTAAAGAAAAATTAATTTTTATGAAATTTATTAATTATCAGGTAATAGTAACATGTAAGGAATGATATTCGAAATCACTTTAAAATTGGTTCAAATAACTCGACACCAAATAATTACCTTTACGTATCATTGATAACGTAAATTAGATCAATGCTTTGATATAATTTTTTTCAGATTGAACATAATAGGGCTATGTCCAGAGTTAAAAAAATGTGTCTGTATGTTCATTATCAAAGAATTTGCTCCCATACTCAAAAACCAAAGGTTGTTTCACTGTTACGAATTAACTAATTCTTAAAATCCATTTAAATATCATTCATAATCACAAACTTCCTTTGAAAACTCCAAAAACCCAACGGCAAAGGAAACCCGATAATTTGTAAGCCGGACTCGAAGGATTAGTATCCTGCTGAGTGTTTCCTTTTTAAATTCGTTTTAAATGGCTACACTATAAACCTTCAATTCCCGTAAATAGTTACCTGAAAATGTATTTTGAAGAAAATATTTAAAAGAATGTCATCTGATTTAATTTGATCTAATTCAATTCATATCACTTGTTTGGAACATGGTATTAACAAAGTTTCAGAAGAAATTAGAAACCAATTCCCTCATTCTCATAAGTTAATCAGTAATATAAAAAAATCTATAAAAGCACCAATACGGACTCAGTTGTATAAAGAAGCATTTCCGAGTTTACCAGTACCTAACAGATTCCTAGTTACTATTATCCGTTGCTTTAATTGAAGAAATTTATATAACTAGGTGTATCGCCTTTCTTAAGGCGATATGAACTAGTTTTATACCCGATTTTGACAATGACAATTGTTTATAAGAAAAAACAGACCATAGGTGGACTGCAGCTAAATGCCGTAAAAGAGCTGCTTTTGTATGAATCAATAAATTTGGTAAACAAATGCCATGGTTTTGAATAAAAATAACGTATTCAAAATTCTGTCAGTGTTTATTTTTTTTGTTCAGCTTTTACATAAGTACGGAGTATATAAGCGGGCGCAAGTGACCCACCAGACCCTGAATCACAGGTAGGTAATAAGCTTGATCCCGGATCGGGCGCATCTGACCCACTTCAGGTAAAAAGACGCAAGTGTCCCGGGCGCAAGTGTCCCGACACCCTTTTACCTACTATGTTCGAAATTCAAAATATAAATTTTACTATAAAACTTAGCCGTTTTTATTTGCGGACAACTGTATACAGGCTTAATAGGTAAAAACGGGTTCCTCTGCTCTGTATGATTAGTTCTACGGCCTGCTGTTAATTTTTTGTGCCCGTTCCTCGTAATATCGTTAAAATCGCTCTCAAAGACAGAACGTAGCAATTTTGATATCACATATATCTCCAGCCGGGGTGTGATGGGCGCTTTCCTGGCAGGTTTTCAGTAGTGTCTTGACGCATCCATCAATTATTCGGTTAGGCTTGGCCTGGTTTGGCCGTATAATTTGCGGGTATATATTTTCGACCACTACCACTTCTTAAACGTCTGTTGTGTTTCGTAAAATCCGTAACTGTCACTAATATCAATAATTTCCGAATGGTTAAGTATAGGTTTCGTGATTTGGCCCCGTGGTCTTATAAACGTCCAGAGAGCAGGTCCACCAACATGAAGTATTGCCAACATTACGGCTTAATAACCGAAATGTGATGGTATGCGATGGTAATTTAATATACCTGTACACGATATTGCGACAGTGTCCATCAGAGTGGACCACCTGCGTCCCGGCTTTCTTGTTCTAATAAAGCTCTGTCATAAATTGGAGGGCTTGAAACATGCGGTTGGTCTTCGCATGACGGATATTGTCAATACGGGAGCTACTGGGCTGAGATAAGATGCTATACCATATGTAAATCGGAGTCTTTGAGTAATCGATATAAATATTAATGAAGATGGACTCGGTAATGGAGTGCACTAATGCACCGATGTAGCAGATATCTACAAAGGAAGGTTGCACTGTCTAGTGCCGGTTTAAGAATGTCGTTTTAAATGATTCCGCGTCACGCCGTTGTAATTTCTGAATATCGTGTCTGGGATTGTGTGCCGTTACTTGGACCTTAATTTCATTCAAATTAGAGATTGTCAACCACACAGTATACCTTGGAAATGTTCCTTATTAGAACATTGCATGCACTTGTCGTTACTTCATCAACTCGGAAACTCGAAAAATACTGATACGTGAACATTACCAAATAATTAGCCGGAGAACGATAAGAAGTGGGAATTAAACTCGTGGTGTAATAAATGATGTATGTCTTTTGAAGACCTGGGCCTATAATTACCATCATTAGGGTCCGCAGCCAGAAGACGCCAGAAAATTCCAAATTTGATTGAAAATTTGCTCAACAAACAATGGTTGTAGGAAATTAGATTTATTGCCAAAGAACGGAAGCTCAAAATTAACAGGTTAATTTAAACAAAGCAATTAAACATGAGCTAATTTTCAACGTTCGCTCAGATTGTTATCTTTGTTAATTATTATTGTCTGGATAAATAAATATGCAAACTATTGTTTTAAGGAAGATAATCACAATTTATGGTTATAAATTTGATTCATTTAGATCGAAATGCACTATAAAATGTTAATGCAAGAATATTTTTTAAAGCATAAATGAGTTTATGCGGTTATACGAGTATCTCGCTTTTCATCAATTTTATATAAATTAGCTTCAAACCAATTTAAGGAACTTTGTTACATCATAACAACAAAAGCTTCCTGAAGAATTCTTGTTTGAATGAAAAGAGTCTTTCACTATCAAGCTAAGAATTTTTCACTTGCCTCTGGTATAATGGGTTGGCTAAAAAATTTTCAATAACAAACATGTCAGTGCCTTTTATTCCTAAAAATTCGATACGTCCTCAGAAATTAATTTGGCTCATTTTATTTATTTATAATTTGAATTTTTAGCAGAACCAAGAATTTCAATAAATAGTTCTTTTGGGAATTGTCGGTCACCAATTAATAAATAAAAATAAAATTAACGATCCATTAAGAAGTAATAATACAACTCATTAGTTATTAATAATCATAAATTAATTGTGCCACGCTGTAAAATTATAGACTTGGGTAAATGGAAAAACTTGATGAGAGACATTCAGAAAATAGACAACATTAATTTGAGATTTAAATGATTTTTATTTTCAAAGCAAATAGAGAAATACATTAAAGGAAAATCACCTTTAAAAAGCTAATTACTTTCTTGGCAAAATATGACCGCAATAAGAATTGAGTTGCGCTGAGTTTTTGCTCCTGATTTTAAATGAAAATGTTATGAAATAGTAAAAAAGTATTTATAAATTTTTCGGAATTAGCCCCGTTGATAAAAGTTAGCCTCCTTAGCCCATCTCTTCGTGTCGGCCGGATATCGTGCGCCCCTTTCGGGGGTAAGCCTGATATCGGTGCCAGGTCGTTCTCGTCGACTAATTCGCGTTATCTCTCGTCGTCAGTCACGCTTTCGCAGGACAAATCCTCCAATAAGTTAATTAACATCATCGCATGTGCATGATGAAGTTGTCGCACCCATGAGTCAAAAATTGCAGGGCCACCCATTTTTCACGATATCCTTCTTTTTGGTGGAGAAGGGAAGCTAGTCGGCGGGGGCTCCCAGCATGGCCCTTGCCCTGCCGCGGGGGTCCTGACAGCTCGTAATTAATGTGCAGGTTGCATGTGTTATGGACGAGACCCGCCCTGAAAATTTCCCCCCGAATTACCTCCCGTCGCCCCGCTCGATGAATATTTATATCGACTTGCTGGACACACGCCTCTGCGGTAATCCGGACCATCATACAAGCGTAAATCAACCCGCACGCCGAAATCGCGCCCGAATTATTCTACTTCGACTTTTATAACTCATATCGACTACTGGCAGCTTTCTCGTAGCGTTATCGCTCGATTATGCACCAGGGCAAGATTTTGAGGTGCAATCGTTTTAAGGAGCCATTCGGGCGTATTAGGGCATCTTTTATGCGTTTTCAAGTTGTCTTACAAAATATAAACGGGGTCGTTGTCAATTTTATAGAGCTTGGGGCGTCTGTGACGACCACTAATCTTATCTCAGTGAAAAAAATGAGTCTGAGGAGCAGTATTATTAAGATTCGAGGCTACATCTTGGATGGTTAATGGTTCGATATTGGGGGCAAGTATAATCACCCAATAAAATTTTAATTAAGTATAAAACCAATTTAAAAAGCATGTGAATGTTATATGTGCGATAGGGAGAATGGTGGAGTCGTTATTTTTCATGAGGTAATAAAACGTCTTACCATGCCTATTTGAATAAAAGTCTTATCTCATCTTTTTATTGCTACAGAGGAAGCGTTTAATTATGTAAAAAATTCGTAATGGCAAGGTGACCGTTCTCGCCACAATATGCACTAACGAAAGCATCGAAAGCAACACCGCTGCGGGTTTTTCGGTCGATAACTTACACTTAATTGGGGTCAGAAAACAACGACAGGGATTCAATAAATTGGCAATATCCACTTGATAATTAGCAAGCTTCAATGAAATATTAAATGAACATTTTTTACTTTTTTTTCAATAATAAGATGAAAATAAAAATGGCAACTTTAGAGAAAACACCACTTGTGGACCATTGCCACCACTAGCAATCTGGCAAAAAAATATAGTAAAAAACTATAGTTTTCTAGGAAAGCGCTTTCTGTTATTTTAATTGGCTGAAAAATTTGAAAAATGTTTGAATTTTGTTTCTTATAAGTGGACACCCATGTATTGTACGACTGAAAGTTGAAACGCGTGTAAATGTAGAACTATATGACTAGGTAGAAACGTAACTACTTTTCTTGCTGGAGAAGTTTGAGAGAAAATAGTGAAACTACAAATTGTAGTATATATGTTGCTTGGATTTACATTTACAAAATTTAAAATCATGTTGTTTCGCTGCACCACTGGTGAAACTATTCAACGCTTTTTCCACCGTTATTTATTTTATCAAACATGAACTTATAATTACAAGAAGAGCTGCGGTCATTAAAACTGTACTGGGATCAGTCGTCGTCATCTAAATTACGTCCGAAGCAGAGTCAGTTTACAAATAAATTGGTGTCTTTAAACGAGTTGTGCGAGTATTATGTGACCATCTGATGGTCAAAATCATATTTTCTTGAGGTACTCTCATCAAGACATGAACGTGTGGGTAAACAAATAAAAGTTAATATGTGTCTTGTAAATGTGAGCGATGTTGGGAACGGATAGAAATTTCCAAGGGATTCGATCGGGAGTTGGTCTATGCGTCTGTCTTGATTATTTGGACGTGGCAGAATGACAGACAGGCGCGGCGCTAGGCCCGCGCGGTCGGCGGCATGACAGCAGCAAGAACAGTCACTCAAGCAGTAACCAGCCGGAGATTGATAGTCCGAATCAGGGCTAATTGAGTGCTGAAACCGTGATTGATGTAAAAATAATATGTGAAAATCACGGTGACTGGAAACAAATTGTAGAGCGCACGACTGCCACTCTATATACCTGGCATGAGGATTTATGTGAAACGCTGTGGGCCATTCGCATACAGACATGGTGATGAGATGGGACCATTGTGTCTCGTTAATGGCGATACCCATATCTGCAGGTACCATCGACTTCGAAAACGAGCTTCGCGATCCACGCTGATAAATCAAACGCCGGGATAAAAATCAACAGACCGACGCAATTATCGAACACTAGAGGCCTTTTCGACCGCTCCGCGTGCTATTGATGGCGGAAAACGAACAATCATGGCGACCATCTTCGCCATGGCCTTTTTCGCAAACCAGCTAAATCACTCGGCTGGGATCATCCGCCGGTTCCCTTCAAGGAATTCGCGATACTTAAGCAGATAAACGATGCAGACATAACGTGCACAAAGCCTTCAAAAATTAAAAAAAATAACGAAATTACCATGAAAGGCTGGATCATAGTCTTGGTCATAGTCTTGATGAAATCTAGTCTTCTAATTGATCTTGAAGCCATCGTGTCTTATAAAGTCTTGTCTTGCCTTAACAAGACCAAAATTTTTAGAGAGACCACCGACAATTTATGTTGTGATATGAGCTAGAAAAGACAAAAGGCGTTATTGTTTTGCTCTTTTGATGCTATAGCTGTGTTGTTTCTTGAAGAAAATAATTTTCTTTGATAGTCTCTTTCTACATTCTACCAAACCTTGACTTCACTGTTGCTTCTTTTACTGGAGGTATCCTTAGATTTCGGCTGAGTAGCAACACAGGTATGTACTTATTAAAATATAGCTAAGGAACATGAAATTAGACCAGATGTTTTTTGGAAGTTTTATTATTTTTTTCTTGGTCTAAAATTTTGTTCAAAACTTTTTCTTGATAATCAAATCAAAATCAGAACAAAACCTGTACTGTTTTTGTCTCGTAGAACTATCAACTAAATTATTTAGTCAATGCCTATAACCACCTCAAATTCGAATTTTTGAAAATATGGGAAATGCAATAAGATATGCACTTATTTTTCAGATTTTCCATTCATGACGATATTGAAAATTTTGAGTTGTTGTAATTGCAGTTTGTTGTGTCAAATTTTATGCTAGACTTTATGTAATGCTATTGATAAGTTTAGTGTAATTTTTCAACAGATTTATTAGTGGGAGTGTTGTAGTAAAAATGACTAAGTCAAATATAAATAATATGACAATACCTATGTATACGAATGTTTTTTGTATAAATAAATTTTAAAGTTCAAGGCGTATTTTTTGAAAATATATTTTTTTCTAATTGTTGATTTTTGTTTTTTACTCCAGATTTTACTGGATTCATTTAACTCTTACGGACTATACCTACTGATATTTTATAATCTTCTTTATAATTTTATAATTCAAAGAAAAATTTCTTTAAATAATTCCTTAAATATCAGTAAGAGGTGTTAAGTAGTTTATTATGTAACTCAAAATTGTTTGACGCAAATCCTTTCGAATTTCCCGAAAAGCTTAGTTGTTGATTTAGCATTTAATTAGTGATTTGCTGAAAGTCGATTTCAGCGAATCTTTCACCGGGCTGTAAAAATGCAGAGTTAGCTTTGAATGGGATGGTGTCTGGTTCGATGAGGTCACGGATGTGATTTTTTTCAGAAAAAGAGGTAAGGTTGTGACAGAAATTAAAGGTCGTTTTTTAGCTCGGCAAGTTGCAAATCCGACTCGTTTATGTTGAAGGTAAGAAAAATGGCTCCTGTAGCAGCTCTTTATAGGCTGTAGTAGGTGAAAAAAGAAGTAAATGCTTGCTTTCAGAAAATGTACACCGACAGAAATGCCACAAACTCGACTCGGTGGCATTCGCGCTAACAACTAGCAAAAAATACGCGATCCGCACGATGAAGCAATAAACTAACATCTTTAAGACCGAAAATGCGTCACTCTTTCAGGATTAAAATCGTCGCGCTTTGACACGCGCTCGAGAATTTCCCTATGCAAAAACGAGCGTCCATCCTGCTCCGATACGCCTCTTTTTTCTCTTTTGGGCCGCGCTTTCTAAAAAGGTAACGTGTTAGCAACCCCCATGTTTTTAATTGACAAAGCGAGTCAACGATGTGGTGCAACAACAATCGGGGTGCACTTGAGAGCACTGTTTGTCCGTTCCATTGTGTCGAGGGCCCAATAATCGAGGGAGTTAATGAATGCTGCCGTGCACTTGGAGGAAAATGTCGTCTATTGTTTACGACGACACCAGCCTCTCCACTATTATTTATATCTCGCATTCGAGCTCCTTTACACATGTAAACGCCACTAATTGCCACGAACTGGGGACTCTAATTAGCTAGTCCAATCCTCTGCGGCTCCATTTGCCTCTGATTAATACAAATATGGACAATTTAACCCATCATGATGGAAAATTACAAACTGCACGTATCACATATATCTTCACAAAAAAACTAGACAAAATTTGCAATCTTAGTTGATTTTAATTTATTTTCTCTCATTTCTGAAGAACGAAACGTTAGCGCCTTTTAAGTGCCGCGATTGCTTTTGTCACATGTACTACAAAGGTTGTTTTTAACGATGAAGATTGCTGAGAATTAATGAGGCGTGAAGAAAGGAAAGGACGGATTGTTTAAACCGATTAAAGCAATAAAATGTGAAAAAATGTGTCCAGTTACAACGGACGAATCTATTAAAGAAATAAATACACCTTTTGTTATGTTTTGAATTTTATTATAACACTTTTTGTTGAAGAAGAAAGGTCCAAAAGTAATTCAATTTTTTTATTTTTAGAAAATAAGTAGGATGCAAAACTCAGTTAAGAAGTTCTCATATTAATTTGAAGCATTGTATTTCCGGTTACAATTTCGTTTTGAAAGGTAAGGAAAGGATTTGTGGGCTTCCCCAGACGAAGACAAATAAAAAAGTTGACACGAATGTATAATTAAG
Source organism: Tribolium freemani (assembly GCA_939628115.1). Taxonomy (NCBI): domain Eukaryota; kingdom Metazoa; phylum Arthropoda; class Insecta; order Coleoptera; family Tenebrionidae; genus Tribolium; species Tribolium freemani. The sequence goes on from OW626789.1 coordinate 12,507,434, forward strand.
AACACTAGCGTAAGATAATGAATCTTAACTAGTTGCAAATCACTTTCCTGTACTAAAAATACACTGAAATAATTGTTCACTAATATTTGACCTAGATTTGTAGAGAAAGGAAAAATATTGGTAAAAGAGTGAAAGAATGTGTCGATTATGTTAGATGGTTTTCCAATAATAAACCATGAAATGCAAAAATGAGCATTTATGATTAGATTGGCAATAAACTTGATAGGTATATAGCCTGTAATAAATGTGCATAAATGTTGACAATCTATTTTATGAAAGAAAAGCTGTCTCTGAAATTAAACAGCAAAAGTTAATTATCTACTTACTTCAAAAAAAATCTGAATGCAAAATCAGAAATCCATATTTAAATAATTATACAATAATGTGAAATGAAAGCATTCCTCTAGTGAGTGAAACCTCATTGTAAATTTGTAAATTTTGGCGATCAAAATTCATGCGAATGAGCCTTTCGCTTCGTTATATTTCTTTTTAATTGCTTGTAATTTTGGGTTTTGATGCTTGACATCCCGTTGAATAAAATGTAATGAAATGTTTAGATTATCATCGAATTATCATAAATTTCTTGACAGTGGAATGAAACATGTCGGTTTAGACCAAGATTGTTGCATGTGCAGAGTAATAACAGCAATTAGCCAATTAGTGCATACGTTTTTGTGGGCATAATCTGTCAGTAAAAGCGTCCGTTACCTGGCACTCGCGCAGTGTCCCCTTTAATTCCCTTAATTAATTACTTAACGTCTGTAAACATAAAACGTGGAATAACGTTAACACTTCTTCAGGTTCAGTGACAGGTGACGAAAAGCTCACATAAAACCAGTGTTTTCTCTTCTCTTGAACAACGGCTGTCTGATCCTTCGATAACAGCCTCGTAAAAATTAGTACCCACAAGGTCCTCTAATGAATGGGGTAGTAGAGATAAAGCGAGGGAGGAAATGACATGACGACGACTGCGACAACAACGGACGGACAACAAAGTTAATCTGCATTTTAGAATTAAATGGTGGCATTTTGGATTTGCATAAATCGAGGACGAGGATTAAAACTCGAACCCTTTCTTCCCATAATGGACGCTTTCATAACTGCTTAATGATACCACTAAAGACGCACCTGATGATGTCGTTTACACAGACGTGGATTATTTTTAACGGATTTCGGCTAAATTTCGCACCGCCACTAATTAAATTATAATTGGATGATTCCTGAGAGTCGCGCCAAGCAATTAGCTGCGCAAATGTTGCCACAAAAAACAAGAATTTTCTCTTTTGCCTTCCATTAAATTTCTATTGCTGGACGCGACTGCTGAATTTATGTGGAACGATGACATTTATATGAAAGTGAAAATGCGCCTCTATGCATTTTTTCTAAATTTAAAACTGCGCTTTAGAAAGGCTATACCCAGTTTCCATCGTAACTACAAATCAAGACGAAACCCTTTTATTTACTCCGATTAATCTCTTTTTTCTAGCTGTCCCTTCCCTCACATTTTGCTTGTCCTTTTTGAAGTGAAATCGTTCATAATTTCAAAAAGTGAAATGTCTTTTTTTCTGGATTAGAATCTGGGATATCCGTTTAATGTGAGTTACAATTTCACGGTCAGTGCTCCGACGTTCAAGTCGTGTGAAAGTAAGAGTTCATTTGATGAAAGTCATTTTGTAGATCAGTTAATTTCGAGGGTTAAGTTCAAATTAAAAAATCAAATTGAAGAAAACAGACACAGTCTTTAATTATAAAAGTAAAAAAGAAATAACAACAACAACAAGAAATAAAATTAATCAACAAGAAACGAAATTGGACCTAATGCCATCCGCCGCCTTCATGTCCACCTTCTCCACCGCCGCCGCCGCCGCCACCGCCTCCGTGCTTTCCCACGTGGTGGTAGACATGTTTGTAGATTGGCACATGGACGGGGTAGGGCTTATTGATGTGGACCGGATGGTGTTTCTCAATTTCAATCTTGTATGGTTTTTTGACATAGACAGGAACGAGTTTCTCCACCGTAATGGGAACCTTCTTTTCGATTTCTTGTGGTACCAATTTGTAGATTGGTATTGCCACCGGTTTGGGCACGGGGATTCGGACGGGATAAGGCTGCGGGACTGGGACTTTGATGACCTGTGGCACCGGGACCCCCACAGGGTGAGGTACAGGCACTCCGACCTTCTTGACCACATGGATGGGGACGGGCTTGGTGTGCTCAATGGTCTTGGTCGGGATCTCGTGGTGCTCGTGACCGCCGTCTTGGCCGCCGAAGTCGACGCCTTTCCAGCCGCCCTCCCAGCCGTGGAACTCGTGGCCGCCGCCGCCGCCACCTCCGCCGCCGCCTAGCTCCAGTCCGCCGCCCTCATGGCCCCCGGAGTCGCCCAAGAAGCCGGCTTGGGTACCCAACACTAGAGCGAAGATTACGGTTGCACCCTGCAAGGAAGTGTTAAAATGGCACTAGGAAGGGCTGATGGACTTACAATGATTCTCATGGTTGTGTACTTGGGTAAGAACGATGATCTGTTTGGATTGAAACTGATGATGAGATCTGGATTACCACAGATTTATATAAGGAGCCATTCGCTACTAAGTGGGGTTGGGTTTTGTGAGTGTGGGGCTTCGCAAAACAATTTGCATTCCTTGGAAGGTCGTATAAATTCATAACAATAAAACAAAGATTAAAAATTAGGTGAAAGTAATAAAATTGCTTTAAAAATTAGTAATTGGGTGGGATTTTTTAAGGCTCTCAATACTTCTATATACAATCACATATTAAATTAGAGCATCTCTCTCCTTTCTAAAACCAACTGGCAACATTCTCTGCAAATCTTCGGTATGCTTTGTGACGATCAAGACCTCTCTCACAATTAGAGCATATACGCGAAATTAAATAGAACTCTGAATTTCAACTAAAACTACTATTCTTTTAATTGGGAGAGTTCATTGAATGCTCAAATTATAATTAATGCGTCTACAACCGACGTTTCTAAAAAGTAATACAATTTTTACAAATGCATTAAAATCTCTACTGATTCATCTACAAAAGCTCGAATCTTATTATAAACTTGTCAAAACAACTTCTAAAGTTCACATACAACTATTTTGACACGATCCATGATCGCTTAGAGCTACCAGAGTTATGTATAATTAAAAGACTTGAAGATGAACGATTTCAGATCGGATTAATCTGAAGGCCAAAATTCATGAATGTTATGTGTTTGTTGCTTTTGCATTACATGTTTCAATGACCCTCACTTTCTCGTTACTTAAAATAAGCACTTAAAGGCAGTATTTTTAAAATGATGTAATCACTAGCTTAGTTTGTTGTTTTTATGAATGACAGGTTTGATAGAATTGCAGTTTACGCGTAAGTTAATGAAATCAAGCAAATACGAAGTTTATTTTAGAAAGACCGACTAAAGATAATCATCTGTACAAATTATCTAAAAAGAAAAAAATACGAATCTAAATTTTTAGAAATAATTAATGAAAGTTACATTCTCTGAAAGTTGAAGAGCAGGCTAGAAAAGGGAACTAAAGTCGGGAGATGGAAAGGTGAAACCAAAAAAATACAAAAAGTTTGAGAACATATTCAATTTAAATTTGTCGATTGGTATTAGTAACGTAGCAGAACGTGTTTTCTAAGAGCAAACAGCTCAAGAGGGTACTAACCTGACAACAATTTAAAAAAGTCAATTATGAATCAATGTGAGAATTTGGGTCGATTTTCATACTGTTCTGCTCATTCGTTCTACATTAATTTATGAACGACATAATCAATAAAGTGTGAAATGAGGTGTAAATAGTGGTAAAAAGGACATTAATCAGCTTCATTTCGTATAAAATTTCATCACTTTCACACAATTTACACATGGTCTTAGGCAAAAAAACTTTATATGGTAATAAAAGCAACAGCTGTGATTTGCATGCATTCTACTATTTAATAAAATTACATTTAATTAGAAATAATTTGAACGTTGTTATGGTTTATACTTTTCAAAAAAATAATTGTGGTTCGATAAAAGTTGACAATGAAAATGATGTCAAGAGTTGGTCAGTGTCACGTTTATTTCTGTGTACAACATTTTTATTATTACCTCTTAACAGCCTTGTAGAAGTGGAAATGTTTTAATTTAAATAAATTTTTCTTGGGTGTTAAAATTTCAAAAATCAATTTTCTTGGCAAGCACATACGCCTATAATAACATAATGAGATTTGGATTTTATATATATTTTGTTGCGTGTCGATTATAAAAACCACGGGTTATTAAACTCTAAAGTTAATAACACATATCCTGATACCATGACTTAACTAACATCTTAATTTATTTGGACTCCTTCAAATTATTTTAATTACATATCGAGTTTGCAATAATTCAAATTTTGCTTTGTTATTAATTAATTTACATAATCTAAATGAAGAATATAGTTTTGGTTGTATTAATAATAATAATATTAGAAACTTTTATTTCTCCATATTGATAAAATTGATAACAATTTGGATGAACACTTGATAGTAAAGAGAAAATTGTGTTTCATAACTCGGCCGTAAAATAACGATTTTAAAAGAGAAATTTTGCCGCTGGCAACCAATCAAGTTCAAAATCTGTCGCAATATTGTGAACCTTTTTGGGAGTTCAAGGATAAAAATAAATTCATGAGGTATAAGAAAAATGTTTATTTGTACAAAATTCAACAAAACGTAACAATAACAACAAAATGATCGCGATGATAAGTTAAATGTTGATGATAAAGAAATGTAAATGATCAGATGAGCCTAATTCGACGCTTAATGCCATCCATGACCTCCACCACCGCCTCCACCGCCGTGTTTGGGAACGTGATGGAATACATGCTTGTAAACGGGGACGTGAACTGGATAAGGTTTTGAGATGTATACAGGATGGTGCTTTTCAATTTCAATTTTAAAGGGCTTTTCAACAGTGACAGGGACTAATTTCTCAACGGTGATTGGGACCTTTTTCTCAATTTCTTGAGGAACCAACTTGTAGATAGGGATAGCAATAGGTTGCGGTACCGGAATATGGACAGCATAAGGTTGAGGAACAGGTATTTTAAAAACTTGAGGTACAGGTACTCCCACAGGATGAGGAACAGGAACTCCAATCTTCTTCACAATATGTACCGGGACAGGCTTTGTGTGCTCAATAGTTTTGGTTGGGATGTGATGGTGTTCAGACCCTCCGTCAACACCGTGATGCTCAAGCTCATGGTGACCTTCTCCTCCTCCCAGTTCAAGACTGTGACCTCCTCCACCAAGTTCAAGTCCGTGATGGCCACCTTCTCCTCCACCTCCGCCGCCCCCTACCTCCAAGTGACCGCCGCCTCCACCAAAATCAAAATGACCGCCGCCGCCGCCGCTAAGTCCAAAATGTCCACCACCGCCTCCGCCGAGCTCAAGATGGCCACCACCGCCTCCGCTGAGCTCGAGGTGGCCACCACCGCCTTCGCCACCTTGCTCCAGGTGCCCACCGCCTCCGCCGCCCTCCTCCAAGTGTCCTTCCCCTCCTCCTCCTCCTCCTCCTCCACCAAGGTCTAACTGATTTCCGCCGCCATGCTCCAAGTGCCCTTCACCACCCTGATCGCCGCCTCCGGAGTAATCATAACCACCGCCACCGCCCGCACCATGATCGAGGCTGCCTGCGAATCCGGCATGCGCTATGCCTGAAGCCAATGCCAAAAGGATGCTGGCGCCCTAAGAAAAACAGTCAATTTCCAAAAGAATTATTCTGCATGTGACACTCACAATAAATCTCATGTTTCTACACTTGAAGCGTCGAATGAAAGTTAAATGAAACTGATGATGCGAATTGCGTGGAGCTGTCTTTTATAGATACTGTAAGGTGGGGCCATCAGTGAAAGGTTTTCTCCGATGTAGAGTACAAAATTAATAAAAATGTGCGACCCCTCAATGAACGGTCAATAAAAAAAATAATGCACCAAGACGAGAGCGTTGGCCTTTTCTGCGATTGTTGTTGGCCAAAGCTTTTAGTTTAGTGGACCATATCAAGTATGGTGAATTGCCATTGAAAGGCCCCGGACGCTCTCTTTCTCTTTTTTTACATATTTATTATTATTACCTAATCTAGATTAAGTTACCGCAAGAAAAAATCAGGAAATTGAGGAAAACAATTCGACAATTTTCTCTTATGACACCGACTTTTTTATGATTCTGAATCATCAGTTTCTCGTTGGATTTAATTATTCGAGAAGTTTCTACACTAATTGGAGATTACAGTGGACATTGGTGACACTATTGGAGAAAGCAAGATTTTCACATTTTTTAGACAATTATTTTGGATTAAGTCCAGTGACGCAATCAATTGTGTTATAATGTTAGTGTTCTGCTTCCATACATGATAATTTACACTCATCTAACATCTCGTTTTCACTTTCTTCCTCTTTGATTACGTCTTGATCGCTGTGTTAAGAGCATACTTTCGTTATGCTGTCACTTTCATTCTCAACTGGTCATACCATGTCCTAGAGAGTAGACGTGAAAGGAGTCGCAACAACATAATAACTGTTTCAAAGCAGAGACGAGTAACACCAAAACGGACACACTGCAGGAGAGAGGAAATACTGTGCTCATTAAGGTCTTTCACTGACGGTGAAGGTCAGTTCACATTCACCAGAAGAAGCACCAAACTCGAACAGTACACCAGTGTCTCGGTTCTTGTTTTAGTGATTTTTTAACAGGTAGGTAAGTTTTTTAATGTCTGTTTCAGGTGGTCGCAAAGACGACACAGATGAGTCAATTATGAACTGGGATCGTAAATATTGCCAAGACTGGCACTGGCCAGATCAGGTCTTAATTAAACAATTAACTTGGCTAATTGGTGCTTCCGTTGCAATAAACAATTACCCAGTGCCGTATGAACAATAATGCTAATTAATATTGAGTTAATGGGGTATTGTGTTGGTAAAATTTGCAATTCCTTGTTCATCCATAATAAATACGGGAGGAAATGAACTCTCCGGACTCATGTTTAAGTTATCTTCGTTTGCAAGTGCGAGAATAAATCAGCATAGCAATGTCAAGAGGACCAAAAACATCGAAATTTGCGTATTGTTTTTGAGGTTGTTGAGGAGTCGGCAGCCACCTGTGACTGATGCGCGTGGGACTTCGCACAACCCCATCGCTTCAAGTAATTAGAGTATACGGGGGCGGCTTAAGTTCGTAATTAGTCCCATCTGGCGGCGGCTCCAGCAGCGGCCAAGTAATCGACGAGTGGCGCCCTCACACATGAGACTTCTGTAATGCACTCCGCCTAATTGCTCATCTCTATAAACCCCGGATTACATTCGTACTCATACAGCCCCCCCACAACCCTTCAGCAGTCCTAGTTTCAGCGATAACGGCCTCACTCCTTTTCATATTAATGTCCTCGAGCACGGCCGCCGTTATCTGGACGTCCACGATGCTACACTCTGCGACGTTGCGCCCCAACAGATTACGGATTTAAAATTGCCCCATTTAAATATGTAAATTGAAGCGCCATTAGCGCAATTGTAGAGGGACGTTAGCCCGGACTTTACGATTTTTTTTTCATAAATTAAATAATTATGGAAAGACAACTGAATGAATGGTGCTAGGATTGAGATTACTATTTCCAAATCGATTTTTTAACGTGAACCCACCAGCTTTAGTATTGTAAGTTCATAACGATTTATTCGAGGATGAAGATAGGTACTACAAATTTAATTGGGGATTAAATGAAAAATAAACAATCGACTTTTTTAACATACAATTTGAAAGCAGACAGGAATAATCATCGAAGAAGTTGAAGTATTTATTTCTGGAAAAAGAATAAATCTAGTTCTTGGTGTTCCACTCCTTCCGGGAGTTTATCCGGTTAGGTAAGTATCCCGGAATAGTTTTTAGATCTCAAGTCTTTGAAACTGTTTTGTCTCTTCATCACGGAAAGGTGGAAGTAAAGCTCTTACCTAGATAATTATTATTATCAAGGAAGGAAGAAAAAGCTTTAATTGAAAGAAATCGGTGCACGATGGAAATCTCAAGATTAACGGATTGATTGATTGATTTCAAAAAAACATTTTCTAATAACATCCGTTTTTAATAACTATTGAAACAGCTGTATAAATAAATAAAATTTCACTTTGTTTTCTGTAAAAATAATTTTCCTTTACTTTTGTTAGGTACAGCTAAGTGTTGAAGTAGATTATAATTTTTTTAAGAGAGAAATTTATTGGATTATCACGTGACGTGCGTTAAAATAGAAAATTGTAATCATGTGTTTAAATTGTCACAAAAAAATTAAACTTGAAACTAAAAAACTTTGATTTTAACATCACGTTTTACGTTTAAAAATAACTGAATGTAAAAGTGAGACAATTTTATTTTGGTGACACTGTCCCTATTCTTTTAATAAATTGTAAAATTAGTAACTGAAGAAGAAGGCTCTATATTGATTTATGTACCGCCATACACCTTTGACAGCTTAATTAAAAGTTGCATCGAGTCGATTTAACTAAAACATAAATTTATGGATCCAAAAAATACTAAATTAATTTTTAAATCACGTGCTGACAAAGAAAACGTTAGTTATGGCACGTGTAATGTAATTACCTGCATAATCGCAATGATAATTGGGTATTTCCTCAGCGTAAATCTCAACGTTATTTTTTGTTAATGGCGTTTCCTTTCAAATTTAATTACCACGCTAATAATTATTGCCGGTTTATCTAAAAAAGGCATTTGAATATGTTCCAATGAAAAAACCTGAATTGTGGTCAATTTGTTCAAACTGGAGTAAATCGAAAATGTCGCATTAGTGAAAGTGATAATACTATTTATATGCTGTATATCCCAAAATCTTGTACACCGGAAGACATAAATTTAAATTACATACGTATTTTGACTCGAATGTAATCATTTTAAGAATTAATTGATTGAGTTGGTTTCAAATGAATTAATTAACTCGAATTTTAATTAGATGTAAAATAGGTACAGCATAGTAATTAATGATAAGACATAAAGCAATTAAATTAGTTTAAATTAAGGTTTAAAAAGTGGCTCGATTTAATTTAAATTAAGACAAGCTAATGGCGATTAAAAATTTTCATGAACCAATATTAATTTGTACAATAACTCCACCTGACATTTATCAACAGTTCAAGATTGTATCCGAGCAGGAACAAAATTATTCACAATTACTCACATCCTTTAAACGAAAGCGATTTCAAAAAGCTACAAGCAACAATCATAATCGTCAATCAATGGTAAATACCCACATTACTATTCATCTCATTTTTTTCAGGCCCCGGCAGAGCGCTGATTGTTGAACTAATCGAAACTCAACAGCTGATTAGAACTTGTCTGCCGAAATAGAATAACTCATTAAAATTATTAGTTTGCAAGAGTGCTTTTGGAATATTTATGCCACCCACATGTACTTTTACTTATGAGAACATCGAGCTACATTCCTAGACGAGGCTCCCGTGCGAGGCGTAGGTGTATCTGGAAAATGTAGTTCCTTGAGTTTTTTAGGAGCAGTAAACCATCCATCGTTTTAGATTTATCAGCTGGTTTTACAATTTTTTCTATTCAAAAAGATAAAGGCCATTATTCATTCCTCACCAGCCAAGTATGCCCACAGTTGCACAATTAGAAATTTTTCACTGGGTTTTTAAAAAATAAAAATTATGTTTCGTGTTAGATTTGATTTTTAACAATTGTAAAAATTTTGCCAAGATGTTTACTCCTGGGTTTACTAATCTCATATAAAATAAAGGCTCGGTCAATTCCGATTTGTCCAAAATCCGTTTAATACGGAGTTTTTTTTATTAAAAAATATTTTTCGTTGACCTCGAGATAATACATAGTCTTCCGAAAATCGTTCCGGTTAATACTGATTGAATAAAAAGGTTTTTTTTGCTATCGTACTAAAATTTAAATAATAATTTTCAACCTAGACCACCTGGTTCGCACCACGTCCGGGAAGAAAAGAGCTTTTACTCGTAAGCTAGCAGGAACTCATCTATACGACTCGTCGGGTGTTGGTCAGTAGCGCGCGGTGGTTACTTTACCGTCTGTCAGGTACTTCGGTCCCCAAATCAGCAACAGGACACTTGCGCGCAGCGGTCAGACGAATTCCCGTGGAAATATCCCATCAAGGATAACTAACATACCTCACAACACACCAAAGTTAAATGACAACTTAGTTCAATTTTAGTAATTTTGAGTTCAACTTTAATTTACCTTCTGTAAATTCCTCTATAAAGAAATAATTACTTTGCCCGTTGGCAATCTAAATAAAATATGAACAAATTCACGAAGGTTTGCGGGTGGAGATGACCTTTTTCCCTAAGCAATTCATGCCATAAAGACTAAAAATCAGCTGTAGGTAAGTATATAAACTTATACTTATACTTACTTCTACTTATACTTTAGGATCTGCAAGAAGAAGACATACCGAAACACTACATTACGTCTACCATAGTTTTGCAAGACTGTTTTCAGTATGAAACAAAATTAAATACCTATAAACTTTTAGATATTTCTGTGTTTTATTCTAATTTGTTAAATTTAACAAATCGTTACATATGAGCGTAAAAGAGAGCTGTTTTTAAAGTTTACCAAATTTTATTTAATGAAGTATCTGCTCCTATCCGCGCGCAACTACCCTGTTGCCGTTTTGGGGATGAAGAGACATGGCAGGGGGTAAAGTAACCACCGCGCGCTACTGACCAACACCCGAAGGGTAACCTGTGCGCAACTGTCCTGTGAGATTAAAAGTACATAAAAAAATTTCTGACCGCCGCGCGCAAGTGACCCATCTTGGTATTTTCTTACTCATCCAGTAAAATCTTACTTCCCGGACTGGATATCTACGTAAATAACCAATTTTGTTCGGGAAAATGCAGCATTCCCAATTTAGTTTATTCGAAGCCAGGAAAATTGTAATAAACACCTACTTTAAACTTGCCAACTTTTCTAAAAACTAGAAGAGTGAAAAAAAACCATTGCAAATAAAACTAGGTTTCCGTGGATTTGTTAAAGGTGGACTGATGTTGGGATTTGGGTTGGTTTTTTGGTGCCGTTAAAAATGGAGTGCAATTGCGAATGCATTAAGTTAATCGTTGTCGATTACGTGTATTAATAAGTATCAGTCGAAATTAGCGTTGGTTTTATCGCTAATGTGTCCGATTAAAAGAAGGCGCGTAGTTGTCAGCATCTTATCTGCGTCGCATTAGTCGAATCCTGGAGTTCGTGACAAGGTAACGTCTCAATTCCAGATAAAACCTCTGAAACCCGTCCCGATCTAATTAGCGAGTCGAAATCTTTTCCATAAATCATTATCATTCCGGTTAAGTGTCGGTATTATCTAGGCCCACTCACTGAATAAAACAACACGTAAGTTTCATTAGCTAACAGGATGGGATGTGCGATGTGTATCGTCGTTCATTTCTTGCTAGGTTGCCTATCCGTCTGCCATCAAATCAGGGCCGAGATTATTTCGGGAGATTTGATTGAATGTAACCCCTCGGCATCCATCATGTTTAGTGAGGCTCCGTACAACTCCAAATGATCTGACTTCTGTTCGTCTAAATCCCGGCCCACCGGCCTCTTCCCTAGGGATCCCCTCGGCAAATTCCTTTATCTCCCCTGAATGTGCCGGCGTGCACCGACACGCTTATGAGGAACTAGATTGTTTGTTTCCCTCTTGTAATTTTCGCCGCAATTATTCGATATTTTCTTATTATGAGACTAATGCCGTAAGGGTTGCAACCGTTTTTCAATTATCGGACTTTTCCCCAACGACCTTCGTTGCTCCATTCGCTTTTAATATAATGCTCACTTTTTGCCACACTCTCAAGACCAGATTGCTTTCGAGAGGAGGTCTTGTCGACGAAACTATTAACTAATGGAAAATGATGCTAAGTGCACACATAAAAGACAACAGCTAAACGGTAATTTGTATTTTATGCATTTGCAGGTAACGCAATTCAATTCTTCCTATCTTTATTACCTCACGATGCAAACAATTTTCAAAACTAAACAAAAAGTTACTACTGCCTGATACAAACAAGCGTTTTGTAACACGATTCTAATTAAAATTAATTGCTATATTTACAACTAATCCTGCAAACTATATGACTGCACTGTAAACATCAATTTACCATGTATGCCCAAAGATTTAATTATTCACAAAAAAATTAAGACAGAAAACAACCTAGAAGAGTTACTAATTTTAATTAGTAATTAGTATTTATCTACAATAAGAATTATTAAATTCGTTGCCCGTGAGGATGAGCTTTTTTTGTTAATCCAAGTTACTCAAAGCACAATACTTATTCATAAGACTTTTTATTATTAGTTTTATTCTCCCCAAAGATGACCAGCTTGCTTGGTGCTTTTGGGAGACGAGCTTTTGATGTAAGAGTATCAACAAAAAATAACATTTGACAACCTAATTCTAATAATTAGTTTAAACTGAATTAAACTTTAATTTGCTTTCTGTAAAGCGACCCTTAGGCTGAGATATAGCGTTAATAATGATTTAATAATTAATTTCAATTAATATAAGTAGGCAACCCACTGTTCAGAAGCTTATAAATAACGAAAGTTGCCTAGTTTTATGGTTCTTGAGTTGGAAGAGTGATCATTGGCTTAATTAGTTCTTTAGTGCGAGTGATTGTAATTAGACATTTGCAAATAAGTTATTGGTGATTTAGATAGTATTTTTTGTAAGAAAATCCGATTCAAGTATGTACCCGTGCCGCCCCATTTATCAAAGCAGTTGACTGCAGTAGTAAAAAGCAGTAATAAAGTCACCCAGGTATAAAATTATGAACCCGATAATGGCACTGCGGCATTGCCGGTTTCGCGTCTAAGTATAGAGCCGGTAAAAGGCAGGTTAAAGTAAGAACTCTATGCTATACTTCCAACTATAACCGCAATTACTATGATAACAGTTATAATAAAAAAGCTAATCCTTCGGTAGCGGTAGCGGAGCAATCATCCCATTTGAGTTAGCCCGGAGCGAGGAACTCGAGCCATTTTATTCCGGCAGAAACGTCTCTTATTATATTACAATAATGCATGGGCACCTGAAGAGGGGCACAGCAGTTTCAATCGGGAGCAGCAGCAGCAGCAACACGAGCCGACTTATTCGGAGTGAGTTTTATGAAAGCTTCGGCTCGAGCTTTTCCCCGGTGGCGGGAACGGCTCGCCGGTGATTTATTGGCGGCCCGGATTTGTTTAGTTCAAATGAAGGGTCGTCTGCGGAGGCGGCTGGAGTTACTCGGGGGGAGATCCAAATCCATGCCTCGATACTCTCTCTCGTTTTCCACTCCGGCTTGATGCAATACTCGCCCGGACTTTTATAATTTAAATTGCTTTCCCGGAGTCGATCCGGATCATTACATACTGCGTTCCAGATAAATTGCCAAGCGTAGAGCAGCGCGACAACGGCCAAATTGCAACCACGGCCTTGAACCTTTTTACACACTCAACTTTACTCGTTATTACCGAAATTTTAGCGATAAATCCGGCCCGACGACAACTACACACCCGGACGGAATATCATATTATTACGACAAAGATCAAATCGATTTTTCTCTCCCACTGCCAACAAAATGTTTCTCAATGACTTTTCCTTTAAAAAAAATTGGCACCTCGATCTGTGGGGCCCTTTGCGTTGATCCCTGGTGTCCACACATGACGCACGCCCTCGAGCCCTTAAGTGAAGTGTATAAATAGTGTAGTGATATGGTTGGTGCGATATCTTATCTGCAATCTAATTTTAATGAATCGTAAATGTCGGGGAGCGCATAGCTGAGGCGAGGACTGTCTGTTACGAGATCCTCCCCGACTGATAACTGCTCCGTCGGTATGCTGGTATGCCAACCATCCGTGTTGATCACAAATACCAGCCGAACCGTCCTAAGAGTCACTCCTCACCCTCCAAACGCTATGATGTTCCTCCACGACTTACATCGTGCAGATTTAGATTTATTACGTTTCTCTGGTTCCCATCCGATTAAACATAACCCAAGTAATAAGAGATACGTGACGACCAACTTTGCCTTAATCACCGCAAACTGAGCCGAGATCACGACGAATTCGATGGAGATTAATAGAAGAAAATGGGCACTTTTGCGTGATTAATATTGTACGTATTATACGTAGTGCATTTTGGTGTCTGAAACTAAGAATATCCCCAAATGCTCAACGGACCTCAATTTTTAGTTTTGCAAATAACTTGACTCGAAGTTGATTTATGGGAAAGTAATGGTCGGTTAAAGTGGTAAAAAAGGCGATTTGTGTGCGCGATGATGATGATGGTGATGATGATGAATATTTCATTGGGCATTTCGTGCTTGACGGTCATCAATATAGAAATCGTATATTCGGTGTGCTAATGAAGACGCATCGGGCATTCGTTATGTTGGCTCTGCTTACTGCCTACTTAACTTTGTATGTTCACGCACGTATCATAAATATTAAATCCGTTAATTGCCCAGTTAATATCTTGTGTGGTAGGAAAAGCGCCGGCGCAGGCCTGACAGGCCCCAGCTGGGGGATGAAGTCAGGGATTACAAGAGATTGATGACTGGGGATAATATAATAGAAATAGAAAAGTACACGAGGTGCTCGTCTAATGAACACGACGCGAAATTGTTAAATTTGGCGAGCTTTAAAGTTTCGAACGGCGTGATCTTTGAACTCGAGACGACGCCGCGATTTAGTGGAATTATTCGCGAATATTTCCATTCTCTGTTTTTTCTCAAACAAAATAATCATTTCGGAGCCAGTTGTAAACACAAAGTTGGCTTTTGTTGCATTACATTTCATACCTCTTTCATCGGACGGAGCCCAAACAATCCGGAAACCGTACGCACCGTGTTTAATTCAAAAAATATAAATAAATTGGAGGCGAAAGCGTGACATTTTGAAATATACTGTGAACAGATATATGCTGTTTGCTGTTGAAACAAGCCAGCGATCCCAAAACATTTTTTCAAATCAAACACAAACATTAGATATTGTACCGCTATCTATTATTTTATTTGCAATAAATTTTAATTAATTGTAATTAAATGCTTATAATGGAGCGTCGCTGGTCATAAATTTATTTTTGACACTTAATAAACAATAAAAGCGATTTATTGGTGTTATAACATCTTTATGAGTACAGCTTCATTACATGTTGCTGATTTATGGTTTCACGATTTGGTGACGAGCCTTCAAACGCTACCAGTATGGGTAAATTGCTACTGCAGTTCTGCGATAATTTTACGACGAGAAAACCATGACTAACTGACTTTTTGAGTCAAGGTTTAGCGATTTTTAACCGACGCCGTAATCGCTAAAATTAAAACGTTACACTGTGACGCATAGTAACTGTTGTTAGTCACAACATGGTTACATTAAGATAATACTCGAGGAGGTGGTTATTTTCTAGACTTTGGAAATCACCGGAGGCGGAGAACAAAGTTGACAGAGGCTGATACTGCTTTGGGTGGGTGCAATTCGAGCTAAGATTATGCCATTTATTTTCTCTTTGCATGAGATATGGCCGAAAAGTTTGAGAGTCGCTGGTTGTTACACAATGAGACGTCGTGTAACAAACAGAAATCGACGCGTGCATGCATCGTGTAGAGCATCGCCTGGTCGATGTATATTTGTACAGCCACCGGCGGCAGTTTACTTTTCAGCGAGATCGTTTCAATAAATCGGTTGGCGGGTACGCCATCCGCATTATATTTAGATATGGCATAGAAAGATGGACGGTCGGTATTGGACGCCCCCGCATCCCATTTTAATTATCCACCGGTGGACAGTGGTGGTGTCATCGGGACACGAAGACGGCAGATGCAAGATAACGCAAACGTGCAATAAGATTGGCAGTATCGTTAACAGTATCGGGGGCGGCTAAGTGGTATGTCGTGTCCGAGAAAGCAGGTGTGCAGATTCCGCGTTCGCGTTATTATCATTGCTCCATTAGTGCCGCGACTAATTTCGACAATTAAAACGGCTCAATGATTTACAGGTTTTTTGTCGACGTGTTGCGAAGGAATCTCTGGCAGGATGCCTGATACGGGCTAATGCAAAATCCCTTGTATCTTCGCACGCAATAAAAAAACTCTTGTAGGCCTTAAACCTAAATTATACCTGAACTCAAAAACCTGCATACATCTATTTAATTATGCTTAAATTCAGCCTTTTTGAATTAGACAGTAGTAAATGTCTAATATGGCTACTACTTGTTTAAAAAAGAAAGCTTTAAAAGAAAAAGAATAAAAAATCGGTACCTAATATAGGTAGGTAGGTAATGTCGTGTTATTTCTAGTAAAGATTGCTACCTATTTTTGTCCACTCCTACTCTATTCTACTCCTTATTTGTTCCTAGAAATACACATTATATATTTTTGTTCCTGTGTATAATACTAAGATGTAGAGTCGTCTTTGATTCCTTCATTTTTAATATGAGAAAGTTCAAGTGATAGGTAGGTAGGTTATATTGCGAATCAGGGTTGTAGGTTGTAGGTAACAGGAGTATGAGGTTTTTTCAACAGTAAAAATTTCGGTAATTTTTTGCTGTAGATAATCTTCTTAATTTTTTCACGTACAACTTTTTCATTTATATAACTCTTCCAAGATTATAGTTTTTTCAAATAGAACAGGTTTTCCGGCAATAGGCTCTTCAAATATAAGACATTGCCTTCTTCTTCTCTATTTAGTAATTTCTTTTATGGGCCAAGTTTGTTCCTAATGAGGGTGCTTATTGAGTGAGATTTTCCTTATTTTGTTCTAACTTCGGTTTCTACTCTTCTCCTCAACGGTCTCGTGGAATATGTTATTAAACTAAGTGTTTTTGGGTTAAAATATGTTTATTTTATGAAAAATATATTTACTTAATTAGTACGTTATCAAGTTGGTTAAAAATGTAACAATTATTTAAGAATAAAATTGAAATTCCTTTTAGTTTTCAAGTTATGCAAAATTTGATACTTTTTGTAATGATACAATAATTTTTTTCTACTTTTGTTTCGTACTGAGGTCATTACGATACGCCATTTGGGTTTCGTAATATCCAACGGAGTGCTATAATAATTACACTAAAAACCAGGGTAATTTAGTTGGAAAATGATGGCAATCTAGTTTTTTGACAATTATCTGAGAGAACTGTCAGTGTCAATCGGCACCTGTTTCAAGTGATAATTTAATCAAATGAATCAATTTCGAACCTTTAGAGGCTTTTCTACCATCCCTGATACGTAGTCCCTTCGAACACCTTTCGAGTAATGTATAAACATGACTCCAATAGCCAGTGCAAGTAAGTAATTTGAGATTCCATTCTCCTTAGGCCAATTTTCAAATTCCGCGTATTTGCCACAAAAGCCCGTATTCCTTGAGGGGTAGATACATTGCAAAACGTCTTGGACACTTTCAGAATACATTTTACGAATAAACTAATGACGATCAACATTATTAATTTAATGTCATGACCTACACAAGTGCTGTCAACTGCCACAAAATTCCCCAAATTTCGAAATTGATTTTTTTTTGTCAAAAAAGGTGCAAAGTAGAAAAAATAGTGTATGATATCTCGTTTATAAGGCATTTTGTCGCACTTACTCTATTATGACACTCCTCGCTGCGCTCGTCGTGCCACAATTCCGTGTGTGCGACAAAATGCGTCTTATAAAACTCGTATCATAATATACTATTTTCTACTTTTGTTTCGTACTGAGGTCATTACGATATGCCATTTGGGTTTCGTAATATCCAACGGAGTGCTATAATAATTACACTAAAAACCAGGGTAATTTAGTTGGAAAATGATGGCAACCTAGTTTTTTGACAATTATCTGAGAGAAGTGTCAGTGTCAATCGTCACCTGTTTCAAGTGATAATTTAATCAAATGAATCAATTTCGAATCTTTAGAGGCTTTTGTACCAACCCTGATACGTGGTCCCTTCCAACACCTTTCGAGTAGTGTACAAACATGACTTCAAAAGCCAGTGCAAGTGAGTAATTTGAGATCCCATTCTCCTTAGGCCAATGTTCAAATTCCGCGTATTTGCCACAAAAGCCCGTATTCGTTGAGGGGCAGATAGATTGCAAAACGTCTTTCAGAATACATTTTACGAATAAACTAATGACGATCCAAATTATTAATTTAATTTCATGATCCACGCAAATGCCGTCAACTGCCACAAAATTTCCTAAATTTCGAAATTGATTTTTTTTGTTAAAAAAAGTGCAAAGTAGAAAAAATAGTGATATATATGATATCTCGTTTATAAGGCATTTTGTCGCACTTACTCCATTATGGCACTCCTCGCTGCGCTCGTCGTGCCCCAATTCCGTGCGTGCGACAAAATGCGTCTTATAAAACTCGTATCATAATATACTATTTTGATTTAAGACTAAGACCTAAAAGTGCTGTAACATTATTGTTTTCTTTTTATTTGATTTGAATTCCGAGGTCATTACAAAGATTTTCACAAGTTGTTAAAAAAATCGTCGTATTAGTAAAATAGTTATTTAATAAACTAGTTTGTTAATGAAGGTGATTAATAAATAAAATTGTTTAAAGCACGAACGAGCGAGAGCGAGTGAGTGCCTTTAATAGTTGAGTTTATTAATCGCCCATTAACAAACGAGTTAATTACAATATTTTTTCGTTGACCGTAAGCTCTTTTTTGTGACAAAATTAGAAATTAATTACAAATCAAAATCAATTTCATCTTTTGCATATCATCGATAAAGATGAGACCTTATACAATACCCTCATCCTTTATTGGTCCTCGAGATAGACCATTTTTAAATTTTTCAACACTTTCCATTCACTTTTCCACACAGACTCTCAGTAGAGAATAACGTTAACTCCATACATTTTCAATTTCACGTAAAAATCACGTTTGCTACAAAACATAGTTACCATTGAAATGTATGATGTTAGTCGTCATTGTTTTTTTATTTGTATGAGTATAACTGGTTGCTTATATCAAAATATCATCAAAACGCCAAAATCCCAAAAAGAGTGTATTAATGAAAAAGAGTGTATTAATGACGTCTATTAATGCATCCTTTTTAAATAAAATAATTCATTAATATCGGAATTAATAAACGGTCAACGAAAAAGAAACTTTTTGAATTAATTAAATTATTAATTGTTGATAATTAACTTTGTAGGGAAAAGGTTTTATGAAATTAAACACAATCGTATAACTGAAAAATATATTTTCAACTGTTACACAAAAAGCGAATGATAAGAATTCTATTTTCAATTACCTAAGTATTTTACGAAACCTTTGCTACAAATTAATTGTAGGTATTCTAGGGGCCGGTTCGGAGAATATTTAATTGGAATGAAATTTTAATTTACGATTAACTTGACATTTGTTAAAGCAATGTAAATCGGAACTTATTTCGAGTTAGTTTAATCCTGGATTAAATTTTAACCGGCACTTCAAGCCCTGGCCCTTAAGTTTAAAGAATAGAATAAAGAATGCTTAAGATATTTCGATGTTTTTTGAATGTCTGGGATTGTAAAAATTCCCTCAAATCTGCTGTCCTGAAAGCGCACAAAAAACCGTAGCTCATCAGTGATTCAGGACATGCCAGATCGACATTTGCCATTTTGTTGTACGATTTAATCAGAACCGTTTAGTTTTTTATGTGGAAGACTATTATTACTATTATGGCACCCATTGGTGCTGGTAATTTTGGCAATTATCGTCATGGACGATTTATGCGTGTTTTTTGGCAGTTGCACCGCCCTTTGGCGTGTGATTCGTAAGAAATCTGTCAATTATCTCAAAAGGGATCGTCTGTTGAAATATTCAAGTTGGCGAGTGCGTCGCGCTGTAGATTCCGACAATGATTTAGTTAATTAAACGTCTCTCTTGTAAGAATGTCGAATAACGGGGTGGATTTGACAGCGTTGGAATTTGAGAAATGAATTCCGTCGTGTTTTCTCTCGATCGTCGGCGCGATAATCTGCGGACGAATAATAATAAGAAGAGAATCGTCCCATCCCAGGTCCTTAAATCGGCCGCGAGAAGTGTAAAACCTTTATGGCTCGTATATTGTCGGAATTAAGAACGAAACATATTGGATGTCGCCTTCATCTCGCATTTGCATACTCGTTCGGGTCGCAATCATAAAAATAATACGATAATAATCGCATCCAGTCCGAGTGAAATATGCCTCGAGTTTTTCGTTTATTTCGTTTTGTTAGTTTTTTTGCTCGTTGTTTGAATTAATCGAGAAAGAGGCCTACCTCTGCTCGGACATACTTTACGCTGGCTTCGAGCTTTGTTATGAAAATTTCAGCCTGGAAACATTGCTCGCCTCTTGTAATTTAAGCACTTAGCCGTTATTATTTACGCGCCGGGATGCGAATAAACACGCCGTGTAATGGCCAACGTCTCTCTGTACTTTTGCCACAGCTTGTCGGAAATCTCGCCCCGGGAGATCGGCTCATAAGCTCCGAAGCTCGACTTTGCGCTTTTGTCAACTCAAAAAATTCAACGTACACATCACGCCCAACACCCACGGACTATCACGGCCATTTATGCGCATTCCAGCCAATAACAACTACATTTTTTTTGCACTTAAAAGCCATCACAAAAAATATAAACGTCAGCCTGCGATTAATTATAAATATTTATTCAATTAAAATTGGCAAATTACATGCTTTTTGCATTACTTTTTTACTCCAATTCTGCAGTCAGGATAAAATTATCTAAATCCTTTTTTGAAAGATACATTATTTATTGGTACTGTCATGACTAAAATAAACTTAATAATTGTCTGTATACTACATTTTGTGCTCAAAATTTGTAGAGATTATTTTTGTTATTTCCAAAACAAAAGGATTTTTTCTTCAAAGTTTCGGATCTTTCTTTAGTTTTTTAAATATCATTTTCTACTTATTTATTCTTCAATCAACTTAATTTTTGTTTTTGTTTTGTATTCTGTAGAACTCTCTTTTGTAAACAAAGTTAGTAAGTCATACCTTTATCAAAATGTTGAGTTAATAAAATAACCATACTGAGAAAATGTATTTTATTATTTGTAGATCTGAAAGAGTTAGTTTTGTATTAGAAACCTAATAAATCATAGGAAAAGATGCAAAGGTTGTGTATCTCATGAGCATTAATATTCTGATTTGATTCCTAACGATGGAAATTATTGTAATGGTTGGAATAAATGATGCTACTGAATACCTAACGCTCATTAAAATTACTTTAGGGCTTAAGAAGAGCCATAAATTTTCTTTAACGAGAGTAGAAGCATAAATTAAAAATTTATAAATAAGTGAGTGAGTTATAAATAGTAGTTCAAATTTTATGACAACAAATTTCTGAAATTGGTCGATAATTTTAACTCGCTAAATTCATTGAGTAGCACATTTCTATCACTTTTGATGAAGTTTTTATTAGAAATGGCGCCGATCTAGGCTAAGCCAAGTCGTGGCACGAGTTGCCTAACCTACGCCACCGCGAAAGGAATTGTATCATGGATATAGACATCAATGTGCCGTGCAAAATCCATCCGTAATAAATTCGAAGCTATCGATTTATAAATCTGTTACCTCCTCGAATTTATTTTCCTTATTGTGGCCGAGTCTGCGGTCTTGTACTGCACTTAGTAAATTACGTTAAGAAATTATTGGACGTAATTTACTATCCAGCATGGAAGGAGCGTCTTTCCAGATAATTCAATGCTGTCAACATTGCACTAGATTTTAAGCGCCACTGATTTACAACGAGTGGTCTGTTGAAGCAAACATCCCCGTTGATACATCGCTCCTTTGTGGTCCACTTTATCGCTTACATATATATTAGCTAAGGAAAACAAGAAATTTTTATGTCGCCGGTCACCTTAATTAATTTTACCTACAAGTCGGCAAAACGATTTTATGTTAATTTGGAGGAACTTCTTCAGAAGAAAAAATTGTGCTCAAAAAACTATTTAACATAATCAAGCATAAATTATGGTCGCGTCGGGTTAGTGGCTGCTATTGTAAGAAGCAATAAAACAGAAATAATAAATAATTAATAAATCTCCCAAAGTGTTTCAGTTCCATGAAACGATGCAATAACCGTGTTTATGTTACTGTTAAGTGTTAATAGTTATGTAAGACAAATAGACAGTAAAGGCTTATTTACAAGTTATCCTCGTGTATGTTTATCTTATTACACCAAATTATTACTGCGGCTACTTGATAGTATAAAGCTCTCATATAAAATTGATTGATAAGACGAAATGTCACGATGAAGTCACACTGAAACCCGATACTCTCATCTAAATGTCCAATATTTGCCACCTACATTACTTTGTGTCACTTCTAGTTGTGGGTGACATAATTTTTAATTTTGAAACTTTCAAGATATCGCTAATGACTCCAGCTGCATCTTTATCGAAACTAAAATTTATTACATTATATTTTTATAGTTTGACAGGTATCTGATTCAGTTTATCTCCCCAAATTGAGTTCTGCAATATTTTGATGTGCCTCCAGTAATTAAAACGCTATGAATTTTAATAAGCTTGCATTATTTCTAGTATTAGGTTTCTACTCCTTCGAGATGGTTGCTAATTAAGTTAATACAAAAATAATGTTATGCCATTGACGCAATTGTGACCAAAAATTTGTGTAGACTAAAAAATTGATGTTTATGTATATCTAATTAATTATTACGTTTGTGATTAATTTAAATTATTGATCTGATATTAGATATCGAATTATTTACATTTTGACTACTAATTGAAACGAAATATTTCTTTTACTAACACCTACACGAGAAACTGTAATTTAAGCTGTAGTGTTTTAGAATTGTGTAATTCACAGGTCATAGAGCGATATTCTTCAATAAATTTTGGAAAACAGTTACCTAATTCAAAAAATTTCAAGCGACGGCCGTGAAAAATACAAGTTGATTAACCTGCTGTGAACCGTTTGTTAATTCGTATTAACGATTCCATAAATATGAGATATTTCTTGGGAATGTCTCAAAATGTGACTTTTTTTCTCGCCTTCCACTTCTTTTTTCGTCATGATTTACAATAGTGGTCATTAAAATAGTGTCCGGTTATCCAAAACAGTTTGGCACTTCGTAGTCAAATTTCTTTAAAGCTCCATAACTCGTGACAGGTGTGACTGAACGGTTGGCGGGCTGTTAATTGCTTTAGCAATTTTTTCTCGAAATGCCGGAATTATTAATGATTTAAGCTTACTATTATCGGTGTTAATTCATCATTGCGCGTTGTACACTAGCCGGCTGATTATAATTTTTAATGTGCTCCTGCTGAGTTATTGTGAGCGAGCTAGAGAGAATTTCAGCGATGTGAAACGAAGATAATGTCATCGTGGCTCTGGATGGCGAAGGCGCGGTCCACACACCACCAACAATCAGACGCCCATCTCGAGACCATGCGGACTAATACATCATCTATGCAAATAGCAAGAAACGTATACGACCGATGGCGCAATTAACACACACCGGAAATGCAACGATGCAGACACATCCCTTGGATGGTAATTTAATTTACATGAGCACCTTCGGCGGAAGACACGTCGAAGGCCGATAATCGATCGACAAGCGGTTCATTCGGATTGATAATTACTTCGGGAAGTTCAAATGTCAAAGACGCGCTCTCATGGGAAGCGCTTCCAGGACCGTCACGATGAGTTATTGGATATTATTCTTTAATCACGGGCTCCCTTAATTAATACGGCAATTAGCTAATGGGAATTAGAGCAATTAAGCAGCGGGGGCTCCGAAAAAGTTGGCCGACGTGGGGCCGACAGACTAATGTCCAGCCTGACAGTGTAAAATATTTTTGGGTTCAAATTTTTAGTTATGCGTAATATGAACTCGACAAATGCACGTCGATTTAAAAAATCAGCTCAAATTAAAGCAACTCTTAGTTAAGGAAATGAAGTATCTAACATTGAATAGTTCTTAACTCAATTTAAACTGTTTTACAGTATCCAGTTTTCTCGATCGGGGGGTCAATTTTTAACATCCTTCATTAATTTAATAAATGACTATGAAATACGAAAACTTCGATTTTTTACCATCTTCATTCATTTTGACAAATTTAATAATAACGCGTTTCCATATTTTAATTATAATTTTTTTTCAACCAATATTTGAAATTTTGCTCTATGAGCAAGAACTACAACAATTTTAGAAAAGGAGAAACGTTGTTAATGGAACAAGTCAAAAATATGCCAGAGCAGTGCTCATAAGTTGCAAGTTTTACCTAAAAATAGGCTAGGAGAATGATAAAAAAATTATTGAGTCTAAAGAGCATGAGAGGATATAGAGTTCAGACTAGAAAATGTAAAAAAAGTTACTTATAAATTACAAATTAATTATTTTTTATATTACCTAAGTGAGCAAAGCAAAGGTTTTTCGAGCTTGAGGTTAGGTTTATTATCAAGACCTTTAGGATCTTTTAGCCACCAAACTTTTTTTCATCTAATATGCCAACAAATAACATTTTAATAAGAAATGTCGTTACCTAATAAGCTCTAAGAAATTGCGAATGCAATTGCATTCTTATTTCATCATTTTATTAAGGTTGACTATAATGGGAGTAAAAGAGAACTGTTAAAAACAGTGTTTAAAAAAATTGAAATTATTATTACACAGTAGACATTTTCAGGTTAAAAGATGCTCGTACTTTACAACTTTAAAGATACCCAGTATGTGATTTTTATTTTAAGCTATCTACCATTTTATCGTTGACTAACCTAACTCCACAAAAAAGCTTTGTGGTGTTCCACCGAAAACACGAAATCATTCTCACGTGGGAAAACGAAAACACAAATTTTATAGACATTTAATGTGACAAGAAATTGCTCATATTTCATTGAGTGTTACTTTCTAAAATATCAATCAAGATTAATATGTTGGGATCGTCTATTTTGCAGTTTTATGACAGATTTACCGCAGTAAATAATAAAAATGTTATATGGCGGAGAAAAAATGTTTTGCACTTGTCCAACCGGAAGCTTTGTTCGGCTAAAATGCGTTCTCTTTTATGCAAACAGCGTCCTACGGTTGTCACATTCAGAAAAGCGATTTTTCCTCGTGCAGCAGCTCCTCTTTTGATGTGGTTGCGCGTGTCATCGCGATGTATTTATTACCACCACGTACTTCGGAACAAGCTCCACACATCAGATCAGCATCACTGTTTTCAGATGCTGGTCCAGTATTCATAATTCGTGTCCGGAGTTGACGAGCCCCGTACAGAAAACACGCTGTAAGCTGTCAGGACGTCGTGCTGAAAAAAGCGACACGCTGAAAAATGCCATCGCAACGTGACGCATTCTTGACTGACGCTCCCGTTATATCCAGGCTCTTTTCCTTACTTTCGTCGAATAATTAGCGTAATATTGTCCCACTGCAGTTTCGCAGCTTAGACGGCAATTTGTCCCCGTCGTCGATGAGGTTGCTTATGGTTTATTTTTGAACGGTAATCGAGGAGGGAAGTGACAGAGATTAAGACCCGTCAACTCCCATTTCCCGCCGACCCTGTCTGGTATCTACTAATGCAATGCTACTATAAGCACTCCTACGAGCTCCAGTACTGTTAGGTCTCTGAATTAATAATCCCGGAACCGAACTATTCTTGCACTTTTAATCCACGACTCAGGCAAACCTGTCTTCGGGGTCTTCTGACAGCTTAATAAGCACGACCCTAACCCTGTATCATGCTGTTGCAGGAATTCTCTGCTTAAACGGCTTTGGAGCAGATTTGGACCCAAATTAAACAATAGCACGGCCGTTCTTATTTTAAACGCAAAGACAAAACATACAGGGTAAGCCTTATTTCCCTTATTTTGCGTTTTATTTATTTCTGATCATAACTACTTTTTTATTGTTACCATGGAATATCAAATTAAGAAGGTATAAATATGTGAGCCACTATACCTAGCTTGGTCTGAAAATAATGACAATCTTGATATTATTTAAAATTTAAAAGTCCGGTAATGTTTTTATTATACAATATCTCGATAACTAAACAACTTTTCCATAGAAGTATTCGTTATTATTTGGCAAGAACTCTGTATATTAATTCCGAATTCTCCGAAAATCATGTCGTTTCACACCTATTATCGCACATGACAGAATACAGTTCTAAAACCAACAATAAATATTCAAACAGACATTTGATCTGGTTTAGTCAAATTTGTGATGCACTACGTCTATGAAATTTTTCACAATCAGTGTTGTTATCTTGTCAGATTGATGGCAGATGATTTGTTAAAAAACAGCTTTTTCCTGTCATCATTACCAACAATTATGACCGTATCTAAAAAAAGCCATTCAAGCATTGTAATTTATATAATGTAAACAGAAAATAATTCTAGCGTTATCCACAAATTCAATAATGATTGATAGATACGCACTGCCTGGATATCGCCTCCAATCGTCTCTAAACACAATGCGTTTCAATAAAATCGGTTTGGTTAGTTTATCAAGAAACCAAAATAAATTGTGGTTGTAAGTGACAGTTTTATGGGCGATTTTGACAAAGTTGAGGATCTTTTTATCCAATCAGTTTGAGTGACACGTCCAATCCGGACATTAAGAAAATTGTAACGGTGTGGTTAGTTCCACGAAGGCTCATTGTGGTCAAAAATTTATTTAAGCTATAATTAAAAGAGGAATTTTTCCCGTTGTTTGCGTGGGCGTTTCGCCTATTCTCCCGGTTCCCTCTGGAGCGCGAGACAATAACAATATCGGATCCAATAAGCGGCAAATCACCCTGTTCCCGACCAATTTAATATGGACGGGGTTGGAAAGTGAGACGGTAGCGTTCCTGAGCGCTCGAGTACGATACGGCGATGCTGTCAAGGCCATAAATAACACTGTCTAAACGTTATTTTTGGGAAGCTAACGACATTCCTGGAGCGGAGTCGTTATCAGACACCCGACCCTGCAATATCAGGAGCTGTCAACGCGGGATTCCAGCTCTGGAATGCGGATATTGCTAGCTCTCCGGCGTTCCGCTGCCGTGTCCGCCCCCCCAAAAACCACCCCCGTTCGCGAGCGCACCCCTCGGATATTATAATTGCCCTCTGTAAATCAGAACATGTCAAAAATAACACATGACGATATTTTCTAAACCGCACTTCGACTTCTTCTAATAGGGACGACATAACAATAAATTTCCAGGAAGGAGAGTTGATAGCTGGAATTGGTTCCTGTCGCTATCTTGGCGCATCACGAGTGATGCTGATTTTATTTAGATAAAAAGCCAAAAACTGCATTAAACGTGTTTGAAATAAAATAATTTCAAACTATGTGATATTAAAGTTTGATCGTGGGATTTGCTTCTAGCCATCCCCAGTTTGGGTCCGCATCTCCATAATCCATTATAACCCATCTCGCGGCCTAATAGGCTTTGGTGGTGCGCTTAGACCATTAAAAATAGGCCGTTGATTAAGTGCGAAAGCCGCGTCGGCTGTGGCCGTTAGTAGCGGTGAAATGGAACCGCCGTCTTCGGAATAACGATAAGTGAAATAAATTTAAAAGTTTCCCTGCAGAAACGACTTGAAAGTTGCGATAACGGATTTAATGAACCCTATCGTCTACAGAGGCCTGAATGGGTCTTGCGCCGCCTCACAAAGGGCTTTAATTTATTGCGAGGCGATGTGATTGTTGCATGTTGGCAACGCCGAGACCATATCTTCATTTCTTCGACTGTTGTATATCACGTATGTGCGACGAACAACGTATAACTATGAAAACTTCAATTTATTTCTTCATCACCTCGGCAAAAAAACTCGTTTCCGAAAATCTGGCCCTTGGGAAAAGTGACGCGAGAAAAGATCATACATCATATCCTGCGTGATAATGCATGCACGCGTCTTCGCGTTCTCGACTAGTTGGGGCCTATCTAAATCTAACTTCTTTCCCTGCACATAAAAATACAAAGAATCAATCTTGTGACAGACCGTGTAAAAGGAAAATTCGGATGAATGCGACCCAGTTGTGGGGAACGGCAATTATAACTCATTGTCTTCTTGTCACATCTTGACGTTTTAGAATTCCAACTGAACATGCCTTCAACGGTCAAGCCGGCACTAGCCGCATAGACGGCAGAATGGTTTTAATAATTCTTTACCAGGAGCGAACTCGAAATATATTTGTATTCATGAGATTTTTTTCCCAGAACCGGATGAAGACTTTTTATATACAGTTTGATTCCGTTTTGTTTTTCATTTATTTTGTTATCCAATCTCAACATTTGATACTCCGTCCTTTGACAAATTTATACATTAACACAGTTTTTCAAGTATTGACAGTCATTCCCACACGTTACAAGGGTCCAGAAAAGATTGATGGATTCGGCCTAGCTTATGCCCAGTCCGTCTCTGGCTGCTGCAGGTAGCTGCTGCGTTTTTTACAATTCAGTTTTCGAAGGGTGACTTGTATTGTACTCGATTCTCGTCGCTTCAATGAAAATATCTGCGACTTCTTCGGTGGCCGATTTAGTCATCCTTTGGCAAAATAAATTCTTTAGACGATCAAAAAAAATCCCTTTATGTGCAACACCTGACATAATTTGTGTCGATCACGTGATTCGTGCATATCAAAGCTTACGATCAGTTCCGTTACTGTCATCTTAACATTACGATTTTCGTGAAGAATCCAACAAATTATTCTGTCTTGGAGTTTCGGAGTGGAACGGAAACGGAACACATAAAGATCGAAGTGAGCTCGGCGAAGCAGCTGCATTATAGCGAATCATCAAAATTTTTACTCATAACATTTTTAATTTAATGGCATTCGAAATTGTTTCAACGATCGTATAATCTCGACCAAGTGTATA
Source organism: Tribolium freemani (assembly GCA_939628115.1). Classification (NCBI taxonomy): domain Eukaryota; kingdom Metazoa; phylum Arthropoda; class Insecta; order Coleoptera; family Tenebrionidae; genus Tribolium; species Tribolium freemani. The sequence continues at coordinate 12,536,296 of OW626789.1, forward strand.
AAAGGCCAATTAAATGTGTCTCTAAATGTCTGCATATCTGTGAGAGTTTGTACTGTGCAAGTTTTAAATGCCGGCGTTATAATGCATTTTTGTAATTCTAAAGGTATTGCCTTTTTATGCCATGTTAAAACTACCTGTCCAAGATTCCACCTTAATTGCCCCAATGGCTATCTTAGATCTAAAATACATATTTATGTAATTAATTTTTTACGAATGTCTGCTATTTTTAATTTATGACAGGAGCCGTATAATTTTATTACTTAAACTCAATAGGTGCCTATAGTGACCACTTTAACTGCCTATAATACCTGTCAGTGATTCTTTTTGTTCCTTGCATCTATCGGTTCATTTAATATGCACTTCAGGAATGCCACAAAACTAATTACGCTTTTAGGGGAAAAGAAATTACGTAGGTGGCACAACTATTCACATTCTTGTGCAAATTATCATGTGGCAACACTAAAAATATATTCGCCAATTTGAATTTAAATTAAGTTATTACTGACTTTCTGAAAAATACTGAAATGAATTATAGCCACACAGACTGATTAGTGATTACTCATGTTTATATACGTTAATATGAAAACACATTTCTAAAATTAAGGATATTTTTTACATGTCTGAAATTTTTTGATACAAATCTTTAATTTCTTTTTTTATATCGTCTGGAGCTTTATTTGATATACTTTCATTTCATTTTTTATACTTCGCAGACTTGTAATAAATTACCGATATGTATCTAAATTCAAAAAGTTATAATCTGTTTAAGCAATCAAATATTTTCGAACAAATATTTGAATTGGGACTGGACTTGTTACAAATTTAGGTTATTTGGGGTTTTGGGGTCATCACCCTTAAAACCTTCTGACTAATTTTATTTGTGACAAGGGTATCACTGTCACTGCGAATTTTTCGCCCCTTTTCCATCCCGCATCGATTGCGAATAAAATTCGACTTGAAGAAACGCATTTTTATTAGTACTTCACCATCAGGAAAAATTTCCTGCAGCGTGCCGCTTTGTGGTTTCGTGTTCGTTGTTTATTGGTTATTAGTCGTTTAGGGGTGTTTTACGCGCTCGAAGGGGGAAAAGTCGCATTAATATTACGCTAATTTATTCAAGTCCATTGTTTTTCGGTAACGTCACTGACTGGTCCTGCATGTGAGGAGTAAAACAAAAAGGAATCTTGCAGGACGAAGCGGTGCAGAATAAGAGTCTGGCCAATTTGCTGCGTTTGTATTATCTCGCATAACTTGAATACATCTCTCGCTACTCTGATCGCAGACGAAGATACAGCCGCAAATGCAACAACAACTCGCCACAAACCTGCCTGCTTATTTCTTTTATCTTTTGCTGCAAGAGAGCAAGTAATTAAAAGATATACAGGGGCCCGCGGAAAAGCCACTAATCTAGAAACGGATAAATGGCAATTTAAACGCGCAGCTAAGGTTCAGCAGGAATACGAAATAAAATTTCTGTCTAGCAATATTGTGGCCACAGTAATAATGGTGCTGGTTATAATATTATTAAATCAAGCATGGAGTTATTACGTGTTATGTGATGGTGTGTGTGCAGTATTGATTGTGACAGGAATGCTCCATAGCGAGTATTAAATAATTCCCGGAGTGCAGTATTCCTGCTGCGGACATCTCCGTTGATTTGAACAATGTATTAAAGTATTAACCAGAGTGGTCGAAAAATTTAATATCGCAATGAGAGTAGGAGGCACCCTTGTTGGCATTGTTTGGCGTCGTTTTGGGGGTTAGGTGGGTTTGATATTATTAAGATAATTGCGTTCGAAGGTGGAGGTTGTTGTATTTGTTGAGAGTGTGGTGAAATGGACCTGGAATGCCGCACGACGACCTCTGGGGATTAGAGAGCTGCCAGAGGTAACAAATGGGGCGGCAACGAAATCCCCGTGTGTAGATATACCTGGCGGATTAATTCAATATTATAATATCGGAGAGCGCTCGGTCTCGGCTCATTGTGTTCTTTATCGCTACAAACTTTGATACGGCCGAAAGATGACATAAATCTGAAAGCCATCCATTCTTCTATTATGTTAAAATGATGTAGGGCCGCCTTGCAGCTACAGGCCGAGCAGATCTTTTTATTCATCCGCTGGCTATAAATATATCGCATAATGGTGGAACCGAACCGTCCTCCTCAAGAATTCCACCGCAACGTCGCGAACGACACGACGATTCTTGATCTCGCTTTTCCCTTCCTTCTATTACGGGTCTCAAATGTGCGTTGCTTCATTTGATCGTCACAATGTGACGGGACCAAATGGAATTTTTATTTCCAAACTTTGATGCCATCTAAGCAAAAGTCAGATGGGCGTTTATGCGCCACCTGTTCCTCCACGCAGATTATTACAACCAACGTAATGCCTTTCCGACCAATCCACTCTTCACTCTAATAATCGCCGCTGAACGTCCTATCCAATTAGAGAGCCAATAAGCTTAATAGAGCCCGGACTGACCCACTAGCCCATTTACAACTTGTGGGGGTCTCAACTTATCCGATAAAATCCCAAGGAGCCTGCATAGATCAGAACCCACCGAGGATGCAAGCGCTAAATGAAATGTAAACGTTATATTAATTGCCGCATAAAAATTATAACATGCTTGCGTTACGACATGTAAGGCATAAGACTTAAACTTCACATAATTCTGTTCGTAAACATCCGCATAAAATTAAATGAATGTTCCTAATAAAAGCTCTTACGCGCAAACTCAAATGCAGCTGCTCACGAAATGCGAGAACCAAGATGCAGACTACAAATCTTCAAGAAACTTTAGAGATTCTCTGATTAGCTTCACCTCGGCAATGAAACAGCTGGACCAGCACAACAAGTGGCCCTAAACTCAAATTATCGTCGAAGTCTAAATTCGAATACGTTTAAATAATAGCTATTTACAAAATAAAGATAACGTCTTATTTTATCTTATGATTTTGAAAAATTCGGTTTCAAAATAGTCAAGTTTTATAAAAATAGTTACACATGGAATAGAATAGAAAAGGCACCCACTAGTTATTATAATTTTCAAGATATCGGCAATAAAAATTTAATTAAAGCGTTATGTTTTGTGAAAAATGGGTGTGCGATTCGTGGTGAGCCGGTTCAGGTAGTTTGTTGCTGTTTGTCCCTCGTTCGCGTATCCTGTTTGTTCGCCCTTGTGGTCGTATGATTTATTTTGTTCGGTGGTGTGCGCAAGCAAGTAAAATCCCATTTCCTTGAGCGTGATCTCCTCCGGCGATAAATAGCCCGAATAAAATAAAAAATATACAGCTGGAAGGCTAATCTCCGGAAGAACACCTTAATTCCAGGGAGCGAGATCGGAATCCTATCCTGATATGTGGATGTCGCCGTACAAAGCTCGTTCAAGCCCTAGAGGGAGTCCGACGCGGGGCCCCTGCCTGATTCCGGTAATTTACGGCGACAAATTCCCACATATTATGCCGCGGGAGGCCGAGAACACCGCAGCGTCACAAACGTTAGCATCATGCTCGTCTTCACGGACCTGGAGGGAAGACGCCCTTGCAAAAAGCGAATAATTAAAATAAGCGAAAAATTCGCAGGAGTTTGTCGCATGCTGTGGCTCAAGGGTTCGATTAGTCATCTCGTCGATCGGTTTGGTCATCGATTTTTCACGGATGGGAGGATGAATGGTTCAATTTGTGTGGAGCGATCAATGTGAAATTAACAAATTTGTAACTAAGATAATTTTGCGTGTAATTAAGTGCTGGAAAGTCGAAGCGTTTCTTTTGAACCGTGACGCCATAAATTAGAGCCTCTACATTTTAGTTAAAGTGCATTGTGTGTGAGGCATTGGAAGTTTTCTCGTTGATTGAGTGGAAGAACAGGTGGGTTGTAATGATTTGTGTTCGCCGAAATCGGTCCCACGTAGTCGTATTCCTATGGAGGACGACGCCCAGGGACGGACCGGCCACAAAAACGCCAACGAACGCGAACGTCTCTCAGGTGCGATAATAATTAAGAACAACGTAACAGAAGGCAATTTGAAGGGGGCTAATGGGGGCCGTCTGCAGCCAAATTACTTACCTACACGATGATACCTATAAATTAATTAAGCTGTAGTTAAACAAAGCGAGCACTAATTACACTTACTTTTATGACTGTATTAGAGCCGCCAGTAGGCAATTTCGCCAGCTGTTTCCCCGGCATGCAAATAGCCGCCTCCGGATTTTACTTTTATCCCGCAATCGTATCGCTGAAACAATAAAAACTAATCTAACACCTTTTAATGGGGACGGATATTAGCCGATATTGCGGGACCGATTCTCACACAGGAACATGCTGATTTTTACGACGCACCCTTAACATTTAGACCCTCTCAGATTCGCGCCGTCATAAGATAAAAATTTTATCTCGGCGCGAAATTGATACCGGAATGGGTCACCTCAGCGCGGAAGCTCCCCCAACGCTTTATGCTACATCCTGATGATTATGACATTCAAAATATATCAAAGGAACAGCAGTTTCTGACAAACAACTGTTCCATTAGCGCCAATAAGAACCCAAGATTTAGAAAAAATATACAACAAATGGAAAGAATTTCATAACTGTCGGACAACTACTTACCTTTTTCAGGACAAGAAAAGATAAAAAGGGTGGCTTTTTTATTTTATTTTACAGGCGAAACTTAGCTTACAGGTAGCTATGTACAAAGTCGGCTGCAAGAACAGAATACATTTTTCGTTTTTTTAATGGAATTTGTCGTGAAGTGGGAAGGAAAAAAATTGCAATAGTTGTAGAATGCATTGCATTTTGGTGTCAACTTAGAGTATGTAGGTAGAAGGTCTACATACTGAATCCGTCAACTCAAAGAAGTGAAATTAGACATAAAACCGAACTACTAACATTTTTTCAAAACACTCAACAACATATAGGTAGGTATGTAGGTATAATTAAATTTTATTTATAATTTACAAATCTAGGAAATATACAACTTTATCTAGTTGTGTTCTACACTTTTTGCTCAGTGTTCAAAATTGGAGACTGGAGTTGCAGTTCCATAACAAAACCCTGCTAAAAGTCCTTCATTTCGTCTAAGAAAGTGCGATTGATTTGTAGCCTGGTCTTTCGTATCGCAAAAATATCTCGTAAATAATTTGTCTCATTCCCTGCGCCGGCCACCCTCGCTTCCGCCCAGCCATTCCTGTGCAACTTTTTTATTAAAGTTTTTTCCCTTCGCTTAATAGAAATAACGAACCCTTTCGACTTAACGGCCTCGGAGACGGCAATTAGCGTTGCGAGTCTCGTCTCTGGAGACGTGGGGGATCGGTCTCTGGCTAATTATGAGTTTTGGTCGCGCGGTACGCATCCGAGTATGAAATCCTAAGCTTCTTGTCGTAAGTGTTGGATTACAGTCGCCAATTACGGGGTGCGTGTCGGGAATTAGGCCCGCACGACGCCCGGTATAGTTGATTGACACCCGCCCAATGGAGGCTCCTTTGCGAGGGCCCCACTAAACAATGCATCAGGAAAGCTCTCACGGACTCTCACCACCATGGGGATAATTGCTTTGTTAGGCTGTGTGTGTGTATGTCGACTTAATCCGCTCCCAATACCGACATTAGCCCTGTAATTATTGTTATTGTTTGGTTTTATTGTGTCTGATGCTGTTTCGGGGGGGCAAAAGGCAAGAATTATGGGATTAAAACACCTGCGTTGTTTTTATCGAATTCGCGAAGTACACACGACGGAGACTTGGAGTAATGAAGAGGAGGAGCAAAGTGCGGCTTATTGAATATCGGTTCCTTACAAGGGAAAATGAAATGATTAAGAAGGGTTTTTATACGATGGAGCCGGAATTTGCTAATTGAATCGAGCATTTTGAGATATGGAAATCGATTAATTATCGCGAGGCAAAGAGATAATAACGAAATGTGCATACGATTAGCCGGCAATAATTATGCATTAGCTCTTAATTTACTTTTCCTTCTGTTAATTACAGCTGACTTTAAATTATTATTGTTTCAGTTTAAATGATAAAAATCTGAAATTGTTTTGGAAATGTTAAAATGCATCAATTTCGTGCTAAATCTTTTTATTTTAAAATTTTTGTATATCTGCACTGTATTTGTATACTGTAAGTGAATTATTTGTGCAAATAACTATGAATCCAGAAAGATGTGTGAGGACACAGATGCAATTCTTTCGAACCTACTTCCATCAAAATTTTCTTGGAATTATTTTTAATAATTCAAATGAGTACCGTAAAAGAGTACCGAGTAAATAGTACCGTACATTGTCTGCACCGCACTTTTACACCTATCTTCGTATACCTATAGATTCTGGAGCTGTTAGTACTTCTTGTAATAAAATGAAAAAATATTTCTAGCAGAATGTTGTCAATAAACCCACAAATCATGACAAGACTTTTATATTTTACTTTAGTTATAGTATTATAGCATTTTATCCACGCAAGAATGAGTAAACACGAGGGCGTCAGGATAGCATGCGACTAAAACACGAATGCAATACAACGTTTTATCCACAATTACCACATTAACAAAATGGAATTAATCAAAGTTAAATTTTATTTTTTTTTATTATTTCACTAGTGGAATAATAGTATATTATGATACGAGTTTTATAAGACGCATTTTGTCGCACGCACGGAATTGGAGTAAGTGCGACAAAATGCCTTATAAACGAGATATCATACACTATTTTTTCTACTTTGCACCTTTTTTAACAAAAAAAATCAATTTCGAAATTTAGGGAATTTTGTGGCAGTTGACAGCATTTGCGTGGATCATGAAATTAAATTAATAATTTGGATCGTCATTAGTTCATTCGTAAAATATATTCTGAAAGTGTCCAAGACGTTTTGCAATCTATCTGCCCCTCAACGAATACGGGCTTTTGTGGCAAATACGCGGAATTTGAACATTGGCCTAAAAAGAATGGAATCTCAAATTACTCACTTGCACTGGCTTTTGAAGTCATGTTTGTACACTACTCGAAAGGTGTTCGAAGGGACTACGTATCAGGGTTGGTACAAAAGCCTCTAAAGGTTCGAAATTGATTCATTTGATTAAATTATCACTTGAAACAGGTGCCGATTGACACTGACACTTCTCCCAGATAATTGTCAAAAAACTAGGTTGCCATCATTTTTCAACTAAATTACCCTGGTTTTTAGTGTAGTTATTATAGCACTCCGTTGGATATTACGAAACCTAAATGGCGTATCGTAATGACCTCAGTACGAAACAAAAGTAGAAAAAGTTACTTTATTCCACTAGTGGACAATAGGTCTCTTTATATGTTTCAGAAGTGTGGATAAAACTCCAATTATAACGTGATTGTGGAAAAAAATTCTTTGCCGGAAGCTCATTCGGTTGTCGATCCTACTTTAAAAACGAACTTTTTTATTCTTTTTGTTACAAAATCGTGATATTTAGCCATTAAAAATGCTATGTTTTAAGACGACTGAAGAATAATAATAATTGTTGGGATTCGGTCGTTTTGTGTAGCAGTGTGTATGGCCACATCCCGTCTTGAAATCGAGTGCGGTGTGCGTTTGAGCTTGGCGTACCGTGAGCTTTTGTATTTTTGATGAGGAGCGTCGGGTCGCCTATAAGCCTCGCTCGTCTTTATTAATTTTGACGCTGGCGTAACGTAGCTTCGAAGGGTGGAAATGTGGCTCAGTTATCTGCGTGTTTTACGGAGACACCAGCGCTTTACCAAACATACACCGAGAGAAAGAGAGGACAGGTATATTGTTCGTAATCAGAGGTGACACGTTCAATAAAGTATGAAAATGTATTCTATGAAATATTCATATCTGACGGAGTTGCCATGGATATGAACGTGTCATGTACGATTTTCCGCGTCGCTGCAGCCACTTGCAATATTCCGCCGCCGACGATGCCGCCGCCACCGCCGCTCGAGAAAACAACTGACAGTTATTGCATTTTCAGCGGTGCACGGACGCCGCCCCGCCCCACCGCCGCGATAATAGCAATCATCGTAATGGCACCCAGGCACAAACTGCCACCGACGATGCCGACGTCGGTTCGACATCACGTATCCTACCTGCGATGCCGCCGTTGGCGTTTCCGAAATCTGCACATGCAATCGCCTCCGGATCCGCACGGAAATTAACAAAGCAAAAAATAAATACCGACTTCTCTCTTCCGTCTGAAACGCCGGCATCGTCAATTTACTCCGAATGATGAGAAGTCGAGGGCGTAGTCGCGGAAAATGGTCACGAGATCCGTTCAAAGAGCAGTAACACCGACGTTTCATTAAATTACTTTTCTGTCACGATTTACGTCGGTCATCCTGAATTATTCCCTCGATTTCAAACTGATCCCAAACGCAAACACTGAAACTGCAAATGTTTGTAAACACCTGCATCATATTGAGGAAATACTACAAACTTTGCGCCTGTTTGCAACTTCCCAACGCTTTGATGATAAGAGACATTCTAACTTACTTACCTCCTCACAGTGGTGTAAATAAAACTTACATCGCATATTAAAAAAAAATAACGAATCCTATCCCTAATTTAATTTTTTGATTGGTATTTTAACGGTCTTTGTTTTCTAGTGTAATAACATTACGTAGGTACAACTAATATTTTGGTTATGATGGTTTCAGTACCTACTTAATTTAGGTAGTTAAAATAGTTAAAATAATTTCTAAAGAGGTTGACAATAAGGCAGTTCTCTGCTATAATATTGCTAAAAATTCTTCAATATTAAAAAAAAAGTAGGTCTAGACGAAGAAAGGTTTCTTTCCAATCAAGAGCAAGATTTTATTCACGTACTTAATTTTCTAATCATTTCGTAGAGAAAATATGTGTTCCTTTTTATTTCATTCACAACTGAATGTTTTTCAATAACGACAAAAAACTGACATAATCTTCGCTTATGAAGAGTGTGGAAAGAATGCTGTCCCCTTTGTGGATCTGTACGGAGAAATATTTTCCGAAAGAATACATTCTGTGCCGGACTTTCCGAAAATTGGAAGCCAAATTGCAAAAAAATTGGCCTCCGTTAAAAAAAATCACGTAAGAACTAAAGTCGGTTTACTTTCATAAAAACCACGTTCTATTGTAAGTTCTTTATATTTGGCTAATGTAACTCGGTCTTTAATCGAGCGCTATTGTTTCTGGTAATTTCTAGTGAAAAATTTGTCAGAATTGACAGAGTCCACAAATTAGGTTAGAAGCTCTAAAAGTTTTTAAAATCTGTTAATTATTCACTTAAATTAAATCTATGAAGTTATGAAACTGGTCCAAAGACAGGGTATCAAGACTAACACTTTGTTTTAATAAAAATTTATATTGCGTTAAAATTTTTTGAATTGGGGTCTTGAGCACAGGCGGATGAAAAGGAATTAACAAGAGTTAGGTCACGGGCAGGTGTAGTAGGTCAAAAAGGGAAAATGTGTGGAAAATTACCGAGAAAAAGTTTTTTACTTTCGTCTCCAATGTTTTCTCCGAAACGGCTGGCAAAGTTGCTTGATTTCTGCGTGGCATTTTATAATTGCCTGTGTTACATCAATATTTAGTCTTGTACACTTCTTTGTAGACTTTTGGCTGCTCATTTTTAAAATTTAAATGTGAAATTACAATTTTTCTTACTGCGCTTGTCTCAAGTGTCAAATTTTGACAATGAATTAGTACTGCCAACCGGAACACTTAAAAAAACTAGGCACGGAGTACCAACCTAACAACTTTACAGCTGGTCGTTATCCAAGTGAAAACACTGTAGTTAGTTAATTACGTTAATTTATTAGGTTTTTTTGTTGTGTTTTGGGGGGTTTTGGCCATCTGACGTTTCTGACAAATCCAACAAATTTTGATTTAGCAGTTTGTGCCCATTGGTAGGATGAAGATGCCTATTATGAAACACCTTTTTTTTAAAATTCACATTTTTTTAATTGGAATTTTTTTCATTGGGAATGAACGTATTCTGAAGGGGGCATACATCTATTTTCATTTGGAAAACGCAGTAACTATCCGAGTTTGTATTTTTGTTAAAAAGTGTGATTTTGGGATACGTGAAATTTGCATGCTTAAAAAAAGGGTTCCCAATATAAGACAGCATGCGTTCTTAGTATGAAACTTCTCATATTAGGGAACCAATTTGAAAATAACCAACCTCTTTACTGAAACATTTTTTATTGAATAATATAAAATAAAAAATATACATAACAAACTTCATAAACAAAATAACAGTTTTTCGTAAAACAAATTAACATTTCCTATCAAAATAAAAAATAACTCTTCTATCATGTTTTATATTTACAACAAAGGGCACAGAGAAGCCTTTTTCATTTAATTTTCCCGCAATGCGTCTACATATCTGTGCCTATTAGAGGTGTCGATTCTCATTACTTTTGAGTAATCGTTACTATTCGTTACTCGAGTAGTCAGTAATCATTTTTTATATTCGTTAATATGATTACTTTGATTACTTATATTCATGGCACTACGCACTACTTTCAGTAATCAGTATTCCGTATGTATCATTTCAACGTATCGGTAATGTTGAAATCGAATACGGGTTTCCAATCAATTATATCCCATTTCAGTTCATTTAAAAAAATTTTAAAAACGCATTTGCATTTTTTTAGTGAAATGGAGCACAAATTGAGAGTTTCTGGTCGTTTTTTTTTCACTCCAAAAATTCAAATGCGCTGTTGCGATTCTGCTATGCACTAAAATTGGATTTATATGTTTTCTTTAGTCGAATGTATTAGCTGTTTCAAAACTATGTAACTATTTGTATAAAAGTAATCAAATTGTATGTAACGATTCCCATTATGAGTTGCTACTCGTTACTTCGGGTATCCTCGTGTAACGAATACTCGAGTACCGAATAGTTACTTTTTCGACATCTCTAGTGCCTATTTAAACCAGAGGTTTGGTTTAATCGAAAGAAGCGAACAAACGGCATGATAAATAAATAATACATATAACGTTAGCGTTATGTCAATAACAATCAACACTGTCTTGTTATCCTATTATTATTATTATCCTATTGTTGTGATAGGATTTTATAATAAACTTGGCAATATAGAACAGTGGTGCCGTTTTTTAAAAAAAGCTTTAACTTGTAAAAAGAAGCCGGTACCTAACAGACACCTTTACCCTAAGTAATCTTATTGATTGAGACAAAAAGTATTGAGTATTGAGACAAAAAGTTTTTTTGCAACAAAAAAACTCAGAACTACCTCTCATAAATTTACTCCATAAAAGGATATTTTTGTGTGTGTGCTTCCGTACATTCTTAATAAAATATTATTGTTCGAATGTTTACCGTAATTTATTTATATCGGTTTCTTGTTTTAATGTGATATTTTATTCTAATAAGAATTTGATTCATTTTTATTTATTAATAGTTGCATGTAGTTCAGATATAGGTACGAACAGAAAACTGGACAATATTGTACAGGCACAATAACCATTAACCACATTATAAGTTTGTCAAATATTAACGAAAAACTCTATGACCAAAAAGTTATTTTTAATTTGTTGCTAAGCATCGCTGCCTTTTGGACGGGTTTTTGTCAGTTGACAAAAAGGTAAAGCTTCTAAAAAATCGAGATGTGACTACTTTTCCAGTACAGCACCATTTCAATTTGGCTTGCCAGTGCTGTCTTTCAAAAGAATAATATTCCGGCGAGCTTTCATTTGCGATTGGCCTGTTTTGTGTTTAGTGAAAAAAGCTTTTCCCCGGTTTCATGTCTGGATCTGGCTATCTGTCGGCGACGCTTCCGGCGTGTTTTCTCCTGGCCGTCGAATCCGGAAGGGCGTTCCGTTCTCTTCTATCGGCCTATTTATCGTCTCTCGTGTATTTCATTGTGTGGTAACGCCGAGTCGCGGATCAATGTGATTTACTGTGGAGCTAGTCTCGCCAGCAAATAAATAATAATAAATCTGGGATGATCCAAGCTACGGCGTCACGTTGCGGTCATAATCCTTGAAGGCGACTCTCCTCCACGACACGATCAGTCCACAATGGCAGCCCTCGTTCACGACCTAACACCCCTGTGTGAACGACCGACCCCTTTTTGCTCTTTTCGATTTGAATTGCCAATTATTATTAGCGACGGGACGTGTTATTATTATATTCATTACACAGGGGCACCCCAGTTTTATCACTTGTTTTCCTGAGCGGTTTTAACCCTATTGAAAAGAACCCTGCGCTGATTGACCGAATGCCGCATAAGCACCCTTCACTCGTGTTAAATTAGACATTGTAACAACAAATAATGCAAATGCGGTCGGGACCGTGTAATCTTGAACCCTCTCTAGCCTTTCACAGACCAAGGTGAGGGTATTGATTCCACGCCAGGTGGAAGATCACCACCTTTGAGGGCCGATGACAATGCTTTTGAATTTGTTTGGCATCCAGAATAATCTAATACCCAAAATAAACCAAGATTCAAACATCAAACAAGTCAAACAACATTTTGAAATACTTCAACAACCATGTTTTCGTTTTTATTAAAATGGATTGATGCGATTTTCGGGGTATATTTGTTTTCAAATATTAATCGCCGTAACATCTCCATCCACCTCGCTCCCCAATTCCGATTGAAGCTGTCCGAAAATAATTAGAAAACGATTACAAATCCCTCGCGATGCAGTCCATCCATCAAACGTGTGCCAGATCTCGTGAGATTAGAGCGCCGCGACGCTGATTCCGGAGGGACGCTGCCGGTTCATATTCCCGGATTCCCCGGAGTCCCCGTCGATGTGAGAACGCTCGCGCTGAATCAACACCGACCATTACAACCTCTCCCGCCGTTAATTAACGGCTTCGATGCTTATTTTTACCTTTTATTTGTAACACCGGACTTGTTAGAAAACAACGACAAATTTGTCGTATCTCTGGAATCCGGTGCGAGCTTTTATTGGTGTGTTGGATATTCCTGGAAAGCGACCAAGCAAAAATTGTTGGATTTACGACAAAATTAATAGGAATTTATGCTGTTAGTTAAGCCAGTCTATGTGTTGGTAGTACGTAAAACGAACGGAACTCGAATTGCGTTGTTCGGACATTTTTGTGTGATTGCAAACTTGATGGCGAGTGAAACCCGAGAAGGTAACAAGATCCTGCTGGAGCATAGGTGCCGAGATTTAAAAAATTCAATAGGTGCACAAACAACGAACCAAATTATACTTTAACTAAAGTGTATTTACAAAATACAAACAATTAACAAAATAAAAATTCGATTATTCTATGTTTACCACTGTAGGCTTCGAGTGTTTATGTTTACTATAAATATACGCGATAAAACAATTTCTTACTTTATTCCTGTGGATTTTACCTAATTAATAAATGAATAAATGAAAACTGATGCAGAAAATCACAAGGACGGGTTTAGACTAGTTCTAAATTTCTATTTTTTGACAATTTTGGCATTTGAACGGACAGGACACTGCACAAATTTTTTGTTTTTATTTTTATTTTTTACGAACAGTACTATCAGTAGAAATAAATTTTTCTTTATAGGAACTTAGTACCAATGAAATTGTTTGCAACCTACAATTAGAGCCACATTTTTAAAATTTGAAATACGAGCAGAAAAAAAAATACAAATTGATGAATGATGACTGACGAAACACAAAAAAGACCTCACATTTTTATTGTTGAACAATCGTTATAATATTCTGTTAATTTAAAAAGCACTACTTCCAACAACTATATTTGAAGTAAAAGGAACCTGTTGAATCTTTCAAAACCACAAAACCGAAAAATAAGGCAGTGTACAACGACTTCTGATTAATTTATTTTTTGTTTACACATGACGGACGGGACATGACGGACGGGACAAAAAACACTTGAAAAGAGCTATAAAATATTTATTCAGAAAGGTTTTAATTATTAAACGTCTTAACAATATTAAAATTAGACAGTAGAAATTAAAAATTCTTGGTTTTCTTTAACAACGTATGAAATAAGAACAACATTTTATATTTGCGATAACAAACGGAACAGCAAAAGTTATAAAGATAAAAAGGAATTATCTCTAGTCAAATTATCCATTTCCTAAACTTCTAGAAACTAGAAAAACATCCTTCAAAAATTACTCAATATTTGTAGTACGTCAGTCTTTTATGTTATCGCCTACAAGATGATGTATGTAAATTTTAGAATCCAATGAATTACTTCAATTTAAATGATTATCCTCTCCCAAAAACTCTTTATCTCGCAAAATACATTAAATATAAACCGACGTGTATTTTGAAAGAAATTTAACATTACTAAAATCATTCTAAAATTTAGGTGTCAGGTAGCATTTTTCCTGCAATGACTGTTCGATAAAATTAACATTTTTAACAAAAATTGTCTTCACTTAAAATAAATTGGACTTATTTATGCAAAAATATCCTTTGGCTTGTTTCGTACAATCTGGATTGTTTCTAATTTGTTGCTTAAAGAAGCTGCTACTTTGAAATAAAAATCCGTCTTATTTTGAAAGATTTATCAAAAATAAGTTTCAAATTTAATTTTCTAGGCTATTTTGTTCAAATTAGCATGTTTTTCAACATCATTTTGTTAAATTAATGCCACCAGGCACTCTACACTATTTTCAATGAGTGCTCCACACCCATTAAAATATATCCATGGGTGCATTGATGCGCCCGTGTGCTTATGCTCTTTTTGAATTGAAATTTTCGCATGTTAGTGAGCGAAACTAAATTAAATTCGGTAAATGGTTAGGGTTGCGAGCAACGCACCTGCGTTCTTCTCATCTATCTTTATCCAAAATTTTGCCACAATTAACATGTTTGTTTCTACCCCTCTCTCTAGCCCAACCCTTCATTTATAACCACTCAACTGGATGAATCTAAATAATAATTAGTAAATATTAGAAAAAATGACACAATTTGTGGAGCTTAAGTTTTGTTGGAATTTTTTCGTGGCGTAAACGCATCTGTCATCACTTGTCGCCGTGTCGAAATAAGTAGATAGAGTGCCACAAGGCAGCTGCATGCAGCAGAAATAACAAGTAGATTTAATAACGATGACGTCTGTGTACGGCACATCTCAATCTCGCGTTACCTGTTATTATTATCATCATCCGCATGCACACTCATTATTATTATTATCACCGGCGTTATAATAAACAGGTGGTGTGAATGGTAACGCCGCGGTGTATCTTTTTACCATTGTGATGGGCGATTTCTATGCCATTCAACCGGCACTTTATTAAATCTCTCGAGTCGAGACGAGAGCGCACAGAGAGAAAAAAGTGTAAACATGACCGTGGAAGTCAGGGGCGGGATGTAATTATCATAATTTAAATTTATACGGCGAGTTTGGACGGCTCTGATGGGGTCGTCCATTCCGCTCAGCTCTTCGATAATTACTTCGGCCATACTCCCAATTTTCAACGTTGAACGAGATCCATCCTCGAGGTATCAGACTCGGAATTACAATTACTACACCTAACTGCTTCTTTTTTCAACGGCCATAATCGACATAAACTAACTTAGTTATGTGGAGATGACGCAAAAACTCGGCTTGATTAGCTGCGCTAAAGAAGAAAAAGTTATTACATCCGCCAAACGGTGCTTGCAAAAAAGTAAAGGTAAAAAACATTTTGGCAAGTGGTTAATTTTTCTAGTGTTAATTTTGACACTAGATTATGTTTAAAATGACTGTTAACATAATACATCTTTTACAAAATAACTTATAATTGAAAAACATTTTCTCTCAGTGTCGAAATTACATAAAAACATGAATTTTACCTTTTAGAGTGCATTTTTTTACACTCTCAAATGATGTTTGCTGTTTATAGTGTAAAATATAACTGCACAGTGTTCAATAGTCTTAAATCTTAGTTTAAACGAGAGACCAGAGTACGTACTACAGACTGCAGATAAGCACACATATTTTATTTATTATGATGGGTACTGGGTCCATTAAAATAGCTGATGTGATTTTCAAATTATGTTACAAAAAGCCAATAAAGTTTTGTAAAGTAAAGAAAAATGTACTTTCGAAAATATGTCAGAATTAGGTAAGTTACTGATTCAATTATAACAACTTTATTCTTGTTTTAATGTATTAGAGTAGAACTATTAAATAAAAGTACCTACTTAGTTAAAAATATAATTATTTTACAGCAAAACCAAAATGTGATAACTTGAATTGTGAGGAAAACAGATTTGGAAGGGGCCGAATTAGAAAAAGACTGTTCACTATACTATTAGATGATTGAAAATCGAAAAATATCGTACCTCCTACCATAGTGGTTTTAAATAAGGCAGTTCATGATTTCAGATCTTTTACAAACATATTTTTGTTAAATAGGTATGTACTCATAGTTTGAATTTATTGTTTATTTTGTTTTTTGAGCATTTGAATTTTTTTAATAAACGTTTCGTTTGAAAATATATATACCTACATGCCTTTATGTTATTCACACTGTAATCACACTAGAATTCAATGCTTTGTACACTCAGGAAGTACATTAGAACATTTAGTTAAGTGTATAAAACATTTATAAAATATGATCGTTACACTAGTTTAGGTGTTAAAAGTACATATTCAAAAAAGTTAATTTACACTAGAAAATATTACACTCTAGAGTGTGGTCCTCTGGGGACCACTCTTAGTGTTATTTTAGTGTGAATAACACCAGAAAATTTTTTACTGTGTGTGGTTAGATTGAAATTACAATTCTGTGATTTATTCTGCATAGACTTGTAGGAGCTACTCGTTTGTGCGTGAGCAGCGATACAAATCATAGAAACCAATTTTGAAACTGCAGTAGATGAAAGCTTCCGATTCTAGCCGATTCATCATCCTGCCAGATTAATAGCAAAGCTTGAATAAAATTAATTGCTGGCAAGTTATAGTCTGATTTAAATTCAGTAAAACAGATGCAAAGAATTTTTCAAACAATTAAGATCTTATTTCGTGCCAATTACGCGAAAAAAATTGCCTCGTATGATGGAAACATCATCAACTGTCATTCAAGTTAATGGCGGAAATGCGGGTTATTAACTATTTCAAAAAGTTGTAATTTTCCGTTTAATGGGCGTTAATTCTAATTTGTTGCTATATTACTCGCAACCAAGAAGCAGCACGCTACGTGTTAATTTCTAATGTTTTTTGATTTCAATTGCGACATTTGCAATTATTATTTTTTCGAAAGTTTGTTTACATACACTTAGTTTGTAAATTGTGAGATTTGCATAGATCTAATTTAATTTATATTTGCTGCATGCAATCAAAACCAATATTTATGGACATAGTTTTTACCTAGAACGGAAATTATTCCAGTTTGTTGTTTAAAAAGCCTGCCCTGACATTAATATTATGCTTACCTACCCATTATTATACTTTCTAGATCAAAACAAGTAAAACTATTCATAAACAATAATAACAGTTATAAAAGTGTTAAAGAACGGGCTTTTCTTGAAACTGTGTAACTATTTTACAATATTGTCAAAATAAATATTTCAAGCTGATAAACTTGAGCAACTCATTTAACCATAATTGTAAGTGGCGCCACGCCAGCTGTTTTCTTATTGTCAAGACAAACGTCGGCCCTTTTTAAGCAAAATTTATCACACAGGTACAAATCAAGCTTAAGATTAAAAAAACAGACTTGGTAGCTTAACAAGTAACAAAAACTTACAATAGTAGGTGTAATAAAAATTTTGTAATAATTTTATTGTAAACTCAACGTAAATTACAGATAATGATACCATTGTGAATAAGGTCTCATAAAACCGCCTGAAAATTGTAATAGAAATTAAAGCGGTTATAGGTTGACATTTACAAGAGACTGTGCAGACACAATAGGAATATAATTATGACGTCCCCGTGTACTAGCAATAAGACACTATCCATTTTATTATCCCATTATAATGTTCTTTCCGTGGAAAATAATTTTGAATTAGAGGTAAATACCTAATAATAAATAATACGCGCTCTCACGCAGTCCCGGCTTTATTGCAAACAGACCTTCAAGTAATTTCGCCAGCATTTTAAAACACATTTTTTGCATTAACATAAGTAATTTATTGCAACAAATCGTTTTCAATTAAGTGACTATTTCTTTAGGATCATGTAGATACGGGAATTAATTTTCTTTGCTTGACCCCTATCCTACATATCCGCTATGGTGGTCAAATTGCTCTGTATTGCTTCTTTGAAAAGTACTTCTTGCTTAAAAAACTGAAAAACAAATTGATATGTCGTGTAAATTTTGAACAATTGGATTGCTGATAATAAACTAACGATTTTTTGAAGGTGCCTATGTTTAAAAGCCAACAGTGAACTTTAACGAAGAACTGAGAAGAGTTTGTGTGAAATGTTTTTTTATACCAAATTTTTTATTTTTTTTGGATAGGTACTAGTACTCGTATTACAATTTTTCACTCATATATTCAATTGCAAATGTTGTGTGTTTTATGGTTAGAGTTAGTTTAGTTCAGTCTAGCATTTTGTAATGAAAATTACTCTCAATACAAAAAAAAATTATGCAGAAATAAGTATACCTACCTACTTTGAAAACATACCTATTTCTTTCACTTTGGCTTTTTTAAAGAAATGTTTAATTCTGTTGAACAGATGCCAGAAATTGTTTTTTGTGTTGTTTGTTGTTTTGTGGACGTCGAAATGGATAAGTCTAAATTTTTGCGTCGTTGGAGCAAAATTTGCGTTGTGTCGGCCATCGGTAGTTCGTAGTTCATTTAATTAATATGTAAGTGTGTAAAAAGAAATTTGGTCGTAATTTCGTGTTGGTGTTAATTTTTGTTAGTGAAACATTCTCGGGTCATTAATCAGAGCCGTATCTCGGTGTATTCGACTTGGCCTTCCGTGACAAGTCGAAATTAGATTTTTTTCACTTACTTAGGAAATAAACTCGACGTAGGTATGAGCCGTTGACAAATTTCGAGTAAACTAATTATCGTTATAATTTAGAGAGATCGGCAAACGAGGTGTGCTTATAAATAGAGTCAATTACGGCGGAATGCACCGAGAATTTATGGAGATGCAGATGAGTCAAGGGTCCAAAACAAACCGAAACAAGAGAGCAAGTGGCTCGTATAAATTAGCTCACCGGGTACACGTTATCAGGACCGGCATCGCAATAAATATTAAAATATCAATTATGAATATCTAAGTGCGCTGTTGAAGTCGAGTACGCCCCTAAGTCAGCGCCTGGGTACGTGGGCCCGAATTCCGAATTAATCCCGGAGCATTCACTGATTTACAGCAGCATTTTTAATTGGCGAATAAAAATCACGACCTTAAGATAAACATCACTGGGTATTTGTCAAAGTGTAAACTTAACGATCCCGCGACGCACTCCTCAAAATACATAAGTAATTAATTGGTTTAAAAAATTAACAATGTCGTTCTTTTAACATAATTGAAATCGTACGAGCCTCTTGACCGGTTTAATTAATTAGTATAGCGTCGACTCACGCTCATAAATTATCATAATTCAATTCAATAATTAAACGAATTGTTTGAAGCACATACACCGGCAATTACCCGAGAAAACTGCCTCATGTTTACAATCATAAAACCCTCATTCCTCCTAATTAACATTTATATCCAGAAAACACGCCAGATTGTCGTAAATTCTTACACGTCGATGTCGCCTGTCCCAAGATGCTGATTTTTATTATAATTTCCTATAAGAAAAACACCTGCTATACTTTTTACCCCCATACCTGGCTAGTGTAATTCAATTATATTTATACAACACGAGGAGTTTCCGGTGTCGGCCTGCAAGACAAATTACCTTTTATTATTTATCGCAGAATATTTTGAATAGTTTCATTTATAACAGATATATGGGCACCGGTGCGGCTGTCATCGAAGTGGGCCACGAACGTGGCCCATATGGTGCTCCGTCATCGTAACATCTGACCATGATGTAACAGAAGCCTATCGGGCTCATACCAGCCAAAAAAATATCAAAAAGGCAACCACAATTTTAAATTGATCACTAAATTACTCAAATGAGGTGCTAATTATTGCACTTAAAGCAATTAACGTGATAAAGTATGCGAGATATTAACCCAAAGTACCGTCAAAAACTGTTTAGTCACGACACAAGATGTTAAAAATATCGATACAGCAATGTGGGTATTATTATGCATACCTACGTTTAACAACACTTAAATTATTTTTTTCTTTTAAAAATTGTAAATTACTTTTTTCTCCAGATGCTAATTACAAGTTTCTTGAGCTTGCAGTAAGCCACATTTAAAGCTCTAATCAAAGACGCAATCATAATTAATGATAATAGGTAATTTTGAGCATACGTAATAATTATGCTGTTTCAAATTCATAAATTAAATACAGGTGCAAGTGAGTTTCAATAAATTAACAAATAATTAAAAACTGCATTTCCTCACTTTTACATTAATCAATTACAAAATGCAATTAAAAATGCTAATGAAGGGGTAAAAATTAAACATTTTGAATAACAATTTGAAAAGGAATTTGCTCCTTAAGGCATCAGAGTTTCATTTAGGAACCTAACAATTAAAAGCGGTTTGATTGACAATTATCCAATTATAGCTTGTGGTAAAGATGGTCCCTCTCATAATAGACATTCCGTTGACAGTAATTATACATTTATATGATAGCCGAAAATAATAGGTCGTATCGATAAAAAATGACGTCGCACTTATTGGTTCTAAGGAAACCAGTCTTCATCCACACTGAATTTAAAATGGATTCTTGGATAATTATACAGAAAGCTTTTGTTGTGTTCATTGTGGCCCTGGATTTGGACTAAAATGGCCGAACCGGACCATCACGGTTGTATTTAAATTTTTTCTTATCCCAGCATCGGCGAGAGTTACTAACCAGTTATTATGCTGATGGTAAAAATTATACAGCTTGGGCAGAGTCCAGCTGTAACCACTGTTTTGTAACAATCTCATACGTTATTAACGATTACACTTTGATTACAGAGGATAAATAATAATCACTATTCTACCCATATACGCTCAGACAATAAGAGCCCCGGTAATTTCGTATTTCGGTAGTGATTTTTTAAGACAGGCTTTTCGGGTATTGTTCTTGGGAAATCAGATAGAGGAATTTTAATTATGCTTTCAGGTTTATCATTAATCGAGGATTTTATATTTAAAGACAGATTTTGCATTTGAATGAAACAGAAATTCTTGACCTCGCGCGACGGGGAGTCGCGACGCAAAATACCAGTCCTCGTCCTCATAAATTCGAGGTTTTTTTGATAAACAACATTATATTTTTAAACTTACTTTTCTTAACATTGAGAAAAAATTAAATAAAAAAATGCAACAAGACTTAATTAAATTCCTAAGTTTATGTGTTGGTCAAGATGGCATAAATGTGCTACCAGCTATACGTGGCAAGTAAATAATTAATTTCGTTTAATATCCTGATAATTTAGCATGTACGTTGGTGTGAAAATCAGGTCACATTAATTGCTATTACAGCCAGCATTGTGTGTGTTATACCTACATTATGAAGAATGTTTAATATCGCGGTATAATCACAAGACTTGGGGCAACAAATCCACTAATGTTATCAAAAGTGAGTTAATAAACAAAAGTTGTAAAATGCGAAATTTGTAACAGAGTAGAGATAAGGAGAAACAGTGCGATAAATCAGGCCCCAAATTCGACTTTTGTCAAGTCACCCAAGGCCCATTTGACACCGTTTAAAATAACGGAAGTCCGGCAGCGAACCCCTGCCTAACCCCATATATTTTCCTTGACACTGTTTACATTATTCGGCCATTAGAACAAGTTAATTACCTTTTTACGATAGGCCGATAGCGATCTTGCAACAAAATTAAAAAACGTATCAGATATGACATAATTTCATTCTTAATTAGAAATTCGGGTCGTGGAACAAATCTCATCGTATCTTTACGAAATATCGGACTACTGTCCGGGTTTCTTGTCAGAAATGGTCGCCGGAGTGGAAACACATCATCGGTGTCGATTGTGTGTTCGATGCATGTTAATCGCAATATTGGCGTAAGGCACGCACGCCAGCCTAATAATGGGGGTCGACACGCGATGATAAGGGACGGTTTTGTGGGGGTGGACCACTGGGAAAGAAACAAAGGTAAGAAAGACCACGGAGACGGCGTAGGCCGGTGGCTTGTAACTGTCTGGAGCCCGGAGACGATTAAGACAACAATAACTGCGAGCTGGCTGCATACATGTACTTATTCATAACCCACACGCACGCAATGGCACTGAAGACCTGTACACAGGGTAGCGAATAAAAAGCACGATTTTTTCATTAGTTTCATCAAGCTTTTCAAAAAGTTGAGCTTTTGTTTGCCAAATAAATAAATTTGTTTTTGGTGCCAAGAACGCTCGATGACGTTATTAAAAAAATAAATGGTGTGCTATCATAATTTTTAATTGAAACTGTTTATAAAACATGCAATTGTGTGGGTTTATAAAAACGTTGCTATCACTAAGTTGGCGACAAAATGGTAGAAAGTCGTAAAGGTTGTGATAAATAACCATGACGAAAATAGGGCGATAACTGAAAAGTAAATTGTTATCAAAGCAATTCTTAGTTTTTATGTTTTATTCGTACTTGTTGTGACAAAACAAAGTAGAAATAGCATTGCAATTTCTTAGAAATTTATTTTTAATAGAGAATTTGGCACTAACTTTGTGGGTAACATTTCTTAACGAAAAACAAATGGTTATAAAAATAAGCTCGTTTAAATTTGTAATAATTATTGTTTTTTAAACTTAGACACGAGTTGGTAGGTTTTATTTTTTAACACTCTTTAAGAATTTAAATTATTTTGATGACTATTATTTTTATTCTCAATTAATTTGTCAATGTAAAATGTAAATATGTAAATATTCTTCTGTCTGAATACTGGTCTTTATTATGCTTTATATTTCCTATATGAAAACGGAAAAACATATTTTGAAAATTTCTCTTTGGCATTTTACTTTACAAAAAATGAAACTAAATCATTTTATACTAGGTATATGTACACTTTGCAATTTTTTTGCATTTATTTTTTTTGATATGGTATAGGTATAGGTAAAGAAAATAGTCTCCAAAGAGAAAAAGAAAAACTGAAAATTTTATTAGTATAATAGGTTCATGCGTAGGTATAATGAAAGGTTTTCTAGTTTATCTCAACTGCATTATAAGTTATTATAAGTTATGCATTATGAGTTCTTGCATATTGTTGTGGAAATCAAGCAATTGTTTAAATTATTTAAAGTTGTAAGAATAGGTGTGGTTCCAATATAAAATTGCTATCAATTCACAAATGCAGTTCAGCAGCGATCCAACAGCAGGAAAGTTTCGAAATACATTTATTTTGGAATTTTTATTTGGAACAAACAGTTTGAATTTTTTTCCACCTTCTACGAATCGGCTGAAGAATAAATACCTAGAAGCAGATTTGAGTATAGGTAGTTATGCAGGATGACTTAAAAGTGTCGGATCAATTGTCGAATTGTGATAAAAAACGTTCAGCTAAGCATAAAATTGAATTCAGATATTTTCCAAGCAAAATTATTTTAATTTTTAATAAATATTTTTTTCTTTAGCAACTGCTCTCCAATGTTGCCGAATTTAATTTATTGTTGATTTTGCGTTTTGTTGCATCATATCGTAGCTTTTGTAGACGTCTACCATTTCGGAAATCATTAAATTGAAGAAAAAATAATTTAAAGTGCCAAAAACTTAACCCAATAACAGTCTAATCTTCGAAAAAATGTATAACGTAAAAAAAAACTCAAACAATTTTTTTTATGGGAACTTAAGTCCTTTGCTATCTTTTGTCACTACCCAAGTACGCGACTTTTGTATGTAATTATGGTTAAATAAGTACAATTTTTTTGTAGAAAATGCTGTCCAGTTTTTGGCAAAATCACATATGAATAATTTTCCGAATTGCTGCGAGTTGTAAAATTTTACCAAGACTTTTTAGTTTCTTTAAACTTTACTTTAAACTTAACTTTGTTATTGGTATTCTTGGAATCATCTGAGATTACTTAGAACTTTTTTTTGGAATTTAAAAATTATTACTGAAATATTTTTGAAATCATTCTTTTTTTAATTATCTTTGATTACTGAAAATTACTGGAAATGACTAGGTACTTACTGCTAATGTCTACCAAAATTAAGTTAGAATTACAGTAATTAATTTGGAATTATTGGAATTAATCTAGATGTTTTTTTATTATTGATGGAATTACTAGAATTTTGATGGAATTTGTTGGAGGTAGAATAAGTTCGACACACATTTGTTTCAAGTCAATAGCCCCTCATTTAATTTGCAAAGTAATTATAAACATTCCGGCTTATCGATAGTTTTCTCGGCTTTTTTTTAGCGAGAGGAAAAATTGTGATGTCTATCTATAGGTACTCCATTCGCTTAGAAGCAATAAATTGGTAAAGGTTTCTAAGAAGAGAACTATAAACCTTGCCAATTTTTGCAAAACAATGTAAAATGAATAGAAAAATGAAGTATTTTGTTAAGTTTAGGTGTGAGATAGGTACGAGTTATCCGAGACCACGTACCTAATTTTCAAATGCTGAATTATTATTACCTATTATTATTATAAATCTGGCAGTTGATTGCTTTAAAAGAGTAAAATGTTCAGAGCGTTCAGTATGTGGTGGTGTAACAAGAGCTGGAATTTTTCTCGGGTGGAGAAAATCCGGGTTCGGATCCGGCAGTCTTCACCCCCGCAAGCTCGCGACCGACCGACCGACCAACACAACGCCGGTGATTAATGACTGCTGGAAGATTGGAAGTAATTAAAGCGCGGGAATAAATGGCAACGTTCCGTTCCGTTCCGTTCCTGCGGTTCCGGCCTAACAATGCACCCATTCATTTCATCCACTCACACACACATACAGCAACAAAGACACATAAACACACACATACGAGAGCCTTTACGAGGATAAGTGGTGAGACGTGGCCGGAAAATGGGTTTGCTGCACCGAACGGGTCTCTAGGGCACCGGATCGACCGATTTCATTCATCGTCGAACACCCGATCCATCAGCCGATTCCATTCTACTAACAAAAAAACATTCAACGGTGCTTGATTTTCCTGGATAATTCAATAAAAGTCCGAGACTTACTACTTACTCATTCGTTAAAACTACGACTTGAGACTTGCTGCGGCAAATCCCGATCGTAAAATGCACGAAAAATTGGATACGAAAGAGGGAGGAATTCCTCGCGAATGCACTGCATTTTATGGCTGTTTTACGGAGACGTTGCTAATGGAAAATGAAACAAAATGGAATTGTTAAAGCTTTCAATAATGCACCATAACATTTGATTTTATTCCAAGATAATAAAGTTGGCTCGAAAAGCTAATCTAAAAAGTAATTTACACTTTGCGAGCCTAGAAGTGGTATTTCGCGCCTTACTTGACGTCAAAACTATTTCAAACGCAAAACAATGTTAAGAAAAGATAAAGAAAAAGAATCAAACTTAAGAAATAAATTTGTCATGAGTGTATTTTATTAATATTAGGTAATAAACAGCGACTGAAAATTAAAATTTTTATTTAATAAATTATAAACTTTTGCGTCATTACATATGCCGCTAGTTGCAATTAAAACGATAATGAAAAGTCGGTACATTTCCAAAATGAAATTCATATTTAAACACATATTTGCGAACAAGTTGGATTAACATAAGCCCTTTTTGTAAAATATAGACCACATCTAATAAAATTAAAAACATTATTTGCAGATTCATAAAATAATACAAATATTAAAACTTTACAACGGTTTGGTCTTTCATATATATACTACAGACTTACCTATGGATTTTTTTATTACGTTTTTCAAATACCAGCGGAAAAAAACTATACTTAATATAGCTCCTCGTACCTAATAAACTCATCAAGAAGAAGTCACAAAGTATGAAATACCATGCGATTATTTGAATTTATAATTAGAATAGGCGTTTTTTTTCGTTGTGATTACCAATAAACTATAGTCCCACTGAAGGAAAAAATCTATTCTATAATTAAATAATATTACAGTTTGTCTTCAGCTTGATTAATTATGATTTAATTTATTATAAGTTACAAAAATATTAAACTCTACTCTAATTATGGATTATGATTTTTGTTTTAGGTACATTTAATTTTTGTACGTGAATCAGCTGGTATTTTATTAAAATGGTACTTTTACACCACTTAATCCGACATGAATGACACTTTTAAAGACTTCTATTTGCCAATGAAACGCTTTTTGATCCATCGTTGTGCTAAAGAGAGCTCGTTATTATTTGAAATGTTTTGTCTCACATTTGGGGGACCATCAATCAAATAGTCGATGTTATATTTTACATTTATTTCTCTCATTCTAATTTGCTGAATAGATTGTGGATTGATCAATTGCCCCAGATTTTTATCTACCACACATTCACAATCACCTAATTCCTCTAATTAGATAATTAGATTTTGCACACTTGCATAGTAGTCGGACTGATTAGAGCAACTAAAAAATGGTCGGTCTAAAATAAACAAAATTTAATTTTTTACCCACTATTTGGCAAAGTGGTGAATAATTAATTTCATAGAGTGGCATTTCACGTTTCATTTTTAAGTAAAATTGATATCGCGCAATTTAAAACATTTGCATTAATGCTACATTTTTCCAAATTTGAAATGTAGGGGAAGGCGGGGCACAATAGACTGGTGGGAAAAACCGGATTCCCTCAATTAGGGTAAAGTTGGTATAGCTGCCCCTTTGGAATTCGATATTATGCAAAAAAAAAAACAAACAGTGTTCTTGCTGTTTTGCTGATTGTTTTAGTGCTTTAGTGACATTTCACGTTTCATTTTTAAGTAAAATTAATATCGCGGAATTTAAAACATTAGCATTAATGCTACATTTTTCCAAATTTGAAATTTGAAAAGTAGGGGAAGGCGAGGGGGCAATAGACTGGTGGAAAAAACCGGATTCCCTCAATTAGGGTAAAGTTGGTATAGCTGCCCCTTTGGAATTCGATATTATGCAAAAAAAAACAAACAATGTTCTTGCTGTTTTGCTGATTGTTTTACTGCTTTAGTGACATTTCACGTTTCATTTTTAAGTAAAATTAATATCGCGAAATTTAAAACATTAGCATTAATGCTACATTTTTCCAAATTTGAAATTTGAAAAGTAGGGGAAGGCGAGGGGGCAATAGAGTGGTGGGAAAAACGGGATTCCCTCAATTAGGGTAAAGTTGGTATAGATGCCCCCTTGGAATTAGATATTAGGCAAAACCTAAACAGTGTTCTTGCTGTTTTGCTGACTGTTTTACTCATTTTTTGGACGTTATATTTGCGTTATATTTACATGAGTAACACAGAAGACAGATTTAAAAAAATGTGTTAAAATCCAATTTCTAAGTTTAAATTATTTTTAAATTATTCAAATATTCACGACGGACAAGAGTTGGCCAAAGCGAATAAGTGTAACTACTGAACAATTCGCTGTTTTCTGGAACCTCAATCGAGGCGGAAACATTGACTTGAAAAGTGTCACAATCGACGGAATGGTACACATTTGAGACACAATTATGCGACAAAATCGCCAATTTCGGGTACAAACATCTGATTAGATAACCAGAACTGGCCCTTGCCTCGAATGCATTGATTTCCAAAATCCCACAAACTGTGTGTATTAATTGATCCGCGAAGCGGTCCAATTTACACGGCCCTTTGAGATAATTAACAACATTGACTTGATTGGGTTTGGTTTTACGAATGTCATTATGACTTTCCATCACTTCAATCTCCTCCTGCCAACGTTTCGGGTCTTTTTCCTTCATCAGGAGCACCCTCAAGGGTTTTTTACTTAAAATTTTAAAATAGGTACATAAATACTGCCTACTATCTCACAAATTTAATTAATTCCACACATCAAAGACAACTATTACCTATGGCTTTAAAGAAGGTTTAAAAAATCCGAATCAATACAAAATGACGTATAAATTAGGAACAAAATAAAAATAAAAATGTCTTAAATGGGTTAAAAGGGTTCCGTAAATTCTCACAAAAAATGAGTTCACAATTATTACAATCTTCATCTATTATTGAATTAATGAAGTTTTGCAAACATGAATTAGTCCATTTTGGTTCTTCTTTCCCTATACCTTAAGGTGCCTACAGATCGGCGTTTACATCTGCGTCATCACATACAGGCTGTAAATCAAATAAGTACATTAATTTTAACTGGTAATAGAACTTGCCAAGACCAACAATTTTTCCTAATAACTTTTTTTCCAAAACGTTTTAGTTTTTGAGTTAAAATTATTTTAAAATCTTACACAATTTTCTTACACGCCACTGGAGACAAAGTTACCTAGTCGATAAGATTACCGTTTCCAAGCAAGTTCATGAAAATTAAATTAAATTTATTATTATTTTTCTTTGTTGGAGCATTTCAAGAAAGGTTCGTGAATTTGTAGGAGGAAAAAATGATTTTCAAAAATGCGATTTTGAAAAAATGGTATAGGTAGGTATATTGAAAAAGTGTTTGTCTTGATGAGTTCTACCACTGGTTAAAATTAATGTACTTATTTCGCTTACATCCTGTATGTGACGTACACTCACGCTCAGAAAGAATGACAACCCTAAACAACCAAGACGGATAACAAGGGCCTGACCCAAAGATTTAGGACATAAATTATTTCAGTATAAACAGATTAGTTTGCAAACTATCCAGCTAGTTTATATAAAGAAGCCAAATTTAGGTACACATTAACCGTAACATATTTAAAAATGACTAGTGGTTTTAAGGATGTCAAAAGGGTATAGGTACTCAAAAAATTTGTTGATATTGTAATAATATTAGCTGTTATGTTTTCACATGTCACAATCTAGCAACCGATCCGATAAACACAGCATTTAATAAATTCGCAAGTGTGGTTAATTGTTTAATTCGTGTCAAATCGTAGTCAATAACTATATATGTCAAGTGGGATTGTTTGGCAGTCACTTTTGACGTTTATTGATACGCGAAATCCGCTTCCCGGATATTATTCCGAACATTTAAGAGATCAAAATCACTTATGTCAATTGCGTCGAGTGTTGATTGATTGTCGATTGTTTTGCATTTTTCCACGACGGCAAGCTGGCAACCGTGCTAAATATTGTGACAGGTAGGTTTGTCGGAAGGAAGTGATTCCTCCTCTTATCGTCGTGTCCGTTCTGTCATCGTGCATTGCTGCAGCGCTTATCAACGCACCCTGCGATTTATCGGTCGACCCCAGGCTCCATTCATCTTTTTCGCCACCTGTCGAGACAGATCGTAAACAGCGAGCGTCACGTTCGATGCGTGATTTTCGATGTTTATCATGCATTCATCACGTGACGTCACGCACTGTCCAGCACGCAGCACGTGAGCCGGCCGCGGTCACGTGGTGTCGCCGGCGAATCCAGCAAGTGGTGGATTTTTATAGCGAGGTAGGCGGGGCCTGCCATCAATCTGTCAGGCGAGCAACGGCAGGTAGGCGTCAAGGCCGCGCCGTCGCTCAACCAATCACGCCGTACGCCATATTGCTGTAGGGGCGTGGCTGAGACGCTGCGTAACTCTTTGGACACACGATACGAGGCACTCGCACAACAGGTACTGAGGCAGGTGATGCAACACCGATACCACGCGATTTTCTTTACCGGCTGGAATGCGCGGGCTTTTGGAAAAGCTTTCTCGCGGGAAAGTTTCTGAATAAATTACGCTCCATCGCAAATTAAATTAAATGTCTACCCACTGGCCAGCCGACTCGTAAATAAACTTACTTGCCGGAAAATTGCTTGCGTCGACAAATGTCACACCTTACTATTTCATATCTTTCTCCCATTCTTACATAGAAAATGACCAGGAATCATTTTTTTTCTCCGGTTCGGCAAAAAAGGGATAAGATTGACATGTCATAATTTTCTAGCGATTAATTTGCACTTACTGAAACGGCGGTTTAAACCTCCTGCATTCAGGCAATACTTGCCATTATAAATACCTATTGCTATTAAGTAACCAAGTTGACAATTTTTTTGAAATGAGAATGATGTAAGAGAAGAAAGGTGATAGTAGGGGGCAACTCAGCTTGCCTTATCTAAGGTGAATCCGCTAAATGTATTTTTACTGAATCTCTAAAACTAGGTAGGTACTACTATCACAGAATGCATGTGAATATTTCAGAATTTTTCTACAATTTTTTATACTTCATAAATATTTATTAATTAGAATTATTAATATTAATAAAATTAAAAATCTACTTATAATTTTTTATTTTATGTTTTGTGCAAAAAATACACATTGCTAAATAAAAATTAAAAATCATATAAATGTCATTTTGCAAATTAGTAACAATTTTTTACGTATTTTTTTGCACGAAGCATCATTTAGACATCGTTTGTTTTAAAATGACAGTAGAAATAATAAACTTTCGATAAATTTTATTTTTAATTTTTAATTCTTTTAATAAGTAGGTAGGTATTTAATATTTTTAATTACTTACAAAGTTGTAGATATTTAATACATAAGTGTAGAAAAATTCTGAAAAAATGTAAATGCATCGAGAAAAAATAAGGTACCTACAGCGTGCATCAGAATTCGCTCCCCACCGAAAAGGTGCTAGTGGTAACAGCAATGGGGATGGCAAAAATGCAAAAAAGTAGGTCTTTTAATATTCGTTTGGGAGATATAGAGGTTTCAAAGTGACCAATCCCAGAAGCTCTGTAGGTGTAAAAATAACTCTAGGGCACTTTTTTATTGTCCGTTCCACATATTTTTGATTTCATAGCAACGTGTTTTGTTCGCGTAGTCCTCCGGAGCAAAGTCTTTTGTGATTGGCTGTTTTTAAACGTTCTTATCTCCTAAACGCAGAGTTAGAAATTTTGTAAAGGAACTTTAGCTTCAGAATTGCCTAAACTATATGCACCTTTCCGGTGGGGAGCGAGTTCTGATACACGCTGTATACCTAAAGGATTGTAGAAAAATTCTGAAAAAATATACCTACATGCATAGAGAAAAAAATAAAGTATTTATAGCAAACTCTAATTTGTGTGTGATTTTTAGTTTTTCAGATACAGCAGAAATACAGACTCAAAGAACCAACCAATCTATGGAAAACAATGAAATCTTAAATAAAAGTCAGCTGTGGCTCCAAATCATGTTACACAATAAAAGAATACTTATTTGTTTTTGTAAAAAAAAGTTTCAAACGAAAATTTTGTGGAATAAAATTGTGGAAGACAAATATACCTATTTGAATGCAACAACATTTAAATCAACGTTGAACTTTATCGTTTTCATATTAGCTGTTTCAAAACTGTGTAAACGCCAATGCCGCATTTTACCAGATTATTTTTTTAAAGTTGATAAAAATGTGAAATAGTTATTAATGATTAGATCTCTTAATGAAACTATAAATTACATTAGTTATTAATTTTTTAAAGTGCATAAATAATTTCTAACAACTAATTTTGAGAGAAAATGCGACGTTGGCGTTTACATAGTTTTGAAACAACTATTAGTTACCTAAAATGTAATGTAATGTAATGTAATGTAATGTCACCAAAACAATTGCAAGCTTATTTGCGAGGCAGGATTAGAGTCGTCTTTGGGAAATTTTTTTAAATTAATTTTAAATAAGGCAAGAAGCACCATGCAATGAAGGGCGACATCGCTCAAAGTATCTACTAAATGAAGACTTTCGTTTTGCTCCACCGGTCCATCATTTCGTTCCGCCTTCCTCTAAATAGAAAATGTAGCTAGCATCATATTTTTTTCGCCTTCATGTTACCACAAGTGACAGTTAGATACCTAGTACCATTATATCAAATGTGTCAAAATATAATTATAATGACTGGACTAATTTTGCTTTTAGTGGTGTTGCTATTATAAAGTTTTTCTATTAATGTCACCATAAATTTTAAAATAAAAAAGTATCATTTCGAATTCAAAATTTTATGGGAGGTAAAATAGAATTCAGGTATGAAACGACTATAAACATGTTATTTGAATATATAAGATCTCGTAAAAATCAACTATTCTTATAATTTATTAAAAACGTGATAAAATATTTCTTTTTATACTTAAAACATAGCTTGATTTATCTACACGAATAAAAGAATAAACAGTAGGTAAATTTGTTTTAAAAAATTTGATGTAGGTATAAATTTTATAAAAGTTAACCTATAGTGTAGACTTGAAAAGTCTACCCTTACCTACTGGAATATTCAAGAAATTTTTTATCATTTATTATCACTGCAACAGACAAGGATACCTACATCAAAGTAGGTACCTATTTTAGTTTTAAAATAGTTCATGTGAGTAATTACAAAAAATTCAAAAACATTGTGTTTACAAAAAATAATTGCTGCTATGCTTCTAAAAATAATTTGAACAAACAAAAACTTTCTGTTAATAAAGTAATGTAAAATTAGGAAAACAAAGCCTATTCTAGCATATTATAAAAAAATAACAAGCGATTGGAAATGAATGACATCGTAGTGTGACTTGGTCTAAGTTGGCCTAGCCAAAACACTTGTTATACCGATTGATCATTTTATTTTTTAATTAAATTAATTTTATTTTTCATATGTGTAAAGTCGAGAGACGCAGTAATGCATTTTATTGATTTTACAATGTGAAATCAAAAATTACAAATGCAATACATGCAGCGTTTACAGCGAATAATATTAATAAAATACCGGCATAGAAATAAATAAATAAGTATCCTATATCAAAGTTTTTGTGGATGGAAAAAAAATGCACAAAATAACTCGTAAATAACTCAAAAAAATATACCTACCTACAACTTTCAGTGAGCAAGCATCGATCCAGGTAATTAACAATTCTTCAAATCATGCCTAACTTTAATAGATGGTCCTCAGTAAAATATTTAATTTGAAACAAGTCTATAACTCTAAAGATTCTTCTTAAAAGTGGTAATTTTTTGTAATACCTTTTTCTCGCACATCACATCAAGAGGCGCCGGTATCATGCCGAGTGGTCAATTAGGTATATTTATAGCTTTCATCGGAAACTCTTACTATAAATGTTCCCACATTAAAAATATTAAATCATTTTAATACGGATTTTGCAAAATATATAGTTTTGATTTATGTAGCACCAATTACACAGGATTTGCCATATGGACCGTCTTATGCAAAATAAAGAAAGTTGCCTGTCAAATTTTTATAAAGGTAGCCCTACCAGAGCTGTAAATTATTTAAAAAAAAGATATGGTCTAAAATGAAGAAATATTTTATAAAAATGTACAAATTAACAGAACCAATCTTGCAGATGTGGTTGCACGTTTCATTATAGATTAGCATAATTTCATGCATTCAAATATTTACTAAGTTATTGAAATTGTTTAATAAAAAAGCTGAAATGCAAGTTTTTGCAGTAATCTTTGCCTCTGATAATCATTAACAAAGGAATATATGGCAAAATTATCAATGACAGTTAAAATTAGTCCTTACTGAGAAACATATAATTAGATTTCCTACTGAACTGAGATTAGAAATTATTGACAGCAAATGATAGATATTTTATGTGAAGAGCTGGAAGCTTCTGGGAGGTCCCCATAAGTTAAAGCATGGTATTATTATACGCAGATTTTCAATTATTTAATAAAAATGCTACCTAAGTAAAGTAATACCTTAGAAAATTTAAAAACAGTATTAACTTTGAGTTTTTTTTTGTAAATTTCTATGGGTACCATATTGTAAGACCCCAATAAAGGGAGACTCTCTCAACGCAAGCTGAGGCCATAACATTATAAAAAAATAAAACCCTTTAAATTTTGTAAATGGCAAAAAACCATTGAGCTATAGTGTAGAAATGTAAAAATTGTAGGTATATTTGCCATACGACTTTACAACAACTCAACAAGTCTGTCACCCAGCAAAATTTTTATGTAAAGACCAAAATAACGTTCCTATACTTAGAATTTTATTTTATTTCTTGTAGATAATATAAAACAACCAAATTCTTCAAATGGCAGAAGAGCCATAAAACTGAAAACACTTTCTCTAATTAGTAGTTTTATTACAGGATTGGTTGAATAATTTCGTTCATATTTTCATAAATTCCTGTGATGCAATAATCATTAAAAAACAAATTATTCATACAAAACAAGCGAACCCTAGAAATATCCGTCAAAAATTCCTGAGACATTTAAAGTTCTTTCAGAGCAGTAAAACGAACGCACATACCTTCTAGGTATGCTTTAGATTAACTAACGAGATAGTAACAAAATAATTAACAATTTTTGGAATTGTCAAATATTAAAAAACACGGCTGCAGATATTTCAGCTATTTCTTCCTTCTTATTAGCCATAACAAACCCATAAAACCAACAATCTTGTACTTGTGCAATAAAAATTTTTTAGAACTGTTTAATTACTTGCCGTATCATTTTATCAATCGGTAATAAAAGTAGGAAGAGATGAATATTTGGATGATTTTTTAAATCAGCCTCTTCTTGTTCTCAAGTGAATTACTGTCGAGCTGTCAGCTCCTAAATTACTCTCGACACTTAAAACGCTAAACCCCCATAAATTGAATAATTCGAACTACTACTACTGGCTACTTGATTGTCAAGTGGTTGTGTTTATTTAGTATCTAAGCAAACATAAACTTCTAGTCGACAAATGTGGGCTGAAGAATAACATTTTACCATTCTCAATGCGAGCCTAAAATGGCTGTTTAGGTACTAAATACAGTTGGCAAGAGATTATCGCGCTGGGTTAAAAATGTGTAGTGATAATGAGGACGGGCATAAATTTCAGGAATGGAGCAGATATCGAGAGAAAGGAAGAAATAGTTAAGTATGACATATTAAGGCAGTTCCAAATACGGCAATCGACACTCCTCGGTGTATTTTTGTGGCGATCTATTTTTACAACCTAAAACGGGATTATGCGCTTATGCCTCATAATGAATGAGGATTTTATGTGGCAACGTGAAACGTGGAATATTTTGTTCGATCGCCATAAAAACCCAATCTAATTAAATTTACAACGTGCATGAACGATCAGTGTAATTATTGGCGATTAAATATAATTATGTGTACCTACTGGGACGTTAATTTAAATAGCAATAAATAAATTTGAGGATTCGATTTATTTATATTGTTGCATGGGCTCGCTCCCATCACGTTGTAAAATATACACACGGTTTTATTAAGGTTTTAGCTCTATCGACGCATGGCCTTTCAGACACGAACCCTTTGCAAGTCTATTATTCCTCCACTCGCCATTATACAAACAGACAATAAAAGCTAAAAATAGCCGGACATAAAATAATATTCCACTATAAACATTACGAAACGAATATCTTGATCTATGCAAATACCCGCAATAACCGAGCAAAATATGCATTTGACATTACGCTGATTTGTTTTCTTCCTCATATTGCTCTTTTTCTCAAAACCATCGGCCATAATAATTGCATAAATTGCGAAAACGTCACTGCAGTCGTATTTTACATAATGGGAGAGTGCACTCCGGTGCGTGGTTCTGGACTCGGCATAATTTTCGAGATTTTATTAAGACCAACTATACTCTCGTCTAATATTATAAATTTCGATAACTACACGTTTTATGTGCGAGATTCGAGACACGAGAAGTGCTAATAATACATATGTTTCCCAGATTATAAAATAGAGCCTTACGAAAACCATAAATTTCGGCATTAAATTATTTATGCACATTTATACTTTGCATTATAAAATTTTCAAGTTTGATCAAAAATTCGGCAATCTGCGGCCGGTGGTGCGATCTGTTTTAAATTTTTAATGAACATTATCAAAATCTCTCTTTACAAATTACGAAAACAAGGAGAATACAACCCACTTAGTCCGACCCGTGTATAAACATGGGAAAACAACTTACTTAAGCTCATGTCTGTGTATAAAATATAAAAATACCTGTTCGAAATAAATTAGATGTCAGAAAGATACGAGCTAGGATCATGAATTATTTATGTCATCAATGGGACGTATTCTCCCATTTATACGTACGCGATAATTATCCTTTAATTTTTTATGGTAATTCAAGCAAGGATTTGGTGCGGCTGTTTTACCTCGAAAAAATTCGGCCGGCGATAAATTCAAAATTACTGCGAGCACACCGACTGCACTAAATTATAATTGGAAAGAGATAAATCTCGTCGCACAAATTGTTAATGATCGTTGATTTAAGATTATTTTGAGCGGTTTGATAAATAACTAAAGCTTCTCGTTAGTTTCACTGACGTTATCATCTTCGGTATCTTCTGCAAAGATAAATCCGCTGAATTTGTTTCGAAAGTTTTTCGTCTGAACGGAAATGAAAAGCTATGTCACGCGCTTACCTAATGCTTCATTTTTCGATTCTTTTATCTTCCAGCTATTGATCATGCAAGTGATGAGGTTTACCCTGTTTTCCCACTTCGATTCCAAGGTTGAGCTCGGGCCAGACCACCCCTATTTTGCCTTGTTTCTAATAAATTTAGGGTGTCTTCTCTTATTGTAATCTATGACTTCTCTATAAACACGGTTATAGACCCGCAGGGGGCAAAATCTCCTTTAATACAAGATGTGTATCTTTTACCTGACTTTTTCTATTGTATATACTGATGTTTTAATACAAAGATAAAATGCCGTTGCAATAAAAAATTGGAACAATGGCAGTCCCCCCAAATTACACAGCGACAATACGATGGGGATTCAAATACCTAAATAAAAAATTAAAGAAAAGAAAAAGCGAAAAAAAAAAACCGAAACTGTAACTAAATATCCCACATATTCGAAGCTAATATTTCTGAACTCTCTCCAATATACCTATTCCAAATTTCACCATCCACCTAATAATTTTTTAGTTCTTTGACAACAAATCGTTATAACTCTAATAATAATAGAGCTAAGTTAATTTGTTTTTATGCAACTAGAAGTTCCTATTTATTCATAGGTGGACGGTAAACTCGAAATGTCTCATCTTGAACTCTTGAATGTCTAATGTAATTTCAAACTGTTTTTATACAGTGAAGATTTTATTTTACTGAACATTGGCGTTTCTATGGAACTGTTTGCAATGTATTGACATGGACTTTTTAAAACTGAACATAGGATAATTAATACTGTTGTGTGTGTTATGTAATGTTCAGCGAAATAAACTCTTTACCATGTTATAAGTACTTATAGAAGATCTAAGAACTCTAGTAATTCACTGATATATATTTTTTTAATTGAACGTACTTAGAATTAATTGTGTTATGTGTGTTATGTGATGTTCAGTAAAATAAAAACTTCATTGTGTATTATTACGATCTTTAATTTGTTTATAGATTCTTAAATCACTGGTCGCATGGAGTTAAATCAGGAGAGTAAAAGAGATCTGAAAAGAATTTACTTAATTTTTTATTGTATGAATTGAAGAATAATTTTGTGGTTAAAAAAACTTTGCTGTTAAACCGAAATTAAAATTCTAAAAGTAATCACTTCATTTTAAATTTTTAACGTCGAACATCTTGAAACCGATTGACTTTTGTACCTAATTAAAATTGAAAAAACGTTATAGGTGTATTAAGGTATAACTTAAATTAAAGTTAAGTGTTTCATTTTTTACTACTTTTACATTTTTCTGAATTTTTTTACACAAACTTAAACTTTTACAAACAAAAGTATAACTAAGTAGTTGTACAGAAATGACTAGCTCAAATTGGTGTTACAGGACGAGCTCGTGTGTCAAAGCGCATACTGATTATTATGGACTCATTCCAACCGCAGTAATTCTAGATATCGGCCTTAATCTCCAGTGTAGCTGTTTGATGTTTGATCTCCAGTCCATCACTCATTGACATGAAGAAAAAGTTGATCCAATTGATGATTACAGCAAGGATTGATTGTCTTTGTGCCCATCAAGGTGATGTAACAATAGTCAAAATGACAGTTGTGTATTTCGCCTCGATTAAGACATCCAAAGGTGTGTTTCGCCATCCTAGTTTGCATCCTTCCCTCGTTAATAAACACAGTCCTTCTGCATAGTTGAACCCAGATGCTTCCACGGTGCATTCCTCCTAATTTCACGGCCGTTTATTTAAATATGGCCAAGAGATAAGAATACGACCTGGTCGTTCTCTGCGTATTTTTGTGACTTCCTTATGCTCTCAGCTTTAATTATAAGTATAATATCTCGGAGATGGCATTACGCTCTCTGAGACTGGCGGTAATTAACTGGTCGACCCTCTCGACCTCCGCACCTGACATCGGACATTCACGAAAACACGCAATTCTAAGTGCACACACAGACTGGGATTATTACCATAATTAACTTTTCCGAGTATTTTCGGGCGAGCAGTTCACGAACTTGTGCTCTCCGGATTACGAAACCTGTGATGGGCGGCTGGAGAAAAAACACGACATGCATCACGTTTAGCATGATTGCGGATTAATACCACTCAAGTGGAAATACTCCAAAAGGTTGCAATCAATACGAGTTTCCCAGAAAGTGCAACGCTTTGACTAGTTCGCACTTGAAAAACTTCGGAAATCTCCTCTTACCACTCAAAAAAATTGCAACCAGGAATAGCCAAAGGATTTAAATTGATTATTTTTTGTTGTAGAAGGGCCGAAACAGATAAATAACTACTAATTTGTCTAGTGTAACGATATCTTTTCGAGTGGTAGTTAAATAAATATGTGGTTCTTCATATTCGGTGTTAGGAGGGCCATAAATCTTCGTTGAGGCCATCAAGTGTATCAGCTTTCCCTCGCGTCAATGAATGATGAACAGCCGACTCAAAGAGTACCTCCTAGCATCAGCAGTAGCACATCTTCGAGCTTGTCTAGCAGCAGACATTTTTCTTTGGCTTCGCGAGTGGTGTGTCGGTCTTGAGAGAAGATTGGCCGTCGGTCAATAAGGCGAACAGCGTGAGTTTCGCAGAGGCACCCCCTGCCAGTGTTTCGTCTTGTTTTTCGTGTGGTTTCCATACCGCGACCGAACCGGCTGTATATTTTATTCGGTTTTAAAGTTGATTAGAGTGAACGGAGCGATGCCAGCGGGAGGGCACCCCCCGTCGCTATGTAAGTGCTTATCTTGGCCATATCAAACCGTTATAACATGGAGTCGGTCGTAATTTATAGGCAAGGTGAGCCCGCTTCATTAGGACGAGCCCCGCGAACCCCTCAAGACGTGTCACAGTCCAGGCGAGAAATTTTCTTCCGAGCGAGAAATCGCCTCCGAGACGACACACCGAGCGAGGAAATCTTAACTGACATCAAACGTTTTCTTAGTCATTTGTCCGGATAACCACATTTATCATTTTTATTACGATTTGAATTCCTGATTGCTACAACGGAGACCAACAAAGGACCTACACTCTTTCATACTCGTACCCATAAATCGACACCAGAACATCTCTAAGTATTTTGAGCCTGTCAAAGTTTTGTGAGTTAGTGAAGTTACATCATAGAAAATACTCACTAGTTATGACCACATTGCCTCATTTTCCAAATGAAATATAAACAAAGCTTGAATAACTTTCAAGTGTTTTCTGACAACAGCCAAGATCGCTTGAATAACCTTACAAACGATACAAAAATTACCTTTTTATGTTTTATGAAGAAAGTTGCCACAAAGCATTGAACACACATTTCAAGTGCCAAAATAAAAAATAATTTTAAGTGCCACAATTAAAAAAAGTGCAAATGAACATTAACTTAAAAGCACAATTTTTTTAAATTACGAAAACAATTAGAAAAATCTAGCTATGAAAGAAAGTATAAAAGATAAAACCAATTTTTGTTTTGTTTTTGAGAATCTAGAACATTTATCAATTATTTTTCTCAATATCTGATAGTTCTGGTTATTTAACAAGTACCTAGTTTACAAAAATACCTATGAGAAATAAAGCCACAAACCAAACAAAAGCAAATTAAAAATAGACCAAGACTTTCACATCAGAAAAAAAACCTGCGATGAATATTTTTGCGGTAAAAAAGAAATAGGTACTGATAATAAGTGCCTATACGCCAAAAAATGTCTAGCAATGCGAAGGTGCATCGCCGTCGAAGGTGTATTCATAGCTTATTGAAGAATTAATTTAATTTTCCGGAAAAAAAACCTTGCTGTTGCTAACTTTTGGCAACCTTCTCAACTGGACAATAGGTAATATGTTACCTAGTATTGAATAATGTTAGCTTGAAAAACAATTTTTTCTCTAAAGTAAGTCCTTTTCCACATCGAGATAGATTTCTTTTGAATTGTCTTCGTGGTAGGTAAGTAGTATTAATTTAATAAGTGTTAGTTTAAACTTCTAAAGTGTTTCTTTAAAATTTTAATATAAATAAAACCAGACAATGTAGAAAGTACATATTTAAAAGTAAGTAAAACAAAACAAAATGTGCAGGAAAAATTTCAGGGTTAAATTAAAAGAAGATCTGGTAACTCTTTTATTTCTTGGTTTGACAATAATCAGCTTGACCGAAAAACTGCGAACTGCGAAGAGTTAAGCAGATTTTTTTGGTTAACTCGAGCACAGTTCTCATATTTTTGTAAGCATGTTTTTATATGAACACACAGAAATTCTTTAAAAAACCAAAAAAAATTCTAGCGTACGATGTCGCCAAAAAAGTTAAAAAATTTTACTCAATTTTGTTAAGCCACTTTCAAAGACTAAAATATACACACACAGGGTTAAAATTTAACTGAAGATTTAACCGCAATTATATCCAACATTCTAACATTTTCCCATTGCAAGTTAGCTTTACAGTTAAAAACTCTCAGAGCTTGTAGTGTCCTCTCATTGCAATACCGTTTGGTAGGTATTTGATAATAGGTAGGGGAGAGTGGTTCAAAATAATCACCCTAAGCTAGAAGATGTTCAAATATATTTTTTTGGAATGCCGGTAGACTGTACTTAAATATTGCCTGACTAATTTTTTATATTACAGGTAAGCAATTTTTTGAGGACAATAACGTAGATGTTTGCAAAAAGATTGTTTTACCCGCATAGGTAGGGCAAAATAATCCTCTAAAGTAAGGCATAACTGCCACAACTGCCTCTCAGTTTTTCTTTTATATTTTTGAACTATGTTCTTATCTGCAACAAAATAAAAACAATAAGACGATTTAGTATTTGTTAAAAATATAAAAATAAAGTCGAACAGGTAAAATGATCCCTGATCATTCAGTAAGGGATCATTTTGCCCCAAAGTGTGCATATTGCATTAGGTCATGGTAACTTCATAACGGCTCTGTTTAATATTTTCGTAAACTCGTCAAATATTAGGCAAAACTGTGTATTTTCATAAAATATATTTCAACTTAATATTCCTACTTCTATGACAACACTGCTACAATAGTTTAAAAGCACTTTCACAAATATTTTTATAAAGCCATGTTACCTTGTGCATTTTTTGTGGTCAACCAAACATGGCGGCTCGACTGATCGTAACCACCCACTCAAACCACAGAGGGTAACATTGGTATTAAAAATAAAGGGGGGGATCATTATGCCCTCAGGGATCATTTTGGGCCACTCTCCCCTACTGTAGATACAGAAAGTCAAATAAACTTCAGTAATTTAAAATTTTACACCTTGCAAAGAGCGGTACTCAAAATACAACTGGTCTAAAGGTATACTCATAACTATAAAGAGATAAAAAAAAATAGGTGCGGCTCCTTCACAGGACAAGGAAAAAGCTTGGCGGAAAACTGAGAAAAAGTTCAACCCCAAAGACTGTAACAACAAGTTTTAAAA
This sequence comes from Tribolium freemani, assembly GCA_939628115.1. NCBI lineage: Eukaryota > Metazoa > Arthropoda > Insecta > Coleoptera > Tenebrionidae > Tribolium > Tribolium freemani. Next base: position 12,578,035 of record OW626789.1, read on the forward strand.
TAAATATAAATTCTTTAAAATTAACAACAGAAAAATGTTGATAATTTATGTGTTTATACGACTACTGGCTGCAATGATACCAAAGTGTTACTAAGAGTAACTCTTTATCTGTTACCATAAAAAAATACATTTTCATAAAATCTTAATGTTGGAAGTAATAATTGTTCAACAGAAGTCCTATAACAATTCAATAAATTGATCTTAATGTTTCTATTTAGGTACATCTAATTTTTTTTATAACTAGTCTTTCGATATGTCAATCTTTATGCTTTATTTACAATTCCGTTTGATAAACAAAAATTTTCTTACGACCCCTTGCTTTTTTAAAGAAATAGAGTAGGTTAATCGAAAAATGTAATTGCCAACAACTATATGTTCTGATAAATTGATATTAATTATGTTAAAATGATACTGTAATGTGATACCCATCAAGGAATAAGTTAACTTGAGACACACTTTACGTATCTAGGTACAGTAAATGTCTAAGAATATGGGCCTAGAAAGTCGCATATATCCTACAGTCCGTCCCTGGTTGAGTTATCTGCATCTTGTCGGATAGAGTAAGCCTCGTCGTTCCATGAAAGGTAGTCGAATTCGTTCGAGTATCGTGGTCCTTTTATGGTGATTTTCCTTTTCGTTTTGGGGTAATTATGCGGCGTCAACGTTGCAACACCGAGGAGAGGAGTGACCGGTCAGCACATGCGATGGTCTTCGTGTACCCACAACATTTTCTTGGGGCAGCCAGCCCTCATTAGCATATAATATGCGCGGATTTTATAGCCGCTGCACGGGACCATTATAAGAGTTCTTGTCATGGTCGGTGCGTGACGGCTGTCGTATAAGTCACATCAGGGATGGATATCTCGGCCCCAACAACAAACCGTTTGTAGCTGCGATATCACTCGCCCGTCAACTAAATCGCTATTGTATCGAATTAATTGCCGTTTATTTCTTGAACAAGGAAAAATTTGTGTGTTCTAACGAATAAGCGACACGTCACCGACAATTATCGTTCGACTCCAGGAGCAAATCACCATCCCAGAATAAAAAAGCTTTCCACAATACTCTCATGTCACAAAACTATTTAAAGGTCTCGGACGTTTTATTTAAATTTGAAAGTCTTTCTTAATTTAATGGGCTAGCTTAAATTTTTTTTGGTCCTCCACACTATAAAAATAAATACATACAACATACAGTTATATGAATTTGCAATTTGTGTAAAAATAAGTGCCTGTTCGCACTTGTCCCTCTAAAATTTCGTTCATTTTGGCAAATTCGCGTATAAGTTCGCCTTTAAAGCGTCGCTTCGTCGCCGCCGCCGACCTGCCACGTCTGATTTGCTCAATTTGCGCACGTCACTCTACGTCAGGCCGAATGAGATGTAAAGTGTCTTAAAAATCAAACTCAATCTTTCTTCAAACCTGCCTGCCAGATACCGCCACTTTACATACAGATGCGGTTCGATTTTTTAACCGTGTTCGAAGAGAAACACACACACATACCGAGAGACGCTTCTTCTCCACGTTTCCAGCAAGGTGAAGCGGTCCCCATAAATCTTTCACGCAGTTTCCATTTCCGGGTGAATTATATACGCAGATACATACACGACCATTTGCTCCGGGAGATATCCGTCTTGTACGCGAGATATCGTCTAAGAGATGTGTCGTTCGCAAACTTGCCGCCCCCAGTCGAATTCAATTAGTTTCGTCTTAATTAGTTTTCAGGCCTGCATATCATTCGCGAATCGCACTTTCGTCAAGAATTTTGCACGAAAGAAACTTACCAACACTTTATTTCAAATTAAATTTAATAATCAAAAATTACGAAATTGTTTAATTAAGTTAATATTAAATGTCAGGTAGCAAGTTTTTTTTAAGTATTCGAAAGCTTCAAAAACATTTTTTTTCACTAATCGAGGAAATACAGGCTGTCCCAGAACTTGCGCCCCAGAGAAAAGCAGAGAAATCGTCATAGAAAGACGAAAAAATAATCAAATGACAAAATTTTCGATCTTGAACGGTATTCAAGAAAAGAACATTTTAATTCGACCAATCAGAGCATCTTAAACCATCCAGGTTATTTCCCAGAATTGTTGCTAGGTTGCATATTTTATTACCTTTCCAATAAACTGGTCGACTATGAAACTTTCGAGAAACGTCAGCAAACGTCAGTGTGAAAATTTTAAGAGCACTTTAGTACCGCCATCGAGCTCAACCGGACTCTGTCTTCATGTACTCTGCCAAAGATTATGTGGAAATGTTAATAATTTAGGTGTTTGGGGAACATGTGGTTAGAGTACTACTAGTGCTAGAGAGGCGGCAACGGGAACGCTTTCCTGAAGGGAATCATCCCTATCACAAAGTGATTCTCAATAAAGTTATCTCACGAACAAGGGAAACAGGTCAAGTTGTACCAAATAGAAAGGAGATCGGTGTGGTGCTGGCAGGACTGTTCTCACTCTTCCAAATTAAGAGACTTTTCTCAAAAGTGTATTTTGCTGTCACGTATCTCATTTGTAACGACATTTTTAAAAGGGAAAACTGTTTTGGGGCGACTATTTCTACCTTCTAAGTCGTCATAACAATTGTAATTCAAGTCCTAATTCTTGCGAAAAGCTTCAATTTGTGGCTGTGGTACTAAAATGTCAAAGACTGTTAAATATTAAAAACAGACACAGGTCATGTCGTGTTGTTGATTCACACTGATTTACACCCCGACCAGATGATATTTTAGATGCGTTTGCAAAAGCTTAGCAACCAATTTTATTCACATTAACAGCTAGAATCCCCTTTCTGGGATTGGTGGTTCTTAAACTCTCAAAACTTCGTTGTGAAAGCCATTAATTTTTCTTCGTTTGCACTTTTGGGATCTACATTGTCTTCGGCACTCGGCAGTTTTCTCTGGGGCGCGAGTTCTGGGACAGCTTGTATACATATACCATGATGTATTAGGAATGTTATCTGAAATAATTTAGCAAATAGAAGGGGAATTTTTTGTAATATTATAATTAATAAAATATTATAAAACGTGTCTAAATATTAATTTAATTGGTCATTTGAATGCCTAAACGTGGTAACTAACATTCTATACGTTTTGTAAAATATGACGAAAAAATATCGGCAGTTTATCATAACACCTAACTGTGCAATCTGCGAGATTTTGAAATTTCACCAAATTAATTTTTATTCATGCAGTAATTCGAAAATTGCAGTTCATTAATTTAATACGAATACGTGCACCTGTATATTCTTCTTGATCTTGTAGATTTTACAACAACAATTAATTATCAAGATACGTGATGCAAAAAAATTAATCTACACCTACGTTTGCATGTAATACTTAATTGGATATTAATTAATAATCTTCAGCTTTTCTCATTTACAGCTAATAAATTTAAATATGTTAAGTCTGCTCTGTTGGAAGTGAAAATTAACGCAATATTTTTCTAAGAAGGTTTGATTTGTTACAGACCTTTTAATCTGCAGAGTTATCAAAACGTTATAATGTCATAGCACCTGGAATTTCACATATTCATCAGGTTTCTGCCATGTTAATGGTCTCTTTATCTTAATTTAATTAATATAGTTTTTTGACTTCTTAGAAGTAAAATTTGAGTGAGAATGGAAAGATGTTGTTTTTTTCTCGTTTTTAGAGCCTCGAACTTTCTCTGGCGTAATCTTTCCGGCTGAGTAGACAATACATTTGGTCCCATTAATCACTATCATCTGCATTTTTCGCAAGAAAAATTACACCCATCTGGTTGTTTGCATCGAATGCGTACAACAGGGTGCTTCTTTCTTGTCTGGTGATTGAAGACGCCGTTCTGAATGGAAGTGCATTAGCATACGTTGGTTCGGACATCGCAAATTACACATTACGTGTGTGCTGGGCGTCTAAATTATGATGCGTCCCACCTTAGCGTAAAAGCGTGTGTGCGATTGTAATGACGGTGGCGGGCGTCCAGATGGTTCCCTGGGGTACCTGCGGCATCACGTCAGGTGCCCCATTGTCGAACGTCCCGGAACCCTCGTCATACGTTGCTTTATTCCCGGTCAAAAGTCGCCGCATTCCGGGCGTTCTTCCATCGGGCTATTTTTAATTGTAGTCGCGCGGTTTTAATCTAATTCTGACATGTGTCATGTCCAGTGGACGTATTACGTTTGTCTGTTTGTGGTGTGTTCCATTGTGAAGTCGGTGGGACTCTCAGATTACCAGCCGATAAGTTGCCGGTTGAATTTAGTGCGATGTGTCCGACACGCCTCGCCCGCCTAATCGCAGATACATCTCACGGAATTAATGAAAGGGCTCGATCGCGATATACTCACGCGCTTTTTCAAAACGGACATTCGATAAAACGGGACAAGGAACGAGAGATGGAAAACTAACGAGCGCCAGATTAAATTACGATGCAATTCAAGTTTGAAACAAAAAATTTAAACAAATCAACGGAAACCTCAAACAGTTTAACGAGACACCCCTTGCAATTTTATTAATGGTTGTATTTTCGAAAGAAGTTATCAGTTATGGTTTTTGATTTACACTATTGAAGACCAATAATGTGAATGAAATTTAGACGCACTTTTTAAATAATGCATTCTCGAATGCATGTTAGCTAAACTATAATTTTTAGAAAAGGATTGATAACATTACAAAACATCTAATCTAATCATAAATGACAAAGAAAGCTGTCAAGTCAGGGCATCTAATGCGGGTTGCACTGTTTTCATAAAAATTTTATATGACAAGCTCATTTCTGCACATCAATCAGTAAGGATGTTCTCTTATTTCGTCAATTATTTTGTTTATTTTGGGTTTGGATTCAAAGTTATTTTGCCCATTGTGCTGGAAAATTGTTTAAGCAAGAGGTGTTTATTTTCCCCCCGTGGCGAATAAACCGGTGGCGCTCTAATCTCTCACACAAAACGGCTCGTCGATCAATTATTGTTAACAAAAATGGAGCAATATAAAAAGGCACAAAACCATCCAAGAACAGCTGTGTCACTCTTACAGTTTAATTCTCAAAACGAATCAGAAGCCACGAACTATTTATCCAGACCACAGTATTCAAGTCTCGTTATCGTTGAGAACCGTGGCAGTGCAATATCACAGCTTTAACCAAATTAAAATTTTTGGACTTAATTATTTTCCCGGAGAAAAGCCATTACTCACCGATTTATCAGTTAGTTTTTTCGCGGTCTCGGTAGCAAAATCCGTTATTGTGGAATTATAACGTGCGGCGGTGTGATGCAGTAAAATAAACTTAATAATGCTTATCCTTCCGTATAGGAATTACCACAAATTTTCAGACACACAATGACATAAGAAGCCCTAATGATACCTTTTGTAAAAGACGTGTAATTTGAAGAGGAAACGTATATAATTAAATGAGTTATGAACGGTAATCTTTTCAACTTGATGACGATAATTGATAATTGATCACGAATAGGCCACAAAGCCACAGGGAAATTGTTTTTCCACAGTATTTTATTATCCCTCATTACGGGCTTTATTTACTCGCATTAATTGCTTCAAGATCGAGTCCTGGACATGCATCACTGTCTCTCTCCTAAGTAGATGTAACAGTGCTGGAACTGACAAGAGGAACAGAGACGGGATTTGTCACATAAGGGACGTAATTAAACGCCCATTAACATACACACTCATTAAAAACTGATTGAGGTTTTTATTTATATTATGCAATTATTTAGCATGTTACGATTTTTTAAGTAGATGCTAAATGCGCATTAAACCCACCGGAACTATAAATAAGCGAAATGTCCTTATTCCAACGGAACTGCTGTTTTCTGAAATAGCACCAACAACTCGAAACCATTTGCCAAAGAAAATTTTATATTCATTCTTTGTATCCATTCCTTATTTGAAGATATACTAATGTTGGCGAGTAGGTACATTATGTAGGTATAAAGTCTGATGAAAACGCAAAGACGAAACCGGTAGCTAGTAAAAAATTTGTCTTCTAATCACATTTTCAAAACGACCTACTTTCTTTTAAAATTTGGATCACTTCTTGACGTTGGACTTAGCATCTGTTGGGCAGCGCTATGCAATTTTCGCCGGTTTGGAGACGTTAATCGTTCAATAAGGCGAAAATTCGGAGCCGGCTACCGTGGCCCCAAGATCCGTGCTAATTGCCCGCAATGCCTCCGACCATTTGTAGTTTATGGAACATGAACGTATCCATAAATGTGATTTATGTCTCATTGTGAGCATGCCGCAACGATCGCTTTCTTGAGTTTTCTTTCGGATCAAATAGCGCGTATCCCACCCTCCGGAATAATTCCGAGCTTAGAGCGATCATCCGTGTCGACAATTATTTACGCGAGCAAATAGTATTTGTCTATGCCGTTGACGGGTGCATATGTGCCGGTGTTTGCGATGCCATTAGGTGGCCAAACAGGGCCGGAGGGCGCCGCAGCACCGCTACTCGGCACTGTCAATCAGTCCCGTCAATCACGCTGCGTGCGAGAGTTGATTGCTTATTTACTTTCCTCAATAATGAGTATGTATTGCTGGACGGGGGGCCGTGTTTACAAGCGTAATGTGGCTGCGACACCTCTGCTGATAAACTAATAACGCAGGGATTTCGATGAATTTGCCGGATGTAGGACTCTTCTGGATTTCCACTCAAACACCTCCATTAGACGTGTTATTGCCGTGTAAAGCGGATCATAAACTGATAGCGTCGAGGATCTGTCGAAAACGACCAATATCTAACCTTTTAAATGCCATATTGGCCCGTAATTGCTAATGAGCTTGTCTGATATCGCAAATTACAAAAATCGCAACATTTTGTCAAGTGGGACACAGATAACGTTGAACAGAAAAATAAACCACCAGTGGCGGATTTAAGACTCTGACGCCCATATTGCCTATGTCATCATGAGTCCTGATGATGTTTTTTACAGAAAACATTTCAAAAAAAATATCTTGTTTTTCTAATAAGATTAGGCACATTTAAAGTCAAGCATAGGTAACACTATACAACAAATTATGAATAACTTAAAATTGTATATGTTTATTTTACTTATTCTTGAACATTTAATTATTAAAAATGTTAACATTAAAACAAAAAGTCAACGTCAAGCTATTACAATAAGCATGTAAACAACAATTATTTATTAAGAACACAACAATACGTTTTGGATATCAGAAACCGAGAAAAAAAATCGAAAACAAAAATTATTTCAAATGATTAACATGTCTTTCATTGCTAAGTACGAGTATTGTAGGTATATGAATCAATCAGTACCCAATCAGAAACCAAACTCACTTGACATTACTGAAAACCACAATAACTAGGTAGTTTAAGAATGTGAAAAGTGTAACAAAGAATTATTATTTATTCATTGATACATCTCGTATTCAGCTTTCCTTCGTATCCTGTCCCCCAAAATAGAACATCGCGCGGCTAAAACGAAAGGTAAAAATATGAGTTATAAAGTTGTTGTATAGATAAAAATATCGCGGTTTCACTTCTTGCAACATTTCTTTCAGAAGCCGCTGACTCCAAATTTCAGTCGCCAACTAACAAGATAACTGATTAGTTAACAACTTAATTCACTTCTTGAAGGATATCATCTTTTATTTTCCTTGACTTTCGTTCTAATTTATGACGCCTTGGTCCAGGGCAACACCTTGAAGCGATGCAAAATTCGAGACACTCATGGCAAAGGGCTCTGAAAAAAGCGTCCACTATCCATATAGCGAACGTCATTTCGCGCTTGATTTGCGTAAATATTTAACAAGGCCATTAAAATAATCTATTAGCGATAATTAGAAACATCGAAGTTTCATGCATTTTTAATTTCTTAAAAGCGGAACATCGAGTGAATTGTTAATGGACGCTTATTTTTAAAGTGGAAGAGCGCCGGGACGCCGCCGCCGATCTAACTTGTTTATTTGGAATGTGCCCGTGCGCTCGGCGTCGCGATTAGAACGGCCTGACTGGAGCATTTGCATTTTGGCGCATTACGTGCTTGCATAATTCAGACGCTTATGGAATTGTCACGGCGGCGGCATCAGGAGTTAAAGTTTGGGGATAGAGGTCACCGATGTACGCCGCCCCCAGACGACCGAATTTAGGATTTTAATTGTATTGATGGCAATCTAACTCGAGAGAATTTACATTTCACAGGAAATGGGAGCTTACAGATACCGTTGGCGCTACAAGAGGAGACTTTTATTGCCGCTTCTAAAATATGGTGGCACGGGTTAGATGTTTTATGGAAAACAAAAATTGCATACAATAGATTTCGTGCTCTAACTGTTAAAATAATACACAACGGTCGCCAAATGAAGTGTTACAAGATATAAATAATAAACAGAATTTTTGACTTCTAATGGACTTTGTTAAGACTAATTAATTAAATACAGTTATAAATTATGTTATAAAAACCCGGCTTATAATGAATGCTCAGATTTAAGGAATAGAATTGAAAGTCCCGTGTTAAAGCCCTATAGTTAGAAGCAATTAGTTCGGTTATAACACTTATAACGAACATACGAACCTCGCTCACAACGAAAACTTAGACAAAAAAAGCAGTCGACCACTCGGTTATAACGAACACACGTGCACTTTTGTTACGTTCTAGGAAATAATAATCATTTCCGATATTGCAGCAAGATTCCGACAGGCACATGAACAAACAAATCAAAAATATAATCAGAAATCTTCAAATTTTGCCACAATTTTAAATATAATTATTAAATTTTTGGAAAACTTTTTAAGGTAGGGTAGGCATATTATGAGACAGTTCCTAATATGAGACACCGCCTTTTTTACAAGTTAAGGGTTTTTAAAAAAAGGCACCACTGTTCTTTATAGCCATTATGAAATCCTATATCAACAGCGAGGGGGTAATGCTAGAAATCAGTTAGTTATGCTCAAAATTTTTGTGCACCAGTCGCCAAAATTTTTGCAGCTCTCATCGTACAACTGAATAAAAAGACGAAAAATAATAATAAGATAGTGTTGATTGTTATTAACATAGGGGTAACATTATTTATCACATTGTTTGCTTGATATATTTTATACTTTTTCCGAATAATCCAAAACTCTAAACTATTTTTTTGAGCACTAATATGAGACACTTGAAAACTGGCTGAAATAGGCAATTAATTCAAAAAGGTTCCTCCGTGCCCTTTGTTGTGAATATTTACCTTTTTTATTTTGTTAGAAAATGTTAATTTGCTTTACGAAAAACTGTTATTTTGTTTTAAGAAGTTTGTTATGTTTATTTTTTATTTTATATCATTCAATATAAAATATCTCAGTAAATCGGTCGCTTATTTTCAACTTGATTCCCTAAAATGAGAAGTTTTATACTGTCTCATATTGGGAACCCTTTTTTTAAATTGATACATTTCACATATCCGACAAAATCAAATTTTTAAACTAAAATACAAATTCGAATCGTTACTGTGTTTTCCTGACGAAAATAGATATATGCCTCCTTCAGAAAACGTTTATTCCCAATAAAAAATATTCAAAATAAAAAAAATGTGAATTTTTTAAAAAAGGTGTCTCATAATGGGCATCTTCACTCTAGGTATATACGCGAGATTATTTTGTGCGCTTAATATAAGTTAGCAGATTGTGGAAATAATTGATATTTGCAATAAATCCAAGAGGCAAAATAGTTAAGCTCTTTCGGCTTGCATTGAAGAGCCATTAATTGCAGTTACTTAACGTCTTTTATCTAGATAAACCGCTTGCAAAAACTTGAGTAGTCAGAATCAAATGTAGATGTTCCCGCACGAACAAATAAGATTAGATCAATTTTAATCTTCTTAAACTGTCAAAGAACCAAACAAGAGAAATCAATATGCGACTTAAAACCAGGGTAACGCTTTAGATGTTGGATGTCTTGGCACATTCTCTCATTTCCCCTCATCGAGTTCGGGGGAGTCACGGCTAAATAATTCGATCTCCGTGTTAACAATGACTGAGGTAATTTGTAGTTTTCGTTGCGGGCTGCGATAAGACCACGAAAAGGCCTTATCTCGCTTGGGCTTCGCTTGGAACACATGTTCCTCGCACCGTTGGGGGGCCGCGGCAAGGGGAGTCCGGTGACGGTGCGGCATCACCATGGGATAATGGATAAGCAAGTGGACTCCCTGCTGGGCCGCATCTACATATGACATTCCAGTCGAGATCGAGTCGTGTGAGAAAACGAAACAATAATCGCTTGGAGGATTAGAGAAAGGGGGACATTCCGCGGGGGAGGCATTGACAAGCCGTTTGGAGCGGAGAAAAGACGTTTGCGATAAATTACCCGTAATAAATATGATCAATTAAGGCCGCCCCCGGAGCTTCCGTGGCGCTCCGGCTTTTTATTCATGGCGGTCCGATGTATCATAATGAAAGTCTTGTGTGTATCTCCTCTAACTGTTTCGTAAACCCGTAAAGTACCTCATGACAGAGATGATGTACTACAGCTGGCGGGCCGCACTTCGGACACTGCCATCATCGTTTAAAAAAATATATTACAGCGAGTGGAGCACCTGTTGCCTTCCGGAGAAAACTGTCATTTTTAATAGTGGTGCGACGGGGCGATGTCGCCCTCATGTTTGTTTATTGTTTACCTAATCGAGACCGGCTGCAAAATTACCCGCCATAAATATTTGAGAATGGTTGCCACGTCGCATAGCTCGATGGATAACTCGGAATTTCACACCCACTAGTTTCTATTTCCTCACCTAGAAACTAAAATTTTCTACGCGATTAACTACCTTTCCCAGACCTCTTTTACAATTTTCGATAATTGTACAGTGACAATATTTTCAAGTAATTGATGCTTAGATCAGGGAAGCCATAAATCATTTTTACGATCGGTCATAAATTTTTTAACACTACTCTAACGTTCCAATTATCTTCCTATTTATTATAATTTAACTATTTAGTCGCAACATGTTATTATGTAATCATTTTCAGCACAACATTGTTAAATTATCTATTGCAAAGTCAGCCATAAAACATTTTGCGCATTTATTACTAAAAATATGCTATAACATGCATTTTAATGACATATTTCTATTTAAGATCACTATAAGTGCAACCAAAGACGCAACACCAAAAAAATATGAGCTAGGAATGTTGTCTCGAATCTAGATCAATTGATTTTCCGATATATCTAATTAATTAGTTAATTTTAAAACAAAGTTTAGTGATGAGAAGTCGAACTTCAAAATACAGTTTTCAAAAACTCTCACAGTTTGAGATAATCACCTAAAACATATACATTAGCTATTAGATGGTCGATTTTTTAAATAAAATATCATGCTTTTTTATAAAATACTGCTAAACTAAGAAATAGACCATTTAATAGAGCAACTTTTAAAGTAAACATCGCGATCTCTATCTTACTTAGTGACGTAGGTTAAAAATTGCATTTTAAAATTTATACCTCGGTTGTCAGCCTGACATTTTCAATCGCCAAAAGGTGGTAGTCTAGGATCCGAACTAAGGTCATCCTGGAACGATCTGCTTAGCGGATGAAACTTATTTTTTATCAAAAATAATATCCAAAGGAATCTATCGCGAATGGGTTGCCTAAAGAAATGGGTAAGGGTCACTTGCGCGCGGCGGTCAGAAATTTTTTTATGTACTTTTAATCTCACAGGACAGTTGCGCGCAGGTTACCCTTCGGGTGTTGGTCAGTAGCGCGCGGTGGTTACTTTACCCCCTGCCATGTCTCTTCATCCCCAAATCGGCAACAGGGTAGTTGCGCGCGGATAGGAGCAGATACTTCACTAAATAAAATTTGGTAAACTTTAAAAACAGCTCTCTTTTACGCTCATATGTAACGATTTGTTAAATTTAATAAATTAGAATAAAACACTGAAATATCTAAAAGTTTATAGGTATTTAATTTTTTCTCATACTGAAAATAGTCTTGCAAAACTATGGTAGACGTAATGTAGTGTTTCGGTATGTCTCCTTACAGATCCTAAAGTATAAGTAGAAGTAAGGATAAGTATAAGTTTATATACTTACCTACAGCTGATTTTTAGTCTTTATGGCATGAATTGCTTAGGGAAAAAGCTCATCTCCACCCGCAAACCTTCGTGAATTTGTTCATATTTTATTTAGATTGCCAACGGGCAAAGTAATTATTTCTTTATAGAGGAATTTACAGAAGGTAAATTAAAGTTGAACTCAAAATTACTAAAATTGAACTAAGTTGCCATTTAACTTTGGTGTGTTGTGAGGTATGGTCAGTTATCCTTGATGGGATATCTCCACGGGAATTGGTCTGACCGCTGCGCGCAAGTGTCCTGTTGCCGATTTGGGGACCGAAGTACCTGACAGACGGTAAAGTGACCACAGCGCGCTACTGACCAACACCCAAAGAAACATGTTCAAGACTATGATTAAGGGGGCTAAAAAGAGTCAAATTTGTGCCATTTTCCGCAGTGTTTTACAGCCGTAAGTAACGTTTTTGAAAGTTATTTACAGGATACATTCTTCTACTTGGGCTGTAGGAGAGAAAGTGTTTTAAGATGCTATCAGTGGTTTATTTAATTCAGAAAATAATTTTGAAAACTGAAAAAAAATCTAATAAAAATCTAGTATTCTTTGAAATTTTTTTCTCATTAACTATTAACTTATTAACTAAGCAATTATCTGTGAAAAGGATCTAATAGAAGTAGAAAAAAGACCTGACCTGACCTGACACTAAGATGGTCCTATCTGATAATGATGATAATTTAGAGCAAAATATCAACTACAATTTCATCCTTAGTAATTTACTTGAAGCAATCACAAAGTTTTTCAAAAAATATTGAAAATGCAATCTGTGACCTTAAGTGCGACCATCATAGTAAGCCTAAATTTGTAAACGTATACATGATGGTCAACATTCGGCACTCCAAAGAGTTTTTTTTGCAATAAAAAATTATTTTACTTCATTCACATCTAGAAGTTCAAATTATTCCAATTGTACTTCTTTATCAGATCCATTCCTATCATAAGAAAATCATTTCCGCAAGACGTTTTCCAAAATTTTAATGACTTAAATTGTTCCTCTTTTTGTCAAAATAATCGCAATAGTTCTCATAAATTAAAGTTTATCTATAAAAATCATTATCTATTCTTTCCTGCCTCAAGACGAATTCTGCTTAAAACGAAAACCCAAAAATTTTTTTTGTATTCTTTTACTCTGCTTAATTGCACTTATATACCTACTATGCTACGTATTAAAAATTTATACTCACTGAAAGCTATAGTGTTATATAGAAAAAAGTAATAAAAAACCAGAGATATGAGTTAAAAATCTTTTTAAAATAGTGATATAATCTAATCAGTGAAGCTGTGAAGGCGGTGTGAGGCGTTTAGCTAATGAAACACCGTGTGCACCCTCCGTTCGAAGGGCTCTTGTAATCGAGGCGTCCATTGAGTACCGCGCACATCCTGAAGGAGCCGTGATCTATGGGGTGTCGGAGGACTTCCGTATAATGGGTGTTGGTTAGATCGGATGACGAACAGCGAACCTACTTGTGGTCTGACAGTCAAGTGACGAAATTTCACTCTGTGAGACATATGAGGGTCATTTAGTCCGGAGATGCTGATCTCGTTGGGACGATGACGGTCAGGGGTCACTCTCTATTGTCGCCGTGATGGCCTCTTCGTGACTTATGGTGCCCGACATAAACCTCCTCCTTATTACAGCGGCCCTGCTGAGAATCTCGTTGAAAGCACCGGCGGAAATGCCACAGAACATTATGACGATTTAATTGCCATAAACACAATCGCGACTTGGCCGAAACGACTTCAATGTGCAACGCAGAAGCAAAGAATGTCTGAGATAATTATTTTTGACAAGTTTTTGTATGATTAATAGCGGCTGAAACCTTAGAACAGAGGTTCAAGATATCGTACAGATAAACGGATAAAAGTTATGTTTCTTAATTTATGTTTTTTAAGTAGTTTTCTTCCTCTAGAGCGAACTGGAGAAGTAATATAAAGCTTGACAACTTATACTCGTATGTCTTCAGTGTATATTTTTAAGCCTGGTTAGGAGAGTTATTCATGCGAAATTAATTGATTTCTTAGGTTTTTGTCGGAATCAAAAAGCGTTATTAATAATGAAGATATTAAAATAAATGTCACTCAATGAAATAAAATCTTTTGCCTCTGAATATTAACGTCAAACACACAAACGTAAATATCTTTAAAAATGCAAAATAGACAAATAAATTTGATATTGGTATACAAAGCATTGGCTTATTGGCAATAATTTTCAGAACGCGACATGAAATTTAAATTCATTTCATTATCTTCGACGAACTGAATCGAAAGTATTTCGACACATTGTAGGTTTTCCCACCTTGCCTACATTTATTTGGTTTTTTCATTATTCATCAGGAGATTAATTGGCGTGCTGATAAGTGTGAAGATGCCATTTTTCCTCCTCTAATTAAATTCGAGAGAAACTCTCTCGAAAAATAGACATCGCAGTCATTTCTTTGGGCTGGTGCACACGCAACCATAACTCATGGGATTACAGCAATGAAACTAAAAATTCTCCCCGGTAGTTAAGGACGTACTGTTAATCCACTCTGTTATACGGAAGAACGTCGATATAATCCTTTCCAGTGGCGCACACATGTGTTTCAAACGTTGTATTTAGCCAATTATTTATACTTCTAATTAGCATATATTTAAATTTATCTCCGGATTAAACTCATTACTTATCATTTAAATGCATGGCTAAGTAGGTTGTATTTGCGAAATTCTCCACATGACTACATCTAATTATCTATCCACTAGCGGTGACATTTATGAAATATAGAATAGATTTGTTGCATTTTTTCAGTACAACGAAGCATTTCAACCATCCGCACTCTTAGATATCCCCTACATAGACATGTTCCAAATTCTCGAGAGTTCTGTTAATCTCCGTATCTAAACACAAGGATTTTTCAAACATACCTAACGAAACGACAAATATTTTTATAAATTGAGTTGATAGTTTCGAGAAATTACGCTCGTAAACAGAAACCTTCAATTTGTCACTCGGAGACAACCGAAATTACCATCAAATTCTAAACAACAAAGAGGGTCCGGGTAAAATACTCCGAATTCTGAAAAGAAGAAAGAATTTTAACACGATACCGCCGAAAACAATATTATAAATCGGTTCAAAAATTTTAAACAGGTATTTGCATCTAATTAACGTTAATTTTAATAGAGAACCAACTTTTTGTTTGATTTTTCGTGCATGTCTTTAGGTTTATTTGTAGTCATGCAAGAGCTTATTTACAGTTTATGTCGATATCGTGTTATAATTTGTACAAAGTTTGTTTAGTCGTGTCATGTCGTGTTAACATTCTTTAATACCATTTGACAAGTCTTACTACAAAAACTACTACGAACACAAAAGTGCTCTCTTAAACAAAATCAGACAATAAAAAGAGAATTCAACAACATGACGTTAACGAATACAAGTCATAAAAGCAGCATAGCGTTATGTACCTTATTTACGAATCAATAAATTTTTGTTACTTTTAGAGCCCTCCAAAATCCTGCTAAAAATCCTGTCTAGAAACCAAAATTAATAGTCTAATAAATCAAGAATTTAAAAATGCATTCTTAATTGAAAAATCATATTTTGGAAGCAGGTAGGAGGTCTCTGAACTTTAAGACATATCGTATTTCAATTAATTTTGATTTATTTTCCGTTTCTTCAGCAGCCACAAATAACTGTACTTTCGATTCGACTAATTTTTCGTTTTTACATAATTAAAAAATAAGAAAATTATTCGCTTTTTTCGTGCTTAATAAATTATGTTTCATTAAAAAATCCTGTTAATGCAACTTCGTAAACTTTCATCTGATATGAAATTTTTGGGTGCGTGCTAGACTGAATTTCGTTTTATCGTTTTAAAAAAATGACAAAAGTAACGACGAACGAATTATGCTGAAATACAACTCGCATGCAGAACATTATAAACACATGCAAATCGGCTAAATAAGTGGGACTTTTATAAATTAATTAATGCATAAATCATTCAAATGTTTACAGGGTGTGCAGTGCAACGTATACACAGTTGGCAAGATTTTGATTTATTTGGAGTTGCCACGTGATCTATAAAAATCCAGATGCGGTTATTAGATATGCAGAAATATACTTTTCGGGTTTTGCTCTGTTATTTTTTTCGTTTCAAGTTTGTTTCTACTGGAGAAAGGATTTGAAAAAAGTAGTTTTCAGCGTATTTTAGTAACATTTTGTCTAGAAACAAGCGATTTTATATTTTTTTTACTTATTTCTTACACTCTTCGGCATTTTATTTTATACATAACGTGTGAAACAGCTTTGCGTTAAAATTTGAATGTTAATTCGGCACATATCCGGCGATCTGCGAGCTAGGAGGATCCATTAGCAAATCTGGAGGTGAAAACTAATAATTAAAAAGATGACTCAGCTGGATCTTGGCAATTATCTCGTTTATTCATTTTTGGGTCGTTGTGAGTGCTTTGTTATCTCAGGTGGTGTATCGTGTTGTCATTTCCGGAGTGTTCCGGCTTGGGTTTTGACAAATTAACTCTTCACGTGAGGTGAGGACGATCGACGGATGACATCATCAATTTCTCTCGAGGAAGGTGTCGTTCTCGGACAACGGCCGCCACCACGTGGGGCAGGACCCTATGGGTGCGAGTCCGAACTGCCACTTGTGGACGATTAATGATTGTTGTTGGAGCACGCGACCTACCTCAACCTCAAGATAAATGCGTATTTGATAGCAGCACCGTCATGACTTGGACTTCTAGAGTTATGAAGTCGTTCCTAGGCAGGAACTCGTGACAGACGCCGGCGCCCATTAATATCATATAAATTACGCCTCGAACACCCTCTTCGGAGTCGCTGGCGATTTGACAACGAGAAGAGAGAGGATCGATGCGCCGGCAAAGGGCGTTTATCACTTTTACCAATTGATTTATCGCTTTTGTTGCTAATTGCTTTTTGATTTATAAACAATTGGTGCATGGTCGGCTATAAATCGACCAGAAAACACTCATGATTATTATTTTTTATCGGCGTGTTTACTGACAGAACAATCCAGGAGGAGAGCTCCAGCTGGATGTTGCAGCTTCTGGATGATCCATCAATCAGGACTAATGGGATTCTATCATTGTCACATCGCAACTTTTTTCGACAGACGCACTTTCGCTCGCTCCCAAATGTATTCCTTAATGCGTCGGGGGAAAAGGACCTTTATTTCATTTAATTTTGCCGAAATTTTCATTTACTAAAACGAGTGGATGCATAAGCAAGTAAATATTTACGACAAATAAAATTTTAAATGTACGATGTTGGTGGCAGTGTGTTATTGTGCTGATGGCGCTTTTTATCGAGGTGATATTGGCGGTTTTATTGCTTTATAGCCCTCTTGTAATATGACTTTCATTTCGGGAATATGATGGAATTATAGTGTAGATTGCCGCTGTAAAGTATCACAAATTACACATGACAATATGGCAATTTCCCACAATCTTTTAAAAATTTAAGCAATAATTTAGAAACAGGTTTCTTTTAAAATAATCTTGAAACGACACAGGAAATCCTCCAGGTGGCTGGTGAAGTTGCTTTTTTATTATCACTCATCGCATATGTCTAAACTGCATCGACGACTCAGATAAGGAAGTGTGTTACGTTTAATCTGATATAGCTTGGATATACCGGAAGTCATTCATCGCGCAACGGATTTTTATCATATGACTAATCCCTTATAATATACAAATAAAATATTTATCAAGCTGGGTTATAGTTTGTTGTTTGCGTACAAAAAAAAAAAGAAATAAAAAGATCGCTGCGAACAGGATTCGAACCTGTGCGGGCAGAGCCCATTTGATTTCGAGTCAAACTCCTTAACCACTCGGACATCGCAGCCTAGCTTAATAAGTTGCATACACCGTTCATATCGTTGTCCCATTCCTCTTAATTGAAGAAGAAAGTTTCAAAGCTTTTATTTTTTTTTCATACACTATAACAAATTTGTTTATTTAATAATTACTTTAAATAATAAATATAAATAACTGACACCATAAAATCAATTTTAGAGTCAGTGTTAAGCATGATTAATTGTTGCTATTACTTGCCTATTGCACAAGTCTTATTTAATTTATTAAAGTGCATTATCTTAATAATATTCCTCAATTATTAATAATTATTAAATTATAAGAAAATCTATCATCAATTATGGTCAAGTGCATGTAAGATGTCACCGCGATTTTTATCTATCGATTTTATAAAAAAATTATTAAAAAGTTGTTTGTTGCAATTATTAAAATTTTCCTACGTAAGAAATAAAATAAAGACAACACCTAAGTACAACTCGCTTTCATTACAGTCGCTTTTCATACAATTTCTTTAAATTTACTCTAGGATTTAGTAAAAATTAACTAAAACAAACGTTAATTTATTTTTTTCTTAATCTTTCAGAATCGTTGAAGACTAAATGTACGGATCAGAACAATTATTATTAATCAATTTTCAAACACCCATTAAATGATAAAAAGCTCTAACTAAAAGGGTATTATTATTTTATCTTCTTATCGTTCTCATCTAATGTGTTGTAGGTACCTAATTAATTGCACAACTAATTCCAAAAAGTTCCACAAAAATTCCAGTAGATATAGTCCATCGTTTTCAGAAAAAATAGGTTGCAAGTTTGATGTTTTACTTTGCAACTCACTTGGAACTTTTGTATGGGTTCAAAAATAAATAACAAATAAATTAGAAAGAAAATTTCAAAGTTTATTTATTAAGCAGATAAAAAAATAGACACAACACAACAACAAATCGATAACAAATAAGTAGTTAGGATCAGTTTTAAAACGGTTACTCTTCTTTAAAATTCATTTTTCCAAAGTGTTGAAATTACTCGTAAGGGGACCATGAACTGTTTCTAACAGAATGTATCTAATCCAAATGTTTTCCAAATATTAGATTTCTTCAAACGATTTTTGCAAAAAAAGTTCCAGTCTTCAACTTTCTTTACTTTTGTAGGTACAAACATTAAATTTTACCTCTGACTCTGGCATAATCTGATTCGTTTCGTTAAGAACCGATTTATAAGTTGGTAAATGTGAATAAACGATAGGAAAAATGCACCTTGCATTCATCAGTTTTCATAACGTCCCTACATTGCGAGCTGTTTCATTTACAAAAGAAATTCTTATCTCCTTCCAAGAATATGCCCCAGACAAATTACATTTCAAACAATATCAAGCGTTATAAATGTTTGTACAAACTACTGTACTGAGCAAACAATCCATCTAGAAATTTTGAAAGTCATTTCAACATCAGCCTTTGTAACTCATATTGAAGTAACAATTCATAATCAAGTAGCTCGTAAATATGAGAAACCACCCATGTTAAAATTAGCGATTGTCCATCTTTCTGTTTAATTTATTCAAAGTCTTTTACGTTTTGTGTTGTTTCTTTTTTTTTTTCTTTTTTTCAAGACATCATACTGATGTTACAACAAGTTTGTTATTCTATCCCACCAGGTGAGTGTGTCTTTTTTCCTCATTCGCCTGATATTCATCATAACATTCGGAATACTGATTGTTGTACACCATACATCATGTCATATAATGAACGCACTGGCAACGTCCCGACCGCAGGTCAGAGAGACTGAAGTTTATGGATGATGGACGACGTAACAAATGTGGGAGTGACGTGTCAGAAAGGCTGGTCCGGTCATCACTTCCTCCAGAGGTCAACGCTGACGATGCTAGACACCCCACGCCATTGAACCCTCTCGTATTTAAATAAACCAAGAATCAACCCCTGACTGCGAATTCGCGGAATGTGACACTTTCCTGTCCTATAAGTCATTCCGGATGGTGGTGACGACAAGGGATTATTCGAATATTTATCGACTGGCGTTCCACTTATGAATGCGAGTGGTATTTATCACCCAGGTGAACGCGGAATGCACCGTGGAGCTTTGACGGGGGGCTGAAGGCGACCGTTCATCACCAACCAACCAAAAAAGACAAACTATGCACACGCTACGGGAATCCGATAGCGCAAAAACAAAAAGGAAGATGGAAAGTGCGGATATATTTCAGTTATTGACACAAAAATACAAATGATCTTTTTTGGAGTATCCGTCTCAAAACCAAAAATTCGGAATTTTTTTTTCGTTTTTCTCCAGTAACATATCTTGTCTTTTTTATGTAAGCCCCAAATAAAATTTTATTACAAAAAAAACTATGAATTTATTATTTTTATTTCCGACAGTTTTACTCAAAACACTTTTTTATTTTAGAAAAATCCCAAATTCGAGAATCAATTCTCGATAAGTTAACTAATTTTTCTTTTCAAGCTATTACTAATCTTGAGTAAATAAAACTCAATTCGAAAAATGTTGATAGACAACCAACAACCAATTTTTCAGAATACAAATTTTTGACAAAATATCTTTCACAAACTTTGTAGTGACTCTGTATAGTTTCAGTTTGAGTGATCTAAGATTTCCAAACTTTTGTGAAATTGGAGAAAGACGAAATGGGTATCAATTACTTATCTCTCCACCAATAAAGTGAGATGCAGTTATTTTAAGGGTTCATGAATCAGGTTATGGTTAAAGAGAGTTTATTTACCAGAAACTTTCAAACAATTCATAAATGAAACAAAGATTCACAAAATATTTATTTATTTACAAAAAAATGAGAATAAATACTTATTAAATTAATCATCATTAAAAAAAACTAAACCATTCTTCTTTTTCTTTTTTCTCTTTTATTTTTGTATGTAGGTATGATTACTAAACATCAAACCAATAGAAATTTGGGAAAACTTAGATCTCTTAGACTGTAATATCACAGTAAGTATAAAAAATTGCACCTTAATTATTTTTGCAAACGCTTTTACCACTTAGATCGATAATTCACTTTTAATAATGGCAATTATAAAAGCTCATAAGACATCTAATTGCTCTTTTATACTGTTGTCATTTCTTATAGCTTATGTCCATTAACATGACATTAAAGATATTAAAGAAACTTTTCTTAACAGCGTATTTACGGCATGTACAAGTGGATAATGTTTCTGATTAATTTGCAATGTTTGAAACATTTTCGGAATTTGATTTCTGAACCTTATTTATGGAAATCATTGCATTGTCAAGTTTTTGAATTTTTGAATTTTGAATCGAGAATTGATATTGACAAAATTTATTATTCGCTTATTTGCGAATTTGTCTCATAACATAATGTTACTCTCTTCATCAGATTATGAAAAGTTGAAGAACAATGGATTATAACTGGTCAGAAATGGTTCCTTTGTAATTTTTAATCACATTTTTACGATGTTTATATTTTTTAAATGTCTAGTCTGTTTGAAGAAAATAGAGATCACCTCTCGTAAGTCCGACCGATTAGGATACGTGCTTCGTAAGGCCCCACATAATAATCGTAAAAGTGGTATAAAAAACAAATCAAGTGGGTATTTATTATTTAGTGGCGTGTTGCAGGCAGCACGTCGTCCTCTTCTCGGTTGGATTTTCATGGGTCATAATGCAGTTGTTGCTGGTATTTTTATCGGTCGTATTACGTAGATAGGTGGATATCGGATGGCCCATAAACGTGTAGGAGTTTATGTCCTCAAGTTAAAAAATTATAAAACCCTTTCTTGTTGCACCAGTGCATCCTTATTTTGCGAGTTTCGTCAATGTGCGGTGCTCACTCTTCGCAATCTCGGATATGGTGCTATAAAAGTTTACGACCTGCCTTTATAGACCACTCCAGCAATATCGAACAGATATCATTTATTGGCCCTTGTAAATCTCTACTTAATGAAGTATCAAATGTCACACACACCTGTCAAATATTTATTAATCATATCTTTCTACAAACATCATATACTTTGCGTTACAAGCTTTTATTGCACCCTAAAACAAGACTAATTTATCACCGTTTTGGCAACGCCATACCACTTGCTAAATGGAATTTAATGGTAGGCTTATCAATAACACCAAAAGATAACTTTCACGACCCATCAGCGACCATTAACTTCTCACCCTGACACCCACTTCTTTGGTCAATCCTTCCTGCTGTCGCAGGAGCGAGCAAACAAGCGAAGCGAACAAACAATAATACAATTTTTCTTGTAATAATTACTAATGGAAGTAGGTAACCACATCCTTAAACTCATAAATAAAATTATTATTCTGGAAAAGTGAATTGTAATACTCGATAAAACGCTGATGTAGTACCGACTCTACGGGTACATTCAATAAATTCAAATCGTCTTTAATATAATTTATAGCTTCCGCTATTAGCAAGTTAACAGTTAATTATTGTTGAACATGTGTTCAAAACCATCGCAAATCGATTAATTGTTTTCAAGGCAAATAATAGCTGTGTTATTTTTTGAATTCAATCCGTTTCTGCTTGCAGACTATAAATTATTCATAGCTATACAGAAAATGTTGAATGTTTCAAAAATTTTAAAGTAACATTATTCAGTTTTCGATTTTATCTTGTAGTACTAATTGTTTGTTAGAACACTTGTTTTCCTGAGAAATGATCTAAAATGGGGGCACACTTGTTGTCAAACACTATCTCAAAATATCCAAATTCGTAAAAGTGATGAATGTTACAAAATATCAAAAGCAATTAAAAAGTAGCACCTTAGTTTTATCTGATGATAGTAAATAATTTATTACGTACGAGAGGTCATTTTTACGATTTATGATTCGTTTTCACAATAGATGCTTGGTTAATAAAATGCAAAAAGTAGAAAAAACTGCAAATCCACAATCATCCAGTGGAACATACAAATACGTTAGAGGCGAGATATAGTGATAAAAATATCTTTCGCTTCCATCTTCGCGTTATCACAAAATGAATATCAATTGAACGTCTGTGAAAAATAAACAGGGCGCAAATTTTAATTTCTTTGGACGTTTATGGGAAGTTTCCCGCTTCGTGTTTGGGGTTGATATTGGCGTCGGCCCTACCCTCGGTTGACGTTTGGCTTTACTCAACATTATGCATTACAGTATCCGCATTGATTCGATATTAATTTGGCAAATATTTTATGAAAACATTGACAATTTATTCGTGCTCATGGCTCGGATACGCTCATAAATATTAATGAAATTGAAGTTCCCTGCCTGTTTACGAAATGTGTTCGCACACTATATTAAACAAATTATTAATCCGCAACGTACACACACACATCATGCAATGATCATTTCGCTCGAACCAATAAAATCTCAATCGCACGATGCAAAAAGACCAACCTCATACAATTCAATTCTGATTCGTTCGGATTTTTTCCAAAGGATACGCAATCTTGGGTGGTACAAAAGTCAGCTAATTAAATCGTTGTATTACAAGGTTTGTAAATGAAATGTGATCCAGCTCAAAATCTTTCAAGCTTCAAGGCCAATTAAATCTGAATTTATGGCCATATTGTATTTCATTAAATACCCATAAATCAAGCCGGTGGAGTATATAAAATATCCCAGACGCCGGAATTTCTCTATTTCTCTAAAAATCAAATAAAAGTCCCGGAGGATGGGGCGCTCTCTTCCTGCTTTAATTAATCTATCAGCTTTCGCGCCTCCTAATTCCAATTAAAAAGTTACCACGACCACCTAGAATACCTCCATATTCACCATCTGTTACTCTATTTCGAATAATTTGTTATTTATATTTTAATTCGTAGTGGTAATTACAAACTATTAAGTGCTCAACTCGAGTGCTTGGCCAAAGGATCGTCAAAATGAGGTTGAGATAAATTACTACAACTCTAATGACACTTGAAACAACTTAATAATGACATTTGACAAGTAAACAATAATATTACCCTACTTGGTCTTTGAAACCGCTTGTCCACATTGTTAATTCACTGTTTATGAGAACACGACGCGGAACGAGCCACTTCAACTTTGGAAATTTTTCCTGGCCTGTTTGCTTTGTTCGACATGCAAATTAAGGACTAAATAAAAATATACTCCTAGCTATTCCATTCGCAACTACCAACAAAAAAAATAATAGAAATATTAAGATAACACCTATAAACTCGAACATATCTAATGTCTTAACACACTATATTTTGCAAGCTAATAACCTATAGATGTCTGACTTCTAGTTTTATTTTAATCCTTAATAGAACAAAATAAATTTTGAGCGAATAACTCACTTATTTAGCAAAACTTCGTCAAAAAATAATTTTTTTGCAAGAAACCAAGAAAAAACTGAAGTCATTTACGTTTTGTAAACTAGGGTAAAGGTGCTATTACCTATGAGACACCGGCTTTTTATACAAATTAAAGCTTGTTTCAAAAAAGGCACCACTGTTCTATATTGTCAATAGTTCATTATGAAATCCTTTGGCAACAACTAGGGGGTGGTGCTAGAAATCAGTTGTGGCATAAGTTTTTGTGCACCGGTCGCAAAAATGTTTGCAGCTTTCCTCGTACAAATGAATAAGGAGAAGATAAAAATAGTAACAAGATAGGGTTGATTGTTATTAACATAGAGTTAACATTATGTAGTATTTATTTGTCATGTTGTTTGTTCGATACATTTTATACTTCTTCCGATTAAACTAAAATTCTAAAAAATTTCTTTGAGCTCTAATGTGAGACACTTGAAAAGTGGCTGAAATAGGCACAGATATGCAAACGCAATGCTGAAAAACTAAATCACAGCTTCTCTGTGCCCATTGTTGTGAATATAATCCCTGGAAGAATTTTTAAATTTGTTTTTAGAGTTATTTTTTATTTTGATAGAAATAGTGTTTTTTTCTTTTGCTTTACGAAAAACTGTTATTTTGTTTTAAGAAGTTTGTTATGTTTATTTTATATTTTACAATATTCAATAAAAAATGTCTCACTAAAGAAGTTGGTTAATTTCGGCTTAGTTCCTTAATATGAAAACTTTCATACTGAGAACGCATGCTGTCTCATATTGGGAACCCTTTTATAAGCAGGCAAATTTCACATATCCGACAAAATCAAACTTTTTAACAAAAATACAAATTTTTTTTGTTTGATTGTTACTGCGTTTTCCAGACGAAAATAGATGTATGCCCCCTTCAAAATACGTTCATTTTCAATAAAAAACATTCCAATTAAAAAAATTTAACTTTTTAAAAAAAGATGTTTCATAATAGGCATCTTTACCCTAGATGTGACAAAGCCAACCCTTTGTAAAACGAATAAACTTATTTTTTGGTGATTAATATTCTTTTTGGACAACAAAAGTATGTTGTGTTGAGATGAATTCCGTCGTCAAACAGGCCTTGATTTACCAATTTTGTTTTTAATTTTAATTTAAATATGAATAATTTATGCACAAATCAAATTATTTAATTTATTCTGCACAGTTTGTCTACACAGTAACTTATGCATTTTGCATTTTATTCTAAATAATAATAATTCATATATTGTTTATTTATTTTGTAGTTGTTAATGCTATTATATAAATAAAGATAATTACAAATTATTATTCAAAACGTTGGATGTATAAATATTAAAATACAAAGCAATAAAATCTAAACGCAAACAGATATTTTTAGTTACTTAATTATAATTAAACAATAAAAATACCAATTTTAATATGCATATTATGGTAGCTTTTTTTATTCAAAAATGGAAATACGCCGAAAAAATGTTTTTTTGTGCAAACAATACTTAAATAAAATTGTCGCGAGGAATGGTGGAGGATTTCGTGCTACGAAATTCACGATCCTTCGAGTTATTAAAAAATTTGAGTTATCGAAAATTCGACTTATCAAAGTTCGACTTTACCTAGACTGATAAGTAGATGAAAAAGTTATCAAAAGTTCAAAACATTAAAAAAACTAAGAAGATTTTTTGGCTTTGAAAGAAGAAAGAACCTGATGCCGATGATTTTGTCGAAATATATAAAATCTTGTCTGTTTCTAAACCTATCTGTTTTTTAATAAAAGGCAAAAATTTTATGTAAATACAAAATTACCTATTTCTATTTAACTTTCAAAACAGTTGATCAGATTTTGATACTAGAAACTGTCGATGATTCTGTCGCCGTTGTAACAACCTTTTAGATTTTTAAACAATATTCCAATAACAGAAGGCAAAGGTTTCTCTCAGAAAGTTGTTAACCATAATTTCTGTATTTTAATCAATAATTAAAAAAAATTTTTTGCATGTGACAAATTTTTTGCTCGAATTTTACTCTGGCTTTTGCTGATGGCAAAGTTCTCGTTCATAATTTAAGAAAACTGGTTGTTGAAGTGTTGATGGGAGTAAAAAATGGTCGATAGGTGCGGATGTGTGCATGCCCCGTATGTAGAATTCTCGGAATTCCTTGTGCCGAGACACCCTCTGGTGATTGTGGTAAATGAGCTGGGGTGCAAGGTGTTGATTGATGGCGCTCTATAGCGATCTTGCTCTTTTCTCATCCGAAGCTCGAGGAAAGCTACGAGACGGCCATCTGCATAAACATTTGCACGGCTGTCAGCGGACAAGAAGAATGGCAGGCGTCTGCATATCGCGGCGGAACAGAACAGGCCCGGACCCCAACGGCAACACCACCACCTTTTTGGTTTGTTTTAAGGATATCGACTCGAACACAAACTCAATCACCATTCGATATTTTTCAAACAACGTCATTCGACCGAAACAGGTGTCCTCTTAATATGCAAATGCCGGTAATTAGTGGACCCATACGGTACAAGCATCGAGACTGAAAATGATGAACAGCGATACATTATTCCGAAATATGAATATGTAATGAATATTTCGGAATAATATTGGATGAAACGGATGATAAATTTAATGAGCGTCCGAAAATTTAAATGATGAATAAAGCAGAAAAATCCATTAACTGCAATCCAATCAAGGACTGACATGAATAACAATTACACTGGTCATTTGAATTTCAAACATATTATTTTAATACAAATACTACCAAAAATAATCGCGACGTATGCAAAATTGACACAATACGCGGAAATGTAATCTTTATGCTTGTCGGAGATAAATCATGAGCGTTTTATGAGATTTCTAATGGTAGGTGTCAATCAATGGGTGGGCACAAACACGAGATTGAAACTCCTTATTTGATTCAAATTATTCGAGAAAAGTTACGGTTCTATTACGTACTATACATGAAATTTAAACACAAAATGTATTTTTGGTCAGCTTTATTAGGCAAAGGAACACATCGAAGGACATTAAGCTTTTAACATAGCCATTCGAAACTGTCAGCACTTGACGCAAATTAATACTTAAATGAATCTCAATATATCAGATTTTTGAGCTTTCGACTAAAAAATAAAACAGATTTCAGAAAAGGACCGCATCTGAATTTATTTTAATTTAAATTAATTTTGTTTATACTACAAATTTTTTGTAGACTTTGTTGAAAATTTTTTTACTAGGTAGGTAGAGCTTATTCCAAACCTGGTGTCAAAAATGACTGAATTTTGGCATTAAACATATGTTTACTATTACAAAAAAAATTGCTCATAGGCGTCGTAAGAAAATGTTTTTCAAACCCACTATTATTTGTTAAAAAATTATAATAAGATACGTAAGATGAAGAATAAGAAACAAGTTATTAATAATAATAGTAATATTTCTATGTATCTTTGTCCTCAAAATTTATTAATGATAAAATTACAACTAAGTAAATTTTAGAGAAAAAAAATGCACGCCCATGTATTTCACTACTTTAACCAAGTGGGTGCATTTCAAAGTCTTTTATGTCACTGTCAGTTCGCCACCAGATATGGAACAACTTCTACTTGCCCATATGCTGTAAAATTCTATAAAACTAAACATTTTAAATTAAAAAAAAATCTGCTTCTTTCCTTTTTCTATGTTCTTTGTGTTTTACACATGTGTAAGTAACCGAAAATAAAATAACGTCCCAACATTAAAAAACGGTTATATTTAAAGTAACATTTCCAATTTAACTTTTCCCTATCAACTCCTGCTGTAAAATTGCATTACGGTATGTGGGTTAACAGTTAACTTAAGTGCGCGATTGTTTTCAAATTGTAACAATTAATCAAACAAATGGAAAACAGTAATAAGTAGAGATAAAAGTAAAGGATATTTCATGTTCAATATATTGGCATATTTTTAAGTGGGATTCAATTTAAATTTTTGCGCAGATATTTCAACGCTGTGTTTTCGTAATTCCTGAAATTTTTACCTTCGAGTAGCAAAGATACCAAAAAAGATGACGTAACCCCTAACTGAATTTTGATTAAACCTAATTGAGCCTAGTTGGCTTAATCACAATATAATTTAAGACATCAGACAAATAATAGATTCTAGCCTGTTTTGCTTTTGGATGAGTTCACTCGGTTTGGCATTTTATTCAAATTGAAATAAGTTAATTAATTTGAAATTCATTCAAATTTTGGAAAATTTGCTATTGGCGGTAAATGTTGGCGGGAGGCGAAGATTTTTCAAACATCTTATTAACAAACTAAACGAATATTATGTTTACAAGCCAGTTACATTTTAATAATAAGTAATTAATTTCGGTTAGTTTATCGGGCGTGGGTTTTTATAGTCGTTATGATTCGTTTTGGTCGTTGTCAGACTATAAGAAAGTAATTATCTCGAAATTACTTAAATATTTTTACCTCCTGTGCCGGCATAAGTAATAAGTTCCTCGCCAAGTGTCGCGTAAAACATTAAAGCAAGTTGAAAATTTAAATGCATTAAAAAATTAATCTAATTGGCTTCGAGTCCGATTTAGGATCGATATTCCTGCAGCTAATTAATTTAAAATGCGTCGGTTGGAACTGAAAATTCCTTCGAGATAAAATGCAAAAGCTGACAGTGCACTCGCATGCAAGGATTAAATTTAAAATAATGATTTTCCGACACTACACTCGAGTGCATACGTTCGTATTTTTATGTTTAATTTAGTCCGCCTTTTGACTTTTCTTCATAAACATCTTCCCTCTTTGGCAATCTTCATAACTTGGCGGATTTAGACTGCAAGTCGCAGTCATCGGATTGTTATTATTCCGGCGGTCTTTGGGTCATGATCCTGGCTGTTACAGGTGCCTTCTTTGTATCTGCCACATTGAAAGGGTACACGAGTGCATCAGGCGGGGGCTCCGGGGCCTCTGTATCAGCGTATCGTTGCTGCATCTCATGTTCAAGCTCGCTTATAATGGTAATTGTATCCTTACGGTTTTATTTTTACGCTTTTGCCTACAGACATCGGCCGAGCTTTGTTAAATTGATCCCGCGCACTATTCAACAAAGGACACTTTTTTTTAATTAAACGCCTGATTTATGAACGTTGACAACTTAAGCATGAAGAAATCGAGAGACGTGGAACGCATTTTTTACGTTTGTTTGGGAAAATGCGTGGTGCTAAGCATCGATTGTATGGTACGCAACATCCAGCAACCCTCCTATTTCAGATTCGTTACACGTCATGTAATACACATTCCCCCTCTTCAAAATTCATTTTGTCCTGTGTGACAAATCGTTTTGGAGACATTGCAGTCAATATTATTATCTCGGGGACCTTCTGCACTAGAATTTGCTTCAGGTTCACTGAGCCGCTTGCAGCTACGCTGAGAAAATGCGACGAAAATTACAATTACTGTAGTTAGCCGTAGTAAAAGCTTTATCATGACTTGTTCCACTGTTATTTTATTTTACTTACTTACTTACTTCAGTGCATAAAACTGCAAAAATGAGAAAAAGAATACAAATAACCCTCTTGTTCCTGGTACCATATTCGCATAAGCACGCAACAATTGAAAATAAAATGAGCAAAAATTCAATTGCACAATCGCAAATTTGTTTCAGTTCCTGATATTTCTGTCGTAGGATGACATTATAAAAATTACTGTCTTTTATGCAACACATCGTAGTGCTGTCAGAAAACCAGAAGAATTTGTCTAAATTAAATCTAAAGTTGTTCTTCAAAATTGTCGCAAAAACCAAAACTTAAATTTGATACAATCGATTCCTGTGTTGGTTAAACAAAAAAATCACTGAGAATCGTTTGGCGAAAACAAGCTTAGGTCAATGCATAGATCATTTGAAAACAAATCTAAAAACTGGATTTTAATTAAAGATTTATTTTTTGCTAATGTCGGCTTGTTGTTAGCAACAAAATAATATAAAACAAGATTAATTTGCAAAATTTGTTTAACTGACTAAAACCAGATGCAGAGTTATTAACCACACTAACATAATGCTAACAGAAAAACAAAAATCGACATAACTTCTGATTTTTTCTCAATGGGTATTTGTTCAAAAATTTTTTCTTCGATAAGCATAAAGAGTCAATCCTTTTTTATTTGTTTTAGTTACAGTACTAACAAAAAATTAACAAACTTGCTCAAAACAATGTCATTTAGGGGAGCTTTCACTCCCCGAATTTCCATATCTTAGCTTTTAGTTCTAAACTTTTTGATATTTTTTGTTTAAAATGTGGTTTTCCGACTTAAATTTTACGTCGGTTCAGATAATTATTTGTTTTATCAGATTAGAGTGAGTTCTCCACCATTATTCCACCCCCGCATTACCCAACGACCCAATTTTTTCGAAAAAATCCCAAACTTATTGCTCCACCTGTGCCAACACTTGGCAATAAATGTCAACATTCGCGTTCGAACAAGAGACATTTAAAACGATTTGGAAAGAACGTGTCAGTAACGCGTCGGAAAATTTCAGAATGCGATAAACCGTCTCGATAAGGCATTTGCTTTATTACAGCCACCACACGGAGCGCAAAAGTCGGAGCTTCGCTCCGGGATTCTCTCATTTTTTTCTCCCAATGTTTTTTGTATGTTCGATTTCATAGCGTTTTTCCGTTTCACATGCAAACAATGCCGGAGCTGAATAAGAGTGAGGCGCGTATCAGTCACGATGCGCATTACAATGCCACCGTTATATATTGATGGACAGAATAGGGGTGGAATTCCACCAACCCTTACGATGCACGAATTAAAACATCGCTTCATGTTCAAGAATTTCCCTTACACGGAAACTCAAAAAGCTGGAGCTTTTATCTGCAGCTAGTACATGAAATAACACCTTTTCTAATTTTATGAACGAGACATGAACGATGTGAACCCTCTCTTATCAAGGCAGCCACTTGTGAAAAGTAAACACAAATTTCTTAAAACCACCGTTCTACAAATTTATGGCTTAAACACTGCTGGGACACTATTTCCCACACTTCTAGTGCAGTTGACAAGGTCTAAAGGGATACCCGTCTGCGAGACCCCAACATAACATAATTCAAAACAATTTTAATACACCCCCCAATTAGCGAAATTAATTACCCTGAAGTAAACAATTCTTGAGTGTGCATTTTATTCCCATAAATAAATTAAGTAAACCGTAATCTCTAATTAGCATTTTTCTGGGGATTGGTTTCAATTAGTGTGAATTAAACAAACTAATTTAGCGCTTTGATGATAATTAAAAAGTACAAAATTTAAATAAGGCAAACAGGATTTGAAGGAGAGCAAACTAAATAAATGAATCCTTTCAGATTTTAATTAATTTCGAATAATTTTATTAATTATAGTTTTGAAATACCTATAAATTGGGTTTGAGAGGAGAAAATTAATTCATATTTTTTTATAAATTCGCGTTTAAAGTGAATGTAAAAAATTAATTCGAAGCCGGTACAAATTGTCCTTAAGTTGAGGAATTCGTAAAAATATTCACTTCAATGCTATTCAATAAATTTTAAAAAATGAACCGATTAGGATTTAACTAGTAGACATTTATTAGTTGAAAATTGATAAATTTTACGGCTTTGCTAATTAAAAATAATATTTTAGAGGTTATCTTAACTTATATGATGTCTTATTTACTACCATAAATCAGCAAACATAACTTTACAAATTAATTTAATTAGCTGATAACATTAACTGAATTTCAGACAAACGAGCAAGAATTGATGTGTGCAAGAATTCAGCTTTTTTGTATTGGAGCGGATACAAATTTTACGAGGACTAAGAGATAATAAAGTTGCGTATAGAATATAATTATGTAAATATATAAAAAATGGATCAAGATAAATGAAATCAACAGATTTAAAAGGAATTGAAAATTTTATTTGATGTTCTCTTTTAGGGCCTCGTACGTGGGCACGTCTCCGCACCATAAATATTAATCGATTCCCCGGTCATAACATTGATGTTTCATATATATTAAGAAGTAATCTTTTTGTGTCGCTTTTATAGTGTTGTATCCAGATTACGTTATGAAAATTGGATGCAAATGCTTGGTCGTTAGTCGGCTTAATCTGAACTTAATATGTATCATCGCATGGCTTTTCGTAATAAGACATCCTGTTTTAAATTATACACGATGAAAAAATATATTCAACGCTAATTAATTAAAAGTGGCAATTATTTACATAAAATTATATTTATTAGAGGATGGTGGTACATTTAAGGCAAATCGCTCCACTTGATGCAGCGGACATGTATTTTTTACGAGCTATTAATTTGCTCAATATGATGCTCACGGTAAGGAGGTTTGATGTGCGGCTCGTGGGGTGTCTGAAATTCATTTCACGTCACGGACGCGGGGCTGAAGGCTTATTGGTGCCTGCACTGGGCCTAATCCCTTTTGTCACTGTCACAACTACAAATGTATTAGGCATAAATGAATATTTCAAGTCGCTTTCTACTTCAACACTTCCACTATGAATGGGACAAATCCACCAAAGCGGACCCTGGCAAGGATAATTCTTATTTTTATTTAAAAATTTCTGGTTTCATTATTTTTCAACAATACAAGTTTGAATTGTCTTATCTCCGTCCTTGATATGTTGCTCGATTTGTTCTCACAAATGAGAAAGTACTAGTACCAAAATTCCCAAAAAAGTTGTCATTCTTTGTTTCTTTTATAATAATTTTTTTCTGACAGACTAGTTCCTTTAGCAGAAAAATTTTACCAAACAAAAAAAATTATAAAAATTTTACAGTTTTCCTGCCAACTCGTACCGTCATGTTCGATCACACCGTATAGATCTGTATTCAGCAATCTCCGTATTAAAATTTATTACAATATCATTGTCTATCTTTAGAAATAAATAATGATAAGAAAAGCCTGCGTACATTTATAGTTTAGTCCGATTACCATGCATAATACCTCATATTTATGATGCATAAGACGCTCGTAAAAGATGCGGCAAAGGAAAACACCGCCAGAACCCAATTTTTTTACGTGAATGCATTAGATTATTTTTTCTCAAGTCTAACCTAAGTTGGTTCCAATTTAAAATTATTACGGAGGAGCTTTTTATTGTTGAGCAATAGCCGCGACATTTGGGCTTTTCCGAGTTGTTGGGGAAAGCATAAAGCAGCCCTCTACGTCAGCGAGTCCAAGAATAACGTAATAAATTGATTTCGGTTGTCTTTGGCTCCAAAACGACTGCGGCCTCGTCCGTCCGTCCAATAAATCGGGAAGTGAGGTCCTCGGTTGCACTTTCGGTTCAATTAACGTTTTGTTTCCCCCGAAAGTATTCGCTGGGAGCACGTCTGAATGCTAGCAATAAATCTAGCCGTGTTACAAAACAAACCAAAGCAACAATGGACCGTATGAGTGACACAAATAACCTCGGCTAGAGAGCGAGAGAAAGAGATCCCATGCACCGACTAAGTGATTTATGCCATATGCTCCTTAAGAAAAGCTCAAGCATCTATTTTTTGTCCGTATTCGAAAGTGTCAAACCATAAATCGTCCGGACAAAAGCTCAGGGCCTATCGAATGTTGCCAGTGTGTATAAGGTTGGACGCGGCGCCGATAGATGTCGCACGGCATTCGGGCAGTTTTTCATTTTAACAGAATTTTAATTGCGCGCCCGGATCGTGTAATAGCGACAAATAAAACTCCACTATATTATTCCGGGTGGATGTGCCACTATCATAAACACCGCCGTTAGAATGTTTCATGGGAATGGCCCCGGAACAGTCCGGAACTCGATAAAAACTACAGGTGATTAAGAAATTTTGGCGCCAGTGAGTTACGGCGCTAATAAATTGGGGAAATTAGGCGTTAACTATTTATATAACAGAAATTGCCCGTGCGCTTGGGGAAACAATTCGATAAAATACTATCTGTGGACGATTAAATTTTACAACACTTTAAAAATAGACCTGTTTTTTTTTAAACATACGTGACGCGAATAAACAATTGTAAAACGTCTGAACAATGTTTTTGAAGAAAACGGTATTCAACCGGATCATTAAATTACTCGGCCTAAATTAATTAAATATTTAAATTGCTGACGATATACTGATTAAAACTAATTATATTATGTTGTCGAGCCCGCTCAATTTATTTCGGCCGTTGTGTATAAATAGAACGAGCAACAATTAAAAGAGAACCACAACATTCCACCCCTCTGTCGAACCGATTTTTCCACCGTCCAACACACACAAAAAATGCGAATAATTCTTCCAAACCTGACACAATGTTCAAACAACATGCTCTTGCCTAATTCTCAGTCGCTTTGACTCTTTCGACTAGATTAAATTAATTTCAACCGATGTTAACAACGCGATTTCCAATAATATACAACACCGCAGGATCCGTTTTAATAAGATTAATTAAGTAAAATTTTTAACGTGTGCGGAATATCACAGCACGTTTACTACCGACAACCTTATGAATAAATATTATTATAACGAAGAAAATCAACCGATTTTGAAATTCTTCTATCCATTTCGTAATTTAATCTAATTATAACAAATATTTATTGCAATTTGTGAAGCGAAAGTAAGAAAATAAATACGAAACGCATAATCCAATTAGGTAAACTCTATCAAGCAAATACCAACAATTTAAAATCCTCTGGAACCTAAGACAAAAATTCTACAAGGGCATCTACAACTCCATACCGTACCTGCCACCAGGAAATAATTTATGACGGTGTTTTCGAGAATTTAAAAGTAATTTTGCTCAAAGAGGCAGTAATGGTGTAGGAAGGTGGATCGGTGTTTTGCCTTACGCCATAAAATAATAAATCAGTAATTGCATTATGTGCATTTAATCAACAAATTGTTCGTTTATGTTCTTACCTTTTTCAATCTTTTTTATATTACGTGTCCCGGGAGAAATATTAGATATGTATAATGTTATTTATTGCTTTAAATCTTCAAAGGAAAGCTGGCGCAGTAATAATAAATATCGAAGAAAAAGACATTTTATTTCTAGTTAATGTAAATATTGTTGCAATGTACTTTGTTGATTCAGAAAATGCAAAATTAAGTTTTATGCGACACATTGTTCGTGGAGTAATGTCAATATGTGGGTTAGGAAAAATTCTCCTTCTGTACTGTAAAAAGTGGCAGGTTTATGAATAACAAACAGTCTTTGTTTTGTTGTTGTTATTAAACGATGCTTAAAAGTATGACAAATAATCTAAAAAGTGCACAGAAGTTTGAATGAATTTTGGAGCGATCTGGCCTGAATTGGGCTCTCTCCTGTTTTCTTCCTGTTCGTTTCGGTGTTTGCTCTTGTGATCAACGACTGCCATATTTTTCGAAATAATCACCGTAATTTTCCGGGGGCATTATTTAGAGAAATCAGCGTGGCCTGCACTTTATAGTATGTTTACAATTATTAACTACACGAACGACATTAAAACACAATAAAAACCTCGTCGCTTGATAAGTATTTGACAAACAGCGTGTTTAGACGACACGGTCAATTAGTACATGCGTTTTGCGTTTAGAGAACGACATTGCTGTTGAATTGTGTGTACACATAAACAAACACATAGAGCATATAATACACAAACCGGCCACTTTACATTGTTTATCATAACAACAACAGCAACAACAATCAAGAAACGTCGGCAATACGCTATAATAGGGTGTAATTTTCTGTAATTTCATAAATATTTAACCATCAAGCTGTCATTTTTAATTCTACCGGCAATCAAGGGTACAACCGCATGTAACAGACGACTGCTTAATAATTCACATCGAGGTAAAATTTCAATTTTCTCCCAGCGCAAAAAGCCATGGGTAACAACTCAATGCAGCGACATGATTGCGCTTCTCGCGGCTCCAAAGGGTGGTAATCTGGTCATTGTTAGTTTGTTATCAAACACTCCGTAATAGCCATCGATCACTCCTCAGCCCGTTCGAGAGTGTTGCTTCATTACGCCTCATTTTTTCAGCAATCGATAAATGCACCCTTTCAGCAAAATCCTGAAATTTTTTCGCGTACAGGTCACGTCGATCCATGAACCAAGGTTAAGTGGTCGTAAATCTGCTAAATGAATGGACGTTGATATCAAGGTCTATTGCTAATAAATCAAATATTACGATGCACCGCTTTGTGCGATTTACGAGGCCTTTGTCAACGAAATTTCCAAAAAGAAAAAGTATAGCAAAACAGAATGAGCCATGGCCGAGAAATCGATCGCTTCCTCATGGGGGCATCGTTACAAGACACATCGAGTTAAGCTAATGATAATAATTTATAACTACCTTCCAGTTAGTGTTTTCTGATCGCTAATTTGTGCTGTTTCTTGGTAAAGTGACGTTTTTACGGGCTGGATCTTAATTAGAATTTATTCATTAATTCTGACAAAGTTCGGTCCATTTTGCTTGATATATGGGGAGAGGGGAGAAAAATTTGTCGAACAAATCAGCTCTGAACCAATTATCGCCGACTTTTTTCGACCTGATTATGCAACGAAAGCGTACCCACCGTAAAATATTTAAATTATTAATTCGCACTGTCAGCATAATCATAACAAGGCTGTACTTTAAACAAACTCATTCAGCGATCAATACTCGAATAGAAATCGATGCGATTCACATTTTTACAGCTGCTAGTGTCAAAATTAATGACCTGAGGAAAATATGCATTGATGTAAAATTTCGCATGGTTGTTAGTGAGATAGGTATCAATTTAAATAATTACACAAGGATCTGGTTACGATATGAAAATAAACGTCTCTCATCTAACGATACATCAAAGTCTCTCCTCGAGACATAACACACTTTTGTCGAACTCGAATAAAAACTTAATTTGATTCTTAACCACTGCAAATTGATATTGTTTCACATCTTTTCAGCCGGGATGAAAATAAACAGCTATTTACTTCGCGCTTCTTCTATTTCCACACACATCTGGTCTCCCATATTACTTTTCTCAAATGGTAACCCTAAGCCGATGTCTGATTGAAATAAATTTAAACTAGGCACGTAAATAGAAACTTCAAATGCATATAATTCAAAGTTTAGACTTTTTGTGACCCTAATTTATACCTTGTCTAAGAAGATGCGAAAAATGTAGAAAAAATGAGAGATTTTTGCTTATTTTGTTTAAACATGCAAGGCCAATAAAAATAAAATATTTTAACATTAAGGTATTTCTATTTATTATTTCGCGGCAGTTGCATGTTACCATGTGTTGGCAAATTACTTTTCTTGGTCATTTTTCTTAAGCGCAAAATTATTATCTCACGCTAGAGATACGATTCCATCAACGCTTTTGTTGCAAATATCAGCATTTATGAAAACATTGTATAAAGCGCAGACATTAATTTGCATTTTATCGCATACCGATGGAATTCGAAATTATTCCGAATATCTAGCATAGTTTCAGTTTGACGAGATTCGAATAATTGCAAAAACAAAACATAAATTAACTAGAAAAAATCACGCAATATAGGTACAGTTTTGCGATACTGAATAACTTTTCATCAAAATTTATTAAAGCGATTTGAAAAGTCAAATGTTTATGCAATGACTTTTTATGTAAGAATATTATGAATAATCCCTGTGTAAGAATTTGAAGATTTTATTAATGATTTTCTTTCAGAAGAGAAATGACGCGCGTGAAATTCAATCAGTTCCTTAACCAATTTAATTAATCGTGCTGAAGAACTCAAGTTCTGATGAAACATTTCAGAGGCAAAAAATGGAATATCTCTCCCGAATACCACAGTTTATTGATTTTGGGAAAAACAATTTTACAAATTACGTTTTAAAATGTAGGTTATTTTTTAAACGTAAAGAAGTGTTGATAAATAAAATATTGCTTACACTGTAAACATCGCTTTACGCCGCTTAATTGGTTTCGTTTACCGTTTTTTCTGAAAATTCTGGTTTAGTGTTTAAAGTCGCAGACATAGTATCAGCAATGAAAACACCAATTAAATCGTACAAAGTACTGAACTAATAACTATAAAATGAATTTACTCAATAAATCAGTTGTTGTTTTGACAAGTTGCAATCACTCATAAAATCATAAATAACAGAACGTCACATATTTGAAATGTTCAGCGCTCTGATGCGTTAATACAAACGTCACCCCTGTAGGAAAAATTTGGAAAATTGTGGGTTGGCCAGTAATTATGATTATTATAGTAAATGACTTGACTTTGAAGATTAGGCGAATTTATGGTCGTTAAAGTTGATAAATATGGTCAGGGATCGTATTATAATCTCATACTTAACATTAAAGTCACAAAATCCTCAGCGGGGCTGGTTCCTGTTCGCCCCTTCATTTGGAAAAATTTTACCTGCTTTGGGTAAATAATGTGAACTATGCCGAGATTTACAAGAAAGTGAAACTTAAGTAGAAACGTTTGGAATATTTCTCTCGGGCTTATCTTAAATGCGGGTTTAATTTACATATTAATGATTTGTTTTTCAGATAATAACAAATTCCCCGAGTCTGAAAACTCCAAAGAGTTACTCAGCGCCCCTCACTCACCACAGCACCTTTTATCAACAGTAGGTGCGTAATAAATTGAGTAATCTCGTGAGCAATAAAACGATAAATTCGTCAAGAATAGCGCAAACAGATTCTTCTCTGGAAATTTTTTTGTGGCGGCTCCTCCACTCCGAGTGGGGTTTTTGAATTGTTAATGCGCCCCCTTAAGGCTAAATGTACATGTCAGGAAATCGTTAAAGCATTGTAGGCCGTTAATAATAGAAATCTCGTTTGGTGTTCGATTGTGCAGTCAATTCGGGGCTAGTTTTTAGTTTAAATGTTTAACGAGGATGCGTGTAATGTCGAATTGACATTAAACCGCAGCGAGTGTTGATATTTGCGGCTGAATAGTTTATAAATCCCATCGATTTCGAGTGGGTTGGGGCTGCACATACACACAACACTGATCGATCTCATCAGAACCTGTTCCAGGACGCATCATCGAAAGCTGAAACCGGCCAAATTGAATTTTTGCAAGTTTTATTAATAAGGCAGAAGGCCCGCGAGCTCGTGGACATCAATCTAAAATTTGACAGCACAAGGGACGGACTCGATTCAAATTTCGGACCTGTGCAAGGATGAGTTCAGTCGGGAATGCGGCAGGTGGAGAACCAGAAAAAAGGCCAGCGAGTTGTATCTTTTCACCATTCAACAGCATTCGACTAGTTCTGCTGGAACTAATTTTGATCTGATAAGTTTCTCCGAACGCCCAAACATTGGGACAACTCAAAATTTCGACGCACATAACTAACTTTTACCTATTCCAAAAGCAAAAATAACGTGTTATTTGTTACTTGTGTAACTAATGGAAACGCGTTAAATAGATAGGTAATCACAGAAACTTCAAAACTGCAATAAAATACCCACAAAACATGCAGTAAAACGAACGCTGTAACTATGATAGATCTTTCTCACCAGAAGCATAAAATCTTAATAATATGTAATTATTGCTTAGATATCTAATTATTCTCTCAATAACTAGTAATATATTCTGAGAAAATTTTTACCATTAATCAACACCTACACTAGTGTTTGACATAATACGTAAAGCTATAACGTGAATAAATTCTGACTACCAATTTAGCGCCTAGAAATTTTGTACTTTTCACAAGTAAAGAAAAAATGAACTATGAACACGAAAATATATTGAGAAAAATAATAAATAATTATTTTTTTAAAATATTACGGATATAAATAAATATCCGTATAAAAAGCGGTTAAAAGTTAAAAATTTTAATTCGCGTTTAACTGCACTCCGACAATACAACGTAATATTAGCATAATTTAAATTTGTTTAATACTGAAGTAAATTTTAGTTTTCTTTCTGTACACATACTATAGTGCCCAAAGTATTTTAAAAATTTAGTGCACTACCTATCCCTTTAGCCACAAATATAGCTCGTCAAAATAAACATGCAACATTTTTATTTTCAACCAAGTCATCCCTCAAACCTGTCACTTTAGAGCTAAAAGTAAAAATATCCATCTGATACTTATTCTGTAATAAAACTGTTAAAATTTAAAGGCTGTTAAGCGTTGTAGCTATAGCAATAACCAATGGAATAGCTAGATTTGATTATAATGTGTGTTAAATTTTAACAGCCTTTTAAAAAAGTTATAGAATAGGTTTCTTCGTCTATTTTTTACAAAGTTTAAGTTAAATAATTTGTATTTTTTTGAAATTGCTCGTTTTTTATAAATCGAGTTTTAATCGAAATTAAACGTCGAAAAGAAAATGCTCAAATTAAGGACATAATCATCTATCTTTGACTCTATACTTACAAATTTGCTTAGTGTTTCTAGGGTGATTATTAATTTATCAATAATTTAGTTATTTGTTGCTAAAAGTATTTTTAACATCACCTTAGAAGCTATAGGCATTTCTATTGCCCATTTTATTTTTTTGACAGCGTTTTTTCTGCATAAAATACTGTCAGTAGATCTTAGTTGTACCCAAGATACATTTTCGTTTACACAGAACAAATGTTCTATATTTCACCTTAAAAAACTCAGTTGCGACGTTGCCAACAGCGTCACAAAATATCGATTTTGAGTAATTTTAAAATATTTTTAAATAAATGATGGCAAATTATGAAGATCTGTTTTCC
The DNA here is from genome assembly GCA_939628115.1 of Tribolium freemani. NCBI lineage: Eukaryota > Metazoa > Arthropoda > Insecta > Coleoptera > Tenebrionidae > Tribolium > Tribolium freemani. The sequence continues at coordinate 12,618,867 of OW626789.1, forward strand.
TGAGTTGACAAAGTTAGTTAATTATGAAAATTTGGTTCTCTGAGCGCAAAGAGACATAAATTACAATAGTTAATTACAAGTAAAAACTAAATAATAATAACCGACTAATAAAATTGATCCTGTTTAAACTACGAACGAACTATAGCGAATTTAATAGTTGAGATTATTAATCGCCTATTAACAAACAAGGTGATTGCAACATTTTTTCGTTGACCACAAACTCTTTTATTCTGGTGGCAAAATTTGAAATTAACACCAAATCAAAACCAATTCCAACTTTTTCAACTGTAGGTAACTTTGATAAGTGACATTAAAATTTACTGTGATTGAAATGCAGAAAAAATGGTGAAAATTCAGTAATCATCACTTGTAAGTGATTCAAAAGGAATAAAGTAGTTAGGTATAATCTGTGAGACAAAATTTGACAATTTTTTCAGGGGGTAGGTAAACTGCACCCTAAATTTTGTACACCAGATTTCCTCTGATTCCCTTTGATTTCCTCTAATTTTTAAATTGATTTCCCGTGATTTTCTCAAGATTTCCTCAATTCTGTACACCGATTATACCCCTCGTTTTTTGTCTAAATTGTATCCATGATGCAAGAACGCCAGAAGCTACGAAAATTTTGCCTCAACGGACCTTTTAGGTTCAGTTTATGTATACTTGCTGACTTGAAACAGGTAGGTGATGAATTGATGTAGAGCATTTGTCAAGACTCAGAAGCCCCATAAAGCAAAGACTAAATTTTAAATTAAAAAAATAGTATTAATGTCCTGTAAGTCTCTTATAGTATCTACTCATTTCAATTATTAGAAATCGACTCCTTTGTCGCGTTATCATTATAGGAATTCGTGCTGTAATACTGGATCACAGTTGAATTTCTGGTGAAACAAAAATTCTCTGCTGATTTGAATTTGAGTTTCCGAGAAGTTCACTTCGTTTGTACAAAGTGCAGCAGATTTCGTGTTTGAATGTCAAACTGCAGCGTTATTAAATTACCCCGAAAGCCGGTAATTTCGTAAAGTGTGCGGGGCGATAAAGCGTCGCCGTAAGGCCTTCAGGAGATCGGGAGTCAGTCATCGTCAATGTCAATCATAAAGCGTCTCCTGCAGGACGTTCGCGACGCTCTTCGTCGTCGCTCATGAAAAATGATTGAGCGCCCTGAATAAATCTTTCAAACACTCACTCTTGACGTAAACAAGTGATACCGAGTAGAGAGCACGGCGAGCCTTCACCGCCGCTGTCAGACAAATCTGACGTGTTCAAAGTGACGGCTGACGTCTTCCACGCCGCCACCGCCGCCAACTTACTACCACACATACTCGAACATTTGCAACTCGCTCGCTGCCAGCGTCATACCGGAACTTTTCCCTAAATTAAATTTTTAATTAACGAATCTTTTTTGTCACAAACGACTCGAGAGAAATTTCAAACGGGAGGAGAAGAAAGCGGCTTAGGGTTGCACGACCCCGATTCTCAGAACTCTGGTTTTGTGCTAAAGCCGGAACAGACTTTCGACGAAAGAGGCTTTGTAATGAGCCAATGCGGACGTTGTGGACTCCGGGTTAAAAATAACTTCAAGGGTTGACTGGCCAAGAGAAAATTTAGCTTGCAGGTTTTTAGAAAGCACGGATATATTCCTAATTTCTATTCACCATCTTCTATCTATTATAGCTTGCAAGAACGAGACGTTTCCTGGAGCGTTAAATCTTAAGTTTTCTATAATTTTTTAATAAATATTTATAATTTTCAAGATTAATTATTAGGAAGAGTCCATTACGTATCCCCGTTGTGGTTATCAAAAGCTCCGCCTATTGTAATAAAAGATAACATAACAATTCAGCAAACAATCGGCCTACGATAATGGAAGTCTGTTCGTTAGCTTATTCAAGATTATTTGCTCTGGCTATAATTGGTTTAATTTCAGGCTGTGTTTCCAAAACGAGCCATAAAATTGTAAAAACCCAGCCCACACAAAGTGTGAAGACTCGCATTACTTAGCTCGATATTCGTGTTGACATAATTTTTATTTACAAGATTAGGCAGGTTAAATAAGTGTTACACCTAATCCAATGCGTTGTTTGATCTTCGTTACCCTAAAAATTTGTTTGTTATTTTTAATTGCTCATTGTTATTTAATAAGTATATTTGGTTTTTTCTATTTGCATTCTTTTCGTGATCAAAGAATTGAATAATCCTGCTTGTCAAAAATTATTTACAGCTGTGGTAACTCACTTTTGTAAATGTCACCCTTTCAAAAAGCATTTGGAAAATGTTATGCGAATTGCGAAATTCGCAAATAAAATTTAAAACTGTCGACACAGATATTTATGTATGACTTTCATTTTAAACTTTACAACAAAAGACAATAAAATGTCGAAGCCCATATTCGTTTCTTAACGATTTGTTATTAATTTAAAATAACAAAAACAGTAAATAACACATGCAAATCTTCAATGTGATATTTTTTTGTTTCAAAAAATTGACTTTTATAACTTCTCTAAGCCCCTCGGCTTCAAAAGGAACTAAGGAACGATAAAAAAAAAAATTTGTTTACCTACAAGATGAGAGCAATTCATTGGTTAAAAAACCACCCCTTTTGAATCACACTAGATAACGTATATAATTATAAATCATCATTGTTACAACTAATTAAAAAAAAATTGAAAACAAATTAAAGACCAATGCTGTACCTCCATTTACCTTTCTCCACCTATCCATTATTATACGTCGATAGGTGTGTTTCACAAAGTAACATTATGTTGCTGTCACTTCTTAATATTGACTTAATAATACGCTAACCACATAGTAAACTTGTAAAAACTAAACATACTAAACATATGGAAATTGAAGAAGAAAGGCATAAAGACGTTGAAGTTTAGATCAAAAACCAAACATGAACAGACTTTTGATGAAATGATTTGCATCTGAGTGGACAGCAATTTAAGTGCATGTGCATAGATATAAACATAATAATTACTGTAATGGCTTGACGGTGGTCATTGTCGATTTAGATAAGGCTTGAGAAACATTGAGACACTTATACGGATGATGACTTGTCTATTAAAGTTGAAAAATTATCACACTTACATTGCACTTTACCCACTGATCATTAGTGAGCAATTACGTACCCATACTTCCCTAGTGTGGAAAAGTAATCGTTTATATTATTTAAATGCGCATGCGCCCGTTTCGCCTCACGATAACAGTTCTTAGGATAATCAGAAAAAAAATCATCCTCATTTTTAACGAATATAATCAACAAAAAACAGTTTGGTAAAATTGTTTTCGTCATACCTACTTCTGTTTTAATTGTTGTGGAGTAGTTACAATTGTAACTGTGGGTTTTTTGTCTACACTGTCATCAGATTAGTTTGCTAGCATTCTGAAAGTAAAAAACACAATTTGAAAAACTTAATGATGATGATTATTATAAATAATTTTCTGTTTCGTTGACGTGGAAGAGTAGAGGGAAGTGGTCTCTTTCTTGGTTCTTTCACCGAGTAAAAATATTTTAAGAAACTAAGATGAAAAAAATTCCATTATCTAGGTACACTTCTGTTCAGTGAAAAAGCGTACAAGGGGTGAAAGCCAATTTCGCAATTTTTAATCTGTGTGAAACTGTATTTTTATTATTGCTACTACATTGTCACGGAAACGCTATTTGAAACTATGATGTGTGATTTTTAAACTTATTTACACCTCAATCTGCCGCCAACCTTCGGATTGACCATCCGCATTCAAGTTTAGCCACAATTTGTGCTTTTTGAATATTAGTTAATTGATATGGCATTCTGAATTTCAGAAATGACTGTCCAACTTCAAAATCAAAACATATTTTATGACAGAGACAATACTGACAATTTATTGTCAAATCAACAATTAAACATTAAATTACACAACCAAAATGAAGGTGTACGCTTTTTCAATGAACAGAAGTGTATAGTAAAACATGAGATCGAAAATAAACTCAATTAGAGCAAGCTGTGCCTGCAGCCATATTTTAGCAGTTTATTTACGGCCGCACTTTTCTCATGCTATATACTTCTTAATACTGCTTAGAATAATTGAAGGAGAATTTTTTGATTATCTTTTTAGAGTTTGATGAAACGTGTGCTATAGAGTACTAAAGAGTTTATGCGCCAATTTGTATACACCCTTTATACAAACGTATCTTATACTTATACAGGGTCTATCAGAAATACGTGTGTCAATTTTACCACGTAATAAAACTCAAGTTCAACTTTTCTGTATAACACTTTGCAAAATTCTTATTTATTATTTTCACTGTTTTCCTCCTTTCTTTTGTGTAGACGAGCCGGTCAATGTTTAATAATTAGTTTGTATTCATAGCAACAATTTTCATTGTTGTTTTAAATTGTTCAAATTGTCCGTTTCTATCACAACGAAAATAGTTCGATACTTTTATTTTTGTATCCATAGGCGGGCACCTACACGTTTCAATATTTTATCTTTTCCAAATTTTAAGTAAATTGTTGAAGCTTTTATGGAAAAATTACAAATAAGAAAAATGTTTTATTTGTTGAGCTCTGTTACCTGTTAAAATTAACAAATGCATTTCTGATACACCCTGTATGTGTAGGTATGTAGTTCGGTTATAACTTATAAGTTATAACCGAAGTTTTTTGTAGTTTAAACACTTTAAATTATACTGAATTCAAGAAATCATAGCTATACGTGCCAATCGTGCCATACATTTTTTGTCATGGGTAAGGGGTGGCCTTTTTCAGTGTCGATGGGTATAGTATATGTATATATTTTTGATATGATTACGTAAAATGTGGTAATTATAGGGTTGTTATGTAGGTAATTGAGGCAACATTGATAAATGCACATGGTATTAATGATTCACGGTGCATAATTGCGCGTTAAATAATGTATAGTGCGTGGAATCGGTCGGGTGTAGAGCGTATAGTGTGTGATTTTTTAGGTTATGTATGTAATTCGGGTGCAGCGTATAGGTATCGAGTTTTGTGGGGACTTGGGGAGGTTTGTGGGGCGTCTTGGCAACGCTGTTCGGTAGTGCCTGGAACGTCCGTGAGACGGCGCGCGCGCGTTCGTAGCGTCCGCCATTGGGCGAGAGGCGTGTCTTTGCCTTGACAGATCATTCATCTGAGCCCCACTCTGCCCCCTTCGTTCGGCGTGATTGACAGTTGGCAGACGACTGCGGACCGCGCAGGATCTCCGCACGCGCTTCGGACACGGCAGCTCGGCGCACCATCACCACCGAGAGATCTGAGACCCCATCCACCGACCCCATGCCCGAGGGGGCCCCCAGCACCTGCTCGCACCGGCCCAGTGTACACGACAGTGCAGTGAACCGCAGTGAGTGTGATAAAAGTGCGCGCCAAGAGTGACTCTGACGGTGCTACGGTGCGACCACCCGGTGCAGTTCATGGCTCAGCCACGGGTACGAAGTGACCGACGGAGAAGGCGACCAGCGGCCGACACATCGCAGCCGAAACGCGAGATACGCCACTGGAACGCGGCGGTACGGCGCGCGGGCCGACGGCTACCGGTACCACCCCATCACGTGACGCGACGCGACACATCACATCAATCACCCTGTACATCGCCCCACGACAACCATAACAGCCGCTGATAAACGCGCCAATGCGGACCGGCCTTAAGACAACCCAAATAACTATATTAATAAACTACAAACAACACGGAAACAAAGAAAATATTTTTGAGATTGGAAAACTTAAAAAAAACAACTATTAAAAGAAAATTAACAGTGTTATCCGTGCCAGGAAATGAGAAAATGATTTCAAATTATCTTGTTTTTCTTCACTTGTATCTTTTTCGGAATTCAGATGGTTTGAGTTTATGGCCTTCTCCATATTTAAATGGGGACTATAATTAAATTGACCATAAAAAGGCTACAACCTTTTAATTCTTCAAAAGTAGCAAATATAAAATTTTGTTGCAAGCTTTATGGAAGTGTACCGGATGAAAAAAGTTTCAAAATTAGTACCCAATAAAATGATAATTAGAAATTTACATTTCTTTTAAATTTATATGAGAGATTAATTACTCTTGTAAAATTGTGGTAAAGTGTATTTTTTTTTCATGGTAAAAAGGCCATAAAAGTTTACTAACTTTTTATTACCGTACAATGGTGGTTAGAAATGATGACATTCGGAATTTTATGAGTTTTTTTTAATAAAAGTGGGCCACCTGAATTAAGAGGCCAAATTAAATTATTTCGGTATAATAAAATGATGTAACATTTTTCAAAATCTGCAGCTTTAAATTTTATTGCAATAATTAAACAATAAAAAGTGAAATGCTGAGTTCAAGTGGCTCACACTTGTCAAATATTGTAATAAAATGGACCAATACCAAAAAAACTTGAATGGAATTTATTCAAATATTTATTTGGACTTTTAGTTAAACTTTTTGTTTTTGTTTAAGTGAGCTATTAAAACAATAAAGCATTTTAAGCTGATTCAAGGCAACGCTTTTTAAGAATTCTTGGATGTTATTGAAAAGATACGGGGATGGGGTTGTGAGTGCGCTTCCTGGTGGCTTGGGAAAACTAAAGCCATGATTTAACAGTACACGGGAGAAGAGTGGAAGCAGATAACGTTTTATCAGGGAATTGTGGCTGGGTGATGTCTCCGACAAAGCGTCGAGAAGCGGGAAAATAGAAAAATATAACACCGGGATTTCGGGCAGCACCCTTCGGTGGGAAAATCGTGCGCTAAATTATTCCAAGTTCCCTTTTATTTAATTTGGAAATTTGGTTTGTGAAAAGCGGCGCGCGTGTAGCAAAGACTGTTACGGGGCTGTGTGGTCTAATTTGAATGGTTTTATAGAAAAGAGCGTTATAAATTAGATCGAGAGCTTAATTTAATAACCTCCTTAACAGTGAAGCTGCATGTTTTTCGCAGCTAATAAAAATGTTCATGGCTGAATAAAACGGAAAATGTTATTGGCACATAAAATTCATTTATTTTGTTATAATACGAAGTAATAAACTGGATAAAATATCGGATAACTATTTGGAAAACAAATCATAGTTAAATATTATGCGTCCACAATAATTAAAATTCAAATGAATTTAATTTATGTGCCCGATTCGGACGAAATATCGTTTTTTTATTTGAATGGGTGATTTTGTATTAATCGGAGTGGGCCTAATGGTGCGACCATCATAATGGAGGCTTGATTAGTCAATGGTCGCAATTAAAGATCGGGAGTGATGCGTTTCTTGTAATTATGGTTTAGCAGTGGCCTTTCAACGAATACTTTTAATTTCTCTTAAAACCGATGAATAGGCACTTTGGCCGGGCCACGGACAGATACCTTACCTGATTACACACCGTAAATGCCACTCACAAAAACTCACTTTTGGATTATCATCGAGGAATGCAGCGAAGAATGCACCGAAATCCCGACCCCCCTCCCGTAATTAAATTCGCCCGTATCTAATAATTTATCGGCGTGTACCTACTCCAAAATTTTAATTAAAATTAGACCATTTGTCCCAGCGCTCATTTGTTCGCGAATCCATATTCATGAAGCGCCGGAATCGGCGCGAAAAGGCCCGTCGGCCGACGGGCCCCCGCCAAATCAAAATTTCCGACGATAAAACTTTACGGCTGCGACTCCGGCGGGGCAAAAAACTCGCCTCCATATAACACACGGTCCTCTTTACTACTCCATGAAACTTTACGACGACAACCATTCCAACAAGTTCCTACTTTAGAGCCACTAAAATCCGGGCCGAAAAAAGGCAAATTATCGGCATCCGATCGCGATTCCGTTTCCATCCCTCGATTTTACGGCATTTTAATAAAAATATCATCGCGCCCCTCGACATCTCAAGAAGTGGAGGCCGTCGGCCGCGCATCCACCATGCTCCAGTGGTGTCGCAAGGTGCGGGAGTGTGTCGTGCGCCACCCATCGAATTAAATTCGATAAAAGTGTGTTATTACAGACTTTGAGAGTCGTAATTATGTGAGTTTATGGTAGTTGTAAAAGGACTGTTCCTCAGTGCTGTGATGTGTCTCCGAGTTGTCGCCTTCTTCGTCGTCGGATTACACTCATTTTGCTTTATGGCTTTGCTTTACTCCGAATTCTTTTCTAGGTGTAAAAAAATCTTTTTGACCGATTTTTAAAGAATAGTGTGAAACGATTCGACATGGATGTGCTCCAGAAAAATGTAAATATGCCCTTATTATCTTTAACTATAGTCTTGTGGTTTTGGTCGTTTAGTTAGTGGTTTTTTGTGCCCTAAAATCCTAAATTCTTACACACCCGGGGGCCAGCGTTTTCATGATGTCGGCCCACAGGACACACACGTGACCACAACGATTTTCGAAAATTTATTTCACGCCGGAATCTATCCGATATAAACTAAAACAGTATATGTATGACCGAGTGACAATCCCATACGAATTATATGATCCGGAAAGAGTATCGTTATGATCCATGAAAATTGTAGATTTTTCAAAAAAAAAAAGATAAATATCTGAAATTTGTACAAAGCAACAAAGTGTCTGTTATAATTCGCATTAAATTTTTAGTTATAAATCAGTAGAAAGACACTAAATAAACTCGCTGAAAATTCAGGTTAAAACGTAAAAATACCAGAAATGAAATTTTAATTTTTGGGTGTCATAAATTTTTCAAGTAATTTGAGTTTTTGCTAGTTTCACATTCCCGAAGGCGGCCAGGCTGTAAAGTTGCAATTTAAAAATATCCGAGTGTACATAGCAAGGATAATACTGCAGACAATATTTTTGATTTATGACCACTTGGGAGATATCTTTATTACCATTACTAAAGACATTAATAAAAATCAAGAATTATTCAATATTATGTAGGTACACAGCCTGGACTCAAGTCACTCAAGAATTTATTAATTTTTTCAAGTTAAAACAATTTCGAAAAAATAAACCTCAAAAGCAAACAACGAACCAAATCCGCCGCAAATCATTAAACCAAATTAAAATTGGTTTTAAATATGATAATTACGTTGCCAATTACAGTTTCCTTTCAGAACCAGTTTAGTTAAAAATAATTCTTAATCTCTCCAAAAATGTGTTATTGTAGTAAAAAAGTTGTATCCACCGCATAATTTAAAACCATGCATGCATTACGATAAAGCCTTTAAAAATACCCGCTAAAATCAGTTACAAACTGTTTATTATGTGTCTGTTTTTATTGTTTAAATAAAAATCAGTAAAACCTCCCGGTGTTACAATTATACAGAGAGATTAACCGCCAAATCCGTTAATCCATTTATTGTACAGTTTAAACTAACTTAAAAATTATTTTAATCTTATCGCAAGATTAGATATTTTAGGGTACGATGCCATATATTTTTTCTCTGTGGGATTGACGACGGGTTCCCCAAAAATTTGGACTGTAGACCAGTGACATATTTATGTAAATTTAACCGCGACGGTAACTTATATTCTAATCCGGTTTTGGCAAAAATATTTCTCCTTTGATTATTATTCGATTGGTTTCGAATAAACATTTTATTTGAATTTTAATAGTTTTCATTGAGCAGTGGTGCGAATTTATTGCGTTGTAAAGATAATATTCCACCGAGTTTAAATTAGATTAGGCATTTTCAATCACCTTTATCGTAGCATAATTAAAATTTTTAAGAAACTAATAACTAGACCATTATCCTGGACTTCAGTGGGTTTATATGGGCCATAACATTAATTTGATACCCTCTACAGACGCTGGTACCGGAAGTCTATCAATAATTCAGTCTAACCCCCGTATTTATAGCGCGTTAAATAAATTAGATGGTTTTTAAAACAGCAATTTGTTGCAAATTTATTAATTTATATTCAATTTGAGTCCGTAGCTCGGATATTATTTTAAAATGGCTGCACTCGGTGTTTCATTATTCTAGAAATGTAGCCACTATACACATTTTCTGTATTTTAATAGAGGTATTGTTAGCTAAGTAAAATAAAGATCTGGCTTTTTATGCAATTTCGTAAACAGCGAGTTTCACACAATTTTAAGAGGCCTAAAGTAATATGAGACACATTTAGTTGTTTCTTTTTGGAAACCCTTGACAGTGGTTGTGTACAAACTACGCTAAACCACCTCACTATAAAAATGTTGCAATTTGTTGGTTGGCAGGTCTCGTAAAATCATGTTAAACACCCTGTGTTTAAAAATGATCAAAATCCGGCGAGGCCTTTCAATTCTGTAATGGCGACTTTCAATGAATTAATTTAATTACGGCAAGAGTGTAAGAAAAAACGAGATATTTAGTGAGTCACTTTACTCCATTAGTTGTGGAATATTAACATTTTACGTTTAATAAATTTAAAATTTTAATTAATTCCGTTCGAGTCGTTTGTAATATCCAGAAATGTTTATGAGAGGACAACTTTTTAATATGACATTCTATAAATATTTATGTCTGGTCAAAAATGTTGCTGTATTAGAATCGAGCTAGCTCCTAATTGACCACTCTTAGGTCCGGTTCACGCGCTTTCCTGACGCTGGGTTCTTCTTGTTGCAGTATGACGACGGCATCCACCCTGGGTACATGGACGGCGGCGCTGGGGCGGGTTTGTACGAACCCCACGTGGCTCACAGGCCGGGGTTGCAAGGACTTCACCATTCACCCCACCTGAACCATGCCATGCATCCGTACCATGCGAACCATGTCAACCCAACCGCCAACCACGTCATGGGTGGAGCGGTGCCGGACGTCGGCAAAAGGGACAAGGACGCCATCTACGGGTGAGTCAAGCTGACCACGACATTCCCCAAAACCGCTAACGTGGTGATTAACTGGCGAAAAGGACAGGTTGGAGTCGTGGCACGAAAAAATTTTTCAATTTGATGGTGTCATTAACTGTTAGTTTGCTGCCAATATCTCCGATTTATTTGATTTGCCTTTAGCATGCACGGTTGAGTCGGGAAAGCTTAAATCCACACTCGTAATGCTTTTATAATACGCAACAATAAATATAAATTTTTCGATAAGACAAAGATTTTATTAATGAATATGTCAAGAGAATAGAGAAAGACATTTTAAATATTCTAGCCGAAGGCTTTAAGTTTGGTTTTTCATTTCCAGATTGCATGCATGAGCATTAACGGCTTTGATTATTAAAATAATATCTCCGAGTGTCGTGAATTACAGCAAAACACAATTACGTAGATGGATTCAGCAGCTATTAAGACGACACGCCCAGTGCGGCCTGGTATTACTTAAAATTGCCGAGTATTATGAAATTTCTACCAGAAAATGACAGTGGAGTGTTTTTCAATAAGTTTACGCACCGTGTAAATATCTTAGTTAACTAAGTATTTAAAAAACTATTATTGTTATCTAACAACCATTACGATTGTACTATCACAATCGCTAGCAAAAGTATGTTTCTTATTATAAACATTCATCAATGTTGAAAAGTTTGACTGTATTTTAATTTCTGTCACATTTATTTTTTTAATAAATTTTTGATAAGAAATTTGTTTATCTGAGATATCCTACATACCTACCAAATGTAATGACTGTAATGAGTAAGATAATTTGAACATATATACAAATTTTTCTTACAAACTAAAAGAGTTAATTTGCGAGCAAGACAACATCCGGCTTGAATTCTTGAATTTGGTTTATCCTGTTTAACCCCATGGTTGATGGCCGGTCTTTATCAGAATTTTAACAAAGACAGTTAATTTTAAGAGAAAATGAACTATAAATTAGAAATAAAAAAGTTAAATATTTTAATAATTTTTGACTTAATGGTCTTAAGTCTTATTAAGGCTACAGTATAGGATTTTATCGTAATTGTTTTAATCGGTGGCAGATGGGGCGGTGTGTTTATGTTTAAATTTTGAGTTATTCGTGACCTATAAACGGAAAAAAAATAGTTTTTTGGAAATAAAATAATGTTGAGTTGCATGTGCGGTTCAGTGATTTTTCCCGTTCCTTTTTGGGATTTTCGACGCTCCAAGTTGGTGGTCGATAAAAGCTTCGGATTGTCTTGTCGTATTTAAAATATTGCCATTGCATTATGCATTTCAAATGTTGACTAGAATCGTAAATAGACCTATTGACGTTTTTATATCCTACAAGCATCATTTAAAGCAGTGTTTTTCGCCTCCCCCCTATAATCGATTTACGAGAGTGTCAGTTACTTATTGGAAAGGGTTAATTAAATGGACACAAATTTGTTATACACTGCTATCAAACATTATTACCCAAGGTTTATGAGTCGATTTAATTATAAACAGTGAAATAGGTACAACTTAAACCGACTCACAGTTGATGACCTTTCCAATTCGAACAAAATTTGTTTAATATTTCGATTTCATTGAATAACTCGGGGCTAAATTTCTATTTACGGGGCACTTGGAGTGAAACTCCATTGGAGATCATCGTCTCATTAAAATAACAACAGTTGCTGCAGTCAAGAGTGGTGTTTGCATTTCTTTTCTCGGTTAAATAAATATTTTAAGAAAACATTTTTTCGATTTTACTTGTTGGATGTGCATTAAAGCAGCCGTGGCCAACTGCAGTGCTTCTCAAAATAAACAAAATTTCGATTTCTGGACGCCATCGCAGTCTGCTCCTTTCCTTCGTCCCGTCATTAACTAAATTTCATACCTTCGGGTCAAATAAGCCATACTTAAAATATGTAAAATAGTCAAACGCCCACCTACTTTATACCACAGACAATAAAAAATGTATAGCTACGAGGAAAAGATAGTGGCCTGACATATCATTGTACTCCAGTTTTTAATCGATTCGATACACAAAAAATAATAAAAAACAATATGGCACCCACAACGTGAAACATTCACTGGATCCATTATGGAGCAGGTAGGCGTATAGAAAAATTCTATTAACATATTTGGATTCCTCCGGGACATTTTACATAATAGTACCGAATTTCATTATGATACTATGCATAATAAAAGCGTTATTAATGATTATAAAATTCATGAAATTTCGGTGCATTTTTATCCGAACAACCATTTTTTTTTATAATAATTGTTGTCCAAGCGATTTTACAGTCTTTATGCGTAAATTTGGCAATTATAAAGTTTATAGCAGTTATACAGCGTGTTCTAATGGAAAACGGCCTATTAATTTTATCTTAAATGGTAATAACAATTAGGAAAAAAACTTTTATTTAGATTTTATTTCAATTAGTGAAACAGCCCTGTTTTTCATTTGATTTTCAGTCGCCTGTCGTAAGGGATTTACAACCGTAATAAAAACCGGTGCTTCCCCTCAATTTACCAAGAATAATAAGAGATAGCAATGATGAGCAAATTAAAATTCCGGGTTATCCATACAGTTGTCTCAGACGATTATGACGGTAGTGTTAAATTTGTTCGTAAATATTTGCTAATATACGAGGTGTTCGCTTTTGTTTGTCTGCCCTGACACTTTTAAATCCGGTCCTGTCCGTCCTTTCAAGCAATGCGTCTCGTAAACGTACAGCAGTCGTAAAACTTCTTCACATAATGAAACTTTTCGTCAAAATGAAGAAATAAATTGGTTGTAAAAATACCTAAACAACAATAACTATAAAATGACGTCATTATCTTATACTTAACGGCCGGCTCGTTTTGGGCAAAAAGTTTGTCATTTCGTGATGTATTGATTGTGTGCAGGTCCGGCTCGGCCACCTGTGGCCCGATCCGTCGGGATCGATTCGATAGATAATGAAAGCGTCATTACGCATACGTGATAAGCGTGCGTAAAAGTTTATGGAGCGGACTGCGTTTTCCGTCGGATTGTTGGGCTTCCGCTACCAAACCCAATATTTGCCCAGCGCTTGGACGACACTGTTTATTTAAAGGTGTCGGTAATTACTTGGCGCGTACATGTTTATCTCTGTACACACACTGTATACTGCGTTTACCCACTTAAATACCACCTAAACGAGCCATAAAAATAAACGGCTCGTCAGCTGCCACAAGATTAGGTCCCCGACCGAATTACCCAAACAAAACTCCTTTCAGACTTATTAAGACCGGGCCAAAAATCCATGTTATCCGCTATCTGCAGAGCCGTTATCAGACGATAGCTCGGCTACCGATTCGATTTTATCGCGCCACCATAATTCTCCCTGACAATGGAATTTTTCATATAAGCTCCACGAATATTTTGATAATAAAACTGGTTATTTATACGTAAATTACATCAAAGTAAATAATCTTACAAGAGATTAAATATTTACCCGATATATTAGGTCAGTTATCGGTGTTCACTTTGCAGATGTTTATTGTAATGCTTCAGATATACAAAACATTTTTTAACTCGTGTTTAAAATGTTTTGTTTTGCAAAATCCACCAATTTGTTAGTACCAAAAATAAAGATCTAAATCAGGATCACCTTTCGCCACATTAAATAGGCGAAAATATCACCCTCGTCCCCAAAACAAACACATTGTGCCGATTAATATGTTTTCGGACGCATTATCTCCCACGAATTCAATCTAGTCGTTCAATTTTAAAAGAGATTACTTGTAAGCAATATCATTTATACATTTAATGACACACAAATAATAATCAATCATAATAATGACTGATATGTCCGTATCGACATTATAATAATTACTGCAAAATAAATCTTGTGGGTGTTTGGATAAAGAAATCACACTTATTGACGTGATTTTCAATTTTGACGGATTAAAGCCAATACAGATTTACCTAATCCACGTTGCACGCGTGGGACAACAATTAAACAAAGTGTACAAAAGACGTATGTGCACGTAAAATAGGAGACATCGAGATATTCGGATATACAAACTGATTATGACTTATATTCAAATCAGTGATAGGCATAAGCAAATCCAAAAATGATAACTTGATAACTAACCAGTTTTTTAAATGTAGAAAAGTACGACAAAATCCAAATTTTACCATTTTTCTTATAAAAATAGTTTTAAAAATCCAAAAATGTGAGCGAATGTACAGTTGCAGTCATAAACAATTAATAGGTAAAGTGAGCGAGGCGTAAATTCTCTTCACTTTAAAAAAGCTGTCAAAGCTCTTTGTTGCCGTCGTTGCAGAAACAAAATAAAAGAACTGAACATCTAAATTAGAAATAGAAGTGGAAGTCGTTTAATAATTCACAAGTTAGTGTTCGTTCTGAAGCACAACTGTGATTAAACCAACATCGCGATGCAGATATAATTTGGTAACTTTGAAGTTTGCATTTCACATGTGTTTGTAAATAAATGTCCAATTTGACTTTCATTGACCCGACTTTGAAAACAAGTGCGGAACATATTTTCGCATAATTAATAAATTAGCGAAAATAAGAAATGTTGCTTGGTCGTTGAAATTGGGTTCAGCTCGAGTGAGCGTTTTTTATTGGGTTCGGTATGTACGGGTTAAACAATTTAACGGTACATCTTGTGGATAAAACCATAACAATTTTAATGGTCTTCGATTCGCAATTACGCAATTTTATCCGATAATAACGGAGACGTTAGAGAATGACAGTAACGCGGACTTGCCCCAATAACTCAGATTAAATAAAATAAAATTTATATTGAAATTATCATAATAACGAGGAAATGTTGCCTCTTTATTAAAAAAAGGTCTACATGTCTCGATAACTTATCTTCAATTATCTATATCTCGAGGAGCAATTATTGTGTAATGCACCGAACCGGTGAATTTATTAAATATAGTCATACTATGTGGTGCAGATAAAAGGCCGCAACGGATTCTTTCAATAACATTCGATAATTAATAAAAAATCTTCCAAGAACCGAGAATTGATCCTTTTCCATGCGTCACAATTTACAGAAAAGTATAGTTTTAAAACCATAATAACAGGATGAAGACAAACTTCACTACTGCTCTTTAGAACGACACTCCCATGTTATTAAATCAATTTCTGCTCAAATTGTAGGTTGCAGCTAACTAATATATTTTTAAAAGATACAAGGAAGTTCGATTAATAGTTTTTCGCTCACTTGGATCTATTGAACATAACTTTCTGTTGTGTTAAAAATTCACTGCGAGATGTCAAAGTTTTATTAGAGAAGTTTCAAAGACATGTTACGTAGAAAAACGGACCGACCGGACTTTGTCAGCGTCGCAGCCATTATATCATTGTAACAGAAAGTGTTATGTTACGTACTTTGTAATTAAATTAATCGCAATTGAACGTCCTTTGGTTTTGTTGTGTAGCATATTTTAAAATATTTTATGTTAAAACCAAGTTGCAAATGTTAATGAACCAAGTTTTAAAATTAAAAATAACTGCGATTGTGGACTTTACGGAAGTTTGTTTAATTAATATTTGAGAGGGTACCACTGTTGCAACAATTTACGTCAATGTTTGGGGATCGGATTGTAAAATTGTCACACTCATGCGGTTTCTTGTCATCTCACATAAAAGAAAACAAACAGTTTGATCCTTTCCATTGTGACGTATGTTTTTATCAGACAAGAGAATATCCGACAAGTTTAGTGCAGTAAAAATTGAGGAGAAATCGTTATTCTGCATTCCAACAAGAATCATTTTAAAAGATCATAAAAGTTTTATGTTCACACTTTTAAGAAGTTATTAGAAGAAAATGAATCGTCTTTTATTTGACACTTTGTTTTCCTAATTCGCCAAAATAAATACAATAAAAATTAAAAATTATTTAAAGAGTCATTTTACATTTTAGGATTATCAAAACTGTTATCACTGCAAAACATTCAAAGCGATTTAGCTTTTGGAAAGCCGACTAGTTAACGAGCGATTTATCTCAAGTCAAAATGCTTTGCTGAGCATTTTTCTTCCAGGAGATTAATTGTGTCCAGTTTGACCGTGAATGAATCTTTGGGTATTTTTCCTTATGAATGGATCCGAAATACGCGTTTCTAAAAGCTCGCATTGCGTATAAATCAAACGGAATGTCTTTTATTATTAGTAAAAGTATTATAAACAGCGATATAAAAGGGACATTATCGAGAGTTGTCTCGGATAACCCGCGACAGCTCTTGAATGGTGTCTATCAAATAACGTTGAGCACAAGACGCATTCATAAATGTAGCGATTTATTTATGGCGTGCCATCCTCGGATAATTTACGGGTCAAAGGATTGAGATAGCTGTGGCCACACTTGCTCTCGCTTGTTGTTGTTGTTTTCGTGACCAATTCTGTACGATGATCTCTTGTAACCGCGATAGTCGCAGATGTTGCAAAATTACCACAACCGAAATCCTGCACCAGTTTGCAATGGATCCACAGAACCGGACTCGCTGTGTGTGGGGCGACCTTCGTCAAAAGGGACCATCTGTGCAGAAATCGCAGAGAAAGTGATTTCCTCGAAGGCCGATTTTGACTTTTGTCTAATTAAGACATTTTCCTAAAGCAATCAAGATAAAGGATTTGATTGGCAGACAAAAAGAAATGTCGTAATTTAAAAGCACCCAGGTTTTTGTTCGAAATATTGCCACAAGAGAGATTTATAGATTAATGCTCGGATAATTAATTTGACACATCTGTGACACACTATTTCAAATTAACTACTATTAAATGAAGAGTTTCGTGATGCTAGCCTGCAATAAATAACGACATTATACATACTGAACTTCATGAATACAACGAAAAATAAAACAAAGATTTGTTGTTACATCAAGCAAATTGGTTCGTTATCAATAATTAAGCATGTTTTTAAAAAGAAAGCAAATTATTCAAATCACTCCCTGGATTTGAATTTGCTAAGAACGATTGAAATTCAAATTTAGCTGTTTTAAATAATATGAGATAAAAGTTTACAACAAAATCGAATTAGACACCATATTAGGACACCTACTTTAAATTTATTTTGAACAACAATTTATCAAATTGTCAATCAAACAATATTTTAATAACACTTTTATAAACTAAAATCACATGCATGTCTATTTGGATTACTTATTAAATAAGTAATCCAATTATTATTAAATAATGTTAATTTACTAATTTTGATACAAAAGTTTCATAGAGATTATTAGAAAATTGTAAAGGAATATCTGTGATCCACAAGACCAAAAAAAATTGTCTTAATGACGAATAGCGTTCTGATCTTTGTAAAATCACGAAATTCCACATTAGTCTTTGTTTATTTGTTACCATATCTTAGTCCTTTTGAAAATATGCAAATTACTAAAGCCTTCACATATTTTTTGGAACCAATACCAAAAGGGTACCATCAAATCGTAGATTAATCGATAAGATTATAGAACATATGTATATAAATAAATAAATGGCATTTTAATGTAGGCGTGAGAATGCCTAGTTGTTAGATTCCTAGAGTTGTTTGTTACAATCTCGCTTTTGTTAGTCTTGCAAAAAGTGCAAAAAGTGTTGTATCGTTTAATAATAAAAAAAATCTTCAAATTTTATTTTTTTTATTTTATCAACAAACAAAGTGCATGTCCAGAGTCTTGGTAGTATGTATTTCAGTTAGTTAGAGAAAATATTTTCCTAAAACTAGAAATTTTTATTTAAGAGCAGCCTCGTTTTATTACCTGACACCGTCTAGTTTTACCAGAAACAATGTGATTTAAGTCACTTCATCAAAGGCACTAAAGGCGATAAGTTGTCGACAACCATTATAAATTCTGCCAGTACCTGGAGAAAGAATGACAAATAACAGTACAGTTTTGCGTGAGAGGTGATTTGTCATTTTAACGAAAAGTTTCTCAATCAACAACTATTGCAATTTTTTTCCCATTTGTTCGAGTACGAACACATGCCTGTCCATCTAAGCATTCATAAAAGAGATCTACATTTGATGATAACAATGAACTGAATTTAAAACGAGTTTTTTCACAATTGCAAATCGCGAATTCATTCACTTTCGGTTTGAGCAATGTTGCCTCTGAGTGAAATTATTTTTGCGTTTGTTTGATTTGGAGCCGTTAATTTTATTAATAAAATTTGACGCGATCGCTGTTATTTTAAATAAAAATACCACAATAAATTGATATCTAAAAATAAAATTACAAGCTGAATGACCAGTCTGAAATGGTCAGCTCGTCCGCAATATTTGGATTCTATTTTTAATTTTAAATTCGACATGACACGGATGATTTGTAAATTCTGACATAGCAATATCGCGTCAAACCTGGGAATTCTCACTGGCCATTACGAGATATTAGTATTTTTGTTTATTGTGTGTCGGTGCGTGTGACTGTAGATCCCATGTCGGCTTAAATTTTCCGTTAATGGTAGAATTAATGATTTTGGGTCTAGAAAATCTCACGCGAAACCATCGATCACCCTGATGGTTGTCGTTTGGTTTGAGTAATGCGTCGAAACGTCGATGTTTTTTGGCGTGCGTCCGGTCAACGTACGAGACATGTTAATTATGAATGAAATCTGCTTAATAATGTAGATAATAAATCAAATCGTTAACAAATTGCCCAAAACTAAATAAATAAATTAAATTAAATCAAATTTACGATGTCAAATTAAAGGTTTATTTTCAAAATAAAAATAATAAGTCAGAATGTAGCGTGTTTACAATGCAATTAGCCACAAAAAATTATCTTAATGGCCCCTTTTATTTATTAACAAATGGCCGATTGAAATCCTCCCATTGATAAGTTTTGATGAGGATTTTCTCGTATACGCACTTATTTTACGACAATATTATCGTGCTCAAAGAGAAAAATAACACACAAAGGTCACAACGAAATTATTTTATAACGTGGCAGTATGTAAATAGCAACACTAATTTATGTGGACAGCCGTACAAGGCGTCCTCAACATGTTTCTTTTTTTACAATCTTCTTTAATCAGTTAATTATCTCTTCGATTTCAACTCTCCAATCTTTTAGGATGATGAACCAAAAACCGCCATTTCATCACTCCGTCATGTAGTTTTGATTAAAATTTTTTAAGAGTTTGGTTGATGTCACTAGTACTTTTAGAATAATGCGATAGCCTTTGACCGGGGGCCCAAAATCAACTTGATACGGATTTAAAACTAGTTTCATTTCGTACTGACAATTGTTATCACGATTTTTTGAAATGTAAATAATTGTTTAATCTCGATTAATTAATTAGTTTGAACTATAGTATCGAAGATAAAAATTAAATTAAGGAAACTGCCTTAGAATTGTTTTGCAACGAAGAAGTAAACTGGAGGATGGAGTACCTACTTAAAAACTTTAGTGTCTAAAGATTTGTTTAGAAGATTTGACGTCATATTTCTAACAATTAAAATGTGCAAAAAGTAAAATCTCTCAGTGTAGTGTTAATTTATAGTCATTTAATTGTCTTATCGCTGTAAAAATTGATAAAGTAATAAAGAGATTTATTGAAAAATATATTTTTGTTTTTATTCTTATCTTTTTTCACCAAATAAATCAAACTTGTTACACCATGTTTATGTTTATTTTGACAGATTTTGAATGCCACAGATTAGCAAAGTTTCCTTAGAAAAAAAATCTAGTTAGATCGTGCGGTTGGAGGAAACTATTTCCACATAAATTTCGAATCAACTATATACAAATACTATATACAAATATTTGTAAACCCGCTAGGAACAGAATTATCATTAAAAATAAGACCTTCAAAAAAATATTTTTGGACTTTTGTCACCAAATTCAAAACTAGCTCTTGTACTTGTAGCATAGGACGCATATGAGATTAAATCTGGGATCTCGTTTCTATGTTCAATTAATTATTGGAACTGCGGCTATGAAAAAGTGCATTTATAAACACTCATAAAACAAAGTCATGCTATGATTTAATTAAATCAGCAATCTTGCTGGCAGTATTTTGAGCACATGAATGCTCGAATCACTTGCATGAATGGCACAACCATGAAATCACATTTGCTTTTTCCCTTGGGCGAAAAATCTGTAGAACTTTCCCATCACAGTGTTGAAAGATTCGCTTCTAGCGCGGACCTGGGTGGTCCATCCTTGGCTCCCGTTGAACTTTAGCGCACTATTCTTGAATCGATGTTTGTATTGTAATTTTCTTTTGCAGTCACCCGCTGTTTCCCCTGCTGGCTCTCATTTTCGAAAAGTGCGAGTTGGCAACGTGTACCCCTCGAGAGCCTGGAGTGGCGGGAGGAGATGTCTGCTCCTCTGAGTCGTTCAACGAAGACATAGCCGTTTTCTCCAAACAGGTAAGCTTCCCATCTGCGGGTGTGTGTTTTCATTATTTACATTTGATATCCAAACTTTGCCTTATCAGTTTGATTAGCTTATCGCGTTCGATAAACACGAAAACACATGTAAAACATCTCCAGAATTTATATTATACTCGAAATAGCTAAGATAAGGCTACACGCATTGAATCGTTTATGTGCTGACCGAGACCACTACGCACATATTTATTTACCAACAACCTGGCAATTGTGCTCCTCTTCTGACAGACAACACACAACAAAATTATGTATGAAGAATGGAGAGTGACAATTTATTTTAATTATGGCTCACGTACGACAAACGCCGTAACGTGATTACTGATTACTATTCATGAAGGAATAATATGGAAATGAAAATAAAACAAATAACATACTTTTCATGATTTGTTACTGTCATTAAATTTTATTCAACTCGAATCTATAGTATATGAAAATGTCTTGTGTGTGGATACATTATTTATTACAGCTGGCACTTAATTCCCATTTTTATGACACATGATACCTATTATTAAAAATATTATTTAATCATCGCAATATTCTTCGCCATTGTACTATTTTCGGTTATTTATTACGTATTATGAGGCGCACATTATTTAAATGTTACCTATAGCTGAATTGAATTAAAATTAGAAGGCTTTTTTGAATTAATTAACCAAGCCCACAGCACAGACATCGCAAATATTGGACATACTTACCAAATACCATGACTAAGCAATCTAGGTACTAGAACCAAAATATAGATTAAAAAAAGGCTTGTCCTCTTTACTCTAATTAACTGGCCACTCAAGTTTTTCACCTAAATCAAATATTTAAGATCTCCACATTGTTTCAGCTAAATTATAGCTTTCAGAATGTCACAGTAATTATTACAAATGTACATTCATAAAGTTAAACATGCATAACACTGCCAGAGAACTAAAATTGTTGAGCTAAGTGATGGTGCAATATTCACTACAGAATCGGTTTAATTATTGTTTTCAAAATTGTCATTAATGTTGGAAAAAGTTTAATATAAATTTATTAAGTATTATCATTTAACACGTAAAATACAAATACTACAATGAAAGTTTGCATCTAATTACCATTCTGAATTTGTATTGGAAATGAGCCGGATTTTTTTTTGTAGGTGTTTTGTAGTACAGCGGGATTAAGAATGAACTTCGGCGGAAATATTGTTTGATATGTCGAGTAGAAACAACGTCATAAATATCAAGTCCAAACAAAGTTCAAGTGGAAACAGATTTTGCTGTTTATTTTTCCATTTTTGTCGGTGCAAGCATTTCAATTAAACAAAAACTTGGGTTACAAATTCAGCTTCCGTTTAAGAAATGTTTTCTGGTCACGTAAAAAATGGTAGCGGTTTCTGGTGGAGTTATGACAGGTTCGCTTGATTTTATATTCACCCAATGAAAATTTATTGAAACTTGATATGCATACAAGTCTTGAATTAATGTCGCTGTCGTAGAAAATTATTTTCTGATCTTTTTGTGAGTAAAGTGCATTTCGACGTGGCAACTCGGGATCGCTGAAATGCTCTTTTCGCCGTTAATTTCGTGTTATTGTATAAATCTTGTCCGTTGAGTGTTGAGCCAGTGCCAGGGATATTCTTTTGGACACGGAAGCATTTCGCGGAGATAAATAATACGTTGTAGGCCTCGTCGTTTAATTCGGTTTGTTTAGTCTTTAAAACACTCACAAATGTGCTCTCGTTTAATGTAAACACACTTAATGGCTTACAACTTTTTGTCTTCACCACAACAACCATCGAATTGTTCGCCTGTTTATCTGTTATTTTCTAATTATTGGACGAGAAAAGATCGTAATTGGGGGGTAAGTTGGGAAGTGGCGATCTGCTCCCCTTGCGTGTAACAGGAAACGGTCCCTCTTTCCCCCCGGTTTGGCAGCTGAAAGTGTAAATTTGCCTAACTGTATTTATTTATTCCTCCATTATAATTCGTTAAAGCGTACGCATTCAAATTCATACCCTCCGATTTATCCGACGGGTGCGTACAAACAAAACCAGAGACAGAACTAGGGTGGCTCTAATTATAAAGTCAAAATCCCATCATTGCCGGATAGGGGTCGATTAAACTGGGAAAAAAATTAGCGCAAACGTAAAAGTTGCATCAAACGGCGTTTCGTTACGTAAAATGTACGCCAGGCTCGTGAAAGCGGCGTAAAACGACCCCGTAATGGTTATGGGGCCTTCCCGGCCTTCTTAAACGTACTTCGAAGGGTCTGCCTAAGTGATTCACGAGATAATACGCTCCGGTGCTGCACCATTATTATTTATCATTGGCCGATTTGTTTATGGAACCACAGAAGGGTTCTTGTCGATCTCTAGCCAAAAGTTACAATAACAGAGGGTGCCCGGAGGCATTACCACCAAACATCAAATGCCTTAATGTGTAATAATGTACGCACAGAGACCGGTGATAAGTACAAGTGATAATAAAATGGCAGGTAGCTTCATTAGATAATAGCTGTAGTTGTTTAGATCCTTGACTGGTGATAAGCAAACGAAAGCACTTCAACATGTTTCGTTAATGCATAACGCTCCTAATTTACTTTACACGTTGGGCCTTTTATTACAATGATATTAGACGCTCTGGGAAAACATAAATTAACATTCCTTCAAAAAACTCTTCATTCTAACAAAGATTGATAAGATAAATTGGTACTCCACTTCTGCCATTACCCTACACAATCCATTAATTAAAACTATCACTCCAACGATTCAAGAATTTGAAACGCTATAGAACTAAACTAACTAGCATTTAAAGAACCAAAAGTTGTGCAAATCAATTTTCTTTATCAATAGTTCATTACATCTTCTTGGAACTTCCTTTAATACCGCCTGATTATACTTAAATTACGTTAAAATCGGTAGCTTTTTCTTGAATTACCAGTAATCTTGTACAATGTGATAAAGCACTTATTGCAATCTATCTAAATTTATTTTATTACTGTAAAAGTTCCCAAGGGGCCAGCTATTTAATCAGTTTCATTTAATGCGTTAATTCAAAACCAAGGTTTATTTCCGTGGAAATAATCACAATCATATCCAGAGTAATAAATCGTTGTGAAAAGTTAGCTCACGACTGAGTACTAACCATTATAGGTACTGTTACGGCTCTGTCTTTATGTCCTTGTTTATAACTTTATTTTTATTTCTTGTAACGTAATGTTTGATTTCACTTAATTAAAATTAACTACAATTGTTGCGAAAATTGTAACAAGCTAGGCCAACGTAGGTCTAACTTTGACCTACGCCAAGACGCACTGCAATGTCATTCATTTCTAGATGCTTGTTATAAAACGCGAAATGTTTTAAACGGGTGATAAAACCGTGTTACTTCAACTTCCGGACAAAAGCCACCGCAAGTGACTGTAATTGACAATATCATTACTACTATTACATGTTATTTGGACAAATATTATGGTTCTCCGCATACAGTAATCTGAAAATCATGCGTGGTTGTCATTTATGTAAAAAGAACGGTAAACGGAGACTACTATCTTTCAGCAGTCATCTTAAAAATTCTGTTTGGCTTAATGCACGCATTTGCATCAGAACCGGAGATAAAGTACCCTCATAACAGAGTGCAGATATAATACAGTACAATTTGTCTTGGACGAAATCATTGGCGACCGTTAATTAAATGGTCTTTTTATTTAATTAATAACAAATTGGTCTAATAAAAGTGGACGAATAACAAATTCACTTTTAATTAGTACGATTAATGGAGTTAATTCGTCAGAACAAGTTACGTAATAGATCCGTTTTAATGTATCCGATTTAACAAATTTTTATTGTCTTGTTTGGTTGTATGTTGTCTTGGGCTGTCCCCTTCTGGGTGAAAAATGTATGCGACAGTGTGGGCTAATTTACGATGATACAGCCTTAAAAGGCCATAAAACTAAAACCTTGCTAATCTCGTCCGTTTTTAAAAATCTGTGTATGCTTTAGTGATATTTTTAAGTTGAGACAGATGTGTTTCTGAGAAGAGCCCATGTTATATAGGGGGGTAGAGCGAGTGCAGTGAACCTTCAAAACGGCACATCCAACCCCTGGTTGAATAGTGAAAAGAGTCTTTCTCAGGCAACCTTGAAACCTCGGGACACATGCCTCGAGAAACTCGAGATTCGAATTCCTCAGACTCTCTGCATCGTAGCATGGCCCGAAACGTTTCGGACAAAAACAATCTCAATGTGGTATTAATGGAAAGAAATTAATATCGGTTTGGTGGAGGAAAAAATGCCGGAATTTGATACGCGGCTCCGGCTTACCGACTTTTTTTCTCATCCTGACCCACTCGACCAATTCCAAAAACAACATCCAATGCGAGCCGAATTTTGTCAAGTGCGAGGCTTAAACGTGTCAATTAAAAGAGTCTTTGAGACATCACGTTAATCCGCCCTCGCCCCCTTTTCCATCCGGTGGTGGTGGCATTTATGCCCGATCCCCAGTTAACGATATCCTTTTTTAAATGTAAATAGATGCAAAGCGTTTATTTGAAAGTAATTTAATCCTTCAACACTGCATTCGTAAAACCGCTAATGGTTTCTATAAACTTGTGATGGTGATTTTTATTGAGATGTTGGCGTTGACGAAAGCACTAAAAGACATTTCGAAACGCAGAGCTCGGACTCGGGGACATAATCCGAGACACACTATTTATAAACGACGCATCCGCCATCCTACGGGGGTATAAATATTGGACTTGATCACATGAAATAGGCTGCCAAGTGCGCGTCACACCAAAATTTTGCAAAATCCTCCTATAAATAAAACTCTTTTGGGATCCTCCTGCACCCAAGGGCGAGGATCAGGTCCGGCCGTAAATCACGAGAACAACCCTGCACGTGGTTATTACGTGAGAATCCGTCGGCCACTAATTAAAAGTGCCTTTAAAATGCCCAACATTGTGGTGGCCCCCGGGGGCACACAATCGGAGAAAAGATTTGTGCATGTACCTGGACGGCCGATTAACTCCCAGATGACAGGCAAGGATTAGAAGGAGCAAAGTCATCGGGCAATTACCACAATGGGCACCACCTAGGTGGAGATTAACGGGCTTGGAGTTGCTCATTTCGACGGCCGCTCCGCGGGGGGCTGTGACGTCAGGATATTGAACGGCACTCGAGCACACCAAAAAATTACCAACAATAACAGCATGCCAGTTATCGGGTACGCATCTCTAACACAATGGCGTACAGGGGGCCTCCGAGCCAACACAATGCCCCCCTTGCACGACTCTGAGCGCGTTCTTGCTGCACAATAATGGATACCTGGCGTTTACGCTTCACCTAAGGCCTAAACGATTAAACTAACTGACAATTTTGGACATCTGCATAACAATCACACTTTATACCTGAAAATCCACGACGCATGGGACGCCCGACGACACCGGACTGAGACTTGTCCCGGAATTTTTCACTCGGTTTAGTGTTATTGGCGTTTCTGATTGGAGTTTGGATCGTTCGGCGTTTTACTGCCCAATAATTGAAAGATTATAACGCATTAATTACATATGTATCATTTGGGTAATGGGTAAAACGTCCTGGAACTAATCAGTTTTTATACGTGACTAATATTAATGGCTTCTGAGACACTACAACCGTGCGGTTGAAGAGTGTAACAAAGTAATAAACTGGGGCATAAAGATATCCTTTATCGAAATATGTAAATAGGTGGAAGGGATACAAATATATAGGCATTGCAAGCCGTAAATTTCAAATGACCGAAAGGTGACAGCCCTGGAAAAGAAAGGGCTCCCTCTTTACTAATGATTTACGACCTAGCCCCTTGTAAATAAACACAAGTGATATTATTAAACCGGGAATTTATAAATCGACCGTTTTTACAAGAGTATATACAGGACGATTAGTTGCATATTTCTGTACCGCATTCTTTGGCGAGGTCTCTCGGTGGGAAACTGGCAAGCTTGCAAAAAATAACAACACGCATTATGTGTATGTAGATACACCTACTTGTTCACAGTACTGCAAAATTTATCTGATTGACTAAAAGGCGCCTGTTTACAATCTACTCATTTTTAGATGATGTCATTCAATGACGATGTCATATCTTTACAAGGTAACGATAGGAAATCATTTACAGAATTTCTAATCAGGTGTTAATCCTAGATTTTCGCAATATCTTAATCCCGTTCACTTTATCGATCACCTTATCGCCTAATCAAACAAATTAAAAACAAAAAGACTCTGATTTATCTGTACGTGCTTAAGGTTAAAAATTGCCAATTTACAGTCACAACTATTGCAAAATATCAACAGCAACTAACCCAATTTTCTCAGCACTAGCCAACAAAACTGATTAGCGAAAAACACCTACTATACATCATTTATAATGGGAACTGAAATTATAAAATGAACGTTCAATTATGTTTGTAGATGATGGTACCAAATGAACCATCATAGTATTTTCGTTTTTAACATAGCTCAACCAAAATACGAATAATTACTTCTCCTAACTCATTATCTCGTTACGAACTAATAATTTACAGTTATTCCCTTGAAATTTAAAATAGCACCTATAAATTTAAACAGTATCTTCAAAATTCAGATATTACAAGTCATATGTGCCATGTGGTATCTTTATTGAATAATTTGCAGCTAATTCCTGACAAAATTTTGATTACGCAGAGTTAGAATCACTAAAATGAATAACAACTAATGCATGTTCAAATAATGGCAACCACTCAAAGTATTCTTAACTTTTTTGCATGTCTAATTGTTTAATTGTATATTTTCAAAGTCTTTAACAAAATGTGGGCAAAAAAAGGATTTCTTATAGTTTATTGAAAACATCACGTCTAGTGACTCTCTAATTTGTGTAAATCTATTTTTAATTAATGTTATAAATAGGACTGATGTGGGTAGCATTAAAGCCTTACCTGGTGCTTCAAGATATTTGCTGTAAAATATACGCAAATATTGTGTATAATTTAATTATCCTGCAATTTTGCAAGTAACCAACAACAAGTATGTAATGTGTGATGATTCCATCGTGAGTCAAAACTTTCAGAATTCAATTGCTGTAAAAACAATCTGTTCATAATTACCTTTTGTTTATGTTTATTTCTGCACACTAATAAAAAAGCACAGTAAAGATACTGCAACAAATTACACAATTTTTCCATGCGAATTAGTAATAATAGCTTCCTGCACCATCAAATTAAGAAAAATAAAATTACTTCAGCATATGCAGTCGCCGGTACAAAAATAAACCTGAAGTGCGTGAAGATAAATTTATGCAGAAACGTGTTGTCATAGGTGTTAATTCGAGTGAAATGTAAAATGTTTTAATGGTTCGAATAGCAGCTGAACCATTATCCAGTTAAACTGCCTATGTTGTAGTATACTGTAGTACAATTTCCATTAAAATTAAATATTATAATTAGCAACAGACCAGAAACGTGTGCTCCGGAATGTAAAATTTCCATTTCGGTCTCGCCGTTAAAAAAGTGCATTTTGTTATTCTTTCTCGATTCGAAAGCGCTGTAAAAACGATATCCCACCAACCACATGTTCGGCCAAAAACCGCCCCCGTTAACAATTCACACACCAACTACTGTCGATTTTTTCCATCGTTCCAATTATCGACGTGTGACATTGGGTGCGTTGTGCAGTTTCCGGTTTTTAATAATCCGAACCCCTCATAGTCCTAATCAGCTGTACTACCTGGCCTATGATAATGATGATGAACAATGCCTAATTGTTAATTCAGTAAAGTTTTGCACCGTACAAAGCGCACGAGTTGGGTGGCAATTTGATACTGTTGGTCGCTTTTCAATGACTAGGGAACAATATAAACTCGAATTACCTGCACCGGACACAATTAAAAAGTACAAATTAATTTACCGAGTGTCCCATGTGTGGGAGGTCACTTACAATCTCAAACACATTAGTTATTGTATTCTTCGGCATAATAAATGACAACGGGTCACTCCACAACCCTTGTTCTTCCGCATTGCTGTGATCAGCCAAGCACGGGAAAATAGGTTTGCCAAGAAAATTCCGTGATAACGTACTTGAACTTGCAACATTTTGTCTTGTCATTAGCTGTACCTTGTTTTTAATGCGAATGCAAATCGCTTGCTTTATCAGCTTGTCCACTTTGAAGCGCGAACATCAAGATTTGCATTCATTATTTTTTCAGGTCATTTGCCATACACGCAAAATTTGTAATAACTTTATCTTTTTTTCAAAACTAGAGGCAACATATTACAATACCTGGAATTAACTCGTAAAGCTTAAGTATATTATAATCGGTGCAATAAACTTAATTGACATTTCAATCTCTTTCAGGAAATATTTCTCTTGATTGTATTACTTACGTGGGATACTCGTATTATCACTCAATTAGCGAAATTATAGCTGCAATATTTTTAGTTTGATTGAGATACGTAAAAGTAATTATCGATCATTATTTTCTTCTGTGATAGATCATGGCCATTTTGCGATCTTTAGTAATTCACGATTTTCAAAATTAAATTGTGTTTTAAGACATGGAAGACTACCAAGAATAACAAAGACAAAGTGTTTTTATTAAAAGTCTGCCAAAACATTTTGAATATTTGAAATATCTAAAACCAGTTCGAAGAATCCATGCAGATCACTTGGCTCAATTTGTAGTGATAACTAATTGCTTCTTGCCGTTCCGGCGTAATAAGAGGTACAAATAAGGAAACTTATAGACAGCTTGGATCTAACATATTCGTTAATAATTACTCCATATATAATATGTTGGTTTTGACAAAAAATGCCACAATAGATATTTCTTTGAGTTAATATATCAGGAACAGTTAGTGAGTGCTTACCATATTTTGAAGAGCTACTTTTTAAGAGACCATTCTGAACACGACAAAACACACAATTAAAAACTAGAATTCTCCACAAATCTTCATTATCGTAAAGGTTAAACGACTGCTGGTGCAAGTTTGTAAGTCAAACGAATCGCGACTGCAAGTAATTTAAACCGCAATGATTCCAGCCAAACAGCAATTTACAAGTTTCTTTCATCTTATTATGAGATCAACTGTGGAGTTTGATTTGTATGAATATTCAATTTGGTCCCTTCGCGTATGACAATTCTTGTGGCGTCCTCTACTCTGTCCATCTTTGTCTTCTGTCGTTGCTGCTAATTTACTGGCCCGACTAATTAAAAGGTGACGATTAACGACAACAAGAAGTGATCGGCATGCCAGTTTAGACGTGTGAGCTATTCGACCTCGCGCTGCAGCAGCAGTAACGGCAGCATTTTACTTTTCTCCTCTCTCGTTTGGTCGAACAATGGTCGTTCCCATACATGGTGAAGACGGGATGCGTTCCACGATAGCCATCGAACAGGCGTCAGACCGATGCTGTCCAAGACATCGAAGACGACGCTGCAATCATCCCAGCATAATCGACAGGCAATGATGTTGGCAATATTTAAATTGATGTTGGTGGAAAAACGCGATCGGTCTTTTTTCATGCTAGAACCGTTTCAACTCACTATTCGTACTGTTTTCACGCATCATTAACTGCTACTATCTGTTAATTAAGGGCGACGTGATTTCTGCAAAGTCACTAGCGGTTTTTCAGGTTAATCTAATACATTTTAGCATTCCAGCGGCCGTAATTGATTTGTTGGTTTAAGTGTGAGTTTTTGCGTTTGGAATGCGTTTTTTGGGTGGATATACTAGCAGCCAATAGGGCGTGCATCCGCTACATGTTGGTAACGGATGTATTTTCAAAATCCCCCGTTTTCCGATAGTGCTCACCCTTCCACCATTACATTTCCATAATGGCACGCGAAAGGGAAATCTTATGGATTTCGAAATTGCTCCCTGAACAAATTCCAGACGACCAAATATCAAATCAGATTTTTATCGTTATTTGTATTTGAATACGCGATTTGCTTTTTTCAACCTGTCCAATTTCATGCCTGACAGTTGAGCAGAGTTATAATTGTTGTGCATCAAAGAATGAATGGTATCAACAGTAGCTACGTGTTTTATTAGTCGAGATTTTAACGACAATAGCGGATTATTCACTTTACAACATAATGCCTCTTTATTTAAAATGGGATAAATTGAAATTGAATTGTTATTGCCACCGTACGTCGCACTTATCTGCATAAATACCGAACTAGGAGTGGCAAAGTAGAAGCATGGAATTGCGAATTTTTAATTCTATTTGGTGCGATTACGGCGATCTCGCCCCTGCATAACAACAAGATCGCCAAGTTCCTCCGATTTATAATCTCAGCGAGTTCGAATGCTCCTCTAACGACGTTTCTTAATCTTGGTTGTGGCACTAAAATGATCGCCTGAAAATGTTGGCACGTTAACTGGATATAAATTAATGCCAGCAAATATGCAGAGTGCCGGAGCGACAGAATGCTCGCACACATGTGGTTTTAATTTGCCATCGAAAACACCCACTCTCCAACCCCGAAAAAACAACTTTTATCGGAATTCCACTAGAAATAATTGATTTAATTAGTCGCTGGAACCAGAACCGTACCGGGACGAATTACACAAAATCTCGTCAGACACAATGGCGAGGTTCTTTCTTCGCCGAGGCATACATGCGAAGCGTTCTACAAAGACGATCCAGTTTAGTCTCCGGGCTCTCAACAAAAGGAGTTTGCCTGCATTCTATTCATTCCGGCTCACCTGTGTACCTGCATCCACATCCTGTGCTCGCTGATAGAATAGGGCCTTGTTGCCAGCTCCGGCGTTGCCCTTTCTTCCAACAACGCCAACGATTAAAAAATAATTAACAACGAAAAATTCCACCGCGGCGACGCTTTTTTTCTGTAGTATTTTGACCTACATATCATAATTGACGTCAGGCTCGCGCCTATGGATCCGCAATTACCTATAAATCTAAATTGTGACGGATAAAGACATTCCTCGCAGTTCTTTCACTCTGCTAGTGCTAAACCGAGCGAAGACTCTTAATTATAGGATATCACTAATCAGCAATTGTGTTCTGGAAATGATTGCTGCACTTTTTGCACAGCTCCACGACGCTACAAATTGCCTGCAGTTCGAATGGAAATAAGAAGCTGCACAAGCCATAAATTTAATTGGTATATCATTTAATGCCGTCAGCTTTAAATATACAGTTTACTGTAATAGGATAATTGCACTTCTTGGTTTTACCGATCTTGGTTGTCATTGCCGTTACTAACAGGAACTCCAGTATTGCTCGCCAACCATCAGCATATACTAATCCGATTCAGCGTTCCAGTCAAAATGTATCCAACGGTTTGTTTCTCATTCCGATAAAAAAGTCTATCATAAGCTGGTGGAATTAATTCAATTTGGTAGTCCATTAAATTTGGCGTTTATTTTGTTCGATTAAAATTCAAGTCGGCTGTCGAGATGAGCGCTTGTTTGTGTATAAATAGCTTCTACACCAATTAGTTTTATCGAGTGACTTAATGACGAGAGAGCACTTATAATTCGTTGCAGATTCGTACGAGGAAAGAAGGACAATTTGCCATTTCGGGGCCATAAAACTCACAGCCCTAATTATAGTCCTATAACGACATCTGTCAAGGAAATTATTGCCTTTACACTAAACTGTTAACAACGTGTAGTGTCGATAAGTAAACATCTTTTAAAAATAGTCCAAGGGCTGGGGCATGTGTCTGCTCTTTTAGGAATTCCATCAAAAATCGACAGCGAGAAAGGCCATTAGTAGGGCTTTAAATGAAAACAATTGCCATGAGTTTGCCGGTCGTAAAAATAGCGAGTTCGGCTCTTGTCGAGGAGGACGATTCTCCGGCCATAAATATATCTCGTGTAGTTATTTACAGACGGGGCATAAATTATTTTACAAGCCCACTATAAATTATTGCCGCATTGTAAACGGCAGGTGATTTTGACCGAAGGGCAGTCGACTTCGTAGTATTACTTTGGTTCGCTACGGGGAATCCAACAAGAAACTCGAAAATTGCCTCAACACCACCCTTTCCGTTCACTTTTCTCTCTCGCTCTTTTAAACCAAACGAGAACCCGCACAAAAGATACCTTTGTGACCAAAAATGCAAGGACACCTTTTTGCCCACGATCGTTCAGACAAAAGGTATCCACCAATTTCCACAAACTATCAAATTGTATTAATTTTAGACACGCCGAAACTAAACAGATTCAAATTCTCCATAAGCCAGGATCGTAACATTGTAGCATTTTAATCTCCATTAGAGAAAAAAATGGTTTATTGATTGAATGATAAATAAAATTTGGAAAACAAAGATTTAAAAACAAATAAATGCTTCACTTAAATCTTTGTTACGATAATAATCCCTGGTGTTATGTGACTCTGATTTTCAATGCGTTTTGAACTTTACAAATCGCTGCACGTCGACAGATTATGATTGATGTAGGATTTATATTTTTAATCTGATTATTCCAATCTAACTGCTCATTGCTTTTTTACTACCAAATCTAATAATGCATCACTCTTATAACCGTTCACATGTCGGCATACGATAGCAAACTTAATTTAAACCATTGTACGTGCTGTTGGTAAATATAATAATATACTATAACTTTGGTTATTGATTGGAGTAAAAATTATAAACTATCACTTGACATTATTTCAGGTGTTTCTCGAAAATTGTCAAAACGTGTTATTATAACTAAGTTCCAGATGCGTATCTGGGCACTTGGTCTTAAATTGTCCTCTTGAGATAAAGACTCTTTACTTATCTAAACATCCGATGAGATGTTGAGTTTATCAAAAGTTAAAATAAAACTTTCCGAAGAAAGTGTTTTGTTTGTAACCCCCAAGACTGGTTTTTTGAAATTTGTTTCACCATTGCCTGTTTGTCTGGCACTCGTACCTCTATAATTGTTGTATGGTGCCCCCTGGGACGAAGTTGGGAAGAGCGTGAGGGTCTTCTGGTGGCCTGAGGGCACGGCTGCGAAGTGAGCAGCTACAACCTTCACACAATGGGTCGCTGCTACGCACCACTGGGTTTCTAATGCAAAAATCACGAACTGTACCATACCACATGTCGCAATGCATATGACCCTCCATTCACTCTTTAAACAGATGAAAACGATGCTGTAAGGCCAACTAGAAACTGTCTCTTTAACGATGCTGTTTGTGTCGTTTAATTAAATTAATTGTTTCAGTGCGGGCTGCGGACCCGAACGGCGTCGTTATTCTAATTTAATCTCTGTTTTCGTAATTGCAGACTGATTTTCAACGGACTACGTGCAAAAATTTGCCCAGAAGGCCCTTTCCCTAAACCAGCTCGAATTTTGCTTTGTCCCTTCTGATGGCTCTGTGTTGTTGTCTTTTGCATTTTACATAATTGTTCAAAAATTACTGTAGAACACACAATCTTGGCGCAAATGCCCCTTTTTAGGTTTTCACCGTTGGGAAACGGCTTTGCCTTAGGGTAAATTGTGGGAAATAGATTGGTGGGAAAATCGTTTTGTTCTTGATGTAGGATTGCGAGGTTGCTGACTTTTCGTGAGTTGCGATGTAATGGCAGCCGGGTCCGGGGTGGGTTCATCTGCCACAAGGGCCTAATTACGCACGCGAATGTTAGCTGTGGCTGTGTAGCTAGCCGGCCGTCGGACGGTTAACATCCTCGTCTCGCCCTTCTAAAGGCATCTGCACCGCATGTGTAATCTAATCCTGTTCAGCTAGTAGAGCTAGTACTTATCGGACCCCTGAAAAACCACATGTCGACGTTCTGCCTCTAACACACGGCTTAATCCTCGCTCAGTTTTGCTCGCTTCCACCAACGAGAGCCATTTATATTCATCGCCAAATCGGTTTCGAAAAGATAACATTATTTATTTCATTTCCATTTGTCAGCTAGTGTTAATAAGAGGCTACTAATGACAGCAAAACATCTAATGTACATTTCACTGTATTTATCTCGTCGCTTTTATCATCTTTTCAGTTCGAGGGTTATCAGAACTGTCTTCTCTGCCTTCTTCCATCTCCCATGATGCAATTCGTTGTTATGGTACCGTTTCGGAGTATGGGCGTCGATATGTTCTTTTTTCTCGACTTTTATCGATTTGAGGTTTCTAGAAACCTGTAAGGCTCGTA
Source organism: Tribolium freemani (assembly GCA_939628115.1). Classification (NCBI taxonomy): domain Eukaryota; kingdom Metazoa; phylum Arthropoda; class Insecta; order Coleoptera; family Tenebrionidae; genus Tribolium; species Tribolium freemani. The sequence goes on from OW626789.1 coordinate 12,654,096, forward strand.
ATCGGAATATAAAAGACTTATTGACGACCTGTTTGTGTTTGCTCGTTTTACGGTACTCTCGGCTGCGTATCATCAAGGAAACGTTTGCCATTGAAATTTATATTCATTGCAATCCATTTAAATCGGCATTCGCTACAGCTCCGCTAATTGAAAATTGCATAAAAACGCAAAGGCATCCGTTATGTTTGCGTTACATGGCTTGAACGCTGCTGTTTATAAAAGCTCGTTATTTATTAATGGCTACTTTACATATTTAGCAACGCTTTGCCTTCGACTCGCTAACAATCCACTAGAAAAAAGACGTCGGCTACTCATAATTAACAGGCTATAAAATTGATTCTCTACCAATACTTTCGCCAATAATTCAAAATCTTGGTCGGCGAAACGCGGTAAAGTGAGGGAGCTTGATCGAAAACCATCGATAAAGGTGGATCTGATGGTAAGATGTAATTAGACGGAGGTTGCACCGCCCCTCGTCCACGTGCCCTAACCGCTTTTTATCCAGTTTTTATTATAATTATAGCTATTTTCTTGGCTGGCTCGGAGCCGATCGTTGTGTTGTTGGAAAAGGTGTTGTAGCTAGACCATGCAGGCGGCCATGACGACAACTTAATAACCAAAAGGGACCCATGTAATTTCAGTTGTCGTCCAGATTATACCCATTTGCACCCATCGGACGGAACGCCCGCTAAACAATTCAATATGCCAGCAAACCTCGTCCGAATGACAATCTCTATTACCGACAACGCCGGAAAATTCGATAAAAATACATTCTCGATGTTAAAACAACTACCGGTAACCTGTAATTTGCGGAACATAGCCTACTGGATTTGTGGCTGTTTCATGAAAATTCACGTTTCACTTTTTTGCATTCGGCTACAATTTGACAAGAATTTCATTTTAGCCCACGAATTATTGAATTTTAAACAAATAAAGGACAAGCTTGCCGTTGTAGTGTCATTTCCATACGAAAATATACATCCACACATCTATGGATACATCAACTTTATTTTTATATTACTACTTGAACAGCGAAGCTGGTCTCTTTTTGTGAGGTGACATAAAGCTTTGGAAATTCGTCAAGTTCCAAGTACCCAAAAGGAGTAAAAAAGTAACGGCAGTAATAATGTGTTAGTTGGTTTTTTACAAGTTGAAACTAATTGGATTTTCTTTTGCAGATCCGACAAGAAAAGCCCTATTACATAGCAGATCCCGAGGTAGATTCATTAGTAAGTATCCAATTGCTTTCGTGTGCTCAGTTGAGTTGTAACATGCATATCTAATCGAGGCTCCATTATTTGCTGATAAAAAAGTAGGCATGCAATGTACCCGATTTATGGTTTCGGTAATTCGAGCCAACTGTAAAATTAATTTACAACATATAACACAAGAGAATTTCGAGAGGCTTTAAAGTGGGCTTTAGTATGTGTGTGTTTTGTGTGTTGGTATGGTTGCATGCCCACCCCCGATATTCGAGTCGATGTTATTTATATTTACATCAGATATCGAGCAACATTTCCATCCGACTTGGCTGTTTATGGTACAAGGACACGTGACGATCTGAACCAGTCGCTTTTTTACCTCTAGAATAGTGAGCCGAGTTGTTGGAACGGAAGGTTGCCCAAAAAGAAAAAAGGGATCAAGACGGGGCCATCCACGAAATATAAACGTTGCTTTGTTGAGACTTTGACGAATTCGTTTATTTAACTTAACGTCTCTTCTACTGACCAGCGTAATAGAGTCTGGCCATGGTCCGTGATGATTATACACAGAACATCATGGGTTATGGCGGGTTTTAATTGCCAGTAGGTTCTGCATGGATTTTGGCATGGTAGTGTCGGCGGAGTGGGTTATTTGCGATTTTAATTATCCGTAGGTGAAGAAGAAGGGCTACCGGAGGACGGTTAGGTGATTTATGATGGTTCCCGCGAGAACAACTGCGCGCACTTTAAATTATTTTTAATGCGAGAAGGGTTGCACCAGCGCTTCGTAATTAAATTCAGTTGGTAACGATATTAGTCGATGTAATGCGGGGTTGAATTACAACGTCATAAGATTACCAGCCGCCCCTTGTTTACACCCGAATATGAGCGATTACCGTCTGTAGTTAACGGTGAGTTATGTTGGTGTAACGCGGGCGGCGGGCGGGAACTTTGAATTTATTGACTGTAAATCAACGTTATTGACGAATTAGCTCTCTCGCACGTATTTATTATAAAGGAAATAGCACCGCCGACAGCTTACCATTAAATTATCGCGAGCCGTACGAAATATATGAGTTGAAAACGTCAAAATGGATCAATTACGATTTTTCCAAGCATCCAGTCATAGCTGGTTACTTAAATAAAATAGGCTTGCAATTAAGTTTGTGGCAAGGGCGACGCTTGATTGAAGAAGAGAATGCCTCGTAGGCGATGAGAACGAACGCAATTTGCACCTCGATGTAGATTTCAACGCTATGGGAACGCAAGGTTTGTTTATGAAGAGTCCGACCACGTGATGTTTTTAACGAGTGTTTGGTGTTAATGTTCCGTTTAAGAGCGTATTGTTGTGCATCCAATGGAGTGTGCGATAACGTTCCGTGGAGCCGAGTACCACACGCAACAAATCTAATTTTTAACATGTCGAAACAGCCGTCAGCTACGGGGTTACGGCGAACGTTTATTTGACCTATGGCCCGCCACGCCACCGCGCGGGTGGTCCGCGAAATCGCAACGCGGTACCCGATACCTTAACATCTGTGAAATTGTCATGAGAGCCACACCACTCTGCTCACAAAGACGCACGATTCCGGCCATTACAGCCAATTTTCTGTTTCGTGAACCGTCCGACCATTGTGATCACTCACCTACACCCACCAGATAAAAAAAGCTAATTCGTACCGGAAGGCACTGATTTATACAATGAAACTCCGACGTTCTTCGTTGCTACAAGTAGCTGTAATCATCTGCTCGTTCATTCACGCCCTTTTTTGTTTCAGATGGTCCAGGCTATACAAGTACTTCGGTTTCACCTTTTAGAATTGGAAAAGGTAAGTTTCGTTGATCATTCCCGAAAGATATCATCTACCCCAACGCGCGAACGCGACAATAGAACAATTTTTAAACCAAAATCATTAAAGCGCTTGAGTCAAACGAGTCTTTAGCATTTATAATATAGTTCCTTATACTGCGTGCATGTTTTTAAGATAGCTACATAAAGATTGAAGATAACTAACATGTATGAAATAGAAAAAAGTGTGTGTTCAATGAATTTTAATTTAATTATAACAATCCAGCTATGGACATTTTAATTAGTAGCTTTTCTCAAACATCCTCTATTATAGCTATTAGGCAGATCAAAGAAACAGATATAGACAACTTTTAGGAACGTTAAGCGAAATACCTTAGACAAAATAATCACCAAACCGTATAACCTACCTAATCAACTCACAGTAGCTCTCAGTTCTCATGTAGCTTTAAATGATATTAAAATTCTGATTAACTTTTATTAAGTTGCTTCTTATAACAATGCTATTGAATTTCGTATAGTTTTTATTAGGTTTAGAGCTACAAGTTGGTGCATAACGAAACGACAATAAAATTTCACTTATTGTAATCTAAAAAATCAGTAAAACATAAAAACTTTGCAAAGCCGTAAAAGCAGTATGCATTCATATCTTTTTATCTCGTCGAAGTTTTTGCATTTTGTACCATTGCCGGAAACATTCATAAGCTTCTGGTAATGGAAGTCGTCACGTGAAAAATTTTAATTGAATAATTTAATTAACACAATGTATACATTTTCATATCTCTTGTGGACAAAATTATTGCAACTTGCAATTTATGTTAATCGTTTGGAGCTGCAGAAAAACACCAAGTGCTACTACGTAGAATGCTCATCCTTATCGTGTTTCTACGCATTTTACCATAAAAAACACTCACAGTACTTACAGTAGGAAATAATAAAAACGGTGTTGTCTAATCGGAAATTTATTTAAGATGAAATAGTAAAAAAACTCCAGCACCGAGATTTATTTTGAATTGATATTTATGGACTCGCATGTGATGTATTCATAATATTTAACGATGATATTTCGTATTCCATTCAAAAGTCGTTATCCATACCCATAAAATTAATATCATTAACAAAAGCTGATTCTGTCTGACAGGTGCTTTTCTATTAATCAGTTTGAAGTTGTGAATTATAGTATAAAATGTTATGTATTGTTTTTATTGTGAAGCCACCGAACTGATAATAGATTTGTCGTTAAAATAAAATTTAAATAAGAATCAAATATATTCTTTTAATTAATTTACACGAAAATACCTTACATTGTTTCCAAGATCTTGCATAGATACATGTAGAATTTGGAATAACTTATCTTCGACGGCTTTAATTGTTTCATTAAGAAGTTTCCCGTATTTCAAATTAGGAAAAAACAGAACAGATTATCATTCTTGTGGTACAAGAACTCTTGTAATACATGACTATTTAAAATTCATGCATTCATGTTTCAAAAATCGTATAATGTAAAACAATGAAACAAACCAGCTTTGGTAGAAGTTGGATTCCTTTACTGACCTTTCCAAAAATTTTCTCAATGGCTATAATCTGAATTTATGGACTAAATCCTGTTAAAGAGAAGTATTACAGTTTCTCGAAATAAAAGTGAGTTTTTCTGATGATGGGATTAAAATTCTTTAAGAATCTAGGTGTATGCATAATGAGAAGAAGAAGTAATGTTTTAATTTAAAGGTAGCTGAGCAGCTGGCTCTAATTCCACTTTCCTTATTTGGTTTCGTTGGTGTGGATTTTTCAAAAGGATTATTTCTCGAAATAATAGTTTATTAGTGGTAGAAATAATGAATGGGTTTGGAGTTGAGTTCTAGAGTGCGATTGGTTCGTTTGCGGGTAAATTTTTAAAAAGTGGGTGTCTTCTCCGACGGCAGTTTAACGATCGTAACGACGTCGTCGCTAATTAGGCTCGTTGAGGCCGTCGCTAGATCGATAACACAGGCTGCGACATCGTCACAATGCACCGGTCGGGTTACACATCGGAGTCCGTCTCCCGGGGGCCTGTCTCAGATTCTCCGTATTAAAACACCGACATGTAAAAATATGGAAATTGCGCGCGGCAGAATGCGGTCCGATCAACCGGATGGCCATCGCGCATCGCTTTGCATTCGCAGCCGCATTTAAATTGCTAAAAGGGGACACTATCGAGCGGTCCATCTCTCTCGCAGCGTTGCGATATTATAATCTTGTTGCAAGGTAAATGCACATAACCGGTTACCCCAGACAGACGACGTCTTTGCCGGCCATCTTGAAACGCGGACGAATGCAAACGAGTGAAGCGAGGTGGGTCCCCGAGGCATCCCTCTGTATACAACCCATATCTAATCTATGTACAGCGGCTCCTAATTTACGGTCTTATTCCATGTCATTAAGAGTATACGGGACGAACACGTTTTCAGGAACTTCGGACCAGACTTATCTCCGCGGACCGATAAGGAAATGTGCCTCTGGACACCTAACTTTGCCGACCAACAAAATCATAACGTTCGCTCTATGCCCATTGGGCAACACGAAAAAACCTGACCATTATTTAAACCCATTATCATGGCTCGAGAATAAATGTACCACCAACGAGCACGTGTAGATGGCACTGGGCATTCAAATCACAACATTATGTTCGTTCCATTTGAGTTAAGTGCTGTCCGAATATGCAAAAGCAAACATAATCCCATTATTATTATTGTATTTGTGCATACAACACTGCACCCTAAACGAAACCGGTCGCTGTAGGGAGAAAAATATCGTCCATTGTGTTTCTGTTATGCAGTTTATTCTCTTTTTTTAAACACCATCGTGGTACCAAAAAAGGAAAATGTAACAACTACAACAAAATAAAATCTTTTTTCTGCCCTTATTCACTTTGCCAGAATACCCCATTGGGATTTGCGATATCTGTAGTATAAATACTAGGTCGCTGGAGTGTATAAAAGGAGGATGGCTCTGTTTAGACCATTAATCTTGCGTTTATTAACAAACGCATTCTGAATTAGTAGTGTGTGTTCGTTCTTTCGGAACGGTTTTTGGAAAAGAGGCAAAGCACGCTCGAAGGCCGCTCGTCTCGCTATGCAAATCAGTTTCATCTCGCTTTCATACGATGTGCCCGGCCGTTATTCTTGACCGGCTTTTTTGCGATATGTAAATCCACGTCGAGCCCGAAGCTGATTGTTCTTTGTGTTGCAGGTCCATGAGTTGTGTGATAATTTCTGCCATCGGTATATCAGTTGTCTGAAAGGCAAAATGCCCATCGACTTGGTGATAGACGAGAGGGACGGAGGAAAACCTCCCGAGCTGACGGGATCGACGAATGGAGATGGTGGTGCTAGGAGTAATGCGGATTCGACATCACACACGGACGGTGCGAGTACGCCGGATGTCGTAAGTACCCATTTTTCCTAATCAAAACCATCGGCGGCAATTTCGCGAAGAGGTCGAAGACGTTCGTCCATTTGATCGACGTCGGGCGGCGACGGCAGGGGACCGCCATTGAGTGTATTAGCTCATTTTCGTGATGCTGTTTGCGAAAGCAGGGGGAGCTCAAAGCAGGGAGTTTTGCTGGTAATTGGTGTCAATTTAGACTGACGCATCGTCGATGCCAACGAGGGATCGAGTTACATGTCGTGGTCTACAATCGGCTTCTTTTCGACTTGAATAAATCGCTACAGTGTTGTTCGATTCCTTTTGGACTACCTGTGACCGGAGCGAACTGCGGGGAGTATCAAACCGGCAAAATAAAATCATCGTGAACAACACGGATGAGAAATGTGGCGTCTCGGTGTCGCTCCACCAGATGCTTATCGACTTTGGAAATTTCAGAGTTGTCGAATTTCGGTGCTGAGAACTCCCTGACAGCAACTATCCGAATTGCGTCTCCACTTCGGCTATTCTCAGATTGTTCAGAGGCGGGGCGACTGAAACAATATCTTTTTGTTTCTCCGTTATGCGATGCATCGTGTCTTGTTGTATCATGTCGGACAATTAAGATGTGAGATTTGATTTCAAGGAAGCGATATGTCGAAGGACGGGTTAGATTGTTTTCTTTGAGGTGTGACGAAGCAAAGAGTGTCACGCCGCTGAGGGTGTAAAAATAGCGAATGTACGGTATGCGGCTGGTGAGTGAAAGCCAGGTTGTGGTTTGGAAGGCGCTCAAAATGAGAATACTTCATAGCACGGATGGCACCGTGCTGCCAATAACGTCTCACGAGCACGGTTGTCGTCTGAGCGGGGTATAATTAACGCGGTATTTATAGTGCAAGGGCAACGATCAAGCGTGTATCATCGGTCGAAGAGCACGGCAGTTTTGACGGCATCTGCAAATTCCCGCCACAAGCAGTAGTATAGCGTCTCCCGCCGTATCGCCGTTTCCTTTCCTTCCTGATACAATTTGCATCGTCTCGGAATCACTTAGACGGAGGAAGGCGTCCCCGTGCGATGCTCTACGCGCCGCTTTTATTGGGGCATTATCATTTTATTGACTTCAAATAGCTTGTAAAACGCAGAGCTGCGATTCGAGAGCGAGAGCGGGAAGCGATTCCCTCGAAACGGCCTAATTCAGGAGACACTGATGGCTTGTAATCGCCCAAAGAGTTTCCCTTTCGCAAACAGGTGGATTTGTTCAATTTATTATGCGGCCGAAACCTGATACAGCTGCTGTTCCCGTCAAATACATATACATCTAGAAGGAATTTTTCTCGGTCGATCGATGCTGCTGGGGGTGTTTTCGCGGCAAATGGCCACGACCCGACTGAGTTATGTGTTGCCGAGCCAGCAGAAGGAAGAGGCCGAGACGGCGGCGGGTCCATCTATCAATCCCGGTCCTTGGCAGGATTGTTTCCTGCTGCATCAAACTAATGGTCCCAGTGGCAAAAGTAAACTTCGCACGAGAAACAGTTTAATGGAATCCAGGGCCGCGGGGACCATTAAAATGAAATAGTGTGCGCGGACCGAACGGACGCCGTTCTTCTCTTCCCACCCGCCGGAATCAATCTCTCCTAAGCAGAACGGATGGTTATTGTTTGCTCCATCGAGTAACGGCCCATTAGCCCGCCGACTTCGCCCTTAATGGACCGTGATGACGGACCACTGATATTGCGATCGAATATTATGCAGGTGTCGCCAAATACCTGCTCGGTTCAACCAACGAGACATTTATCAAGATACGACCAAGTCGGGATGCGAAGCGCCGCGACGCTGTCGCGAGAACTCCAGCTTGCCGCCAATAAATCACTACGACAAATTTAATTATCCTGCAGTCTGCGATAAGACCAGCCGGGTAGAGACTTGTCCTACACAAAGAGGAAACAGTCGTAACCCGATACGTCCTATTGAAATCAAGGTATATACACGAGATCAGCGAGCCGGCGGCTGCATTACACCCTTCGGGAATGGAGTGCGTGCGTGTGCGTGCGTTGGTTCCTGTCAAGGAGAGATGTCTTCAGCAGGCGAGCTTTGGCCGGCCACCGCACGTTGTTTTTGTTTGAACGTCACTGCCAGATGTTCGCAATTTGGTGGTGGTTATTATTTGTTTGTACTCCCCCATTGCATCGCGCACTCATTCAACTTACTTCTGCACGCTCCTCCAAAAGCCAACGTTAAATAACCGATGTTGTGGCTTGACGACAATCCCTTTCATGATCAACAAAAAGGGTTTTTACCCTTCATGAATCTTAATCAAAGTTAAAACACCGTTTTTTATTTTTGTTTTATTATCAAATTGGAACGCATAACGAGTGCATCAACGAAATTGATTTTCCTGTCGACAAAGAATAATTTCTGGCAAGAACTAGCACCAGGAATTTCGCAATTTCGCTCGGAATCTTCTCAGCGGGGCGCCTTCTGCTGCTGACGTTCACTGCTGGAGTTGACCTTTTTGCTCGGGGAAAGTATCCGTCGTTGTGTACGCTATATCCTGCTGGAGATGCACCGGAATCGTAGTCTACATGCGCGTTTATCGTTCAGCTGATTCAATTACCATATGGAGTTGACGTCATCACTCATAGTTTGACAGGCAAGGTCGGCGTCCTCTGCTCTACAACCACCGATTCTTTCGCCATGTTGTCGTATGGAGGATACTATTGGTGCATTGCAACTGCAAACAATCGTAAATGTCCAGATGGCGTGTGTCGAATCGTTGCAATCGCGATTTTGCTTCTTCGAGTCGACTGCTGGCGCGGTTCTTATGCTCGACACGGCCGAGCGCTGTTTGTAAACAGAATAATCGAGTCATGTCCGGAATAACCAATGGTTTTGCTTGCAAAAACGCATCGGGTCCGGTTAATGCGTTGCAGATAAACGTATTTCGTTTGACTAAAGCAGGACAAATCTGATTTAGGAGGACAATCGGAAGTTGGTAGCGTTGTTAGAGACAGTTGTGGACGGCGGTGATTTCATTAGTCGTCCCACATGGCGAGGCCGAGAACAGATCACGGTCACAATTAACACCCGCACCGTTTTCGAACGGTCCCGGTTGTCGTTCATTACCATCCGGAAATTAAATAAATCTGTGCCGAGTCGGCGACCCTGATGCAAGTCGGGCGTTTGACAGCGAAATCGGATCAAGACGACAAATGCTGTTGACGCGATGGGGTTGCGATTGAATCTGCATGTAGCAGCATCGCACATTAACCCGAAAGTGGCCAATTGGCATTTGCATGAGAGCGAGGGCTGGTGGATAAATACGTATAGCTGCCGGCGTCCCCAAGGGAACTGCTAATTCGTAATTCGGCTGATGCGTAGATTAGATTTGTTACTAGTCCCCCATACATGACTTATCCATTTTCTAGCATTTAGTTAAAAGTCAATTATGTGAATCGAGAGGGACGCTTCCAACGGAACACCATCAAATTAACTAGAGAGCATCATTGTCGAAATTATTCGCATATAAAATTTAGGTACCTACTCCTCGCAGCCCTCGCGGAAATTACGTAATTGATGACAATGCGGGAATCTCGCGCCACCTGTCCACCTTTACTTCATTTTTATTCTTATAATATGTTTGGATTGCGACCCGATTGTGTTATCCGTTTTTGCTGCCGCTCGTTTAATCGAAATTCTTGTGTAGTTGCGCCCGGAAGTAGTGTTTAATTGACAGGTCGACGTATTCGCGGCACCTGGCGACGACACGCGGCCCAAGATACCCCAGCAAGTGTCCATAAATCAATCAAGTGAAGCCCATCGACACTGACCCACATCCACATCCAGCTCCTCCAGCTCGGGTCCGCGACGTGAATTAACTATAATATGTTTTTAATTGACGACATAATAACAGGCCTGTTTACGTGTCAGCCGAATGCAAACATATTTATTAGGAGGGAGAGTGCGGCGTGTGGGAGTTATTTTGTAATTATCGGCACTCATTAAACAACGCGGTAGCTCAAGCTCCCGATGACCGAAGAGGCGAACTCAAAGCTCCAGACGTCTCTTCGACACACCGCACTTCATAAGAACCATAAAAATGTTACGATCGCACAATAACCGTAACTGTACACCAGACATACTCTGTAGCAGATTTCGCATTTATTTTACGAGTTAATTGTGTTGTCAAATTGACTAAAAACAAAACGCTGCTTTACGCCCATTATTACGCTTTTTACTTTAACGGTGGTCTTGACTTTCTTTTGTGTGCTGTTCCTTCCTAAGGATAACCGCCCTAAACGTTACTACCGAATAAAATTAGATTCCTCACGTCCGACGCAATTCTTACTCGGCCACATCAAGAATTATAAATCCCTGAACGGTAATCTTCCTTCTTTCACTAGCACGTATATGCCATCAAAATATACAGCTATCAGCGAAGCCGCCAGACGAAAATATCATAAAATGAGGATCTCAGACCCTCCATATATTGTACAGAAATAATTAGAGCTTTTATCAATTTTAATTAATTTTATTCAAAAACGTTGGGACAAATCAGGATATACCTACAGGATATTTGTTCTCCGTGTGTTTAGCAGTTTTCTTTTTCCTTTTTTTTTTTTCGGGGGATGAATTTTTGAAAGTATCCACTCTTCATCTGCGTCATATCCCTGAGTGTTCATCTCGAGAATGACGAAACGGTTGCATGAGGGTGCGTCCCCACGACCTTGTCTGGTTCTGGAGGCTGCAGACGCAATGATCGACTTGGCTCCCAGCTTCCCATCTCGTCAAAGGTGTCGTGTTTCCATATTTTTTGCATGGTGTGGTCCCCTCAGTCGAAAGTGAAGTGTCATGTTTGGTCTACCCGGGGGACCGAACCGCCGCATCCCGACGCGTTCTGTACCCCGCATCTCTGTATTATTTATCTGCTGGTTGCACGACAACCACGCATCAACTTATCGAATTTGATGGAGAAAGTGGCGGCATGCCTTCCCCAGCGGCGTCACATCTGCAACCGTCCGCTCACATCATCGTAAAATTGAAATAGTCGGTATTATTGTAACCGCCTCATTAAATTAGGGAAGTTGTAAAAACTAGCGCCAATTTCGCATGGTTCATTAATCAGACCAGTTGGGATATCAATTAACGGTAGCGCACCTTTATGTGTGTTTTATTAAATAAGGGGGTGAAGGAAAAAAGCACGGAACGCGACAACGAGTTAGCACCATGTAGTTCTAAGTACACACCCCTGCCAAGTGGACTGGAACCGACGTTTCCTTCTTCCGGTTATCGACATATGCACTGGAAATAACGTGGTGTATATGTGATCTCAACTAGCCGCTCGATTACGATGCAAATAGACGAACAACGACCACAACAGCCAGTTTTAAGACGGTGTCATTACCAATTTACATTTAGTACGCCGCTATTGTTATTACACACTGTTGACGGTGTAGCCATAAATTGCCAAGATGTCAAACAAGTTTACGTTTCTATAAACCTAGCTTTAAACGGCCACGATTGGGGCTGAAGGCATGTAAAGTCAACCAACGATACATACCTACTATTTACATACCGATACTTATCACGACTTGGTGCATACGAACTCGGGACATTACTCCAAGACTAGCAAATAGATTCGATAAATGTCCAATACATTGTTCTTTCAGCCTTAAGACTGAATAATTGTAATTTGAAATCGTGCTCGTAAGGGTAACTTTTTGTCAAAATGAAATTCGTTTATCTGGAGTATTGTAGGTTGAGTGAGTTTTCGCGTTAGGGTGATTGTGTTAATTATGCATTCTTTTGACACTGGTACCCTAATCGTTTTTGCTGTTGTTGAGTAGATTGTAAATCTTTTCGCAGTCAAGTGATAAGATATCATCATTTATGCCCAAGTATTGTTTCTGATTACAGAGGCCGCCGTCGTCGTCGTTATCGTACGGAGGCCCGGTGAATGACGACGTGAGGTCGCCCGGAACACCTGGACCTCTATCTCAAGCACCCGCATCCCAGCAAAGTCTCGACGCCTCGGATCCAGGTAAATTTTTCATGTAGTTGTAGTCAATAATTTTCTATATTTTTAAATCGATACTGCTAGCCATAGGGGCTAATGAAACATCCACCTAATAATAAAAGTACTTACATAATTGAAAGCCGGACGCTAATGAAGAGTTTGCGCTTCTTCTCGTCGGCATTAGTGGCGATAACGCTGCGCTAATGACTAAATCAATAATTGTTCATTTGCCTTTACACGAAATTACAACTGGCCATTAATAGGCAGGCAGTGCGTCGTTAAATGGACATTACCGGTGGCCAGATCCACCGAAACGATAAAAAACCAGGCCCGAAAACATGTGCGATCATCAGCTGTACCAACCCTCCCATTAAACTTGCATATTACCAACGCAAAAGAGCTAAAACGATCAACCTGCCGGTCTTTAACGCTATCGGGGCCGGCTGTAATTGTTTAAGATGTCAGATAATTGCACGTTCATAGGCAAGGCATAAATTCTGACCCTAATAATCCGCACACGAGCGAATTTTAAATTAATTCGTTATGCAAAATTCGCAATTTTCTCTCGCGGCTTAAAGTCTTTGCACGATTCCGAAACTGCGGCGAGTAACGAACGCATGTGCATGAAGACAGTAAATCAAAAGGACAAAAAACGGGGCATTTAACGAAAGTGTGCCGTTTAAACACATGATGCATGCATACATACATAACTTTTTCGCTAACTAACCGGCAGTAAACGTTGAACGGGTGAAGTGAACGCGCAATAAAACGACGACGTCGTCGTCGGCGTGCTCACGTGGCCAGCTCGTAAACTTTCATTAGTCGGCACTGAATTAAACTAATGTCACCACAACGTGTAATTGTGTTGAACACGGCACCTCTGCTATGCAGTAATGCAACGCCAATACCCCAAACGTATATCAGACGCACAAATCTGTATTTATTGGGGCGTCCTGTCGACGTGTCACTATAACTAATGTCGCGTCCGAATCGGAATGTAATCATTAAAAATGTTTTTGGGGATGGATGGAGGATGATATTTCTATTTCTGGAGGCCGCGTCGGGGTTTATCTCCATGCCCGACCCTCCCCGTCTCCTTAATGGAAGTTGTTTAAATAGAACAGCGCATCTTTCTTCGCTCTGACTCCGCTAATAGCTTACGGAATGGAATGGAAAACAACTTTCATCATGGCACGAAAACATCCCCAGCACAGCTCGCCTAATCATCGTCCTCACTCAATTAGAGCACCAGGATTTATTTTAAAAGTGTTGTCGGCGTACTTGTCACCGACCATTCAATTAGCATAATCCGTCACATCGATGAAAAACGACCTATACCACTATTAGAACGCTTGTTGGGCCTTATCCGAAATTTCGATAAGGAAACGACCAATTATTCCGCTGTACGAGATAACCCCTTCGCTCTCCTTATCCAGGATCCATCTTTATCGTTCGATTTTTCCGCCGCTATTGCATCAACTTCAATCATAAATAATCATAAATTCCGAGATGTCTGACGCGTTCTTCTCTTAAAGTTTGATCCATTTTTCAGCATTCGGGAGGTCTCCAAAGTACTACTACAAGGCCACATGGGTCTATTAAGTGCAGCAACACGCAACATCCACAACAGATGTGTGTCGCGAAGCAAGCGCGTTTCCCATCAAATTGAAAGAAAAGTGTGAATCTTTTATGAGTCGTTGTGGTAAGGGTGCTGGTGGTTAAAGCAACCACTTGCGGTCGACATAAATCAAACATTACACAGAAACCTTCGACTATTAAGGCTTGTTTATTTGTCTTTTTGTGGAATATTTATATTAGATGGTGCGGTCTATTCACTTACATACACTCTTGTCGGGGGTCTTATCGCCAAACACCCTGTGGATAAAAATAAACGCACGCAATGCCGCACACACATATTCTACCAGACGGGGGAGCTAGACGGATTGAATTACTTATCATTTTACAAACGATATTACTCACGAAACCCTCCCAAACGCCCCCACTTTACAAGCGCTAGCTTGGATAATTCTTACCCGATTCTACCACTAAATAAATTACAAACTACCTAAAAATTTCGTTCGCTTTTGCTGCTTCTTCGAAAACACGAGATTTAAAATATTTGTGTTTTTCGTTCAAGAAACTTTCCGAGCGTCTTACTCCTTAGAAAGCAGCTAACAAGACACAATGAATTTATAAGTTCCATGTTCCGACAAAACCCCTTTGGCTACGTTGTATATGGTCCAAATTCCGTGATGGCCTTGGCAATGTTTTATCATTAAAAGACTAGCTCTGTTCAGCTACGTCTCGTCTTGTATTTTCTGAGAGTATCATAAATTCAACCGGCAAGAAAGAAAATTTGCGAATATTGGAAAAGTGAGTGGAGGGAAGGGCGCAAGTTAATTTCTTGTTTCTGGATTTGGAGCGAAGGTTTGTGGGGTCGCGGCCGAAACTTTTTCGAGTAATTATGCAAAGTGAATGGGAGCGAGCGGGCCCCATAATTATCTATTTGGAGGCATTGCGAGTTAAGAAGAGGGCTTTCTTGAGAGTGTTAAACAGTGGGTGAGGTAATACCATAACGCTATAATGGTTTCGACGCTTCTCCTCTTCCAAATTCAGCATGCACGCTTCGGCGCTCCTCCACAAGACTTCCATTCGGCTTTCGTTCTTTCCGCCTCGTCAACTTTTGTCTCGATATTTCCGCAAGTTCCGTTCCCAAATAATCCCTCCCGACACACAAAAGCGAACCGGAGATCCTATTCGAATTAAACAAACGACATGCCGTGCAACCGCGAAACATGCCTCCGCTATTATTTACGACTGCGCTTTTACAAATTTTAAATTGCCAGCACCACCGACCGTTGCGGAATAGTTTCGAGCAATTTGTGTGGCGGCGCACTCGACAAACCGCACCGCATTCATTCGAATTATTTTCGCAACGATCGCATGTCCTAGCACAATTAATTATAATCAGGACTAATCGCACGATTGACCATTTGCGCACCGCAAAAAATTGCCCGTTCGACAATACCGCCAGCGCAGACACACTTTTTGCCACTGACAATGACCACACCGACAATTTCAACGCCGTCGCTAATTCTTGCCATTTCGACCCGACATTCTCTAAATTGCATGCACCAAATCAAATTTCCTCTGCTTTCTATTGCTTTTTATGAGCTTTCACATTGTCCTATCGCTTATGAATCTAACTCCCCCTTTACAATGCTTATTCAAACGGGTTAGAAGCGATTGCATTTAATGTTGCGTGGTCACCTCCAAAGATGCATCGCTTGGGGGAACCTGGGGTTTCGATAAAAGCCGTGTTATCTCCTCCGTCGTTGCAAATTTAAAATGTTCATTAGCGATAGCGTGCCCGGTCCCCATGATGAATCGTTCTCCGGTTCCGCCGAAACAAAAGAATATATCTCTTGGCTGCCCAATATCTTAATTAAAGTCGCCGATTTATTCCCCTCGATGAAGCAGGCAGGGCACACGGTCCCGCTTTGTCTAACGGCGACGAAATGAAATGTAACACGGAGTATGCTTTCTTCTCTTCCTCCTTCAAGATATAGAGAAGAAAATAAAAGAGCGTGTTCGTTAAATTACACAATTTAAAAGTTCGTTTCGTGAAATGAATAAGTAAGTGCGGCGGAACCGAAGTCATTTCCATCGGGGATGGCGACGTCGTCGGCGTCATTTGTTTTTATCAGTCGTCCCAATGGGACACGCCGCGGTGCTACAGATGGTGCGATAACGAATAGGCGAAAGATGTTTCGCTTCGGACCGTCTTGTAATGACCCAAACATAGACCACTTTCCAAGAGTTTCAACACCGCAGTGCTCGTCACTTCTGGTTTGACTAAAAGAGAAAACGAGGAAAGTTGAAACAATAAGATTTTTAGCACAAATCGATGACATTTGCTCCTGCCATTTATGGTCCGAATCGATATAACCTGAATGATGACATTTTCTAAGAGAATTGTGGGTGGGTAAGAATGGAAATGTCTGCGGTGTTTAATTAAGCCATTCCTATCTGTGATAGTCGATTGCACGTAAAGTCATTGAGGAAGTGATTTTGAGCTGCAGAGCATTAATGAGCTGCTCGAAGGGAAAGGGCTAGTGTTGTTGGTGGAACCGTTCGAAACCGTGTCGAGATAATTCGATCGGCTTCTCCGATGGGTCCCTCAACGAGATGCTTCCGCCGTCGAGCACACTCGTTGTCGAGTGTCCTTACGTCGTCATTCGATCGGCCATGCGACACGCACATATCATCTCCGAAAAGCGAGTCAAGACGGTGACGACACCGTATCTGCGATATGCATCTTGATATCGCCCTCGTTGATATATGGTCCTCCCCGCGTTAATACCGACCATCATCGCGGGGGCTCGCCGTTATTTTCCATTACAACAGGAGTGAGAAGCGACAATGGCGAGGGCTCCGTTTTGTAATTCCAATCGTCGCCGCGTAAAAAACACCGAACCACCCCAACCAATTTGAAATTCAAAGTATCAGAGCAGCGCGTCATCAACATAACAACAAGTCTCGGGGAAACTTATCGTTATAATAGTTTGCCGGTTTAATAAATAGGTTCTGCTTGGTCTTTTGTCGTCTTGAGATCTGATATGGGGCGGTATTGTCGTTCTCGGGTTTAATTAAGCGGAGGTGCCGGTAGATCTCGGCGCCGTCTTAGCGCCGCTGATAACAACTTCGTAAGATGACAAAGGGCCCCGGGCCTATGGAACAACAGTCCACGCTTCGACGCGCTAGGCGACACTTGTATGTTAACCCTTTATCGTCCCCAGCTAAATGGAACGCTTCAAAACTTTAACTGCATCTGATAAAATTATTGAA
Source organism: Tribolium freemani (assembly GCA_939628115.1). Lineage (NCBI taxonomy): Eukaryota > Metazoa > Arthropoda > Insecta > Coleoptera > Tenebrionidae > Tribolium > Tribolium freemani. The sequence goes on from OW626789.1 coordinate 12,671,368, forward strand.
CTAACTTTTAACTTATTACTCGCAAGAACCTATTTGTTAAGATGCTTTATCCTCAGCTCCAACGTAAATCTCCCACAAATAACACGATCAACTGCGGAAAGAATCACGAAAATTACCTCCTACCTACAGCAAAAGTACTACTAGCTGTCGACATAGTTCATCCACTACGCGATAGATTAAGGTGAAATGGCCAATGTGGGCCAACTAGCTCGGAAAAAGACACAAAACTTCCCTGCAGTTTACCTCAGTAATTCCCAACGGCTTTTACAGATCACTCGCTATTGACTGTTTGTTTTAAATATACCTAACCAACCTAAACAAATTTAAATTTTTCCCATATGTCACTGTTCCGTATGTTAGCTATTAACAAAAGTAACCCTTATATTTCTTTTGTAACTCATGCATCGGGTCATTTGAACATTTGGTCGACAGCTGTTTAGCCTAGGTGTCAAAATAACTTATCTATCGCTAATGTTCCTCCTCTACCTGCAAAGAAAAAACCCCTGGCGTGAGAGCATCGTTGGCGGAATTAATCTAGTTGGCGCGATGTAATCAGAGGCCATTATCACCCCGGGTATTTGGTTAAAAAAGCAATAGCCGCCCCACAATTACGTCGTAATGGGCCATAGTCTCTTCCTTGATCAACACATAACAATCGCGAACCCTCGGGATCGCATAATTCCTCCGGTTCGCGTTATTAGCCCCCAATAGATGGACGGACGCATTTCTGGTCGACATATCGTCATCTGCGTGGTTCTCGCGAGATGCATGTCTCAAGTCCATAACCGCCAACATCACACCCCGGCCGGCCCTCGCTAAGTGCAGGGACGGACTGGAAATGCACGCGACGTTATTTATGGCCCGATTTTCGCATGGTGTGGCGAGTGAAAAGGGTTTCGTTAGTGTCACGGGGGTGAAAAGTGACACTGACACGCCGTCCCCATCAAACATTGACGCGCCAAGGAGGTGGCGTGCTGTACATTTTTAATTAGTCCAAGTGACGTGGAGCGGAGCGATTATGCAAATTCCGGTGTCAGCGCGCTGCCGTACCGACCGAAATCAAATTTTCCGCCCCATTGAATCTGAATGCGATTAAGAGCAGAAGAGCTATCGCAATCGGGGGCGACTAGTGCCGCTGATGTCCTCCTACTGGTAGTCTGCACCAAAACCCGCATGAAATTTTCATCCTAAACTCATGGTAAACCCAAATCAAATCTCAGTGTCCTATCTGTTTGCGCAATGTTTCTATCAAAATTTTGCAAGTTTGCGATTAGATGTGTGGAGAGTTCTGGATGGTGGGGCGACCTAATCCCGATGTGGATGAAAAAATCCTCGTGTGACGAGCGGCTCGCGCACACAAGAGTATTTTATTAAGGTAACTGGTGTCGAATGTGTAATGCGCTATAAAGTTTATATCCCGGTCGTTACTCGGCCTTAACCGCAAATCCCGCGCGCCGTATCGTGTCTTTTACGGGCAAGGCAATAAGATAGCTCCGGAATGACCTCTCCGACGGGCCCAACGGCGTCGTCAGTCTCTTTGGGCCACTTGACGCCGAATTAAACTGATTCCGATGAGTTTTACATAGGAGGAAAGGACGATTCGTTATCGATCCCTCGTACACGTAACCCAGAACATAATTGTTGACATTGTCGAGCCCGGCCACAAAGGCGTCGTAAACCCGCCGCCAAGCCGCATCGAAAGAAAGCCATTCTTAAGAAGCAACCTGAAATAATACGCGTACCCGTTTAAATTAATCATAAAACTTAGATAAATATATAACGGCGCGTTTGATCTCTTTGTGGGTGCGACAATTTTATAGTTCGTAAAGTCGAGACTCTAGGAAGTCGGTGTTTGTTTGCTGCTGATCGGGGTGGGGTCGCTCTCTCGATTCAATGATCGCGGCTTCGAATCTATCAGTCCGCATTAGACGTACTTACAACTTTTCCCATATTTTAAGTCTAAAAGCACTTCGGCCTAATGCGGCCGCATAATAGCCTCCGTAATAAAGAGCGCCCAATCGATAAATGCACCACTCGATGACAAGACTGAATCAGAAGCGAACATTTTCCTTTCCGGATTCCTGCTGCGCCAAGTACCCGATACATCTCTATCAAAACCGCACAAATCCGACAGTTTGTATATATCTCAGAGATGCCCGTCGAAGATAGACAAAGGCGTCCTTTCCCTCGACGACCATTAAGCACAATAGAATACTGCTATTTATTTATTACCTCCACGTCTCGGCCTTTCACGAATTGCTCCGCGTCTGTGCTCTATAACTTCACTCGCAACACAATACCCAAGAAACGCTCCGAGAAGCCTTCCACTGCCGTGATGGCGATACATTCAATTTGCGAAATTCTTGGCGAACGAAACATCAAAGACAAATTTCTTAATGGATTTCAGACAAGAGAATAGTCATCGTTATCGCGAAACATCGCCAAATAAGTATTACTACATACCGCACGGATTGCTCATTAAGACTTCGATCCATCACATTTTCTAGACTCGACCCACTAACAACATGTAACACCACATAAAAGGTCTCCTGTTACAGAGAGATCTTACCTATTACCGTAATTTATATTTACTACAGAAAATGTTACTGATAAAGACTAGCGCAACGTCTAATTTGATGGATATTCTTCGCCTAACAACGTTTACACAATATATTCTATTTTTCCAAGCCGCTCGTTAACGGTAACCAACTACTTTAATCTATTTTTATAAAACAGTTGACACTAGCATTACAAGACGATACTTTCAAAACTCGAAACATAACTGGTATAAATATAGCGAATAATAATTATTTTTTACTGAAACTGTTTTGACACCTCCTTCATTGTGAAATGCTTTTTTCACTGAGCGGCGAGTTGTGAGGATAATAAAACGCAAAGTGATGTGCTTGTGTGGAGAATACACCCTGTCCGTGTGGGGATTAAAGGAGCTTGAGACCTGGGCAATAATTGCGGTTGAATGTGACGTCGCTAAGTTGGCTAAACACCGTCTCAATATCCAGTAAATTGCAAGTGTGTTGACTTGGTAATTGGCTCCTTCAGGTGCAAGGACACCCGTTGACGCGAAGGAATAACAGGACCGGCCTCGATAATTGCAAACGCGGCCCACGTTTCGTTTTCACTTCTCAATCGCATTTTTGGCATTCAGCACATCCCAAACTGTTCCGGTAAATAGCACCGTTTGAGAGGCCTCGTCGTCGAGGAATGCCGCCTCGGCATTATGACAACGCCAGAGACCAGTTTTAGCATCACAACCAGAAAAATGGAATGTTCAATCTCCCGTTTCGTCCAGGGACGTGCGGCAGGATTCTCCTCTCGCAGGAATCTCGGAAATCGTCTAGCACAATAATATAAATTCGCCGTAGTGGCTGTTGAGCACCGATAAAATTTTCTGTGAAATTTGCCACATATACGCCCCTGTGATGCTCGCTGCTGCATTATTCCGCGACATTTGCATTCGAGCGCCATTTGAATGCTGATCTTAATTTGATGGAATGTCGGGGGGGTAACCAGCGGCTGATCGTATCGGCACAAACACCGTTTTGCACTACTCGAAAGACCGGATAAGGTGGCCATCAGGTAGCCAGATACTTTTAATTAAACTGGGTCTTTGACTCGATGTGTAATTAACAAATAACCCTTACCCGATAAGTGAAATGATTTTTCGAAATGAGTTGGCGGAGAAAGAGACCCGACCAAGCAAAAAATAAATGAGCTGTGGCAGAAATGGGTGTGCCACGGTCATAAACTTAGCACCGCGGATATGAAGGAAACACGCACACCTCAGATGCAGCCAATATTCAATTTCTAAACTCATCCACAACAATAACTACATTAAGTCAAAGCAAAGCTAAACCACTGCAACAGACATGAACTTCGTAAACTCTGGAGTTTAGGTTGCAAAAACCTAAAAAATGCATATTGTTTAAGTTTAAAAAATAATGTCCTCCGTCATCTAAAACATCTTTTACTTTTACAACTTAGTTGAATCAAAAATTTTCTTGAAATCGCAGTTTTTTTACTCTTGATTTTTTGTGAAAGTAATTAATCGATTTTCCTGCTACAGTTAATTTTACAGTAGTTGAGACATGAAGACTGCATCTGTACACAATGACTTGCACCACCTATTCATTCGATTGTTAATTAACTTAACATCATAATTTTGAGAATTCGTATCCCATTGTTCGCTATCACAGCGCTCCAACTATTTAAAGCGTTCCCATGCAGATCCTTAAAATTATTTTAAAATTCTGCACATTCATTGTAGAACCTGTACTTAACATGTTAGTGACTCTTTAATGAACCTATTTTTTCTTTTGTTACAGACGCCATGGGTAAGTGGTTTAGTTCATCGAAACCCTTCCACTTGACAGTGCCTCACCATCACTAGGGGTAAAGTAGAAACCTATACATACGTATTTATTAGTCGTTCTCTTGTTGTACACCGTAACGAAGTTATTCACAATAAAACGATTCTGTTGAAATTAATCTAAATTGTGTTTATATATGTAATAAATTGTCTTTTCTTCGGGCCAAGTGGAGTGTTTAATGCGTTCGTATGTGTTCGTCTAGCGGAATTGATGGAATTTGCGAATAGGGCGTAACCGCGTAGGGTATAAGACTTAGGGGAGGCAATACGGTAACGTGTTGCAATTCCTGCGACCGAACCAAGACGTGTGGTGCATGAAGATGGCTGAGATGGGATCACGTAATCTATTTGCGGCGGATCGGCGGTCGGTGGATGTGTGACGTGCACAGAAGTCCAAAACATACGGGTCACATCCGAAAAAACTAAATTAATAATAATAAGAGCGCGGAGAAACGATGGCCAAGATGCCAGCTAAAACCCCCAAAATGAAAAGCCCAGATTTCGTTTGCTGTCGATGCAAACAACTTTGAATGATGTATCGGGAAATGAAATGGCATATAAAGTTATAGTCCATGGACGTGTCGTTTTATTGGCGGAATACGTAATGGTAGCTTTGTAAACGTTCTTCTGGGCGTTGTTTGAATTTCACGCGCGTTTGTCTGTTACCTCGCCAAGTTCCCCGGTGTAATTAGTAGTCGCTAAAAAGCTGACAACACTTTATAAGTTGTCAGTCGACCCGCTCGGCGTTATCTTCTTCCCCGGACACGTCAGTCCGTGACATTCGCGATGGCTTTTTATCTTCTTTTCAGAGTCTGTTTTTGCCCCTTTCGTCGTCGTTAATGAGCAAGGATCGACTTACGGACACACCGAAAATATCAGAGTTTTTACTGGCACTGTGTTTGTATGATAATGATCTTGTTTCGACGAGGCACCCGTCTTGATGAACTTCTTTTAATAAATTTTTTCGTTCTAATCCTCGGTTATTAAAGTCTGGCGAAGTTGATTCGATAAAGCTGGAGCTTTTGGTTTAAATCAAACTTTTCTAAAAATATAATCTTCGACAACTCTCGCTTTTACATAATGTATCGATTTCGAGCCGTAATAGTTTGGAGTGGACAATTAGCGGCGCGAAGCCATAAATCACAACATGTGGTAGGTGAACAGGTTTGTTATTATTGCACGGCCACCAGGCATGTTGAGTCGACCACGACTTAAATTCAAATTGTAATTTTTTCGTTGCCCTTTGGCAGTAATGACAGTCGCATGTGTCGTCGGACATGCGATACACCTGTTAACCGCATCCCCTAGGACCTGGTGAGGGGCGTCCCCTAAAGTGCCCTCGCTGCCTCTAAACAGATTTTAATGCACTCCCAAAACAATGACACGCTCCCCGAGTCATAACCACCAGCCGCCGCGCTCTTCTAATAAATATTTTTACGGCCGTTCCTCCCTCTTGCTGAAGAAAAGGCAAACGCTGGGGTCTCGCATATACATAGTGATTGCGTTATTACGCGGGTCACTAATAAATTTATAATCTCGGCTGCGGTTACGACGGCCCCATTCACCAACTTTGTTTGAACACACAACACTCCATGCAATCACCGCCATATTGTCAGTTCACTGCTTCCGAAACTGCGCTTCCGTTCCAATCAATCTAATTAAACGCATAATGAGGCCCTCGACGTCTCCACCATGTTTACATTAGCTCGCGCTTCATAAATTACGGTATCGATACGACAATGTTTAATTGTGATATAGCGCCCTCCTATCGCATAACGCCCAAAACCAGTCAGATATTAACATTCATTTACATGCAAATATCCACAAACACGAAACCTGTCACTCATTACACATAACAAAGAACGGCCGAATTCTGATGCGAATAACATCGTGTCGGGCGGATTTTTTTTATACGACTGTATACATACCTCTCGCATTATAAAAGGGTGGAATGAAGTTGGAACGGTTTTATTGAATAATTAAACAGGGAGCGCCGCCCGGTAGAATTTCTGTCGGTTTAATTGCGACGCCGTAATGTGTAGTTAAACAATTGGTGTCTAAACAGCAGGAAGGAAAACTAGTTAATTACACTCCAGTGACACTCACGTGATGGAATGCGAGATTATACCAACCCTTAACTTGATATACCTACATCTGTTTGGCCAATGATGCAATGTTGATAAGAGACCAAAACAACGGAGGCGCAGTTTAATTAAATTCAGGAGAAACTTCTATGTGGCCGCATACCTAAACCTGAACAGGCAAAATTACCTGCACGAAACACCACCACCACGACTAGCAAACTTCCCAAACTACCATTACATCATTTCTAATCCTCGCCACAACTCGATCAAAATTCATCAGATTGTCTACCCAATTTCCATTTCTGTGTATGAGTCTTAGCCCCGGTTGTTTTTTAATTCGTCGAGTGCTAATGCAACCGCATGTCACAAAATGCAAGTTCATCTAATATAATGGGCCGCAGCTGACAGGGACGTCGATTAAAGTGGCGTGGAGGGCGCCCATGGCGTCCAGGTGCTACCGTTTTGCAAGTCACTTCCTACACCTAGACTATTCCGTCTATCGATTGCAACTTTCAACGTCTTCATGGACGCCATATACACGTTCGTTTCAAAGATAACATCCAAGATCATTAGTCGCGGCAGATTAGGAGTTCCCTCTTGAAATTCACTTGCAACTGCACTTATATGCCGTTCGAGAGCAAACAAGTAAATAAATAAAGTGCAGCCCCCGATGGGGGCCGGATCAACCCGTCCGGCCCATCCTATGCGCCGAGAGCGGCCTATGACGTAGAGAGCTATTGATTTTCCACCGTTTGTTGTAGTGGTCTTTTTGCTATATCAAACCGTCGGTTGCGCTCTCTCCTTCTCGCCGTCGGTCCGCGCCCATCTCTCCAAAACGTCACTTTATGTGAGCCATTATATTACGTCCCGAAATGTTTTTATTATGCTTTTCCACAAAATCCCCACGGCGATCAGCTGATTTTTACTGCCCGTCTCAAATCTGTCCGAACATCGTTTACCTCTGCATAACTGCCTCAGTTTACGGCTTTCCTTCCAAGGAAATTTCCTGCGAGCAGACAGCCGCTTTTAGCACCGGGCTCAACCAATTTCGCACACGAACCTTGACCTCTCCTCCAAAGACACCAACAAATCACCTACACGTCCATCTCGACAAAGCGCCAATCCATATCAATGAAATGCTCGTATGACGCTGATACAGATCTGTTTATTTAATGAATTACTAGCTTTATATGGTCTATTTTACTACATCTAGTAGATTGATTGGTGTGTTTATGTCAGTCATCATGAAGACCAGTTGATGGTGATGTGCCAATTATCACGCCTGTTGTGACACTTCCTCCCGAAGGACATTTGCGATTTGTTTTTGACTGCCATCAAAGAAGCAATCGTTCCGATAATGAAATCGTCGTATGCCGGCTAGGAAAAGGTTGTTTAAAAAAGGCCGATTTCAGTGAAGGGGTGATAAAGACGCGATTTGTTGCCGGAAATGAGGGCGCGGTCGTTCGAATGTCCATCAAAATTGAGAGGAGGGCCATCTCTGAAATAGATTTGCTATCGGCGTCGGCGCACACCGTTGCTACACGAACGAACTTCACCGTCGCGACGCCGTGATGCTCCATCCATCCGCTTGATGCTTCGCCATCTTGCCTGCAATCTTCTAAATGGCCATAGCGATAAAATTTACCGCCCGGGATCATCCCCGACCGTTCCTGATTCTTCAATTATGACGCCGACGACGGAATCCGAAGCTTAATTGAAGGGAACGGCTGTAAAGACACCGTTCCCACCTTAATCATTCGAAAAACTAAAACCATTATCGATTTGACACCACCAGTTTTCCTACTTTTTATTACTACGTACTCCTGTACGTAATAAAGTGGGTATAAATCTGGTGGATATGGGAGATGGAATAGTGTAGTAAAATGTAAGAGACGACTCGCGACCAGAGCGGTTGACGATGGCCGTAAAAAGCACAATAACTCGAGTGCAGACCTAGCGACATCTCTATACGCACGTCATATTTATGGCCGCGATTGAATCCCGGCAAGCTGTGTCTACTAATTTCGCCGAACGTTTCTTTCCGAATAAATTGCTCTATTTGTATCCGTCTCCCATCGAATTAAAAACGCGCCGTGTCTTTTACCCATCATCTGCGAAAAACAAACCCAACCGGTTGACCACCGCGGTGCTCTGCCTTTTTCTGCCCAGAAAATTTATTAATGAAAATAGGTTGGCCGATGACCAGACGCTGGAACCGAAGAAACGGACAGCAATTTAATATCGGAGTGGTAGCAAAACGAAAAAACATACACCGGAATGGGGATGAAATCCGCATGGCGAACCGTGTTATTCCATTACTTTACCGATCCAATCTTTTTTGGAGATCTTTACTGCAATTTTGATTATTACCGCACAATTTAAGACCCAATTTAATGAAAGCCAGGTGCAATTTCACAAAGGTCACGATGTCATCATTGAATTTTTTTCGACGACATTGTCCACAAAGAAAGCTTTTTTCCAGACCTGCTTCCATATAATTTGATATTGAACGCTTATAATCCACATTACTTGAAACAGCCAACCGCTTAAGCAAAAACCTGCACCTTTTAAACCTGAACCATATATTATTAATGCGACTTGACTTATTGACGCAAATAACAGCTTGAAGATTACTATTTTCAACTAAATTAATTACAAGTGCTGATAAGATCTATAATGTAATTTGCTTAATTGCGATGATTAATTTGGGAAATCTCTATTAAATCCTTTGTTCGATGAAAATTTTGATTTATAAGGTAACTATAGCAAATTCTTTAATTACGTACTTTTTTCAATTAGGACAGTCTGGTAATTGTTCCCAACTAATAGTAGGTACATATTAACTGTTTCAAAACTATGTAAACGCCAACGTCGCATTTTCTCTCAAAATTAGTTGTTATAAATTATTTATGCACTTCAAAAAATTAATTAGTCAATGTAATTTATAGTTTTAATGAGAGGTCTAATCATTAATAACTATTTTACATTTTTATCAACCTTATTTAAAAAAATAATTTGGTAAAATGCGACGTTGGCGTTTACATAGTTTTGAAACAGCTAACAGGTATAAAAAGATCTCGTGCTATTTCTGTCCCCATTTCTATCATTTTTCGCAATGATCTTTCTATATGAACTAGTGGAGCTTTTTTTGAGTGGCATTCAGTTCTAACAGATATTCTTTTTTTATATAGAAATCAAATTTTTCTAACCTATTTCATATCAAAAAAGATGAAGAAAGAAGGGCGATTTTATTAAAATATCTCCTTACGGAAGCTGACCGTTTAGCACAAATATTTAAACTAAAATGTTTATGTCCACTAACAATTCAAATAATGGAGCTAAATGCGCTACCGATTTATGGTTAAAGAATATATTATTTCAAAAATTTAATAAACGATTCTAAGTTTTAGTGCCGGTCAAAAAATAAATACTTCTAGTTGCCCAAAAGAAAAAAATATATCGCAAACGATACGAGTTTCTAACACACTTCTATTTGAGGTTATTCCAAATTTTCATGGTATGAGCGTGAAATGCAAAAAACTACATTACAAAATTTTGTTTTTCATATTATTGTAATCGTTTTTTCAAAAAAATTCCTCCTATTTTTTAAGTCCGAATTCTGAAATTGAAATAAATTTAATTATTTAATTCATATTTAATTTTTTTTCTTTAAATAGTTTTATTTATGTTTTTTATAAACATGAACAAATTATATCTCTACACTAAATTACACTAGTAATTTATTTGGTTATTTTGATGTACAGTCAAATTAAAAAATAACAAAAATTTTGGTGCACTTAAAAAGGATTGAAAAAAAGTGGCACTAACAATGTATTAGCTGTTTCAAAACTATGTAAACGCCAACGTCGCATTTTCTCTCAAAATTAGTTGTTATAAATTATTTATGCACTTCAAAAAATTAATAGCTAATGTAATTGATAATTTCAATGAGAGATCTAATCATTAATAACTATTTTACATTTTTATTAACTTTATTTAAAAAAATAATTTGGTAAAATGCGACGTTGGCGTTTCCATAGTTTTGAAACAGCTATGTGTCACCTAAATCGACAATATCTAAATAAAAATTGTAAAAATATAAAGTATTTAGTAGCATTTGATTGATTTCTGTTTGATTAGTAGTTTTTGAGATACAGTAAATAATACTGAATTTTTTTTAATATGCAACCAATAATGCCGATTCCAGTTGACCAGATCTGTAACCGTCAAAAAATTTCAAAATTAGTCCACGATTACATTGTTCTGGGTTTGTCTTAACAGTTTTTGCTAAAATTTCATTATGGACTTTTATTATTTAAAAGATAAAAAACCAATATTGATTCAATTATTGTTTTTAAAAATTAAACGAAGTATCCAAGTGGTAAGTGCAATTTGTATTTTTAGTTGCATCTTAGGACACGTCAGAAATAACCCACTGTTGACTCACTCTGTATATGAATTTTAATATCTACAAAAAGACGGAAAAATACTACTTAAAAATTGTATTCAAGTTAGCTTCATAAATGCCTGTAGTTTCTAAAATCTCCACCTTCTCTAACGCAGACACCCCTCTAGTACGGCCACTAATTAAAGGTCCCATGAGTGTCCATAATGCAGAGGTTCGAGAGGTGCTACTTCATCTTTTGGAAATTTGATAAAAGTGCTACTTGATACGCGGTGTGATATTGTTTATGACTTGCTTGTTAATTACAAGTGAACAGTTTTAAAAAATTGTCAAATAATGGAGGGTATTAAAAATGACAAATTGCGGTACTTTCAACAGTGTCTTTTTTATAGCGTGAAACGAAAAGAGAATAATAGACCCCTGTGACAGTTGGACAAGTGGCTTTGAAAAATCGTATTGGCAGTTATAATTTTTGGCTGATTTTGAATGAGGTCATTCCGTTTCTTTATCATTCATGATATTTGCGAAATCTTTGGCTCGTAATAAAATAACCGCGCCGTCTCCTCTCAAGTGCACATTATAGAATCATTGAATGAGAAACTTATAAAGTTTGCAGGAAACTGAAGTTGGTTGTAAAAAACAGAAACCGTTACGTGGTACTTTAGTTTTATTACCAATCGTATACATTAAAATGTATCATAAAACTTGACAAAAATGTATTTGTCGCAGTTAAGTATGTGTCACCAGCCCATGAACTCTCCCAGGAAGGTCGTAGCGTCCACTTATGGTAAAAAATCCGTTGTTTGTGTGCAGTTTCACTTTCGTAGAGCTGAATGTCGGGTCAGGAACGGTAGTTGGATGTAAAATTTGAAATATGAGTGCGCGTCGACGATATATGTGTCGCTATGGAGGTCGGTCGAGGCCTCCTTGATTTACGTACTAGACGTGGACTTGTTGTCGTAGGTCGCGCCTGTATATTCCGTATAAAATACGCTGCAATTATTTCGCAACGCCGTGTATACGCTGTTTGTTTTGTCGGTCAATTACGAATCGCGTTCAAAAACACGTCCGTAATTAATTAAAGCCGCTCGCGCCAATTAACGATGCGCGCCACGAGAACACTGTCACTCGCGCAAATTGTGATAAATCATTACCGGTAAATCAAACGTTATTACTGTCGCTTTTTAGCCGGCCTTCGACCCGACTTTTGCAGCTGCCAGCGCTGATGACACACTGCTTCATTGCCAAATCTTTGAAATCCGCATCGGCTGTCCGTCATTTTCCATCGATTACGCGTTCCTGTATCGATTGCGGCCGCAAACGCACGGCTTTGCCATTTTCGGGTTGGTTGAAGCGGGAGCGGGTCAGTAAAAGGGTGGATTCGCTGTGGAGATTTTGATTTACGAATAGAATCGACATCGGATGCATGTCTGAAGGGGCGAACGACGACCAATGGGAGAACAGAGCGATGCTGCGGCGAACTCAACCAACTCGCTGACGCCCCCGCGAAACTTGCAATTCTCAAATACGACGACGCGAAAACGAGGAGCATGGTGAAAATGAACCGTCTCTGCTCAAAAGCAATTTCCACGAGTTTTTTCCCACCGCAATACACCTCGAGGGAGGCCTATGGATTTTATTTTGTTTCGATGAAAAAAATACCATGACAGCTGAAAAATAGTTCCCTCTATTTCGATGAAACATTTTCTATCCGGGTTCTAATCTACTAAATTAGGTGGGATAATGTATTCAGCTTTATCGAATAACCGGCGATAAGATTTAGGAACCTCGTGATGCTAAATCAAATTCGATGTTACAAATAATTTGAATAATTCTCAAAATGAGTAAATTATTTCAAACAACCGGTTTATCTTTTCCCAAAAAGTTGGGCCGCCACCTTACATCAAAAATTAATAAGTTGAGTGAAGAACGGAAATGGTTTTCCATTAAATTGCTCTTGATCATAAATTAGCATGTTTCTATTAAAATTTAAAGAATCGTTGGATGGAAACACGATATTAAGAATGCAAATACTATTAACAATTCTCGAACAACAAAACATAAACAGAGGATTCATGATTTAGATGATTATCATTTCACATTCCAGTAGACAAACATTGAGCATACTACTTACTGAATAAGGCACTGGAATTGCAAAACGTTGCAACAGCTAGAATCACTATTGACATTCTTAATTTTGCCATAATTTTTAAGCGAACATAACGGAGCTTAAAAGCAACCATTTACCGGAGTATATCTTATCAGTTTATTTATTACATTGAATACATAATGGGAATGTTTGGTGATTTTTTGCAAATGAAAGATTCCAGTTTAATTAAAGGTGTATTTATGCAACATAAGGACGAAAAATACAGGTTTGCATTGTTGAGCTTTGTTAAACAAAAATCCGGCTACTGTTTACTGTAAATTAGGACAGTGATCTCCGGGCACTTACCCCCTTGGGGAAACAAATCCTTACCTATACACAACCTGACAGGCGGATATAGCAATCAAAATTTGACAAGGAAATTATGTTAATTTATGGATTACATGTGAGTGCTGATTATAAACCCAAATGCTGTCAGCAAAATTAAATAAAAACCGAAAAAACAACTCTGTACATGTGTTTTACGTAGTCTGCATAAAATTCAAATAAGTGGGCCTAATCAGTGTTTTGTTATGCGAGCAATAAACGTCGATTCTGTTCATTTAAAAGAAATAGTTTTGTTGTTATCTTTACGTTTTTTAGGTTTTACAGCCTTTAGAACACGACATTTTGTATCCCCGGTTGGTCCTATTAATTGTCGAAAATAATCTAAAAGAATCGATAATTACCGATAAAAGCTCGAGCAACCGGTTAATTTTAATTGGAGAAGACCGTGGCACGCCACCTATCATCAAAACGTTTAATTACTTTGAAGAGTGCTCAAGTATCGTAAACCGCACGTAATTTAGATAAATAATTATTACAATTATTAAACGTACGTCATCGAAAAACAAGATATAATGGCGCATAGTAAGACATGGGGCAAAAAGACGTCGCGAAGAAAATTCTTTATACGATTCATAATTAAGGATGAGTCGGTGCAATTTACATTTCTATTTGGCTTTTAATAGATTCAATTTAAATTAATTACAAATAAAGAAGGTTGTACTGGGAAAACAACTATTAAGATATCTCCGGTACTTGTAAGCGGTGCCTCATCCGTTTGCTTTTTGCCGCATCATTTGCGAGTTTTTCCTACGACATTTACATTTCTTCATTTTTAGCGGGACTTTAAATAATGACATCAATTACACATCGAAATTGCAGCGAATTATTTATATATGTCGCCGCGATTCGCCAATTAGTCGCGGCCAGCTTTCATCACAAAATTAAGATAATCACATCAACTATCGCTACACTGTTAGACAATCCGCGGAATTAATAAAAATGCAGGTTAATGGCTTTGGGGAGAAAAAAGATCTACTTTTACAACAAATTTAGATCCGAGCCGAGGTTTGATAAAATTAATGGCTTAACATGCAAAATAAATTGAACCAATTCATTATAACTGACCCAGACAGTTGTTTTACTTTGGACCCAACAGGCGGTGACACAAAATCGACATCTTTAGGGAAAATAGATAAGAAACTGTAAAAGTGCTTGTATGCAAAAGTATTAACAAGTATTCATCAAAATTGACAAAAATCTTTTTTTCTACTCCGGTTCCTGCAAAGCGCGCCCCAGCCGGCCAATTTCCTGAAGACGTTGTCGCATGAAACCTCAAATTCCGGTCGGAGACGAGCTGGTAAATGCAATCCGGACTTGTAATAACGCATTTAGCGACCACCCGTTGAGCGGAGAGCAAGGCCTAGACAGTAATCCCTCGGAACGATGGGTAATGAAAGTGGAGCATCATCTATGTGCTCTATACGCGCAGGATATTTCGAGGGTCCTCTCTTTATTGCCCCGACTGTATGCCGGGGGCGCTATTGACTGAACCTGAAACACCGTCATCTGTTTACCATCGATTACTGTTCGCCTACACCAAACGGCCTGTCATTGCCGTTTGTTGTACCTCTTCTCTCGACTCGACGCCGATTTCCGGAGGACACCAAGACTGTTCTTGGCGTGTTTTGCACTTAATTTGCACTGATAGCGTGCCCACCGCCCCTCTGACCTCATTTACGGCGAAAATGTGGACACAATGGCTGCAAACAGATCGAACGCAAGCTTACGAAAGTGCAACTAATTGAAAAAAAATTAATTTCGAACATTGTGATTAATTCTGATTTAATGAGAGAATAATTGCTCCACTGAAATAAGTTTGATTTAGAGCTTTGAGAGCGATTATATGCATGTGTACTTGAAATACAGATTTTTATCTTTATAACAATTCTATTTAGTTTTATCTACAACCAACGGCATGCCAGGAGATAACAGCCACTCGTGCCCCATGTTGTATGACTGACTATCAAAACATAGTTTTGGGCTTCCGGTCACATTAAACAACCATTTTGCGCAAGTTTTTCATAAACACAATTAATTCTTTCTGTGATATCTCAAAGTCGTGAAATACCCGTAGTGATCAGAATTAAGCATTCTGAACCATTATCTCCTAATCCCTTATTCGCTGCATTTAAACCTTACTTTGCTCATTAATGGAAATTGTTTTCTTGAATTTACTGGAGTCGTTATTTACCCAAGAGCCAGAATTCACAACATTTCGTTTTTTTATAATTAAACCGGGTTTTTCACTACAGTCAGTAGTTTACACTTAATCCACGATAAGTATCTACAGAATCTTAATTATCTTATTTTATCTTTATGGACGTCTGACTTTATTTTTGAGGAATGTCACGCGTTCAAGTACCATTTTTAATTTAAAAATATTTGACGCGTGAATAAATAATGCATAGGTATTTAAACTAATTAAAAAATGCGTTTTCAACTAATTAAGTTACAAAATAATCTTATCACGGAAAACACGCATCACACGACTGGAAAAATTAGTTCACCTCTAACACAAATAAATAAACATGTAGCGATAAATTATTTATAAACTTCTGGAATACCTGACGAAAAAATCGCTAGTATTTGTATAGCTAAGGAGGAAAAATATGTATTTTCCCCCGAAGATGAATTAATCATTTAAAGGAGAGAACATGTGATTTTTTCTACGACTTCGGCTTCCAAAGGGAGGAATATGGTACTTTCATGGCATATTTTGAAGGGTGGAAAACGATATTTTCTAATCAGGCGTTCAAAAAAACAATTTTCCATGATTAAAAATAATGAAGACTTGCACAAAATTACGCCTATCTGTTACCATAAATCTGGATTATCGGCAAATCTACATTAAGACGATTATTCAAATACAGTATGTAGAGATATCAGTGCACTAAACCTTGCACTAGTATGTATTATTTTGACAAGATCATGTCATTATTAATTAGAAAATGCACGCAAGCACATAAATAGCCTCTTTTCTATGCATTAAATAGTTATACTGCCACACGTGCGGAGTTAATGAAAGATAATAGTACATAATAACAAGAATTTTACGCTATTAAATTGAATAAATTGTATAAATACCTTTATCTGCTAACATTAAATCTAATACAAGAAAAAACTTTTTAATGTAATTTAACATAACAATGACTTTGAATACGCGAGTAATTGCAACTTTACAGTTTTCCACCGTCGGAAAACCTATCACTTTCCTCCTACTCATAAACATATTCATTCGTTGGAACAAGCCTCTATAAGGCTTGTGATAGCCATTTGACTATGAAAATCTATTATACACTGGAATTAGTACGAATTATTATTTTACTACGCTTCGTCAGATTTTATTTAACCACAAAATTTATGTCGTGCGTGTGTTTTCGCGGTCGTAACAAACCGAAAACGTCGATAAACTCTTCCTACTTTACCCACAAACTGAAAAATTTGGCAAGTGGAGACACTTCACAAATATACGAAATAAATAGTCGGAGACACAATAAAAACTAAAATAAAAATTGATTTGGCACGCAAAATTTAGAGCAGAAATAAAATACGAATAAATTAATTTTAAATTATCCGAGATGAAAACAGAATGTTCACACTTTTTGACGTTTCGTGCGTACTTGCGCGTGGAAATAGAAAAATGAATGAGGTCTGAAAATTTTCGGGAAGAGTTTGCTAGACTTTTGGCATTTTTTTTGTTTAGTCTTCTCTGCAGATTTTTCAATCAAGGCGCTAACACAATAAAAAATTAGAAAAAACAAAAAATTATTACTATTACAGGGTATTTCCTGCTCTGTTATCAATACTTCGAGTGCTAACCGCTCCCGAAAGCTCCAGAAAGCATATCCCAAGCCTAATCAACGGGGTTTATTTCGAGAGAAAAAACAGTTCATCCAAAAAATTTATATATACAATTTTTACATTCTCTCTGACACGGCTATGCAACGTTACATCTACTAAACTACCAAGATTTTTTATCCAAGTAATTTATTTAATATGCAAATCTCCTAAATAAGCTTTTTCATGAAGTAAAGACTTCGGCCAATACGGCCACCCATTTTTTTTTGTCCTTACGAAACAAAAAGAAGTCACATAGGGCTGGTTGACTAAAACAGTTCTAAAAACTCTTTTAATCAAATGCCTTTTGTACCCATACATCGAAGAAGAAAAATCATCGTTAATCATAATTCGAAGTGTTTACACCCAAGCTTCGTCACTCGGCAAATTTTTTCAACAAAATTTGAATTACCCTTTTTTCTTTTTACTTTTTCTTAATTGTGAATTTCTAGATGAGAATAAAATGGATTAATGTGATTAATTGATTGATTAATTTAAAGCCTATTTTGTATCTGCCTACATCTCTAAATTTTATTAGTTCAACGGAAATTACTGAAAATTACACCCTCGGTAACACCCTATCTCTATGACCACAAATTTTATTTGCTTTGTGTTATTATCTTTAAAAATTTTGTTAAAAAAGAAAAACTATATTCAAAAATTTTAGTCAGGCTTGCTTACTTAGATGGGAACGCCAAAAAATACAAGAATTAATTTACAAGGAAGCCAAACAATAAGGGGGTCAACTAAATTTTGTGCTGTATACCTAAATGCTCTTACAAAAAATCTTCCAACAGTTTTAGAAACTTTTTTAAGAACTACAGGAAATGCTGTAGAATACTTTAGTAAAAAAAATTGATTTCATTGTAGGTATGATGTTTTAAGAGAAATAAACAGAATTCATAACAAAAAAAAGCCTCAATAGCATTAATATTGAATGGAAATGATGAATTCTTTGAAATAAAATGCCCTTGATAAAATATTGGATCCAAAAGTTTAATTTTTTTGGATGCAGAGTTGGAATGGACCCAAAATTGCAAATAAAATGAAAAACTAAAAAAACTACTCTAACTGAAGAACAAATAAAGCATGCTAGGGATTTTGCACACAAAAACAAATAGGGCATAAATCCAGTTGAATTTTGAAACGAGATTTTAAACATAGGTAAATAGGTAAATTATGACGAAGGATCCAAGAAATTTACTTGAACAAATTATGCCAACAACTTTACAACTTGACCAACCTCTTCTACGAATTCTGAATGCACTTTTTCTAAATTAAAAATACATAGTTAAAAATAATTCAAGATCAAATTTGGATGAGGACAATTTTAGATATCGAAAATTAATTTCCGAAATATTAAAGATCGACGAAATTATAATTTTTAAATTGAATTTTTTAACGGCAGAGCGTAGAAATTAATCCTTGTCTCTCTTTCTTTATAGCCGAGGTTTTAACTAATTTCATATTAACGAATTACCAATTAATGTAAAATTGTTTTTTTTTAACCGTACCG
Source organism: Tribolium freemani (assembly GCA_939628115.1). Taxonomy (NCBI): domain Eukaryota; kingdom Metazoa; phylum Arthropoda; class Insecta; order Coleoptera; family Tenebrionidae; genus Tribolium; species Tribolium freemani. The sequence goes on from OW626789.1 coordinate 12,690,091, forward strand.
TAATGAACATTTTACTTTCATAATATTCATGCCGGAAAGTACCATTTTGCCGGACTAGTCCGCTGGATAATTTTTCCCGGACTAGTCCGGTAAAAACGAGAAAATGAAGTACCATTTTTCCGGACTAGTCCGTTTGATAATTTTTCCCGAACTAGTTCGGTAATAATGAGACAATGAAGTTGGAATAAATCCTCATCAGGTTGCAAAAAAAATGGTATTTGCTTACTCGTCCAGTAAAACTTCTTTTTCCGGACTTGATACGTAAAATACCTACTATTACCGATAGGTATAAAATATTCTACTTACTTTTTGAAAAGCAAGAGCCTTAATATTAATCCTGCCCTAAAATTTAACTCATTGCGACCAACTTTCAAGTCATTTTTGGTCCAAAATTTCTGTTAGCGGTCCCAACCTTCCTCGGTTTTTGTGTCTTCGTTTTCAAATCTTCTTAGAAGATTTTCTTTCATGAAAAACAGAAAACTGCTAACTTTATTTATTACAATTACAACGAATGCATTTTATGGTGGTGCCAACGTTAGAACTGTTTAACATTTCCATTTAATTAAATTTAATTTGTGTTTCGAAAATGAAGGAGTGAATGAGAATTTATTACATTTTTTGCCAATTTTTTACTCTATCTGAGTTTTTTGTTTTTTCAATTTTCATTTTCAATGGTCGTTGAAATAAAATATTATATTGGAAATCGATACGTATCTAACAGTGAACGAACTAAATGTATTTGTTTAATAAATAATTTACAATGTTCTGATGGCTTTTAGAACAAAAAAGTTCTTCAGTGTATACATCCATTATTAATAGCGAATGATACCTAATTAGTAATTACAACAAAATACCTACTAAAATAAAATAGGAGAATAAAAATCCGGTTTAAACTGTAGATTGTTCGTAAAGTTTCCTGCACACGGTACCAAGTTTTCCCGCATTTCGCTTTTGGAGCCGTCCGCAGCCCCAGGTCCGTTTCCATTGGTCCTTATTCCTGCTGTTCATTCCGGATCGATGTTATAATTCGAAGTGCCTGCCGCCCATCTCACCCGTTTTCATTTTTTGCAGGCAAATGGTGTCCGAGGCGAGAATGGTCGTCGCCTCCAGATGCTCGAGCGGCCAGCGACGCTGCGCGAAGAGGCGTCCTTTACTCCTCCGTCTTCCTCGGAAGTCCTGGTGAGTTCCTCCACAGCAGCAGCAGCTCTCGTGCGCTTCCCCCTCCCGGCGCACGGCCGGGCCTGGAGGCCGTGGAGGGGGCACGGTTGTCATGGCGACGGCCGCATTCCCGCCTCGCAGCCATGGCAACGGGGGGCGCGTGCGCTGCGCCGCGCTAGTGGCGCGTTGCGGCGAAATGACGAAGTTGCAGGAGGCGCGCAAACCGTCCACGCACACATGCACATGTTTACACAAAACTATTTGATTTTTTTCGAAGCCGAGATCTTCATCGTGATCTCAGGGCATTATAATTTCCGCTCAGAAAGAGATCGGTTTATATTTATACCTGCCACTTTTAGGAGAAATTCATTTATTTTTTATTCGTTTGTGGTCTCGTTCCACACAACCGTCTTCGTTTATTTCTGCCTGTTTCATTCGATAATTATAAATCTACAGATTGTGGCGAAAATGACTGGTATGGTGCCAGATATGAATATTGTTTGTAATCAAACTGCCCCCGGGATCATTTTTAATTCCCAGAAGTGCACATTAAATCATTATTATAACGCTTCTATTATACGCTAACATAATTATCGACCAAACGTGTCAAAAATACGATCTTCCAATTATGTGCTTAATGAAGCACATATTTACCTACTTACATGTAAAAACTTAACTCAATTTAATTGCTTCAAAATAAATGAAAAACTTGAAATAATATCCGTCTAACTAGTCATTTTTATTATTATTATATTTTTCTAATGGTTCTGTTTATTAAAGGTGTTTTATGTTATGATATTGACGTAAAATAAACCCATTGGTTGATACGTGAAGAAAAGTGTAAAATGTTTTCATTTAGACAACATCAAAGTCAAACAAATTCACGTTAAGTAATCAATTTTTGAATAATATTTGGTGATGATGTTGTTATATTTTGGAATTATGCTTTGATTGTACGTGAGACTAATAAGATAATATTTACATTTGTTTTATTTACAATTCAAAGTGTGCATATGGGACTTACCAACCTGTTATATATATGCAAGCTTTACCAAACAGCTGGTATTTGTTCAGTAGATTAGTTTTATAGCATTTTTTTTATTTAGTTATATAAAAATTATACAAAGATCAAAGTTCAAGTAGTAAAATTAATTTTTCCGTTGAAATGGTTAGAGGAACAAGACGCTAATAAAATCTTTTGCAAGAGAACATAAATTATAGAGGACTGAGCGAAATAAACTTATCAACATATAAAAAACTTAGCAATGATACAAAAATATTTAACTATATAGGTACCTTGAGCAGTAAATACGCACACCAACTATTAAATATATACCGTACATTTTTAATTTAAAAATAGTAACACATAGATAAGAAACTTAGATATGCACATGGAAAAAATCGTAAAAACAAATTGAAATTAACTCCGAAATCATTTATTTGTATTTTGGCCGCTATGCTTTTTAGATTTGCCGGAATTATTCATTTCATTCATTTTGGTGCTTTTTCTGAATTTTTATACCGACACTGGTTTATCTGTAAAAACGGCTATGCATCTATCTAGTCCAAAGGACCAAGAACGAACAAATCTTCAAACAATGACAAATGGCAACGGATCCTTCTCGAAGGACGATAAATGGCGATGAACGCCTAATAGTTGTGCCTTGGACTACTAAATACTGGTTTATTATAAAAATTAATTTTATTATTTGTGTACCTCCACTATTGTTTAATTATTTAATTCCTAGGGTAATTCCTAGGTCAGGTCAGGTCAGGTCAAAAGAGTAAAAAAGTTCCTGTGAACGGAAAGGGTTGCTAAAGGAGCTACCTATAGCCTCTTAAAAATTGCGAATATTTTGGAGAAAAAGAATTGTCATAGCAAAATCACAAAGTTTAGATTTTGCAGGGAGGTTACGGGTGTTGAATGGATGCGTGGGTAAAGGATTATATTCCTCGTGTATTTAATAGTTTCTGTAAAAAGTGGTAATCGTACAAAGCATAAATAATCGATTTGTGCAGCGAGCAAGTGGTTAATAGGCATGTAAAAACTTCTCACAACATGGTCATATATAAAGTGTTGCGAAAATAACACCTTTAGTTAAAGATCGTTATGAACAATTTGAATAGCGAATAAGAACATTAAGCCAGGGACAATTACATCTAGTGTAACGGTCGAGCAGAAACGATCTTGGCCATGAAAAATCGTCCTTCGTGTGTAGGATTTACATCGAAAGTATAATATAAAGTCAAGAATCCATATTGCGCGTCTGTGCTTGTAACGTGAGAACGCTCCCGCCCATGAAGCATCGTATCAAAGCCGTCTTGCAATTTGCCGGTGTGACCCCTGCAGGTCACCTGGTGGTAAAGCCAAGCGAGTTCGTCCGTTTCGAGCGACGAGCAGCGTCCTATCCCTGATTGGACCATCCATCAAGTCGGTGCCGTAATTGGTTCCCATGAAGGCTCGACCGGACCGTCACGTGGAGCCGAGAGGTAATTGTTACCTTGGAAACGACGGTCCATCACTCAAGCAGCGCGCCCCCAAAATCTCATTTCGAGAAAACAGCCCTGCGTCGCTAATTACCCCCCGAGAACCACCGCCACATCGATCCCACGCACCGCACAACAAACAAACAACAAACGATGCCACGTGCGTCGCGACGTCGACGTCGATACGCGAAAACGTCTGTCTCTGACAGCAACGAGATTAAGAGGCTCCCAACCTACCACAAGTATGCCGGGCCCCGGGCCAATTATGCACGGCCATGCAGCGATAGGCCCTTTTTAACTGCCTTCCTGCATGCGGCAGCAAAATCAAAAAATTACCAGCGATGATGACACAGACACCGAGAAGCCATTATACCAAACAAGATCGATCCGAATTTTAAATCACTACCGGTGTTCAATTCTTTGATTTCGTGTTGTAGTGTGATGAGACAAAAATTGGCTAAAATGAATTATACATAGGTACAGGAAGGGGTAGTTTATTTTTTAAAATTCGATATTAGTGCAACCACTTCATAGTATTAATTAAAATCATATTATGTATTCATAAATTATTATTTCGATAATTATACCTACTACGTATTAGAGTGAAACTAAATGTCGCTGAAGATGGTTCAGAGACATACAGGCTGTCCCAACGATCCGAAAAAGCTCCTCAACTTGTTTATTATTAGAGATATTGACTTTTTCTTTTTTTTAGATTATAGCTGCGTTCCTGCTTAAAATATTTCGGTATATATACAGATGTCCCAATATTAAAAAAACACTAAAGTTATGTTTTTTCAAATAGAACATCTTAAATTTTATTGCATTTTTGGACGTAGATTTTGATATACTGATGAGTTTGATTTAAACTTGTATTGGTCGTTTCTGCTTAGTTTCTGAAATATTTTAATTTTTTGACGAAAACAGCTTTTACTTATTTAAAAATTTATTACACAAAAACGATGAATTGTAGAAAAGTTGGACTGTCACCATTTTAAAGAAAAAAGTTCAGACTTAAATCTGCTGTAATTGTTTAGCACATTGCAGTTAGAAACGTAGAAAAAATAGGAAGTTTGTTAAAAATTGAATAACTTTAAAAAAATAAATAGAACACCCTATATTTTGTTCTTGCTTCTCAAAGATTAATAAATTGTCTTTTTAAAAAACATAGTATCTACAGTTAATAACTAAAAAGATATTTGACTTAAAAAGTTAATTTTAGCAACAAGGCACATTCTTCATGAGCATTGTTGTTACCATAGTAAACCATAGCATAACCATGGTAACTTTACCAAGGAGTCCAAGGACCATTTGTTGTAGTTCATAAGGAATTTAAAAATTCAACAAAAATATTAAAATTGTAGTTATTTCACTGTAATAAATGACGAATAATGGCGTAAGGGTAACACTAAAGTTATTATTAGCTGAAAATTTCAGTTTTCGACTACTGAAACAAAGTTAATAATTTTTTTAACGTTTAAAATTAAATATCTTTTAAGTAATCAACAAGAGACACTTTACTGTCAATGATTTTAGAGAGACAACTTAAAGGTCTTTTAGATGCAAAAATAAAAAATTGGGTGTTCCATTTAAAAATTTTAAGTTATTCAACTTTTTTTTATCTTCTTGACTGCAGTAAGCTAAAAAAATTATATAAGTGGTGAAAGTCCTACTTTTCTAAGATTCTTAGTTTTTATGTAATAGTTTTCAAAAAAGCGTGTTTTTGTAACAAAAAAACAAATTATTTTAAAAACAAAGTAAAACCGACCAATAACAATTTAGCTTAAGAACATCAGTGTTAAAAGCTACACCAAAAATGCAAAAAAATAAGGTGTTCTATTTAAAAAAAAAAATATATGTTTGTATTGTAGCTAATTTCAAAAAGAACCTGTAAACTGTAGGGGGTTAATATCTACGGCTTTCGTAAAAAAAGTTAATTTTCTAACATTTAAAGGTCAATAATGGCCTTTTTTACATCGCTGGGACACCCTGTAGGTAGGTACACCTGGACATGTCAGTCAAGGGTGGATGGAGTACAACTAGGCACCTCGGACCAGTGGTAGTGAGTCGTTTGAACTTACGATATAAGGTATTTTTTCCGCAAACCTCTTGAACTATTTTGGTTCCATACCTTTTAAAAGTTAAACAAGATAAACTGGTCACATGTGGATAATTTTTGGCTTTTCGAGTAGGTACATTTTTAAACTAAACATTCCGTTTTTTACGAAATTTTGCTAGATCGCCACAGCGTACTGAATCAGTGGATTTTGATACAAAAATCAAAATCCGTCTTTCCTACACATATTTAAGAATAATTATCATATACCTACTTCCTACATATTTATGAATCAAGATTATTTGACATACCAAATGTTTTTTAAATAAGTTAGATGACTTCGCTTTGGAACTTCAACAAAAGGGGTTACTTAGCCAATTTCATAATTTTTGTCAGTAACTTGAAGAGAGATAATTTGCAATTATGGGGTCTGCTATCTAGCGCATTTACCATTTGGTAAAGCCATGTATGTGTACCTCCTCCATAATATGTATGCGTTGGGGAGATGGTGTGTTGGTAATTCTTTATATTGTTCGTATAAAGTCAGTATTTACTTTGAATAAAAGGATGAAGTGGACGAGGTGGGCATGCCTAAAACCGCTGATTACTGCAATTGGTCAAAGTGGGAATAAAAGCATTTGTTGCGGTTTGTGAAATTACGGTTCTTGATTTCTTTATAAGCAGTTGCGGTTATTGTGTGGTGTGTGTCGGGTGCGTCTTGAGAGGGCACGCAATAATGTCGAGCCGGTAAAGGCCCTCTGGCTTTCTTATCCGAGAAATTACGTTTTTTATAAGATATTGTAATTTATGTAAATATGATAATAGCGCACATTATATGTTTATAATGCAAGGCAGGCCAGCGCGATAGCCTTGGGTCCGTGCGGCGAATTTTCCACATTGTCAGTCACGTTCCAGTGAGAGAGAAAAGAATGTAGACGTCAGATGTGCCTGATTGGAATCCCACAAAGCCGACACGAGGTGAACTTGTAATACTTTTATAAGCGCGGTGTGCCGCGCCGACCAATGGTATGAGTGACGTGACCCATCATTATACGCCGATGGACGGTTGGGTTCGTTCGATGGGACCCTCCTCGCGGCCGCGAGCCATTTCCCACCATAATAACGCAACACTATTGTTCTCCCGGGTCCATATTGGAAATTCCTCGGGATTAGAGCGAGCGACTGTCACACCACGGACGTCTGTTTGAAGGCGCGCTGTCGCTCAAAGCTCTCCCGAAAGGGCAACGATCACAACATGAGCACATGTGAGAGACATAACAGCGTGTTCCGGGCGTCTTGTTTACGCGGTCGGCGCCGAGACGCTCCTTTCGACACCTGTCCTCCGCCGTCATGTATCTGTCGAAAGCGTCATCGTCGACGGCCAGGTTTCGACTTAATACCCGCCCGCACATAAATTCGGCTAAATCGGTAAAACTCTCGGTGGCACTCACACGAGAGACTTCTTTAATGATGCATTTTATGTTTTTGCACGACGGACATTATTTTAATTCGTTCGGTTGGAACGCTTCCAAAGCATCTCGGGCACATGTTTACTCTCCATTTCGAGGTTTTTTCCTGGACGAGGCGACATGTGCGTGATAACGAACCTAAATTCCCAAACTTTCTCGTAAATCGTCCAGCCAACTAAAACTCGGGCCAAAGGCACTTAAAATCGGATCGAATCACCTCACATCAACTAATTCACATACAAGAATTTCCGACAACTCCAGACAAGGCTCGACACCAAATTAAACTTAAAATACCACGGCTTTATGGGAATTTTTCAAACGCACTAACCAAACCCAGCCACCACTAAATTGACAATCTCCGAGATAATCGATTTACGTGATGCTGCAAACAACGCTAAAAAGCTATTGTCATCGTGTCATCTTGGTGGTCCAGACATGAGCATTCAAAACAGTTTGACAAAAGTTTCCCCTTTGGAAATTTTTTTCACTCCGCGTAATGAAAGAAAGGCGTTACTGCGAAATTGCATATGTGGGAGCCGCAGGCTCCGACTAGAACAGTGATTTGAAGTTGCCATGTCAGTGACAGATCGCCAGTAATCCCACAGACGATAGATTAATGTGTGTTAATGAATACTGGTGAGGGGTTGCCTTCTCACAACAAACAAACGTGGCTCGGCTGTCTATCTCAACTTTCAGCGTGTTTTAGCATTGCATATGGACAAGCTGACTGAAAATAAACAAATCCAGATGCCTGCGTGCTCTGAATATACAGAAGGGCCCCAAACGCCTCCACACAATTACACCAAAATCCTCCTTTAGACGAAAAGTCAAGAAAAGGCAAGTTTGCGTTCAAGTTTAGGAAAAAATCAAAAAAGTTATTGGACAGTGTAATTAGCATCGTCGCGACGCCTGCGCCTTATCTCGCGACGTAAGCAGCCCACGTAGTATCTATCAAGTTTCTGTTTGTCGAAGATAGAATTGAAAAAGAGTGATATGTAATGAGTATGCACCCCGCGAATCGCTGTATCTGCGATGATGGATTCGCTCGGGGTTGCTCTAAGAACGATAAATCCGGCTCTCTTCGCCCCTGTCTTCGTCATGGGGGCCTCGACCGGTACTCTATCGTGATCGAACATTCTTGGGTCCGTCGTTATCCGTCTTCGGATCGCCAAAAACCAGTTCGTGTGTCGGATGATCCGGCAGCAGCCGACACCGAAGACGATTAATCAAGCGTTATCGTACTGCCTTTGGACTGTCTCCCCGGGATTTCACCGGGCATTGTGCGTCCGTTCCGCGCAATTATCTTAACGAACTCACCACCGAAACGGACGCGCACTGACAGATTGGAATATCACAAGATCCAACCAAAAACTCGATATCAATCAGCGTCATGTAAATCATCCGTGCTACAGGTTGAGTCTCCTCCATGTAAACCAATGCTCCCAATTAATCGAACCTCCTAATTAGGCTCGAGCGTTTTTCGACTCGCGATCGCACCGTTTAAGAACCCTTTCCAGCTTTTATTGTGGTGAAACCGCTCGTGTTTGTTTCGGCTTTCGTCAAACAACACAACACAGGAGTCGTTTGTGAAAGTCGTAGGTCGGCCCTAATCTGATTTCTTCCCCTTTCAGTTTGCGTGTGAGTCATTAAACCCCTCACCCTCGCCCTGTCTGCATACGTGGTGTATACGGGGTTCTGCAATCTCTCACTGCATCGACTATCATTACGCCACCCGCAAAATTGCGTCGCGTAATTAGGCAGTCGTGCGCAAAGCTCGACGTCGTTATTCACGCAGGATGATGGAGGATGGACTTTTTTGTTACAGGTGATGCCAGTAATGCCAGCATCGGGAGCGGGGAGGGAACAGGGGAGGAAGATGACGACACGAACGGGAAGAAGAATCAAAAAAAGAGAGGCATCTTCCCTAAAGTCGCCACCAATATACTCAGAGCGTGGCTGTTCCAACACCTAACGGTAAGTCTCCACAGAGTTTCAGAAAAGTTCAAAAGAAATCGTAAAAAATAATCACTTTTATCATCTTTCGCAAATGGATAACGTTCCTCTCTTGAATAGTTTTTGGCCTATAGTTGAGCTACTGAAACCCTTTCGTGGAGGAAACAGGTGGTGAGCTAACCTCTGAAATGCTGAGCTACTTTGCAGAGCTCGGAGAAAGTATTGAAAAGTCAAAATAAATATTTTGTTCAAAGAGACTGTTTCTATCCAAACGCTCAGTTTGGTGAACCCACCCTGGTCTGGTATAATAAAAATTCCTGAATAAATGTATGCATATTTATGTATATACCTATTTTAGTGGGAATCAAAAAATGTATGACATAGGGTAATTCATGAAGAGATGACACCTTTTTAAAAATTAACAAAAAATTTATTTTTGACACTACAGAGGCGATATTTTTATTTAGAACAAAGGCATAACTACAGTTCTATTGAGTACAGGTAAATAATGAAAAACTTTTCTTAAAAAAAAATAACAAAAAATTTAGGAGGGCCATCTGTACCATAGTGCCAGGGTACTAGCAGTGGGTGATAGGTATGGCCCAAAGAAGCTTAAACAGTTTTAATTCGGTATTACTTTCTTACATAAAACCTTGCCACATTGGCCACACAAGCTCAGAAATTTAAAGCACCCTTCATAGAAACACCTCTTACAGTTGAGATATTCAATCTAATCGTTCCTTTATGATGTTTGATTATATTCTTCTCCACAGACCGAAAAGTCCACTTTTACCATCATGTTCGATTCTGTTACTATTCTAGAATCTTGTGTCTTAAAATTAAATAAAGATTCTTCTAACTATGTATCATCCATCTTTCTTTTGGAATAAACTGTCTTGCTTTCACTTTTCATTTTTGCTTTTAAAATCTTACGTTCTTTCCTATTTGCTTGTTAAATGAAGTGTAATATAGAAATGTTTGGTGGGCCATATACAGGGTGGGGCACGATTGGGGTACTTCTGGAACCTTAAAAAATGCAACCAAATATACAGGAAACTTTAAACACTTGGTACAATATTCAATTTAATTCAAATTAGTAATCCAAGTATGTAGCTGAAAGCTTCCAGATGAGAGTGGATGACAGTTAATCAAATTAGGCCAATTAAACGAATTATTTATTTATTTATTGCAAAAATCAGTGTAATAAGTGTTCAGAGAGCCGATAGACGGACGCGTCGTAAAGTTGCTGGCGTATTAACTCTGCATTTATGTCTTATACGATTCTTTACATTACTAGACACCACAAAAAAAGTCCAGCAGTGTTAAATGTGAATTTTTGGGGGCCAAATCCAATGGATTCTCGTCCTATGCAACGATTTTCATAATTTTTATTTAAATGATCTGTAACAATAGCGCACTATCTTGTTGGAGCCACCGCCGTAAGGTCTAAATTTTCTAACAGTAAAGACAATTCCATTTGTAAAAAGTGGAGAAACACTTCCCCAGTGAGGTTTCCATCAAAGAATAGGGTCCAACTACGGGCTGATTAAAGACCGCACCATACTATATTACCGCACATTACTATATTACTATAGGTATTAAAACACTTTAGAAGTGAGTTTCACAAATTCATCGTGAGTTCTCTTGAGCATTTAAAATCGGAGTGAAACTGACAATTATGAAAATTTTTGACGTTATTGAGATAAAGCATTTTTTGACTCAGATTTTAATTTATAATAAATACTAAAGCATAGAGAGCGACGAAAGATGTTTTAAAAGTTGCAGTTTTTTTTTTGTTTAAAAAATAAAGATAACATCAACCTTCTAACTTAAACATATCCCTCAAAGTATTATAAAACAGTTATAAATCACTGAGAAGAATTAAGTTTAAGATTTTTTGAAAAAAGAAAGCAAGGTTTAGTTAACGATAAATTTTAAGCATGGTTGAAAACTTGTACTAGATAAACTTATTTTCTGTTTCTATTGCTAATGACTTGAATACTATTTCTTGGTATGACGAACAGGCAGGCGCCTAGTTTGCATAGTAACAGAATAATTTCAATGGGTCATCTCACCCACCGGGCCATCTCTACCGGAATTACCCCATCGCTTGAAATGAAAATTTTAGCTTCCACGTTCCCTAATGAATTGAAAAATGTGTATTTGTCTGTATCGTTTTGTTGCACTTAATGCCATGTGTAGAATTTATTGGTTCTGATAATCGTGTATGAGAGATTTTCCTGTGGGATACGTTTGGTGGTATTCAGTGGTCACGTTTTTGGCCCGGATTAAGCGGCCCTTGCAGCGACCGCGTTCTGTATCTTCGGTGTATGTATGCAAACGTCGTCGGTGGCCCCGCGGCGCTCATCCGTATTCCTTGCGTGGTTCGATGTCCGGCGTCCGAGCGCGGCATCTCCTCCGGCGTGTGATATAAGACGGGGCGAGTTGGTCCCCGAGGAAATCCCGGCAAGCGGCCGGCCCGTCCACCTGTCAACCAGAATTAAAGGATGGGAGTCCGCAATTGGAGCTGCGGCCCGGAAACCGTAGATAACAGTGAGCTGGCGGCTCCCGCGGGGGCCACTCTTGACCGCGCGCTCTCCTCAATATTTAATGGCCGACAGTGGACTAAAGACCGACGTCGACGACGACGCCGCGGCGACGCATGAATATTTGAGCGATGCATCATCCCAGCGCGGGTATCGCTCTCTGATCCCGGCTTACTTGCACGACTCATTAAACCCTGTGCGCTAATCCTGCTATCGGATATTGCGAGGGACAGACCCACTCGATCGATGCATTTCGGCCCCTTGACGCTGCCGACGACGCCGCAACCGACCTTGTTCTTTCACGATGCCGACTTTTTATTACCGAGAAAATATTAATTAAAAAGCGCGTCGCCCCGTCGACGGCCCCGTAATTACTTTCACGTGACTCGTTTAGGTAACTCCAAGTCGGGCTTCCATTATAACGTTTCCGTGAGACGTAAATCGCTTCCAAATCTCATCGTTTGCATTCCCTATCGAACTAAAAATGCATTCATCCCCAACACTTTCATTAACTTTTTTATACTTTGCGAAACATTTCTGCGATTATGGGACGGCTCCAGAACTAGGAAAATGGTATCGTAATTTTAAAACTACTTTGGAAAGTCGCTTACGATAACTATATCACTGGTTATATGTAATTACTTGGCTCACAAATCGATAAATTAGCGCACATAAGCTACAAATAGTCCACTGCTCACCTAAATATTGATACACAGGATAATTATTAAGATATAAACCATTTATAGTGTTGGTGTCTGTTTTGAACAGAATTGTAATTATCATTAAAAATGTATTGTGCAAGAACCTTAAATAATTTAAAATGTGCTAATAATAAAATGACAAATTGATCCCAAAATATATTATACACATTAAAAACTATTCACTACGTCCACTGCCATTCATCAAATTGAATGCCAATTATTTTAAAATAAATGTTTTTAAATATGATATTGTTAACATACTCAATTAGGATAGCGGAACGTGATAAGCATGACAAATTTAAATAATTTATAGCATGCATTAATTTCTAATAAGATGTTAATTCTGGTACCTATAAAAAACCAAATTTAACTTCACTGATGAGATTTTTTAGTGAGAGTGAAAGTACATAATCATAACACCGAATTTGTTGTCTAAAATTTGTAGTGGGTTCGATGTGGCAATTTGGACTGGCGATTGGCGCTCGCCCCGGAAAAAAGCTTGTCTTTTTCAGGGAAAGCTTTCATTTCCGATCCGACTGCATCTCGGCTATATTTCCGGTAGCGTTATCCTAGTTTATCCGCAGGGGAGCCTCACCGTCGACATGTGTCCTGCTTACCGGAGCCGATTCGAAATCCGAGCGGATTTGCTCAAGCATTAAATCGGACCCATTCCATCCGCAATAATTAAAGCGTCGCGTCTCTGTTCGCATTTAAAATTGTCCACAATTACAATACGAGGATGGTTGCGTCGTCTCAATCTGCGATAACGTCACCCAATGACAGAGTGGATCTGTTATCTTCGGTTCGCACGCAAACGGCGCTAACTCGCCTGGTGTAGCTAATTTCGCGTTTCGGATCATGACTATTCATTCGCAGGAACGTAAAAAGTAGATACACCATGCGTCTGTTTGTGTTGTCGCCTGGCATCATTTATAACGCGGCCGCTCCGGCATTTTCATGTTTCTCTCATTCCGGCGAGTATTCTTTGTTCCCCGTTTTGTTCGCAACGTTGTATTGTTGCAATTACGCTTCCTTCCCGACGAGGCGAGGCGAGTGCGTGAAGACGGATGGCGGTGGGTTATTTATGGTTTTATCTTTGAATTCGGATCGTCTCTGTTCGAATGCGATTGCAGCCGTAAATCCGCCAACGAAGTGATGTGTGTGCACCCCGGGGGTCCGCCAAGGTGATCACCCTCTCCTCTACCCGATCTTCGCGCAGCACGCAAATAACCAACCGATCCTCGGCCGTTTCGGATTCCCAACATAATCGTAAAAATCACTATGCATCGCGGCTTTTTGCGGCCAAGGCGACGCGGGCATAAGGGTTATGCAGCCCTGGAGAACCACCAGATGGGGTTATCGCTCTCGGAGGAGACTTTCCGAGGTGTGATGGGGAACGAATGGATCGAGCGCGCTGTTTTTCACGGAGTTACGACCGCAGATTCGCCCTCTATCGGGACATCATATCCGCGATCTAAATAATTAACCCATCAACCTGATGCAATTTTTTTATCGCGGGTGAACACCGTCATAGAGCGTCCCTTCTTCAATCTTCCTTTGCTAAATGGGATTTGGGATATCCTTTGATTATCGTTTAGACGCGTCCGTGTTTTGAATGGAAAATTTCTCCCAGTTTTTACTCTGCATTCGGGATTATTGGAACGATGATGACGATGCCGGAGGCAGTTGCTGCCGGCCCGCCTCCAGTGGAACGCCCGGTCACGAAAGTTACGGATGATCACGTGTCGTTACGCCCCCGACTCTCAATTTGACATGTTCCTATTACAAATTTGACATGGACGTTATTATCGCCCCTACTTGAGATAAACTTGTATTTTTCACGAATCCAATTGCGATTGAGGCTGGCTCATGTTGCAGGAATTTTAATGATTGTTTTTGTTTCAGCATCCTTATCCCTCGGAAGACCAAAAAAAGCAGTTGGCGCAAGATACGGGTTTAACGATACTACAAGTCAACAACTGGTGAGTGTTTCGATGGTAGCTTTTTGATTTTTGTATTGGGAAAGTGTCTCTCGTCGGAAAGAAGTGCTTCCGGAATGGGAACGGATTGATTAATCGTAGTAATTACCGATCAGCTTTCGGTGCTAATTAGATTTCGTCCCCCGGCAGCGCTGCAAATGAGATTACGGCTGGAAATGGCGCTCCACGCCACATCAGAGTGGAGGCGGGCGCACGCGTTAATTGTCATCGATTTTTATAATGCTATTATGTCGGTACACAATTTATCACGTTAGTCGTCCTAGTCAACGGCGACTGTTGGATCCGATATTCGCGTCGTATGGATCCATTAAGGGCCGTCCCGCGGCGTCTCGCCGGTCATTTCGGCCCGTTTACGAGCCTGAAGAGGGCGATTACTGTCCGACGGCCCGGAAATGGCCGCCGAAATACGTGCTCCACTTGGCCGTGACGCCGGCCCGTTACGCTCACTTGACGCTCCAAGAAGTCGCTCTTTGGACACCTCGGGGAGCCTCCGGGCGCCATCGACGTCATCATCATTTTTCACGCCGAGTGCCATTACCGATGCCGTCTCGGGGGTTCACCTGGGTTAATGCGACCCGGTGATAAATCGCTTTCGAGCCAATTTATAGGGGAGACGCACCGAATTCTGACGCCCTCTTCAACCAACCAAATCAACTACTCCACAACACTTGAAACTTTTTCCCGAATAACTCTCAGCGACCGACCATCTTAATTTGCGGCCACATACTTATGTCATTCAAACGTCGGCTTTGGTCTTAATCCACCGTTAAGATTCATATAGGTACTACTACGCTAAAACGTGACGCCAAAGGATGACGGAAAGCTCGTGATTCGATATATCTATATCTGAGTTTCTTTTCGGTTTCTTCGTTCATTATTATCATTTTTCACATTTCGCTTTTGTCTTGGGAGTTCCCGTGGGTTAATGCATTTCGGTGATAAATCGTGTTTTGGCGTTATCAACTGCCATTCGGTTGCTGAAGAAGTCGTCGGTGAGTCCACCGTCCCTCTTACGTCTTGTTGCTTGCCGGCAATTTACGAGTGAGTTTCATTGTCGTCGGATGCTGCCGCCGGCGAATGACTCTCCGAGGAGTAATATCAGGCCACCTAATAGCTTACCAAATAGCCTCCGAAACACCTTTTTAATGAACTATTGTAGCAGGAAATGAAAATAGGGACCGTCGGAACAATAACGACCGCTCTACACCCGCTGCCGCCGCGTTCTCTGATGTCCTCTTGCATACGTGGTGCTCAATTTTATCTCGACTGTGATTGCGTCAACCCTTCTACGGGGACATTGCCTCAAGGGTCACATCCGACCCGGCGTCACGACGACTATTAAGGAGCTGATATAATAATTACTTAAACGACGCTTTTCCGCCACAATTACTCATCCAACATTTGAAAAGTACAAAACGTGGCGCGTCCATCGGTTTACTCGGAGATAAAGAGGCAATAGCTGGCATGGCAAAAAGGCGAAGAATCCGGCCGACACCAGGCCCGGCATTTAAGAAACGTGCGATTTGTATCGGACAGACTCGACGTCATTGTTCCACTGTCCGATGGCATTTCGGACAGGTAATTAATGGCACCTCTAACGGTGCGCGATGCTGTGGGAACATTCCTCGTCCTCATCCCTCTGCTCGTTATCGTCCAAGTCCGAGCCGAGCTTTACCAACGTTGCCGCCGCCGCACCATGTAATGTGTAATGTCATCTGGATTGCGCCTTTGTTATTCGAATAAAGCAGATAGCTTTCCGAATGTAGAGAGGTGTGTTGTAGTCTACGGTCGTCGGCGGTTCGTTCGCATACAATCCAAATTGCATCAGGGCTGGTGTTAATGGCTCTGCCAGGATAATGGATGGAATTGCATTAAAATGTGATCTGCATAGCTCGCTTACATTCCGAGCTCGCTCAAATGTAATTACTGAATCTTTCGGTGGCTTCCGGGCTGATGTGCATTTCGTGATGAATAAAGGGTGGGCGGGAGTTCGGCTGAAACCAACGCCGACATAGCCACCCCTCGCGATCGGTTAATGGATCAGGTGGCGGAGGACGCGCCTTTTTCGTGTAAGGACAATTAGGAGAGATCGGGGAGGAATGTCGGCTGACGCGGTTGAACAGAAAACTGCTTGTTTAAGGCGTGATTCCAATGCAATCGATACGGCAGACAAAATTTACCTCATACTACATTTTCCATTCATAATACCGCCAAAAATTGCCTGATCAATAAATCGGATGATCCAATATTTCTGTTTTCCATTACGAGTTTTCACGTCTAAAACAAAAATAAGTTGTTTTCTTGCTAGGTTTGATTTCCAGGTCGAAATACGTTCCAAACAGTAATTTTCCTTTTATAAATGGCTGATGATGTATATAATGTTGGTACACTTTAGTTGTACATAATTCATGTGTGCTACCTTTAAATTACATCGCCGTAACGACGCTTTTAATGTCAATTTAATAGAACGTTTGTAAGGAAAGTGTGTTAAACACACTTATAAATTCTATCCGCGATTGTGTGGCATTATAGGAACATAAAGAAATAATCAATGTTGGAAATTCTTCTTTGGTAAAGTTGGTCGGCGCCACAGGTGAATAGAGCCCATAATATCATCGTCGATTAAAGACTCAGCGTGGTTCGATAAGGCCGTATCTGCGCTTTTCCCACCCTCGAACATCCGTTCCTCCTGTGAAATAATACCGCGGAGCCTTTCAATCCTATCAGCCCGTCATTACAGGGAAGCAAACAATGCAATACACTCTCTGGTTCGATCCAACAGCGGTTTTTAATGTAAGGGTGGTAATTGTGGGGTGAAAATTTAAAGCGAGGGAAACTTTTCATTTGGTCGCAGGAAAAAAGAGCTTTTCGGTGAGTTTTTTCGCGCTTCTCGTCCTCCTCGGGGAGAACAGGCGACACGGCAGGTTGAGCGTTATTTATGTGCGCTTTTCCACTTGGAGCCGGCTGTCGTGGAAAGGCGGCGGCCGTATAAAGCACGTATCATGTTAGATGGAAAGAGCGAAGCTGTAATCCCCGAACTCGTGATGTATTGACGCTCGACCGTGCCGTAGTAGACACTCATGCACTGCACCGTTCGGCGCTTTTTCAATTTGCAGGTATCGGAAAATGCCCGAACGCACTTTATTACGACAGAAGGAGACGACCGCTAATCCACATTTCCATTCCAAACTCCAAACAGAAACACATTCCTTATCTATTCTTACACCCGAATCCAAAATTTTTTGTGTATCATTTATATGAGATTCGTACGCCAGGTTGCTTCTTTAGCCGAATCTTCGCGAGTCCGGAAATGGAAAGACTAAAGCGAATGAAAAAGTGCATATAGGAAATGCTTTGTAGTAAATTTTCTTGGTTCCAATGTGTGCTGTCAATATAGTTGTCGGTTGGTGCAGATGTGTCGCAGTGAGGCGGGGGGCGGCGGCGCTGCGCTGGCATCAGCACGGGCCCTCGCAGCTCGGAAAATTCACGGGTCATTTCTTCTCAGTTTCCGGATAGTGCGTGAGGGCTGCTACAGAATTTCGAATCCATCATCGTCACGAGCAAGAGGATAGCGCGACGGCGGCGCAATGGGGCGGCAAGAAGACCCCCCTGTAATGACGGTCGGGTCATTCTGCCCCCTTCCCGTCCTCAAACATATCGTCAGGTGCACGTCGGCTGATAACCGCCACCTACCCCTCGACTCGTGCCTGCGTTAATTCGAATCGCAGAGATTACGCACGTTCGCTTCATTGGAAATCCTCATGCGAGCCGGCTGTATGGAAATGTTGGTCAAATATATCATTCTGGCTTGACAGTGCAATTCTCTTATCTGCGCGCTGCCGGCAACGGGATCCCGGGGGCTGCTCGCTGAAAAACAGGATCCGAGTCGGGGTTGGCTCGTCCGCCCGCCTTGAACTCCGGCCAAATTACAAACAAAACACCAGCGAAGCGGCGCCCTCCCGGCCTCCACGAATATTAAAAATACAAGATTACCATTCCGTGGAAAATTTCAACAGACCCCCGCGACAAACCCACAAAAACAACCCTCTTTGTTCCCTTTGAAACCAACTTCACAGTGGGTCAAAAACGACGGAGGCACAAACAAAAACCCCACAAATGAACAAAGTCACCTTTACGAGTACACAAAACATCTACTTAAACCGCTCCAACCGCCCCCAAAATCCACACAGATCTGGAAATTTTGTTTGTCCATTCTTAGAGTCGATACTCTCAATATTATTTGCTTTTTTACATTTTTCGAGAAATAAAAGAAACGTTACTTGTTTTGTAAATTACTGTTTCTGAATCTGTCATTTTCTGGAGATTATGTTATCGATTCGGGCCTCGTCTCTCGTTGTTTTCGTCAACCCTTTGGTGTAAGGTTTCACGGAATGCGACGGTGCGGGGCCATAATCCTCCTAATGATCGGCCGGCTGACTCGGCATCGAGCGCTCTTTCACCCCCTGACACTTGTCCGCTGCCTCGCACAAACATTATTCCGTCTACAATTATCGTTTCCGCGTTAAAGGGCCGATGAGAAATCGGCTGAGCGCCACCCCTTGCTTACAAATGATAGATTACAAGGAAGGGTTCGACATGAAAACAATTATATTACTAGAGACGACGTGTGTGTGTATTATTAAGAGCTGTTTGTTGACGGGAATCAGATGTCGCACTATACAGTAGGAGTATTGGCGGCAACAGCACGCGCTTTACCACTGCTGGCGCAGAGTTATGAATGCCCCCAATTACATCTTAAAAGCTGTGCTCCATTAATTTTCACAGCTGCTGCCTCTTAATTGGGATCCACACGCTCGATAATAAACGCGAGACCATCGCGCAACCATTCTCCACGTAGTATTTCGCACCAGCCGGGGATGATTACCCGACGCATGCAAATAATCACGGCGCAAATTCATCAAGGTAATCACCTTCTCGCTACCACTTAATAATCCAAACCTCAGCCAACACACAATTAGAAAATCTGCTACTGAATCAACATCCATCTCGTTCAAGCATTATTAAGATGGAGTAAAGGTTAAAAAATTAGACTGCTATTTTTATTTGATAATACATAGTTTATTTTTATAAAGAAAAGACGGTGGCTAAATAAATAATTATCTCCGGGATCTTCCATAAAGAGATTAGAGCTTCCTTGGGAGCACTTCTTGTGTTTTGATAATGTCGGTTAATTCCGGGTCGGTGTTGGCTAATTGTCGTCGGTGTAATATGTTTGTCGATTCCGCACGCACCTCCGCCCGCCAATTTCCCGAAAATCTGAAGGAATTGGCCGGGGCCAGGCAAAATGTGCGTTATTGCCTGTTTGAGTGCGATTTCTATGCGTGTCTTGCCCGAGCTTAAATAAAGAGGGGTCGATCTTTGGCGCTGGACGTCGCGATGATTTGTTCCAATACGTGATATTCGAAATTGGTCCTGCGAGGGGTCAGAAACGCTGCTGGTAATTATGTCGTTAGCAAATGGCACCATCTGCGACACAGGTCAACCCGACGTGGACTCCATCATCGCTCTAGCGTCAGCTTGCCGTTTATGTGCCGGGAGATATTAAACCGGGAATTTATTGCGGCACCCGGGTCCATAAAGACGCACGGCCCGAGATCTGCAATTACTGTTTTCTTTATTTCCTCCAGTCACATGTGTGGCAGGAACCCTTCTGTAATCCTCTCGCATAACTCCGAATTCCGTGATTAATGCAAGAAGCGAGCAAATTGCGCGGAACCTCCTGTCGCTGCACTGCTGAAATTTGCAGGGGCCTCGGCGTGCTCTTATGATTTACTCCGGGAGGTCGCGGGGGACCGCAGCAATACCTTGATGAGAATGAAGGGGCAGCAGGTCGAAGGCAGTATCGCGTACGGGCCGTATTTCGATTATCCGCCAACTCCGGGCAGATCCGGGAGCCGCGTCACACATAAACAAAATTACAGGGAATTTTGTAGGATCAGTTTCCCCTATCCATTAGGATCGGAGCGGCCTCTTCCCACGACGACTATTACAGTTGCATCGTTCGCTGTATTATTCATAAAAGGAGAGGAAGTACGCCACATCGATTTCTGTTCGGTTCTATCTTTACGCAATTTAGCCGGTATGCGTGCGTATGTTGTATACATTTGCGCCGGAAGCGCCACCAATCGGTCGCTAGAAAACCCAATCATTTCCGGTGTCGGAACGCATTAGCGCCAGCGCGATTTTGATGGACGCTGACAGGCCAGACCGACGCCAACTCCGCCACCCTGCGTCGCTTCATCCACGTTGGAACGCAACTAATGCTCCTTCTTTGTTCCAGGTTCATTAATGCCAGGCGGAGAATAGTTCAACCTATGATCGACCAGTCGAATAGAGCAGGTAAGTAAAAAAGGCCAACCGAAAAACTTCCCCTGCACCGGGTCCTCCCGAAAAATTAATTCGAAGAACAAAAATTAGCAATTTTTATGCAAATTCCCTTTTGGCGTATGTAATTCCGTAATTAATGAGGACTGGTTGAAAGCGAAGAAAAAAACATTGAATCGCGTGAAAAAGTCTGACCATTCGTGCAGGATGCACCGAGAGTCGGATGCCTCGTTATCGGCCTTCCCCGCCGTCCTTTATCTCATTTTTAATGAATCGTGATTTCCATTAAAGCCTAACGTTGTTGTGTTCATTTTTACTAAGATATGGACCGATCCCATGCCGCGCAATCGTTCCGATATGAATTGTAAGTGGAAAGTCTTGTATGATCGGTTATCGTTGCGCCGTGCCTCTATTTTTTTCATTTCGGCGTTTTGCAAAAGCCGTATTATTAATGGCTTGTGCGCTATCGATTCTCTGAGGCTCTCTTTCTGTTCCTGTTCGAGACGGGCGAAGAGAAATTGCGAGGAGAACCGTTGACCCTCGCGGACCGATCCATCACGACGGTGACATTTTTCGAGAGAAAGGACGCGGTGCAGGGATATCGAACTGCAGATGCAGTACAGGGGCAGCCTGTTACACCACTAATAGTGTTTTCTCCGCACGCAGGGCCTAGCGGAGCGTATAGTCCAGACGGTACCATGGGCTACATGATGGACGGCCAGCAGATGATGCATCGGCCGCCTGGAGATCCAGCCTTCCACAACCAGTACGCGCACTATCCCGCAGAGTACTACGGACACCATCTGTGAGGTAAGTACCAACATCTCCACGTCACGAGTACAGATTTTCTGACGGTTTGTTTGCTTTCAGATCCCCCCTCGCTAGTGACAACGACAATGGACATATAAATATGCGACTCTTAAATGTGATTATTCTCTGTACAAAGTGTAAATGTAGTGCCCCAGTGTTTAGTTAACGGGAAGGACTTGTACAAAAGTATTAGACTACTCGTGTGCTGACTGCTGTACATAGATAGTGGTAGGTGCGGGCCGACCCCGGAGCGGTGCCCGGACCGCGGTGTATACTGAAGGGACAGCCGCAACCGTGTAAAGTGATGTGGTCTCGTAGCTTAGGTTCCTCGATGTGTTACCTTACAATACCCTCGTCCTAGTCCCCATCCAGTCCAGAAACGATCAGCCCAATCCTCCTCCTCTTCTTCACACTGTCCGCCGTCACGTTTCTTAAAAAAAATCTTCAAAAAGTACGACGCGTACAAAAAAATAATCCAAGGTTGTGCTGTTGTAAATTACTAGTTGTTATATCTGTTGTGATTTTTTTGCTATTTGAGGAAAAAACCCGAACTCTCCTTGTCCCGATGATGATATACGATACGATATACGTAACTACTGAACCTAGAGAACAAATCGTCGTGGAGGTGGCCAAGCGGACCCCTTCGCCCTACGACTAGAATAATAATACCAATACACAAGTATACAGAATGTCGCAAAGTCACTCAGGTGGTCCATGGCTGATACCTAAATTATTATCGTACCACTGTTATAGTTAATTCAATACACCACGCATCCAAATCGCAGTTTTTCGTTACAATTGTACCACTCTGATGATTTTGTTTAGTTACTTGCCAGGGACAAACGGAGGACTGGCCGGCTGATTCCGGAATGTCCGCACAAGCCTTGCCTGGTTATTGTTATTGTTGTTTTGTAAAAAAGGAACGGCATTTCAGAAGAACCCGTCAGTCGTCCCGTATTAAAGTTTAGCGACAAGGCGGAATTTCATTTCGATGATTCTAAATTAAACCGTCAGGCCTTGTCCTGGACTAGTTTTGTGTCGGTGCAAGTCCGTCGAGGCCGCCGCCCCCAATACACGACGTATACGACTTTAGTGATGTTATAGGTTATTATTATATGAAATTATGGCGTACACAATGGCGGCGACGAGGCGGAGTTGCACGGCTCACACTCACCTATTGTTTGAAACTTGTGTGTATTCTTCGTTACCTTTGTTAGGGTCAGGGCGGGGGGCTACAAGTATACTGATTTTTACACTCCGATTTATAGTTTTTGATCTGATGTACTCTCGAGTGCGTTGTACATATTTAATGCCCGCGCCGACACAATACGATTCCCTCTGCCCCAGGCCCAATCGTTTTTTGTACATACAATTACCTCCGATGAGAATGTTGGCTGTTCGTTTTAAGTGATTTCCATCATGAATCATTATTCGCCTTATCCAATGTATACGAAAAAACTAAAATCAATACAGATCAATGAGAGAATATCGTACCTCTATGTTATGTATGAGAGGAAACTTTATTGTGTTCTGCTTTTTAATGAAAGTATATATTAATATTATAAACGATTATGGGACGAGATACCTCTAAACTAATTTGGTAACGCCGTGTCCTCTGTATAGTGTTTTTTTGAAACGTGAGCATTAAATGCTACATCTTGTGTACTTATATAAAATGTGTTTTTAATACTACCGAACCACTATCCCTCCCTGTTCAGTTTTAATAATAATAGTACAAATTCTAGTTTTACTGTAGTGCTATATGTAACAGTCCTCTCCTTTCCGCCCCACCGTCACACGGTCTCCGCCGATGTACAGCAGTGCGTAGCACAAAAAGGGAAACAATCCCTAAAATCCACGGCCACAAGGCAGCCAGATCCGGCACCTATTGTTTTCCTTTTTTGTTATGCACATTCATTTCAAAATTTCTCTTATTTTTTCATCTTAATTTTAGTTTCCTCCAATTTGTCACGATCGCATTATTTTCGTATTATGCTACAAGATGGGACGTTTAACTTTTCTGTACTGTGATTGAATTATTGTTAATTAAGTGCAATTTATGTTCATGTAAATAAACAATTATTTCAAATTTCAATACTAATAAACAAACAAAAGTAACTAATAATCTACTAATGAATCTCCTAAAATCCTTTCTTAAATAAAAAATAATACTAACCCATTAAAAATGCAATTAATAACAAACAAGTTAATTTACTTTTACTTGACGAAACGAGTGAATCTATAGTGTAGGATGGAATCGGGGTAAGTACATCACAATTTTCTTTTGGGACGAGATAATCCTTTCGAGGATAATTCCGGTTGAAATATCGTTTTGGTGTACGGAAAGAGCCTCCGAACATTAACGTGCAATCCTGATTCCGGACTTGAACGTCCATTGGTCATCCTAGATTGGTCGCGGGGTCCGGTTGACAGCTCCTATATAGGCCTGCGCCCGGAAATTGTGTCCAGTGCTGGCGGCTGCCTTCCGGTTCCGTTCCATTCCTTATACCGCGGCCGCCTTGATTCATTACCCTTATCACGGACCTGGACCAAATGACTTTCTCCTCTCAGCCCCCCACATTTTCTGGAAAAAATCGATCGTGAGAGCCGTGCCCGCATCATTGCGGACGACTTGTAACGACAATTCCGACATTAATTAAATAAGGACCCAATGTAGCCGGACACGGTGAATGAATAACAAATGGTAGGTGGCGTGCCGTGTCAATCAAATGTCCGTGCTACGTGACCGATGAGAGTTTCCGGCCTAAACACCGCCATTTTCTACAATGCTTATTACCACGATTACGGACCAAAGGGCTTCCGCAGCGTCAGCGTTATGCCCAAGAAATCGGCCAGAGATTCACGAATCATAACTCGAGTTTCGTGCGCACAAATTGCGCAAGCGGCACTAATTATCCATCCCCTCTAATGACAAAGTCGAACGGATGCTGATTCGAACAGGGTTGACAGGGCACGATTTGCCCGTTTGCGGGGCGACATTTTACACCAAATGCTGAATTTCATTCATTACTTCACAAACTTTTGAGCTTTTGTGGGTTGCCCTAACATGGAATAGGCATCAAAAAGTGTCTGGGCTTAATAATATATTATTCTATTTCATAATCACACGTTTTCCTTCACATTTATCGTTTTACCCTGATAAGAACCGAAGGTGTCCCAGAAATGAGTGGGAGAAAAAATCATTTCCTTACCGAAACTCAAACTCAAAGAAACATTTTTTTTCAAGTAAAATACCTCGGAGTCCAATAGTTATAGCTTTTCGAGTTCATACTTAAAAGTTTCACAAATCTGATGTGTATGAATATTTGGGACTATTATGCCACCAGTAAATGCGAATAAATATTGCAGTAAGTTGAACAGGTTTACAATTGGACAGCTTGTGTAAAGAGAGATCATTTCGAAAGTCAGTGGGTGGGAAAGATGTCTGTGCCTGGTGAGCATTTTCCGATAGATTCCGGCAGCGATGCAGCGGAGATAGGCGGATTATTGTGGTGTGAAGGCAACTAACAATAACTTAAAAGTTATTTGGAGCACCTCATAACCGTAAAGAGAGGGGTGTCTGCGATGATTTGGGAGTTTGTTCGCGTTCCATGTGATAAGCACTTAGTTTTCATCTCGTCCAACGACACGACGCTCGTTTCGTCGGCAGTTTGCATCTCCGACACCGCACATACCTCATTATTCTTTCATGCTATTGCAAATTATCCATCAGGAAGAACACGGGGAGGGAAGCTCGAGCTTAAAAAATTCCGAAACTTGCTCGGCCGGAAACTTAATTATATTGGATGTTTCGACTCGGCTGCCGAGGAGATTTACAATCGAATTCGCTAATCGATCGCTGGAAAAAGGCCTAATTAAAAACTCCGGGATGATTCCGGCGAATTCACGTACTACAGGTGTGCTCCTAATACAGCGAAGTGTTTCGAGGGCCTCCTGGGAGCGGGGAAATGGATTGGAAAACTTCCATCCATTGATTTGTATTCGCTCTGCGTCCGCCTGCCACTGTACTCACATATTCACCGACCGGTTGGTTACCTTATACGACTACACTTCGAATGGCTCCATTTCAGACCAAAATCGACTTTTCCGACCATTACGAGCCGCACCCTTGAAAATGGATCGCAATTAAAGAAAATGACCACCCACCTACGAACATTTGTAAGCGAACGGGGTCTCAACGAGAGATGACACTTTACATCTCCTAGATACTCTTACCTCTCTGGTCGGGAACCAAAGACTCATATCACGCTGATTTCGTCTCAAATTGCCTTAGGAGTCAGGATTAAAGTTTGTGGGATTTAGGAAATTAAAAAAATGTAATATTTTGAAAGAAGTGAAAGAAATTTTAATTTTAATTGAGGTAAATAATAAATAGAGAAGAATTTGTAACGGCGATATCGCTCGCAGTGTTTATGATGGTGTGATTATCGTTAGTGGAAATCTGTTTCTTGTGCTGTGGCGGTTGGGGCGATTAGTCTCGCGTCGCAACCCTTCGCCTAGTCCTCCTCTTCGCTTCCATCCATCTCCGGGCTGCGCATCCATATTCATATAATTGTAATCGCATCATGCATGTGTCATTTGAGCAGTGTAACTACATTTCCTGGGCATTGTCGTCGGGTTATCGAATCCCACCCCTCTCAACTTAATACAACATTTTCTCATTGCCACCCCTATCCAAAGTTTCCTTGCACCGAATCGCAATTGCATTATGTGAAATCGTTGGTCAAGTTCGAATTCGTGGTGCAGGGGGTCGACTACCCCCTGGCTTTAATTAAAGGGAAACGAATGCCCCTTTAATGCGGCGCATATCTCGTGTGCGCGATTAAGGGCCTGTCAAAAACAGAGAAATTCATTTTTTCGCATTCGTTCTTTAATTCCTTTTTTATCAGCTAAGCGGCATTCATCCGGCCAGGCCGTCGCTCCTCCTCGCCACCCTCCACAGCTTTTTTCTACGGCTGGAATGCAGATTTTTTGATTAAATGTTTTCGCACCGCGGCCTGTCTCCGATGACAACGATCTAACCAGTTAGAAAACGAATGGATTTCCATTATTTTCGAACCATGGCTGGAGTCGGGGCTTTTTTCAATACCCTCACCGATGCTCTTTCACGATGACGGAATTTGACGCAAAAACTGTCGGACTGCCACCAGATAACGGCTGCACGTTGGAGCCCTCGATTTAATTAACCCCAAAAAAATTCAAAAATAGAAATTTTTGAAGGTTTCTTCACTTTTTTATGTATTTCGGACTTTTTTTTAAACAGAAAATGTCAAGAATCTGAAAGAATTATGATCCAATTTTCATTGAAAGGTAATACTCGTATTGCTTTGTGTTTAATGCAGCTTGAGATTTTTTTTGTATTAATGCTAATCGTGTTAATATGCTTCTTACTTTTATTTTCACTGAATCATGAGAAGGGTTGCAAGTTCGGTATTCCCCCCCTACAGGATACACAGATGGACTAGCCAATGAACTTCAATTAAACCGTAATATAACATCAGTCATCACAATTAACAATTACTGAATCACACTTTAGAAATACATGGATTTTCAATTTGTAAAAGTATACGTATAACATTGTTTGCTACTATTTTTAGAAGGAAATTGCGTTGTGGAAGTAACAAAATTGCTAACACAAATAAAAAATTGTGTTTCTCGAATATTATGAAAATAGACCAAAATATCTCGCATGGCGATTTCTACTATTTTTCTTAATTCTAATCTAATTTTATTTTATTCAGTCTAGGAACAAAAGGTTTCTTAAATTAATCAACCATAGGCCCTTACCTATTAGAATAGGTTTAATGTATCTATTAAGAAATAATTAAAAATAATGTTGCAGTTGCAACAGGGAGGTATAGGTAAAGATCTCAAATTCATTCGTCTCACAACCGTAGATTTACCTATACATCACAAAAAGAGTAGAAATTTGGTGGTGACAAAGTTCATAATGAAATTCTAAACGAAAGTGATTTTAAAAAATTTATTTGTTATAAATAAATCAGTTACGACACATTTCAGTTTAGTTACCTATTTTTAGTTGTTCCGTTATAAAACATTTCAAATTAATATTTATATTTCTTACACATAAATTATGCCCACTTAATCCACCCCTGACCGAATTTTTCAACATAGATAATAATTGTCAGAGTTTATAAGAGGCAATATCAGAAAATAACTAGAACGATAGAACATTAATAAAACATTTCTTTTTCTTGAAAAAACTGTCTTCCAAAAGTTTTCATACGGGCCTATTACGTCAAGGCAGCCTAAAAAACTAAATAAATAACGACATTTTGAGATGGGAAATCTGTTGGCTGCTCAGTTCTTTTTAGCCGCCGATTCGACCCTTGCGAATAGTGAGTCTCTCCTGCACCAACTATCCTCTGGCCTTGTAATAGACACTCAACTGTC
Source organism: Tribolium freemani (assembly GCA_939628115.1). Taxonomy (NCBI): domain Eukaryota; kingdom Metazoa; phylum Arthropoda; class Insecta; order Coleoptera; family Tenebrionidae; genus Tribolium; species Tribolium freemani. Next base: position 12,718,051 of record OW626789.1, read on the forward strand.
AAAGATAGACAGAGCTTGAGCAAGAACTGAATCGGCTTCGAACTCGAGCGAATAAAAAGTTCTCTGACGGAGCCCCTTGGGGTGGGTAGACAAATGGGTGTCGCTGCATATGTAAAACGAGGAGCCCAGTCACCCTTTGTCTGTCATTTGTCACTGTCCGAGCGTCGGGGGCGGCACACGTCGTCATGGAAACACGCACACGACCGATATGCCCCCGTGCATCATATCCGAAAGACACACGCGTTACAAAAATCTCCGACTTTGGAAAAATACACTTTTGCTCTGACGCGGTGCAGTTATCAGGTGGATTATTCTTGGAGGCCGAGGGGCGGCGGTGCGCTTTTCCAGTAGTAAGAGAGCTTTCTGGCCGGGCTTGTGCATCAGTCAAAGCACGGTCCATTACGCAGGGCTAAGCGATAGCGGCTAATGGCTGAAAACCGGAGATGAATGGCCGGCTGAAAAGCTAGCCCCGCTCACTGAAAACCATCGACCTAAAACTCCCCAATGACGATATGTTAATTTGATGGGAAAATGGTATTAACTGCTCGGAAATACAAAAACCAGCGACTCTAGAAAGATTCGCACTAGCGATTAAATCTAAGGCTAATGCCTTTAAATAGAACGGTACAAGTGTCACCGATTCCGAAAAATATTGCCCAAGAGATCGTAAATCTGCCATTAGCAATATTTCTCCCCGAACGAAGTTCGCACAGAAAATTAACCCATAATCAATTTTAAATCCAATAATGGCCCTAAAAAATCTCAAATCACAGCGCACAATTCCCAAATTCTGAATTCATAAACACATCGTTCACGTGTTCCTCACGGTATTCAACACAATCACGTTTTATACGTTAGATTAGCATCTAACATCATTACATATACAAGAGAGCATATCATTGTAGTAAAAGAATAAATTTTGTTTTATTGCTCTTTTTTCATTTTTCACCTATCAACACATTTTCCGACACATAATTATTCTACGCTGTGTTGTAAATTAATAGAATGAAATGATTAACTGCGAATTGCATATTTAATGCATTAGGTATTAAAATTAGTGAATTATTCATACTCAAAGGTGCATTTATTTCATTCTGCTTCCTTTATGCTTTAAAAACAGTCCATAAAAATAAATCATTAACAAAATAACCACAAAATATAACATGTGAAAAATATCTCCAAAAGACAACTAAGCCCATCACTAATTAGTAACTACTTATTAAACTTATCATGTAAACTGACAGTAGTTTAGGTAATTTGAATTTCCATAAATATGAATGAGCAAAAGTTTAGTAGGTATACCTTACCACACTCGTAAATAATCGTGTTTCCTAATTCGCTAATTTGAAAAACTAAAGCCTCGACTAAACCTGACAAAATTGTTTTGGGAAATCTGATTGTTATAGACTCGGTTAGGTATAGGTAGGTAATTTATTTGTATAAAGTTCAATCTAGTTATTTTCGTGACTAGTCTGGAAAGTAAGCTTTTGCGGGAAGAGTAAGCAAATGCAAGGACTCACGCTAAACGAATCCTGGTTGCTTACGGCGATTCTTGTAAAATGTCACTTGACGGACGTAAGAGGAACAAACATTTGTATACGCCCACACATGTTTGAATTCAATATTTTTATGATTTAAAAGATTAGTCCGCGAAAAAAGTACTAAAAGTTTTTGATCCAAAAGACTAGTCAGGTAAACAATATCAAACGAGGCACTGGGTGCGAAATTAGCATAATGCCCAAAGGAGGAAAAGTAGGACTTCATGTTTATTTTATAAAATACCTACATGTTTCAAAAAATAACGAATTCATGAGGCATGTTTAACAGGACGAGAGCATACAAAATAATAATAATTATTATTAGATCCTTAAAGTATAATCTTCATTAAAATTACTTCTAATTGTGGAAAACAAGTAGATCAATCACACAAAATGTAATTTTAAAATCTAATCAAAATTAACCACCAAATATGTAATGTAAGTGCTATAGGTATAGATCTTTATTGCACCACAAGGTATAGGTACCTAAATAAATTACCAAGTAAAAAAGTAGTAGGTAAGTATATCAACAGCAATGAAGATGTACTATTTCACCAAACATGACATTAAAGTCTAATATGGCAGCCCGTTAAGAACATTAAACAAGGAATTCAAAAAATATGATTTTTTGTTTAGCCATAAATTTTCCTTTGATCTCACCATACGAAAGGTATGGTCAAGTAGATTCATTAACAAACATAATTATTGGCATGACGTTTAAAAATGATACCGGTATATAAACTTTATTTATTGCTGTAAGATAAAAAATATCCTTAACCAAAAAAAAAATTCTGATAAATTACAAATATTTAAAATAGATCTCGAAATACATAAATTAGAATTTTTGATACTTCCTACAGAGGAAGGTAGGTAATAAAAATAAAAATAACTGAAACTGTATTATTCAAGTTTTGCCAATTAGGTATCCTCCGACGAACAGTTTGAAAATCAGATTTTTTACCAGTAGATATGTATTGTATACTTTTGACAGTTTTACACGTCCAGTCACAAATAAATCCAAACATCTCGGCAATTAGTAATCGAAAATCGAAACCTTATACCAGGATAAAATTTATTTAAAATTAATTCTGATTAGATATCAGTGGAAAAGCTAACTGCAGTGATTTATGCGATTAGGTAAATCAAAATAATTTCAAGCAGTTTTTATTAGTAACAAAATTAGTGCATAATAAGAATATATCTTTGTAGCTGAGTTATGTAGCAGTAAAGAGAAAGGGGTCGGTGTTTAATTTGAAGATGGGGGCGGAAGATTCTGGCGGCGATCGGAAGCGATTGTCCGGTAGCGTCTTCCTAGCAGAAGTAGATCTGTTGATAACGAGCTTCTTCATAACATTTGATTCGAGTTTATGGTATCGCTAGCATAACTGTGATCACCTCGTTTACTTTACGATCTGTATCTGTTGGGTGTTCAGTGCGGCCACTACATTTGCGCTAGATGAGTACGTCCACGATACTTTTATAGTACAATAACATCCGCCAAAGTGGGCTGTTAAATTGTTTTATAGCCGGGAAAGCGGACCGGCAACAGATGGAGCCGTCACACGTGCCGCCATCTAGTAGACGGTAGTCGTACCAAATCGCTGGGTAAAAACTCTTAAGAATTGATCGTTAAATATTTTATAATTCAGCTTTAATGCATCGCTAATGCAACTCTTTACGACCGAAACAAAACAAGTCAAAAAAATAAATTAGATTTATTTTTAAGCCGCGACTGATTGGTTCATAGGAGAACGATGTTTCTTGCGCTGCTAATAAATCCGAGCGTTTCGCTAATGAATTGCGCTATCTCTTCAGATTGTTCTGATGTGGGTCTTTTTTATCGAGGCTTTCATAAAGATTCCATCGTTATATGCGAATGTCCGCATGCTTTTTGCTAGCCCGGCTTCTTGTTAAGGAAGCCTGTAAAATTATAATAGAGATCTTACAGTTTTTGCTCTTGCTCGAGATGCATCCAATACGCGCTGAGTTATGTTACGTGTGTAAATTTATCGGCGGTGTGCCTTTTTATATCGACACGATATTTATGCAACCGTGGCGAACTAAAACAGAATACCAAACGGCAGAAGCTCATCTTTCCACTTCGACGCTCCATTTTTTACAATACTAAACTTCATCCATTATTGATAACAATCGAAATTTCGGACTGAATCTATCAATTCAAAAAGATTGACATTCAAACACACCAACCTCAGACTCGTCAACACACAAAAGGAATTGACAAAAAAACTAACCAAACGCAAAACACCAAATCATCCACAACAAATCTGTATCAATACTGTGTAAAAAAACGACTAGAACAAAACGATTGAGCTCGAAAAGTCGTTAACAATATCATGCATCTAAACGTTGATTCATTATTATACCCAAGTATTAATTCTTGTTTAAAAGATTTTCAATACACATTGTTAATAATAATTCAAATGATAATAAGTAGGTAGATACTTTTGTTGTTACAACAGTGTACTAACAGCTGAAAATAAATTTTAGTCATAATCTCTCGATTCGTACTACGTAAGTATTCTTTGAGCAGAGCCGGAAAGGAAGGGCTCTATCGAGAGAAATTCCAAACACCAATTTTTTATTGAGAATGAGTTACTCCCAAATTTATAAAAAAAAATTCTGTAAGTACCTATTTACACTTTTTTTATTACTATGTACGAGTAGATATTTTTAGAAAAAAATCTCGGTAAATAAATAAAAAGGTAAAAAATTAAAAAAAAAAATTTGTTAATGCAATTCAATCGGCTGATCTCTATGAATTAAGTTGTAATTTTTTCAATAGCTGTGGCTGCTGCAGCTAATAAATTATTTTTTATTAGTACTTATACTTTGCCTAGCTCTGAAGATGCATATTTTTATAGAAAAAGTATTTACTAATTTTCTTCTTAGTATAGTATTTTCTTATTGTCTTTCTTCAAACAAATAATGTAATTTCGAGTCTAAAGTTAAAAATTTATCGGTCGAGATGTGCGGCACACTGATCTCGTGATTCGCGCTGGGAACGTTCGATCCTTGATCATATCTTGTGTATCAATTAATGAAGTATGTAACATAATTATGAAATGCTTCTGACGCTCTTTTTGCGGCAATTTATAGTCCATTCCCAGTACTTGCGCATATTATGACCCACACGTAATTGCATCTAATTTTATAGCCACGAACTCATCAACAACGCATAAAATCGCTTTTTGGTTTATTTACGCTCGAACATTTCCATTTTTAATTATAGAATCATGTATGCTACCTCCGAATCACAACAAAATTTACATTTACGAAAATCGCATCCTCCATATTTATGGCACGATACGTTCCCCTTAATAACAGACTTCTCGTGAATGATTTAATGCGCATCCAAACGCTGTGGTTAGTTATTTCACGATAATCGGATCTTGGCCCTACCTGCCCACCATTTAACGGGTTGTGGGTCGACTAATGACGATTGGCCCAACATCAGAGCGAATAGCATAACTCGCTGAGGATATTTCGTGATCGGAAATAATTATATTCGCGGCTAAAATGGATAGCGTAGCGAATACTTGAACAGCCCTGCCTCTGACCCCCCCGACACCGTAATGTCTACCTTCAGCACATACTCAACTCGACGTTTTTTCCACTGTAATTTAAACTTTACCGTAATAACACTTTTTAAGGCTTGAACGTTTTTCGTTCCTATCAATTTGTATTAACTTGATTTAATATTCCGAACGATATATATCACGATATAATTTAAAACGAGCTAGTTTGCAATTTGACTCTTTATCCTGTGACTGAACATCTGACTACCATTAAAATTCAACGATTCTCGGTAGAGATACACACCATACATTACTGAATTAATTAAAAAATAAAACACTAGTAAAAATAATTATTTTATTGTCAACGACATCTTAAAAAAATCAAATATATTCGTACATTCGTCTTTACATAAATTTAAGGCGTCCTTGTATTGTTCATCACTAAAAGAACCATCAGTATGTGACGCAATAATATTTTTTCCAACGCTATCAAAAACAAGCATAAACATTGCTTTAACCTCGTCTTCATTAACAGGTGGCGTAAATACTAAAGCTTCATCTTTGTCTAAAAAACATGTCACGGCAGCAAACATGCATTTCATGTCGATTCCAGAGTCAAGTAACGCCAAACATGCGGCATTTAGTGCGCATGAAATTAGCTAAAAATTTTCTTTTTATCCTGAGTTTCATTAAAAACGAATAAACGTTTGTCTTGCAAAAATATTGCGCCTAATAAAATGAAAAATTGCTTTTAATTTGTTTCGAAAAAATAGTTTTAATTTTTAAAAATGGGTAAATTTGAAAGTAACAATAAATATTAATTCAAGACATACGTTCATGCAACTTTCAGAGCCCTTTTGGCCGGTCACTACCTGTCCATTATTTTGCATTTCTTGTATAACAACGACCACCGAAGCCCGGGGGTACAAAGCTGTTGCAATTGCAGCCTCACACACATTTCTAATGATTGATTCATTTAACCTATCTTTCACACCTAAAATAACCCGCTTTAGAACGATGTGAATAGGAAAGTAATGAATCAAATGAACCTGGTAGTCCAGACTTAGGCCTAAAATGAGCCTCAACGCAGGCCTTTTCGACTAATGCTTTGTTGGCCTTGCTCTCAACAGGGCCATACACACCTGCTACCACAGTTGTCTCATCTAAAAATTCAACAAAATTTGTTTTATAAAACACAAATTCACACATTGTACCTTGTGAAAACAACACAGATCCGTCCGGTCTGCTCAAAATGCCCAGCTTACAACTGGATTTTACTTTACTCATGTTACAAAAAAGTAAGGTTAATTTGAAAAATGACGATCAGTTTAGCCAATACACATAGACAAAAGTTACTAACTATTCAAAATTATTTTATTACCACAATTGTAAGGGTTTAATCATTAATCAAACAACAAATAGCATAAAAATAATGTATTTATCAAATAAACTCACTGTTAACATAAAAAATAGATTAAAGGTGCTCAAATGTAAGAAGTTAGCAAGCGCAGTTAAGTTCACTCATTTACAGGTTTTTCAGGGCTTGGACTACCAATTAAATGAAACGACAACCACCAGGAAAGCAAAGGCTGAACAGCCGCCACAAACAAGAGAAAATACAGCCTCCGCTTATTCCCTGTAGGGGGGGCAACGTCCCCATAATAGCTTGTAGGTTGAGCATTGCTCTCAACAAGAACTTGAGCTTTCAGTGTTCGCACTAAGAAAAATGCCAACGCAAAATTCACGTATATCAAACAACAGTAATAAGCCGTTTTTGCGCCTATTAAGCTCACCAAAATACTAACAATAATCCCCACAAATTTATAACCACTGAAAGCTAACAAATCAAATGTTCTAAGCGTTGTATTGATATTGGCAATGTAAAGAGTGCAACTGTACAACGCCAATTCAACAACAAACCAAGCTAAAGCCGAGGAAGCCAAAATTCCGATTTGCTCAGGCGTGAATTTTTGTTGCATGCCTAACACCATCCCCGCCACTAAAACGTAAGTTACATAAGCCATTGTTGGAATATACAGATCGGGAGCATTTATCTCGAATCTAGGTTGGACTGGACCATCTTGCTCATATTTAACGGACCAATCCTAAAATAACACGGTTACACAACAATCAATTAAATTGATCAAAGGCCACCTTATGTGTAAAAGGGAAGAACAGTAACATCAATTTCGACAACACGTACTTTGTGTCGACAGCAAAATAATATTTCAGGCTATTTACAGGAACGTACTTTTCCACTTCTTGTTTTATCATTGATTTTCCTGTATTTGCCAACTGTAAGAAAATACCACGTTTTCAAACTTAGATCAAAGGGACCTGTGACTTTAAAATTAAATTGGCAACAATGATGATCACTAGTTTACAGTATATCTGTTGCATCAGTTTTTTTTGCTGTTGTTAAGTAATTGTTGAACGCTGATTTCAAAACTGCAAACATATTTTTTCTATCAGCTCTAGTTTTCGAGATATAGGTAACTCATATAGCACTTTCGGCACTTTTAATAAGCTCTAAAATGGAAACTCGAGCTGATGACCAAATTTAGACGACAGATTTGAAATCTACACTCCAGAAGTATAAAGAATCAACTGTTAAATTTGCGGCAACAGACAAAAAGTGAAATTTTGTAAACCAGTTTCATGGGTGTTGCCAACTGAAGTTATCAACCCCTTGAAACTAAAGTGACACCGACCTGTTGTCCATACTGCAAGGCCATGTCTTGGACCATTGGTTGTCCAAAAACGCCCCCGAATTGGGGATTCTGGGGCGGCTGTGCACTTGGATAAGGTGAAGCGGGATTAAAGCCATACATTTGGGGGTTGTTTGGTGGCACCCCATAATTTTGAGTTGAACTAAACGACGGGCTTGCAAAATCTGCAAATCACTAATAGGTCAAAGCGCTACAACATATAAAAACTACTTTGTTGATATGGGTTTGGGGCAGGACTCTCAGACCCCAAATTTGGGTACAAATTGTTTTGCATCCCTTGCGTGGGGTCGTACGGTGTATACCCTATGGCATTTACGTCACTAACCCTTTTAACTTTCCGGCTATGAGCTGAAATAACACAAGTTTGGTAAAGTAAGGTTATGGCATAAATACCGACCAAAGTGCGGTAAAGCAATTACCTGGCCGGTTCCCTGTATTCGCGTTGTAATTCATAATGATGATTTAGTTAAATTTTGGTGGAAAAGTTATTAAATTAGTTGATTTTGTATGAATAAACACAGAGAGACACGTCACTTAGAAATCTGTCATTTTAATTTTTTCACATGACCGAAACTTTTTCCCAACTTGTTTGAGCACCAAACTCCCGGTTAAAATGTAAAATATTGGAATATTATTGTCGTAATAATTTTTTCAGACACACCGATTACAGCATGATAATTTGTTTTGTAAATTAAATTGCAACTTCCTTTACAAAATTGTCAGTTGGTGGTTCACGCCATCGGCCGCTAGAGGTAGATTTAGCGCTGCTTCATTTCGTGTCTCTCTCTAATTCTACGTGCATCTCTCTCGTTGAGTCACTCGGTTGCATCGCAACTGTCACTTTGCGGTCTTTGTACTCGTTTGACAGTTCGTGATGCAGTTGACATAAACCGTGCAAAAAATACGTTTAGTGATGATCGTGGGCAATGTTGGAGCGGCCGGGGCTGTCTCGGGTCTGAGATTTGAGCGTACGGGGCCTCTTTAGTCGACTACGCCCCCGCAAAATGAGTGAAAAACCGAATAAAAATGTGAGCGGGGCGGGTGCCTCCGCTCCCAACAAAATGAGGCTTTATGCGACTTGGGTTGACCGGACTCCCTCGAATTGTATTCCGAGGTCAGTAAGGCGCAATTCAACCGGTGCTGTTTTTTATAATGTTAATTCCAGGCTTTGTTCATTGACGCTGACAAGGCTGGTTGTTTTAAAGCCTTTAGGATCAGATCTAGCCTCTATTTCTATTGCCGTCAAAATGCAATCGAGCAAACGCACATTACGCTCCAATGAGCTGATTTTGCCACCAAACGGTCTATTAGACACGCCGTTGGAATTAACTTTTTGTCTCCAATATCCGCATTTTTTGAAACGGGAAGGCAACAAGCTACATATTCTGCTCCAGAGGCGAAAACGGTACAAAAATCGCACAATGTTGGGGTTCAAAACGCTGGCAGAAGGGATTATCAGAATGGACCAAGTAAGTCACATTAAAATAATTATTTAATTGCAATACAATTGGAGCTGCTACTTTTGTGTAAATATTTTTCCAAGATTATCTTCAATTTTCCAGTAAATAGCTTTGTTTAACTGATTCGTCTATTATGGCTTTTTTATGGTAAACATGTGTTGGCCAATTGGCAATTAAACTGTAAAAATACAAATTAAAAAAGAATGCATAAACAGCTTTAGTGTCTCATTTAAAATCAATGTCACGAAATTACAATAACAAAAAATCAGGAAGATAACGCACCGATTTGCATAGAAATAAATTATGAAAAGCGCATATTTCAAATTTGCGTTTTGAAAAATAATACAACGAATAACACGTTGTTATTGTATTCACGACATCCTCGATTACCTACTTAATCTTACGCAACGTGAAGTAATGGAGTTAATTAATTTTGTTTTCCCTTTAATTTAAGCTTCAATAACTAGACTGACTGACATACGAGCACGACCTTTTTGAAATCAAACACAAATCTCACTTTTCAAACTACTATTGCGAAAATTATTAACAATGTTACATTTGTATCCGGGGCTTGAATTATTGCCATACGCGTTCCCTCATTTGCATTTACTAATAAAAACAACAGTTGCGTTTCGTACTATAGGGCCAACTAAATTCCTGTGATGCCCTTTCCACTGGTGTTGTAATTTATGTTTTAAGACCATTATTAAAGAGCAACTTTGGAAATTTGTTTATTAAACATTCAGGAATTATTTTATGAAACAATAAAAAACAACGTAAAAAATATGGTCTAAAAGTGTCGGTCGGTAATAATAACGCAATTTAATAAATGAGAACAATTGGAATAGTAAACGTTACAAGAAAAGTAAAAAAACCTTATTAATAAACGATGCGTAACGATCGGTAATTATCTGAAAAAAGTTTGTTTTCTTTTACGTTTAAACTACCCAAGTCATGAAAATAATTTTAATCACAGTGCAAGAGCAATAGAAAGAAATAAAAATGTAATTTAAAAAATAAATAATAAAACTGCAATATTTTAAAAGAAATGAATAAAAACGCAACACGTTTTTTAGTTTCTTAGAAAAACGTTAATTTATCTACTCATAATTATTGAGTGCTAGCAGGTCATTGTTTCGCTTTACTTTTGATATTTTTTATTAAAGGAATAAAAACAATGGTGAGAACAGAACAATATTTCATTGCAGTTACTAAAAATCTTGTAGGATCTACGTGGATTATTATTTAAGATAAACACTGTGAATAGGCTTTAGTTCTCAAAAATAGAATGTGAAAATAAGATTAAACAAAATTTCGTTATATGCTGAAGTTTTGGAATTTTATTTCTATTTATTAGGTACAAAATTAGTAAAATCATTTAAAAATAAGAAAAAAAAATATTAAAATTAATAGGAAAAGTAGATCTGTTTTTGTAAACGCAAATAGCAAGAGCAATTTCCGTTTTGTAGTTGCCTATCTCAAATTTCAATCATATTTCTGCTTTAATTAAGTAATTTGATCATTTTGATTGCTCATAGTTATTGGAAGCAAAAGGAAATCACTAATAAATATTACATAATAACGAATGAAGAAAATGACGAAATAGTACTTGTAGTAGACTGGAAAACTGGAGTGCTTCCGAATTAACACTTTTTTCAATTTCTTCATTGTAATCTTAGTAAATAGTGAACAGAAAATATTTATTGTTTAACTACAATTTTCAACAAATATACAATAATTTTTACAAATTCAGCTGATCCAGTATATCATTTACAGTTTCGTAGAAAAGTGTTTAATTTACTCATAATTCAGTGCTAGCAGGTCATTGTTTTGCTTTACTTTAAATGCTGTTTTTATTACATAAACAAGGATGAGAACAGAACAATATTTATTTTATTTCAGTCTTATAAGATCTACTTGGATTACGATTTAAGATAAACTCTATTATGTGAATAGGCGTTAGTTAGTTAAAAGAATTATTTTGAAAATTAAACAAGATTAAACGAGATTTCCTTCCTAATCTTTTCAAGTTTCGTAATTTTCTTTTTTTTAAGTTATTAAGACGATTTATCAAATTTTGTTCCAATAGCATCAACATTCTTCTAAAATAACATTTGATGTGTCTAATAAAATAATAGCTAGTTATGTAATAAGTACATAATGCGATTCCTTATGAGACGAGATGTTTCTGCGAGTCGAATAAAGATGCATTACCTACCCAAAAAAAATTAGGTTTGACTGCTTCCAATAGATATAGCAGTAAAACTTTTTTTTTTTAGAAAAAAAAGATCTTCGACGTTTGCTTTGGCCGCGCTAAAATATGGTTGGTGGTTTATCTCATAGTAGCGACCGATTTTGCTATTTTATTGTACTGGTATAGAAAGAGACTCATCGTGACCGCTACGAAGTGAGATAAAGCTTTTCATTATGTACAATCGGACATAAAAATTAATTGAAAAAGAAAATCTATTTTTGTAAACGCACATAGTTACGGATTTCGGTTCGCAAAATTTGTTTGCGGCAAATAAAATAGTTATTTATGTATTAAGTGCGTAAAGAAGCTTTTATTTTTTTGTGTATTTACGTACGTATGTACTTTAATAATTAATTTATTTCAAATACAAATTTTAACCTAAAATGGTTAGGTTCTGCAAAGGCAAATGGACATGGAGCTGGAACTGCACCCAGAAGGGGGCGGCAAAGACAAGGAGAAAGGTCCTGTCGCACGCTTGAGCGTCTTGCAACTGAGCTCGACACCGGTCGACCAAGAGCACAAAACGGACCGAGATCACGACTTCAGTGACGACGACGACGAAATCAGCTCAGGCGAGGAAGAAGTTGCCGATTTATCCGACAGCGAACCGATCCGAACCAAACTCCCTCACACTCGTCACAATCTCAAGCAACGTTTCGTCTCTCTGTTGCGCCGCTTCAAGGTGCCCGACAGCGAAGGCGGACGAAGCGCTGACTTGTCCAACCCCAGCGACATCCAAGCTCTCTTTCAAGAACTCGAATCGCTGAGTTGCGACGAAGATTCGGCCGGCGAACAAGACACCATGTCCATATCGAGCACCCCGAAACCGAGCCTCCGACCGTTCTTTAGCAGCAGCAAGAGTTTGTTAGATTCGAATCAGACCCATTACAGCGAAACCGAGAAATTTATCGATGATAAAGCGTCCGGAAGCGACGGAAATGCGGATATTTTCACGGATCAGGAAGTGCAATCGGATCCACAAACGGGGTCGCCGCCCAGAGAGCAAACGGCAACGCTACGAGCGAAGTTGTCGGGGGATAACGATTTTGCGAATTTGATGCAAGAGTTGAATGAGAGGAAGTCGAAGTTGTTTAGGTCATCGGCGTCTTCCGGGAAAAAGAAGAACTCGTTGAGTGTCAGTTCCGACGCTCCGGTGCCCGAAACTATTACGGTAAGTTAACCAGAGTTTAACAGAATTATCATGTAAATTACTATTTTTTTTGCACCTAAAAATGTTGATAATTGTCGTCGCGAAGCGGAATTTGGTAAAATAAAAACCTCAGTGTATGAAATAATATGCCCATCGCTTTATTAATTTTGTCCAAATGTACTGAGTACACACTGTTCAGTTTATACAACCCACATTTATCATAACCAACAAAACAATGGTATATTAGCTGAAATAATTATTTGATCACCGGCACTGCTTTAAAAAAACACCACTTCAGTTGTGTGAATATGGGTTACAGGCGCGGAAAATTTTTCTCGAGCAAGTTACACGAGTTCTTCCCCTGGAAGAAAATGTTCTCCCGGAAGCTGTGGTATTAATTACCGGCCCTGACAGTATTACTGGACCATTATCAGCACGTCTCACGCATCATCGGATTTTCCTACCATTATCATCAGTCGAAGTTAAAGCAGTCCTGACTGCGGTTTTCAACAAAATTCACAAATAGTGAGTGTCGCCACCCAAAAAAAAAATATATTAAATGATAGTTTTAGTTGCAATAGCTGTCCCAAACCGGGCAGCTTTGTAAAATTAATCCTGATTGGTGGAGACACTCTCCTCGGTTGGGTCATCCGACCTTACGTCGAACTTTTATCAAGTAAACCACCGGAATGGTTGAATTACACAAGAATTTACATAATTCCAGTCGGTTCTTGTGGGATTACAAAACATCTCGGTAACTTAGACCAAGGTTACGCTTCTTTATTCCCTTCGGATCAGGAATTAAAAATCGACGAATTGTCCGGAAGACTACAACGGTACTTATCAGTGCCATCATCTGCTCCAGTCGCTCAGCTCCCTCTCGGGGAGGCGATGCTCACCTGTCAGGACGACTCCAGTCAACTCTTCATCCCTTTCGTTAACGTAAAAACGTAAATTTGGCCCAATTTTTTTGAATAAATTTTTTTGTTTAGGAGGTGCGTGTGGGTCCCGCCGAATCAGCATTATCAGTATCTGTAGATCTTGAAGATTTGATGTGTTCCAGTCCCCCTGCCCCCTCCCTAACTCCCCCATCATCTCCCAATGTGCAAACGCGAGACTCGCCCTGGGAGCCCCTCGAGTTGCAATTAGACTATTGGCAAATCTCCAAAAGTACTGAACCTCAAGCCGCAAAGACTGACAAAACCAAACAAGACGGTAAAACTTCACTCAAAGGACTATTCCGGGGCCTTCAAGCCTCGCCGGGGCTCAACGTCACCATGCACTTGGCAAATAAAGAGAAAAAACAGAAAAGTAATTTTCGTAATTGGGGAAACTAGTTGTGATTGTTGTTTTGCAGTTATGAGACTGGGTAAGAAGAAGGAGAAAGAGAAGGATACCGAGCCTCGCAGTCAGACTGTCGAGGGAATATCGAGGTTGATTTGTTCCGCGAAAGCGTCTCACAATACGCCGATGAAAGGTAGGGTTTTGGTTTTGCAGGTTTGGGTTTGATTGGGTTTGTTGCAGTTTACGTGGACGGCGTGGAGTTTAACGGAGTTAAATTCTTCCAGTTGAGTTCGACTTGGCAAACGCACGTAAAGCACTTGTCGGTGGCTTTGGTAGGAGTGCCACTGGCGAGTGCCGAAGTGAATTCGATGTAACATAAGATGACCTTCCCGTTTTTTAAATCCGCCGCTTTGCTTCCGTGTCTCGTTCCCGCGATGCATTCATCGCTTCTAGTCAAGGTCAAATCCATCGTAATCCAACCGTTGACAATACATCCAAATAAGGCTCAAAACTCTTGTTTGAAAAAAAGAGAGGAAACTCACGTTAAGAATACTCCGTATATGTGATATAGTTTATAGTCGTCGTTATCGATAATGCTTGAGATTTTTTCAGAAAAAATCAATACTTTTTTACATGCTAAGATTTAATCATTTTTTAATAAGCACAGCAAGATTTTTTTGTGGCCAAACCACTTTTATATGATATAACGTATTCGGGTTTTACACACCATTGGAACGCGTTAACATGCCGCCCACTTTAAACTTAGGGGAAGTGGTGTGCAAGACCTCCATATCAGCATTTTGCATAAATACCAAAGCGAGAATTTGTGTTATTTGACGGAAAGTTGTTTATATTAATGTGTAGGTTTCTGGCAGTCGTTTTACTTCGTAAAATGATTGCTGAGAATAGTTCCATGTCAAATCAAATCTTGTTGGGAATGTTGAAAGGATCTCACGTTGATTGTTGAACTGTGATGTGTGAACATAGAAAATTGATATAAATGAAAAAGCCGTGCGACTGTGATTTTAACGCAGCTCATTCCAACTTTGTTAGTTAGATGGGTGTTCTCTCATTTTATCTGATTTGGAATGTGCAACAAGTTTTAGAGCATCCATCTTTAGGACATCAGTGTTTGATTGTAAATGATAGATTAGATTATATGTTGTATAAATGCAATAATGTCTGGAATTAGTATTGTTTATATATAACTGCATACATAAATAAACATGAATATGTACTTTTATTATCATTTACTTCATTTCGTTACACAATTTTTTAATCAGGAGGTTGCTGCTCCGGTGATTCTTTCTGTTTTCTTACCGTCTCTGCAAGATACCTGAACCTCATCATACATTCCTCCTAAAAAAATGACCTCATCAGAGAAAAAACAAAGACTGCAGGGGACTAAAATACAATGTGTTCAAAAATGGCTGTTCATCAAGTCGACTATGGAATTCAAATTCAAAGTGCTGCTTCGCCCAAATAACTATTGTAGTTTCTCTGTTAAATCTTTGAATTAGCTTTTTACTCACTTTTTCGGCAAAATTGTTTCAAGTGTAGGGTTTGTCTTAATTTGTGTTTTGTATTTCCGTAATTCTTGTTGTGTACTCTTCGTTTTTGGATTCGTAGCCTTTTTCGTCGGTTTGACGGATCTGTCACTTTGACGGCATTCACAATTTAAATTAAGCGGCACATTACGTTCAAATTTCATAGTTGACTTGATGAACAACCATTTTCGAACACATTGTATTAGGGGGTGCCGACTAAAAATGAAACGTACTTAGATAAAAAATTTGTAAGGAACAAATATATAGTGAATTAATTTCCTTGTGTCTTTTCTTATCTTTTAAGATAGAGACATGTTCCATTCTATTATTCATGTTCAGCTAGTCGTCACTTTTCCTCAGCTTATGAAAAATTAAGGATTAACTTTCCTACGTTTTTTTCCCAAACATGTTGACTTTAAATTATTTTTTTAAGATTTAGAACTCAGACACACTGAATTAATTTTAGTCCTCCTTATGAAGAAAAATGTACCTTAGTCTTATTAGGGACACAATCGGCAATTTTGTCCCACCTCTCTGCACAGCCCTTCGGGTGCTTAGCCAACGCTTCTTCCAGTGCCTTTTGCTGGCTTTGACTCCACTTTTTCACATCATCGCCACCATCGACTTCTTTCTTCGTTTTTTGCTTCACTTTCACTTGAACTTGTTCCTCCTCCTGCTCATTTGATAATTTATAACAATTTTCTTTCATTTTATTTGCCATATAAGTAACTTCAGGAACCGATCTTCCCATTATTTCTGCTATGGTCTCCCATCTTCCGGAAGTCCCACCTGGATATTTCTTCACTAATTTAACTAATTCTGCCAAATCATCATCAGTCCATAATCCGCCTGAACTAACAGGAGGCGTAGACGAAGCATTAGATTCAGTGGTAGAACTCTGGAATGTTGTTTCAAAATTGGGTTTGTCAGGCAAGACGAAGCCTTTATTGCGCTTGCGCACGGTTTTAATTCGAACTGGCACTTCCTCAGGTTCTTCTGGAGGAGGTGGTTTCCTCACTTCTTCAATTTGTTGAACTACTGCAGTTTTAATCAAACCCAAAGCTTTAGGCAAGGAAATAACAATGTACCAAAGTAAACGAGGTATTTGCACAGGTAATGTGTCAGTTATTGAGGGTTTTTCTAAAATCACAGCTGGTTCTTGAGTTTTTTCGGATTTTTTTCCGCGTTTAACCTTTTTATTTTGTTCCTGAAACAGATGTATTAAGAGTGTTTCTAAAAAATCTGATATTTTCGCTCACAATTGTGTACTTCCTCTCAAAGTAAGAGGCCCAATTAACTAAATACTGCCCAATGGTAACAATAACAAATAAAATAATGCAAACTTCCACCATGCCCATTTTGCGCACATATCGGTAGTAGTAAACAGCAGATCTCCAGTTTGGAAGTCCGTTAACAAGGACTTCATCATAGTATTGTCGCTTGGTAGTACTTCTAAGAACTTCGTAAACTGCGACCAAGTTACGGAATTGCACTGACGTGTCAACGTGGGGGTTTTTATCGGGGTGTAACTTGAGGGACAGTCCCCTAAAAGCGGACTTAATTTCCTGGTTTGTAGCAGTCTAAAACCATGGGTACTTTTATTAAAAATAATTAAACGGCGGAATTACTCACCTGCGAGATATTTAGAAGAGTATAGAAATTTTCTTTAACCTCGTCGACAACATCAAACACTTCCAGTTGTTCAGAATCCCAAGCGGCCACTGATTTTAAATAAAAAATAAATAGTATAGCACGTAATATAATCATGTTTTCGATTTCTATTGATTGTAAATTCACATTTTACGAAAAGTATTGACAAATAAAAGTGAGGTTATACTGCGTGTCAACTCGTCCAGCTGTCACTGCGACCGCACTATTCAAAATTGTGAAAGTGAAACTAATAAATTCTGTTTCTTTCTTTATTGGAACACTTTTTCCTCCAAACCACCACTTTCCCAGCAAATAAAGCGTAAAATTAACTGCACAAATCGTCACACTTCGTAAAAATAATACTACATAGTATTTTGCTTCAAAATTATAGATTTACATTTAAGCCCTAAATCCCCTTGAATACCCCCTTGCGGCAACTTAAAGTCAATATTTGGTTGTTTTTGGTACGTCCCAACTTCATTTAACTGTGCATTGCTTTGAGACAAGTCCGACAACTTCCAAATGGCCACGTTTATGGCCTTCCCATGCCTTGCTATTACATAAAAATCACGTTTAGTCTCCACAGCCCCGCAAATTATAGCCCAGTGTGCCCTAAGACCGTTTAATAAACCCGGAGAATTGTCTTTTTCTGTATCGTAAGGCACTAACAAATTGGCACCATTAAGCAAAAGTTCTTTCATATCTTTTGTATCTAATAAACCTGAGTAAAGTTGAACACAAGTCGATTTTAAACTTAGTTGGGCCAAAGTGGCCATATTTTGAACACTAAACATCTCCCCATTATTGGTGAACCCCTCGTTTTTGGCGATTTGTAACAGTGACTGAACCGACGCCGTGCTAGGACTCCCCGAATAAATTGCAAGGGCGACCAAACCGCACTGCGGGCCGTCTTGAAGAAAGGCAGGTAGCGACTTATACGAATATTTGAGAGGGTTGCTCAGTTCTGTTAAGGTGAACAAAGTGCACACCTTGTGCACTTCAGGGTAGTTCTCAGCCCAAGTAAAAGTCATACTGTGAGCAGAGCTGTGAGTATAAAAATCTACAAAATGGACGTGTTATGAGTTAAACTTTTAGTTGTTTTTTGTAGCGTTAAATACCCAAGATTGCACCATACTAATAAATTGGGGAAACAAAAAGTAGGGTTATGTCATGGAATCCACGAATAACTCAACTAAAATCAAAAAATGTGCGGGAAAAGACAACCTCCAAAGATTGAATTATCTGTACCAGGTCTTGTATAAGTGTGAAAAAATGAGCAGATTGTGAAATAGTTATTTTTAGGCGTGTAATGCAATTACAACAGAGAATGAAGCAAATCATTTAGCGTCCGTAATGTACAGCAATCTTGCAGTCGCAATATCAAAAAAAGCAGTTCAAAGAATGTAATGCTCTTTAATGTGTTTTTTCTCGTTTGATTATTATTTTTAGGGACATTGAAGTAAAAAGAACGATTTGCAAAGGCTGTCGCTCGTTGTTGTTGGCGGGGGTTACGTGCAAAGTGAGAATAAAGAAAAAACGCTCAATTTGGACGTGCACTAAATGCAACACAGCGAAAGTTTTCCCCGTACAATGTCCCGATTACGTCCCTTGGAACCTACAAGAGGAGAGTGTTGTGAAGACTTTACAGTACAAGTGACGATTATAAATATTATTTTTTATTAATAAAATACAGAAAAAAAACGTAAAACCTAAATTATTAAATTAGAGTTTTCACTTGATAAAATAGCAAGTAGCTAAATAAATACTTGTTCGTTTGCTAAACTGTCAGCAAAGGGACTAACTATTTCTTTGGTTGCGAAATAAAAGATCAGACCAAAGGTAATGGAGATCGGAAGCGCTGGCAATGCTTTTTTGAAGATTGCCAACAAAAGTAACGTGAGGCAGAGACCCTGTAAAAAAACAATTAGGAAAAAAACTCGAATAATGAAAAATCTAACAATAAGAATGGCCACGAAACAGGCTAAAGTGGTATTCCAGTCCCCGTAAGACGACGCTTTGCCCACCAAAACGCTGTAAAAAATAAAGTCACCCAAACCCAACTTCACGCCCCCTGAAAGTAAATAAATAAATATATAAATAAAAATAGTACTCAAATTTTTCC
Organism: Tribolium freemani; assembly: GCA_939628115.1. Classification (NCBI taxonomy): domain Eukaryota; kingdom Metazoa; phylum Arthropoda; class Insecta; order Coleoptera; family Tenebrionidae; genus Tribolium; species Tribolium freemani. The sequence goes on from OW626789.1 coordinate 12,737,321, forward strand.
AACGCACGTTCTTCCTCCTCTTGGTGAATTTGCGTTCTGGGGGTTCCCCGCGGAACGTCATGCACTTCCAGCCGTCTTTGGGCAACTCTACTGGAGTGATTATCAACCCAGTCTTGCGTAAAACCGTGTTCTTCGTTTGAATCCACTGAGGAACGGGTTGCAGCCCCCCGAGGTGGGTTCTCGTCGTTTGAAGGGGTGGCCATGCTCGTATAAGCGTACATGTAAGTTGCTACAAAATTAAAATCACTAAACGAAAAAATTGAGTTGTGATTTACAAGAATAAATCAAAGCTGGGAAAATTTGTTCGTTTCGTTCCTGAGCTGTCTCGACGAGTATTCTCAAAGGTCCTTTCGGCATTAACACAGCAACTAAATCTGTAAGACAGATTAGTTGAGTTTAGGGTTTAGTCAATTTTTGCCATACCCCAGACTGAAATCACAGCAAGAACAGCCCACGTTGTCCATTCTGGAAGATATTTTATGAAAACTAGGGCCATAAGGGCCGCTACAAAAATTAAATATGCTTGTTGAAGAATTAAAGGGCCTTGCCAGTGAATGCAAACCATGCCCATCACACCGAAGTTCCACATCAGTAACACTATTGTTGGGTAATCCATGGGAATATTGTAAGCTCTCAGAATTTCCCTTAAAGAATTACCAATTAATTGGTAATAATTATTTCTTTGACTTTGAAATTAAGTTGGCAACTCCAAATCATAAGTGGCAAATCATGTTGCCAACTTAATTTCAGCCATAGGCTTGCTTACTCCAAATAAAGGTACGAAAAGACGGTTAACAACATTAAAGACGAGAGGATCAGCCATCCATGAATTGTCTTGTAACACCTATATTTATACAACACAATCAGCAAGACAGTCATTACTACAATAACAGCCATCAGAATCAGCGAATTGGCCGCTGCGTTCCAGACCTTGGTGCTGGTGTCAGAACTTTCTTCATGGAACGGAGTATAAACCCTGCAACCCCACAATAACCAGCCCAAACTCCTCAGAGAGCCAATTTCCTTACAAATACATATCTTTGACGGAATAGAAGTTCACAGCACTTATAGTCGCGACCACCACCACCATGCACAAGGACACGGGGGCAAACAATTTAATAACGTGCTTGGCCCCGTATTTCAACTCTTCCTCCTCATCTCTGAGTTCTGCGACTTCGTAATCTACAGGTGGGGGCCTGCTACTGCCACCAGTGACTATTTGGGCTTCAGGAACATCGTCGTCTTCGGGTAACCTGCGGGACCTCCGTTTGCGCGAGCCCTCAGGACCTACCCTCGAATCACCCGATAGCGAATTGCCACTTCCGTTCGTCTCCACATGTCCGTCCATCAGCCTGGTTTTCTCGGACACTGATGCAAATTCGCTTTCACTCTCAGACATACAATTTTCAGTGAAAAATTGACGGGGAAAACTCAACAAAAAAAATAAATGTATCTACACAGAAAGTTTTGACAGGTGTCAGCTGTCAGAAATGACTGAATGACTGAAATGAGTCACTGGCGCAGCGAGTCCTATGAGCACGGAACCTTACACTTTTTGAAAAGATGATTGGCGCCATTTCTCTATTTTTTTAATTTTGATTTATTTAGAAACGCTGTCAAATAATTTTGAACAAAAATGTCAGAGGTTTCGCTGGCAAAAACTCCGGTTGAGGAATTGGTCGGAGGAGACCAACCCGAAGCCGCCGAAGAGCCAGAAGTGTACAAGCCTTACAAAGTTTTTATCAATCATGTGGACTCTTATCATTCTAAATACATCTCTGCTGTAAATTCTCACAAATCTTTTACATTTTGACTTCTCTAACTTTCAGTACGTAACGGACCAAATTTATGGATTATCCAAGCTCATGAGACAAGGGGGCCCTGGCGAGGAAGCCTCGGGAGAGGAAGCAGCGGCAGTAAAGCCCCCCATGCAAGACCTCCCCAAAGACAAGTACGAATTCATCGGCACACTTACCTCGGTTTATAAAGAACCATCCGAAGACATACTTTACACAGTCAGCGAAGATGATGAAGATTTCCGCGAAAAGATCCTAAAGTGCGGTTTTATAATTTACGACATTACCAAAAATCCGAAAGAAATTGAAAAAGCCCTCAGAACGTTGGCTATTCTTAAAGAACAGTTGGATGAAATCAGTAAAATCGGGCCGAAAACCTATGACCAGTTTAACGAATTGAAAATTTTTATTCTCATTTCAACCATCATGACATGGGGGTTGACGAAGCCTTTAGATCCTGTAACTTTAGTTCAGTTTTTTGTAATTTGTTAATTACATGTTTCAGGATGACCCGGATTTGCCTTTTTCGGAAGTGGACTATAGGAAAAGAAGGCCACATCCTAATTACAAGGAACATTACGCTTGCGAAAAAGAAGTCATAAAAATTGGGCAACAAGTAAGTAAATAGTGTAGTCAGAATTTTTTTGTTTTAATTCATTTTGATTCAGTACAAAGACAAATTAAAAACGTATGTTATATGCACCGGCCTAACGTATGGCGAAGAAGAAGACATTTTAGACTTTTTCTTCAAAATGGCATGGTACAATGAAGTGTTGCCAATTTTTGATAACGGCAACAACAAAATTCCTTTTATCCACGTCCGAGATTTAGCAAAGTAGGTTTGTATAAGTGTGCGAATTTTAAACTAAAAAAAAATCCAGAGCCCTTCATGGGCTAATGGAAAACGCGCCGCCGAAGCCTCAGTATATTTTAGCAGTCGAGCAAACACCGACAACTCTCAAAAAGTTTATCAAAACATTAAGCAAAGCTTTAGGTGACGGAAAAGTGGCGAATATTATGTCCGAGGAAGCTTTCCTCCACAAAAACATGACTGTAATCATTTGTTAAATTGGTGCAATAATTACGCGGAAATTAATTTTTAGCAAACTGTTTTTGAGCGATGCACTGTTAATCTAAACATGGAACCAGTGTTTCTCGTTGAAAATCTGCAATTGGAGTGGCAAAGCGAGTTAACTATTGCTGAAAACATGCTTCAAGTGGTTCGCGAATTTACAACAAAACGTAATCTAAGACCTGTGAAAATAATAATACATGGACCTCCAGGTTCCGGCAAAACCCACTTGGCGAAAAAAATGTGCGAATATTATAACTCCAAATATGTCTCCATTCCCACAATGTTGGACGACTACATAAAAATTTGGGTATTACCTACCATGTTTCCACCTTTTCTTAGGTTTTTTATTTAGAAAGAAAGTCTCATAAGACCTGAAAAACCCAAACTGGAAGAAACCGAATACCTTGGCGAAGAGGAATTGGAAGAAGAAGTGGAAGACGAAGAGGACCCGCAACAAATTCTGGAGCAAATACGAGAAATGGAAATGTTTATGGAAGCCGGCATTGAGAAAATCCCTGATGACTATATTACCGGTTTATTAAGGGCATATTTGGCGAAAAACTTTTGCCAAAATCGGGGTTACGTCCTCGATAATTACCCTCGCTTGCCCCCTCAAGTATTGTTTGAAGGAAAATTGGAACATTTTTGTGCAACATTTTGTAGGCTAAAGAACTTTTCGGACAAGGTGAAAACATCGGTGGCGAAGAAGAAGAAATGGAAGCTCCAGGCTTCACCGAAAAAGTTTTACCCAATCTTGTTGTCGGCTTGGTGGCAACTGATGAATTTATTACTCAAAGGATTATGAAAATGCAGGAGGAAGAAATTAAGGTGTGGCAAATAAAATTATTATACAAAAATTATTATTTTTTTAGGACACTCCTTACGCTGAAGAAGTAATTTTGGAAAGACTGAAAGAGTTTCGAGAGAATAACACTGACGAAAACACTGTTTTGAATTATTTCGATGAGCTGGAAATTGATATACTACTTGTGGAAGTTAAAGACGATGATAATGAGGAAGCATTTTCTCTAATAGCTAATCAAATGGGTCCACCGTCCACTTTCGGCTTAACACCTGAGGAAGAAGAAGAATTGAGGAGAATACAAGAACAGGAAAGACAACTAGCTTTAGAGAAAGAAGAGTTGAATAAACAACTCGAATTGGAAAAGGCGGAAGAAGAGCGCAAAAATAAAATGGAAGCTTGGTCAGAAACACTGGAAAAGTTGCAAATGGAAGAAGAGAAGATTTTAGTGGCCCAGAGTGAACCTTTGAGACACTATTTGATGAAATACGTATTTCCGATTCTCACTAAAGGTTTGATAGAACTCGCTACGTTGAAACCGGATGATCCAGTTGATTTTCTTGCTGAGTATCTTTTCAAAGAAAATCCTGAGGGTAAAATGTTTGATCCTTCGTACAACGTCGAGTGCGAGGATCTTTACACCGAGTTCCGGGGATACATTGACAAAATCATTAACGAGAACGAGGCGTTTGACTGAAAGGCAATTTTTGAATAATACATTTTATTTTGTAATTTGAAATTACCTACTCTATACATTATTAGAATACATGTTTATCCAATAATATAAATAATTTATTACTATCATCGATTGAATGCCAAATGACTAAGAAGCTTGTCTATTTTGCTAAGACAATAAATTAAAAATGCATCATCAGTCACTTCACCAAGATGCTTTGAGCATTTTGATGACGTAACGTCTTATCATTTCTTATTAAGTAAATATCACTCGTCCATCTTAACACTATCAAAAAACTAGCACTAAAACTTAAATACTGTACATAATTAAAAACAGAAACTTTTAAACAATGGAAGATGTCAGACAAAAATATTCACACCCGTTTGGGAACAATTTGGATATGACTAATCACAGTGATTGCATTTTAACTAGAAAAAAAGGCTACATGCCTTTCAGGCTTCCGTGTCCTGTTCCCCTAACAATTTTTTATAAACTGTTCCAAACATCAACAAAAACAATTCGCTCTGAACTCACCCCCCAACAAATCAATTTTTGATAATTTCGAAACTGAACTAACCGATAGGGCAAGTTCCTTGTGATTCTAGTGCATATACCAACAATATATACAGTTACAGCGACAACCTTATGTACAATGTGGACTCAACAACTTCAATCTTCCAAAAAAAACTCACATCACATTTAGTAGGTATTGGTACAAGTTATGTACTAGAGCTAAGTAAGCGCCGGCAATTAGCACCACACCTTGAGAAAATTGCTTTGTAAGTAACATCCGTTTTTTTTCTGCATGAACATGGGATTTAATCCAAGAAGAGTGCAAATTTTGTGCTTCATCCTAACTACAACAGGTTTACAAAGAGCTAATACGTGTATGTCAAGCATTCACAAGTGTACGAAATGAGCATAATTAGGAACGTAATTCATTGCGTCATTATCGCTAAATCAATTTAGAAAAATCGAGATATTAAACGGTTAGCTCTACTGGATGCAGCAATAACCGGCCATGACTTTTTAAATATTAACTATTACATTATAATGATGTTATAGTAATACTCGTAAACTAGTAACACTAAGCCATAACATTGAGAATTGATAGAAGAGTATAAAAGGCGACTTGTGTCCCACTCCCCTTAGGACTTGAGGAGTTTGTTGGCACGCTGGTTTGCCACTGCAATGCGTGTTTCGTTGCTTTCACCCTAACCAACAAACATATAACCAGTGTGCCCCATCACAAAAAACTACAGCCTAACCTGATCCGGCCCCACGACACTACACGCTATTAAAACAAGAGCGAATTGCTTCAAAATAACCAAAAACGGTCAATTTCGTTTCTTAAAGTTTCTCCAATTGTAGAAAAATAATAGGAACGGATCAGGCTTGCAATCAAAGTCTGTAAAAATATTAGTGTTTTTGTGTTGTGTGTCTACTTGAGAAGATCGTGGGCACGCTGATTGGCCACCTCTATCCTTGCTGCATTGGACTCGCCCTGATTCGGACCATTAGTAGGTAATGTACGAGTAGATGTAGTGTCGTGAAGTGAACGGCAATGTAAACAAACAACACCAAGATTATTAAAATTCACAAGCAAATCCATTAAAAAATTATTCGTAAATGCTAGCGCAAATCGGCAGAAGCTTTTTGAAAAAAATAAAACGAAAATATTTAGAAACCAATCAAAGAGTGCATTTAATGCTTCCAGTGCTCGCAAATAAACACCCCACTGGTTCAAAAAGCTCGACGCGCTAGGCGAGGCTGCTCAAACTTACAACCAACAAAAGTTTCATTTTTTTATTTGTCTAGTAAAACAAATAACCACAGCTGCCTTGATCAATGAAGGGACTTTCCCTTCACACGGCTGGCCGCATGGCTTAGTTCCCTGGCCTTTTTTTGTTTCTGAGAGGGAGCTACTGTAAAGTAAAACAATTCTGACAGTTCTAAGGTTAAGTGCTGTCACACTGCTGTCAGTGCAGAAGGTGTTTAAGGCAAAACTCATTAGTTTTAACGGTACAGTTACAGAAAACGTATTCTACGAACATTTGGCACGTGTTTTTGCTGTTAGGAACCAAAAGCACATGTTGCAATGTGAGTGACCAAGAGCGAAACACAAAACGAACGTAAAAAGCGTGATACAAACTTGAACATTTTGCCGAATGGTAAACAGCATAACACTAGACTAACAGAACACAGAACAGGGTTATTCTATAACTCTAGGCTACATCGTTCACAAGCTATAATAGCAATTGAGCGACAATTCTTATTCTGTATAAAGTTGGGAAATCGTTTCAGAACGACTTTGAAATTATGAGACTATAGCTCGTAAGCAACAAATTTCGGTAGGACTTTTACGTCGCTTAATAAACTTAAATAGTGTAAAAATAGATGCCAGAGGAAGGACGGTTAAAAATACGCCAATTGTTGCAAACAATGTTTCAAACGTAACGATTTCAGACGTGAGTACTGGCTGACCGTTAAACAATTAGGAGATACCAATGATCCTTCTACCCCTCTAAAAGAAGACTTTCGACGTCTCTGTAGGGTAAGAGCCTTAGTGCGCACCTTAATTTTGGAGATAAGCGAACATCTTGAAAATGGAATAAGGAACATAAGAGCGCCTAAAGTTGCTTGCTCTCTGGTTGCAACACATTTTAATACACACGGAAATTATCAAAAGAGTGTTAGAACGCATTTGCGGCATTTGCAAACAGCTGTACGAAATTTACACATTCGTGTCCAAATTCGTTGCATTTTAAATTTAGATTAAAACTTGTGCAAAAAGGAATGAAACGAAGCTTTGTCTTGCCGTCCTGTTAGCAGTATTTTGTATAAATCTTACGCAAAAGAAGTTGAAAACATAAATTTGCAAATAATATGACGGTTGTCGCGTTTGACACCAAGAGAAGTTTTCAGAAGCAACTAATAGATGGCGCTACAATAAAGTAAGCTGTCAGAAACACTTTTTTTGTTCAATGCGACCAGCCGTGACTTCCTTCACTAATCAAGGCAGCTGTGCAAATAACAATTAAATGGGTTGATTGGAAATGGGAACATGTGCTTTTTTTATTTCTTTATTTTTGCAATTGGTTTGTTATTTTTACTTGTTTTCATTATTTGTATAGAAGTAGCATGTTCGGCTATTATCTGTTGTGTTTGAAAAGGAAACATCTTCAAAAACCCTTTTCGTGTGCAACCATTTTCCGGTGTAGAACCACAAGATAACAATTTTTACTAAATTAGTACTTGATTTTGATAGAAAATTAGCATTTCTGCTTCTGAGAACGTTCCCTTTTCCAAATAACGGATTCAATTCTTCTTATTTAAGAAACCTCCCCTCCAAATTCGTAACTAACATACTTACCACCCGTTAGCGTTTAATTAAATTAAGACAAAATCCAGTGCTAGCACAATATCGAACGAAAAAACTTGGAAAAATCAGCTATAATTACCTTGAGATTGATACGATCGACCTGTCTGTTTTGATTCTCCAACTCTGAGCCCATATCGATGGCCATGTTGCGCAAATTTCCGATCATGGTATTAACCTGTCCCATGTTCTCTTCCATTTCTTCTTCGCGTGCGTCGTTTGTGATACGTCCGATGTATCCTCCTTGAGGTCCAAGACCGTTGCGGTCGTCCATCATCCTCTGCGGCTGGTTATTCACGACTTTTCCGTCGTCGTTACCCTTCCATGTGCCTTCGTCCTCTTTAAACGACGACCCTCTGCGATAAAATAAAATAAATCCCTTGTCGTAGACAATTTTAGATCGCCTGAAAGGACTCACTTTTGACATGGTAAAACGCAAAGTCCGCAACATTTTTCCATCCCTGTGAGATTCTTTTCGGCTTCTCGCATATCGGCGTTGATTTGGTCCATGCCATCCTCGATACGGTCCAGTTGCTCTGCGCAATATCGACTTCAATAAGCATTTGGACGCGTCCGAGGCGATTTTTTAGCACATTAACTCGCTATAGTTTGAAATGTGTATGCGTTTGATGTGTGTGTGTCAGAGTTGGAACAAACCGCATGCACATGCCACTATTCTACTCGGAAATCCCCGAAACCAGTTCAGGGATTCGGTTAATGCACTACAGTTCTAGATGTTTTTAGTAAGCAGACTAGTATTCAGTAAAATTCATGCTACTCGAGATGTTTATAAGAACGACCTGAGCTGGGAAATATAATAAGAGAACTGACAGTGTGAAATATACACGTTTAACGGTTATGTGAGTTAGTGTTAACTTACTTCGACAGTGTTAATCCTTCATGTATGATGTTGTCTTTGAATCATGTATTATATTATCCATTACAACGTTATTTTTATTGATGAAGGTTTCACGCTGAAGTGCTTTCGTTTCGAGACATTTGAATAAAATTTTTATAAAATTTTAATTTTTTATAAATTTTAAGAGACGAAAACATTTCAACTGCTGACTGTACTTCATTGATTTGTTTTGGACACGTTTCAGTTTTAGGAGGATATGGGAAAGTTGTGCAGGACGATTTGGATACACATTTCCTTACTTATCCATCCGTCGAATAGTTTTATTTTACGCCCGGCTGCCTGCTGTCGTTCGATTTTTAAGCGACTCCGTGTGATAAATATTTTAGAATTCCACATATGTCTCACGGAAAAACAAACAGTAGAACAATAAATAAATTAACATCCATATTGACATTTTTTTAAATAAAAATGCTCCTTAATTATTCATTAAAAATGTTACTTGTCGACGTATGGTTTTTTATCAAACATAAATAAAAAATATTCTTAGCAAAGTTTCGATAATGCATCCAATCCAATAACCCTGTGGACAATTTACGAAGTAGTTCAACCGAAAACGTATGCCCGGAGAGGAAGTTACTAACTTCTTCGAGCATAAATCAAACACAAACTCCTATTGAAATCGAGCATTTAATTAACGGCCATCAATTATTAACGACCGTTTTTCTAATCCTCTCGCCCTGCACAACTAAGAGACTGTGTCGTAAATCTGTATCGTCAGGTAAGATTGGGAGGGCATAAAGTTCAATTGAAAATGTCGTGTGGTTCGGATCTAAGGAGTGAGAATTTGTTCAGTTAATTGTGGGTGAATTGGAATATAAAGAGAGACACAGCGAGACTAGATAGTATGCTTACCGCCCTGTTCATCCAGCATGACCAGGGTTTTCATCCCGACCTCGTGGCTCTACAAACATCAAGACAATCAGCTTGGATAACCTGCGTCCATTCTCACCATGTTCTCCCCGTTTAAATAAGTGTCTCAGTTGGGCGAACACAAGCTAATGTGTTAGCCCGACTGGCATTGTTAGTCCCTTCGACACCTATAGATAAGTTAATCCACCAAACAGAGACCTGTTAGCCCACCACGGGTGTAGAAAAATGAAAACAAAATCAACACGATCTTTGCGAGAAAGAGCGTATTGCGATTAGATCCCCAACAAAAGCAATGGTTAATCAACACCTTAGACACTTCGAGTGCTTACCGCCTTGATGGTTGAGCATTTCCATAGTCTTGGAGCCGGTTTCGGTACTCTACAACATCACAGTGCCTAGTAGCATACTTACACGACAATACACAGCACACCACTATAACCACAACACCCAGATAAATATCAAAAAAGATGTGGAATGAAGCAGAATAACACACAAGTAGTGAAAGCAGTAAGACAAGCTAAAGCCACAATAGCATGCAAAACGTGTCGAAATGCAAATGTATCAGTCTGTATCCATGTAAATACATCACATTTAAAATGATGATAGATGGCGCCACAGCACGTGACTTAAGTCACAGCCGTGCGTGAATATGATGAGGTACACAAAAAGTTGAGTCACAATGACGGATCTTGGGTTAAATGATGATATTTGGGTTAAGTATGATAGAGTGAGTGGAGAGAGACTCACCTCCCTGGTCATCAAGAGCGACCAAGGTTCGGATTCCAGCCTCCTTGCTCTACAGCAGCACAAAACAAGTGTACACTGTTTGTTAGTATAGATGTTAAGTGGTACACGCCCGCTACAGATAAGCACTCAGTATATTATTTGTTCAGTTCGAAGAGATAGAGAAGAGATTTATAGAGAGGAAGTTAGAGAGCGAGTGGAATGGGTAGCCCGGCAAGCTGGAGGAGGATGTAACGATAAGCTATGATATAGGCGCGAGTCGCGACACATGAGGGTTTCAACAGGATCACCTAACTGTATAATCAAAAACAAAAAAATTAAATATACACGCAAAACTTCTACAATTCATTTCTGTTATTCTGTCCAACAAAATTTCACTTTTCCGCTCCTTTAAGTTTTTTTAGGAGCTGATAGCAAATTTGGAAACAGTTTCAATTGTTATGAAGGGTTTTTGAGAAAATCGCACTTAAAACGTAAAAAACTCTTTTTTGGAAGTGCTCCTTCCTGTTAGAAAAAAGACCAAAACTGGGTGGTTCCTATTTATTTTATGCAGAATACAAATTTGAAATCCGCTTAATTCCATTCTTCTTACTTTTTATGTTTTCGTTCTTTTAAGTGCTCCCTCTGTAGGAAACTATGGTATAAATTAAATGAGATATAAGTGTTACTTTTATTTATTATTAATTAATATAAGAATATAATTTACTATTATTAGGTTATTATCTCAACTCGTAGCGGCCATAAAGAGCCCCAACATGTACTAGTAAAATAAATTAAATAGCAAAATTGTCCGCTGCTATCGGCAATCACCATTCAAATTTTACCATTTTTTAACTTTTGCATGAAAAATTACAAAACTGTATGCATAAAAAGTTATATAAAGAATTTATGAATGCAACTGCATCATGACAGATTGATAATTTTTTTTTTTATAGAGACCAACGGACTTAAAATCATAAGCACCAGATACTTTGACTTTTCTTCTAAAAGATAAACTAATAATTAAAACATTTGAAAACTTCAGTCATTTTTATTTCCACAGAGAGGATAAAAAGTTATACAAAAGCTGATACTCGTAAGATGATAAGTAAAATAATAAACCACAAAAAGAGCAATTAGTTTAAAATACATTTAGTGGCCAGAAAAAAAAACGAATTCTGTTTATTATTTTCTCATATCTTTAGAACGTTTTGAAATAGCGAGTTCAATTTTGTATTTTTAGAAACAATATAGACTAAAAGTTCTTTCTGTCAAATTACAAACATTATTTAAAAAGAACAAACAAACGAATGGTGAATATTTCAAATCAACTAGACTAGAAAATCAATTACTACACACTGACAAATTTCATAAAAATTACCAATAATCTTGCATCAATTTTTACTTTATGTTTAAACCGCAAAATTGTTCCTGACCACACTTGTAACATTAAGCGCATATGAGCGACTTCTCCTAATTAATAATATTTACAAATTAGCCACACTTTTGAATTTTAAAATTTGGGACTAATTTTTAATCCATTAAAAAGGCAAAATCTGAAATGGCTATTCCAAAGCGTTCCAGAGAAGTGAGAGTTTTTTTCTTCTAGCCACCCGATAAATTAATGTTTTCTTTTACTTTTTAGTCTATTATAATCGATAATTAAAAATAAAAAAGGCATAATTAGGCAAATTGTCTATTGCATTCAATTTCCTTTAAATAAAACAAGACGAAATGTTTACCAGCTGTGCGTGCTGTAAACTTATTCTGTATTTGACACCTTCAAAATGTTTTAGTTAGTAACTTGCATCTTTTCATACAGCGAATCCTGTGATAAGTACTTTTTTATATTGTATATGAGATGAGAATTTTAAAAATAAATCAGGACATTAGTAATGTTCCAAGTTAAAATATTAAAGTATTTGAGTGACTTTAAAACTAAAAATTACCTTGTAAACTACGTTATAAACGTTTTAACAAGATTAACAATTTAGGTTACAATAGGAAAGGTGATTTTTATTGTAATAATTGTTTCTCATTGAAACTAAAATAAACAGCTAAAAACGGTTTTAATTAAACAAAATTTTAACATAATTGCACGTGAATATAACAAAATGTTCCCATCACGGCTTCCCATGATATGTTTCCTCTTCAATACACATCTTTCATTAAACTGCATAATAAAACGGTTAGTCATCGAAATATTAGATATAAAAAGTAAATCTCCAAATCTTTACAGGAAATATTAATTAAAACAGCCATAAAAATTAATTGCTAAAACATGGACGGATCTAAAAAGTTTACTGACAGAGAAAATAAAACACTAATAAGTAGTTACGAAAAGATAACTATCGGTTAGTAAGGTGAAATATTATTATGAATTATTACGAGAAAAACGCTACGGACACTAATTTGCATTGCAATGTAAATTTCGAAAAAAACTACAAAGCCAGCAATAAGAACAGAAACGAAGTGTAGAAGCCCCTTTTAGTTTAGTTGGTTTTATAGCTCTCTGTATGATCATTTTTTTCTGGAGCCGGTGTTTGAGGTGGCGGTGGTCGGGAATCAAATATTCAACTGTAGTCTGCGAGTGTGTGTGTGCAAAAGTGCGTGTGGGTATTTCTCATATCTGTACACGTAATAACACAGCACAAACACAGGCACACTTGCAGGGCTACCGCTACCACAACATCGAGTCCATGTAAGCACACCGCAACCATCCCCCAAAACCCCGCCGCTTTCTTCAGCAGAGCTGCCCCACGGTAGTCCTGCTCTGCACCGGTTGAGTCGAATCAGAGGACAGAAAAGACAGTGCAAGACATGCAGCACAGAGATACACCAAAACAATTACCAAACAATTTATTCTTATCTTATTGATCAAACTATGCCATCATTGTATGGTAATTGCAACACTTAGAGCAAAGAAGGGATGAGTTATTACGAAAGTCAACTAAAAATAAAAATAAGATCCTGACACCCCAATTCGGTTCATTTATAACGAAATTACATTAGGGATAAATCACCTAGAGAGAATCATTAAGATTATCGGTATGGATTCTGGGTGGATATACAGCAAGGGGGCGGATATTTACCTCTTCACACAGTGCCAACATGCGCCGGGTGCTCTCCAGAGACTGAAAATGATTGAATATGTTAATCAAGTGGTGCATAATTACGCCAGGTGTTACCTCATCGGTGACTTGCCCAGCCTTGAGCTGGAGCTCCTGCAGCTCGGTCCTGGGAGCCCCATTTTCGGCGACTGGTGCTGGTGCCGGCATTTTTCTGCGATCAAGAATGACAGAACTGACAAAGTAGACGACGCACAATCTTTTTTGCTTGGGACTGTACTCTACATTGTTTGACCCGAGAAAATCAATAATCGCGTTAACGGAACCAAGACGGGCGCGTTCTCGAATTTTCAAAAATAACCAAATTTGCGATATTTGCATCTCATGACATCATGTTTTTCACAAAAATGAATCATCAAAGCAGCCTATGACACCCGTTTCAAACAAAACACGGCGCCCGGACGGAAATGCCTGATGGTTGTCTTACATGAGAGAAACGTGCTACTTACGCAAGATTGGGGAGTAAATACGCACTAGGGGGTTTCTAAACGATTCTTGGGCTAATTTAAGCAGCAATAAACAACACTGGAAATTTATTTCACATAACACCTTGACAGGACAACTGTCAAAGGGTTAACACATTTGAATGACAACAGCCAACTGAGACAAATGAAGAGAGGGGAGGGGAAATGCAGAGGAATTGAACGCTTCTGCGCATGATCCCATACCACGCACCATTGCGGGAAATACAAATTTCAAAGTTTTTTTCTCCGCTTTTAGCTAAAATAAAGCATGCTACTAAAGACCAAAACATCACTAAAGTGTAACATTTATTTTCACAATATTTTTACAGTTTTTTGAGCAACAATATGCTGCTTAATTAAATAGGGATTAGTTCTGACATTATCTAATCTGGACTCCCAAAGTCGAGGCTGCAACTTTGGCGATTTCGTTGTGAATTACATTGACTTCGGACTGGACGAGGGTTTTTTCCATATGTCGGTAAATAATGCGGTAACAGTGACTCGTTTTTCCAAGTTTTGAATGCGTGAATTCGTCCACTAGAACAATTTGTTCAATCATATCACCTCCAATGTTTCTGGCTAAGTCGTAGAAATCGTTACTTGAAAATTCCTTATCTTGTGGTAGCCAAAAACTGAGATCGTTGATACATTGTGGAAATTGACTGACTTGTTTATACGTAACGTTTTCATCATATTTTACTTTAAATTGGTTTAAAAATCCAGTGTCATTAGACCAGAAAAGACGAATATCGGGTATTTTATACAAACACATTGCGACCCTTTCAAGCCCGATACCAAACGCCCACCCAATCCTGTCCACAATGCCCGAGTTGGTTAAGATGGGTTGTCTCATTATCCCACATCCCAGCAGTTCTAACCAATTGTTCTCGTGAAACACCTCTAGTTCCCATGATGGTTGAGTGAACGGGAAATAAGTATCAATCCACCTATATTCAATTTTCTGTCCAAATAACTCCTTGGCAAGGCCTGCGAGAGTCGTTTTCAGTTCGTGTTCCATCAACTTAACTGCTTCCAAAGTATGACATGCCTGCTTCTGCTGAGTTCCGGTGCTTTGGGTGTTGTTGCCCACCTCGAAAATTTCCAGACTTTGCTCTTTAGGAAACAACTCGTCTCGTGTCTTCAAACGAACTGCGTCCACCTGATGGAAGACCGGGTAGTGTGTTCTGTCGATTTCGTCGCGTCTGTAGACGTCCCCAATCATTAGAAAATTATTCAAACCGGCCCTCATCAGTTCCGACTGGTGGGCCGTCATATGCGCCCGCAGTAAATGGTCCCGATTTAAATAATAGCAGTCGCTTTTCGAGCGTGACGGGTGATCTTTGGGGGTTAGTAAACTATCAAAGTTTTGGTCTACTGTTACCACCGGGGGCAGGGTGTCATACACTGAGAAAATTGGATTTCCGCGGCTGTTTACAAAATTTTTGTAGAAATAATTTACGATTCTTTGACGCACGTGACTAAGGGGGTGATGGTCTTTTGTATGAAGGTTGCGGCCCAAGTGGGATGCGATTTTATTGGTGACATTCGTAAAGTCGTCTTTAGCATATGTGGTTTCCAGTAATGTTAAACTTGATTGTATTTCGGGTTTCACCGATGATGTAAGACATCTGATGATTTGGTAGTTGCTCATATTTAAAGTTTTCAACATTTTTTAGGACCTGTCATTACATTCCTAACCTCACATAACCTATAAATTTGTATGTCAAAAATGTGCTACGGCGCGTGCGCCAAATGTGTGCCTTTAATTTGGCGCCGATTTTAATGATAAATCTGAATTAATAAACAATAAAAACATTCGTTATTGCAATTGTATTTCATAGTAGTATAAAAATTTCAGTATATTTTCTCCTTATCCGACATTTATCAAACTGATATTTTCAAGAAATTAGAAAAAAGAGAAAAAAATTATGAGGGTTGTGAGTGTGGGGACGAGTGTTTTCCCTTTTTATTCTGCTGTAAGTGACTAAAAAAAAAGTATTAGGGTCTATAAGAAGACAATATTACAAAATACGACTATTATTAGTTGTTTACAACTACCATAGCTTTGCAAAAGAGAGACACACACCCAAACCTTCGAAATTTTACCCAAAGAAACTATTTAAAAAATGTTCATTACGGACGTTACAACTAAATGGATGCAACATAAAAATCAAACTTTTTCACTTAGCGATAAATAAGAAAAAAAAATGCACTTACTCCGCACTTACCTAAGTACCTTTATTGTAGCATCTTCCTCTGCTACAGTTTGTAGCAAAACATTAAAAATAAATTAAAAACAAAATATTAATGTCAACATATCGTTTGAAGATGATAAAAAAATAAATAAAATACACTTATCTTTATGCCATCTACTTCCGCTACAATTTGTACGAAATATTAAAAACAAAATCATCACAAATATATGTGGTAACAATACAACATCATATTCAACATTTCACTTGGAGATGGAAAAAATGCACTTAACTTCTGCATCTTCTTCTGCTACAGTTTGTAGCAAGACATTAAAAATAAATTAAAAATCAAATCAGTACAAGATATAATAAAACAATAACATATGTCAACAGCTCACTTATTGGCAGTAAATAGAAAAAAATTAAACTGCACTATGGCGTCTTCTTCTGCTACAGTACTACACCGCATCATTTGAAATTGGAATACTGTGCCATTATAAATTATTTGAAAATATTAGATATTAAGGGCCGGTTTACAGAAAGCGAAATTAAGATTTAATTCGGCATTAAACTAATTCGAATTAAGTTGCCATTTAAAATGCATTGACAAATGTCAAGTTAATCTCGAATTAAAATTTGATTGCAATTAAAATGTTCTATAAACCGGCTCTTAGGGTCGGTTTACAGAACATTTTAATTGCAATCAAATTTTAATGCGAGATTAACTTCACATTTGTCAATGCATTTTAAATGGCAACTTAATGTCAAATTAGTTTAATTCGGAATTAAATTTTAATTCGCGTTCTGTAAACCGGTTTTTAATCTTATAATTTTTCTACAAAGAAGGTATTGCAGATTAACCCTTTAATCCAGATTGTTTCCTTCTTTACTCCCTGGAAATCCATTCCAGAAGCATACACTAACCGTGATTAATTCGCACTATAATTTTAAACCGCAAAATTCTGATTTTATTTATGCGGCGTCCGTTCGCGATAATAGCAAATAACAAACTGAATAAAATTAAACGGCACAACAATAATTGTGTAAGAATATGGATAAAAGGTCCCCAATAAAACATTTATAATCTATAAGATAACTAACTATTTCAATGATGAAAAATAATGAGATATGTCTTGATTTTTGTTACGACTTCCTCACAAGTTTTTTTTATGTACCTACCTTAAAAAAACGACAGGGTCGTCATTTTTAAGGTTCAGTCGCTCAAATTCATTTCTTGAGCAAAAATAATTTCAGACTAAATATTTTACCGAAATCTTATTTAAGTCTTTGTAACTTTTATAGGCCCAAATTTTTTTCAATTCTTATCTGTTTAAGTTTAAGACAAAATGTAATAAGACGAAATCGCATTTATGCTTTTGTGGAAATATTGCAGCCAACAAATTTTTGGGTTAAAATATCTTATTTGTCGGTTTCGATTTCAGATTAACAATGTTCTAGAATATTTGATAACATCTTTACAAAAAATAAGTATGTAATAAAATACTATGTAACAGGTAGAACTGAATCAACAAAGGAACAAATATACTATGTATCCCAAGTTTTTTGGACAATGCAAAAGAAATATTTTTACTCGAGTTGAGTAAAAAAAGAACGAAGGAGAATTAATTAACTAAAATTATTGTAACTAATATTGCACAGTGGCATACAAATAATTTGCAAAAATTTTTCTTTTTTGTTGATACGACTTCTTTACCTTGTTAGACTCTGTTGAGCAAAATTTTAAAAAGGGAACGCAAGCCAATGCTCATGAGGGGGCAAACGCACCTTGCTGCTGTTAGGTGCTACGACCTCGCCTATAACATTATAAATTATATTATAACAAATAAAATAAATAATAATGTAAACAAACATTTTATTTTTAATAAAAAATTACAATTTCCGTTAAAACCGAGGCACCTAATTCAAAAATTGAATAGAAGCAATAACTGATACATATCCCAAAATTTCGGAAATATAAATAAATAAAAAGACAATATTTTACTTCAAAAAACTGTAAGGATTCAAATAAAAATGCGTCTTAGTTCGAGGCTTAATTTAATTTAATACCCAATTTACAGATGACGTATTTTCCCGAAAAGTGTAAATTTTGAAATGCGCCCCTATTCCAGTCAAAAATGTTGAAATCGATCATTTTTCCTACTTCAAATTGAGCCCAACTAGCTAAGCTTATAAACATGTCCTGTACGAGAAGATTACGAAAAAAAGAGGATGTAGCTTCATAGTTTATTATTTTTGGTAAGAATGGTGGCGAAAGAATTATTGATATGGCGTGATAGTTATCGGAGTTTCCCACTGTACGCAGAGATATCATAGTGGGTGAAGGTCGTCTACTTTCCGTCTATTCCCGGTACGTCGCGGCGCATCGGATCCATTGTGAATGTAAAACGGGGAATTGTGGGAGTCGACGGGATCGGGATAGTCGGCTGTCAATCTCCAGAGCAAGTGCTTTCGTGTTTTCGCCGAAAAACCGCTACATATCCTTCTATGGTTTCGCAAATCGTCGTCTAGTGCGAGTGCGATGTTTAAGGGCACAGTGCGGATAAAAATAATCCAGGCCGAAGGGTTGCGCCCTACCGACTGCTCGAAACGCCACAACATGATGTTCGGCAAGTCTGACGACCAGATGGACCCCTACGTCACCATCGACGTGGACGACACCCACCTGGCCCAGACCACCACCAAGTCGAAGACGCTCGACCCCGTCTGGAACGAGTCCTTCGAGGACGACGTCGTCGACGCCAAGACGCTCACGTTGACCGTTTTCCACGACGCCGCCATACCGCCCAATGTCTTTGTCGCCAACTGTAGTATACCCCTAGAGGATTTATTACAGGACCACGACAAAGATTTTTGGGTAAGCGAGGCGTCGCGACGCTCCATCGCAAAATTGCGCAAAACCGCCGACGTTGGTGAAATAGCGGAGTGTTTACATGAAAGCCAATATTGATTTACTGCACCCTAAAACTCGCAAACAAGTGAGGGAATCGTGCGATGGGCTATTTTTGGGACTTTTTTGAGGTTAACACTCAGGCAAGGAGCCGCCGGGCCAAGGGCCCCACATTGACAAAAGTTTTCAGTGTCTAAGCGAAAGAAAAAAATATGTTTTATAATTTAATCAAAAAACTACAAAACCGTCTGCACGACAATTTTCGGTAAAACATAAAAAGCTCATCAGACTTTAAAAATAAAAGAAAATTAGGTTTAGATAAAAAAAAAGGGTAGAGATATGGAGATAGGGTTGCCATCAGTTTTATGGTAGAAAATAAAGTACGTTATCTTCTCTTAGTCGCTATCGACAAGTTAGGTCAGGCCAAGTCATTACAATTTTGAGTAAAATAATACTCAACCAAAACATAAAAAGCTCATTCTTTAATTAAATAACAGAAAATTAGTTTAGATAAAAAAAATGGTAGAGATAGTGGAGACAGGGTTGCCATGAGTTTTAAGAGTAGAAAATAAAGCACGTTATCTCCTCTTAGTCGCTATCGACAAATTAGGTCAGGCCAAGTCAGGTGAAGTTATTAATAAGGAAAAATCATTTGTTGGTGAATTAAGAAAAAAAATTGAAATTAACATTAACACATTTTTTTTTGAAAATACTCAAAGTTTCATAACCCAAAAAATTAAAAAAAGACAAACGACGTCCGTTAGGTGCATCCAAAACACCGATGAAAAACATTTAATTGGAATAAATGATTTCCCTTTAAAATAAAGGACAGTAAAAAGAGTAGAAACACAAAAAACTGAAATCAAACTAACAACTTGTTCCAAAATCTTGTCCCAAAATGCCACTAACTTTTTTACGAAAAAAAAATTATTGTTTTATTTATTTTACTGTACCTACCTAATTAAATCATATTATAATACAAAAATCACACTTAAAAAATAATATTTTTTACCTGCACCGCATTAAATTTCTTATGAACTAAGTAGGTATAATAAAAAATAATATTGGATCTTTAAATGTAGATAAAGTATAGCGATCTATAAATTTTGTGCTATTTTGTGATAGTATTTTGAAACTAAACCGTATGATGTACTTATTCGTTATATGGGCATTATTGTAAAAAGTAAACTGGTACTAGAAGGCTCTGTTTTACATTAATTGTATTTGGTTTTTCATTAGTAAAAATTCTGAAAAAATTCACATGCGTAGGAGGAAATAATGCAGGAAACGCTGAATTCTGTGTGAATTTTACTTTTTGATATACATTAAATTATACCTCTAGCAGACTTACCTTGTTTTAAAAAAAGATATAGCTACAGTGTTATGCATTTTTAATTATTTTCTAGGTTAATTTGGAGCCTACAGGCCGACTTCGCCTTCAAGTGGATTTAGAACGTCGAGGTAATTTTTGTTCAATTTTCCATTTGATGTGGAGAATGTGATTTTAGGAGATATTGATACGAGACGCCAGTTCAAAGAGCGTCAAGGCTTCAATCGAAGACGCGGTGCGATGCGTCGAAGGGTCCACCAAGTCAACGGGCACAAATTCATGGCTACGTATCTTCGCCAACCAACATTTTGTTCCCATTGTAGGGATTTTATTTGGTGAGAAATATTAATCCAAACTTCACAATGTAACAATAAATATTTTCAGGGGTTTGATGGGCAAACAAGCCTATCAGTGCCAAGGTACGGAATGTACGATAGTGTTGTCTCTAAATGTGCATTTGTAGATATAGGAGCACTATTTTTATTAATGTACAGCTTGTAGGTCAATTCTTTTGATTGGAATGAGTGGAAACGATTTTGCTTTTATTTTGAGTTGCAGCATCCGTACGGCATGGCAATTTATATAGCTTTGTTTAGGTGTTTGTAAGTTTTTATTATCATTACCAATAATGCGAGACTATTAATAGAGAATTTTTATCGAAATGTGTTACAGTCTGTGCTTGCGTCGTTCACAAAAGATGCCACTCTTTGGTTCTCACGAAGTGTCCAGGGATCAAAAATGAGGTATTACTAAATTACATTGACCAAAAGGGTAATTTCGAGATTTCAGACTACTCAGCCAAACACGGGATTCAGTGTGAATATTCCCCACCGTTTCGTGGTCCATAATTACAAAAGGTTCACGTTTTGTGATCATTGCGGGTCTTTGTTGTATGGACTTTTCCGACAAGGACTGCAATGTGAAGCTTGCTCTTTGAACGTTCACAAGCGGTGCCAGAAAAATGTAGCAAATAATTGCGGAATAAATGTTAAACAAATGGCCGAAGTTTTGTCATCCATTGGTACGTGTTTCACAAATCGTATCCAGAACTAATTGTTTGATTTAGGTGTTTCCCCCGACAAACAATTCCAGACTCACGTTAAATACGTACCGGCCACAACAAACCAAGAGGCTTCATCGGAAAATACCGAACCCAATAAAACGAGCAACACCACCAAAGAAAGCAATGAAGAACCACAGGCGAGTGAAGATATCAAGGAACAAAGAAGTCCAAACAAAATTGGTCTAGATGATTTCAATTTCATCAAGGTTTTGGGAAAGGGAAGTTTCGGGAAGGTAATGCTAGCCGAGAGGAAAGACACGGAAGAGATCTTCGCGATCAAAATCCTTAAGAAAGATGTGATTATCCAGGACGACGACGTCGAGTGTACCATGACTGAGAAGAGGATTTTGGCGTTAGCAGCCAAGCATCCGTTTCTGACTGCGCTCCATTCGTGTTTCCAAACCAAAAACCGCCTTTTCTTCGTTATGGAATACGTAAATGGGGGAGATTTGATGTTTCAGATCCAAAGGGCGCGCAAATTCGACGAACCAAGGGCCAGGTTTTACGCAGCTGAGGTCACGCTAGCGCTCCAGTTTTTGCACAAACACGGAGTAATTTACAGAGACTTGAAACTGGATAACATTTTGCTGGATGCCGAGGGGCATTGCAAGTTGGCCGACTTTGGCATGTGCAAAGAGGGAATTCTTGAGGGTATTACGACCACTACGTTTTGTGGCACTCCGGATTATATCGCCCCGGAGATTTTGCAAGAGTTGGAGTACGGGGCGAGTGTGGATTGGTGGGCTTTGGGGGTTTTGATGTACGAGATGATGGCGGGACAGCCGCCGTTTGAGGCCGACAACGAGGAGGATATGTACGAGTCGATCTTGCACGACGATGTGCTTTACCCGGTTTGGCTGAGTAAGGAGGCTGTTAATGTCCTGAAAGGGTTCATGACGAAGAACCCGAACAAGAGGCTGGGGTGTGTGGTCTCACAAGGGGGCGAAGCGGCGATTAAATTGCACCCCTTCTTCAAAGAGATTGACTGGAACGCGTTAGAGCAGAAGAAAGTAAAACCGCCTTTTAAACCTCGAATTGTAAGTTTAGTCAAAAGTTAATAAGTTGTAAACGTTGTTTTTACAGAAAAGCAAAAAGGATGCGTTGAACTTTGATGCAGAGTTTACGAAAGAAGAGCCGATCTTGAGTCCAGTTAGCACCGAAGTGACGAATTCAATAAACCAAGAGGAGTTCAAAGGGTTTTCGTTTATCAACCCAAATTACAATCCCAACCGTTTTACTATTTCAAGCGACTAATTATTGGCTAAATTGGTTAAATTTCATCCGTATGAGTAACTTTCAATCTAACTCAGTTAATAGATAGAAGATTTCTGTGATCTTACTGGATAATTAAGCCAGAAATTAAATGTATATTTACGAAAGGCCTAAGCTCTGTAAATATTTTGGTGAATTGAGAAGTTTTATTAGATCGAGTCAATTTATTGTTGTGGTAGCCTTAAAATTGCACAAGACTCATGTTTTCACATTTTGTGTTTGCAACCAGGAGAACGTAAAGAGCTTATCGAGAGATTTATAGCGACCATTGTTGATAATATAATAGTTTATGTAGATTTTGTTTAAAGTGTGGCACAAACTGATGTAAAGAATGCCACACAATAACCCTGAACGTGGAGAGCAATCATTACGCAAAGTGTGCCTGTTGATGTTGTATGAGTTAAATAAATTTATCTACCATTGAGCTGTTTAGAACAAAATCGGATACATTTCAAAGAAATGTTCGTTGTTGGAAAGGACAAAAATGTTTACGTTTATGTCTGTAGTCGTATTAGTACAGCCAGCTAATATAGTGATGGATGTTTAGCGAATTTCCCATCGTAAAATACAGATTTTTAACCCATTCATTGTTTTTTTACTATTCTTCACGACGTTATCAGATAACTTTGCGTCCGTTATCGTGCCAAATTTATTTTGCCTACCTCATCTATTTTTATGACAAATACCATGATGTTATAGTTTCTGTTGTGTTATTCTTAGTACAATGTGTAAATTTATTAGATGGTATTGTACTATTTCTCCAAAACAGTGTACTACATTATAGTAGATATGTTAATGCAATTGTTCAAATGTGACTTGTTTTATTTCATTCTGCACTTCTTTTTAAGTTTCATAGTCAATATTTTTCTTCATTTTTATAGGCAAAATGACGGATACCTGTACTTACAAATTTATGTAGTTAGAACCATAACCGGTATTAGCATATCTACTTAAAATGAAATAAATATTATTTAGTGTATTAACAGATTTTCATTATAACACTTTTTTCCTTTAGTAACCTTCCTGTTCTCCCATTATTTTAATAAAAACAATAAGACTCAAGAATTAGGTTGAAGATCATTCTTGACAAATTTAAAATTACAGAATATAAATATTTATTCCAACCCTTTTAACGGGTTGACTAACGGGTTGGATTAGTGTAAACCACTGGTCTGGTTATAAGTTTTCTTCAAGTTTCTGATTAAACGGAGGATTAATTACAAAATTACTTTAGAAACGAGTAATTTTTTCTTTTTTCAAGAGTGTAAGCACATTATTATTGAGATACAAACGCGGTTTTTGCAAAATTTTGCAAAACTGGCATTAAAATTAATAATACTCTGGTGATTCAGAGCAGAGAGTATCAGTTTTTCTTTGAAAATCAGCAAAGTGGGGAAGCTGTGAGGTATTTTTGAGCACACCTCGTACGCAGAGCGTGTTGTCTTTCGATGGTGGGTGCATGGTAGTCGGTGGCGTCATCTGTGCTTGGGTCGACGGCTGGTTGTGTTCGTGGAGGCGCTGAAGATTGTGGGAGAGGTGTCTAGAGATCGGGAATTCGGGAGCGGCGTCGTCGTCGCTCGTCGTCCATGGCTGCTGTCAAGAAGTGGTGGTGTTTGTTTCGCTCCGTGTGCGTATGCAGAAGCAGGTGTTGATGTGGTGTGTGCTCGAGTGAATAAGACGGTGAACTCGGTGGTGGCGTCGTGCGTTCCCAATGTTCACAGGGACCGTCCGCATCAAAATATGCGAGGCTCAGGGCTTACGGCCGACGGACTGCTCGAAGCGCCACAACATGACGTTCGGGAAGGTGGCCGACGACCAGCTGATGGACCCCTACGTGACTGTCGACGTCGACGACACTCACGTCGCCCAGACCACCACCAAGCCGAAGACGCTCGACCCCGTCTGGAACGAGTACTTCGAGCAGAGCGTCGACAACGCCAAGACGCTCACCTTGACTGTCTTTCACGACGCTGCCATCCCGCCCGACGTCTTCGTCGCCAATTGCAGCATTCCCTTCGAGGATCTGCTCAATCGCGAGAAAGACGAGGCCGACTTTTGGGTAAGCGCTCCAACATAAACACGACACCTCGTGCACTCCGTACCCAAAATAAATCGATCCCAATATCTAAACAGATAAGCCCGCAAGAAAAACCTTGGGGAAATCCCCATTAATCAACATACGATGCTCTCATTGATGCTTCGATCACTTGCAGGAAGCTTTGTTTCACGTGATGCTACAATCATTTCGATTTTAAGTTATTTTAAACCCTGACATAAACAACCACACACACTATCATTTGGATGTAGTACTTATATTATTTTTGCGTGGTTTTTCAACCACAGTGACGATTTCGTATCTCCTGTGCTGTTTATATGAGTTGTATCCTTAACACAGCAATATTTATATTTATGCTACCTTTATCTAAGTAAACAAAACATTATTTTTTATTTTTCTGTACCTAAACAGTTTGACCAAGTTTTATTATCGATCTTTGGGATTTTGATATACAGGATGATTCAAACGTTTTCGGATTTAATTTATTATCGAATTTGATAACAATTTGTTATAAAAATGTTCAAGAAGACATCATCTTAACCCAAAAATTTAACATTTGAAAAGCTGTCTCGTGAAAAAAGGCCCAAACTATTTTTTTCAATGGAACTTTTAATTCAATTAGATGTGTAGGTCACTACTCAAGAAACAGTCCTAAACTTTTTACACCACTTTACAAAAAAGTACACTAACAAAAAAAAAACAACACAAAGTTATATTATTACTGGCCAAATAATTCTCTTACTGCTCCCATTTATACTTATAAAATTTTATAAATATGTTGAATCTTTTACAATATTTTTTGACTAATAATACTGGTAAAGTAAATACCGAGCGAAATACCTAGGTACTGTTCAGATTATTAAAGTACTCTGTTCTAATCTCTGGTCACATTTGGTACAATATCAAATGGTCTGCTCTTACCAAGATATATGGATTTACATACTGATACTTCTTTTAACATACTATGTAATCTTGAATTTTTTAACACAAATCAAAATTGTAGTATTTTTTCAAGAAGCGTCAGTAAAAGTGAATCCAGGATGAAACAGATTCTGAATTAAGTTGCTACTTATTTTGCAAATATCAAGTTAATCGCGAATTAAACGTTCTGTAAACTGGGCCCAAGACTGTTTTTTATTTTAAATTAAACAAACATGCATTTGTTTTGCCACAAAAATACTTAAAAAAAATTTTTTAGGATAATGAGATTTTTTTGGAGCAAAGAATGGTATCAGCATTTTTGTAAAAACAAATTATTTTTGGTTTTAAAAAACATTTCTTAATTTTGCCGCTCACTGTGTATCAGCTGTTAACAATATGTGGCTTTACTAGTTTTTTTCTGGACAAATAGGAGTGTATACTACTCAAGGTCGCCATAGATCATCATCTTTTTTTTATTAATAATTTTCTCCTAGGTTATTTTCCACTGAATTATTACATTCTTGTACCAAAAGAGTAGTATCAGTACCCACAATTTTATGAAAATTTACAATAGGGATTAAGGGAAAATTAAAAATACTATGTGTACAGTTGTACACTAATTAAAGCAGTGCAGCTTCGAAATATCATGTAGGGAAATCCCACGAAGCATGTTAAAAAGCACGACGAAGAAAAAGAATTTTTCACATGATCTACTATAAATAATCCAGGGTCGCGTACTAGCAATAAAGTAGTTTGATTTCAACAGGGTAACGATGTAAATTACAAGGCTGCTGATCAACCAAATCAAAATGGCATTCCTTACATTTTTAATATTTCAAAAGCAAACATCAAATTTGAATCATGTTTCAAAACACGACAAAGAAATAAATATTTCTTGAGTAAGTTGATTTGACTCATTAACTCGTTAATTGGAAAAGGTAGCCGCTCATAAAAGTAACTGTATTTGTATATTTGAACAGGACTTGTTGATGTTTTTACTCATATAAGTTTTATAGTGTGTGTGTTTATTTTTATAAGTTTGTAACTTACACAGTCATTTTTTAAAAAGAATTAATATCATACACTCCTGCGACACTTTGAAAGTTTGTTTCTTGGGACTATTAGGTGTGAATGTCGGGGAAACAAAAACAGGATGTATGGTCATAGTTATCGGATTTTATGGTCATGTGAAAAATCAAACATGGTGTATGCCAAGGAATAGTTTTATTTTGCTCGATCGGTTTCTGTTTTCTTTAAAACACTTTTATTGCCTGCAGGAGCTGCAATACTATCAAAGTTCAAGTGGATGAAAAAGTTGGGTATTTTGGGTTTATCTACAAAAATACGAAGCAGTGTTGTTTGGGCTGTGTAATTTTTACAAAACGTGCAGTTTTACCTAGTAATTACCAGTATTTTTTATTATTTTCTTATCTTTTATTAGCTTTGTTATTGAATAACAAATAAACTCACTAAAACTGTGATAACATATTTTTATAAATAAATAGTAATAAAGCTATATTATTCAATTTGGATTTTCGTTACAAGAAACTAATAGTGCAATACTTCGGATACTGTTTCTGAATGAAAATATATTACGCAACTATGATGAGTTTTGGTAGTGAACCCCAAAATCCAATTATCGGATTATTTGAGCTCAAAATCTTAAAATTAGATAATAAAAAATTGTCATTTTTCTCTTTTGGAGACCATATTTAACCATATTTAAAAATAGGTCTCTTGACTGACTTAAGTTGACACTGAAAAGTATTTTGGAAAGGTGTGTGATAAATATTTGTGTGAGTCATCCAAAAATGTTTCCTGGTTGTATTTTCAAAAAATAAATTTTGTTGTTTCTTTTTCATTTAATGTATAGCATGCGAAGAGCTTGACAGGAAGCAATTTTTTCTAAAGTATGCAAACAAAATTGCAAATTTTTGAAATTTTTCAAGTGACTCATGTAGTAAATAACTTGCACCTTGAGAATGTTCCTTGAAGCCGGTGACGAAACGTCGGCGTTTTGCCAGATGCACTGTATGAATCTTCAATTTATTAACTGTATGTTGTTTCCAGGTAAATTTAGAACCTAAAGGCCGTCTTCACGTTAGAATAGACTTGAAGTTGACAACGAAAGGTGAGAGAGCTATCCTTTATTGTTCAGCTGTTTCACATTTTCACTGTTTAGATTATCATGGAGCTAAACCTCGCGAGTTCAAGGAACGCCAAGGCTTCAACCGAAGACGGGGTGCTATGCGGCGGAGGGTCCACCAAGTCAATGGTCACAAATTCATGGCGACTTTCCTCCGACAGCCCACCTTCTGTTCGCACTGTCGCGATTTTATTTGGTAAGTAGAGGTAGTGTCCAGCACGATCGACTTTGTAATAACAAGTTGTGTCTGTTTCCGGGGCCATTAACTTCACAATGGTGGTTTTGTTTTCAGGGGTTTGGGCAAGCAAGGCTATCAGTGTCAAGGTACGAAGTCGTCGCATGTATACATTATGTACATAGTCCAGCTTTGCTTTTTTGTTACGTCCAGAAACGCCCTCTGGCCGCCTGGTGAGAGGTTGCGGTGGCTGCCAGAGAGCGGCGATTTTAACGTTTTGTTTTTGATAGGTGTGGTGCTTCGATTTTTATTTTGATAGCATGTGACCGAGTGGATTTGGTGGATTAATCTTTATGATTTGCGGTTTCAACGGCATGGCTCTGTCTTTATATAGCTTTTAAAATTTTGTTGTAAGTTTATTGCATTTTTCCTTTCTTTAACTGTTTCTTTCTCATGGATTCATGTCACGAAATAGCTTCCCATATCAACTAAGAAACTGTCAGTTTCATTTTTCTTTCAGTTATATTTGGTGTTAGTTAAATGATTCGGTTTTTTTGGTAATTTGGTTTTAAAATAAAATTTCTTACAGTTTGCACCTGCGTTGTTCATAAACGATGCCATCTTCTAGTTGTTACAAAGTGTCCAGGAATGAAAGATGAGGTAAATATTTCGAAATCAAACAGTGAAAGGGGAAAATTAATTTGAAACTCTTTTAAGTAATTTTACAGTAAATGATTAATACACAGAGTGTCCCAGCAAATTATTGGCCCTTAAATGCCAAAACATTAATAAAATAATACTAAATTATTTAGTTATTAACTACCTACATTATCTAAAATTATGCTTGAGGAAAGCTGATGAGAACTCCCTCAGAATAATTCGGTTAATCCAAAAACACAGTCGCTATGTTGAAAATATTTTCGTTGAGCAGCACCTGACGGTGAGTAGGTACCAATTTTCAGATGAATATTGTTTAACATTTAATGGTCAATAATGGACTTCACCAACTCGCTGGGGTGCCCTGTATATTATATTTTTTTGGGCGACAATATTGACCAACGGCGCAATAACAATTAAAACTATAATTTAAGCAAACATCGAAATTGCGAATTTGGCCTTGTTGAATATAAAACCCGTTGTTTGCTTTTTCAGTCTAGTCAACAAAGTACAAGATTTAATGTGAATGTGCCGCACCGTTTCGTAGTCCACAATTACAAGAGATTCACATTTTGTGATCATTGTGGTTCGTTGTTGTATGGTTTAATCCGTCAAGGACTCCAGTGTGAAGTTTGTTCCTTAAACGTGCACAAACGTTGTCAAAAAAATGTAGCAAATAACTGTGGGATTAACACGAAGCAGATGGCTGAAATTCTTTCGGCGATCGGTATAAAAACCAATATTCTGTTTTATCTTTATTGTTAAAATTACCATTGTGTAGGTGTTTCCCCGGATAAACAGACGCCTAGAAGGAGTAAATACGTGTCAGGATCAGGAGCAAATGGCGCGAATTTCGAAGGCCAGTCGGAAAATCAAGCCCCGGAAGACGAAATGGAAAACACTGACGAGCGGTTAACTAAAATGATGGAGGAGAAAATGGCCAACAACAGTACTTTCGCGAAATGGAAATGATGAAGAAATAATTTGTTGTTTCAGGGGGAGACGGTGCCGAACGTAAAAGCAAATCGAAGATAGGTTTAGAAGACTTCAACTTTATCAAAGTCTTGGGCAAGGGAAGTTTCGGGAAAGTGATGCTGGCGGAGAAGAAAGACACCGATGAAGTATACGCTGTGAAAGTATTAAAAAAGGATGTGATTATTCAAGACGACGATGTCGATTGCACAATGACCGAAAAACGTATTTTGGCCTTGGCCGCCAAACATCCCTTCCTAACAGCACTCCATTCGTGCTTTCAGACAAAAGATCGGTTATTTTTTGTTATGGAATACGTAAACGGCGGCGATTTGATGTTCCAAATCCAAAGGGCGCGAAAATTTGACGAGCCACGAGCCAGATTTTACGCCGCTGAGGTTACTTTAGCTTTACAATTTTTGCACAAACATGGAGTTGTTTATAGAGATCTCAAGTTAGATAATATTTTATTAGACGCAGAAGGGCATTGTAAACTGGCCGATTTTGGAATGTGTAAAGAAGGGATTCTGGATGGAATCACCACTACGACCTTTTGTGGCACTCCTGATTACATCGCGCCAGAGATCCTTCAGGTACTTTATTTTGTCTCAAAAATAATTCAAGTTAATTACGATTTGCAGGAACTGGAATATGGCGCAAGTGTTGACTGGTGGGCTTTGGGCGTCTTAATGTATGAAATGATGGCAGGACAACCCCCTTTCGAGTCCGACAATGAAGACGATTTGTTCGAGTCTATTTTGCACGATGATGTGTTGTATCCGGTCTGGTTGAGCAAAGACGCTGTTAGTATATTGAAGGGCTTCATGACGAAGAACCCCAGTCGGAGGCTGGGCTGTGTGACAGCTCACGGGGGCGAGGCTGCAATCAGGGTGCACCCCTTTTTTAGAGACATCGACTGGAATGCGTTGGAACAGAGAAAAGTGAAGCCACCCTTCAAACCTAAAATTGTAAGTCCTACACTTTGTCTTCATATTAAATTGTGTTGGCACATCACTAGTATACTCAACTATTGATGATTGTTGAAATGTTGTTTTTAACAAAAAGTTAAATAATTTGTTGAACAGAGATACTTAATATAATTAATTGTTATCCAGAAGAGTAAGAAGGACGCCTTGAACTTTGACGCCGAGTTCACGAAGGAAGAGCCAGTCCTGACACCAGTGAGCAATGAAGTGCTGCATTCTATCAACCAAGAAGAATTCGGAGGTTTCTCCTTTATCAACAGAGACTTCAATCCTTCGCGTTTCGTCGCTGAATAACTTTACCACATCCATTTATCCTTTCTTGTTGTCCCCTTAGTTGAAATAACCACGACTCGGGTAAACCAGAAGCTTGAAAGCTTTAGTTTTTGTAAAAATTAAGGAGGAAATGCGCTAGTACTCATTATCCAATGTTATTATTATAATGTTTATTTTATGGAACAGAGTTTATTTAAATTTGATCTGATTAAGTTTCTAATTGTTAAGGAAGACAAAAGTATCAGTATGGGCCCCAAGTCATTGCAGCTAAATTATCAGAATTTTGCGTATCGTTTAGGGGTAGTTCGAATATTGTGAAGTGGGGTTACTTGGAGTTTCTGTGATTTAACGCTGAGACGCCAGATTTACTTGTCTTAACTCTAGTCACTGAATGGCCTATGCTCCTAATATCAAAAGAGTAAAACACGCAAGTCGGTCGAGGTTGGCCACTATAATGTTAAGTATTTGCGATTTTAATTAATGCACTTTCTGCAGAAGCCTTATTGCAGTTTGTTCTTCCCCGGCCTTACTTGCTTTCACGAGGACTCGTTCATACGGCATCGTCATTATGTTCAGTTATTTTTCGTATTGTGATATTGTGGGAATTTGCAATATATTTAGTGTAGGCCGTTGCGTCTATTTTGTTTACACTTTTTTAAAAAGTTCAAAGGTTTTCGCTTGGACGGCGACCCGCACTAGACAGAAATATAATCACTTTTCAACGTAACACACACGTTGATATACGTGTTAGGGAAATGTGCATTATTTTAAGAGAGCTTATGTAGGTTGTTTACGATTTACCAAAGAATTTTATTTATTACTTTTTAACGAGATACGTGTGTAAATGTTAATAATTATAATAGTTTATGTAGGAGAATAATTTATTTTGTTGGCTGCGTGCGAGCGGATTTCGCATTGTCTCAGGAGTGGTCTCTGCAAGATTTGAGTGTGTGCGAGCCCCCCAACACATTAGTTGAGAGTTTATCACAAACGACACAAAGTGTTGGTTTGAGTTTTATCTGCCATATAACTAAGCTATCTAGAGTACATTCAGCTACATTTCGAGGAAATGTACATATTGTTAAAAGTAAAAGAAAAAGTATATAACGTTTTAGATATTTATTAATGTGGAGCTTAGAGTAGTAGGTAAATTAATAAAATTAACCCATGCTAATTTTAGTGTATGTCTAGATAATATCTATATCACAGGTCTGTGTTAGCACCGAGCTGTTCAAGAAGTACCTACTTGAGGTTGGCAGTGTAGAGTTATTTAGTTCTCTAGTAGAGCCTCAGTCTCTCACTCGTTCGTTCGGTTTTGCCGTGAAGGCGCGTGCTTGCATACGGTGTTGTGCCAAACCATGTCCACCCTAACCCGCAGCCTTTCCGCACCCCCACCAGTCTAAACCCCACTGTCGCATTGTTATTGTTTATATCATATTTGTACTAGCAATGTGTTGTAAATGGTGTACCTATTTCTCTGACGGTGTACTAAAAATTATAAATAAACATTATTTAATGTAATGCACTTTGTTTCCATAAAAAACACCCACTTACATACCAGTTAAAGGCCGTTATATCTTAATATGTTCTTGCTGAGCTGAATTTTTGTTTTCAGCAGAATGTTTGTTTTGTATTCCTCAATGTGATTATTCCTTCAAACAATATTTTAGATAAGGTAATTCTGCTTAAATTCTTTAAAAAATATTCGTCTTGTTTGCAACTATTAAGCAGCATTCATTCGTCGAAAACCCTCAAATGTTTTTTTGAGTTGTGGAACAGTCTGCCAATTATAAATCCGGCAGTTAACCAATTTCGTGAGTTAGGAGCGTTATCTTGCAAAAGGAGCAAGTTATCCAAGGTGTTTTTTTAGTTTTCTCACGTAATTGATTTAGAAACAGTACTGTTGTTCCTGTGATTTTTTACTGTTTGGAGTTGAGCCGGTCTACCGCTCGAAGCGCCCTCATTTTTACTTCGCTGCACTAAATTTTTAACTAAAAAAATTGGATGTTTTTGAATCTCGTTTCGCCTCATAGTCCATAAGTATGCGAATTAAGTAATAATTAAGTAATTAAAAAAATCTATTTATTAATCCCGATCACATTTTCTAGAGAGCACTTTATCTTTCATTAATTTATCATTTTCTGAAGGCAATTAAATAAGTAGTTTAACAAAATAATAAACGCTTACTTTTTGTACTCTCAGTGTAACTTTGTATGTATCAAACTCGTATTTCTCCAAATAATGTAAGTGGTAAGCAGTTATTGATCGCCTGGGGGAGGTAACAAACTTTGATTGAGTTTAAAAATAAGTGTGAGAATTGAAACACACAACAAAAACTTCCTCACAGACACTTGATAGAAGATCATATCACGCTATAGTATAGTAAAAGTAAAATCAGACTTACCTTACTACGTAACTTGTTCTTATGATACTTATTGGGTGAGTTACTAGTTTTCCTAAATTTTTAATTGCTTTATTAATGTGCGAATTATAGCCACGATAGAAATGATCATAGAAAAAATTCTTTCATTTTTTTTTCCAAATTTAAATCCAACATAATCGAGAAAAATCGCTCTATTTGACTTTGAAACTGGAAATTTATTTGGAGTTTTGTTTCAAAGCAAAAATTAACACACATTTGAGTGTCGGATGTTGGAATCACTAGATTCCAGATTTGAAGTAGAATTACGAGAAATACTATTTTTCAATGAGGTTGTTATCGTTGGAGTAGCTATAAGTCATTAGATAACAATTTGGATGTTTTTAAAAAAACAATTTTATTAAATTATATCAACTAATGATAAAAGTGGTTTTATAAGAATGTATCAATCTTAGTATTGTGTGATACTGTGCTAAAACAATTATATTTCTCTGGGTTTTGAGGAAATGGAATTTAAATTTACGTAATCGAAAACAAATTAATCGTCAACCGTCTATAACATTTTTAATTCATTGTGTGGTATGAATATAAACTGTAGAGTGGATTTTTTTCTTATCTGGAAGGTGAAGAGTTCTCAATCGAGTGATTATTTTTTGATTATTGCCGCATTTTCGTGGGTTTATCGCCACCTCATGCAATTTGTAGTTGAATTGTATTTAACAAAGGTCAGCTTAGATCCATTACGTAACAATTTGCAACTTTACAAAAATGAGAATTTCTTAATTGAATTTAAGTAATTTAATTAGTATGTTAAGTGTACGACTCAAAAACCTTGGAAACTTTTTAGAATTCATCTATTGACTCCGTTTATTGATTAAACAAAGGTAGTGCTATAGAAACGGCTGTTTCTTTTTTTGGAACGATAAGTCACAAAAGTGACCCACAATGTCTTCGCATCAAATTAGCAATAAAAAATTGTACGAAGAATTGAAATCGGCAATCGATGAAGACAAAATGTATTGGTTGAAGAACGATGCGAAATTACGAGCTGTGAATTCATCAAAGTCGTACGACGAATTCAGGTACACGCCCTTATTCGGGTTTTGTGCAAATATTTCCTGAAATATTATTTTTATTAGAGATATTGTGGCGGCCGCTCATTTGCAGCCTGTTACGAAAAAGGACAAAGAACGCAACCAACGCAGTTGGAAAACTTTGACTGATAGCGATTAAAACAAATACTTTTCGAAAAACTCTATTAAACAGAAGTAGTCAGAACAACTCTAATCAAATTATATCAATAATAACTACCCCAAACCCACGATAAAAATATTAGAAACTTTTCTTTCTATAGTAGAAATGTAAAAATATAGCAAACTTATTGTGTTGCGAAATCCTATTTCCTTGGCTGTTGGATGTGGTTCATTGGCTTGTTGGGAACAGTAATTGGGGGTTTTTCCTTGTGAAAGCTTTGCACCGCCTCGGCGGGGAAGTCAGCGTGTCCCTTGGGAACGGCCCCAGAGATGGTGGTTGTCTTTGGGGGGCTTCCCGAAATTGTGATTCCGGTGGTATCCTCAGTGAGGCCTCCAGAATCCTTTCTGGTTTTGTGTTGCGTGATTCTCATCCCTCCAGCTTTCACTGCCGCAATATGTTGGCGTTATCACAAGGGGGTGTGTTTATCGGACTCACCTGCAGGGGGATGGCCGGCTTTTAATTCACACTCGCTCTTGCTAGGGCTTGACATCTTGGAGCAATATGTTGCAATGTAAACAAAAACACGTAGTCAAACGCGTCGACCTTCAACTGCGGCGTATTATTTTTACTCTCCTATGCTTTATCAATGTTTTTATGCTAATTTTATTATTTTTGGTGAGAAATCTTCAAAAAGTTTTTAACCTGCCTAAGGGAGGGCGCCACATAAGCTATTTCAAATTCGCTTAAAAACAAGTTATTATGCAAGAATGTTATTGTGCGGTGATATTTTTAGATCTGGTTTGATAAGAGTGAATAAAAAAGTGGATTGAGTCGTTGAAAATGCAAATTTATTTGGGTTTGGTCGGGATATTACAGGTTTCTGTAACGCCACATTGATTTTTAGGTTATAAGAACGTGGAGTTGAAGTGTCAAACATATTTATGAAAAAAGAATTATTAAACTATTTTAAGATAAAATAGTGTGACTGTAAGAAGATGGTATTATTAGAAAACGACTCGGTAATACATCTGTTTTCGTACCTCCGAATGTTTATTAACCTAAAATTTCTTTCAGTTCCTCACAGAACTCACCAAATTGTTTCAGAAAGCCAGGCAAAGCGGCTCCGTCACAATGATTTTTAAGCGATGTAAGTGCCAGACTGTGTATTGAATATTTTTATGCATTTTTTCCTTAGATGATGGTCAGGACCGTCCAGAACCAAGGGAAGGTAAACCTCCTCTGCCCACACCTCAAGAACACCTTTGTTTAGTAAGAGCGAAGTCTAGGTCGAAAAAAATTTCAACAGTGATTCATCAAAAGGACATAAATAAATTTCAAGTAGCTTATAGCAGTTTATTAAAAGGCAATTTGGATGGACTGAAAAAATTAAAGAAGTCAAAAACAAAGACGAAAGCAGAGTGATTTGGGAGATTTTTGTGTGTTCAATTATATTTTTGGGGACGGAATCGAGTGTACAGACGGATAGGTTAAGAAATTTCATTATGTTGAAAATTTGTACGATGTATGAAATTAATGTTAATTTTGTAAGCGTTTATTTTTCATTTGAATAAAAAATAAGCAGCTAATTGTGTTTTGTTTTTTGCAATAAAAAAACCTTTTAGATATTAGGTGCCGTTGGTGATTATTAGAAAATAAACACCAAAATAGTCAATAGTGGTGTATAATTGGTTGCCTGGACTAGGCTACCAATGTTGACATCCTATAGTAAAACCTTGGTGATTCGTGGTGCATTACTACCAGCTCAATTATTCTTCGCACAAAATTAGATTTTGCACTGTCGATTATCCCTTTCTAGTTGTTTTAGAGTCAGTAGTTTCTGACTGCAGATATGTTATTGTAAATGTGGCATCCGATTTTTTCTAAACAGTTTTCACATTAATTTTTAACTTTTTCATTTGTAGACTTAAAACAAAAAAATCGACTAGAATTTTTTTACAAACCAACTCGGAATTTATTTCTACAAAAAGAAGACACAAAAATTAAATCATTATATAATTATGTAAATTATTAGATCATGAATAAAAATCATAATTTAAATTAGTTATACAATAATACACATTTTGTACAAATACAAATTTAAATAAACTTGTTGAATGGTGCAATTTAAACAAATTAAAACTCAATACGTCAAAATGTATTTTTATGACCTATGGTCGTAAAAAAAACACCTACCAGGTAACAGCTGCTTGAAAATGCTTGGATTTATATTTCGGACCATTGGTAAACCGGTGGACACTGATGCACTAAAAACATTGTATTTCGCATTTATTATATCTAAACTGGAATATGCATCGGTCGTTTGGTATATGCCATCAATTGTCTATTGAAAAGATACAAAAACGTTTTGTAAAATATAGGTAAATTCTAGCGACCCACACTCAGACATACCCAGACATACACATAGTCTCATTTGTGGAAGATGGAGTATATCCTGAGAGGGGTTCAAATTACATCGAACTCTTGCAACGTCATAACCTTACAAACTTAAATTTAAGACGTGAACAAATTAGTGCAAGATTTCTAGTGAACTTATTATCTTCAAAGATTGATTGCTCTTATCTTCTTTCCAAAGTTAATATTTTAGTACCAAGATTATCTGCAAGAGATTCAAATAGTTTTTTAACACCTAGAGCCCGTACAAACTTAATGCTAAAAGCACCGATCTCGCACATGTCGAAAAACGCTATCAAATATTATGATGATTCGTTCCATATTAACTAGAATTTTTAGATTCTGTTCCAGTTCTTTCCTTGTGATTTCTTCTGCACTGTATTTGTATCTACTAGTTCTACATGTAATAAGCTACTTTTTTCTTTTTTCTTTTGTTGTCAC
Organism: Tribolium freemani; assembly: GCA_939628115.1. NCBI lineage: Eukaryota > Metazoa > Arthropoda > Insecta > Coleoptera > Tenebrionidae > Tribolium > Tribolium freemani. The sequence goes on from OW626789.1 coordinate 12,774,531, forward strand.
TCACACAATTATGATTTTGAATTGTTGCCCTATAATTGGATATTTCTGTTGGGCATCCTATGTGTTATTATTATTATTATTATTATTATTATTATTATTATTATTATTATTATTATTATTATTATTATTATTATTATTATTATTATTATTATTATTATTATTATTAAATAATACAATTTTTAAGTTCTTCGCAACGCGATGTTTCGACGCTTTGAGAGGTCACAAAAGTAAAATTGTTAGTTGGTTTGCAAATTTAATTTATTATTTGGTGCAATTAAAATCTGCCGAATAAAAAACACGGCAAAACATGGATTCTTATTTCATTTTGTTTAAATTGTCATTAAATTAAATTTCGTGGATTGTGATGCGATCGCGAAACGATCACTTTGATATCCATTGTCCAAAAATTATTTCAATTCAAAATAATTATTATACCTAAAATATGATTGTCACAAACTGTAACTAAAAATTTTATCGTCTTTATAGTTTATTTCTTAAGAATATAAAACTTATTGCAATAATAGTTGTGCATAAAACAAGATAAAATAAAAATGTCGAAATCCAATTGTTATTTTAAACTTCAAGCAAAGACGTCTACACTCTTAATGGTTTTAATTATTAATTGCACAATCGTGAACATTTTGGTTTACTAGTGCCGGAGTGGTACTTGGCCGAAGTGGTTGCATCCATGGATGTTTATAATTGCGAAAAATTTGACGAATCAAATGAGTGGATTAAAAACATCCATGGATACAATCAGTTCGACCAAATTCGAAACATCTTCGTAGTGAGTTCGGACCGCAATTTTAATAATTTATTTAAAAAAAAAACACTGGTTTAAAAATAAATAATATTATTGACTTAGAAGTAATTCTTAGGGCATAATCTTTTACCAAAAAAATCGCCATAATAGGGTGCCATTTGATAAAAAAATTTTTTTGAATAACTCGAAAACTAAAAAGAATTTGGAAAAAAATTATTCTTGAAAAATGATCACATTTTTAAAGTAGTTGATGATGTACTAATTAGTTTTTTCGTAGGGTACATAGTTTAGGCACAAAACGCTGGGTTCCATACTTTTGACTAACGCTGTATGTACTAAGAAAAAACATATAGCTCTTTAATTTAAAAACTAAGAAAAAAAACAGTTTCAATAATATTAACTATAAAATAAGAACATTATAGTTTTGAGAGTTTCATTCTTTCCTTTGATGAAATTTTTGCAAAATTTCCGAAAATTTAGAATTCCATAAACCGAAACCGACTTTGGAATATTAGTAATTAAAACCAGGGAGGAGTTTATAGGATTGGAAAAATTAGGATTCTACAAAAAAATTATACTCTACAAAATGCAGAATTAAAGCTACGAAACTTTGAATTACATACATACATTTATTTTGAAGCAACCTAAACACAGACGCATAGCTTTTATAAATTAGAGAACAAATTTCTTTGTGCATCCAAAATAGCAAAAGACATGTAATAAATTATTTTTACATTGTCCTTTAAAATAATAAAGGTTGGGAAACCTAGGTTTGGATTTGCCCATCAATGTGTGCCACATAGCCGAGATATCCCCTATTATTCATGGAATTTACAAATTCTGAAATGAAAAGCATAGTCGTAGTAATGAATTTTCGAATTACAATAACAATGTAAAATTTGTCACAATTGTAGTAAATTAAGCGATTAGGATTGAATTTGGTTTCATTAATAAATACTGTACAATTTGTTCCGCATAATTAAATTTGATAGAACAAATCACGATTTAAACCGTCATTGTTATTTCTAGTAAGTACTGACTTTTTTCAAGCATACTACATAAAGGAAGAATTTAATTTGGCACAAATACCTATAGTGAAGCACAATTTCCTACAAAAGACAATAAATAAAATGCCTGTGAAAATTGGATTGTATTCGCACTACATAATTAACACTTGTTTAAAAATTACATTTGTTGCACGAGTGGACGTTTAATAGTAAAATAAGGACACTGTTGTTTCCAAAATGGTATTACTTTGCCGGATGTATCGATACAGTTGTTTGCACAATTCAGAAGAGCTTGATTTTTATAGCATTTATCACACGTTAATATGCATCGATCGATAGCATCCAGAAACATTTCAGGACGAGCTTCTAAAGAGCTCAAAAATAATAAAAGAGCCATTGTAGACAACACTACACTGAACACTCCTAAAATGTGCTAATTATTATCACAACAGGATAACATTTAAGCATGCTACTTACTCATTTTGTAAGTTATTACTCGTAAGGAGCTTATTCACCTGTTGTCACCTAAATTAACGACAGGATATTCGATGATGTTATCGGCTTATTGGAGACAGCTCTGTTTTATATACTCGTACAAATCCCAATCGATGAGTTAATTATTAAAGCTGGATACATATTATCAATATAGCAAATGCGTAAATAATTAATAGCTCAGGCATAGTGCTATTAAAACCATTATTTTTTGTACAGACCATGACGATATAATGGGTGATAATGGGAAAAATGTGCAAGATCCATCAAATGTAATTTGGCTTTTTATTAGGAAAGTTAGCAATGCTTTAATGAAATGAAAATATTTTCTATGTTAATTGTGGCATCTAATTATACAAGAAATTACTTGTCTAATTAAACATAACGTTTATTTTTCTGTAATAAGTGATTATGAATAATATCTAGAACACTCGAGACAAGTAAAGGATTGTAAATTTATTGTCTGTAGCCAATTTGAGATTTTCACTGAATTATTTTACCGAGTTTAAGATGAGATGATTTTTTACAGGGAATGTGATAATAATCTACCAAATCGTATTTTTTAGTCTCAGGGAATATTTAGTTATATCGCAAATTATAAGGGATAATGAGGGTTGAGCGTAGAGAACTATGAATGCTACTAAGCTAATGGTTTGTCATTTGTTGCTAATACTATAGAGTTATGTTGGAAACTCTGGGTAAAGTAATTAGGAATATAACATTTCTGTGTCTGGATTCAGCTGATTTTGCTCAAGTTGCTACTCTGCAGAGCAGTATATAAAAAAATGATGCTTAAAAATATCAATCGTAGTAATTTTAAAGGGAAATCTGATCTCATTTTTCACATTTGTACGACAGTAAAAACTGTAACAGAATTTAGTGTCGTGCTAAGGCAAAGGCGAGAGCTTTCAAGTTAAAAAAATACATGAGTCACTATGAATTCTAAAAGGTTTTCAGAGGGGAAAAATGGATGAAAAATTGTAGAAAGGCAAACATCAGATTTTAGATTTGTGTACTTTTGGTAAAAACATTGTGGATGCAAATCGCGTATTCAGACGGAGCTTATTGTGTGTCTGGAAGTCTTCCTGAAAAGCTCGTTTGCGGCTTGAAAACCTGAGGTAATTAAGCTGAAGATTGACTCGTTGGAGGGCAAAGTTAAAATAATTTTGTGTCAGCTATTAGAGAGATAGTGAATGAAGCCTTCCCTGAATCACGTTATCGCCCAGTTGTTGTAAAAATCATAATTGCAATAGCCGATTACGCCCACCTTGACAAAGTGCTTGTAATTGTCGAGCAAACAAAGCCATCAAAAGTTTTGTTTCGTGAGAGGATCCATCACTTATCTCTCGCAAACCAGACATTTTTAAATAATGCATCACATACATTAAACACATTTGTGCCACTTCCTACACTTTTCCACAAATTTAATTTGGAAAAGCTTTCGGGTACCAACACTGAATAAATTAAAACCCACGTTTAACAGCCGCTCGTTCCACAAAAATTGAAATCTTTTCACCTTTTATTCTGGCAGAAATGTTTGTTACTAACATAAATTAAGTCACTTCAGCAATTTCAGTTTAATCCAATTAATTAAAATGAAATGTGTGCTGGAGTGAAGGATCTTTATTTGATCGTGGGGCCACTCCACGTCTTTCACACATGTTGCAGACCACCTCTTGGTGTCAATCAAGAACACTACGAATCGCTATCGATCGCGATAGCCGTCGGTTGCTTAGTGAGCTGTTTATTATCAGCAAACAGACCGTTAAAGGTCTGACAAGTGTTCAAACTTTTTAAAAACTCCTGTATTTAAATGGCCGATGATGATACCAAGTCAGTTAAATCAACCAAGTCGACAAAGTCCACCAAATCCAAGAAAGATGATAAAGCTGTCGAAGAGGACGAAGATGAACGACTCGAGTTTATCCTCGCTTATTTCACAAAATCTTACAGACTCAAACAAGATAAGTGGAATAAAATGATCGCAATAGACGAAAATAAGGTACAAATTCGCTTTTATTGAATCATTTTAAAAAGCATTTTCAGAAACTTATTTTAAATTTTCTAAACAACCCTCAAGAAAAATTTATGATCATTACAATAACAGCAGCAGGTCTGCTGACCCCTTTTAAACAATACAACAGCGCTATAAGATCCAAATACACTTATTTTATCAAAAAGAAGGAGGAAGTCGTGACAATGGAAAATTTCGCTGATGTTATCCTTTTTGGCGACATGGCCGCAAAACCCGTGGATGAGTTAGCGGTCCTCTTGGACACAATCTTACTCCCTTTGCTTGCAAACCCCGGAAATCAGAAAGGATGGCCACAGGTGGTTGCAGACGACGTTGTCGCGCATGTCCGGAATTTTAAAAATTCAGTCGAACAAGTAATAAACTTTAAATTGTGTTATTGTTCCTCCAATCCTTTCTTTTAGATTCGAGGAGCAATGAAAAGCCAAACGATTTTGCCAATGCCGCAAGGCATGTCCCGCCTCTTTGAAGCAATAAGCCAGTTTGAAGAAACAGAAGGCACCAACATTGATTTGGTCCTGAAAGCTTCTCTCGAAAGTGGTGTCACGAAATGGTCAAACGTTTGTAGCGAGATTTTGAAACAATCGTCCACTATTGCTTTCGCCGGAGGAAATAATCCGTCACCAAGTGCCGAGGTGGAATTCTGGAAAGCTCGTCTCAAAAATCTAGAATTTATTTATGATCAACTGCGAGATCCACGAGTGAAACAAGTTGGCAAATATTTACAAATGACCAAAAGTGCGTATTTTTCAACGTTCAAAAACATGTTCAAAGACATCGTTGCTGGTGTTATCGAAGCGAGAGACATTTGTTTGTATTTGAAACCAATGGTAACTCATTTTTCGAATTTCGAAGACGGCGAGTTGTTCGAAAACGAACACAATGTCAAGCCTTTGCTTCACTGCATGGGCCTGATTTGGGCCAACTCAAAGTACTACTGCGCCAATGAGAAGATGGTGATTCTGTTTAGGGAAATCGCAAACATGTTGATCGACGCCAGTAATCGCATGTTAGACCCCAGCTCAATTTTTCAAGGGGAACCTGACGAAATGTTTGAAAAGATTGACAAGACTCTGCACATTTTGGAGCTTTTTATGGACTCGTTCGAGTTTGTTCGAGACAATCTAGCTACGTATTTTAAGAGAGAAGATGAAGAAATGCCGGCACTTTGGACGTTTCACAAAAGAACGGTGTTTCAAAGATTGCTCGACTTTATTGATCGTCTGAGACTGATTAAAGCAATTTTGGCCACTAATCTAGAATTCAGCAAGTTAGAAAAAGTTGAATTTGGGGGTATCAAAGGCCGGTTGTTGTCCCAAAAATGTGAACAAATTTTTGAAGAATTTGGTACCGCCTACAATGTTTTTAACTCGATTCAGTACGATCCTTGCGACACCAGTGATTTGAGTATCCTCAAAGATAACGACGATTTTCACGCAAAATGTGCCGACTTTGACAAAAGGTTGGCAGCGATTTTCTGCCAAGCTTTCGATGATTGCTACAACCTCGAAAGCATTTTTAAATTTCTCGCAATCATCGGAAATTTGCTAGAAAGGTTCGTTATCAGAGATGAAGTAACTCCAAAGTATCCAAAAATTATTGATATATTCAACGAGGAACTTGATACGGTAAAAATCATTTTTGATGAAGGCAAAAAGAATGGTATTCCTATCGATAAAAACTTTCCCCCGGTCGCTGGAACCCTTATGTGGATATCTAAACTGAGGCAAAGGATTGAAAAACCAGGCGAAGATTTGAAATTATTAGAAGATGATATAATCAAGTCGGAAGAGGCTCTTCATTCGTTCGAAAAATACGATCATATGATGCGAATTTTGGATGATGAAAGCAAGGAAGTGTTTGGAAATTGGTGTAAGTCAATTCCGCAACAAATTGAGACAAGTATGGCTAAGTTCGAACTTATGCGTAAACCTGAGAATTTGATTTACTTAAATTTTGATCCTGAATTAGTAGCGGCATTGAGAGAAATTCGATACATGAAATTCTTAGAAATTCCGGATGTACCTCAAGAGGCGTTAGATTTGTTCGAAAAAGTTGAACTTCTGTTCGAATGTCAACAGAAATTCAATAGAGTTGTAAATTGGTATAATCATCTCAAGAAGAATACACTTAAAGTGGAGTATAACTTAATTGAACCGGAAATGAAACAGATAGATGAGCTGCTCCAATCAGTGATTGACGCCATTACTTGGAGCAGTCATGATGAGGCAACTCTCAGCGCAATTTACGAAAAAGTTAAAGATCTGTCGGATCGTGTTGTTCAATGTCAGAAGAACATGGCTGCTATCGAAGCCACGCTGGATGCCTGGGTTGAAATTCCTCTTTTTGAAAGGAGGGAAGGTAAAAAAGAGAATCTACTATATCTTGAAGATCGGCCTGAACGCACAACCAAACGATATGCACAAATTGAGAATAGCCACGAAGAAATAAAAAAACTCCTAGAAGTTAACTATCGATTGTTCTTTAATATTCCGGAGCCTATTGAAGAACCTGTTGAAGAGTCGTCGCCTGAAGAAGAAGTTCCTGAGCAACCACCTACACCAAAGAAAGGTAAGAAAAAGAAGAAGGTTGCCGAAACACCGAAGGAAAAGGAAAAAGAGAAAGAAAAAGGGAAGAAAGAGAAAGGTACGAAAGGCGGAAAAGGAAAAAAGAGAAAGCAAAAAGCACTTGACGCTGAAGCTGAGATGCAGGAAGAACCTAGAGATCTTTTAGAGAATTATCGTAAAGAACACTGGAGCAAATATTTGGAATATGTTGACCAACTAGTCAAAGAGAAACTTGTTGCTGCAGTTCATAACAGTTTAGTTTACTTGCTCAATGAGTCTGGTGATGTAACTCCTGTTACACCTTTGTTTGAATTGTCTTTAGAACTCCACGATCCCGACATTGTGTTTCAACCTTCGATTAATTTGACGGATGATAATAATTTTGTTGAAGAAGTAACCGAATCTGTGGAAGATATTTTTAAAATGGGTGAAGTTATGAAACGAGTGAATCCGGAAAGTGAAGATTTGAATTATTTTTACGAAGTCAAATCAGATAAAACTTTGTCTAAAATGACTGAAGAACTTCTGAGCAGAATTATGTTGATGAGAGAAGATGCGTTTGAATATCTTAAAGAATTTGACGAATTTACGCATATTTGGACTGATGATAGGCACGAGTATTTGCGCCAGTTTTTGCTTTTTGGCCGGTTATTGAGTCCCGAAGAGCACGATAGAATCGCAGAATTAAAAGAAACCCCACCGTCTGTACAGCAGTTTAAGGAACAAATTGATTTTTATGACGATATGTACAAAAAAGTCGAAGCTATGAGCAATGAAAAGATTCTTGAAGGCGACTGGATGAAAATTGATGTTCGGCCCTTGAAACAAGCTATCCTTAACACGATTTGCAAATGGGGCAATCTTTTCAAGCAACATCTTTACGATCATGTTATTAATAGCCTCAATGATCTCGATAGTTTCATTGTCGAGGCAATTCAAGCCATGCAAGTCACATTAGAGGAAGACGACTACGACGGTTTATTAAAAGTGATGGGTTATTTGTTTAAAGTGAAGGAAAGACAGTTGGAAACCGATAATATGTTCCAGCCATTGAAGGAAATCATGGATCTGCTCTTCGAATATGGAATGGAATTTCCGGAAGACGTACACGTCCAATTACAGGAAATTCCAGACAGGTGGCAACAATGCAAGAAAGTTGCCGCAACTACTAAACAAAACGTTGCACCACTTCAAGCCCTTCAAGTTAATGCGATCAAAAGACGAATTAATTTGTTCGAAATCCGACAAGCGATGTACAGAGATATGTTTAAGAAACTTCCCTTCTTTAACTGGAGTTGTAAAGATGTATACTCTTTGTTAGATAAAACCAATTCCGAACTGACTGAACTTGAGACCGAAATGGCGAAATTGCAAGAGCAAGCCAATTTATTCGAACTAACGCTGCCTGAGTTTAAACCGATGAATTATGCGAGGAAGGAAATTAGGCAAATTAAACAGTTATGGGACTACGTACATATTTTTCGGTCGTGTATCGATGAATGGAAGAAAACCCCCTGGAAAAAAATTGACGTTGAAGCGATGGAAATGGAATGTAAAAAATTCGGCAAAGAGGTGCGAGCTATGGATAAAGAATTGAGGGGTTGGGATGTTTACATCCAGTTAGAGGCGGTGATAAAGAATATGTTAACGTCTTTACGAGCCGTCACAGAATTGCAAAATCCGGCAATTAGGGAAAGGCATTGGAAGCAGTTGATGCAAGCTACGAAGGTAATTTTGTTGCATTTGTCCACATACGACTTGTTCTAAACTCTTTCACTCTGTTACACTGCTTACATAAGGCGGAAGAACGACTACCACCACATTATACAGTGAGTACAGTCCCAACATCATAACTCTTTTATACAACATTGAAATAAAACACTTTAATAAAACGAGTCTTTAAATTTCAACCCTTCCTTCTTCCTAGGTGAAATTTGTAATGGACGATTCGACCACACTCAGCGAATTGCTCGCCTTGAATTTGCACGAGTACGAAGATGAAGTTAAGAACATAGTTGATAAATCAGTTAAAGAAATGGCGATGGAGAAAGTCCTAAAAGAACTAAACGCAACCTGGACTAACATGATGTTTGCAACTGAAGTCCACGAACGTACAAATTTGAGACTTTTGGTAGCTTCCGAAGAGTTAATTGAGACTCTTGAAGAGAACCAAGTTGCTCTCCAAAACATGATGACGTCCAAATTTATCGATTTCTTCCTTGAAGAAGTTTCCGACTGGCAAAAAAAATTATCGAATGCTGATCAAGTTATACAAGTGTTTTTCGAAGTGCAGCGCAAGTGGTGCTACTTGGAAAGTATTTTTATAGGGTCTGAAGACATCAGAAGTCAGTTACCTGAAGATTCAAGACGGTTTGAGAAAATCGATAGGGATTTTAAAGAAGTTTTGTCTGAAATGCTGAAAGATTTAAATGTGGTGAGGTCCACCAATAGGCCCGGACTTTACGATAAGCTTGATGGTATTTTGGGGCAATTGATTTTGTGCGAAAAAGCCCTCAACGACTACTTGGAAACGAAAAGATTGGCGTTCCCCCGCTTTTATTTCGTATCGTCTGCCGATTTATTAGATATTTTGTCTAATGGAAATCAACCAGATCTCATTCAGAGACATTTGACCAAACTATTTGATTCTCTGGCTAAACTGAAATTTGAAAAAGAAGGCGGAAAAAATTCAAAGAGGGCCTATGGAATGATTTCCAAAGAAAATGAAGAACATGTGCAATTTAGCCAAATTTGTGACTGCACTGGTAAAGTGGAAGTTTGGTTAAATCGTGTTATTGATGTAATGAGGAAAACCCTTCAAAGTTGTTTCGCTGAGGCTATATCAACCTACGATGAAAAACCTCGAGAAGTTTGGATTTACGACTATCCAGCACAGCCAGCACTTTGCGGTACTTTCTCTACTACGTCTTCCATTTTTCACTCTGTAATTATCATTTATAGGCACTCAAATTTGGTGGACAACTGAGGTAAATATTGCTTTTGCAAGACTGGAAGAAGGTTACGAAAACGCTCTAAAAGATTATCAGAGAAAACAAATCAATCAGTTAAACGCCCTTATTAATCTCTTGTTGGGTGATTTGACTGCAGGCGAGCGTCAAAAAATCATGACAATTTGTACCATCGACGTCCACTCGAGAGACGTAGTTGCAAAAATGATTGCAATCAAAGTGGAAAATTCGCAAGCTTTTCAATGGCAAAGTCAGTTGAGACATCGCTGGGACGATAAAATCAAAGACTGTTTTGGTAATATCTGTGATGCCCAGTTCAGATACCAATACGAATATTTGGGCAACACCCCTCGCCTCGTGATAACGCCTTTAACTGATCGTTGTTACATCACTCTGACTCAAAGTTTGCATTTGATTATGGGGGGAGCACCTGCCGGGCCTGCAGGAACCGGAAAAACTGAAACGACCAAAGATCTGGGGAAAGCTTTAGGAATGATGGTTTACGTGTTTAATTGTTCGGAACAAATGGACTATAAATCTATTGGAAACATTTACAAAGGGTTATCACAAACGGGTTGTTGGGGTTGTTTTGATGAGTTTAACCGAATTTCGATTGAGGTACTGTCTGTGGTAGCTGTTCAGGTGAAAGTCATCCAAGACGCTATCAAAGACAAGAAAGCCAAGTTTAATTTCTTGGGGCAAGATATTGTCTTGGTTCCCACGGTAAGTACTTTCAAGTTATTTGGATACGAATTACGTTTTTTTAATAGGTCGGACTTTTCATTACCATGAACCCGGGTTACGCCGGTCGTACTGAACTCCCGGAAAATCTAAAAGCTCTATTTAGGCCCTGCGCTATGGTCGTGCCTGATTTCGCCCTAATTTGCGAAATCATGTTAGTCGCTGAAGGTTTCCAAGAAGCTCGTCTTTTGGCGCGCAAATTCATCACTCTTTACACGTTGTGTCGCGAATTATTGAGCAAACAAGACCATTACGATTGGGGTTTAAGGGCTATTAAGTCTGTTTTGGTCGTTGCAGGGTCGTTGAAACGTGGCGATAGACAACGACCGGAAGACCAAGTCTTAATGCGCGCTTTGCGTGATTTCAACATTCCTAAAATCGTTACAGACGATGTCCCTGTTTTTATGGGATTGATAGGTGATTTGTTCCCGGCCTTGGATGTGCCAAGAAAGCGTGACCCGGACTTTGAAAAAATGATTAAAAAGTCGGCGGTTGATTTGAAATTGCAGCCTGAGGATGGTTTTGTTTTGAAAGTGGTGCAATTGGAGGAGCTTTTTGCGGTGCGACATTCAGTATTCGTGATTGGTAACACGGGAACTGGTAAAACTATGGTTTGGAAGACCTTGAATAAGACTTATCAGAATCAGAAAAGAAAGCCGATTTATAACGACATTAATCCCAAAGCTGTGACTAATGATGAATTGTTTGGGGTTATAAATCCGGCCACTAGAGAGTGGAAAGATGGGTTGTTTTCTGTAATTATGAGAGATCAGGCTAATTTAACCGGTGATGGACCTAAATGGATTGTTCTTGATGGTGATATTGATCCCATGTGGATTGAATCCTTAAACACACTAATGGATGATAATAAAGTGCTAACTTTGGCTAGCAATGAACGAATCGCTTTAACTTCAGCTATGCGATTATTATTCGAAATTGCTTCTCTACGTACTGCAACTCCAGCCACTGTGTCAAGAGCCGGTATCTTATACATAAATCCGGCCGATTTGGGTTGGAACCCTTACGTAGCTTCCTGGATCGATACAAGAACCCAACAAAATGAAAAAGCCAATCTTATGATACTCTTCGACAAGTATGTTCCTCCCTGTTTGGAAATACTTCGTCATAAATTGAAAAAAATAACACCGATTTCTGAAGTAGCGCATATTTCAATGCTTTGTTTCCTCTTAGACTGTTTCCTAACACCACAGAATGTCCCTCCTGATTGTCCCAAAGAGTGGTACGAAATTTATTTTGTATTCTGTACAGTCTGGGCGTTTGGTTCGGCTTTGTTCCAAGACCAGATTGTCGACTGGCGCAACGAATTTAGTAAATGGTTTGTGAATGAATTCAAAACTATCAAATTTCCCGTTACTGGAGGCAACGTCTTCAGTTATTATGTTGAAGAGGAATCTAAAAGGTTTGCGCCATGGACTGAACTAGTACCCGAATTTGAACTTGATTCTGATATTCCTTTGCAAGCAACTTTGGTCAATACTGCCGAAACTACCAGGATTCGTTTTTTCATGGATCATTTGATGGAAAAACGAATTCCTGTTATGTTGGTAGGACCTGCAGGAAGTGGCAAAAGTGTGATTGTCGCAGAAAAACTCACCAACTTATCCGAACATTACGCCGTTACGAATGTTCCTTTCAATTTTTACACTACTTCTGAAATGTTGCAAAGGATTTTAGAAAAACCTTTAGAAAAGAAAGCAGGGCGTGTGTTTGGCCCCCCGGGTAATAAAACTATGATTTATTTTGTTGATGATATGAATATGCCCGAAGTTGATAAATATTTCACTGTACAACCTCACACTTTAATTCGCCAATATATGGATTACCAACATTGGTATGACCGCCAAAAATTGACTTTAAAGGATATTCACAATGTTCAGTTTGTCTCTTGCATGAATCCAACTGCCGGGTCTTTCACCATAAACCCGCGGTTGCAAAGACATTTCTGCGTTTTTGCCGTGAGTTTTCCGAGTCAAGAGGCATCGAATCATATTTACTACAGTATTATATCACAACATTTTGAGTCGGAACATAACAGGTTTAGCAAAAATATTTTCAAACTGAGTGCTTGTTTGGTGGATGCGGCGGTTTTCCTCCACCAAAAAGTAGCATCGACTTTTCTGCCAACCGCTGTTAAGTTTCATTACACCTTTACTTTGAGAGACCTTTCGAATATCTTTCAAGGAATGCTTTTCACGACCGGAGATGCTATTAAAACTCAGACCGATTTGATCCGACTTTGGATGCACGAATGTGGACGAGTTTACGGTGACAAACTTGTAGAAAAACGCGATTTGGACACTTACAAAAAGTTGGTAATTGAATCAGTGAAGAAAAGTTTTGAGGAGCTAGATGAAAATGAGGTATTTGAGGAACCTTTGATATATTGTCATTTTGCTGAAGGCATGGGGGATCCTAAATATTTCCCCATTCATGAATTTGACCATTTGAGTAAACTCTTGCACGAAGCTTTGGCCGGTTATAACGATTTAGTGGCCGCGATGAATTTGGTGTTGTTTGAAGACGCAATGTATCACATTTGCCGCATTAATAGAATTATGGAAGCTCCAAGAGGTAACGCACTGCTCATAGGAGTTGGAGGTTCCGGAAAACAATCTTTGACGAGACTTGCTTCATTCATCTCCTCATTTGAAGTGTTTCAAGTTCAGTTAAAGAAAGGCTACTCTATGACTGACCTAAAGGCCGATTTGGCCCAATTATATCTAAAAGCGGGTTTAAAGAGTGTTGGAATTGTGTTTCTAATGACTGATGCTCAAGTTCCACAAGAGATTTTCTTGGTTGCAATTAACGATATGTTGGCATCGGGAGAAATTAGCGAGTTACTACCAGATGAAGATGTTGAAAATGTTATCAATACTGTTAGAGGTGAGGTGAAGCAAAGTGGGTTACAAGACACAAGAGAAAATTGTTGGAAATTTTTCATTGATCGTGTGCGGAGATTGTTAAAAACGGTTTTGTGTTTTTCACCAGTTGGTTCTACTCTAAGAGTGCGCGCAAGAAAGTTTCCGGCTATTGTTAATTGTACTTCTATCGACTGGTTTCATGAATGGCCGAGGGAAGCTCTAGAATCTGTATCAAAGAGATTTTTAGCGGAAATTGAAGTTCTTCCTAAAGATTTAGTTCCCTCAGTTTCTAATTTTATGTCAGATGTTCACGGAGTGGTAAACACTATGTCCGAGTTGTATCTACAAAATGAAAAACGCTACAACTACACTACTCCTAAATCATTCTTAGAACAAATTGCTTTGTATTCTAAACTTTTATATGAAAAAACTAAAAATTTGGAGGACAATATCGAACGTCTAGAGTCTGGTTTACTCAAACTAGCATCAACTTCCGAAGAAGTAGATGGTTTGAAAGAAGTGTTGGCAGTCCAAGAAGTAGAACTAAATGAAAAGAATGAAGCTGCTGGTAAACTGATTGCTGTCCTTAGTGCTGAAAACGAGAAAGTCGCAAAAGAACAAGCAATCGCTAGCGAGGAGGAAGCCAAAGTTAAACTAATCGAGGAGGATGTTAGTGTTAAACAAAAAATCTGTGCCGATGATTTGGCAAAAGCTGAGCCAGCGCTAATCGCAGCCCAACAAGCTTTAAACACACTGAACAAAAACAACTTAACTGAACTGAAATCTTTCACTCAACCGCCTGAAGCGGTAGTTGCTGTAACAGCCGCTGTTTTAATCCTGTTTTCTCCAAAAGGAAAAATTCCGAAAGATCGTAGCTGGAAAGCTTGTAAGGGGTTGATGACAAAAGTTGATAAATTTTTAGAAGATTTAATAAACTATGATAAAGAAAACATGCAACCGGAAGTAGTAAAAGCAACACTGGAATATACAAAAAATCCCGAGTTTAATCCGGAAAAAATTTTGAGCAAGTCGGTGGCAGCTGCTGGATTGTGTGCGTGGGTTATCAATATTTTGAAGTTTTACGATGTGTTTGTTGTGGTCGAACCCAAAAGAAAAGCTTTGCAAAAAGCGAATCAGGAATTGGCAGATGCAAGAGCTAAATTAGCTGAGCTTAATGAGAAGTTGAATTATCTCGAGTCACAATTGGCGATTCTGAAGGCCGATTTTGAGGAAGCTACTGCGGCGAAGATGAAATGTCAGGCCGAAGCTGATGCTACGACTCAAATGATTGATTTAGCTAATCGACTTGTTAATGGTCTCGCATCGGAAAATATCAGGTGGAGAGAGTTGGTCAAATTGTATAGAAGAATGATAATTACATTGCCAGGAGATGTGTTGATGATAACTTGCTTTATTTCGTACGTTGGGTGCTTTACGAGACGGTACAGAACTGAGATGGTTGAACATCACTGGATACCATCACTGCAAAAAATTGAGCCAAAAATTCCGATGAGTGAAGGGTTGGATCCTTTATCGTTGCTCACAGATGATGCAATGATTGCAGGATGGAATAACGAAGGGCTTCCTAATGATCGTATGTCAACTGAAAATGCTTGTATTTTAACAAATTCGGCAAGATGGCCCTTGATGATTGATCCCCAATTGCAAGGTATTAAATGGATCAAAACTAAATACGGCGATAGCTTGACTGTTATTCGATTGACCATGAAGAATTATTTGGACACTATTGAAAGATGTATCCAAGACGGAGAAATTATTCTTGTTGAAAATATAGGGGAGACTGTGGACGCAGTCTTAGACCCGGTTCTAGGACGAGTTTTAGTCAAAAAAGGCAAGGCGATAAAAATCGGTGATAAGGAAGTGGATTACAACCCCAACTTCAGGATGATCATGCATACGAAATTGGCGAATCCTCATTACAAACCAGAAATTCAAGCACAAACTACTCTCATCAACTTTACCGTAACTCGAGATGGTTTAGAGGAGCAACTTTTGGCAGAAGTCGTGAAAGCTGAACGTCCTGATTTGGAATCTTTGAAAGCAAATTTAACGAAACAACAAAACGATTTCAAAATTATTTTGAAAAGATGTGAAGATAATTTATTGTTTAGACTTTCATCGGCCACTGGTAACATACTAGGCGACGTGGAACTAGTCGAGAATTTGGAAACAACCAAGAAAATGTCCACAGAAATTGAAGAGAAAGTCAAAGAAGCTAAAATAACTTCAGTCAAAATCGATGAAGCTCGTGAACAGTACCGACCATGTTCGGCTAGAGCTTCTCTTCTTTATTTCATTTTGAATGACCTTTGCCGCATTAACGCAATCTATCAATTCTCATTGAAAGCCTTTAGTGTGGTGTTTAAGGATGCGCTAACTAGAGCAGAACCAACTGAAAAGTTAAAAGATCGGGTAGTCAACTTACTGGACAGTATAACTTTTTCGGTATTCATGTACACAACCCGAGGTTTGTTCGAATGTGACAAATTAATTTTCATGGCCCAAATGGCATTTCAAATTTTGTTACATTCTAAAGAAATCGATCACGCTGAACTCGACTTTCTGTTACGATATCCTGTAGTACCAAACTTGACAACCCCTGTGGACTTCCTCACGAATATATCCTGGGGCGGGATTAAAGCCCTTTCAGAGTTTGATGACTTCCGAGGTTTAGACAAAGACTTGGAAGGCTCGGCAAAACGTTGGCGAAAATTCGTCGACAGCGAATGTCCCGAAAAGGAGAAATTTCCCGGAGAGTGGAAAAACAAAACCGCTTTGCAACACTTATGTATGATGCGTGCCCTACGACCCGATCGTATGACCTACGCCGTCCGTTGTTTCATTGAAGAGAAACTCGGATCGAAATACATTACAGCTAGATCAGTCGAATTTGCAAAATCTTACGAAGAAACAAGTTCTTCAACCCCGGTGTTCTTTATTCTATCGCCAGGTGTAAATCCGCTCAAAGATGTGGAAAAGTTGGGCAAGAAGCTCGGTTTTACCTTCGATTCTGGTAATTTCCACAGTATTTCCTTGGGCCAAGGCCAGGAAGTTGTGGCTGAGAGCGCCATGGATTTGGCGTCGGAAAGGGGCGATTGGGTGATTTTGCAAAACATTCATTTAGTCGAGCGGTGGTTATCCACTTTGGAGAAAAAAATGGAACAATGCGCCGAAAGCGCTCATCCAAAGTTTAGGTTGTATTTGAGTGCTGAGCCCAATGCTGATCCTCAAGTGTCTGTAATCCCGCAAGGGATTCTTGAATCATCGATTAAAATCACAAATGAGCCGCCGACCGGCATGTATGCCAATTTACACAAAGCTTTAGATAATTTCAGTCAGGAAACGTTGGATATGTGTACGAAGGAAGCGGAATTTAAGCTGATTTTGTTCGCTTTGTGCTACTTTCATGCCGTGGTTGCCGAAAGGAGGAAATTTGGGCCACAAGGGTGGAACAGAAATTATCCCTTTAATGTGGGTGATCTCACTATTAGCGTAAATGTATTGTACAATTATCTGGAAAGTAATAGTAAGGTACCTTACGAAGATTTGCGCTATCTGTTTGGGGAAATAATGTATGGGGGCCATATTACTGATGATTGGGACCGACGATTGTGCCGAAATTACTTAATGGAGTATCTCCAGCCCGAATTGCTGGAAGGAGACTTGCAGTTTGCGCCAGGATTTTTTGCCCCACCCAACACAGATTACGTTGGGTATCATCGTTATATTGACGACCGTTTACCACCCGAAAGCCCTTATCTTTACGGCCTCCATCCAAATGCTGAAATTGGCTTTTTGGCGTACACTTCTGAAGTTATGTTTAGAACAATATTTGAAATGCAACCTCGAGATGCTGGAGCTTCTGTGGGTCAAGGATTTTCTCGCGAGGATAAGGTAAGTTTTAACAATTTTAGGTACATTTGTTAGATTTTCGTTTAGGTCAAGTCGACCCTCGAAGATATTCAAGACCGGCTCCCTGAGGAGTTTCCGGTCGCCGAAATGATGGCGAAAGTCGAAGATAGGACTCCGTACATAATTGTGGCTTTCCAAGAGTGTGACAGAATGAATACTTTAACAAGGGAGATGAAGAGATCGCTTCGGGAGCTGGATTTGGGACTTAAGGGTGAACTTACCATTACATCGGACATGGAGGTCTTGGAAGAAGCTCTATTTATGGACCAAGTCCCTGATTCTTGGTCTGTAAAAGCTTACCCCAGCATGTTGCCTTTGGGTCAGTGGGTGGGCGACTTGGGGTCTAGAATTAAGGAACTGGAAGGGTGGGTTACCGATTTCTCGATGCCTCCCACCGTCTGGCTGGGAGGTTTTTTCAATCCCCAGTCGTTCCTCACAGCCATTATGCAACAAACGGCTCGTAAAAACGAATGGCCTTTGGACAAAATGTGTCTCTTGACTGACGTCACCAAAAAGCAGAAAGAGGAATTCGGGGCGGCTCCTCGGGAAGGCGCATATGTGCACGGTTTATTTATGGAGGGCGCAAGGTTAGTAAATATTAATTCCAAATAGAGAATAAATTAAATTGACCGTTTATTTGAACAAGTAAATGTTACAATGAATCTGGCTGAATGAAAATTATTAATTTAAAGGCCGTTATTTATGCAAATGCGATTATTCGATTGAGTAAGCGATTGTCGATAATAAAATTGGCGATAGAAGGCACAATTACTAAATGATTTGTGTTTGATGTGTTACAGGTGGGATACGCAGCTCGGAAGTATTGCTGATGCTAAGCTTAAAGAATTGTTCCCCGTAATGCCGGTTATATTCATCAAGGCAATCACACAGGATAAACAGGATTTACGGAATATGTACGATTGCCCTGTTTACAAAACAAGGACTCGAGGACCGACTTTCGTCTGGACTTTTAATTTGAAAACGAAGGAAAAGGCGTCCAAGTGGACCCTTGCAGGAGTAGCGATTCTGTTACAGATTTAATTATTTATTCTACATTGTAGCTGTTAATAAAATCTTATTTTAATTTACTTTATTTTACAAACTACATTCTAAAAACGCTTGAGTTATTTAAAAACAGTTCAGTTTTCATTTTTGCTTTTCCCTTTTTTATTGTTAGCCTCGTTATAAGCCCGCGTAACATTTGCGAAGTGGATTACCTTCCAGTTGCTTTAAGTGGAAAAATGGCGTCATCTGTCCGTTTTTATTTAAAAACGTTCTTGCGAGACGATGTAATGGAATAAATTGTCGGTGGCTTGGTATACTCTCGGAAGCGTTTAGTTGATCGAATTTTCTAATGAAATCAATTATTAAGATGAGGTGTTGTTCGTGGCGCGAAACTTCTGGATGGCATTCGAATTCCGTTCCATATTTATGGGTGCGACGCCCTGCATCGGCCAAAAGCGCACATCCCTCACCGTTGTATTCGCTCGGGAATTGTGCGTACATTGTTAATTCAACGATATAATACGCGAATTTGCCTACAAATTACCACCTACCCTTCTAGAACCAGTTAAATACGTTAGTTTGCGCTAGAAATGTTGCCGAGTAAATTGCACAACTTGCTGATTTATCGGTCTTTCCACTCGATGCAATTTTCTTCGAAAGTCGATGCATATTTTAGCCAAATCATAAATTTATGCGACGATTTGATACTTGGAAATGTTTGTATAACGTTTTTTAGCCGGTTTCAAGCTAAATTACACACCTGCTTTCATGCAAAATCACTAAATCTCGGGGGATAACGACATTTCCGACATATTGAAGTGCATTCGGCAATTTTCTATTTTAGGAAGCCTAAACCACCAAAATATATTTGGTAATAACTTGTCAAGAAATAAAACAGAAATTAAAATATTCCGTGTTTGCGCATTTTGTAAAGAATACTTTAAAACAGAAACACCAAGATACGCTGCATTATAATATGTTATAACTTACAAAATATACTATCACAATATCAGCATTTATTATTTCGCCATACTTACAGTGTTTACGTGATGATCAGAATTAACAATTTGCATAAAATATGCATCGAATGCGTGTACCTTGGGGGAATTATTTTATACGTCATCTGTTTGCACGTAATCAAAATTTAATTAAAAATTTATAAATCATATTTCATTTCATACAAATATATTGAAACCAATTGTAATTCAAGAGACTCGTTGTTGACTAATAATAAATAAATAAGAAATCAGAAAAAAACATTAGCTTAATGGTAGGTATTTAAGGCTGAGAGTTGCAATCATTTTTAATTATACACTTTTAAAAATACATGTAAAGTACCTAATTTCTGCACTGATTTGACCTACTTCTACAAAGTTTTTTAATATGTTAAATCGGTAAACGTTGGGTTGTATGTTAAAACCATGTAAAAAATAAATTAATAGTTTTTTGCATCACTTTATTTGTACGTAAAGCAATTTAAAATGTGCATAATTAGGCAATTGCCCATAGCACAACTTTCGATAAATCTCGTGCGAGTGGTCCGGAAGAAATATTTAAATTTAAATGTTACAAATTTCATAAAAAACAAGCTCTTGCGTTACGTTTGTGCCAAAATAACTGAAACTCTGACACAACTGACGATTTCATAAATATTTATGCAAAGCTCCATGAAAAATGTTCATAAATAATTCATTGGGCTTAAAATTTTACAGGATCTTCTAAAGGCTTCATTATTTCTTGTCGCAATAAATCAATAAATACGTAATCAGAAGTTTGAGGAAAAAGATTTTTGCCTGTGTCCGGTGATATATTTGATCATAAGCGCTGCAGTTGCACCACTTTTGGATTTATTCTTAAAGTGTTGAAGCAAAAGCACCGTTTGCCCACCCCAACTCAGGTGCTTACAGCCAAACTTAGAACAAACTGTCTGCAAGAGATAAAGCACTGTTTTCCACGAGCAGAATCAATTCTCATATGTTCGTATGATACAGTCTGGGCGCAGTGTGTCTATGAAATAAAATTTTATTGGTGATTGCCACGTAGAGATACAACAAACCTGAGAGGTATACATGGGTTTTAATTGGATTCGATTCAAGTTTATTGTTAGCTTAGGTTATAAGTTCTTGACAATTAAGCACAAACTTTGTAACAATGTTTCCTAAAAAAATAAATTGTATTTTTGCAGCAGAGATGCAATCAACTTCTTGTAACAGTTGCGGTAAATGAGATAATTAAACACGAACGTTCTTAGAATATCGGCGGCTCTGAAGGAATTAACACAAACGTTGTTGGTTTATTATAAGCGATGACGAATTGTCCTCTTGGGCATTTCGTCTCTCTAGACTTTAATTATAAGCCTGAAAATTGAAACTTTCACAAAATGATTTGTTTTTGCACAATCATCATCGATTCGGGGCCACCTATTCAGAAAATGAAACTGCACAGATCTTCGCTCCTCGAACTCTTTCATGTTTTTTCTCAAAAGTACTAAATTGTACGAAAGACAAAGGCGACTGATTTCTTATAGACACGACATGAAATATGGGACTTGGGGATGGCTCGGCTCCCCTTTATTGCTCTTTGCTCCAATAAAATGTATAATAGAGTTAGTTGCATAGGTTAGATTGCTCGGCTTCTTTTTCTAAAGCAAACGAGATACTTTGCTTTCAAGTTTCTTAAAACTTAAAAGGTACAGTCGGGTGAAATGAAGATGTCATGCCAATAAACCCCGGCTTTGGGATCGGTAGGTACCTACTCCGACCGCAACCACCTGTGGCAATAAATTATTTTTGTCGTGAACTTTGAAACACGAAATAATTTTACTTTTCAACTGCTTAGAAGTTGATTGTATTTTATAACGTTTTTAGTAATCTAAGGACCGGTTTATAGAAAACTGCGTCAAAATTTAATTCGTTGTTAATCGTTAACAACGCGAATGGACTAATCAAATTGCTTCAATTTATGCAAAAGCAAATTAAATTAATTAATTAATTAATTAATCAATAAATTATCAGAACTATTAACTGTTTCAAAACTAGGGGTGGGCGATATTAAGATTTAAATATCGATAATCGATACATTAAAATTATCGATAAACATCGAAATATCGATATATCGATATATATATCGATATATTATATATATATATATATATATCGAGATATCGATATATCGATACTTATCGAAATATCGAGAATTAGCAAAATATCGATATATTATATTGAATCATCAATATTTATCGATATATCAATAAAAATATGGGTATATATATAGATAAATAATAGTACAATGGTGAGCAAAAAATTTCGGGCACTGTTGACATTTCACTGACATAATCGTGTGTAATTCCCTGTCCTTTTGGATTGACAAAAGTGGCCGAAATTTTTTGCTCGCCAGTGTACGATATATATTTTTTTGAGAATATTATCTACTTTTTACCTTTTAGTTCAAAAACAAATGACTATTCCAACACAATTTTTCTATTAAAAGAATAGATGTTAATTAAAAACAACAATCGACGTGTTTCGTAGCTCTTTACAAAAAATTGCACAATTAATTTATGAATTTAGCTTCTAACTAAACTAAAACGATATTATCAAAATTTTTCGGAATATCGATGAATATTGATAATTATCGATGTTTATCGGTATTCGGTATATCGATAGTTATCGATATTTTTCGGTATATGGATAATTATCGATATATCGATATTTTTTGATAATTATATCGATCAACGATATATCGATCTATCGATATTTTTATCGATATATCGGTAAAAATTCCCAGCCCTATTCAAAACTATAAAAACGCCAACGTCGCATTTTCTCTCAAAATTAGTTGTTATAAATTTTTCCTGCACTTCAAAAAATGTATAGCTAATGTAACTTATAGTTTCAATGAGAGATCTAATCATTAATAACTATTTTGCATTTTTATCAACATTATTTAAAAAAATAATTCGGTAAAATGCGACGATGGCGTTTTTATAGTTTTGAAACAGCTAATAACTTAAAATAAGAAGGATTAAACTAGTTAGAAATCAAGTTGCCATATAAGCCGTAGTATAAATTAATTGCAATCAAACCTCTGATTAACTGATTACGTAACCAAATTGAACGAATCTGATTCTCTCCTTTATCGCGAATTAACTTAACAACAAATTAAATTTTAATTCAGTTCTCTACAAAGCGGCTCATAGGATCGGTTTAAAGAAAGCGAAATTATAATTTAATTCAGAATAAAACTAATTCGAATTAAGTTGTCATTTTGTTGCAATGAGAAACGTCAAGTTAATCGCGAATTAAAATTTAATTGCGATTAAAACCTTCTGTATACCTGCCCATAATAGCCTTTTAAATAAATAGAATAAAAAATCCAAACAAATAAATTTAAATACTAAAAAATTGATATAATGAAAGTCTTATTGAATTCACATTGTGAAATAAAATTGATCTACAGTTAAGATTTGACTGCCCCTAAAGATCTATTTGATAACTGAATTTGTAATTTATTGTTAAATTTAGCGGAAACTAAGTGCATCTCTTTTTGTAATAAATAACCCAGACACGATTTTAATTGACAACCTGTAAACATATTTCCGGCAAAAATATGCAAATGAGAACACATAGTTTATAACCTGGACCCATTCTTTCTTTTAATATTTTGGTTCAGGAAATAAGCCCTCAACAGTAATAAACTTTGTAAATAAAGACATACTCTTGATTTGTTTAGATTTTTTTTGTAAAATGTTAGTTCTGAAATGTGTTGCTTCGTATGCATTTTTTTGACAGAATTTGTTATTAATATTCAATGATCGAAATATCAAAACCTATGTTCTTATATTTTTTCATATTTTTTCCGGAAACATGTTTACAGTTTGTCATTTAAAATCGTGTTAAGGTTTTTTACTACAAAAAGGGATGCACTTAGTTTCCGCTAAATTTAACAATAAATTACAAATTCAGTTATCAAATAGATCTTTAGGGGCAGTCAAATCTTAATTGTAGATCAATTTTATTTCACAATGTGAATTCAATAAGACTTTCATTATATCAATTTTTTAGTATTTAAAGTTATTTGTTTAGATTTTTTATTCTATTAATTTAAAAGGTTAATCAGAGGTTTGATTGCAATTAATTTATAATGACACTTTTGACATTTGTTTAGATTTTTTATTCTATTAATTTAAAAGGTTAATCAGAGGTTTGATTGCAATTAATTTATAATGACACTTTTATAAACCGGCCCTAAGGCTTAAATGGCAACTTGATTTCTAACTAGTTTCTTTCTTATTTAAGTTATTTCTGATAATTTATTGCTTCGTAAAATTTTTGTTATTAATACTATAATAGTTTATTATAATAGAGTCCCTAAAAAGCACCATTCTCAAATATGCCATTAGTGGCAATCAAATTTAATTTCGACATTAATTTTGCTTCATAATGCGAATTAAATGATAATTAAAGTGAATTAAAATTAGTGGTGACTTTAAAGGCCGGTCTACAGAATATTTTAATTGCAATCAAATTTTAATTCGAGATTAACTTGACATTTGTCAAAGCATTTTAAACGGCAAAATATTCTGAATTAAATTTTAATTTCGCTTTCTGTAAACCGACCCTTAAGACCGGTTTATAGAAGCGTCATTAATTTAATTTGCATTTGCATAAATTGAAGCAATTTGATTAGTCCATTCGCGTTGTTAATGATTAACAACGAATTAAATTTTGACGCAGTTTTCTACAAACCGGGCCTTAGATTACTAAAAACATTACAAAATGCAATCAACTTCTAAGCAGTTGAAAAGTAAAATTATTTCGTGTTTCAAAGTTCACGACAAAAATAATTTATTGCCACAGATGGTTGCGGTCGGAGTAGGTACCTACCGATCCCAAAGCCGGGGTTTATTGGCATGACATCTTCATTTCACCAGACTGTACCTACTTTACTGTTTTTAATAAGATGTAAACAGCTTTTTTGTATACATTTTAATGTAATGTAAATGAGCAAGTAACTCTTTCTTTTACGTATTTTTTTATGATTTATAGTTTACACTAACATATTAGACAAATAATAAAGTGGTGTAGATCAAGATTTTATTTACTTAAATAGATATTTTTTTAACGTGTTCTTTTTCAGTAGCAGACATTAAATAAACTTTGAACAGAACTCATTTTCTTAAAAATAAAAAAATCTTTGTATTTAGTAATAATTCCTGAACCAGCTCTTTATTTCCCTGCATATGCTGAAAATATGTGAACGTCTGAGAGAGAAGACAAAGTCATTCATAATAAAAGTATACGTAAAGCCGTAAAAAGTGTTTCCAAAGCAGCTTATCCTTTTTATGAATGGTAAATGTGGTTATTAGGGAAATTGAGAGATAAAGTAATCATTAGAAGCTCTTGAAACGGTGACATTTTAGGCGTCACGTCTTTTTAAGCTTGGGTTTCAAAGCACATAGATAGAGTGTGTCTCTAGAACTGATTGTCACAAATTCTATTTACTTTGTAATGTAGTAACTTTTTGTTTTAGGAATAGGGGGGAAAAGTTTCTTTAAGACGAAACTTTAAAGCACGTAAATTAAACAACAAAATTAAAATCGGATTTGCTTGCTGTGCTAATGCACAAGATAACATTTTTTTGTTATTAAAAATTAATTTAAAGCGTCTAGTTTTAATTGGTGTCACATGTAGGATTCGAGGTAACATTTCAATTACATGCGCGATTCGGTGAGTAACTGCAGACTGCAGTTGCTTGTTCTCTCAAAATGGAGTTCAACACAAAAACAAGAGGATGCAAGCTTTTAACAATAGATTTTCAACCTATGAAGGTTGTCCTAGTCCAATCAACGAACAAGAATGCATCGTTAAATAGCCGGAATAAGTGATATCCGATTTATTTTTCATTTTCGAAATCAGATAACAGATTTCACACTTGTAGTCCTGATGTTGTTCAATAGTAAACGAAACTAGTCGTATTTAAACAATTTTGTTTTATTTACTCGTCCCTGTGATTAGATCAAGTTCCTTGTCATATCTTTGTAATACATACTTATTAGCTGTTTCAAAAACGCCAACGTCGCATTTTCTCTCAAAATTAGCTGTTATAAATTATTCATGCACTTCAAAAAAATAATAGCTAATGTAATTTATAGTTTCAATGAGAAACCTAATCATTAATAACTATTTTATAATTTTATCAATCTTATTTAAGGAAATAATTTGGTAAAATGCGACGTTGGTGTTTTTATATTTTGAAACAGCTAATACAACCTCGCTTACATATTTTGTTTACATTTATGAAAACATTATCAACATGTTTTTGATTTTTTTAGTTAAATATAAAAGCTTGTAAGATAAAAGTTTGGCAACACTATAATACATATTATAAACTATAAACCAAACGACAAACTGAACATTAAGTTCTAAACGCTTACATGTTGTGTTCAGTTTAGTTTGAGTTCTCAATTAAATTAATATCTACATTAATTTATTAAATACATCTTAGTTTAATGAAAGTACCTAGTTGTGTTGATTGTGCCACTCAATTCATAATCACTGCCAAAGTTTCAAGTTGTCAAGTCTCCACTTATTAAGTTATTGATTCTAAATAATTAAGAAAGTTTTGGAATGCATCTGCTTGAATGTAAATAACGTTTTGTCAATATTAGTGCTAAATAAGGAGTACGTAATTTAGTAAAAATTAATATAGTTATTAAAGCACAATAATAAACTGTATTTGAAATGTGTTTGTTGTCATCTGGTTATAATACTGAAATCCACATTTGCGTTATTTGCATCTATATTTTATCATAAATTGTATGACATTAACATGAAATGAAATCCCTGCTACACTATAATTTTTAATCCAGAAGTAATGTCTGTTAGTGTTGTCTGTTATTTATGCATTTATGATAGATACTGATTTACGTGTACAATTCATATAAATAGACTTATAGATATTTTCACAAATTTATAAAATAACAAAAGGGCCGGCTTGACTCTGATGCAAATTTCCAAATCTCACGAAGTGGGTTTAGTTTATATTGCAATATTGTGTTTATCACTATCATTATTAATTGGTATTCAGGCTGGGGCTTTTGGTGGCAAACCGCCCCTTTAGCGGTGTGTTCCGGGCTATAGATCAGCGTCACATATCTGGAAGATTCCCTACGCTCATTATTAGGAGGATTACCTGAATAGCTTTTGGCGGTGGCAGGGTCGGACGTGCTCACTCTGCGGGCATATGTTTTAATTTTCTCGCAACCGACGAGATGACTCATGGGGGCAAACGCACCGAGGGCGTCGGGGGCGGCGTTCTCACGTTACTATGACTACGAGCGTCGGCATCGCAAGCTGTGTGCCGTAAACACAAATCACTCATTAACTAGAAAAATTGAAAACTAGAATCGGAAACAACTGACGTATCAACGGTTTATGACTGGTCGGAACGATCCATCAGCAGGAGTTTTGTACAACACTTTATGAGTTTTTTATTTTATTTGTGTGGTTTAAGATAAGGTTTTTAATTATTGTACTAGAAGTAGCTATTAGGTAGAAACTAAATCCTACTTGTAATTTAATTAAAACATTAGTTTATTAATATAGTTTAATGGATGTGGATAGTTGTTTCTAATCCGCTGTCAAATAGGATGCAGACTTCCAAGCTAGAAGTTCTTGTTAGCTAAAACAGTCTCGTTTGAATGATGTAATAAGTTGATAACATAGTTTTGTCAAAAAATGTGACCAAATTAAATGTAAATTTTGATGTGTTTTAATGTGTTGTAACCGTCTATTTTTATTTTTATGGTAAGTAATATTGTTAATAAAATTCCCCCCTCACACCCAGTTTGCTATAGTCCTGAAGAAGCCGACAAATAAAAAACCGGCGAAACGTTGACAAAACAAGACTTTTATTCATAAACCTGTCCAAGCTGTCCCAAAAACAATTCACACAATAAATAAAATTGGACGAAAACAAAAACCTAAATAGTTTTGTTATTTTTGATGGCACAGAGAAATTTGTATTACTATATTTAGATTAATAAAACGAATAAAAATGAGAAAAACATTTACTTTTGGCAATTATTTTGTATTTATGTGCTCGTCTTAATAATTTTATGGTGTGCCAGACCCCACTCTTGTATTTTCTTCAAACACTCAGGCTTTAGAGGATTTCTTTACAATTTCGTTACATTTGCCACAAAGACTTTTGGTAAATCTTCGTCTTTACAATTCGTCAATTCCAACCCCGATAATATCCAATTCGGCGATGTTAATATTATGCAACAAATCAAAATTTTTCTAAGGAATTTCGTCCAAAAACAGCACCCCTATTCCTTTTAGTCCTTGAAAAGCATCTTTGTCAGTCTTCGCCACAGGGTTCTCTTTTACATAAATGTCAACCAGTTGTTCAGTTTTCAAAGTTGCGAAAAGAATGACTGGAATTTTTGTTAGTTAGTAGTTTTGTTAGTTTTACAATATTTTTGAAAGCATCTTCGTGGATGAAAGAAAGTTCTGTAAAACTTATTTGCAAATTGTCAAGTTGATCAAATTGCTTAAAACACCAGCTTCCAGTCGTCTAATCGGATTATTTGTGATGTATAACAAGTAGTTTTGGAACATTTTCGAAGGCTCTTAGTGGGATTTCAGTTATTGTCATAGCATTTAAATCGACGATGGATTTTTTCGAAAAAATAGGTATTTCATAGTCGGCAAAACTACGGACACCAAATCTGCTGATGCGCCCCAATTCTGATGAATTATTTTCACATGAAACACTTGAAATTATGATAGAACTGAACAAGAAATAAGTTGATTTGGGGGCAAACATTTCTGACTTTATGTTGAGAATATTTCATTAAAACTCTATTGTTACAACTAATTACAGAAAAAATAATACATATTTTTATCTGCTAATAAATTTTGATTTATCAATTAATTAATTATTGTAATTATTCCATATCAACAGTTAAATAAAATTGCTTCCATTGATAATACACAAGGCTAAAATATATTTTGAATTAGTATTTCATTGTCGCTTACAGAGGCGGATTAATTTGATTTGGGGCCAGTTTAAACCCAATTTCTCGAAAAAAGAAGAAAATGACTTTTGATCTAATTATTTGGTTTTCAGTTTTAGAACTTTTAAAAACAATAAGTAGTTCTGTTACTTGTGTTCTGCCCTGCAACATAGTTTAATTTCAGAATTGAAGGATCCTTTTATGTAAAGACCATTAGAATAATTTAAAAATATTTTTTCAAATTTGTTATTTTTGCGATTTTGTTTTGGCAGTGTTAACATGTAGGAAATTAGAGTTTCGATAAAGTCGCCAGGCACTTAATCCACCTCTGGTCTCTTGGATAAATTAGACCACGAAATTTGGCTTTGGGAGAGATGTTAGTTTTGATTGCATGAACAATTTAAAAGTTAATAAATAGATAAAATGTGATTTGAGTTTGAAGTGAAAAGGTGAACCTTTTATAATTTCCAGTTTTCGTGTTTCGAGTTTGTGAATTCGCGAACCCTGCTGGAGCGAGAAATCACTTTTAACAAATTTGATATAAAAATCTTTCAAATATTTGAACTGTCGGTGCTTATTTTTCGCTATCGATTGCATATTAAAAACTCGCTAAGGCGCGGCCCAACTTGGCCAATATTGCGGCTGCGGAAATAGGGTGTATATCCAAACAAGCTTTGTAAATTAATTTCGCCTATCTCGAGGTGTAGCACCGGGCGCGGCGTCCGCGACGCTCTGGAGCGATTTCACGGCCGTTGTTTCCGGGCCGCGGCTCGTCAGCCCTCGCCCGGAGTCGTCGGGCTCCGGGTTTCAGGTCTGCTGTCCGGGCGGAGTCAGTCTGCAGTCCTTTTGCGGCATGGGGGTAGTTCTCTTTGCTCCGAGTTTCCAGAGCGCAACACCTGGTTAAGTGCAACGCGTGGTCAAAGGTCGGGGTTGCCCACAGACACTTTTTGATCGAATCGGCTCCGGGTGTCTTCGTGTCAATTTATGTGTCTTCTCAACGTTACAACGATAAAATAACTTCGAAGTGCTTGTTTTGTGTTGTTAGCATGTGTTTGATACCGCGGCTCGCCGATGAGTTTACGCCCACGACGGCGACGGCGTCGAGATGCTGTGCTTCGACCTAGTGATACCCTAAATAAACAAAGGTACACGAATCTAATTAAAGCGCTCCCAAAACTATCGTACATCCAAGTTTTTTTAACATGAAATATTCACCCATCACCAACGATAGCCGTAAATTAACCAACTTTCTGAAAAAAATTCATTTAGCTCAGGCGCCGGATTTAATATGAAACTGTGTCTAACGGGGATTATAAAGCCCCGATTTTGCATTTCATAATTTATTTTATTAAATTAAATTTAATATTGTGATTTACTACGTTGGAATCAAGGAAGAAAATAGTTTTAGCAACTAGACGACAAAGTAATTTTTTTGCGTCATCTGAATTTGGAAATAATTTAATTTAGAGTGAGTGCTACTGGCGGCAAAATCTGGCAAAATTATAATGTAAAAATAATAAAAACTGGATGAACGTTAAAGCAAAACGAATATATTTGAATATGGAAAATGATTTAAAAACAGAAAAATATTTTTCTGCTTTGTATCCAAATATTCGTGAAAATTTGTGAGCCTTTATCCATCGTTCCATTATTAATGCTGTGATTAATAGAGAATAATTTTGTTGTTTTTTGCTACACAACAAGTCTAAAAATTGGAATTTATCACAACACGTACCATGCTCCAGTAACATTATTAACATGTGAAGTTTTGCGCAAAACACACACATTGCATTGCTCTGATGAAACCAAACACGATTAACGCCAGATTATAGTGTTAGATGGACAAATAGTCTCTTATTTTACGCATAGATTTGTTGAAGAAAGAAAGTTTTAATTTTTCTTTTGCATAAATTCAATAAACCCATGAAAAATCGTTGTTTATTTAAGATTTTTTTACGTATCATAACAATGTTCTGTTTAACGTCAATTCTTTTCCCATTTTCGAACGCTACATTAATTTTAATTTTTAGAAACATATTGTTTGTTATCAACATTTCTGCACATATTGAATTACATTTTTCAAACAGTGCATCCCTAATAATAGACAATAAAAATAATAGTAAATCACAAAGTTAAGTCATTTTTTATTTTAGTTGTTAGTTATTATATTACATGTATGTATGGGTGAATCTCTAGTAAACACAAAGTGCTATTGAAATTACCCTTGTCCTTTGAGCAACAACGTTTTTGGTTGTGCCACAATGAAATGGTAATGGGAAACACTGGAACACGTAGACAGAATTGCTTTGCTAAACATCATTTAATTTTTTTGCGTAAAAAAACGTAACTGCTTTGCCCGATAACTGGGTCAACTGAATAACAATTCTCGTGTTTAAAGTACTATTTCAGTGGTTTTCACAAACATCTACAATTATTTCTAATTCTCGAATAAAACCTTTATAGGTATAACTAATCAACTTGATTTGGTTTGTTGTTTTAATTAGGTAGAATCATTAAATGAATGTTAGTGAAATCGTGCTAGTTTAAAATTTAAACCCTTGAGATAAACATGGTAAATTAGCATAATCTGATTTATGCCCCGCACACCCTTAATAATTAAGAAAGTTGTGGGCGTGAGGGTAAGCGCCCCTAAATCTTTCGCTCCATGTGTACTAATTCGGTCCTAAAATTAAAATTGGATGTTCACTCAGGGCGATGTTTTTATTTTGTCGTGGACCATAGGGATTGATGATAAACGCCACTCTTGCATTTTATGGGTTCAACAGCAAATGGTCGTTTTCAGTTTATTTATTAGCGATTTTTCTTCATTATTTTCTCTTCTTTGTTGCTGAGATTCAATTTGGGAAATTGCTTAAACGACTTATCCGCCTTAAAACAAATTAAACCGACGACGTCCGTTATAATGAATTAATGAACGAAAATTCAAACATTCCCTCTGAGTATGAGGTATTAACCGGCAATCCAATAATACTTGTCTTCAGGGCCGTTATCAGTCTGGGGCGTATTGGGCGAATTTCGCTCTTTCAGTCGGCAAAAGCTAGTAATCTCGACGCAGAATTATGCGATTGCTCATATAAAGCTGCGAAAATGCAGTCGGTCGGAAAAAATATAACAATCTGCTACGGTTTCCTCCTTTACAATTTGCATTATTCATGCAAGTTTGTAAACATCAGCTTCGCATATTCATGTAAATAGGTTTGTGCGCGCTTTTAATACAATTATAATGAATAGTAGTTTTATACGCATTTTGCTGTTTTTATTTTCCGTAAACACAGTCTGCCCAATATAGTTTAAACAGCTCTAAAATGCTGAAATAAAATTCTGTGGTTTTTATTCTTATGTTTATGTTGGGCAAAAATTGTAATTATAAACATGGAAAAGTAACGAAAGTAGGCTATTTATCAGATTAAATCAATTCACAATTATTATTAAAGGTGAAAGATGATATGTGATTTGTGATTTTATTTGATAGACAGCAACTCAAAAAGTTAATTAATTACTACTTTATTTGATTATTTAATATAAAACAAGGGATCAAGATCCCCGAAAACACATTACGGAATTGCAGAACAGAACCTTGGCTAGAACAGAAATACGATCTTTATCTGGCATAATAATCGCTTTAGGACTAATTCTTAAGTGACAAAGCATATAATTTGAGCAAAATCTTGTGTAGAAACACTTTTCCTGGTTATCAAATTGCTGCAATTGGAAATATAGTAAAAGATCAACATACAGAACAAATAGAACAATAAAACTTATTTGATTACGATTGCCAACTGAAACCTAGGTATGCAGCATTAGTGGCCCCCAATTTAGTGAGTTAACAAAAGAAAGCCACCCACAACAAAGGAACCTGAAATTTATGCGACCTTTTCCAACCATATCCGTTTGTAAACAACGAAAGAACGAAAGAGATTGTTGAAAATTTACGCGTGCCTCGTTCTAGTATGGGGAGATTATTCAAGAAGAATTTTTTTTTGTACATTAAAGCGTACAACGAAAAAATTATTTGCATTTAAAATATGTTTTGTGCCTATTACTAGATTTATTTTTTATACAAGATTAAATATTCACGCTATTTTACGATAAATTATAGTTTCAAGATTAAAACACGTGGCTTAAATTTGGAATATGTTATTAAGATTAAC
This sequence comes from Tribolium freemani, assembly GCA_939628115.1. NCBI lineage: Eukaryota > Metazoa > Arthropoda > Insecta > Coleoptera > Tenebrionidae > Tribolium > Tribolium freemani. Next base: position 12,807,115 of record OW626789.1, read on the forward strand.
TGCGATAAAAACTATAGTGGTTTATAAATTTTGTTGTCCGAGGATCAATATTTCCTCGAGAAGTATATAAATTGTTATCTGTAAGAAGCCTTTTGAACTAAATTCGGTTTGGCACAAGACCCAAGACACAAAAATATAACAGTTGTGTGAGATTAGCGCATTCCCATTTCTAAACTTCGCAAGATTTTCAACTGCATTAAGCAAGAGTGCCAAATTGTTGCCTATAATCCTTGCAGTATTTTGGCTTCATGCTTACGGTTATTATCATTGAGCTACGTAAAGACTTGCTCAAAAATACTTGATGAAAAGATGTTTACAAAGTGCCGTTAAAAAAAGAGAAACGCTATTGCATTTCCGCTAACGAGGATGTATTTTTCATAACGCGTCAAAGAAAATGAAAATCAGGAAGGTCTTCTCTCGGGAACTTATTTTTATTAACGAGACGCCTTACTAAAGGATAGTTTCAATATTTGTCAAGCGTTTAGAGCATGAATTAAATTGCATTAATTAAATTCCTATTTCTTAAATTTTAATTTTTCGCATCTGGTGGGTAAAAACTAAATTAAAGCCAAAAGAGATTTTACGAGTGAATAAATCTGCTTCCTAAGTGATTTTTCATCAGCCATCAATGCGATTTAAATAGGAAGAGATAACACAACAAACAGTAAACTTTTTATAGCTGGTATTAAGTAGGGGATAAAAACGAAACGTCTGCTTGAATCAAAATAAACACAAGAGTAGGCTAAAGATTTTAATTATGAAAAATCGGTTTTATTTGATAGCTTAAATCCGGAAGCTGATGAGCCCGTTGTTTACCGAATAAGTGGAAGCCGGAAAACACTCGCTATAATTTCGAAAACGTTTATTATGTTGTAAAAGGGTTTAGTGATTCCGGTAAAATGTGCCTCTGCGCTTCCGCCCATCTCTCTTCTTATCCGATAAATCCGGGCCCAAATTTGAATTTTCTCGTGTCTATTTATAATCCGATATTTTTGATTCAACCCTATTATGCATGATTTGGCGAAAGCATTTTTATTGGGGAACAATTAAGCTTTAGTGCTCCGTGGTGTAGAAATAATCGGAACATGTTTATCGACCCAACTCGTCAACTTATCTCTATAATTAAATTAAATCAAGAGACTCATTTATTATCTTAGTTCTTCCGAATCTTTCTCCAAAGCCTTATTTAATTATATAATATTTTAGCTGAGTAATTTCAAGCGGAAAATTTCAAAAGGAAACTCTTGAGGTGTTACAACTTAACTTTTTAAACTCGTTAAATTACGTGATGGATGGCTCGTTTTATAAATCTGGGCACCATATGAGCTTGATCTTTACAATAAGGGTTTTGACAAATTGTCAGGAACTCTTTACGTGACTATGCCATCACTTTAAACAAACCTGAAGAAAAATTAACGACGCTTGTATAAATTAGCTTTGCTGCTAACAACTTTCAGCCGGATTGTAATTTAGTTATTCTCTGACGTGACAGCTGCAATAAAACGCAGTATTGATAAAATTTACCCAAATTGGTAAAGTGCAAGAACAGACTTGCCTTTATTACTGTCATTTATCATTTTCTACAGTCGTGTCAGTCTTACTTAAAAGAAAATTTATTTTTGAAAGTAAATCTACGTCTGACGTGCATTTCGTACCAAACTATTCAAAGATATTATGAGCTTCTCAAATCAAATAATTTTGGTTAAATTCGCGTAAACACGTTTATGGATTCCTAATTTTAAATATTGAAACCACAACAGATCTAACGCAATTAGGGCTAAAAGCTCCAATTTAGTTCAATCGTTGATTGGTTGTGGTGAGTGGTAGTTAACATGAGCTAACTATAAGCATAAACTTGCATTTAACCAACATCCTCTAGCAGAAAATGAAGCAATAAAAAATTCATTCAAGTGGATTCAGTTTAAAATTCCTCAAAAATTGATAAAACTCCCGCTATACTGTCATTTATCACATCATAGAATACATTAATGTAGCAGAAATGAAAAATGACGCGTGAAAGAACTTGAAATTGTGCGACCAGTGGTACAACACATCTTACCCCTTTAAATGAGGTTGTAGTGGTTGAATGTAAGTTATCACGGTTGTTGTTTGGGGTTGACCGTACGCTTTCATGTTATTAAATTTAACGTTCCATCTGAGCTTTCGCTACCATCTCGACAGTAGAGTTTATTAGGAAAATTTTCAAGTCATCTTTCTTCATTGTCATATTATGCTTATATCGTAAATTATAATAAACTTAGTTTTTGTAAACTCTTTTTCAAATAAACCACTTACATTAGTCGAGCACTGTTATTGCCGTCATTTATCATTTTATACAGAATTTCGAACAAAAAACAGAGTAAAAGCTTGCCTGTAATATCTACATAACATTTTAGCAGTTTTGTTTAACTAAAAAACTGTTTTTATTATTGCTAAAACAGTAATAAACGTTCTGGTTTGTTGTTTCAATATATTTACGAAAATTAATTATGATTCTGTAGTCAGCTTATTATTTCGCTAATAATCAAGTTAATTAGCAAGTTGTTTTAATAACAACATTGAACAAACAAGGAATAATTAATTAGCAATTAATGTTACCAATGCTACGACAAATGACTAAAAGGATTTAATGATGAATGTGGTTAACCATAGCAAGGAAAAGTAAATTAAAAAAATGCAATTTTCAATTAACCTAAATTAATTTTTCAAAATAAATAATTTTCAGTTTATTTTAATTAGCTGTCAGTGTAAAAGAGCAGCCACTTCGTTGTGGCTTGTTTTCTGAAAAACATCCAGAACATAAAAAATTAGCGATGTTACGGCAACGCCGTCGGCAACGCAGCCGAGATAAAATCTGATCAAAACTTGGTCCAAACTTTTTAAATTGACTCTAGACTTTTTCAATTAAATGTCTTCTACGCTTCTACGTTTAAATAACAAATAGTTTTGTTAAGGTGCTGACGTCGCATCTTTTTAGCTCGAGTCAAACAGTAAACATAATGTAGGACAATTTAATCGTCGTCCTTACCATCTGGAACGGAATTAATTAATTTGCCGGTTGAATGGAATAAGAGTTTCTTATCGAAGAAATCCGTAAATGTGTTCGTAGGGTCCGGTTGTAAACAGCCGCTAAATGGTGACAATGGTCTTAGTTTGTTGATTAGTAGTAGCACGCAAATTTGTCGTAGCTGTTGTGTTCGAGTCAATTTACTATTCTGTTGTTCCCGTGTGTTATGTGGAATTTAATCCCCGAAATTCGGAATAATCCGACACCCTCTGGAATTCTTGATAATCACAGAGTGTTATTTGTAGTACCTGATGTAATTTTGATCATAAAGGAACAGGTGCACGACATATACTTAATCATATTCCCGTATAATAGAAACGCAGCTTCGTGTTGCACAAAACTGGAATTTGTAAGAATTAAGAAATGCGAGACGTTAAAATACTATTTTGCGGATGCTCGATATACGAAAATTCTCAGCACGAACACGCCATAAAATAAAAAAATAACCATTCCTCTAATAAAATTTATGTGACATTAATGAACAAGCAACTTGGAGCAGAGGTGTAGATTTTATCTTTTGAATTTCGCTTTGATAAAAAAATTCCCACATTTTTGCGTTGTGCAAAAATATGTCAAGAGTAAATGTAAAAATTGTTTGAGTTGCGGATGAATTTGGGATGGTAATAGAATTTGAAAAAATCATAACTAATTCTGCTGAGCTGTATTGATTGTTGGAATCTAGCCCAAAATCTCAAGTTGCGTGCAGTTTGCCGAGCTTATTGATTTAGCAAAAGCTCTTGTGTTGGTTTTACAAGATGTACTGCTTAATTTACAGTATATATTAACAACACTTGAAGTTAGAACAAGTTAAGATGTTTGCTTTTCCTATAATCTCTAATTTAAATGTCATATCCCACTTTATAACTCGTTTTAAAATTCTTGCACACTACTACAAAACATTATTAATTAAATTGAAATTATTCAAAAATAAAACGTGAATATTTCACACCAACCCTAAAGCTGCAAAGCGGGAAATTTAAATATCTGTTGATTGCGAACAGTTTAATGGATTGAGTCGAAAGTGGAAACTGGAATAACCATTTAGGGCTTAAAGTTGGAATTGTTTTCCTTATCGTGTTGTTTCAAGTGTCATCCACATTTTGAATAGCTTTTGGACGATTTCATTTATTTTGATAGAACGTACTACAAAGTTAAAGTATTTTTAAATGTAGTTGCTTATCACTTTTGTATTACATTTCACTGAAATTAATCAATTTCAATAAAATCTACAAAAATGTAAATGCAATGTAAAAAAATGTAATGTGTTTTAGATTTATAAATTAACGTTAAAACCAAAAAGTGCATTAATTAAAACCAAGGATACATTAAAACATATAATAACAGTTTTGTTTTTTAAATATCTAATTTTGTTAAACTTTCTTGCCCGGTGCATCCACCATTTTTAAAAACTTTATTGTGTTTATAAATTAATGCTATGTAACACGTGCATTAAAATATGGGTTACCATTTTGATTATTTATAACTGTGTCCAACAAAGCAGAGGTAGTAAAACATTGACCGGCGCATCCACCATTTCTTAAAAATAAAATCACACTAAAATATAAAAGAGGTGTTTTTGATTATCGAAGTTACTTTTTTAAAAGGAAATGGGGTAGACATTAAAAAATGACTTTCTGGCAACGAATTTTCCGTTCATTTAATCGATTAATGTCACTACCATCAAACTGTGTTTAAAACAAATTTAAAAATTTAAATTGTTAGGCAAGTTTAAATGGTGTTAGTATGCAAGATTTGTTTCAAAGTACGTTAAGAGATAAATTACGTAACTTTTTACATGCACGTATAAAGGTTAATATAAATTTTAAAGTTCAAAATGATAGTTGATTGAGAAGTTTATTTTTTTAGGTAAAATTATAAAAACAAATTGATCAAATCTCTTCCAATACTACTAATTACTATTCGGAATAATTGCCATTTGTATCGAAAAATGTATGAGAATAAACCATGTGTAAAGGTTATTGTAGTGTGATAAATAAAGTAAATAAAATCGGTTTTGTTAAATCTTCGGCTTGAAGAATGATGACAAAAGAGAAAGCTCCCGCGTATTCGACTGATTTCGAACCAATACCAACAGTAAACTTAAAGTTCATCGAGTTTGGCGTTATCTGTCAAAGTGTGTGAACAGCGGTAAGTTTTTAGAACAATACAAAACAGAAAGCATTCCATTAATTCGTAACACAAACAGAAATAACCGCACGTAGTTCAGAAACGGAATAATGGATTCATTAGAGAATTCAATGCATGTGTGGTGATTGCAAATCTCACGTGGCGTTTTATTACGTTTAATGGGTTTGTTTTTGAGACGTTTTTGAAACGTGAAATTCTTAAAATACCTGTGTGTGTGTGACACACAAAAGGTTTCATTGTTCTCTGAGCGTAATTCATCGTAATCTATGCATGTGTGATCAATAGCGGCTAAAAAATCCCTTTGTTTTCGCGGAAAAAGAGAGCGCGAACGCGATCCTCGGGTAAATCCGAATTGTTGAATAAAACATCGGATCAGTGTCTTTTTTTAATTTCTGTGGAGATCAAACTGCAATTAGTGAGATATCTTGATGGGGAATTTGCTCGTAGTGAAAATTGGGAGTGATATTCGTATGACGTTTTTTCAATAAGTGTGATAAGCAAGAAGGGAAGAAGGGTACGATCGCCCTCACCCTTCGAAACCATCAACAACTGGCAGTGTCATTCGGCGCAATTAATATTCATCACGAGCTTCCAAATGGGCCGTAAAACAGAAACAGAAATCATTAATTTATACAAATGCCGGCGATGTTTGATTAATATTTGGGACGAATTCGAATTTACCAACCGCACATTTATAAAATCAATACCAACACATAGTCAGAGACATATTTTCCGTCGACGCCGTCAAGGCACGTCATTAATCTTTACGGAATTTATATCTGTAAGGTTTGCATGACTGAACTGTTTGTTTTGGAGATGGGTACAGTTTCATTCAAACATGCCCGGGGGAGGACGCTGTGTGAAGATTAACCCGGGGGTTCTCCACACAAAAAATCAATCACTGCCAAACTTGGTACAGCGAAACCAATCAATCTGTTGTTAACAATACCAACAAGAAAAGGCAAATTTATTATTGTGGCTTTGGTTAAAAACTACCAAATGTCAAATTAAAACGGGTTTTCTATCCCGCGATTTGGGTCAGGCTGCGTCAATCGATCTCTATGTCCTGTCATTTCCTAGATTTACTCGTTCTTGCGCTATTAAATGAGATTCTAGACGTCGTTTATAGGGGAAAAACTTACTAACTTCACTTCGACTAAGCGATAACAAGAGGTAATAATTCGAAGGAACTTCATCAACTTTTATTAGCCTTTGTTTTTGTTTCGACGAATTAGTCAAACATGAATGCATCTTAAAATGTAACTTTATCTAGTTTAAACTTGGCGTTTAATTTCGTAGTTCTTATTAGGAGAAGCTAGCTTTGAACATTTATCAACGTCAGATGTAATCTATGTAAAGATGGATTCAACACTGTTGTGTCAATCAACCCACTACATATTGCCACTTGCTCTCCCAGAAGCGGTTTTTATATTTATTTCCGGCTATAGACAAAATCCTTAAAAAGAATACCATTTATCTTCGAGATGATTTTATTGAAACTACTTGACAGATTTAACAAAAAATAACCGAGATGGTAATTTATAAATTCATCACTACAGCGACAAGCGTTTTCTGAAAGCATCACTTATCCAATTTTCTTTAAAATGAGTGACATTTTCTTCCCGTTTTAAATCATATTTCAAGACAGACTTTTATTTTGTTTTTGGACGCAAATAATAAACATTTTTCTACTTTTGTTTCGTACTGAGGTCATTACGATACGCCATTTGGGTTTCGTAATATCCAACGGAGTGCTATAATAATTACACTAAAAACCAGGGTAATTTAGTTGGAAAATGATGGCAACCTAGTTTTTTGACAATTATCTGAGAGAAGTGTCAGTGTCAATTGTCACCTGTTTCAAGAAGCTTAGAGGCTTTTGTACCAACCCTGATACGTAGTCCCTTCGAACACCTTTCGAGTAGTGTACAAACATGACTTCAAAAGCCAGTGCAAGTGAGTAATTTGAGATCCCATTCTCCTTAGGCCAATGTTCAAATTCCGCGTATTTGCCACAAAAGCCCGTATTCGTTGAGGGGCAGATAGATTGCAAAACGTCTTGGACACTTTCAGAATACATTTTACGAATAAACTAATGACGATACAAATTATTAATTTAATTTCATGATCCACGCAAATGCTGTCAACTGCCACAAAATTCCCTAAATTTCGAAATTAATTTTTTTTGTTAAAAAAGGTGCAAAGTAGAAAAAATAGTGTATGATATCTCGTTTATAAGGCATTTTGTCGCACTTACTCCATTATTATATCCCAATTCCGTACGTGCGACAAAATGCGTCTTATAAAACTCGTATCATAATATACTATTACCTTATTTTACCCTCCGGTTACAAAAACAATTCACACGTGATACGTGGTAATTCGTGGGAAATGAATATCGTTTTGTGCTCGTTAAATAAAAAGAGTTGCGTATTTGCAATTAATTTTAACTAAAGTATTTAGTATTTTAAATTAAAAGGGGGAAGGTAACCACTTTTGACTGAACGATTATAAAATAAATATATTTGCATATGGAATAAATCGGATTAAATCAGAACATTGTAAAATATGCAATAAATGAATTGTGGTTACCTATAAAAATGAACCAATTAATTCACCAAATTGAAATTTCTGTGGATTGCACCAGTAATCTACATTTACTTTGCTGCAATCCAAACATTGAGCATCATTTGCTCTTTGATGCTGTTAGGGTATTACACCAATTTGTTTCAAGCGTTGCAAACCTCTCAAATTAATCAGATGTTCAATTTGGTGCGTTTTTAAATTTTGACGGGTTTTCTTATTTCGCCACTTCCCTCTACCATTAGTTATGTGGCATACCACGAGGGACAGTAACAGTTGTTCATACTCTTATTAACTGTCAAATTATAAAATTTATGACACCCATTTCTCTGGATTTGGAGAGGCTCGTAATACGAGGGGTTGCATCCAATGAAAGCGATCACTTCAAGATACGTCTATCCCCATAAGTATACAAGGCAATAACATTGGGCATGGGGTTGGGCGAGAGTAGGGGAACTAAAGTGTGATTTTAAAGATAAATGACTTTGATTAGACTGAGGACTTAGTCACCTTGTGCTGTTTTGATAGAACCCTCACGTTTCTTTTGTTTAGAGGTGCGAAGTTTTATTGAGTGAAAGTCAATAAACAACGACAGAGGTGAGTCTGTTGTATGAAAGAATAAATTGAGGGTTTGTCGACTTTAAATGGAAACAGCATGGTTTGTTTGAGCTTGAGAAGTTCAAGCTAAATAAGCCGCTTACTATAATTTGATTTTAAAATGATTCGGTTTGGTAATAAACTTTTTGGTGATTTTATTAGTTTAAAATAAATCTGCCATTGTAAAGACTTTGCAAGTTAATTAAGTTTGGGGCTTAGAAATTTTCGATTGGATGAATGTAGCGTGAAGAGTTAAAAATTAATTAAGTTTTTTGGTTGCGACCTGCGTTGCCTACTTTTAAGTTAAGCAGAAATAATTCTTAAAAAATGTTGTACCCATAGTGTTATTAATTGGTCCTTGTTGGTTTGTAATTCTGTGCAGCAAGTTTAAAGTTATGCAAGTTTTTGCATTGTTTCGATTATAAATTAATAGCAGCATGTGCAAACGGCCGATCTTATCCCCGTTTTTGTTTTCAGGCCTCGGTGTCGCTTCGCTGTCAGCATGTCGCTGTAGCTTCCCTAAAAACGTTTCCTCCAAGTGTCCAAGGTGGTGTTCCAGCGATAAACAGTTTCCAAATTTCCGGTCATGTAGCATGAAGATGTCAAGTGCGGGTTTTCTAGTGCTAGTCCTCGTGCTTCTAGTGACTTGTTCGGAGGCGGAACCGGCGACCGAATTCGCGGAAGCCTCCGATGGGGGCACGGCGTCGCTGCCGTGCAACTTGACCCCCAGCCACCCCCCGGACAGAGTGAGTGTTGTGCTATGGTACAGGGGCACGCAGGAGAGCCCCATCTACAAGTACGACCTCCGGAGCAGTCGCCCCCAGCATTGGGCGGACGTGTCCCTCGAAAACCGCTACTTTTTGAGGGTGCTCGACGACGAAAGGGCCGTCATGAGCATCTCACCCACGAAGCTAACTGACGAAGAGGTGTTCCATTGTCGCGTCGATTTCCACAAGTCCCCAACCAGAATCACGCATGTCAATTTGACGATTGTTGGTGAGTTTTTGACACGGGAAAAATTATTGATTTTATCAAAAATGTAACGCGGGGATAAAAGGGGTGCTAAAAAATGTACACTTTATGCGACGGGAAATACTCTTCAAGCGTCTCGAGAGGCTATCAAACTGAATGTTTAAGTTTAACTTTGGAACGTTTGCAGCGACGAAAAGTTCGCGCTGCGAGAAAAGGTGCCACATTATTGCAGGAACTGACACGAAACGCAAATTTTTTAATTTGATTTGATTTCTTTTCTGAAACGTTTGGAGCAAAATTGGTAATTTTAGGTAAAAATTCAGACTCTGTTAATAACTTACATCTAAGTAATAATAATAATTATTATTTATTTATTTTCAACAGGTGTATTCACCCAACTATAGAAAATACAATGTGTTGTATTTAAACTAAAAACTAGAAACAATAAAAAGGTAAGAGAAAAAGTAAAAAAAAAATAAATAATAAATTATAAATTTTAAATGCCTACCATTAAATTAACCTAAGCCCCAAAAAACTGAAATACAAGATATTTAATGAAATTAAAACTATGAAAGTAAATATCACAACTACTGCTAATTTTGTTAAAATTCCTGCACATTGCATATAACGGCGATTTTAAAAGGACATTAGTATTACAATGGATACAATAAAAAGCCATGGAATACCGTGAGTTAATTCTAGAAACCACAATGTTTATCTTATTCACCAAATTAAGGCAATTTATCTTATTGTTTAGTAATTTATGTAAGAATGCCATACTTAAGAAAACTCTCTTGATTTCTAAAGAATTGATATTAAATGTCCTTAACACAACTAGATGGTCGCATGCTGTTTCAGGGTAAGTTTTAAACGAAATGTACCATAACAGCTTTAAAAATTTTCTTTGTACAGATTCAATACGATTTTTATATACAGGGTGTAAGCGAAATAAGTACATTAATTTTAACCACTGGTAGAACTCATCAAGGCAAACACTTTTTCTATGTACCATTTTTTCAAAATCGCATTTTTTAAAATCATTTTTCCCCCCTACAAATTGACGAGCCTTTTATGAAATGTTCCAATAAAGAAAAATAATAATAAATTTAATTTGAGTTTCATGAACTTGCTTGGAAACGGTAACCGTGTCGACTACGTAACTTTGCTTCCAGTGGCGTGTAAGAAAATTATGTAAGATTTTTAAATAATTTTAACTCAAAAACTAAAACGTTTTGAAAAAAAACTTATTAGGAAAAATTGTTGGTCTTAACGAGTTCTATTACCAATTAAAATTAATGTACTTATTTCATTTACAGCCTGTATAACGTATAGAGGTGGCCAAATGATCCCACAATATTCTAACTTGGAACGAGCAGTAACAATATTTGTAATATAATTTACAAAATACAAACGAGAGTTTGTTATTGAAGGTAATTCCTAAATCTTTAAATGTATCTGTTCTTTGTAAAGTGTATCCATTAAAATTATAGTTACCTATACATAATCGTATATTTTATTTGTGTAAGAGACATAAAACATTTAGAAATATTCAAGTTTAATCTATTAATTTCGCACCACTTGAGAATATTATTGACGTTAGTCTGCAAGATCTGACAACCATTGTTAGTTCTTATTACATTATAGAGTTTAAGATCATCGGCAAATAAGAAATTATAACAGTTGCTGTTGATGTGACGTCATTTATAAATAAGATAAAAAGTAACGGTTCTAAGCTTGAGCCTTGGGGCACTCCTGAAGTTGATACGAAACTAGCAGATAAAGAATTTCTATATCTAACAAAGTGTTTACGATTTACAAGATACGAAGTTAAAAGCTCGAGAAGCAAGCTATTGAAACCTATGTGCCGTAATTTGTCTAAAAGTATAAAATAGTCCATTTGGTCGAACGCTTTCTGAAAATCTTACTTACTTACGTATAACATTTCACAGCTGGGAATTACTTTGTATTGAAAGTGCAACATATCGGGTAAATCTAATTACCTTTGAACTTGGCTTTCTTAGTAATAATTGGCAGCTGAGTGGAAACTGAAGTAATTACGGCAGTTACCGTCTTTTCATCAACGACAAAAATTGCTAATTACGTAACTCTTAAATAACATTTAATTGCAAATTAAGATCTCCATTAGAATAACAGAGGTTACAACAGTTGTAGCTTAAGCTCAGACCTTTGTTTTCTAACAGAATGCGGCAGATATTCTGAATAATTTCGTAGTAACAGTCCATATCAAATTGATCTTGCCTTTGTTGAAGTCTACTGTACAAGATAACTTGAAATTCAATTTGCTTACAATCGTAAGGAGGTGGTCTTAGAAGTGTGCTACAATTGAGTTGCAAACCACTACGGTTATTCCACGTTATATCAAAAATTATATTAAAATAAAATTTTAATTCAGAAAACTAATTCGAATTAACTTTGCTGCTAAAAATTTAATTGCTTTTGAGCACCTGCAAGCGCAATCGTTTGCTTAGCCTGAATGCAAATTTCCACGTCTTAAAATCGACAACTTGTTATTCAAAAGCTGAACCAAAACTCGTTGAAAATCGCTTGCATTCGCAAGCTATTACCCATCATCATCAGATATTCCGATCGAACTCGGCATAACCAAAAGAATTTTCCTTATAATTCGATTTTCATACATAGACTGCTCCCTGCTATCACTCCGCGGGTTGCATTTGCACCCTCCGAAGTGTATTAATGCTCCCCTTTAATCGTTTAGGTATGCGCCCCCGCTTCCTTCAAGTGACAAGATTTACACCGTGCTGTATCCACAAGGGCAGGGTCCGGCCCTGTCCAGTTAATATATAGACTGATGTGCTGAATTAGGAGTTTGTGCAAGTCCACATAAATTTGGCGACGTCGTCTTGAAATTTGGAGAATTTGAGTCAAGTTTCGTGTTTGGGTTTTTAGAAAAGTGGAACCGCTCTCGAAGTTGTGCCGGCAAATAAACGACTGCTCTTGATTTTCCCAATAGACTCTTATCTCAGTCATTAAGTAGTACCTTTTTCCACGTGAAAACCCTTCGGCATATTCGAATCGGGCGTCTCCAAAGCAGTGGCGTAACAGAATACAAATTGTACAAAACGGCGAACATTTTCCGCGGCGATAACCCGTGCGCAAGTAATCCAATTATCATTCTCAGATTACGACCTTCGCCCGTCATTTATTATTAGAGATCAACAAAGATGGGAGCACACGCTTGCTGATTAATCTCCACGTGCGGTGACATATGTTAAAACAATCGTATTTTTCTCGGAATTGATGGCTTTTAATTCACCGACTCGGTCACCGGTCGGACACATAAATTATTGAAGAAATGAAATGTGTCCTGGGCTATTTCGCCCCGGTATAAATTTTTATTAGGAACCTCGTAAGCTTTAATTAAAGTTCGTATGGAAATTTTTAACGGACATGACGTCTCCTCCGCAATTACTGCTGCAATAATAGTACACTCGATCTGAATTATTCACTCCGGGGATGACTCACCCCCCGAGTTTATTTATTTATGCCCTTAAAAAGCGGCGTGCCGTGACAAGAAGAAAAGCGGCTGCAGGTGTATGGCCACCCTCGGTAATATTTCGTGACGTTACAATCTACCCTTTGTTTTATTACTGGGGCGTTTTAGTGGAATTGCGTCATCATAGACTTATCTAACAGTGGAGGGTTTAAAATTTTTAACCATTACTCGGGCTGTACCAGGACAATAGACACCAATAAGAATTTTCATTGAATATACTGCGTCTGGATGGTTTACATTGCAGCAACAACTTTTATCCAAACAGATGCGAGTTGAAGAATACCCACTTCCAATTCAGTTTAAAAATAACGATGTCATTTCTTGGAAACAATTTTTATCGAACAAGTAAGGAATGAAAAGTTGAAAGCGCAAATCTAAGATATTTTTGCTTTTCGTTACTTCTTCGGTATAAAATTTAAAAAGAAGCTGTATATGAGCTGCTTAGTTCAAATTTGTAACTTTTCAAGTTCAGAAAAAAATTGCTATTTCTCTTGATTAGCTTGCAGCACGTTTGAGTCGAATCTAAATCCGGATTCGAATTTAATTCGGAGAAAAATTCCATTCCATAAAAAGACAAAAGCTTACAATTATTTTCTTATAAATAAGTGTTTCCATTACGCATATTATATTATTATTGAAAGGTCATTTTACTGTCATGTGAAAATATTAAGCACATCTCTTGCGAAATTCGGTGTTACATATTATAGTTTCACTGTGATTCAAAAAATGTGTTCAAAATAAGATAAAAGTTTTAAATAAATTGATTGATGTGCATTTACCGTTTTAAACTCGTGTCATTAATTTCATAACGATATTTTTTTAAATTCATCTATTGCTTTTACTGTAAATTTCAAAGCAAATGTTTTCGGTATGACAATAATTAGAAACATCCTGTTCTTAAGGTTTAGATAGAATTCTAGATCGTTATCGATTCCGGAGACTCCTAAATATTATAATTTTAATTTCCAAAATAATGTTTATAGAAAAGTGGTTTTTCGTTTAAAGGAACGTAGTGAAGTGATTTTATTAGTATTGGTTTATTTCTTCACTTATTTCTGTGCAATTTACCGCTCTTAACATTTTGCTCGTTTTTCATCCGATTCGAAAGCAGTCTATTCACATTTCAATAAACGCTCTAGTCAAATTTAGTGATTTTATTCAGCAGCAGCTAATTTCGAGATTTGTCTGGTTGTTAGTAGCAGCTAACGCCTTAACCAACGATAACCGCTTTATTCTTAGTTGGGTAAATCCATGAAATAGCGATAAAATAAAGCGACACGAAAATAAAACCACTGCTAACAATTCCTGGCGCAGCAAATCTCCTAAAAGGGTTGAAATGATTTAGATTCTCTGTTTTGATACTCGACGTATTGTCATAGTTAAAAGTTTCCAAGTGAATTAAAATTGTTTTTAATGTGTCTTTTGCCCTTTGGCCACGTTTTGAACCTTCTTTGTTTTCTTCACTCGGGTACGAGTCCTTGCTAAATTGCCCTGAAGCATGCAATATTTGCCCTAGTTGATGCTTTTATTGCGAGCTTTCAACGGCGTCTAACAGGTGGGAGTAATAGAATTTGGAACAATTTTAAACTATCGGAAATGCACCTAAGTGAGTTAATAACTTATTTTGCAATACTGGGGCTTTTAGCAAAATTGAAGCTGTGAAATTTTTACTTGCTCTAGTTGTTGTTAATGAAGATAGCAGATTAGTCCATCAACCCGAAGCCGTGTTTATTACATTTGATGAAGCCCTAACTAGTGCTGTAATTAATTCTGGTTGTTTGTATTGTTCTACTTCTGCAATATCTAAGACCTTAGAGGAGCAAGTTTGTGCGTATAGCATGATGCCCAGCTCATCACGTGTCACAAGGAGTATTGTTGCTTGTTTAACATCCTGACTTGACAGGAATACAAACAGGCCTAGAGGTTAGGCATCCGTCCACAAAGGCGTGAAATTGTTGGTTAAGACAATGCGAAATTGGGTTAATTATATTATAGGGAAAAATAAACGACAAATTAGTTTTCGGTTCAGTTTGTAGTGGAATAACTGGACTCAAACTTTTGACTTAACCAGCAGGTAAAATAATTGCGAAAATCCTAATTTTTAAGAACGAAAGTTACGTAAAGTGGAATAATTAATGTGGAGTGGATACTCTACTGTTAATTATTGGTAATTCTAAAGCGGCCCATAACTTTCCAGCATCATTAGAGTGAGGCGTGTCTGAACCATATAGTCCAGTAAGCGTACTAATCTAGCAGAAATGATCGATTTTCATAGAAAATTATTACACCCTAGTGACGGTCGCCAGTTTGGCATTCCTCAATACGAAATAAATCTTGAAACGTAAGACAGATGCTATTTGTGGAATGATTACCAGCCATGCCACCTATTATTATTGCTGGTCCTCGACTTATGTTAGGCATTAAGTAATTGCACTTGCACCCTAGAGTATCTCTTATATTATGATTAATTAGTTAATTTTAAATGTGACAACCATGAAATTTTTGTTGGGATTCTCGATTTGTTTTCTTATTTTGAAAAGTATCACATGCAACATTCATATCCAATCGTTATTTCTCCCTCTAATGTAAAATTCTGCGTAAGTCAAATCTTTAAAGTTGGTAAACATGGTTTCTCCTGTTCTAACGACAGTTTTACTGAATTTCTAAGTTTTAACGTCGCAACGGTAAAATCAATATCGTAAAATCAATATCAGAATTTAGATAAAAATAAAATAACAAATAAGTATTTATGTTTAAAAGAGAATGTTTTTGCCATTATTTCCGAATTTAAGAAAAATTTGGTTTTGGTTTTTGTTCTGACGAATTCCTTTCGACCGTGAAGCGCCGTTGATTCCCACGTTAGCAATTTTTCGCTTAGCTGAAAATCGTAAAGAAAACATCACTCTCATCACCTGCAATAACTTTATGTTGAGGGAAATTTATCATTATTCGGTAGCCGCAGCTATGTTGAAATTTTAATAAGAAACTGTTTGCTGCTTAAGGAATTTGATAATGGCGTACAAATTGGTCTTCGTCTTAGTTTGTTAGCAATTTGGGTTAATTAAGGATTTTGAAGGATAATTTTATCAGACATCGACGTTACTGTTTCAAGCCCCTCGACATGACACTTCATCATTTATCTTTTGTTAGCAGCGGATGCTTCTTTCCACAAAGTCGGTCTTTAGTCCAGTGACTTCAATTGAATTTTTCTGCAGTTAACGTCATTTTTTCTTCTCTCCAGTGTCTGCTGAGGAGATTAGGGTCAGTATTTGGGTTTGGTATAAATCTGTGTTGGGCCGATTAGTTCGGTTCTAAGCTGTCCAATTTGGAATTTGTTGTTATGGAGTATAAGTGTTCATCGTATTTCAAAACGCTTGTAAAATTCCATCCTTTTTGGCCTAGTGCCCCATTACGCAGAGAGTTCGCAGACTTATTTATGACTATCCTTGCTCGCCTCGATGCCCATAAGGATACAACGCTTTTGCATCGCAACTAGGAGGTCTGGGTGCTTTTTTATTATTGGAAATAGCTGCAACCCCAGAGGATATATGCAGGGAAATAAATATTATTTATTTTTGTACTCCACGCTCACCTCTTGTTTTCTCTTTTTTTACTTCCATGCTGCGGCTATGCATTCAAATCTACCTCAAGCAGCCACAAAATGGCCTGCACTCAACACAAAATTTTAGAGAGTATATTTATGTACCCACAAACTGCTTATAGAAAGATAGTGACAAAGTCGAAAAATATTGAAGACTAGTGCGCCTAACTAATTGTAACAAATTCCGAAATTCTTTAAAAAGCTGTGTTAGCCAAAGGTGTACATAAAATAACATAAAATTTTTGTATGTAACCTTTTTCTGCAATAGTAGATTATTTTATAAGGGGTAAATGTGATAGTTTATGTGGGGAAGCTGAATGTTTATTTTGCCGAATGCAATGAGGCAAATAATTCAGCTGAGCCACATAAATTCACATTTACTCCGAATAAAATACAGGGTGTTAGGGAATGCTTTAGCAATATTTCGTACGTGAATTTGTCATGATTAGACGAGTCAAAAAGCCTTATACCATTTTTCGAAAATTTTTATTAACACACTTGTTGAGAGCCACTGTGTCGTTTATGGTAGTTTATTAGCGGTTAATTTTTTCTTTAAACAAAGCGGACATAGTGGCGCATGGACGTTTTGAGAATTTTTCAAAATAGTAGATAGCATGCGCATTTTTGTGAGAGGTTCGAACCCCAGTTCTGGCATAAATTTCTTTTTGTTTTTTTTTTAGAACTTTTGACCACAAAACACAAATTGAAATAGAAGAATTACGGAGTGGATCAAGAAGTTAATTTACCTCTGCTGTTTTGTCAATAATATTAAAATTTACGCTAATTTTTATCATTCTAGTTCAGCGGTTCTCAAAATTTGGCACTTTAATTTCAGAACGATTTTTTGAGAAAACTATGCATTTTCGATTTAGTACAAAAATTTTACGTAATCGATTCGTTTTGCCATTCTCTATGTGTCTTTCAATGTATGCTAAACCATTCCCTAACACGCTGTATACTATTTTATCCGCAAACGTATTGGTGAAAAGTAAAGAGCAATTTTGAGTAACACTAATTTAAAGGTAAATGAATAAAATAATCAGGAAGCTTTGCACGTGAATCATTACCATAACAATGCTTATAAGCAAACGCCAGTATTGGATTTTTGTGTTGAGATTTTCGAATGTGTTGAGTATTTTTTAATTTAACTAGTGCAGTGACTCCCGTTTCACAATGAGGGAATCATCACCTCTTGAACGAAGTAGCAAAAGACACAAGAAAGTGAAAACAATGGTAAGTTATGAAGACAGACAAAAGTAAAAATCGCTTTATCCCATAAAAACGTTTTACCCCAGTCCGGAAAAGTGGTCCGAGAACTAGATCTTTTACCTGAGACATTCTGCCACAAAATTGTCAGTTTTGTGACGTTTGCGGATAAAATATATTTTTTATATAAATTTGTTATGAGATTTGTTCTTGTCTGTAAAATGTCTGGGTTTTAAGTTCAAGATACGTGTGGAAGCACCTTGCTGAAACTGAAAAATGTATGTTAATGGTCCGTTTTTATGAAAAGTAGGACACAGTGCGGCCCTCGTCTCGGAGAACGTGTAGTGTTTTACAATTTCGCTTGATTACTCGTAGGTGGATCCCGAGTGATACAATTTATCAACCACGACGGCTTTTAAAAATCAATAACTGGATTGGTAAAATACTTCGGGTTGAACAAATTTGACGACAGTGGAAGCAGGCGTCCGAAAACCACATCCCCGAAAGGTCAATATAATTTTATTACGTCCCCGAAAGCTTTCAGTTATTTTAAGGTCAATTTCTCCCGCAAGACATTGTGTTTTATGCTTTCACGAGAGTCGAATATTTCACCTCATCTTGCATTCCGACCGACGATCGACGTGTGCGTTCCCCGGATCAATTCCGGACGTTTTCAGGCGGTGCGTTTGGATATTAGTAACTCGTAAACTATGTTCTCGAAAACGATTTTTTATGTCGCGGGCCGGATTTTTGCCATATTCAGCTTTCCGACAAGCAATTAAAATGTTAGAGAGTTGCGATTTTAGCGTTTTTTAATTACTGCCGCCATTGTTCACGCCTCTCATTACAGGTTTCAGTCCATGCCACCGACAGTTTTAAATTAATCTACCTAGCGAAACTCCTGAAAGTATCTGTATCCTATCTAATTGATGATAGTACTTCCATACATATATTAAATACGTTTCTATGAAGCGATAGAACGCCTTCCTAAGAAATAACCCAATTACTGAGACAGCCTTCTTGCAGATGCGCCCGTGCTAAACGGCAATTTAATGGCCTCCACCCAAAAATAATTAGCTCATTTCCAAACACCCATAAAATAGGGCATATTTATCGGCAAAATAGATAACGCCAACGACTACAACTTCCGATGTAATAACGCCAATATCAAAAATTAATATTACTTAGAGAAGTAGAGAGCCCACTTGGCAAACCAACCTTTAACCAGCTTTAAGCATTTGTAACACGTGAGCAACTTTGAATCTGAATACAAATGCTGAAACAATCCTGGCTCTGTGAAACTTAAAAGTTAAGACTAGATGACATATGCAAAAAATGCATAATATTAAAGCGGCAGCAATTTAACTTATTTGAGCTTTTTAATAAAAAGCAATTATGCTTAACTTCTTTGCGTTCTTTGTGGTTTCATCAAGATTCATAACGCGAAAGAAAAAATGTAATCAATAAAGACCGTATTTTTTTAAGGAAGCAGATGATAACGTAAATGGCCAATAATGCGCTGCAAAAAAGTTGGGAGATTCAGTTTCTTAGACGCGTTGATCGGTCATCAGATTATAAAAGATGTCGACATAAACACAGTTCAGTGATTCGTTTAGCTACATCAGATTTCAATATCCTTGAGAGAATCGTGAGGAGTGTCCTATCGACGAGATTGCAGCTGCAATCAATCCAGTTGGGTTACAATTTTTTTAAGTTTGTTGGAAAGTTGCGAAATCCATTTTCGAAAACCAATCTTGGATTGGGATTAAAATGCCAAGTCGAGATTAAAAACAATGTAAGAAATTTGCGCTTGATCAAAAACATTCTCTAATTATTTTTCTGATTCTTAAATCGGGCACAATAAAAATGTTAATGAGGTTTTGTTTTAAAACTCCAATTTTACCTACTTTCCTTAAATTATCACAAGAATGGCAAAAACGCCCTTTTAGGAAACGAATATTTATGCAAAATGTAATTCAACTCTTGTGTTCTAAATGACACCGCATCTTATTCTTATATTTATTTTAATAAAAAATGTCTCGGGAAAAGTGTTGAATATTGAATTCAAGGATTTGACATGGACTGTAGGCGGTCGGAATTTTTATTTCTCCTCGTATGTGTATACATTACTTACAAGTACGTTCGAAATTGAATTTTCTCTAATATATGGCTGTGTTATGCCTCCGACGTGGCGCAAAAACAGGGCGAGAGTTGAGCAATTTGCGTCTTTTCATGCGGTGGAAGGCGTAATTTTTGATAATGTGGTCGGAGCCAAATAATCCAGCTTCGCATAATTATGTGTTTGAGCAAACGGGCGCCTCCTCAAACTCCCTGATACATCGCCAACATAAATCTGGAGTGTGATCGTTGCGAGGTTATGTGTACATAGAGGGATAAGAGAGGCAAATATACATGTTGACTCGTCACTTTTCATCGTCGCCCGCAATTTATAACACGAGAAGATGGAGTGTTTAGGGAAAAAAATAAATTTGATATTTTGCCCAGGCGCGATGTCTGAGTATTCCACTGTGACACCACATTATTCATTGTGGCTGATGATCTCGTCAACGCATTAATTACGAGATGAACTCTATTAGAAAGAGCTCCAGGGATGCGTGATTTTTTCCGAAATGGATTGCGCGTTTGACTTTGTGCTCCTAGTTTGAGAGAGGTGTGATAGTGTGCTGGAGGCATTGTATATTTAAATTAAAATGATGCAATCCACTGTAAAGGTGGCTGTTTTTACAAAGTATCAGGGAGATTTTTGAATTATCAGTTAGTTCGTGTTCGAGAAAAAAATTCAATTAACTTGGTGGTTATTATTTTTTTAGAGCATAAATTGTAAGAATTTAATTCACTTGTGTTACAGGTGCAATATGTGATACTTGTCACCTCGTTTCGTGCAGGCAAAACTTTTAATTGGACGAGTATAACGTTATAAAAAGGAGCAAAACTTTCACCATCGCAAGTCGCACAATTATACAAGCTGCGAAGTGCAGACGCCCAGTAAATTGCCTACCTTGTTATGTAATCACCAAATTAAAATTTCACGCCGTCTTATTAGCGTGGCGCGCTATTAAATTTTTTAATATTAAGCCGCTGACGATCTTTCAGCGTTGCGGTGTCGTCTAAACAAGACGAACGCTCGTGTTTCAATAGCGTCCTCGGTGCGCTGCTACATTAATAAGCACGACTAAGAAAAACGGAGTGCTTCACTGAATAATCAATTTGAGTAAATCAACGCGTTCCTCCATCGTATGTATAAAATCAAAAGCCCTATTCGATTCGCGTTTTATGAGACAAGGCATATGATGGCTTTTTTTTATAACGTATAAAAACGCAGCGTACAATGGGTTTTTTACTCAACGACCAGATTGACGACTACCAGCTATTGGAGGCAAACAAATTTAATTCGCTTCGAAACAACGCCTCGTTTATGGTTTCGTGTTAAATTTCAAACTAGAAAAAAATATTTCAACTTAGTGAACGAAATCGCTAAAGTTTTAAGTAGATTTTCTTGACAGTATGATCCCGATAGGATACTGCTTTAAAATCTCGGAGAAATAGAGAACTAGAGGAAATTTTGCATTCGATCAGAACTTTAAGAAAGAAATGTGATATAAGAACTGGTTGTTGATCCTTATATCTTTTTAGGATTCGGAGCGAGGCATCACGTAGTCGCAGGGCTACTTTATGACAACAATATATAAATAAACCCTCTGTCGTTTTTGACGGCACGATCTTAAGATACTCCTTTACATAAATATACCATTACAAAAAATACGACCGAGGCGGATTCCCAAAATATGTCCATACAAGATTAATTTATTTGAAAGTTCGTATTTTTTGAGCAGTGTACAAGCAATCAGTTTTGCTGCTGATTGCAAAATTACGTAAAACACCTCGTACAAAACTTTATATCAAAAACAAATTAACTTTTTTTCAACAAAAAATGGTGGATGCGCCGGACAACTGCACGTGTGTTATTACAGTTTGTTAAATATATACTCACAAATGTGAACTTCAGCGTAAATAATGATTAGCCAGCTATTCTAAATGACCTAATTGTTAATATAAACGACTGTAAACCTAAATATTGTTTGTATCTAGAAATGCAAATAAACTGTGTTCCATAGTAATAATAATTTTAAAGGGTTATTGTTTAGAAGTGTGTTTAAATTGTAAAATTTATGATCAAACAATTCATCCAAGAAGTAATTGGTACATATCAGCGATAATACTTTAATCAGGTTAGTGAATGCATGATTTTATTACACGCTAGTATAAATGCAAAATTAATTGAAATAATTTAATTTTAATACCTTTTATTAAAATTTCTGAAATTTAATGCTAATAAAAATGTACCACAAAACGTGTCGTAACAATAACTCGATGTTGTTAATTAAATACAATAAACAATTTGCTACCAAATTTTTTATTTTTGAGTTATAAAAGTAACAAAAAAGTTTCCATTAATTTTCTGCACTCGTTTATTTACAAAATAATTGAACCTATGGTTCAGATCAAAGATAATTAAAAAATAAATCCTTTTTCAAAACTTCTGTAAATTGGAAACACTTTTATTATTAAAATGTTCGCTGATTCGTGCATCAATAATTAAAAATGTGGTCGGAAAGATTTCTTCAAGTGCGAGAAAGGTATTTAATTTTTAACTCGATCTCCTTCGTGCCAAAAACATGGTGAGTTGGCAATTAAAGGTGGAAGAAGAGCGGTATAATTGCAAAGAAATTTATTGGGGTCGCAGGAGAGACTGAGGAAGCAGGATCTATAAGTGCTTGGCAATATTTTGCCCAAGTGTCAAGGAAATGAATCGAAATAATGCAGTTTTTCTTTTATGAAACGGGTTACATTTTTATGTAAAGAAAGTCAGTCGTTTATATAAAAAGCCATTACTTTTTGCCCGGCTCTCATTCTTCGCGTTTGATAAATTGCATTTTCAATACAGAACGATGGGATAAATGGTAATTTATTCGCCGAAGTCGGCCGAGTAGAAAACCTAACCGATTTTAATCGAGATCATTTTTTTAGTTTAAGTTTAATTAAAATAGATGAAAAGTGTCCGATCGAATTTTCAAATTTTTATGTTTCTGGGGGATGTAAGGAATGACGACTGATCGAAATAATTCTTTTATTAATATTACAGAGTGCACTAGATGCTTGTTTTAATTAAAACTCGTCCAGTCCACTCTCATTATTAAAATTCCGACAATAAATTTGAGCTAAATGAATAATCCTTAAAACTACAAGTATTATTAAAGCAAATTGCGCATTAAACAAGGTCTAAATTTGTGGAAAATTCTCTCCCTTAAGTTATTAATATGCGCGCTATGTCTTTCCCGAATACAGTCCCTCTTCGTAATAAAGCAAACAATACAGAAAAAGTGATGCGGAGAAAATGCCAAAAATGTAAATGTCACCATCTTATTCTCCACTCTGACCCATTCTCCACGACAGAGTCGTGAAAACGGAACAAACTGTGTAACGAGAACGACAGATAGTGGAATTTTTACTGCCTCGACCCATACAATAGTTCGTCCAACTTTTTCATTTCGCCAGGAAATGTTTTAGATGCAGTGTGCGCTTTCAAGTTGTAGCGGTTTGTTAACTTGAACTGCTGCAATTCAATTACTCAGTTTCCTGCCGTTTTTTAACTTACTCCATTGCGCAACTTTTCAACCGACCACAGTAATTAACGCAGCAAATCATTAAAAAACCTGCATTTTCAGCGGCATCAGCGATAATGAGGGGAAAAAATTAAGCGAAATTCACCACCAATCCTACTCTTTCACGTCTGAACTAATTCGGAGAGCACGTACAAATGATCTTTACAGTTTGCTGCAATCAACTAAATAGCTGTTTGCTTATGAAAAGCGCGCTATGAATAAACACACCAATTTTTTGTACGAAACCTTTATTCCTGAAATTTTATCTGTGACACTCATTATTATTTGCACGACACAGAAGCTGCCCAACAAGATTTGCCACTGCATGTTAGGATTACCAATAACATATAATGCACTTTTCATTTAAAACGAGACAAAATATTTTCGTTTGTAAACTACAGTTACAAAATAGCTAACTTGGCTATAAAATTTCCTCGTAAAATGTTTAGTTGAATATATGACTACAAACGTACTTTAATTACGAAGTATCTACAACTACAACAAATTACACAAAATGTTTGCATTAGCATAAATGGTTCTTCAAATTTAATTTGCTTTGGGGCCACGTTTATTTTATTTTACAGTACGGAACAGAAATTATCAGATTTTCATAATTATTTTATTTTGCTATTCACGGTACATACTCGTAGTTTTATATTTGGTTTTAATTTTTACCTAGCATTGTGAAACAAATGTGGTCTTGTAAATGTTTTAGATTTAACTCAAAATGTTGGTGTATGAAAATCGGAAACCACATACATAAAAATAAATAAAAAGTAACATTATTAAATTAAAAACCTTTACAATAAAAATGTATAATCGCTTAACGAATGGTAATGAAGTGTTACATTTTTAACTTGCATCTTAAAATCATTCTCTGGTTGCAGATGCAGTATGTCCGCAACTTCATCATTGTTAGATAATTTAATGAGTTGTTGATTGACAAAGCTTCGACACAAAGACAATTCGGGGGTGTGAAGCTTATGTCACGTTTAAACTAAAATTTGGTGACACAAATCTAGGAAAACAAGTTAATTAAGGCAAAGTTGCACCACTACACTCGAGGTTAGACGTTTGTTGATTATTTTAACATTGTTAGAGCGAAGTCAGAGCGTCGGAGAAGAATATCCGTGAAACAAAACAACAAAGTTTGATCGTAATGAACGTTAACACAACTGTGTTAGTTCTACTTTGAAAGACACGACAGTGAGCCTGTCGAAAAGTCGTTAAAAGTGGTTAGCGACACAGTTAGTCTAGATTTAGAAGGGTCTACGAATCGAATGGACCGTCTGAACTGTAATCAATAAATTATTCTCACCGTACCTTTCCACATAAATTTAGGATAAATCGGAGAGGCAACAACAATCAATCTTGGTTGAAGCTTCTTTAAAAATGAGTTCTCGACCACTTCAATTAAAGAATTCAATCAGATAAATTTATCAGCCAGTAATAAAAATCTCTCACATATTAGAGACAATCATTCATCTCGAGCCAAACACACAAAACCGATCGGAAAAATTTATCAAGCGCTTTTCACCAGCAAATTTTTCAACCTAACCAAAGTAAAACGCTTTGCTATTAATAAAACTCATCAGCATATTACCGGAGCGAAAGTAACGAGCTGAAGGAAATTACCTCGTTATAGCCACACATGCAATACCAACGACGTTACAATATTTCAAAAGATGTTGTTTCCCTAAACCAGATTATATCAAAATGGAACATTTAAGCACGTAGGGACCCAAAGAGAGCCCATGAGATTTCTGCACTGTGTTTATTAAAGCTATTCTAGGGACCTTTAACAATATATTACGTTAGATAGGGCAAGGTGTGCAAAAACAACCGGTAATAAGCGACCAACAAATTTTTAATATAGCCACCAAACACTACATTTACCAATTTATGCGCATGGGTTGAATATTCAGCTTCGGTCGAGATTCAGATTTTATTAAAACCTCAATTTTAAATAATTAATCAGTCTAGACGCTTGGAATTTATAAAGGTTGAGTGTCGCAGTATTCGACTCTAGAAATTTTAACTTGTTTAACGCGCTTAAAAAATACCTTTTCATTAAATTAATAAAATTTAAGTAACGTGTTTTAATTAAAGTCCTTTGGCCGAGTAAACATCCCTTCATTTAATCAGGTTTTTAACACTGTTATAAAAGTATAAATTGCCATTTAAACAAGCTCATCTTTAGTACATTTACCTAATAAAGGAGGGGTGTTAAAACTTTTATTTATAATTTTAGGGACAATAAAAAATAGCACATATAAAAAGATGTTAATCTGATTTTTTTCCGGTTTGCCGGAATATTTTAAGAAGATATCTTTACCCGATCGAAGTACATCTGAAATTCACACTGCAAACGCTTTTTATTCCTTTCACTCATCAACATGAAAGAGATTCGCGCATCAGTGGACTCGTGTAGAATAAACTACTTTACTACATCAGCTTTTAGTTATTTTATTATCATTTTCTCGGAGGTTTACTTCATTCGAGGCCTTTCAACGGGACGAAATACTAATAAGATATGGCCAAAGATCTGTTTTAATTGATTTAGTTGATGTGATTTTACCGAGCATTGAAGAATGTAATTTTGCAACGACAATAGAGTCAGAAATGCTGGAGAATTCTACTTACACATTCCTTGCCAACTTTGCAAAAAACTATAATTTTTATGCAACAAAATTGTTTTTTTCCAGATATTATTACTTACAGGTTGAATTTGAGGCAAATAATGTTGCTGACATTTCACTTAAAGTTTTTGCTCCAACAATGCATCAATTAGTTAAAATGGTTGTTTGAAATAAGTTCGAAACATAAATTTGTAGCAAAACTAAGTTTAATTCTAGTTTGAAGCTTTTGTTGCGGTTTCGGAAACCGAAGAGAATAAGTAGAGGCTTAAATGGAGTTACGTTTGTTAGTTTTCTATTACATACTTTCGAGACTTCTTCGATAGATTGCTTTTGTTTGAACTTTTTGCAATCTTTTTCGTCTATACTGCTTATGACAATAATTAATGATCATCATCAGTCTCAAGTCTTTTTGACAGAAACCAGGATCAGGATTATAGGCTTTATTTAAAATTGTTTGTGACTTGTTTGCCCTTTAAATATCCTAACTATCTGGTTTCATTGACTCTAAGCTTCCTGTCTTTTGTTTCGACTAGCAATATATTGCATTCTCGGCCGATCTGTCTGTATGATAAACCGTGAAGAGATAAAAGGATT
This sequence comes from Tribolium freemani, assembly GCA_939628115.1. NCBI lineage: Eukaryota > Metazoa > Arthropoda > Insecta > Coleoptera > Tenebrionidae > Tribolium > Tribolium freemani. The sequence continues at coordinate 12,833,741 of OW626789.1, forward strand.
TAGAAGAAATTTCACGCTCGATCAGTTTCAAAAATCGGTTACTAGGACTAGCTCTGCAGTGTTATCTTTCAAGTTGTGCTTGGACTAACAAAAACTCATACATATTCCTTTTTCTATTTTTCATATCTGATGTCTTTATAGCCGCCGTATAATAGAACGCAAAAACCACATTCTGGAACCCTTGATCCTTGAGGACTGCTTCCAGACAACAAGACGGATCGAAGGCAAAGTTATCGACAACTGTGCGATGATAAATGATATGCCACTTCCAGGGACTCAAAGTTTCACTGTTTTTACTACATTTGTCTCGATTTTAAACTGTCCAAATCGGACTCAACGTAAATAACAAATCTGTTGTGCTTACAACATAGTTTGTGGATCTATTCGAGCTTCCAGAATCAAGACCCCATTACAGACGATTATCCTATATCATGTTTCTATTCATTCGAAATAGTCCAAGCGAATTTACAAACTAGTAATACTCCATAAAACGTCGGCCATTTAGCAAAAACACACAGCATTTTTCGTTGGAAGAATTCCGTGTTGTGATTTAGTTTCTCTTTATGTCGAATCCTGAGCTAAGATCACATGCTTTGAAGTGCAGCTTTTTGCTTAAAATGGGTTTTCAGAATCAGTATGAGTAAACACACCAATGTGCCAATCAGTCCATCGAAATTTTAATGAAACTGTGCTGTGGATGATTTACACGGAAACAAATAGAGCTAGGTAAATAAATTCAAATAAAATTACAACTGTCTAAAATATTTTCTGTGTGTTTTTTATTAAGAATAATTTTAACCTTGTTTTTGCTTTTGACATTAAAAATAATTTCTCACTTTTTTCGCCCTAAGAAGTACAGTTAAAGGAGTTTCTTATTTAATATTTCATTCTCTGATATTCTGTGAGATTTGTGAGACAAATTTTCAATCCACTTAAAAGTTCTTTTATCTGACGTTTGTTAGAATTTGAAAAAATATTTGACCCAATAAACTTTTTCATCAGGTATGTATTTTTGAGTTTGTATTAATTCCGTGACTGTAAAGATTTAATTTTGTGCCGGAAAGTGCAATAAAAAAATAAAATAAAAGAATTTCTCATTGCGGATGATTTCATTTTAGATACAGAAACTGACAAAATCGATGTATCGTTATTCATTTTTTTCAGAGGGTGATTGTCGCTATTTCCTCTACGTATTCGCATAATATGAGCGAAAATTTCGCTATAAATTTGATCCATTTAGGAATATTTCCATTTTATATTGTAAACGGTAGCTCAAGTTTTTAATAAAAAACGTCGACTAGATGGAACCGACGAGAACATTACGTCTGAGTGGGGAGCTTTGATCTAGTTCTGAGAGCGCATTTTGCCAGTGAAAAAATCTAGAACTACCTTTTCCGTTTAATAATCTCGTAAAATTGCATCAAGGAAATTTACGTTGACGTTTTTTGAAAATACAGTAATTTTACATATTTGTTTAACGATCTTCTTCCTGGCACGTTTCCCTTTGATGTTATTTATTCACCTTTCTCTACGTAAAAATTGCTCGACTTTGGACGACAGTGGTTCAAACAGACAAGAAATTCATTTCTGTCGTTTGTTATAATATAATAACAGCAAAGTCAGGCCGTGTAATATTTAAATTGAGAACGCTTTCTTTGACGATGCATTAAATTTAATATCGAGAAGGGAAGCAAAGAGTGAAGAGCGCACAGTGGAGGATCGAAAGAAGAGACTTAATATGATTTCCTGCCAAGGAGAAAAAAGGACGTTTCTTTGCTGTTAACTTATTGATGCTTCTTCGTATTTCCATACGTCACTAACTATTCAAAATGACTTGAAATTTATTTCGACAACAACAATCGAATTTGTTTAAAAATAGACGGATGAGCTTTGCTTGGCGCTGGTATCATAGAAGTTATTTGCACATGTTGTTTTGAGCGGCTACTAACTACAAACCGCTACGTCCTTCCTGCTAGTTCCAAACTACTTCAACCAACTAAACCAACCTTAATTAGTTAAACCGCTTCAAATAAGATTAATAGTAACAGGATTTGCCCGAATAAAGCGCATTTCAATAGAATAAACTTGCACCCTAAATTTCAGCGATGAAATATGCTTTTATTACTTTTTAATCATTTCATTTAATGCTGAATTGAGTATTGGCACGACCAGTGAACGATTTACGAATAATGGCGTTCAAATTCCAATACAATTCAAAAGCCACAAAAGCCAGGATTAGTTTTGAAAGAAAAAACTCACTGTTAAAACATTATTCATGAACGTATCGAACTGAGAGAGCCTAATTAGCATTTTGAAAGAATTAAAACAATGGCTTTAATACCCGAAAGAAAAGTTATTTTACAAATAAAACAGCTCAAATTATGCATTCGAGGCATTTAGAATCACAGGAATTTCATTCAGCATGACAAGGCGGTGTTGGCTCAACTGGAAAGTGACTCCTGGAATTCAGTCCTTGCAAACCGCACCTGAATAATTGGCTTTCATATTTTTGCAAGCACTGTTCAAGTATTTCACAAACAACAAATATATCATGTAAAAACTTTAATAAATCGTTAGTAAATGATAAATGGTGGCAGGTACGAGTAGTGATAATTACACATGATTACAATTTGCAAATATTGTCACCACTCTTGACAAATTTATTAAAATATTATGATATCTGCTTTGAATCTTATCTCATTTGTTATTCTGGCAGGCAGATATTTATTTTCAAATTTTCGGAAGATGTAATTTCAAGTCAAACACTGCTACTCATTAAGGTTTCAGTGGGTAGTAACTAATTAATAATTGAAAATGTATCTTTGAGCTTCATACAAAATGTTTACATTTTCTTTTATATGATAAATGTAAGACGAGACTTGGAACTTTGTTTGTTTCATTATTTTGCAAGAAGGTCGCGAATTTGAAGACTCTTCAACACAAATACGAAAACATTTTTAACTTGAAAAATCGTTCATGATTCAGAGTGATGTTTTATTTAGGATTCATTTAAGTTTCAGATAGCGATAAATTGATGATAGCTCAATACTCACTAAACATTGATAACATAATCATTACCTTTGCTATGAGGGTCATAGTTCACAATTAACCGCGACATAACAACACACCAAATTGCATTGTATACCGAAAATTCAAACTTAGCTCAACTATGTTTTTGATGGTAATTAACTTTTAGATTAATAACATAATGCAGGTGGAGTATCTGCATTCTAGGAATGATAATAATTAATTTAAAAGCCATGTTTTTGTTAGCAAATCGTACTAATTAAGGTATGCGGAGTTGGTTAAATATTAAAGATATTCATATCATGTGTAATATTCTGGTGAAAACACAAATTCTGAGTGGGTTTGTTGCTCGCTAAGTATATTTTCTATTTGTTTAGTAGCGGTAGAGATTGTTACTGGATACGCCTAGCTGTGTTTTGCTTGCTACGAGTATACATTAAAATTAAAGTGCTTCATACATATCATAGTGTATAATTGAGATGTGTACGTAAACAGATGCCAGCCAACAGTCAATTTTTGACTTTGCTGGTCATTGACCCTGTAATGAAAATTATTCTGACGAGAATCATAATTTAGAGTCAACAGTGATAAATGATAATTAATGAAAGATGAATCAGTGTACTTTAGGCGGTGATTAGAATAACGTAAAATATATTTAAATCAACGTCGACACGCATGATTAATTGGTAAAGAAAACGTTCCCCAAGCAACCCTGTCCCTTCTTTATGATTAAAATGTCGAACTCGCTTATGGCTGATTTTATGGAGATAGATATTGCTCCAGATACACAATTGATCAAGTTACGTAACAACGCGAAAATAACTCGGTTCCCGTTTTGGAACTAAATGAAAAAGTGTGCATCGTGAAATCGATTTTTAAATTAGATAATACCGTAATTAAGGGTTAATAGGTTAATACTCTTCGGGGCGTCATTTCGATACAAAAAACATGGATGTGACCTTTTAGAATTTAAAGTAACACTCTTTAACTACATACACTACATACGCATTGATATTCGTCCTGAGCCCTCCCTATATTAAATTCCACGTAACGAAATTTGTGTTATTGTGGAGTCCAATGTTTCTTATTTAAAAAGTGCCGGGTCGGCAAAATCCGCACAAACGGAAGGGTCACAAGGAAGTAAACATTGTTAACAAGTATAATGACCTTTTTATTGATCCAGTGAGATCCGGCAGCTTTATGTAATTTAGTCGCGTATATTTAATGACAAATTTCTTTAATTACACCGATACAGGCAGGAAGTTGATCAACTCCGGTCACGTTTGCATAAAGCCCAGATTTAAGCAGGAGCTGTTGAACGGCCGGGTATTAATTCAACACGCGCTGTCTCCGAACAAATCAACAAGAAATTTATTTGTACGCACACAGAGAGGCTACGGGAGAATGCATTTTAAATTTCAATAAATCGGAACTGACGAGATAAACAACTGAGCCAGTTTGCGAGGTAAAAAGGGCTAATGAGACCCGGAGATAAATCAGGGTGGGCTTGGACAGCCGCTGTAACGTCACCTACGATTAACAACGATACTACATCATTTCCAGAGGGTTTCCTCATTGAGCAAAAACTACAAGCATCGGAATTTATTATAAGGCTTTTCACATTACAATAATATAAATAAAAATAACTACGTTTGTAATTTATGGACAGCAATAAAACTTATACTACTACGATATGAAAAAATTTGGGGGTGTGGACAGATCGTATTTTACGACAGTTGTAATCATCTGAATTATTGAAATTCGACCATAAATAGCAATTATACTAAATATAATTTTTTCGTCTACCATTTTAAAATTTGTAATCAAGTTAATTATTAAAGTGCTTTGTTATACAATGTGTTTAAAAATGGCTGTTCATCAAGTCACCTATGAAATTTGAACGTAACGTGCCGCTTAATTTAAATTGTGAATGCCGTCAAAGTGACAGATCCATCAAAATGATGCAAAAAGGCTGCGAATCCAAAAACGAAGAATACGCAACAACAAAAATCACGGAAATATAAAACACAAATCAAGACAAACCCTACATTTGAAACAACTTTTCCGAAAAATGCAAAAAAGTGAGTAAAAGGCTAATTCAAAGATTTGACAGAGAAACTACAATAGTCATATGGACGAGGCGGCACATTGAATTTGAATTCCATAACCAACTTGATGAACAGCCATTTTTGAACACATTGTATTAACTCAAATTACTTAATGTCACACGTATATAAACAAACATTATTTCCTCCAAAGTGTCACACTAATTAGGCCTAAAGATATGCTTTAGGGCCTCATAACTTATCGGAGCAGGTGTGAACAATTTACACTAACCTAACCTTTTAGACCTAACATCCAGGACGTGGTATCTCAGGACATCTTCGATAATGTATTAAGTTCCACAACTGTAATTGTAAACAATAATGTTTTTGTCAGTCCCGATAATATAAAATTCCAAAAGTTATTGGTGCCTTTTTTAACATGCAATATTTATTAATAAATTAATTAAATTCAGTTTTTGTATTATATTTGGTATAGGTATAACATAAAAGAGTTGCACACTCTGTTTAATTGAAATTTAAATAATTCAAATACTATTTAGTTTATCATATTGAACAAATGGCTAGAAATATGATTCACTAACAGTTTACAATAAATCTTTCATTCAAAGCTTTTGCTTTTGCATTACTTTTGTAATGACGAAATTTATTCGTTTATAATTTTGGTTTAATAAGAAATTAAGGTGTGTAACTGAAATTTTAATTTAAGTTTACAATCTACACAAACAAAAAATAAAACCCCACTTAATTCTTGAAATAAATTTATAATTTAGTGGCAAAGCTTTTAAATGGTGTGGGCGGCATAAAACTCACAAATTTTTTTTACGCTTCAAGTATACAATCCAACCTACGCAATCTCAGTTTTATTAAAATTCAAAAACAGAATTCTTATTGAATTTTATACAAAATCACGTAACACATTTAAAGCTGTTTATGTTGAACAAAAGCTCTCTCTGTGTGGAGGTGTAGTTTTTTGTTAACTGGTAATAATTAACAACATCAAAGCAAATATGATAAATCCGTAAGCACTTTGTATAACATAGAAAAGACAAATCTGTTTAAATTTGACATGTTTTTAAATTTGTCCAAAATAAAATTGAATATTAACCGAGGTAATAGAGATGTATTTATCTTTTACTACATTTAGCTTATTTTCCCCAAGAGTGTAATAAAGTTTTGTTGGGGTCGCAGGTTTATTACGTCGTCTGTTAGTTATTTGAATAATTATTGCTATTACCACGAAAAATCCTCTACATTTTGTGCCAAATTTCTACAAAAATTTTATAACCATTTATCACTTAACCTAAAATAAAATCAGGAAAATCAAAAGAGAAATGACGCATTTGCGTTTCCCCAAATAATGATTTAAGCTGTTTTTCTTGCATTAAAAATTTAACGACGTTGCCGTAACACGATTTGGGCCTGTTATACACGTAATTCAGAAATTGCGTGCAAGTGTGTTGTTGTTCAAACAGAGATGGAAAAGCGAACCTGAGCAAAAAATTAAACTTGAGTAATATTCCTCACGTAAATGACATAAAGAACTGAACAATGTGTTCTTGTAATTTACAGTTTTTAATTAATCTCTGACTTGATGCTGCTAAATCAGATATCTAACAAGCTTGTTGTAATAACTACGTTATTTGTGAAGCGGTCTTGTTAAGATTACAAGGTCTGAAATCATCCCTTTCTGTCTACCTTACTTGAAACAACTGAATTATGAAAAGAGGAAAAAGGAAGCGAAATGAATAATTAAATTTTTATGACAAATGATATCGGCTGAAGCAATAAAAATATTCCGCGTTATGAATAGTAAGACGCTTCATGTGGACAAGAAATGGGAGTGCTATTGACCGCTCCAGAGGCGCGTATAATAAGAGAGATTTTTTTAAAGAAAAAAACCTGAGACCAAATCTAGAAGTTTGTAATGAACTGCTGTATAAAGCAGAATCAAGTAAATTCCATTTTCATATTTTGCACAATTGCAGCAGATTAGGGTACAGCTTGTTTCAAATGAAACGTTGGTTTCTTTGTAACCACATAATATTGCTGTTCACATCAAAACGAAATGAATAGACAACCATCCATGCAGGAGTAATGTTGTTACAAACTTGTTGAGTCCCGTCTTCTTCGAGAGATTTGACAAAATGCGAGTTTAAGAAGTATGGCGTTTTTACATGACGTGCTTTGTTGAGTTCTGTTAATACTCATCAGACTTATTACTCCACTCCTAATAAAAACAGGCATTTGCTGCTTAACATGGACTCCGGGATGCTGGGAGATTATTAGGTTATTTTTTGCTGAGCTCCAACAATGCAGGTCAACTGTCAACGGCAACGGTTTTTAAAAATTTAATTATTGTACGAAAAATTTACAAGCGGTGCTCTATAATTTGTACAAAAATTACACTAACGGACAGGATTTATTAATTTTTGCGTTTCAGTTACCGTAATTATCGGATCTCGTCACTTTGACAGCTTTTTTATTTATGCCAGACTGATAATGTAACAAAAAACTGTTTGTGTAGCTTTGAGGTAAACATGACTTACATCCCAAAGAAGCTCAAATGACATGTTGCTCTTAATTAATTCTCGCTGAAAGCCGTCGAAAAAATTGATGGGTTCACTAAACCTAAAGAATAGTACACAATAAACTTAGCACTTTAGAAAAAGTTTTGCTCTTTTGTTGATTTGATTAACTTGTAGTGCTGAGAATGGTAAGAATCAAAGACAATCAAAACGTGCGTTTTCTTCTACACACGCACACACGAGACTTGCATCGAAATTTAATTAAAACTGTTCGACGTGTAATGCTGTTTTACTCTTTCAGCTACCTTTATCTGAATGCATTTACGTGTAAATGCACTACGGAACACATCAGCATATTGTAGCTGTTAAATTTTGATAGATAATAATTTGCATGCAAATTAAAAGGCGGAAAAATGGTGAATGCGCCGGGATACAAATTAATTTGTTTGAAATGTTATTAAATAAAACAATTGTAGCATAAATTTACATTTTTTATTTTTAGTTATTATCGTCCCATAAACGTATTAGCTGTTTCAAAACTATAAAAACGCCAACGTCGCATTTTCTCTTAAAATTAGCTGTTATAAATTATTCATGCACTTCAAAAAAATAATAGCTAATGTAATTTAAACTCTCAATGAGAGATCTAATCATTAATAACTATTTTAAATTTTTATCAATCTTATTTAAAAAAATAATTCAGTAAAATGCGACGTTGGCGTTTTTATAGTTTTGAAACAGCTAATATGTTTGTTGCTTTATTTATTTCTTGTTTCAGTAAACATGAGAAGAATGGAATAGAATTGTTTCTAAATTTTATTTTAATTCTGTAATTCTACAAAATATCTAGACAGATTTTCAATTATTTTAAAATAAATGTCACATAAAAGTGGATGCTTTACATTTTCTCTACGAAACCCTATACATGTCACCGTTATTGTGTAACAAGAGACTACGACATAAAAACCTTACAACGACGTATATTTCGTAACATGCCTTCAGTTGCTTTATTGTTACATTCCTTAAAAAGTTTTTATCAAAGCGCGTTTAAAAAGTTACACGTTAACTTTATGATACAAGGGAAACATATCACGTTGTATCAATAAGAAAAATCCCAATATTAAACTATTGACCTGTTCTCTAGTAAAACTTCCAAAGTTTTCCTGATTTCGTTCGAATGTATTTTTAACCACTTTGGTAATGTGCACCACTTAGCTAAGGAAACAAAAACATTTATCTAATGACCTTAGTGGCCTCAAATGGGGAAAACTTTACGTATTTCTGGATCGATAGTGCACGTCTTTTTAACAATGTGTTACGATTTTAATTAGTAAAATGCAAACGTCTAGAGGGATTATTACAAATACCGAAATAACGGTCGACAGATTTCAGTAATAATTAGTCTTGGGTGGCGAAGCTGAGATTGATGTAATGTCCGATAATTTCAGCAGTGTGGGATTTACGCGGCGAATATTCCCCGAAAATGAAACCTTAACTAAAATCCTTCGCTAGGACTGCAGATATGATACGCGATTTTAAATTCAATTTCAGGCAAAATTCGTTTTAACTTGAAAATAAATTGCCATAAAGTGGTAAATTTGCAGATTACACAAAAAAGAAGTTTTAACGAATTTAGTTCTCGTTTCATTTTTCGCAAAAATTGTTATAAACTGAACCAAACACGTTACCAATAAAAGCAAGACGATTTACTGTGAACATATTGGATTAAGTCTTGTTGCGTCTAAGTTTTGCAAGTCGGGTGCTTACAGATACATAAAAAACTACTTTAAAACCTTTTGCAATTTTCTTCCAAAGTGAGCTCAAGAGTTTAAGTTTTTATTAAGAAGTAAATTACTTGGCGACAGTGGCGTTGCTTTAAAACTTCTCCAATCGCTTAAAAATAAATCGATAGACGGTATAATTGGAAACATGTTTATTAACTGTGATTTTATTTAATTGGACCAATTGAGTGGCTGGTCTGAGTGCTTTAAATTAATTTGCGGTCAATTTATTTGCACATTCCTGAAAATTTTAATGAAACTGAAAACAACAGGTCACTGTTCCGGTGCTAATGGATAAATCCTGTTACCCAACGCTGGAGATTTAAGAGCAATCCTGAGGTAATTTTCCGGCGAATTCGCGTAATTATGTGCCGCAGCTTTCGTGTCTTGAAATATTGCTGCGACCTAACACAATCAAATCAACGAAAAATTTTCAAGATTGTGCCGATAACCCTTCACTGTTTCCAATTAACTCCCTTTCCTTCCCGCCCTTATTTTATGTGAAATTTGAGGCGTTTTAATTAGTTTCCAGTCATCCAGAATGTACAACACAAATATTTGAGTGGGCCCTTACCGACCAAAAATTAATTTCTGGTTTGAATAAAACTTGCTGAGGATCGTTATCCGACTCCAATTTAAAAATTGCCAATTTAAAAATTTGTTTAAAAGACACAACCCTCAATTTAATTATCTGTACTCTAAGGGCCGAGTTTCTTTACTGAAACAAGCCTCTGAAAAATGAGCATATAATTTTAGAAAACCTTCAATGAGGTGACGCCGCTAACTAGCAACTACTCATGCGACTATGAATACTCCATTCTGCAGCTTTTGTAATGCTTCAGGAACATTAAAGCACACATAGTCCCCATTAAAAGTTTTAAAAGAATTTTTTACTTTGGAATAAAATATTAATTTTTAATCTTGCCGAAGCGTGGAACAAAGACGAAAAATAAAATAGCAGTACAACAAAAAGCTTTTTCGAGCATTTTTAATTCAATTATAACTCATCTGAGTAACAATGGGAGAAACTTGACCAGGCGCAGCTACAAAAATTGCGAATGGTCACTGGAGGGACAATGCTAACAACAAAATGTGAACTTTTTATTATGCTGACGTGTGCATTACTTAAAAAAATTGGTAAATTTTCAAACCTGCTTAAATTTTGAGAGAGCGTGATAAATTAGTTTTAGCAGTTGATGTGGCTTTTCGTGTCACATAGATTACCCTACTTTAGCCAACAAAGTGAGCTAAAACTAGCTATAGTTTTCAGTGGTTTTGCTAGTTTCAAAGTTTTAATGCCGGAGTTTTCTCTCACAATTAAATGTACTCACACATTCAAATTTAGTATATTTTGTTTATTTATTCTCAAATAACGACACAAATATGTTTTGCTGTTGTATACATACGTCCACGTTGACAAATTTATATTACCACAATATTCAAATGTAGGGCAAAATTTTGTGAATAAATACTTGCATATTTTATTAACTGAATTTTAGTGTTTATTTTGTTGATTTAGTACCACATTAAATATTCACGTTTCATTTTTGGTGTAAACAATGTAATGCTCACGTAATAGTTAAATCAAATTCAACTAAAAAATGTAGAGTATTCAATTTCACATTTGCTATCTGAAGCAAATCATTGGCTGAACTCTCGATTGGAAAATACATTGTTAGCTTCTTAGTGGAAGGCTATTTCTTACTTTCTTAAGACTTCAAAGACTATAAAACTACAATTCGACTTATATAAGATCTTAGCTGTTTTCCAACTAATAGGTCGTATACGTCCCTGGAAAAATTTACTATGTTATTAATTGAAGGGTAATAAAATTAAATTGAAATATATAGTTTACTTAAGGCACTAAAGGTTTATGGTCACTACTGTTTAAATAACAAGTGTTCAATATTGGTTCTGGTCACATCGCCTATGTGTGGCAATTGTCACAAAAAACGTATGTCTCGGAAACAATGACACATGACAGCTGTCACACGTTCAACTGAGATAACGCTTGCAGAGTAAATTCTTGAACGTCTGCATACAATTATCATGATTTGCAATGTGATTTTTATCAAAAACTCCTAAATGCAAAAATAAGGCAGTTGATAGCAAACCATATGAACTTATCACGCAACCTACGTTCATGCTAGAAAGAGAAAACCACAGCAAACCATGACCAGAACCAATATTGAACACATGTTATTTAGTAGCAAACAACACATTATAACACAATAATATCGCTGTTAAATTATTTAGTAAGCCGGATCACAATAAACAAATTAGAGGTATCTGTTTATTGTAGTGACTGTTACTCACATGTCAGTAGTCTTCATTCATTATATTGTAAATTTCAAAACTATAAAAACGCCAACGTCGCATTTTCCCTCAAAATTAGCTATTATAAATTATTCATGCACTTCAGAAAAATAATAGCTAATGTAATTTATACTTTCAATGAGAGATCTAATCATTAATAACTATTTTACAATTTTATCAATCTTATTTAAAAAAAATAATTCGGTAAAATGCGACGTTGGCGTTTTTATAGTTTTGAAACAGCTAATACACTCGTTGATAGATTAATAATGACACTAATGGCGTGAAGCAAACAAAGCACGCTTTTATATTCTCGTATTAAAATGAAAATCTCTAGCCATTCCTGCAACATACTTATTGCTTTAGACCATATTTGCGTAGGTTTACGGACACTAAAACTTTATACTTGCACAGATAGGAGTCATAAGCTAATTAGATTTGACTGTGGTAATATTTACAAGTGGAGTAGCACCAATTAATACGCAAGCCTTTTCTTTAAAAAAAATTATCAAAAATGAAGAACAGAAGTGACAGCAGCAAATTTAATATTCTTCCGTTCTTGTACTTAACCGTCTTAAGCGTATACGTCAGTTACTCTTTTTCTTTTTAAATGCATTATGCTGTGTTTGTCTGGTGTACTCTTACCCGAGGTGTCTCCAAAGTGGCCGGTTGTTGAGCGAAAGTTAGAAAAAAGGATGAAAGAAAAGAAATATAAAATTTATGATAGACCTTTTTGACTCGTGACTCCATAAGCATGGAAATGGTGGAAGAACTCAATTGAGAATTTTTGTGTCACACAATGTGTTAATTATTTAAGTTTAAGCTTGCCGTCCTAAAACTTTCTGCAATATCTGCTGAGTGCATAAATGAACAAAGTACACTCTCTACCCGGATTTTTTGTGGTTAATTCTCGTAATTACGGTTTGATTTGAGCTAAACATGTATTTAGTAAAAACCACCACTAATTTCATAATTAACCTGCGGCTGTTTTTCGGATTTACGTGCAAATAAATGCCCTTTGGTAAAATTTAAACTGGCACATATATTTTGTAGTCATTTCCGTATGGGTTTAAAGTAGGTCATCCCGACATAATATTCCCAATACTTTAGCACAGAGTGATAAATGACGAATGAAAAACTCTTCCAGTTTTTTAAATTTCGTGATGGTGGATGCTTTCAGATCAATAATAGTTAATGAATAGCTAAAGCAATACATCACACATTCTCGTGATAATAATAGCAATAATGAAAGTGATTTCTTCCTTGATACTCATCAGGGTAATTGACCTGACAGCAATAATTTAATACTGCACCTACCAATTAATTAGTTTCTCGCAATTTAGCTCAAGTATATGATCAATGTTTCACGATTATCAAACTCTGTATAATAATGATTTGAAAATGCGTTACCTATAGTAAAGTTGTGTTTAATGTTGGGTTGCAGAATTATTAATTTGTTGATCTATCGGCACTTCTCCTTTAATCGGGAACAATTTATAGTTTGTTTAGCAACTGCAGTGAGTCATAAACTGTATCGTTTACAAAACCAGAGTTTTGAAGAAATTGTGGGTCCATAATTATCACACAGATGCATAGATTAAGATATGCACCAAGGTAGCATATTACACATATTTATTACAACCTGTTGTTGTAACTTTTCATGTAACTATGTGTACACAGGGCGAATGATTTGCATACCCTTTTGTATGTCATGCAATGGCTTTATCAAGAATTGCTGCGTTTCTGTTAAAGTCAATTTTTACATAAAATTGCAAATTAACAAAAATATTCAATTACGAGTAGTGAAAATACACACTTAGAATGCATACATAGTTTTTTATTCTTCTTTTTGGCTGATCGTTTGGATGCCTATTTTAGAAATAAATTCTTGTTTGTAATAATGGTTCATGAATGTTGGATGTTCGGTTTGTTGCTTGGATTGATTCAGTTTGGGAGAAGCAAAAAATGTGGGAATTGGGGCAATAGCGTAGGTGTTTTTTTCTAATCTGAAACAAAAACATTAATCGACAGAAGTGCACCAATTTGAGAGTGTGACTGGGAAGTTTCACGCTTTGGGAATTATTCAATCAGGCACGAGTAGAATATAAATATTTAATAGTCCTCTAAGGTAATTATCACGTTTGCACAAAAAGCGATCCATTTCTAGTTTTTTGAATTGGTCGTTTTGTGACGAGCGTTGCTTTTATTTAGCTCTCACAAATTATGGGGCAGCAATAGTGAAAACGGGCATAAAACAGAAGCTGATGTCGTCTGTAAGTAGTTCCTTGAGTAGAGCAAGAATAAAACGAAACTTCCCAGTAAAGATTCATTGTAGGTCGTGTAAAAGAAAAGTCGTGTAGCTTTGTGTGAGCTATTGCGTTAAACCTAAGAATTTTTATCGACGGGCCACATCTACGCATAGATCCCGAAAGGAGATTTTTGTGTAAGTGTTTCACAAGTTTTCACGTCTTGCTTTTTTTGAAAAATTATCCATCCGAACTAATCTCGAATGTGATGGTAAATCTTTTAATCAATATTCTTTGAAGCTTAAAGTTTGTCGTAGCTACTCCCCGGAGTGCATTATTCAAGATGTAAGCTCCTTAAATGAAATACTGCTTGACAGTAGTCGCGCAAATGGTAAGTTATAATCCCTTTAAGTTGTAGGTCTCAATTAGACATCAAGGAGTCATGTGATACGTCCAGTTAACTATGCAGCGCCATACAACTCCAGAACTTGTAAATTATTGATCATGACGAAATTTCGCTCTCGGACAAGCAGTCATATTAATTAGGAGAGATCCTTTCGGGGTCAGGACAGCCCATTTTGGTATCGCCGTTTTGCAATATCGACCAGATTTGTGTTTAAACATGTTAATATAAACTTTGTTAGTGACTTGCTGGAGATCATGTGACCTAGACTTGATTTTATCGCCTTGTTACAGAACTCTATTAAAGCAAGAGTTGGCGTGCGTTATGGAAAAACTTCACAACTTATTTAACAAGATCTAAGACTCGCGCACCGGTTACGTTTAACACGCTTAGACCATTGTAACCGCTACAAAGCAACCAATATGCTTAGACAGCGACATGATGGATAATCAGGGCTTGGGTGAGCCATATTTCTTGCGCCCTACGTATACAAGGATTACGGCAAAAACCAAATTGCCATACTTTTGCGGCTTTAACAAAGTTTAATGCCACAGGAATGAGCAACTCAAAAACAAAACATCTATAAATTCTAGTAGTATCTCAAGCGAAATTTTGGCCTCGCAAAGTTACCTAAAAAAATTATTATTTACATATCATGTTTTAATAATTTAAAATTCATGTTATATGACAAAAATACGTATTTGAATACCTATTTGAAGTAGCCGCAGTCGAGAGTAATATTACAAAATGTAAAGGGAAAGTCTATTTTTAAAAACAATTAAGATCTTTATTGAATTTTTTTAATATGTACTTATAAGAGAGGATATGCAGCAGGGGGACCATTATTTTGAGTAAAAAACAAGTTGTATTTAAATTTAAGGATTTAGCGATTAACAAGCAGAATACGCTGTTGAATAACTTAGGAGTTGGGGGTTGGGTTATATCATTTTGCCAAAATATTAACCAAAAAATTTTAATTAGAGCTGAATAATTAACAACGTTACTTGTGACTTGCGGCGTTTTTATGTATAATAAAGTTCTTAGCTATTAATTAGAGTTAGTAACTGCAGAAATCTTGTATAAAATCACTGTCTAAGAGTGATAATAAAATCGCATTAATTTTCTGCTAAAGCTCCACTTCTCTTTATTTTTGCATTTTCCAAATCACACTTACAAATAAATAGTCGTTCATATTTAATTCCCCTCAAGCCTCTCTAACTTTTGTTCATTGTCAAGTCGTATTACTCTTATCAGATTTTCCCCCGGCTTGGCGCACTTTATCGTCCACCACTTCATAAATGTTGCTGAAGGCCAGTTCAGATTGATGCTCATAAATTCATAGAAAACACTGAAATCATGTTACGTTACCATCACTGCGAATACTGCAAACGTGAGTTGAAATTTATTCCCTACTTTTATGGCTGCTTGCATCAGAATGCATTATGTCTATATTTATATTCCTTCTATTGAATGTTGAATTTTATCTTCATATCGCCTTTCTTGAGACGCCTTTGCCCATTATGTACATTATATTTTACAACCTTTGAGCAACAAGATCCGATTTCATTTTTTAATTAAAACAATATTAAATTTCTTTGGTACACTTTTGCTTGAATTTCTTGAAATGTTTCCAAACAAAATCGTTCCGGTAAGTTATGAAAATGAAGTTACATTAAAGCCAAGCGATGTGACAAATATAACTAGTTATTTCCCGTAGATTTTACACAAGTTTGAAACTTCCTCGGAAATGAATCTTAATAATCTCGGATTTGCAGTAAAAAACCATGTGAAAAACAGGGATGAAATGTTTTTTCAACTTTAACGTAGATTTAATAGTGAACCTAAAGTTCCGAGACTCGACGAACTATAAGCTCATTATTTTGGCCGGCAGCATCTTGATAATTTATGAAAACACTTATTGAACTTTCAAACTATCTGAAGCGTTAGAAAATAATGAATGTTATAACGAGGTATTGGATCCTTAACTTTTCTATGCAACTTCTAACTGTCCACCTTCCTATGTTTTAACGACGTGTAGCTTCACCAAGTGGCAACATAATTGACTAAAAAATGCGTTAGTGAATTAGGAGCAATTTTTGTCGCTATTTGACATGCATGTGGTTGCGTTTAACAGAGTTCACGTCAAGAATGGGAAACGCCAGTGTGCTTTTGTGCTTTGGTGAAATTGTAATTCGGTTCGTCGGCAATGTAGACGTCAAAACTGGCTGTAATTTGTTTGGAATGATTACGTTATAAAGCAGTCGCAGAAAAGCTGCAGCCTGCACCGACGTCTACGACCAAAACAAACTTTGATGTGCTTGCTGACACCAGAACTTCTCCAGTTTTCTTAATCTAATTAACGTTTATCCTAATTGTACCCTTAATCATCTCTTTAATTAAGTCGCAACGTATCGCGTCGCGCCGGAAGAATGTCCGATAATTGGCAAAAGCCAGATTTCATATTTTATGCAGGTATGAATCCTGGCAAAGTTTGCGGTAATCCTGAAAACAAAGGGTTCGGCAGTGTGCCAGATCGATCGCGGGAAGCATACCGAATAGTTTCAACTCACGACTCAGTTGACCGCTTTTTATTTGTTGCAGTGCCGCCGACTGGTGTCCAAGTGACTGATGACTTCAACCAAGTGAAAAATGGCATCACTACGGCCTACGCTGAAGGGGCCAGTTTAACACTCACTTGCACCGCCACTGGGGGCAAACCCCTCGCCAAAGTAAGCCCCAAAAGCCCACATTTTTCACGCACAAAGGAAAAAATAAACAAGCTCCATTTATTTGTTTATTTCTTCAATATATTGTACTTTCTCCAGTTTTTTATTTTAGAATTGAACGAAAATTCGGTTCCTGACAAACCTCATAATTTTTTATTTGAGTAAATAAATCACGATTAGATCGTGTTAACTCCCTTTTAGGTTTCGTGGTGGCGTGATGGAGAGCTAGTGACAGACGAGTCCCAGTTCTTCCCCGACAGAAGGAAATCGCAAAGTGTGCTGAAAATTGACAAGCTCACGAGATCCCACTTGCTTGCAATCTACAGTTGTGAAGTCAGCAATAGTAGACTACAGCCCCCTCTCGTAGTCAGAGTCGCTATAGACATGTACCTGAGACCACTTGAGGTCACATTACTGGGAAATAACCCCGAATTTAGTGCGGGAAAACGATATAATATTACATGCAGGTGTAGAGGGTCGAGACCGCCCGCAATCATCACCTGGTGGAAGGTAAGGACAGCATTTTTAATCAAATTTTCCAGGAAATATTTCTCCCGGTTATATTTACATGAAGTGCAATAACGCCTGATTTGATTTCCACTGAATTGTTGTCTGTGAGAATATTAACGAAATATTAGAGAAGGGGTTTAAGAAGTAATATTTATAAAGGTGACGCTTCTGAACATTTTTCTAGTTTGAGTCTCAAGAAGCATACCTAAGTAAAAAAAGTAAAATTTTATTTTTCTTAATTTGTTACTTTCTGATAAATTTAAGTTCATACTTTAATTCCAACGTGACATTGTTACCTTAGTCTCCCTTCAATTAGACCTTTTTGTTAGTTATTGCGATGTGAAGAGGGATGAACTATAATTTAATGGAGATAATCGTTCAAGACAGGACATTTTTCAAACTTAAAAAATTGCATATTTTTAACCTGTTTCACTATTAAAAAGAATAAAGATCACGATAATTAAATGTGCTTCCTGCTGAAGCGAGATGTAAATTTGACAACAGTCGAGATGGGAGGGATATAAGAATTACACATTCAGTTGATTGCTATCGATTCTTGCCCTTTACATTTAGTGTTCCAAACAGATTATGAATTGCTTTTCGAGCCGACGATTGCGTAATTTATGCACACAGAGAATTCTCAATTTTTTTATTTGTGCTGGGAAAAAATTCCAACAAAAAGTTATGTTGGCACAGTTACAGCAGCGACGGAATTATTAAAGTTGGGAGCTTTCGTGCTTGAATTATTTATTCACTGTAATAAAGTCAAACGTGAATGGACGCAAATTCAAATCGGATCACTACAAAATTCACGAATATGTCTTAAATAATCCGTGAAATTCTAGCGCAATCTTCAGGCTTTACGCTGAAGGGAGATCTCGAAGGCAGATGCGCTTTACAGCGCATTTAATACACAAAAACAATCACATTGTTAAAAATTCGAAACGGGAGAGTATTACCAGTTTAGTTTTTTGGAGTAGTTTTAATAAATTCCTGCCATGTAATTTCCTCTCACAACGTAAAAACGTATCAAGTTTTCAGCTCCTTTAATGTTTTATAATCCTTTGTTCCAAAATATTGGCAAGATTGTAACTTGAATCTATATTGTCAATTTTATTACATGTAAAACTTTTTCATGCTAATAAACATAAAAGGTAGTCTTTCTTCTTGTTGCTTCAGCCACAGCTATTGTCTATTACTCTTGCAGCTAGCGACTTCATGTGTCATTACTTGTTCACGTTCAATGCAGTGTGTATTTTATGTCGTGAAAGAGACATAACTGCTGTTGACTTTCAAAATAAATAACATGTAAAACACAATAATATGTTTGGTGTTGTTTTTAACAGTTTTCCAGGCACAAACATATTTATATTGTAAACACTTTCAACCATTTTCAGCGCTAAAAGTTTGTTAGAGAAGATACTAACTTAAGATTCTTGATTTATTCAGGGAATAATACAGACTTTAGTTTCACCTGTAAAGGTTTCTTTTAGAATCTACAACTTTTACGAATTCCAGATTCATTTATTTTTAACTTCATTTCAACATCTGACGTCTACCTTAACTTTCCCAAGCTTTGATATTCAAAACTTCCTTAACTTCTCTTTTAGGAAAAATTCAATCAATGATGTAACGATTCAATAAATATTTTGGAAAAAACCCGATCGAATGTTTTTAACGTTAAAAATTAACAAAAAGCAACATTCCTGCTAAATCCTGCTAGAGCAAAATATTGAAAAAAGTGAATAAAGAGAAAGTTTTATAATCAAACTTTGTTCCCTAGTCTCTTTGGGCTGCCACCAATAATATTTTTGTCATTTTGCAGATAAAATCTTTAAAGGAGTTGTTACACAGTGTGGATACGAAACAAAGAAAACTTTCCATCAACTTGAAGAAAATTTTTGCTCAATACATTCAATCTGAGCTTTCATAATAAATAGAGAGAAGCTGGCTGAGCCACAAAGTTACTAATAACAAAATTCAACAAAATTAAAAATTAAATTCCTAAGTTTCGAAATTGTTTAGTTTAGCGAAAGTTTCTTTCTTGTATCTTGTTCTTTAAAACTACTTGTTGCGTACATTAACTATTACCCTCTTAAGTACAAAACACAATTCTAAACCCTCACTGACCTAGTGAGGCTTTAAACAGGTTCAAAAGCCGGGTGTTAATTAAAAAAGTCTTAATCTGGTCCCCAAGTGAGCATCAGTATGCGTATCTCCGGTCAAACCTAATCCTAGTCTCTTGGGAAACCCGCCATGTTTAAATTTTTTGCCAGAATTATTCTCTGAGCAGTTAATAAAAAAGGCAACGCAATATACCGAAGGACAAAGCTATCGATTTTCCAATCTAATTCCTGAAAAGAATCCAATCTCAAAAAGTGTCTGCCCGTATACAGACATCATCATCTTGTGTCTAAACGCCTTCACTTTTTCATATTATGACAAAATGCTTGCCTCAAGCAGATGATAAATGAAGTGCATCGTCAAAACTCGCAGATTTTTTCCTCGTTATGCAATGGATCTGCAAGGACAACCATTAATTGTTCGTCATGTATCACAAACATATTTTGCATATTGATAACGCAGGAGCAGTGAGATGATTGGTTTAATATATTGCCAATCTAACATCAAACTGCCAATCGTGCATGACATCGATGCGCTGCTCAACACCTGAACAAGCTCTATATTACGATTCCGGGTCTCCAAATACGAAGATAATCCGGACGTGTTTTTAATTTTGAAATAGCGTTTTGACACGTCATTAGACCGGATGTTTGCATTCGTTTCCAGTTTTGAATGTATCAAGTGGATAGACAAATTTGTAGACATCAACTCAAACGAAAAAAATAAAACAATCCTTCATGTCTGTTATTTAAGACAAATGCGCTCGAAGTTTCCTTCCTAAAGCTCCCAATCCTTTTTACTTTTAACATGACGCTTTGTGTTACCCGATAAGTTATTTTCTTTATTTGCTAACGGCTTTTCTCCTATTACGCTCATTTTCTTTTTATTCGATCTACAAACTGATTAGTATCAGGTTCTAGAATTGAAAGAAAGAAAGTAATAAGAAAAAATATCTCAAAGGTAATTAAAACTTATCAAAACTGACTGAAAGTAATTCGAAATGCTAATAAGTGTTGTTGATACTGGTAATTAGCGTTTACTCACAGCGACGAAATTTAACAATACGTTGAGTCCCGAAATTAGTCAAAGGATAAAACGCAGTTGAAAAATAAACAAATTAAATCTAAAGGTGCTTACAGCAAAAGAAATACACAAACTCGTTAGCTTGTTTGAATTTCTGCTAACATTTAATGTAACGTGAAAGAATTTATTTAACGTTTCACGTCTGAGAAAAATTATGCTTGCGCTTTAAAAATTATATTTATCTCCAATTACAAACAAAAAACCGATTTAGTCGAGTTTGAACACGCAAAAAACGACTACATTAAACCCGGCCATTGGGGTGTTATAAAATCTCTTACAAAAAAGGGCGTGTGCTGAAATCTATGCTTAGCGAATGGTAGTATTATTAGAGAGCAAACGCGTCAGTTATTTTTTTAATATAATGAAAGTTAAAGAGGCTTTGGAGCAGAACTTTGGTCCTTCAAATAATGGTCTCTGTGTTATTAAAAAAACTTCTACAATTTGCTTTACTTTTGAAAGTCTCGTTTTCGCCAAATACTCAACACTTCCGAGGGAATTTTATAGGTTGGGGTGTGATCAAAAGAGCATTAGTATGGTTTTGAACGCTTAACTTAACGTGTAAATAAATCAGAATGTAATTAATTTAAAATGAATCCACTTTGCGCAATTTTCATTTTATTTTATTAATCATTTCTGACACTCGTTATTGCTGAGGAAGTATAGAATTAGTGACTTTAATTAATATTAAATTCTCTTTACGTTTAAAATTCACAAAGAGATTTTCTTCCTTTCATATTGCGCAATGTACAAGTGCCATGTAATTAAAACCATTGCGTGTTATAAGTGAAAGTTGCATTGCGCATTAACATAAAACTTTTAGATAAAGTTAACACAATTGGTTAAGTAAATTTTCAATAAATAAAGTATTTCCACAGTGCTTAAATTAACTACGGAAAAATTGTTTAATGAACATCTTTAGTTTCAAATAAAATGAAAATGTCTAGTGCTATGTCATGTTTTGCTCGAGGTACTTACTTAAATGAACTAACTACCTACCTGAAGGTTGAATTATTTAGGTGAAAAGTTTTTTGTGCATGCTCTTGTGGTTTCAGTCTTAATTAAGACGAGAATTTGAAAATGATTTATGTCGGCATTAGGTTATGAGGTAATGAAATAGGGGCGATGCTTTATTTAATTATAAAATGAAAATAAAATTCTAGTTGTTTATGATTTTTATAGTTCTACTATTTTAAATATTAAAATTTAAACGTTCATATTGCTGTTGAAATGTTTGAAATCACATATTTTTACACACTTGAGTGTAATCAATCATGCGACAGACACGAGTGTACTGTGTTAAACCGACCGATGTGAAATTTATCGAATACAAAATATTTAATTGGAGATTGATTATGTTGGCGTCGATATTTGAAGTAGCTGTTTCATAACGCACAAAAAGTATTGTTCTCAGAATCACTCCTAAATGAAATTTAAAAACCGTTTTGTATGTAAAATTGAATATCCATCACATTTCCGACAATTTCTAAACAACTAGGGCAATTTACACGAAGCAACCCTTTGAATAGGTTGTCAAATACATCATCCACGCCTCGATGCGAATCAAATTATGTCGTTCGGGAAAAATCGAGGCATGTTATCACGATCCCAACGTGAAAGCGAGCTTAAGCTCGAAGGCGATTTATGTTCTGTGGCAAGTCGTCATTTGAAAAAGTGTCATATTTTAAAAATTCAATGTAAGTTTAGGTTCCGATCGGTGTCGAATACAAATACTCCTCGTGAAAGAGACGTCATTAGAAAGCCATCGGTATCGCATATGCGGTCCGACACTATCGCTAAAAGATGACGGTGATTCTGACGATTTTTCCTGCACGTCCTGTGAACATATTTTACCGAATCTAATTCGAATTTGACGTTATTGCTAAAGTGGCTTACAGCTACCAGCTGGGTTGAGCAAACGTAAATCTCGGAGACTTAGGATACGAGATAGTTTTAGACAAGCACGCGATTGCCCAATACCCGGAACAGAGATAATTTCAATATTATTCGCTAGTTATGTTAGCTGCACATATATAAGACACCCTAAGCTAAGGCATAAAAAGCATCTAAATACCTACCGTAATACGAACTTAAAATTAGCCCGGCGCATCCACCATTTGCCAGCATACTCGGATATCTACTTATTTTAACAGTATACTAATTTAAATTCATTTACGATTGTCAAATAATTTATTTATATAAGTAACGCAATATGTATTATTTTATGGCTTGGAACTGTGAAGAAAACCATATAATTTGAAACATTTTGCTCATTTTATAAAATAAAAAAGAAATTAAATTACTTTGGCCGGCGCCTTCACAACGTATTACTGATGAAAATTAATACGTTTCACTACATGCACATATAATCTTAACATTTATTTTAATACGCATATGCACCCCACAATCCGCCTCCTCAGTGGCAACATTTCTCGGCTCTTAAAAGTATCGCCGATCGGAGTTTTTGGGTAATATATTATGTGAAGGGATTTCTATTAAATTAATTTCGTTTGAGATTTGGGCTGTTCTGTTGAGCGCAAAACTGGAGAATAGAGCACAAAAACGTCGAGATAATGAATTGATTTGATTTTTCGATAGAATCCGTCTGTTTTGTCTCAGCACGG
Organism: Tribolium freemani; assembly: GCA_939628115.1. Classification (NCBI taxonomy): domain Eukaryota; kingdom Metazoa; phylum Arthropoda; class Insecta; order Coleoptera; family Tenebrionidae; genus Tribolium; species Tribolium freemani. The sequence continues at coordinate 12,857,169 of OW626789.1, forward strand.
TTTTCAGTAAAAAGAAGTCACACAAAAAGGGATGAGATAGGTATCGATTAACTGCTTTCCTGTAGGTACAGAATTTTTCCGTTTCTTGGTGACCCAAACATTCCCGCAAATGGCTCAAATACTACATAAATTTCGAGCAAATTTCATATTGCACCATGATCAAGTCGGTAACGTGCAAAAACAATAAAGGACCAGTAATTAATATAAAGCAGAAGGGCAAAAACGGAAGCTCCAGAACGGATGATGATTTGTACAAATGTTGCCTAATTCCGAGCGGCTCTAATGGACTCACACGCTACGTTTTAAATAAATTAAATGAGGAAGTGTGCGCATGTGACGGGAACCGATCAGAGACAGCCAAACTTTTAACAAATTACCTCAGCGAAATTGAAACATCAGAAATATACGAATTTATGACTGGTTTTAACCAAATACTTTGGAATAGTGGCTAGAGTTACTCCCACAAACTAAACAAGAAAATTTTAGGAAACTTCAAAAAAGATAGTTTTTTTAATCTCAAATCAAAATAAATTAATACATGCTTTTTATTACCAAACTTACGAGACACTGCAAACAAGTTTACTAGTTTGTAGACGATACAAGATATAAAACAAGACCGAAAAAGCTTAATCCCCAATTAAAACTAATGGTGTTTATCAAATGAGCGAACTCTATTAATTCTAGACTTTACTTAATTTAATTTATAGTCACTTCTGTCATGAAATAACTACTGATTGTAAGTTCTTTATATCTTGATAACTTGGAAACTGTGAATGTGTAGATTTATTTCTCTAAGCGAGATCAATAAGAAAGGTAATATAAATTTATGACCGTCTCTTTCCACGAGTATTACATACATTTCTAACTAAACTCTTAAGAATGCACTCTTGAAGCAAAACTTTAAAGTAACATTGATGACAGTTCTCTCCTCTAAATCTACTTTGTATAATATTATAAAGTATTTTCATTAGATGCATCATCAAACTGCTTCTCCCTGACGGAGTTGATTTATTACAGGTAAAAACTGGATAGGATTTTTGCGAGATTTCCAAATCAAAATCCAATATACTCAACACAAGCCGCTTGAAATCACTTCTAGAAGCACTTACTAATTGGTAGCTTTTTTATTGAAGCTCGAGCAGTTTATTCCGAACACTTTGTGCAACTTTTTCGTTTAATACTGCAACTTCAGTAGAAAATCTGACGGTAAGAAACTTAGGGATATTCATTCAAGCAGGAAGCTTACCTTAAAAGAACCGACGTTCAATTTTGCGCATTACACTTTTCCACCTCCGATCATTGATTAATTTCCACTCGCTAATAAAGACTTTGAAGAAAGATTTTTCCGGAAATTCGTACTAATTTGGAAGAAGTAACACTACGTTTTATTAATAAAAATCAGTGAAATAAATTTAAAAAGATGATTGTGTGCAATGTTTCATAAACCTCACAATTCCGGGGTGGCAGTTTCCGGGTACTGAGTTTTGCCAATCGATTTGTTTTTGCGAGATGACCGAAAAGCCAAGAAAACAAATTTACTGAAGGTGATATTGCTAGCGTTTGCTTTCCCCAAGTGGAAAAGGTCAAAGGATAAATGACAGAAGATTAATTTTATTTTAATGTTTGTTTAAAAACTGTGATAAAGTCTACCATAATTTTTTTTTCCCTAGGGTAATAGAAAAAATAATCTAATCAAAAAACAAGTGTGGGCGTAATTAGATTGAAACCACATTAAATGTCACAGTTATTATTCGAGAGTTTGAAGCTGATGAGAAAACTTAAATGAAAAGTTAACAAAACCATAATCGAAATATTGCCCCCGTGAATTACTTCGGTCCTATTGACACGATAACAAGAATTTCGGGTCGGCAATCCCAGGCCCGTGCCTCTGCCGTCACTACAACAATCAATTTTGTATTATTGTAACAGTTGTTTTCGTCGCTGAAATAAGAAATGGTCACGGAATTTTATATCCGAAGAAAAATTTCAGGCATTACATATCGACACAAAAACGAAAGCGAAAGAAAACACAGGTCTATATTTCCAGACTCGCCGTCTCCCACTTCGCCACAAAAAACTAAACCGTTTCGTGAAATTATGCCATTTTCGCTAAAGTTAATGCCGCAAAGTTTAATTAAAAATGCTCCCATCTTTTGCAAAAAGGCACATTTTTGGTTATTGATGGTAAACATTAGAGGTAATGTTTAAACATGTTCGCTTCATCAAAGTATGCAATTTACACACTCTAAAAAAGAACAAAGCTTTGCCGATAATACCGGAATGACGGAATTGTCAGAAGTCGAGCTTGGTTCTTTAACATTCGACTCTCTTCTTTTCAAACTCTAAATGGTTGAATTATTCCGGTAGAGAGAGTCTCAGTTTCATTATTCCTCAGGTTATACACGTGCCCTACAAATAGCTGAAACGAATCATTTATTTAAACACTGGAACTGTTGAAAGCTTAATTAACTTCACATATACACGCAAATTACGCACCAGTAAATTGTAATGGTTGAGGTATACACTACCTACGCAAAAACTACGTAGAACTGTTGGGTTGGAAGAAATATCCAACTCGTCTTTAACAACTTAAGTGACGTTGCGTGTTAAGGAGAAACCACTAGACTACAATAAGACATCTAAACGGAAGTATTATAGTTTTATTGTCTTTTAAACTTTAATTCAAATAAATTCAAATTCAAATATCACCTTCACAGAAGTACACACAATTTACGAAAATATGTACATGATAGCAGGAACTAAAGTTTTTTAGATCGCGTGACGGAAAGTGGGTAAATGTTTTGTGCAACCATTTATTTACTACATATTTTGTTACATCTCACTTGCGCAACAATTTGCTAACCATTAACTACAAATTTTGGCAACGTAATGAAAAAATCAGTGTAATGAAGTATTATCTACATTTGGCTTACAAAATAAAACACAAGTATAGTTAAGGTTGTTAATTTTAACATTAAGGACATTATTAATAAACACATTTTTAATTAAAAAATTATTAATATCAGATCGTTGTACTACTCCATTATAAATAAAATATTTAAAACAAGCTAATTTAAAAATTAGCCTGGCGCATCCACCATTTTTAAAAGTAGTAAAAAATATTCTAGAAAAATTTAAGAGCAAAAATCTGTTTTATTTTAAAAAGTAATCACTGCTGTACAAATTACCGATGTTTTAAAACAAACATAAATCTCCTTTTTGTGTGAGCAATAAATAATGTGTCGAATTAATCTTGTGTATCATTAGACAACGCCAGCGTACTGTAAGTTTAATGCCGCTGCATTTATTTGTGTTGCATTGTTGTTTTTAAATCAAAGCCTCAAGGCACGCTCGTAAACACCAGAAACGGATAATACCTGCTCAAAAAAACACAAATGCTACAATGACCCAAAAACAAGTTATTTACACAATAACTAACTTTCCTACAAACCCAAACCCAACCCGAAATCGATTAATTGAAAGCAAACTCACAACTGGAAAATTTATTGAGTCGTACATTTGAAAAATTTACAGTTTGGCAGTGTGGAACTGTGCTGCGTCAACATCATGCAGACATTCCACCGGTCTCAAAATTAAGCTAAATTATTAAGGTTCCTGTTTACCGCAGGTTTAGTGCCCGCGCCATAAAATATTTCAACGAGATTGTTGCAAGATTTTTACAATGAATGGAGCCACTGTGTCTTGGAACTCATCCATATACATTACGTCGTGTCGGTGTTGACACTAATTTCGTCTTTCTTAGCGCCACATGAGGAGAACCCTCGCTTGGTTGTTATTTAATGAAATAGATCAACATGGCCCTCAAATATTTGCTTTATGGACTCGATTTATAACCGTATTACTGCACCAACCCTTAGATGCCACAACGTCGTGGTCTTCACGGGTTTTGCATTGAAATTCTTACTCAGAAAAAATTATGATTGAACGTAACCGCGGGCAAAAGCCAATATCGATTAGAATACGATACAGGTTGATGCTTGTAACTTGTAACTAATTACTAAATGTTACGCAGCTAAGACTAGAGAGAACGAAAAAGTTACAATTTTCTAATAAAAGAAATACCAAAAAATATATGTTGTTGTTTTCAGAAATACGAACAATTATTATTTGTAATAAAATATCCCACCGTCAAAACAACTTGTTCAATTTTGCAGCATTTTCTCTGTTTCTAACGTTACCAGAGATGCGACAAAAACTAAAGCAAATTCGCTGAGAAATTGTCTGCCAAAGAAACAGTTTACAACTCTTAGGAAGCATAAACCCTTGAATTTTTTATGGACTATTGGAAATATCCCAAAACAAATTGTTCGTACATTATGGGAAAATGTGTATCGGGTCCCCTCTTCTGGAAAACATCCTTCTCTTTAAAAAAGATATTAGACGCGATCGATGTTTGCTCCATCATAAATTTAACAAATGTCTTGCAATTTACGACGCATTATTTCAAAACGTTTCTTTGTAATCATAATATTCGTTTTTACGTTTATGCGGGCTTGCAGTCGGCGTTACGGCACAGTTACGCCATAATAAATTCCTCCGAGTGGATATTTATTTTCATAATATCCCAAAACATGCATTAAACATGTTTTCCTAAATCGAATCCGTTCAGCTCATCATCATAATTCATCCGTATTGTAGAGCTATTAGCGTCAAACAACCGACCAAAAATTAACTCGAGCTGCTTCTTTATTAGCCCGGTGCAGGCAAGCGCCTTTTTTGGCGTTTTTGCGGCTGATTTAATTCAATTTTGCGCGGCTAATTTCGAGTTTGGCCGGTTGTTTGCGTGTCGACAAGGTCCGGATTCTCCGACTGAGATTGATTGTGCAGAGATTATCTAGGGGCGTTTATATTTTTATACGGTATCGGTCTTCCCTCCCACACTTTTCTTCTTGTTGGATTACTCTCGCTGAAAAATTCTGTTTGCTCTTATGGTTCACTTTGCATATACTTACGCTCCCCTTTCGGCCCACGGGAGGTATATAAACTCTGACTGCTTGACGCAATCGATCATTGTAAATTGACTAACTATTTTCCAATAACGCGGTTTGGGGATTCTAATTATTTATAAAATGACCCCGAGTTCAATTAGAAGTTTTACTTTAATTAAAGTTGGGCGCGCAGTCGAGCCAAAAAGTGAGCAGTTTGGGGAATTGGACCGTTTTTGTTGCAAATAACGGCGGAAATGTGCAAAGAATAACAGCCACAACCACTTCAGAAACACATCTCAACAACATGTTTTATCACTTTCGTCTTTTTATCACTTTGAAGAAGATATAATAATTGTAGGCTTGTACGGGTTTTTATTTCACTATTCTGGGCAATAAATGTAGTAAATAAAAAGTTTCCATGATCTAGAATATTAAATTCGGGAAAAAATACGAAAGTATTTGAAAATCCTGCCGGTAATTGGCCTCATATCAAACAAACCCTTACATGTAATCGCTCGCTTTATTTGGGCGAACTTGAGGATTTCGCACGGGAAACAAAGTTATTTTTCTTTTTAAAACCCCCGACTTGTTCATGTTCTTTGAGCGTACACACATTTTCTTAATATGCACGAGAGTGCTCAGGGAACGAGAAAGAGGAGAGAGAGGTCGCATATGAAATTATTTCTTTTGTTTGCTTTACCGCGTCAAGAGCGCCATCCCCGAGGCCTCTAGCACCAAAAATGCTTTTATTCTTTAAATTGAACAATAACCCAAATTGGTTTTTTAATCTGAGTCGGATTACATTGATTCTAATTGAAGTTTTGATGATGACTGCAACGACCGTAAAATAAAATCAAACCAAATTACATTTGCGAAATTTTGATGAAGTTGAGCAAGTTTGTTTCAATAGTGCGCCGAGACAAATTGTTGGTGCAAATTAAGCAGATTTTATTTGAAGGAAGCCAATTGGCGTTGAAAATAACGGGAATAGACCCGCTCCAACTTGGTTTATTTGCAAATGGTATAACGGATGTCTTTTTAACTCAATGAAGTATCGGGAAACTCAGCTTGATTTGCAGCAATTTTTTAACAGTTATGCTAATTTTGAAATATTGATTCCAACAGCAAAATACGTTTGGAATAATTAATGCAATGTTTACGTTTACAGTAATTTTTTTAATTAAAAATATATTGATGACATTATTCATTCATTTGTACATATTTTTTTATAAATAGATTCAATTATCATTTTTATAAATGATCACTTAACTAATCAAAGCACTTTAATTATTACATTTTGTGGTTAAGGTTTAAAATTTCCCGCATGAAACCGCATAAAATGTGTGTCGAACTTTATAAATTTCTCTTTCTGCTTTCACATAAAACATAAAGTTTATTTACTGAACGCTTCTGAAAATATGAGGCCACTAAAACTAAAAGATAGAAAAAATATAATTTTTCAAACTGTCAAAAGGAATATTTGGGTAGGAAAATATCAGAGAGAAAACAAAAAACAAGCATCAATAAACTGTGGCATATTCAATCCTTTGCAAAATTCCTTAAAAGGCGAAATACGTAGTTTTTACATTTCCAATCACAGGAAAATCTGTTACCAGTTTATTTAGTAAAACTATGTTTCATAATTTAGTAGGACTTTGAACCTATGTTAAAAGCTTGTTTGATGGTCTCTGAACCATAAATTAATTGCTTATAGCGGATTAAAGCTTTAAATTTTTAAGTAAGTTGTTGATTTAATTTTAAAAGCACACATTTAATATTTAAGTTTAATTTAGATCTCGTAAATGTTACAGTATAACTAAGAGTTCTTAAAACACATTAAAAGGTAACAAACCGTTAGGAAAATAAATTTTGGTTTGTCAAAAACAAGCCATTGTTAAATTTAAAATTTGCGTAATAAATTTATCGCATATTTTTGTGTTCAAACTTCATTTATTTACGTTTTATTAATGAGAGTAAATTGAAAACCAGACAATTCATTATTTATACATTCCCAGTTTGTATTTGAAATTAAATATATGGTACATTTTGTCATCCGTGGTTCGTTGAAACCATTGGAGTGTTATCAATCGTGAAAAAATCCTCTTGAATTTTTAGTTACAGCATGGCTGCTCTTTGAAGATCACGCCACTTTTGCAATTAAGATTCTCATCGTGTGTAGACAAGATCGTTATTCACATTCCAAAACGGAGAGACAATATTTCTTCAAATAAATCAAAACCACGACCAGAGTGCCGTCATATTGATATCGGTACAGAGAATTATGACACATTTAGCGATCTTTCTTTGTAATATATTGTACGTTACAAGTAAGGCTTTAGCAGAAATATTACATGTCACATGACACGGGAAAAATTTTTAAAGTCGATTCAAAAAACGGTAAAACGTGCTCGAATTGAGGGCAACAGTCAGAAATTTATGGCCAAGTTTATGAAAACTGCTGGCAAATCCTGATCTACATGTAATACGCAAGTATTTAAGAAACAAATAATAATTACGAAACGTATGGCTTTGGTATCCAATACAACATTATAATCGTTGAACTAGAAGTCACAGTTTCGTCATTTTATGAACCAAATAATTCATTATTCGATGAGACTGAACAAATAAATCATTTTTATAAATAAACCATTGGATGTTCAAATTTATATTGTAGTAATAGTCTGAATAGTGCTCCAATAATTTTATTGGATTCAGAAATATTGCATGATTGATTAGATTTGAGATATGCAATTTGAAATTTATGAAATTCTGAGCCAAATACATGAGTGTTATTAAAATTTTCTTCATAAAAGTAGGCACATAAAATTTAGAAAATGTGCAAAAGCCATCAAAATTGCACGTCAATAGTGAAACATTAATTTAATAATGAAGCTTACGAGCATTTAGCGTGTTCCAATTCGAATTCCAATATCTTAGTTTGAATCCCGTTTTAAATTTTTTCAGCTCGCCACATGATTAATGTAAGAAACGAAGGTAATTGTTGAATTGAAATCAATACAAAGCGTTTCAATATGCGAGTCAGCTAAAAAGCAGAAAAAGGAACCGAAAACGAGCCAAAGAAAAAGATAATTAACAAAGCTCAAGAGTGCAGCGAAACAGAAAAAGCACATTTCTATGGCACTTTAGCCCGATAATGAAATTACCTAACACTTTTGTACCTGCATGTTGTGTACAAAAGTTTCAAAGTTAGTTTTGCTCTGTATTAAAATTAAAAAAATTAAAAACTTTTCCGCTTTTTCCGCAGGAATTCCATCTTGACGTAGACGTAATTATGCCGTCAAGGAAAGAGTGGTTTGCGGTTTCCTTTACAATAGCTAACAATTAATTAAAGCAGCAAAATGCAAAACAGAGATAAATAAAACAAACATCGCATTGTTGCAGCTTAGTTTGTGTGGAAGCTGCGGATATAAATTGAATTAATGTTTGTTAATTACTATAAAAGGTGCGAGACAATGATTGACCTTTGGGAAAATTAATAGCATCTTTGTTGAGTGTTTCGTGCGCTCGACAGGATCGGGATTGGACATTTAAACCAATTTGCGAGCGAAATTATAACGTTATTGTTTTTCGTCCGTGCGGCGAAACGCGATTAAACGAAGAACGAAAGTATTTAGCTAGGAGCGAGGCCAATTAAAACGGGACACTTCACCTCACATTTGATGTCACGACAGAACCATTTGTTTCATTTGATACCCGGTGTTTTATTGTCCCACAGTTGAAGGCTGGACCGGGATGGAATTATAAATTTGCCGGCCTTTGAGCCAATTAACTGAAGCATTAAAATTGAACTTCTCGAAAGTGACTTTGTTCGAATGTGGGTCAGGACTGATTTTGTGGCGAATGTTAATGGAATATGTCGAAAATTTCCGGTGATTCCGGAGGGAACGCCCGACATAACGCGATTTTGGTAGACAAACACTTCGACTGTAGCAGGAAGAAAAATGACGCGTCGTCATAAACTTTTACGGATTTTTCCGGTGTCGTATTAAATGTTTTCTTTTCTTTATTTCGGCGACCCGACACAAGCTTTACTGTCAAGCACAGATGCAATACGCTTTGCTTTAGTGGGGCTAGATTAAAACGTAAAAAATAGGAGATACGGGCAGATAATCTTGTTTCTGCAAAAGTTAGTTTAGCAAAGCGTTAATTCTGAAACGATGTGATTTTCCACCTTCATTCACCGACTTTAAACGACGAAAAATTTTACTTACAAAGCTACGGCAAGTTATACATGTAAACTACCTACCCTTGTAACTTAATATTTATTTGTTTAGTTTAAACTTGAGATTTATGGGGTTAGCTTTTGCTCAACCAGCGGGAAACGGCAAAGGACGTGGCGTTTAAAATACCGTTTAGGTTAATGCACAACGAATTTGATTCAAACTTTACGCTCTTCCATAACTCTCCCCAACCAGATTTTGCCTCATGCATACACTAATTATTGTAAATGTAACGCTTTGATAAAATTAAGCATTTGATCAATAAAAGGATCCATTACACTGTCCAACACCAAAATCCTCCTTTAGACGGGTTTCAAATTTCGATTCTGGATAAAGCAATGAACAGAATCCAATCTTTTTTCTAAATAAAAAAGTGCTATCAAATATATTCAAACGTACAGCCAAAAACAGATATTTTTAAAATATCGATTTTCTCAAAATCGGAAAATCCCTAATATAAAAATGTGTGTCAAATTCGCATTCACTATCCCAGAAAAAAGAATAAGTATATAAATAAAGTTCTCTTAGCTAATAATCGCTAACTAAATGGCCATTGCACTGAATAAACAACCAATTACGATACCTATATTAGGTAATTTTTCTCTGTCTGTTAACGGGGAATTTAACGAGCTTTCTATTTAATCTAAATTTCTGGGTTGGTTTGAAATATTTATTCCACTATTAGCCGAGAGTGCTGTAGAAAGGTGGTGAAGTGTCTTTTTTACTGTTCCGAATAAAGCTAATCCGTTGTAGTTTACTGTGGTTGCAGGACCGTTCTATTTATTCGTTGAGTCGTTTAAAAGGAGACTAGGCCACGGTGGAGCGGTGACAAATTGTTACAAAAACGATTGTTATCAACGTCTAACTTCAGTTGAAGTAATTTCAAAGTTTCCTCTTTCTGATTCATTTATTTGCGTCGCGCGCGCTCGTCTGCCTTGCACCTGCACTAATTAAAACAAATATGTCTGCTTTCCGTTTCTTCCGTTGTAAATATTTCATTCTATCACTTCTCGTCGGCGTCAGCGTGATGAGGGTGAGCTTTGGGCAGCTCGAACGCATCACTCGTAACGAAAGTCCAACACCTGTGACCACGTCAACAGCCCTTTTTTCTCGTCTTAAATTATTCGGGCCTATAAGAGAGTTTCCTCATTTCGTACCGCAGCATTAACCCGACTTTCCCCCGACACGCGGCTCTTAATGCCGGCGCTTTATAGTTCAACTGTCGCCCAGAGACACCATTTTTCCTCGGACACGGAATCTTAAGTGGCTTGTCTTAACGAAACTCTTCCAACTAGGCCGGGATTCGCTTAATTTAAGACCATAATAAACTACTAAATGTCCGGCGATGTTGGCGTGGTTTTTTCGGAGATCCGATCTCGGTTTTAAACCCCGAAAACTCCTTTTCTATTGAACATTAATCAGGATACTATTCTCAAGTGGAATGAGCCAAACTGCGTGACTTTTATTTGAAATTTGGATGAAATTTTCAGGCACGAATCCGAGAACGTGATTGATGGTTCCACTTCAACTTCTTTGTTTGACACTTCTACGCACTTATAAGGCTCGATAAGAATTTTTGACATATTTATCCCGGAACCAACCAACTTGGAATGAGTAAATGCTAATTAAGTAGCTAAAAAAATTCAGTTTCTAACGTTTTCTGTGACAAACCAAAAGATCTTTATTTATTTAAAGTGAGGAAAATTAAAAGAGTGCAAAAATATTTCACGTCAATTTCCCTTGTTTAAAATTAACAAATCATGAAAAACCAAGTAATAAACAATAAATTACTCACTAATATTTTACCCTATTAAAAAGTATTCTGAAACATTCACTTAGAGCAAAGAACTGGGACAATTCTCCAGTATAAAGCGTTCTCCCCACAAAAATTTTGAATTTTTATTGTAATCAATGTTTAAGATAATTTAAGGCCTGAAGAAGAGATAGTAGAACCTCAAAACGTCACCAAAAAACTCAACATTGTTTCTTTAAAACCCCAAACCCTCATTTTCAACTTTAGAGTTATTAATATTTGTGAATTATTATTGATTTTTAGAGTCACTTGCCTAATACCTGTATAAGATATTCTCTGAAAGTTGCTTTACCACCAATGTATTAAGTAGTAATAGATGGTTAGTCTAGAAATTATGAATGAACTGTTGTATCCCAAATTATTTTGAATGTATTTTTAAATGTAATATTTAGTAGCGTCATTAAATTAACTGCAATTAAACATAAGATTAACTAAACATGTGACTAAGCTGGACCAATCGGATGCTCACATTTACTAGCTAATTGAAAATTAACCTTTAACAGCGGATTCAATTTTAATTTTGCCTTCTATAAAGCAACCCTTAAAATTTTACATGGTTTTAATTCTTGCAAATTGGTTGGAAGACCTACGTTCAAATAACTTTATTCCTTCTATAATGGGAAATCATTTAGGATTAAAAAAGTCAAACACCCGCTACATTTCATTTCCTGCCACACCCTTTTGTGTCATCAGACCACTAGCCGCCGTTGGTTAACAAATAAGAAAACTATAATAAAAATCCAATTTTAAAAACCCTGGATGAGTTTTCAGATATATCTCCTAGAATAAAGCTGAAATAAAATTCAATGTATGATCCAATGCAGCTTTCGAGATAGAGAATTTACAAAGTTAGATTTCTCCATATTATGCATTTTATCCGACTTTTAAAGTTTGCATTGAAAACTGAATAATGATGAGCGATACAAGTTTTTATGGTAATGCAAAATATTGTAATGTAGTTATTCTTTCTCCCCCAATCGTATTACATCAACGTTTATATTTAGTAATTGCCAATTTCAGATGTGTAATATTTCGTTTCACCAGATTATGATTGTTTAATAATTGGTTATTACATTGTTAACTGGAGTGAAAATCAACACTACTACTAATTAATTCAGGTTGGTAAACCAGGTGTCTTTTTCGATGCAAATCGGTTTGGGATTGAACATCCCTGTCCCCACAATAAACACAGTCAAACTCCTCTTCTATTTCTGTAAGAAATCGCGTTTGGGGGCATTTTGGCGCTAAATTGATCCGTTGTCAGCAGAAAGGCGTCGGAGAATTTACCTGCGGGTTAGAGGGTCGTGCTTGGCGGTCGCAGGTCCTCCATCATACCGGCCGATAAATTTCCGATTTGTGTTCCACTTTCAACAATGGCTGTCGCAATAAAAAGTGCCATGCAAGACGATAAAATTCTCGGTCACTGCTCCCGAATTAGAGTTTATGGGCGACATCTCAAAAGTGATTTAAGTAAGTGGTGGCGGAGTGATATCTCAGAGTTATTGAGTCCAAAAGACCGGACGAGGAGCGTCTTTGATGGCTACATGTTTCGTATCGCGCCGAAGGGTCTTGAATAAAATTCACGACTCAAATCCCCCGAATTATGCAGGTTGCCTTTGCGAGGGATTGTCAGAAATTTAAAAAGTAATAAGACGGCGGACGCATCGAGGAGATGCCTGAAATTTCGGACTGTTTCCGGCGAGATTGCGACTCGATAAATAAGTGAAACAGCAACGCACCGCTAAGGAACTTTGGCCGGTCCGACAAAGTTTCGCAAGGACAGTATTACTGCACTTAAATTAAATTAGGAAAACTACAGACGTGATGCTGGTCCTGGCAAGACGCCATACATCGATTTTGGCTTACTCGGATCTAGTATTGCTAGAAAAATGCAATTGAGGAGGCTAGCGGCTATTACTATCCAATAATATCGAACAGTCTGTAACTCCTCTAGAGTATAGCATTTACAGTCTTTACCGATCCATTATGTCGATATTGTTCGCTATTGTGTTTTAATGGCTGCTATAATTAGCTCAATTTTCCAAAGGAGATATTTAATTAAAACCATTGCTAATAGCCCGGGTGTGCATATACGATCTAATTCCTCTCCAGGGCTTTTGTCACTTACACACTGTTCCGGTGTATGTACATTCTCGTGATAAGCGCCGCTATGGCTAATTAACCATGTCCCATTTACTGATGGCCACAGAATTGATAACACTCTTGTCCACCAAAGTCATCACACAAACTAATAGATTCAATTACCACAGATTTACCCCCTTTTGCAAAATAGATGCAGCAGGAAATGTATCAATCAACTTTTAAATTAATGCAACGTAAAATAGATCAAAAAATAAAAAATAACAAAAACACCGTTTATTGAACACTGGTGATTTTTTTTTAATCCTAATTTTTCTTTTTACTACTATTACCAGAATTCACACAATTCAATTTTAGCCAGAAACGTCCGTCTTTATGGTGTCAATTTTTTATTGATAGTGTGACTAAAAATTGTCCACCATATCGCATTATTTGCTATTCTGCAAGTTTTTGTTAATTGGAACAACCGATTGATTATAAAATAAGGTTAATAAAAATTTGTTTCTGCTGTATTTATTTGTAAAAATTTGAAATTACTGTTTACGTTAAGATGTTATCCCAGATAAGAATCTTATTCCTCATGGGTCATTTTATTCGAAAACTTTGCGCTTCTTTCTCTGCATTATTTACCAAACTTATTTACCATATTTGTAAACACTCCTGAAAGTTCGAAATAACAAAAGCGACCCCTTTTCTTTGACAGTTTTTGTGCTGCAAGAGACCGAGCTTATCCAGTTGTCAAATTCTATTTACTCGCCACGTGTTGAAATAAAAAATGTGTGTTTGTGTGCCCTTTGTCCACATCTGAATCGTTTTATATCAACCGCATACACACAGATGCAAATCGAGTTTGTAAAACTTTACCAGTTCCACACAATCCAATTTCTGAAACTGTAATGTCCAATTAACTTCACTTTGTATATACGAGTGCTTTGTTTAAAGTACGGTAACTGTTAAATACAGATGAAACCAATGACAACGTTAATATGTGGAAAATTTCGGAAGCGTCAAACTTGAAACTTAATTAAAAAAAGGGGCACGTAACGAAATTTAATGGCGGCTTTTACGTTCTGTAAAAGAATATTTTCAATTAAAATTAAAAGCATTTTGTTTAACTCTGTTTGCCTCACGTTTGCAATAAAACGCTAAGTTTTTTTCAATTCTAGGATGGTGTGTCTCTGGAAGGGGGCACCGTGACCGTGAGCGCCGACGGCAACACCACCACCAGCGCCCTCGCCTTCACGCCCACCGCCGCCGACCACGGCCTCATCCTCACCTGCAAGGCCTCCAACCAGCGCATCCCCTTCAGCGAGCAGCAGCGCACCTGGATGTTACGCGTAAACTACCCCCCGAAGGTGACCCTCACCCTGGGTCACGGCTTGGATACGAGCGTGATCAAAGAAGGTTCCGACGTGTATTTCGAATGTCACCTAACGGCAAACCCTTGGGTAGGTTGAAGGGTCATTGTGTATCAAGGGTGTTTTTGCAAGAAGCTCGAGCCACACCCTTTGAATCAATTGCGGTTGTGTTGATGTTTAGCGTTCTGTTTTTTGTTATTACAAGCTCGTTGTCCGGTCCAGTGAGACGACATAAATATGTCGTGTCGTCCGTAAGTTCCGCCGTTTGCGCTGGGACATAATAACAACTTCCTTACTCCATTCGAGCGCGCACAACGGCATATTGTAGAAATATTAGATGAAAATATAAGGCAGACCGCTATTCAGAGGAAAGTGTCGTTCATGACGCTATATGCCACGAATTTACGCTGTTTTCGCTGAACTTAAATAAGTAAAAAGATTTTTATGTTGTGGATGGTTAGAGCTAGATCCCAATTCAGGGAGAAATGATATTCTCATTCATTTATATACCTCCATAAAAAGTGTTTTGTAAGTGCGTGTCAAAAGTTAACGTTACTGAATTACAGGTAAACCTTAGGTTTAATTATTACTTGTCAGTGATCACGATTATCCATTGTTTCATTGTTTTCATTGTTTCATTGTTTCATTGTCTTTCGTCTTTCGGAGGAGACGTTAAGCCGTCGGTCCCGGTCACTACTAGTTAGTGGTCGTTAGGTCAGGTCAGAGGCTGTAGATGCGACCTAAAAACTCTGGCACTTGGGTGATGGCATTACCACCATATGCATATTTATTTTTTTATCCATTGTCTTCATTAGTTAACAGAAATTACCATTTTTTTTGCCCCTCTAAAAAATTGTAAAGATCCATTCCTGCAAGTTTGAATCAGTATCAGTTGGGGCCTAGTTTAATTTCTTTTCGATTGCAGCAAAAAAGTTATTACGAAAATATTTTCCTTTATTTAAATGAGTTGGTGGAATCATTGGTCGGAATAAGGGAACAAAAGTTATCAAGAGACCGAGCGCAGACAACACTGCCATAAATTAATGCAAATTGGAGCTGAAACCGCCAGTGAAAAATGTGGGCATAATTCCCTTCCATCGGTTCAAAATCAACAAATACTTAAAATTTATTGGTCCATTTACATCAAATGACATACGAGTCGCATTATCCATGTCATTGTTATCATTTGTAATTTTTATTGTGATTTTTTGATCCAGCTTTTGCAAATTGCGAACAATTGTTCGCCGTCTCCAGGGGGCATTTAATGCAGACGAACGAAGGAAATACAATATTGTTGTTGCTTATGACAGCTCTAAAATACAATACAAATGTGCAACAAAAGCGAGATTTAGACCTTGCGAAGCTGGGTAGAAGCTCAGAACACAAAGTAGCCGGCTTTAGAGCGTTTGCTTTTATCATTAATTATTGTGTTTATGTGAGATGCACTCAAATGTTGGAAAAGTAACGGTTTTTGTAATTTAATTTTATCACGTTGGAAATTTTCAAAGTTAATTTATTGGCGAAAACAAGACAACCTTCTAACATATATTGGAATGTAAATGTTAGAACTTGGCGTATGTAGACAAGCTGAATGACGTAGACATTTACCTGGAACAAATTGAAACCGAGTCGGATTCTCGCAAAGTTTGACAACTTTAATACTCGGATCTTCTGTTAGTGATACAGGTGTTCGGCTTGATTTATTGCAATAGTTTGGTTTACAAAGAGGAAAATTGGGTCGCGGAGATAAATAATGTATTGTTTTATCCTGATGAAAAGTGGAATATCCAGTGAAGCAGGAAATGGCAGAAAACAAAACGAATTCAAATCGTTTGTAAAACCGTTTTCCGATAAATCAAAAAGGCAATTAATTTTATTAAAGCACAGATACTTGTGCAAAATAATTAGCAAAATAAAAAGTTGTTCGGCGCCCAATTATCAAGTATCGCTTTATTTGACTTAAAAAACCGAAGCATAGAGAAAGTTTTAAAGTTCTGATTGGCAATTTGGAGTTCGCCGATGATTACCTGCTCGCATCCCTGACCCGTTTTCATTACTTCAATTTAGCAGCGGATATATTCACGCCGATATTGCCAATAATTTTGTTTCTATCCCAGATTTGTTGTACAATTCCAGCGACAGAAACGGCCAATTTTATAAACAAACAGCCACATTAATGTCCGAAATCTGTTTCAAATCGAATCAGGGCCATATGTGTAAGCCTCCCGATCAAATAATGTGATCGTTCCCACCTTAATCACATCACTAATGGTTGTATAAGCTCACAAATCTCATTAGAGGTGTCCTCTCGTTTAAACTTCAAGAGAGCCGATGTGCAATTATGGGTATATCACTTCCATGTGGCATCCCAATGTTTGTGTATTTGCTCGGATACTCCCAGAGGACGAAGTGATTGAGACTTTTCATTAAGTCGAAAATAGATGAGGCGCAAGACCGAATTCTGAGCTATTTTCAAATTTGTCACACTTGTCATTCAATGAAACGGATTGAGTATTGATTTACCCTTTGTTGCTCTTATCTCGCATTCGCACCATATCCTTGAGGGTGCTACAATGTCACCAACTTCATATGCCACAATGGAAGCGATAAGCCTAATTTCTTCGTAAAGATCAATAGATAATATTAAGTTTTATAACCAACCCGAGATTTTATAGCCTGCAACGTGTTTACGAGTTAAATCGCTCAATAAAGCCAGTTACCTAATTTTTTATTTAGCTGGAATAAAAGCACAGATGCTTTAGGATGTGTACCATATTTTACACTTTACTTATTAATTTCTGACCTTTAGTAAAATTAATTAAAAATTACACCCTGTTTTTGTTGATTTAATTAATTAATATTATACCAACAAAGATAATAATGGAAGTATGATATCGAATATCCGGAACACTCCCACATTGCATAAACAGATATTTCGAAAATGGTGTTTATTGTACGAGTATTGCAGAATTGTGCTAACGAACATCTGCACATTTAATTTAATTTTGTATGATTCGCTGTAGTGATAGTATGGAAGAACAGTGAATAGGATACATTCTGCTACTCTTCTCCTCCGCAAATCGAACTCTAAGCGGGGATGGGGTTGTATATCATAGCCATTTGAATACAGCCGCAATATTATTAGTGAATGAAAACGGTAAATCAACTAAACAAACCGAATCCTAATTTTGTGCCTTGTCGGAGGGTTCGCCGGTCCATCACTCCTTGCCTTGATACCGAAATATGCTTAATTACTCCTCCCCAAAATCAAACAGAAATAAATGCACGGAAACAATTCCTTGCTCATATTACGCAAATTGCTCTTTAATTTTGTTAATATATAATGTTTAACTTGCTCCCCAATTTCTTGCCATTCAGTTTAAACTCGTGATTAATTTCCAACTAACGAACCTTAAACGATCGACTTTAATTATGGCTTTGCGGCTCAATCCACCCGAAATTTATGTTTACATTTTTGGGCGACATTTGCGTCATCTGCAGAAGAATCAGTGCCTCTGTTTCCCAATCCTCCAGAGGGTTATTAATCCTATCCGAGAGCTGTCTCGGTTTCTTGTCTCTCATCTATTGACGGATGACAGATTCCATAAGATCCAACCTAGACAATTTTTCATAACACAATATGGTTTCCTATGGTCGGAAAGCTTTGAGACAGTTTTCTTTCATTTAATTTTTCTTTCAGACGTTGTTGACATTCAGTGGAGCTTTCGCATCCGCCACATGCAAATCATCGAACCCGCCTCGAACGTGGATGATTTTTACGATTCAGCCCTTACCTTCTTCTAATTTGCATGCTACATGCTTCCTCGGTTAATTACAAAGACCGAGCTTGAACGATTGCTCTTAAAAGGCGAGAAATTCGACGAGGAGGAATTCTTGAAGCGATTTTCGTTATTGTTCAGATATATCACGTTGCCTCTATTCTCTATTAGATCTATCGAGATAAAATTAAACCTTATTGCTTTTCACTGCACGAAGAAAACAATAATAGCAAAAAGAGAAAGTTTATAATTACCTACTAGAGCTAAAAGCAGTTACGATACAAGCCGGAATTAAGCTCTCAACTTATTTTCGAAATTAAAAAGAAAATCAAAAACTTTATGATTTAGCGCAGTTACTCGCATTTCTAGAATCTCTTAACTGCTTCAATTAATTTCTCTCAGCAATTCCGCCAAATAAATACAAAGAAAATCTGCTTTCTCTTAGGCGCTTCACTCAATGTTCTACTTGACTCACTTTAAACTTGAAGAATTAGGGAAAACTGTAGTTTGCTTAGGTTATATTAAACCACCGATCCGCCCAAGTGCAATCAAGATACATAGCCGTCGACTAACAATACTTCAGTTTCGGATAGCAAGCTTTTAAAAGCTTTCCAAAGATATCAGCAGTGCAAACTGACGTACTTTATCTCCTCTTATTGCTCCACGTTTACTTTTATTATTCCGCATCCCGGGCTTTTTCTCGAAGAGTCCTTTATAAGGTCAAAAATTAACCAGTCCCCTCACATCAACGTATCGTTTGTGCCAACGCCATTAACCGTAACGTTATCATTGAAAAAAGCTCCTAATTGAGTGGAGATCCACCTCCAAACGCAATTCGGAGAATGTAAAAGTCTCGAATTGCTTCGGCTTCATAAAAATGCACTTTGTCGCAGGTATTTGTATAGGGCAAGGCTACAAAAAGTTCCATGGCGCTACGAATCAGCATAAAAACCACCCCCGGAACAGTCCTGAGCGGCATATAGAACGACAAAATCGCTACTATCCGACCAAATCTCCCTCTTGCGGTTCAATTCAGCTTATGCGTGAATTTTTCTTTCGAATTAGATTATTATTATTAGAATTCCAGCTGTGACATGTTACTTCCGGAGATGTTTTTGCCAAATTGTATCTGTGGAGCTATGCACTGAATATTTTGTTTATTCAACGACCAACAACTCATAGTGGTTTTGTTCTGTTTCTAACAATCAGTTAAACAATAAAACAAAATTTAACGATGTAAAATTGTAATTTATTTCCCGATAACATTAAATAATAGCGTTAAAACTACTATTCATGTAACAGTAGTTGTTATTAATTTACATTACAGATTGTTTTAATACATAAATAAAGATTAAAAAAAATAAAAATGAACGGATCCTAATTTCATTATTTTGTACCAAAAATAATATTAAAATTTTCTATACTTTTTAATTCATTTTCATATGGGAAACTATAGAAATTTGAAAGTTGAACCCAGGCAATATTTAAATGGATGATTCGAAACGTAAAGAGTGTGCGACCTATTTCTGCGGAAAATTGTCACTTTAAAACCTTGAACGTGTTTAATAAAAGAAGTGGCGAAAAACGCGATTTGTTCAAATCTCTTCCAGTAACAAGATTGCTCCGAAGATACTATCTGCACCTTTAATCCAGAGAATTTTCCAATATGCCCTTAGTGGTTTACCGTTGTCACAGTAAGATCAGCCTTGAAATTATTTCGAATCTCAAAAATTCCACTTCCTTTAATCAGTGAAAGCTACGTTGGAAGTCAGAATAAGAAGCACGCATCTTTCTCGCAGCGAATAATTAATAATCGAGCCTTTGAAACCAACCACGCTCGAGTAATTTCATTAACCCGCCCACATTAATTAATTACTGCAATGGACAAATAGCGACTTTCTGTATCCAACTGTAACGGTTTTAACACGTTTTACAGCCAGAAAGTATCTTTTAAGAGTCAATAATTTCATGCACCCTTCCCTTATTAAATCCAACATTTGCGTTTGTAAACAAATTCAATTACGTAAATCCGGAATTACGGCTTGTAAAAAACGTAATTAGCCCATCTTAAAACTTTAATTAACGATTTAGGGTTTATCGTGGATAAGCCGGTTCTAGTATATGAAACTGTTTCTTTTAGAGCTACGTTTATTTGTTCCAACCCTAGTGTTTTATAATAATTACAGACATCAAAATAAATCCTTGTTAATTTTTAATTAAAGTCTAATTAAGAAATAATTGCGCCCCAGCCTACTTGTTATGCCTGTTTAGAAGTTACACAAGAGAGTACTAAGAATTCAGCCAAAACGGAATCTCTGAGTAAATTATCAAACTCCACATAGTTTCAGGGATTTTAATATAAAACCAAATTTGATTTTTGCATGTCAAGCTTTTAGCATTTAAGGTTCAGTATTTTGAATAAAAAAAGGTATAACATCAGACATTTGTGGCCACTATTTTTACATAAATCTTTTTAGCAGAATGTTTAGTTGCATTTTGCCAGCAGTTGTAGTCCTAAAACGGTCGCGTGAAATTCAGGAAAATATTTGCTTTCCACCGGAAAAATAAATATTACTATATCAACTAGTAGCCGCGATTTATTTCCATTTACGTTGTATGTTTGTGGAAACGGGAAAGGAATGAAAAGTCAATATTTCACGTATAGAATTTCCGGAAGTGACCCAAAGTTTCCATTAAACATTTTTTACATACTGAAACCATCACACAGACGTAACCGCATGCATGGTTGTTTATAATGCATAAACGATCTCTTTGATGCTCCATTACCAGAACCACTCGAATTACAGGCGAAAGGCAGCAGAGGTTGTGCAGGTACAAACAACGAATGAAGTCTACTAAATTATATGCATTTATCTGAAGGGTAATTCAGGTTTTGCTGCAAATGACAAAGTATGTCACTGTCAACGGCGGCGTCATCCAGATGCTATTGTCTACCCCAAGCAGATAGCCAAAGTTAATTTGCATAAAATTAAAATAAACAGTTGCAGCGTTGCTGCTAATCTGTAATTTAATTGAATAATTGTTTGAATTTACTTAAATGGCGGTGTGAATTCACGTTTAAATTGCACAGCCAAAGCACATTTAAGAAAAGAGATAAGCCAAAATGCGAACGAACCATAAAAAAACAACACTGAATTAAATAATAGATTTTCAACTATTGTCATGGTTTAAAAATGGTGGATGCGCCGGGAAAATAATCTATATATATATACAGGGTGATTCTTTTAGGGCCTACATTAGAAACTTTTTAACTTCTAGTATAGATAGAACTTTAAAATTTAGTATACGATCCAAATCGACCATTCTGAGTTCAACTAAATTATTTTTAAAATGGCTGAACTTCCGGAACGAGGAGAAATTGGCGCCAACTTTGAAATTTTAAATAGTAACCACCTATTTTTATTACATTTTTGAATTCGCCTTTTGAAACTGACTAAAATATACCCTAGTTGTTGGTACTTACCTGTCATAGTTTTGACGTATGTCAATTTTTTTGTGCAACATTTTCATTTACCGGGGTTTAGTTAAAATATCACAGCTCTTGAACCCTTTACAGTAAGTTAATAATTGTTTTTGCATTTGATAACCAAAGGTCTGAAGGATCTTCTAAAATCTTCAGAATTTTTAACTGTCAAATTGCAAGGCTACTATGATTTTTTGAAAATGATGATCAAGAAATGATTATAATTCAGTTTTTTCAAATTGAATGACCTTGTTTTTTCAATGGCAATCAAAAGAACATCAATTTTTATGGAGACTTTTATCAACATCTTCTATATCTATCTCTTACAGTTTTTGAAATAATCGCAAAAAACTGAATTTTAGCTCATAATTTTCATTCTTAATAGAGTAAACTTTCGAAAAATGCTATAAAGTTGTGCTATTAATTAAAAGAAATGTTCGATTTGTCTACCATTTTCATTCAAGAAGTTCAAAATTCGATGGCATACTGACTGAGTTACTTTACATAATTCAGTAAGTTATAATAAACCATAATTAAATATTATTGTTTTACTGCTTATTCGATTATGAACCATGTAAAAACTAAATAAAATGTTGAAGTGTGACAATTGTTGACTATTTTATAGGACCTACTTGATTGACGATGAAAATTACAAAGTAAAAATTCGTTTTTTGTGATTTTTTCAAAAACTGTACGAGATAGGTATAGGACATGTACATAAAAGTCACCAGAAATGTCGATGTTCTTTCAATTGCCGTTAAGAAAATAGGGTCGTTCCATTTGAAAAAACTGAGTCATAGCCGTTTTTTGATAACCATTTTGAAAAAATTACACTACCCTTGAATTTTGACAGATGACAATTTTGAAAATTCCAGAAGGCTCTTCAAACTTTCCGTTATCGAATACAAAAAAAATTATTCACTAATCGCAAAGGGTTGAAGGGCTGTCACATTTTAAATAAACTCCTGCAAGTAAAAATTTTAACAAAAAAATTGACAAATGTCAAAAACTATGACAGATAAGTACCAACAACTAAGGTACATTTTAGTCAGTTTGAGAAGGTGAATTCAAAAATGCAATAAAAATGTGGGGTTACTATTTAAAATTTCAAAGTTGGCGCCCATTTCTCGTAGTTCCGGAAGTTCAGCCATTTTGAAAATAATTTAATTGAATTCAGAATGGTCGATTTAGATCGTACACAAAATTTTAAAGCACTAGCTATATTAGAAATTAAAAAGTTTCTAATGTAGGCCCTAAAAGAATCAGCCTGTATAAAATTGCTTGTCCTGACTGACTGACCTATCAACGCACAGCCTAGACGGCTCAGGATAGAAACCTGAAATTTTCACAGTAGATTGCTTTTGTAACGTAGGGGTGTACTAAGAAAGTATTTTTGGAAAATCACCCCCTAAGAGGGTTAAATAGGGTGTTAAAATTTGAATAAAAATCCGTGATTTTTTAAGTTATATCTTTGAAAATTAGTATTTGGGCTTTCGGTTTAAAATTAAGGAAGACGTGTTTCAGGATTTTTGGAAAATCAACCCCTAAAGGGGTTAAAATGGGGAGTTGGATTTAGAATTAGAGTTTAGATAATCCGTCATTTTTTAAGTTACATTGAACTTACATCCTTGAAAATTAGTATTTGGGCTTTCGGTTAAAAGTGAAGAAACACGTGTTTCCGGATTTTCGAAAAATCAACCCCTAAAAGATTTAAATGGCGTAATAAAATTTGTATAAAAATTCGTAACTTTTGAATTAGCATTAATTAAAGTTGGTATTTGGGCTTTCAGTAAAAAGTGAAAAGACACGTGTTTTAGTTGGAAATACTAACCCCAAAGGGGTTAAACAGGGGTTAGAATTTATATAAAAATTTGTATCCCTGCAATTGGTACTTGAGCTTTCGGTTAAAGATGAAAAACGTGTGTTTAAGAAAATTTTGAATTTCCACCCCTAAGGGGGTTAAACATAAAAATCCGTAATTTTTGAACTTATATTTATGAAAATTGGTATTCGAGCATTCGTTGCAAAACAAAGAAACAGGTATTTTATTATTTTTAGAAATTCCACCCCCAGAAGAGTTTAACGCAAAACTCCTGCATTTTTGAAGTCATATCCAAGAAAATTGGCATTTGTTAAAAATACAGAAAATGTGTTTCAGGATTTTTGAAAATTACATCCACAAGAGGGTTAAACAGGGAATGAGTTGAGAACAAGCAGAATTTACTCGGGTTCGCATTGAGTCACGGTTTTAAAGTTCACAATAAAATTTTGTGTTTCTACTTTTTGTTATACTAAGTTTTGCATTGTGTTTCTGTGTTTCAAAGTGGTTGTGGACATGGCGTACGAAGACGTGGGCAACTGCTAGTTCACTATAAAACCAGTAATGACCACCGTAGCACTGTTAAATGCATCACAGCTCTGCTATGGACAGTTGGGCAAAATGTATGTATAGTCTTTCTACGGAATTTCTAGCTACCATAAAATTTTTACACGATCCCTAATAATCTGAGTCAACCGATGCGGTTTAAATTTATTGAGTGTCCTCCAGCTCTTTTGTGTGGTGCTTGGGACCACCGACTCGGGTCTATCCCCGGCAAAAATTTGTCCTTAAGGGTGTTATTTGCCTAAAAAATTTTATACTTATTCTGGCGATTCTAATATACACAGCGATATGGTCCACAGGAAAATGGATAGTAGAAACGAATTTCTAAATATCGTTATATTGTTATTGTTTTCAAAATTACTTAATTATAGTAACTTAATGTATAGTAATAAAAAAGTACACAGTTGAAATATTTCTTTGAAATTTAATGACTAATGAGGCCTATTCTGTAACTTTTTTAAAGGCTGTGAGAATTTAACACAGTACACTTCTGTTCAGTGAAAAAGCGTACAAGGGGTGAAAGCCAATTTCGCAATTTTTAATCTGTGTGAAACTGGATTTTTATTATTGCTTCTACATTGTCACGGAAACGCTACAATAGCGTTTTCAAAAAACTATAATGTGTGATTTTTAAACTTATTTACACCTCAATCTGCCACCAACCTTCGGATTGACCATCCGCATTCAAGTTTAGCCACAATTTGTGCTTTTTGAATATTAGTTAATTGAGATGGCATTCTGAATTGAAAAATGACTGTCCAACTTCAAAATCAAAACATATTTTATGACAGTGACAATACTGACAATTTATTGTCAAATCAACAATTAAAGATTAAATTACACAACCAAAATGAAGGTGTACGCTTTTTCAATGAACAGAAGTGTACGTTAAAATCGCTAATCTAGCGATTTTATTAGATACTGCTACAGCAGCAACGATTAATAGTTTCATTACAGAGTAAGCCCCATTATCTATTTTTAAGCGAAATTTTAACGAATGAACCAACTGATCTGGGTCGGGGCTCGTATTGTTAATGTTCCTTAACTCCTAATTAACATAAGTAGTATTTCTCTTACCTCCATATATTACTGCGTGTAAAATCTTATCGAATTGATTTGGAGCCCGTTAAAATTCAAAATTCGTAAAGCTAATAATACTCCTAACTTAAGTTCATCAGTCATTAATATTATTCGTGAAAAAGTAGAAAAAATTGATCACATATTGTGGAAAAACTGTATAAAACATGTTATAGACATCGAAAATAGTTTTTTATCAAATAGAGTTTATCCAGAAATAATAATTAACGTTAATGATGATAGCGATAGGATGATGAGAGTGACTTAGAAGTTTAATTTACGACTGTTATATATTGTAAATAATTTAGCATATTAGATTTTATTTTTGTAGTGTATAATAAAATTATCTAATAATTATTATTGTTTTGCACTTCTGCTACCTACCACGGCGACAGCAACGTATTAAAAAATACAATTTGTTCCTACTATCCATTTTCCTGTGAACCTTATCGCTGTGTATATTAGAATCGCCACAATAAGTATAAAAATTTTTAGGCAAATAACACCCTTAAGGACAAATTTTTGCCTGGGACAGACCCGGGTCGGTGCACCAAGCACCACACAAAAGAGCCGGACGACACTCAATAAATTTAAACCGCATCGGTTGACTCAGATTATTAGGGATCACTGTAAAAATTATATGGTAGCTAGTAATTCCGTAGAAAGACTATACATACAATTTGGTACTGCGCTCTAATAATACAATACTCAAAGTCAAGTCTTAGAAGCCAGAAGCTAAACAAAGCGACATTTAAACTATTAATTAGTTTCAAATTCATGGTTGCTAAGTTTGCTTAAAGCCAAATTTATTTGGTCGGGTTAAGGTTGTGTAGCAAATAAGAAGTTTAGGTGTTAACTACTCTAAGGTAAAATTTACTGATTGAATGATTGAAATATTCTCTTTTGCACTAATGTTTTTCTATAAAAGAAATATGAGTGTAGTGACAAAATACTAGCAGACTACCGTCATTTATCAATTTCGCCTTTTATGTATCGAGGGTTTGATTTAGCGACTCTTGTTTCGTTTGAGGGTAATAAAAACGCAACCCGTTTCATCACCTTTACAAAGTGTCAGAAAAAAGATGGTGAGCCAAGAACATAAAAGGTGATAAAAAGTTCCTATTAACATGTGCTCTGAATCCGTACCTAAGGGAATTACGGCTTTCAGAAGGGGACACAAAGCCTCGTAAAACTTTTAAAGAAAATCTATATAAGCTGAAAAAAACAAGAAGACTATGATAAAAACGTCTTATTCAGCAAGGCTGTAAAATTTGATTTGAAAAGCTCAAATCAAAGAATCGGATAAGTTTGCTTGTGACGTATCCAATTAGAATAAATCTGTTTTGAATTTATCAACAAAAATTTTCCTTGAAAAATATCAGTCTTGGTCGGAATCCAAGCCAATGAAAGCAAGCACCACAAATATAGATTAGCGTAACAAAAACAGGAGCGCATCAACATATTTCGTAAATTACCGGTGGGGCGGCATTTCCACCCCTATTGGCAACAAAACCAGCGCGTAATAATGATTCATTACAGAAATGCAGCAGACTGCAACGGCGTGGCTTCCAACCTCCGACAAATATCAATAGGTGCTTGAATCCTGTCCTTCTCAAGCTGACGATAAAAGATAATTGCTTGTAGACGTAAAATTTCGCTAGTAAGCGTCTCCATACATATGTTAATTACAAAATTAATTTTCAAGTCACGGAGAAAATGAGGTTTAGGCGAGCTAAAACCGTATTTACCAACTCTCATGCGATGCCTCGGTAAACAAATAATAACAATAATTGAAGGGATTTGCGAGTTGGGAAGTAGTTGCACCGCGTATAACTCACGGCTGATTTATTCCATCACCATAAATAACACGATAAAATTCACCTTAGATTTGGCATCGTGCACGATGGAAGATTAAATTGGAAAGTTGCAGGATTAAACTCGGATAAGATAAAGTCCAATGAAAATTGGCTCTCGTGCGTGTGGCTAACCCCCTCAAAGGGACCAATTTTATACTCGCTGCCTCGTCTCTCTAAATCCGACCTTCTTCACTCTTGCATATTGTTACAATCTTATTGCATTACAAAGAAACCCTCCAATTCCCAATGCTAATATCGCAAATGGGACTACAATACAACTATTTATTTTAATTCCGCTCAAGCCAGGAAAATCAACAACCCCGAGGCATATTTATGCATTTATTTCGGTTTTGTGTGTTTATTTAGCTGGCATCACTCGAAAGTGTCTCCATTTCTTTATTATTTTCTTGGTGCAGTAAAAACAAGAAGTTTAATAATGCAAAAATGTATCGCATTTCATCCGTACACAACAAGGGGAAGAATATTGTGCCATCATAAACATCGCCTTCGACGATATCGTTATTATTATAGTCGCCAGGAAATAGAAGCCGCAGTAAGTAATAAATTCGACCAATCGTAAATTTTTTATTGGGACGACAAATGCTCTTCCGATGCACTGACAACGAAATGTGCACTTTGCACAACGTCTCTCTCAATTTGAAGACATCAAATCCAACATAACAGCTCGTTTAATTTTACTAGCTTTGGGCACTTTATTTACACATTTTCGTCATACACATTACTTTTTCATAAAATAGAATTTGTAAACAAAGCTTCAAACACAATAACATTAATTAATGTTGTTTCAAATGCCTAAATTATTTAGAATTATTCGTTCATTTGATTCAGTTCATTGTGTAAGGACCACGCCCGAAATTATTTCACTTTTACGTTTTGAAAATGCGAAATGTTGCGTGATGTTTTGACATGTTGTATAATCTTTCCAAATATTTGTAGTTAATACACCTTTCTAAATTAATACCTAGATTACATTATGTTAGTCAGATTATAGTAACTGAATCGAGTAATCAATAAAATTTATTTAATATGCGTGATTGTGAGCAATATATCAAATTTGTAACATTTTCTAGGCGCTAATTGTAACGGTGTCACAATAATAATTCAAATTGTATTGACTTGTTTCCTAAAAATAGATACATAGCATTTAAAATGTACATTTGTGGGTTCTGAATAAGTGTTTTAATAATTTAGATGCTGCATCTAACACATGCATTTATATTTTAATACATTATTAAATAAAGCACACTTAAACAATAAAAATTAAAAGCTAAATCAATTTCAAAAACTAATCAAACATAAACCACATTACATTTTCTCAATGCCATAACAGTAGAATATTAAGTCCCTGTATCAATATTGTTGTAAGCGAGAATACTCTGATTAAGATATCAAGTAACTCATGAATTTGTAATAATCCGCCTAGATATCTATTTAACTTGTATGAATAATTAAGCTTACATCAAAATTATGTTTCACTTCACTTTAATCCTGATTTGAAGAAATATTAATGGTACTTAGCAGCATGGTTTAATTTATTACATCTTTTACTACATATCTAGGAATTCATCTCTTGCAGAGGAAGTAAAATATTTCACATCTTTTACTTTGTATACGTATGTACTTGAAATAGTCTGAATATTTCCATAAATATATGTGAATCTATATATTTCCATATAAAACACTCTAAAAGTTATCTTTCATGCCTCATATTTTTGTGACTGCTAAAATGTAAGAAACAAGAAAGCCTTAGAAATGGTGATTCACTGCTAATATTAGATAATGCATCCTTTTGACGAATGACAAAAAAAATGCTCCATTTTAATTAAAACATAAAATGCTTCAGAAGTTGCAAAAGAACATTGTCAAAAGTGAAACTTGTTTGCGGCATGTTGACCGATTTCCACCCTAAAAGACAAAATTAAACGCATCTCGGCCCCGGAAAACCCGCCATTAAATTAATCTATGTCCACGTCAGTGAGCTTCACGCCAATAAAGTGACAAAACTGCCATTACCAAGTAAACAACACTGCATCATCCAGTTATAAACAAAGATTACAGAAGTGTCTAATTTTCCAGCAATTTAAACAGTCCTTCAATCTACTTGGATGGCTTTTTCCCGCCCTAATTAACTGCAGCTTTCCGGTCGCTTGGGCAATACCTCAAGTTGGTAATTTTTGTTTGAGATGGCGTATTTGTTGCAAGTGGTATAAATTAGCGTCGTCGCTGGCACAACCCTCGTCTCATTTGCATATCTGACGAGCTCAGATTCGTTTTAATTGAGTTCGAAACTGATTGCAGGTGCATAGAGTCTGGTGGCTGAGAGACGGAAACCGTCTACTGAGCAACGCCACCGCCGGAGTCATCGTCAGCAACCAAACGCTCGTTCTCCAGGTGAGTAGGCAATGCATTTGCATGAGAAAAGCGGCACGAAGAGCGACAATTTACAAGAAAACGTGAGGAAGGCAAGGCCATTACATTCTGCAAGTGCCATAGTTGTTTGGCACTAAATTCGACTCTGATTGCTCCAATAACAAATGAGAACTGCTCGACTACAAATGTAACGATCTACATATTCCGGGAAGAGGTGCTACGTTTTTTTAATGCACATCCTCGCAGACGTTCAAAATGAAGACATAAACTTCCATCAGACATTTCCCATCGCCGGAGGTATAAAATACGGATAATGGAAAATATAAATAGGCCGTAAATATTTATTTCCGCTTGAAAAAATGATGTCTTCGACTTCGAAGAGTATAAAATATTGGCAATTCTCTTAAAATGAAACGAAAGCAAACTTGCCTTAAAAAACTGCACACAATTGAAATATGTAACAAAAATATGCAAATGTAATAAATTCAGCGCAATTTACAAACTAAGGTAAACTAGTTTTGTTTGGAGCATCGAACCCAAACAAATATACATGTATCTGGGGGTTTTAGTTAATGCCTCAGGTTGGTTATATTGACGTGTGCCCAACAGAATCTGTGTAAATTAAATCAAAGTTTAGGCTAAAATTCTTTAACAAACGCAGTGTATCGATTTGCTAAAAAACAATAATAATCTAGCCATTTTAAGAAAAGTCTGTCTGAAAAGTCGTTCCAAACACTGTTCTAAGATAAAATCTGCAAAAGTATTGTTTTAATAAACCAGAGACTGACAACAAAATAAACTATGCGTCCTGAATTACGATATTTATAAGCTAAACTATCTCAAAACAATTTATTATGCCTTAAGACGACACGAAACCTTACCTTAATGCATTCCATTATCCTAATGAAAAGAAAAACTATTTGCTTTTACAAAAATTTGAAAAAGGTAACTTGTTGATCTTTTTGACAAGTTGACATAAAATCTGTCCGAGGTCTCGTTTATTATGTATGTTTACGATTGAAAGTTTACTTGTAGACACGAAAAACCCTCACCCTAATTGGCCTTGCGCATCCATCAAATTTGCACGGCTAGATCACGACATCGTTGTAAGTGGATTAAATTTTTTCAAGTAGTTGCGTGGTATATTTCCTCCCAAGACGTGGAAATAATTTCTTTGGAACGAGCGTTTGATTGGCTCGATTCATCAAATACCGCACTTTGTGATGCTTTTAATGAAATAATTCGAAATAATGAATTTCAGAGCGTAAGTCGCGCCAGCTCTGGTCGCTACTGCTGCGAAGCGACGAACAAGGAGGGCACTTCCACCAGCCCTCCATTTCACCTGCGAGTTAAATTTCCACCGGTATGTGCGGAGAGAAGCGGTCGAAAGGTCTTGGGGGCGGCCAAAGACGAACCCCTCAAGGTGGAATGCAAGGTAAGAGAAAACAGAGCGCTCTTGTTATATTTAATTAACATCAACAGACTACCCTTCTTCCAGTGGCATTCCGCGTAATTAACTGAACTCAGACAGAATCTCCGACTCGTAACCCCTTTGTTGATAAATTTATAATTCGCATATTAAATGCTTTGTTTAAAACAAAATTCTCATTTATTTCCACTCTAGTGCCGAAAGTTTGCCTTTGCAAACCATCCCTCTTCCCGATGGCTATAAATTTGTTTGAGCAAATTCGGTTACACAATTATAATTTTTAGTGTGTTGAAAATAATGGCGGTGTAATTCCTCGCGCGACCCCATAAGTTAATTAACCCCCGTCGAATGATATATTAAGCTCATCGCCGAAACACGAAACCACAAACCGAAACGTTACCTATCAGTAGCTTGTACTAAACTAATCCAATAGCGCACATGAAATTGCCAATGCTAAAACCTTAATCAAAATTAATGGTTAATTGGGGATGAAGGTGGCCTGGATTAGCCAAAAATGCCCGCTCTTCCTCGTTTTTGCCAATTAAAGACGATTCTAAAGCGACCTATTCAGACTAAAAACGTTCTAATTTCAGCTTTTTCAGTTATGAGGCTATATAGATGACGCCGTTTCATAAAACTCTTCGCCCAAGATTATTTGACCTTTACAAAGCGTAAAAGTAGTTGCGAGGGATTATATGGCCAATTACAAAACGAATTTTAATCTAATTAGTATAATGCATATAAGCAAAACAAATTTTTAAACTGAAAGTGAGCATAATGTAAAAAACAGTTGTACGAAAAAAACAATAACAAACACTGCTATTGTTTTAAAATTTGATATGAGTAAATAACTTTCATTCGAGATTATCTATAAATCGTTTTACTTACTTAAAAAAAAAGAGCAACAAATTAGTCGGATGAGAAAAAAATAATTCCTGAATCAGAGTTGCAGATCAGTGAAATAGTGAAATAGTGGAGACAGATTTATGTGACTCCCTCAGTGTATATTAAATTAAAAAGTATGTGCTCCATTTGATAACTGATGTGACATGGTGAATATTTTCAAAAGTAACTTTTTCACCACATTTTTTTTGTTTTTTCGAGTACCTGCAATGAATCATTTTAATTCAGAATTTCTGACTCAAGGACTCAAGCAGATGCCCTCATTATCAAAAGTAATTCCAGAGTTTCCGATAGATAATTTAAGCTAGATTTTCTCTTTGTACTGTAAAATAAACAAAATAAATGTCTCGACATTTCACCGGTTGCTTGTATCCGTATCCCGAAATGTTTTATATATCTTTCCAAGATAAGCACTAAAAGTAAAACATTAGAGGATGTTTCCGTTTTCCGCTATATTTGTATAGTCCCTTGTGAAAAATCTAGCACGCTTACAAGTTTACAAAGGCATTCCAAACGTGAGTTTTAAGCCTGCAGAGTAACATCAATAAGAACTTTGACTGTTTAAATAGTTAATGTGGTAAAAATAAGCCGCGAAAGAACCTACAAATCATACAAAAAGGAGGAAACATTTTATACGGATCGGAGACAACGCAATGTAATTTGATTCGAGTCCCCCAAAAAGGATGGATCGATGGGACCAGAGGCTTAATAACAGACAAAAACTGTGACGCTTTAAGGATTAAACGAAATGATTAAGTTCTGAAAGAAGAATGCGAGTCAACAAGAGAAATGACAGAAGCGGCTTATCGAGACCGTTAAAGCACGTGTCCTTCTATTGTGTTAAAAACTGTTGTGGAAATAAGAACTTAATCTACCTGCATAGCGCGCGCTTTGTAATAAATTCAAAGAGGACGTGAACGTAATAGTGTACTAGGGCAATGTGGTTAGGTATTGACCCAACTCGAGACCCTTGCTATAGGATTCTTATCGTCATATAAAAAGAAAACATTGATCCATATGGAGCTTCATGAGTCAAAGAGAGTGTTTGCTTTTATATTTCCTCGTCGTCTCATACGAACAACCCTATCATGGTTTTATTTTAGTTCTGTGTGCACGAAAAATTCAAAACAAATGATCTCAACGAAAATAATTTAATTATCCCCCATCGCGGTGAATCGTAAACCTGAAATATGAACACACTCTTATCATTTATTTAAATTTTATGAATGGAACTTGATATTAACAGCTCCTGTTTTGCTGGAAATGTGTACAATATTATGCAAAACCGGTTTGTAAAGCGAAACTGGCTTTTAAAAATTGGAGGTTTATTTCATTTTAAAAATGATATTGGTGTCATTAGAATTATTACAAAGTACCCTATTACTCTCTCCTCAAATTAAAGCTAATTTTATTAAGCAATGCTCTCGTTTAACTTGTACTCTCATTGGAAATCGATGAGTAAAGGGTTGGCGAATAATAGTAAAGTCTAAGGAGTAATTAAGCAGAAAAACACTCGACTCGAGGCTTGACAGCACAATAAATCTCCTGACCTTTCCATCATTTTTCATAAATGGACTTACATTTCGAACTTGAACTAAAATATCATGTTGACATATTTCTAAATGCTAGCGGCCTTTGTTTTATTTTTGTGAAAATGCTTTCGCTAAGTTGAAAATTTGTCAGACAATACTGTTACAAACTGCTCTAGTCCTGAAGCTATTATTACATGTCACAGTATCGGTACTTCATGATTTCCTATACTAGTGTATCAATATTTTAGCGTAATAGTTTCGAACTCAATCTCGTAATCGATACTACTCTTAAAAGATTGGATGCTTAGCTGAAAGCTGAAACACTTTTGGTTAATTTCAACTTTGTTGAATTTTGCCGTGTATGAACCCATAAAACCGCACCGCCCCACTTTACAGCCCACCCGTATCCAAGACATTAAACATGTACGACAACACATGTGTTAGATCACATAATTTAATTTTGTGGTCGTGTCGTGGGTTTTGTGAATTATGAAGTCGTAGGTTTTTCTTTGGCGGACCACGGAAGATTTATAATTCATTCTAGTCTCCAATTACAGCAAACTCGAGGGAAACCTCGAAGCAATGATTGCATTGCCAAATGATATTTTTTCTTTTTGGACTTCGTTCATGTGCCAATACGACCTGATTTCTTGCACCCGGACACCACTTATCGATTCCAGAAGTTGGCTTTTCTCTTCAAAGTTTTCTAAAGTTTTCCACAATATAAACTACCACAATGGCTTGAACGGAAATTCTGAGAGATGTCGAGAATTTGTCTGGAATTGCCAAACGGGCGCTGGTACCTCAACAATCTTAATTTTTTTTTCATTGGAAATGTTTTCTTAACATTTCATTTAATGAGCAACGGAGCTGCAAGGACAAAATTCAATCCGAAGCTCTTTCTGCTTAATTAAACAAGAATTGAGCGCTTCTTCGCTTGTTATAAAGACGTCGTGACCTCATCATCGATCTGTTGCGGTTGTTAGCATAACAGGTGGGGGTGATAATCGCGTCACATCCCAAGACGCCGCCGAAGAATACAAGGGGAAAGGACATGGGGTTGATCGCAGGAAATGAAACGCCGTACAGAGCTGACACAACATTATAAACTTCGAGTGATATCTTTGTCTCAATTCCCTGACAATATACGTCCACTGAATTATTACCACAAAAAAATACACATCACTTTCAATTATACGCCAGCGCGCGACTTGATAAATTACTTGTGTCACGTTTTAAAATACTAACCGTCCTGTATTAAACTGTCTTCGAACGAAAGCACCATAAAGCTCAGAATAGAATTAAAAAACAAGCACAAAGGATAAGCCCAAGTAAGTGATGTTATTTTTTAAACGCGCCCTGCGTTGTTAGTGCAAAAAGTGACAAATTCTGTAAGCTTTCCCGCTTAATTAATTTATTATACGCACAGCACGAGTTCATAAACTTGTCACCGTCCTACTTCTAAGCACAATAATTCAAGACCTTCCTAATCATTTTCTGTCGGGTCGTCCTCTTTCACTTCTGTGCCTTTAAAGCTATTATCACATTCGTTTAACCCATCCCGGATCATCCATTCCTCGCACGCCAAATTTCCTACTACGACTAACGATCTTTTGATTTTACTTCTGCAATAATTTCACGGTTTTTGGCTAACTTAGCCAGCAAACGTTTTCAAGAATTTGCTTCACGTATGCCACCTTGCAGTACTCCACATCTTGTTCAATTTAATCTGCAGCAATGCTGGGAGTCTGTGACATTTTCTCTTGTTGTTATAACACAATCTGGCCATCTAACGCTAGATAATCGTGACGTTGTCACGTTCACTCTTCCATAACAGAGGGTCGTGCACCAAACGAATTTGACTAAGCCACGTTTTTGTAATGAAATGTATTCTCGCTCCCGAAATAATTGGCTGCATTTACACAATAACTGAACTTTTTCCAGTGAGCAGATCAATCGATATAGGGCAAATATTTGCTAAATTGCTAATAAAGCATTGTTTGTGATCAATCTAAATAAATATTTTTGGTTGGAGTACTCGTGTACGGTCTAACGTTAAAACACGAAATGGCTATTTGCTCCAACTCTGATCGTGTTTATCAGTAATTTGCATTTTTGCGCCAATGTACAATAACAAAATTTAATTCATTTCTGAATGTAATTTGCGTGTTCGATACATTATTGCTATTTTATGTACATTTTTTTTATGAATATTGATCTTATGCGTACGTTGTGGTTAGCAATTCCAATTTCTCTTCTCTCTAAATTTCCTTTTAGGCAGCGAGTTCGATCAGGTCCAGTCAGGAATTTAAATTAGATTCCTCCTGGCCTATTTCAAATTCTAACTAATTTAAGATTAGCATCAGTTATTCATCGGAAGGAATTCCACCTGCTTTAGACACACTCGAATAATATTGTTCTTACACACGAAATAAAGAAATTTATTTCGGTTTAAGTCTTTTAATGAGGTGTAAAGCAAATTGAATTTCCTGCTTTGTTACCACCCATCGACTTTCAGCATCAATAAGCCTAATATTTAGTATCCTTTTAGCACAACCTCGGAATATAAAGTTCTGCTTCTAATTAATTAATTAAGAGTTGGGATTTACTGACGAGATTATCTTGTTCGCAAATTAATAGCTTTTATATAAACTGACGTTTTTAATTTTGAGATGTTTACACAAAAGCTATTTTTATCAAGAAATTAAAAAAAGTAGTAGACAAGCTGCAATTTCAGCTCGAAAAATTCCCAGTTGCTCATTCCCAACAATGACGAAGTACATTGTTATAATATTTTAATTTTGATAGAAGCGTAGCAGCTTTCACGGCGTATTGCAAGGAAAGCGAAATAAAACTCTTTAACAAAAAATATATTTGTTACAAGCTATCATAAACAGTCACACAGAAAACTACAACCCTCTCTCTCTTAGCAAACCAAATTTAAAACTTAGCACATTTATGCCATTTTTTGTACAACTCTACTGAGTCACTGAATTTTTTTAAATTTCTAATGACATTATGGGTCAAACGACTGAAGCTAATTTTTTGGGAAACTGTTTTACCTTATTATTCTCCACAATCATCTACACGAATCTTTATTTTTTTTATATTTGGACTACTGAAGACATTCTCTACAATGCTCTGAACTCGGAATTCGACAATTTTGAGACACCCTGTATATTGTAGCTCACATTTAACTGTAGCTCATTTATGTAGGGGTCTATCTTTCACAAAAAAATCGCACATATCGAAAATTTCACTACATAATCATGGTACGTTATAAGAAAACTACAATTTTCTTAGTTTTCTTTTGTCAAAACGAAAGTTTATAACGAAAGTTTTTCAAGACTAATTTGCCTATAGCTATTAGCCTTTTACCTATTTTGAATACTCTTGAAAAAACACTTAATTTTATTTTTTTTTACCTCTTCTCTGAGTTAAAACTTCCATTATCATTTCGCAATCTAGAATCAAACATAACTAATTAAATATAGTTATCCGTTTGGCGTCTGATCATAACACTTGCTACCAGCAGGTAATTGAAATGAATAAAAGATTAGCGACAGTGTTTACAAATAAGCATAATTAGATATTTCGATAGAGTGACTAATTTAGCATCGATGTGTGCGTTGATAACGGTCCTTTTACAATTTGCTCATCAACCTTTTCATTATAAATTCAATTTACGTTTGTTTAACAAATACGAGCATAGCCGAATCGACGTTTGCGAATTTCTTGCTGTCGCGTCATTAATTCTCGCCTCGCTGTGGAGCATAGATAGGCGGCGAATGGTATCGGAGAAAAAATTTCTTTCAGCGCTCTCTAATGAGGCGTCTAAGCTCGATGATCCGGGCTCCGGATCGCTCCGGTAATTATCTGCCTTCATCCGACGTGACGCGTTGACATTTTGATTGTTCATTTAGCCGCCATCAAAATCGTGTTTGGTTGCAGGTCGACGCCGAACCGCCGGCATCGTTTTTCCGGTGGAGTTTTAACAGCACTCCGGGGATCTCCCGGGAGCTGAGCGAGTTCACAACGGAGGCTGGCTGTAGCGTGTTGACGTACGTGCCGAGGGCACCTGCGGACTACGGCACGCTGCAGTGCTGGGGAAGAAACGAGATAGGCTCGCAGAGTGTACCATGCAGTTACCATATCGTCCCAGCAGGAAAACCCGACCCGCCACACACGTGCGGGATTGCCAACGTCACGCACCATTCCGTGCTGCTCACCTGCAAAAAGGGCTTCGATGGGGGTAAGTGCGAGGTTATTACGAGAAATGCACGACGACCTCATGAGATGCTAATCGCGACTACTTCGTACTTCGTAGACTTTATTCAGGACGTGATACCCCCCTCGACGAGCTTCGCTCGCATTCTCTCACTGCTTGAAATAAGAATACCGGTTCATTTCTACAAACCGTATTAAAAATAAATAATGTTTGGAACAAATCTCGAAAGGATCTCTGAAAATAACGACAATCCATAAAGGAATCATGCTTCTATTCTCACTGCGAAAAAGACCAGCAGAACTGTTCCAGCCGGAAATTCGCTGGAGTTATTAGATTTCCTGAATATATGAAGTGCCATTATTCAAATAGTAATTCTGACAAAGTGATTTCATAGACGTAGCAACAAAACGGATTTTTACATTCAGTTTTATTATCTAATAAAATTTTCCAAATTCAAATTAAAGCAATAATAGGATAAAGTGCATAGTTAAGGGGCCAGTTGAACAAAAATCTAAATTTGAAAAATTATTACCACCAAATTAAAGATTGAGATGTGTACAAGATCCTAATTATTATACACAGTTATAAACTTTATTTATTATTATTATTTTTTTATAAAATTTTTATTTATTAAGGCAAGAAATTCAGTTGTTGGCCAGGTCGAAAAATTATGACATGTAGACCAAAATACATCATTCCAAAGAAACACAACAGAAGGGAGTAGTTTGCACTTTATATCATGAACTTAGGAGGTTAAAAAATTGTATTTATAAACTCGTAATGCGCCCTGGCAATGACTGTGCAGTTTACCCTATTGTTGAAATTCCTAAAATAATATCGAAAAACTAGTTAAAAAAGTAAAAAAACAATCTTGTTGCCCAGAGCGATATAGAAAACAATAAGCATCTTTATTTGCTCCGAAAAATAATCATATTATTTTAAATACTCACGTTTTATACTTTATTATTAATTAATGTATTTAAAAGAAAAAAGGTTTATTAAAATATTGCCTCGATCACTTTTTATCTTTTTTTAATGAAGTTTGTAATAGCTATACAATTAGATTAACTGACTAGGTAGGTACTGTCTCGTATGAACAAGGATTACGCATGGGGGGAAGAAAACTACAATAACATAAACTTGAATTCAATTTTACGTAGTTTTCTCTAATAAGATTCTTACTAATTTATAGAAAGAACAAGAACATTTACTCCCCAGTTATATTACTTTACTTTAAACTTTAAACAGTGAACTCTCTCCAATACAACAATATATACAACAAAGGAGGAACGACATGTATTTTCTCCCGAAGTTGAATTAATTTTTAAACGTCAAAATTACAAAGTGCATTAATAACATAACATCCATTAACACATCATTTAAACATAATCATTGATTAGTACTGACATTAACAAACGGTCAAGGAAAAATTTTTTTTTATTAATTAATTGAAGTGTCATTTTAAAACAAATTATAAAAATAATGTTTCGAGCAAAAAGTATAAATTGTTACTATTAGTCTCAAAATTACGTTTGTATGTTTTTTTTTCGAATTTTTTGCTCTTGTTTTAGAATTACAAAAAAATTAATATTTTTTTGCAGGGACTATTTATTAATTAATTTTTTAGTTAATTTTAATGTAAAGTTCTGTATGCAAATTATGAAAAAAACCTGAATAAAATATACAGCTTACGCCGAATTCTGTGTCATTATTAGTTTTTAAGATACAATAAAAATATGCTTATCAGACTCGTCTTGTAGATGAAATTTATAATAAAATCAATATTGCAAATTTTAAACAAATTAAATTATAAAATTCACTCATTGCCTTTGCAAAGTGAATAATGGAATAATTATTCAAATAGCAGTTCTTATCTTAAGATTATTCACACTTTCCCTCTTGGCTTACGTTATTGAATTTTTCTATTTTAATTAAATTTTAAAAACTTTGTAGACAAATCTTCAAAAAAACTTTTAATTAACAACTTGTTCGGGATCTGTTCTGTTTGTTAGTCTTCTTTATAATTAATTATTCAGAGTTGTCTTACATATTTCAATTCAGTTTCTTAAAACCAGTGTTATTTTTCCTGTCCACAGGTGAGTTTTCTTTCAAAGTTACTTCGTATATCCGAGTCCTTTTCAAATGCGCTGTAACCAACAATTTCAGACATGACGCTTTCGTAAAACTCCCAAAAGAGTCTGAAGTTCATGCTCTAGCGCTCGTCTTGAACAACGTGAACGTGGTGTTAATCACCTCTGCAGTATCAAATTTATCAGCAGTGTCCCAAAACTACGCAACAATCAGCAATTTATCATTTTATTCGACACTGCATTCACTCAATAACGAGGTTAAAAGGAACCGGAAAATCTTATTAAATCTAAACACCCTCAAGGCGAATTTTGAGTCTTGCACGAATAAAACAACTTGCACAATCTCACCCAACAAAAGTGTTTCTTTAGGTTTAGTTGGTCATACAAGAGATGATTTTCCAGAAGATTGGAAAGAGCGGCAATCTCGAGTACTGCAACGTGATAACTTAACCCACTAACATAAAGGGTTCTGCACTTTGTATGTAGCTAACCGTACATGAAAATGATTTTCCGGAAAATTGGAGCACACAACTGAAATGCACTAAATCAAGATTGACCTACTAGCACAATAGCTTTTCTCGTGCTTTCACGGATTTTATTTTGCTTTCTCAAGGTTTGAATGTAAAAATATTACATTCTTGTTGTTGTTAATTTTATTAATAGACTAGACCCGGATATCAACGTAAAACTAACATGGCTCAGTAATCAAAGTCGTTAAATTTCACTATACAAACTTTGACAAGATAAACAATTTTTAGAGCAGATGAACTCCAAAGCCTGCCTGCTCATAAATTTAGCTAGTTGTATATTCTGATTTACTTTAGTTCTAAGCCGTATTGAAGGGCTTTATCTTGTTTGAGAAATACTTTCAGAAGAAAGTTCTTGTTCAAATAAACCTGCTTCCGCTGTTATCCTTCACTAACTTTATCTTGAACGATTACAAACAACAAGAAAATTGCAAATAAAGTAGATGAAGGAGGTGTCATCATTTACATTATTTTCTTTATTTTTTTTCCTAATAATTTCCATTTTAATCATAAAGTACCTCTCTGGGACTAAAAGTAATTATTTTTGCATTTATGTCAGAGTATTACTGACTTGGAACTTTGTTTTTGCTCAAAATTCGCTGAACATGAAC
The DNA here is from genome assembly GCA_939628115.1 of Tribolium freemani. NCBI lineage: Eukaryota > Metazoa > Arthropoda > Insecta > Coleoptera > Tenebrionidae > Tribolium > Tribolium freemani. The sequence continues at coordinate 12,897,920 of OW626789.1, forward strand.
GAGTTATTACGAAAATTGTAAATTCAAATACTTTATAATTAGGTTTATTCGTTTTATCTCATCTGCATTTATTCAGTTTTAATTAAAAATTATTCCATCATTATCACTTTTTGCACCGCACTTTCACAATTTAAATATTTGCCTTCTCTAAGATAGCCTTGTTCTTAAACTCCCCATTCAATTAAACTAGTTTCCGACTGATAGTTTAACTGGAATTCCCGTCGAAACGACGACTTAATTTGAAGTTAAATTTATTATTAATTTAACTAGTTTGATTAACGTCTGATTTTTAGACCTGCAGGCTTGCTTGGTAAAAAGGAAAAAGAAAATCATTGAAATGACTCTGTGGGAGTTTGGTTTGGCACACGGAGTCAGTCAAGTGTTGTGACAAAACGAAAAGCAATTTCTTTGGTAATTAGTTTACTTACCGTCAATTTGATAGGAAAATAACATGTGCAGCGTGTCTAGTGAAAGAATGCTGTAAATTAAATTTCGTGCAGATCCTCAGTGAATTGCATTACACTAAAACCTAATGGAAAATAAATCAAATAAATTTCGTACAATAAAGCCAGTAAATTAGCCTTGTCCATAGCACAAAGGGGAATTGTTCAAGCTGTAATCTAAATTTCATCTAAGCCACCTCAGCTCATTATACTCCGGCAATTGAAATTAATAAAAGAGTTGCATTGTAGACGTATAATTCCAGGCTTGCGACAGAAATTTACAATGCTGTTAAGCTCCGGAGAGGAAATCATTGCGAATATGTCCACATCAACGACGCCAGATTTCATCGTTACTAATCTGGAAGCTGCTCAAGATTATTCCGCGACGGTGTATTCGTTCAATTCCAAAGGCTGGTCCAAAATGTTGACTCCTGTGGTGTTTCGCACGTTGCCTGCTCCTGGCCTTAAGGAGCAAAGGAGGTCTACAGGACCTTCGGATGGGGACAAAGGTGGGACAGGACCGTGGCTTTACATCCTGCTGGCTGCCGGGTCGACGCTGATTGTCGCCGGGGCCATTGGAGCGATTATTTTTGTTGTCAAAAAATTTAGGGTAAGTGGTTTCCTTAACAGTACCTAATTTGAACCAATACAATTAACGCGGAGTTAAGAAAACGATTCAAAAACAGTTAAATAACAACTTAGTGCGATTAATTAATGTTTTAATAAAATGATGTTTACAAAAATTTAAATGTTTTCCCTAATCATTTGTTCTTTAATCAATCCGGAAATTTAAAAGAGTAATTTATTTGAAGAAACGATTAAAACTCTCATTTGTAAGAAAAAACTCCCGCTGTATGAATAATTTATGTGTCGGTTTATCATGAATCATGATACATATTCTCGTAAATCTCGTAAATCGTCCGATTTGCGTCTTTATTGCTCGAGTGGCCACTGTGTTCTTCTCGGAGCGCTTAAATTCAAATAATGTTGAGCCGAAATCGCAACACGTTGCCAGAGATTATTTAATCCCCGGTGGATTCCCCGGGGACCTCCGGGATAATACGTTCCGTTTCCAGTCGAAATCATTGAAAGTTTCTCAGTAGTTTTGTTGTTTCCAGGTGGACAGTCCTGTGAGAGAGCGCCGTCCTCGCAGTCCGAAAAGGGAAGAGAGTCCATTGAATCCCCGGGTGCCGCCGCCCTACACGGACCCCATTACAGACGACAAAAACCCCGACCTGATTCCCCCCACCAACGGTGAGTCCCTCCGGGATGTCGTCCCTGACTGATAGCCGCACTCTTATGAACTCGGGAAAAACTCGTTTAAACTAGGAAACATGTACGAGGCGATAGGACAGAATGGTTCCGAGGTGAAAACTAGAAATATAGCCGAGTGAGAGCACCATTAATCATGGGCGTAATGGGCACACGAAAAACGCGACAACTTTTAACGCATGCTTCCCACTTCATGAAGCTAAAAAAGGCCGCGATGTGCTAGGGAGTTTACTCTCCGTCGGGTTCGCTAAAATACGGCAAAGAGCGTTTTTTCGCTAATAGATGACCGACATTTACTCCCAGAAGTCATCCTTCTTACGCCGTTTCGGCGCACTAGACCCACAACCCAAAGCGAACACGTCCTGCAATTTTCTAAACAAAATTTCAAGTAAAAATTCGAATACGAAATCGGTATACAAAAATATCTTTAAATCGGTCTCGAAAAAAAAAAGATTGTACTTTGAAATAGAACAATTTATTTAATTTTCTTTATTTACAAGATTGAACTCAGCAATTCTTTATTTGGTTTTCCTCTTACTACCTCTTATTAAGACTATCAAATCGACTTTGTATACAAGTTTATAAAAGCAAAATAAATATAATAGGGTAATAGGTAGGAGTGAAAAATAGAAGTGAAAAACAAATGGTCTAATCTGCTCGTCAGTTTTGTAGGTAAATAATATGAACAGCAAATGGAAATGCAATGTAAAAAAATTGTTTTTTTTTTCACCATAAATAAAAAATTCAGACGTTATGCTTTCGGAATAAATAGGTATAGCGGCTATTTGTCTAATCAGAACGTAATTAAGCTGTATTAAAATCTATGTATGAAAAAGTATGGCTTCGAAACATCATCGTTTTTGTCTTTTATAAAATCGAGCATGTTTCAAAAACGTGGAATGTTTCTTTTTCATTAAAAAATGTAAAGCAATACGACGTGAAAAGCATTCAGCTCGTCCTTTGCAAATTTGCAAATGTCACATCGATCCAATATTCATTTTTTATTCCGCAAACGTAGTAAATTTGCTTTTTGTTTTTATTGCAGAAAGTCTTCTGGATGCTTCGATGGTACCCTACACGATAACAGCCCGGCCATCCAGTAAACGAAATTGCGCGACGCAGATGCCAGTGAAGCCCTACCACGTGACATGGGCTCCCATATTGCAGTCGCGGAATTGTGCCACTCAGACCCCACCCCCGCACAAGGAGAGTTCTGTCTAGTCTACCCCAACGACCCCAATCAACAGTCTCGGCATCGGGACCAATACCACCTGTGATATTTGTGAATATCTCATATTTTTAAGCATTGACATTATCAAAACTAAAACTGTTAACGCTGTTATTATTTCATTGTCAATAAAATATCATTACATGTGTATGTGAAGCGGTTTATGTTCTTCAACCTCTCATCGTGAACGAACGCACACATTTGGAATTAATGTAATTTTCATAAAAATAAAAATAATGACAACACAAATCGACTGTTTCTGTTGCGAGGGATCTCCTGTATCACTTACCAAGCTCAGCGTGATTCTACCTAGTGGTAAAGCAATCATGTAGCTGAGTAATTACTAATTTAGCTCACTATGTAGTTAAGGGTCACTTTGAAAGCGAACACTACACGTTTCCAAAAGGTCTATTAGTTGCCCCATTCAAGAGACTAGCACAACATTTAACTTACTGCAAGCTTTGTTTATAATTTGCGGTTATAACAATAAATTAAACTTAAAAATTGTTTATTTCCAAACAAACAAAATTAAATTAGAGAGTATGGAGCGTGTAACAGCTCCATAAACGGAAATAATAGTCGAAGTTTAAATGCTGAGATATGAAGGACTCCCAATTCCAAACTAATTAATGACACAGCTAAACAGTTAAAGTCATAAAACATTTACGTGCATGTAAATGTGGAATTAATTAGGTATTTCCTTTGGAGCATCTACAAACCCCCCAACATCACAATTTGCCATTTTGTTTTTCACTGATTCACTGATTCAGGTTTTTTAAGCTCATAGCAATGAAATGAAAACGCTCCCAAAGGTGCATATACGCGTTTTTGACATATTGTTTGTTAATATGCTTTGAGAGTTTATCCGATAAATGGTAACAAGAGTCGTAACGCTCATTGAGGTCAGTTGTGAAAAATTTAAATCAATAAAACGGAATAAAACAGTAAAGGGGCGTTTCATTGTTTACAGAAATAACAATAAAACGGGAGCGTAAAATCGAAAGTAATTGTCCCTGAATAAAATATGGACAAATTAAAGAAACATTCAAATGGTTATTATGCACGCAGTTATTTTCTCAAAATGAACAGGGAAAAAAATTCTAAATCAAAAGTCTAAAAGTAGACTGGCCAGTCTGAATACGCTGAAATTGTTTATGTGATTTAACCCCTGCTTCGTTCCTCTTGGATTGCCACACACGCTGCTCTCAGTTTTTGCAGTCTTCATCTTCAAAAGCAAAGCATTTTCGGTGACTGCTGAATTATTTTAATCGAAGTTTTACATCCTCTTCCATCTCTTCTCTTGTGTCATACGTTTTTATCTTTATTAAGTCGCAAGAAAGAATAATATGGTGGTTGTTCACACAATGTCATTTTTGTCCGGTAGAAATATTCGAATAAAAAGCGATTTGTGACAAGGTGCATTCTTGTGATACAAAATAAAAACATTGCCCATGTTTATTTGATGATTGTATAAGCAAAATCCATGCAAAATCACCAAACTAAGCAAAAAATTTTGCTAAGAATAAAATGTCATAAGTCATAAGCATAACAAATCCACTTTCAAATAGTTTTTTGAGCATTACACAAAAGATAAAAGAGGAACCAAATGACCTATTGGTCCCAGAAACTCCACACTTCACAGGTGAGATATTTATATACTACCAATGTTACTAAGAGATACATTAAATAAATATTATGTAATAATTATATCACAATCAATGCTTGTGACCGTACAACACATTGTGGTGCCTCTTGCAAAGAAAAACTTGATTAACTCAAAATCTGAATTCAAATTTTGTCAAGTTCCAAAACAGTCCGTCAGACGGCGCCACGGTGCCACCTTCGCACCTTCCCACAATTTGCCATTTTTGACGTTTACTGTCAACCAAAACAATTTTAATTTAAAAAATGGGCATTACCAACGATGTCAATTTACCAACAGACGAAGAACTAACCGTTCAAGAAGTAAACCTCTCAGGCCCCGTTTTGAAAGCCGCTGCGTTTCATTTAGGGCGCGCTTGCTTACATGAGAATAATGTGAGGTTATGGCTGTTACCTAATCAATCAGTAACTAAAACTTCCACAATTTTAGGAATTTATGTTGTGTAGAAATGAGTTAGGCGACCCCCGAAAATGTCTGGAAGAAGGCAAAGCCGTTACAAGCTGCGCCTTGAACTTTTTCCGCCAAGTGAAAAAAACTTGCGCTGGCGAATTTATGCAATACGTTAATTGTATTGACAAGTCTAGCCCCAACCAGCAATACGCACCGTACGTTTTGATTAGAGTGATGGTTGAGACACTTAAGTAATGTTGTAGGTGTCGTAAAACTCAAGCCGTTTTCGATAAATGCGCTAAAGACAACATGGGGATTGAACGACTTCCACATGACCACTATGCCAGGGTTCAGATCCACAAGACCGCCAGGCCTAGGCCCCCGGTTGAGGGCCCCGCTGTGTACCCCGATGCCACTCCTTATCTGCCAGATGACGCCGAGAAGCCCCCAGCGAAACATGGCTCTCGCTACATTTTCATGAATTAAAACCACCAGTTTATAGTCGCATTCTTGTGGTAATTTAGAGTGTTTTGTAGTGTAAAAAGCCTTCACAGGTCTGTTGTAAATAAATTTAATAACAAATTGGAGTTTTATTTAAATGACACGAACTAAAAGCTTTGTGGCTTTAAACTACTTCGCTCCTAAAGTTTTTCGTAAAACGCTGACAAGAGTGTTTAAAAAACGGCGTATAACCGCTATACCCAAATTAATCCAATAAATGTGATCAAAATTACGCAAGACAGCTCAATAAACATCCTTGCACACGCGGGAAATCTAGTCCCTGATTGGATTTACCGCGTAATAGAGGGTTAAATGGAAAGATAATTCGTTTTCAATATAATAAACATGAACATGCGCCACTTCCTAGGCTTAGCTCTATATAAGCTGAGCAGATTTTTGCCAGCACTAGTCTCACACTGAAAGCGAAAAAGCCAACACCATGCAACTTGCTTTTGCCAAAGTTTTCAGCGTCTGCATTGTGGTCATACTCCTGACAAACTGGATAGAAATGACCGAAGCGACTTACAGAAAACCACCATTCAACGGATCAATCTTCGGGAAAAGGGGCGCAACTATCGGTAAATTACCATTTTCATAATTTTTTAACCAAACATCTTTTTCAGAGTACGACAGCGCAAGCAAGGCATTGTCCGCAATGTGCGAAATCGCAAGCGAGGCCTGTCAGACTTGGTTTCCCTCTCAAGAAAAATAAAAACTCCACTGAACAATACTCGCAGAAAATGGTACTCATCCTTTATTTATCTTAATTTTATAAATGTAGCAAAGTAGTCAAATAAAAGCAAATGAAGACACGACGTGTTTTAGTACAAAAGTTTATTGGTCACAAATCAACTTACAAATTACTCTCCATAAGCATTAAATAAGAATAAAAAATGTTCACAAAATGCATTTTTACCCTAAACAACACTTGCTGGATTCCTATTACGTCTACAATGATCACAGTCTTTTTCAACTTCTCACAGAAGTAAATGCGTTTCAATTATGACCACAAAATTAAATAAAACGCCGAAAATACGAATTGTGGTACTCGTTTAGTGTAAGTATATAGGGAAGCAAAGTGATCAAAATTTGGACTTAAACTGTCTACAGTTGGACTTAAAAAATTTTAAAGTCTGCCACTCTCACGCAGTCGCGCTATGTGCTGTTTTAAATGCTTCACGTAGTCAAACATCATGCCGACAAATGCTGTATCTCTGATATATTGTGGTATCCAACCGTTTAGATTCGTATTGAGAACCCACTGGAAGATGCACTTGTTGCAGTTGTTGGGGTCTTCTTGCATCACCCAACAACCAGCCCGATTCTCGCCCCTGTGATCACATTTTGACTCACAATCACGGAATAAAATATCAGGAGGCAAGGCGAAAAATCAAACGTACCCTTTTTTGTAGTTATGTCAAAAACACCGAAAAAAGTTATAATTAAATACCGGCGAGTACAAGACTAATTATTGTATAGCACTATCGATAGACTAGACTGAACAAAATAAGCTGAAAAATTAAATTTGGAACACGCTATTTTCCGCACGCTTTGAAAAAATACCAACACAGAATATTAAAAAAAAGGCAGTGCCTCCGCTGCCGGCAACAGCGCCCATCCCAGCTGCCGGCAACGGTGTCCGGAATAGCGGCCGGCAGAGAATTTTAGAATTTGCTGTTAATTTCACATCATTTTTCTTAGAACAAAGCTGTATTTTTTTTAGCTTAAAGTGTTTTTTTAAATGACTAAACCTCTCTAAAATACTTATATCTCAGAAATTAGGTGTTATTCTTATTGCTAATTTAATGTAATGTAGTGTACACTTACTATTCCATTCTTATGATGCAAATTAAATTATTTTTGCTTCTTTTTATCATTTTTTAAAGCTACCCTGCGTGTATGTACAACATACATTGTGTTCTAAATTTTCTGGCATAAAATTGAGTCGTTTATCGGTCAAAAAATAATTTCGTTTTAAAAAAAGAAGGTTTCAAGGAGTATGACGGTATTGGATCAAAATACTAATTTAGATCATAATTCGTATAATACTGAACTAAAGTCGTTTCAATTTCTTTACTACGATTTGTTTAATTTATAAATTTTGTGAACAATCAAATTCCGGTTATTCATTATGTAACATTACTTTGTTCCATAAAAGCCATTTTTTATCCAGCATCATCAGGAGTTGCTGTTTTTTTTCTGAATCACGTGTTTCCTCCACAATTTTGATTGAATCTTTTATTTAAACGAAGTCTAACTCTTCTAACAGTTCTAGGTTATCAATGTCATCAAAAAATTTTCACAAATCGCTCTTTGTTAATAAAATTTCTCAAAAAATATTTGAAAATATGATTTCTCAAAGTACTATTATCGAAAATAATACGTAGTTGCAAATTTCAATTATCATTTTTGTATTGTAAGGTTATGCGTTCTGCTGCGCAGTCAACAGACGCCGGCAGCCATCCCTCTATTTTTTGGGCACCGTTGCCGGCAGCGGAGGCACTGCCTAAAAAAACAGTTTTGGTAAAGAAAACGCATGCGTGCAAGGTCTAGGACCTAAACCGTTGACGATAGGCGCTTTTCTGAAGTAAATTTGATTTTCTACATCTGTGCTTTTTACACTTTTTTGTATCTTTACCCGTATTCGTAACATTTTAAAAACTATAATCCTCCGTGATCAGAATAAAACTCACCTAATGTATTTGTCATTTTTGGGCAGAGAAGGATGTTCCGTCCCCACACAGGCAATAACATACCGATTTTCCAAATAAGCCCAGTGTCGCAAGTTTACAAAATCTCTGCTACTAACAACACCAGCAGCGCCATCAGCAGCAATCTGATAACTAATATCAGTGTGTTCGTCAATAACTTGCACTTTGTGAGACTCCAGTAAAGCTGGATTCCATTGTGGGAGACTTTCTACACGATAAAATAATTCATCAAGTAAAAATTTTGGAGTAACATCCAAAAACGCCTAAAATCTCAATTAATGATGGTGGTGGATAGGAAAAAATACCAACAGTGAGTTTGAAGATTTTTCCTACTTTAGGCACAGTCATGGTATGTACTGAATCAGCCCCACTGGCTTTCTCCAACTTCCAATCTTTCTTATGCAACAAATCCCAAGCTTCTTGCATTGCTTTAGCAGCCAGGGTTTTGTAATTTTCTTCCTGATTTCAAATAAATAATACACAAATTAAACTAGTTGATTCTTACTTGTTCCCTTGTTAGTGCTATTGGCGGGTACCTGCCCAACACCGGGCCTGAATTAAACCCATACATGGAGCCGTCAGGTGAGGCAAGAGGTGAATAAAAGTTCCCAACACTTTCAGTATACATAGAAGGCAATCCACGAACATAACTTTGAATTAATGGCGCCCTTTCTGAATCCGTATTAGCTGTAAATTTACATTTTGACAAAACAATATCCATCACAGTCTAATTTCAATACGGCTCCATATTTATGAGACTTACTAATAAGAAACCTCCGAGCATGTGACTCTTGGGGCAATACTCGGAAATCGAGGAACCAAGCCTCACCCCATGATAGAACAAATGAAGTCAAAACTAGAAGCACTTCAAAAACGGGCTGTGTGGAATGTGGCCACTGAAATAATCTTTCAGTCTGGTAAAATATTGTTTCGGTAACTCACATCATACAAAAAAACTTTAGCTATGAGAAATATACAAGTTAATGTTGTTGATATCTGAAATTTAAATTTGTCACAAGTATGAATAGATTGTTGGAAAAAAACTTACAGAAACTATGATCCAGTGGTTCATATAAATTAAAGCATAAAATAATAATAAAACTACGAAACGGCAAAGGGCCGCTAGCACCACATCAAATAAGGAAGTTTGTACGTTGTAATGATAAATTTGTTCATTTAAAGCTTTCATAATGTTTTCACCTTTTAACTAAAATTATGGATTTTTAAGACAATGTTTACACCTACTATGAGTGGTTACCATCACACAAATGAGCCACATAAGTCCGGTAAACAATAAATCAAACGTAACAAACATACAGAAGAATCTTCGAACAGTGGACATCCTGCCATTGGCACGTTGTCCAGCCAACAAGTCTTCAGAAATTATATAGTCGGGGCGCAGGGATGGTATCGTATTAATACTATGTGAATGAGCTAAATAAAAACATTGTTTATAAATACGATTGTACTAACAAAGTCTTAATTAATACAAAGTTTAATCTACTGTTTGTCTGTTGTAAACAGTAAGCGATTAAAAACTATGACAATGTAAATAAGTACTACAGAACGGACTTATTTACTCACAGATATCTAATGTTGGTGACTGAATATTGTAGCTATTGGACTGCATCAGATTTTCAGCTGCTTGGCGAATTTCTTGATCCATTTTTTGTGTAGTAGAACAAACTGATCGCAATTTAAACAAAGAAAGGTGAGATAAGTAATAATCTATTTTACACACGCGGAAATCACTGCATTGCTTCAATAACCAACACCGGAACCATTAATTTAATTATTGACCAAAACAATAAACATTATTGTTAAAAAGGCCTTCAGGTTTTTTACATTTCCATTTTTATTTTTGTCTGATATGAATGATTCGAATTTAGGGGAAAACAATTTTTTTAAATTTGAACCGAGTTATTTACACTACCTAATTTTATGTACGAATTTTTACAACATATTATTGTTTATAAGAATAAAAATAAAATTTTCAAGACCATCACTCTTCTGTCAAATGACAATGACAGGCGCACTGCGCAGTGTAGCCAATCTTTGGTTATCTCTCGACTTTATCCTTTGCCGCTTTTTTCACAATAAACCGTATCAAACCCGGTTGTTTTGACCCACTTTTAAGAGCGAACAAACTAAATTTAACCCCCACGACATTTGCAAGGTTTAATCAGATAAGAGCACCGACTCGTTTATCTTGACCTTGCAACTTTTACTTTTGCAGGTTGCGAGTCTTGTCACTGCTGTCAAAGTTGTTGTTGAAATACGCAATTATTTATTTTCTTAATTTACGTTTAAATACGCAAAATTGTGGGCAAAAGCCAATGAGTGCTCGCCAATACGTGACTTGGATCGATTTCAGTGGCGCCGGATAATAATCATCGGGTGAAGATGGGGGATGTGACCCAGGGGGCGCAAGGCCAGATGAAGATCGGCCACTACATCCTTGGCCAGACTTTGGGTGTAGGAACGTTCGGCAAAGTGAAAATCGGGGAACACCAAATCACGGGACACAAGGTAGCGGTCAAAATTCTAAATCGGCAAAAGATCAAGAGCCTGGACGTTGTGGGGAAGATCAGGAGGGAGATACAGAACTTGAAGCTGTTTCGGCACCCGCATATTATCAAACTGTATCAGGTGATTAGCACACCGACTGATATTTTTATGATCATGGAGTACGTGTCTGGGGGCGAGTTGTTTGATTACATTGTGAAGCATGGCAAGTTGCAAGAGCATGAAGCGAGGCGGTTCTTCCAGCAAATTATTTCGGGAGTTGATTACTGCCACCGTCACATGATCGTGCACCGAGACCTGAAGCCGGAAAACCTGCTTCTCGATCACAACATGCACGTAAAAATCGCCGATTTTGGTTTGTCCAACATGATGATGGACGGGGAATTTTTGCGTACTAGTTGTGGTTCCCCCAATTACGCGGCACCTGAAGTCATTTCCGGCAAACTTTATGCCGGGCCTGAGGTGGATATTTGGTCGTGTGGAGTTATTCTCTACGCCCTTCTTTGTGGCACTTTGCCTTTTGATGATGAGCACGTCCCCACACTCTTCAGGAAGATCAAATCGGGCATTTTTCCTATCCCAGAATACCTGAACAAATCGGTAGTCAACCTACTTTGCCAAATGTTACAAATCGATCCTATGAAACGGGCCTCAATTGAAGAAATTAAAAAGCACGAATGGTTCCAGAAAGACTGTCCTGCTTACTTGTTCCCTTCACCTGTCGACCAAGACTCGTCAGTGATCGACACAGACGCTGTTGCTGAAGTTTGCGATAAGTTTGGGGTGCAGGAGAAGGAAGTCCACAATGCTCTTCTGAGTGGGGACCCCCACGATCAACTCGCAATCGCTTATCACCTTATTATTGATAACAGACGCATAGCGGATGAAGCCGCAAAGGCCGAAATTAAAGATTTTTACATCGCGGGGAGCCCCCCACCTGTCAGTATGAGCCCTAGTCCAAGTCCTTGCGACTTTGGTTCTAGTCCTTTGAAGCCCCATCCGGAAAGAATTGCGCCTTTGCGGGACAGAATGGCGTCAAATCATGCTGCCTCAGGCGACAGAGGAAGAGGTAAGAATGACGAGGCGAAGCCGAGTGAAGCAAATAATATTGCTTAACAATTTCAGTTAAGAGGGCGAAATGGCATTTGGGGATTCGCTCACAAAGCAAACCTCACGATATTATGATGGAAGTTTACAGAGCAATGAAAGCGCTGGATTATGAATGGAAAGTTATCAATCCATACCATGTGAGAGTGCGTCATAAGAATCCTCTGCATGAGAGGTTTGTCATGATGTCGCTCCAACTGTATCAGGTAATAAAATTTGAAATTTAACAACAGTTGTTTGCATAACAAAGCACTAAACTTCAATTTTTATCACACTTTAGTGTTGGGAAGTTTATTATTTTCTGTAATCATATTTTTTTAATAAATTTGAACAACTAGGATACGACACGACGTGCAAATAAAACGTTGCACTTCATTAACATCCTAAATAATAACGGTTTGAAAAAATATAGAACGGAGCGCATTTTTTTTTATGTAAGCTGTTTTTCTCAGCTTATTAAGAATTTGATACTCAATCTTTTAGCCTTTTTTCTAAGCAATTAGTGAATTAGTTGGATTCAAATTAATTTAAACAAGTTGAGGGCCTAACGCTTGTAGCGCCTTCAGTTTTACTCCGCCCACAAAATTTTTGGGTACAAAAAATCGAGTTATTTTGTATTTCGTTTTGTCTCCTAATTGTTGGTTCTCCGCATTGTCAACTTTACGGACTATTTCAATTTAGAAAAGTGCTTAGGGACGATTTTTACTATTTTCTCTTAGGTGGATTACAAGAGTTACCTTTTGGATTTTAAAAGTTTGGCCAACGAAGAAGCGGAGTCGAATACGGCGGCAGCCCCCATCATGGGGTCTCTGCCCACTCCAGTGCAGTCAGGCGAGAGCACTTTGAACGCGAAACCCAAAGGGCACTACACTATGGAATTTTTTGAAATGTGTGCCGCATTAATTATACAATTGGCTCGTTAATTTAAGACAAATTTTATCCTGCTAATTTTACGTTAAAAATTATGGTAAATGTAATTACTAAATTTTTGTTTGCTCTTAATTGTTTAGTGAGTTTTAAGTGATTTTACCAGTGATAAACTGAAAAAGGTATTAGTCGCTTTTTAAAAGCCATTAGTTATGTAAACTGGTTAGTTGTGATGATATTTTTGTTGCGTAATTAAGTTGTAAAATAAAATGAGTTTTATTGGAATTAAACTTGTTTAATACAATCGCTTGGTGGCCATATCTCTCTTATAGTGTTCCTCCATAAGGTTGGTCTTCTCCATCCTATCAGCGGCAATTTTCTGTATCTTTTCCAGTAAATCTGGATACGGATGGATAGCCTTAACAAAGTCCTTCCTGTCCAATCTGTACAATTCACACGTTTCCACCGCAATAACAGAAGCAACTCGTTGCGCTTCGGGAGTGACCAAAGCAATTTCACCAAAGTGGTCTCCATCCTCTAAATGACACACTTCTTTCCCTGAAACTGTATAAACGGCCACTGTCCCAGTAGATATGAAGTACATGCAATTTCCCGTCGAATTGGCTTTCACAACAACATCGTTAGTCAAATAAATCTCAGATCGCAAGCAGGACACGATTCGTACAAGCAAATTTAAGGGAAGATCTCTGAAAAATTCTACGTTTTCCACCAACTGCCGACAAGTTTGCATTACGATTTCTTGTCGTAACTGTCCTGAAATCGTTGCGTAGATTTCATTCTCCCGGAAGTAACTTTTTTGAAAATGGAACTCGTAATAAGTCAAAATTCGTTTTTGGGTGTATAAGGGGAGTTGCTTATGACGCATAAATTCAACCAGTTGTTTCACCATTTGCGAGTACTTCATTTTCGGCGAAGTCTTGGCTCGCAAGAATTCGATAACGCGGGCTAAAATATTTAATGACTTTTTTTCATAATTGGCAATGGAAGCAATTGACCTAGGAGGTAAATTTGAACAAATTTGGATAAGAACCACAACACTGTAGTCATTAAAAATTCGTAGTTGTTTTCCGGTTCTTCCACTCCGTACGAAGCTGTGTATATTAAAAGGGCTCCGTCGTAGAGACTGCGAGAAATAGCTTTGAAGGCGGTTGTGTTCTTATAAGCGGCACTAGAAGTTAATTATCAGCTTTTACATAACGTAGAAATTAAGCTAATATACTAATTTTTCTTATCATCAAAAAGATAATAGCCAAATATTTGGCTACAAGAAAGGATGTGCCAAAAAATAAGCATTGTGAGCACCATTAGAACACCATGACGCACATAAAAATCAACTCCAAATATCTACAAGTTGATAACAGTAAAGAAGAGATGAAAAATATTAAGTTACATTGCAAAGTTTCGTCGCAAGATTATTAAGAGTAAAAAATCTCAAATATTTGATCGTCGATATTAATTGTAAAGCCGCCAATTGCCAATTTTTCTTGCCATTCTTATTACGCATGTCTATAAAAAGGTCCCAGTGGGTAGGGATTGACGATAAAAAGTCCACAAGAAATTGATTTTTTAAATAATGCCTACGACCCAATAAATAAGGCACTTTTAAAAATTAAAGTATTGTAAATACAAGACTATCTTCTGATGGTGAAGCACAACTTCTTTTTTTGCTTCGTCATAATATCCCGTTATTGAATTAAGCCCAATGTCGACGCAACAAATCAAGTCCAGGGCCATTCGAATTGTGAGAAATGGAATAGTGCGAAGAAACGGCATAGTTTCGTCAAAAGCATAAAATCCAACGTCTAAAGGCACTAAAATTAACTGAAAAAGGCAAACGCCACACATGCATAACTCCCACCAAATGCTATAGATACAAAAATAAGTCAATTTTTTTTTTTTTTTTTGGTTGATTTATACCGAGTGCTGCTGAAGGGGTGGATGCTAGTGGGGTGGTATCTGATATGTCTTTGTTTCTCTTTCTCGATTGCGCCATGACTTCGCAAGTGAATGGCACAAGATTTACAGATTTTTTCATGAACTAGGATACTTCGCATCACAGCCCTTTTAAACTGATTGGAACAGGCCCTCCCAGGAAACCTTTTCTCGACCTCGTCGTCTTCGGCGAGCATTTCGCAGTCATGGCCCAAGTGGGCAAACTTGCCCATAGTTAAACATACAATTGCACATTTTAAAAACAAACTTACCACTTTGTTGTATTTGGGGGGTCCGCCAGTCATTATTATTATTAAAAATTCTCTACTTTTCTCACACGCTATTTATTCCGTTTGATGGTTTTTAATATTTTGCTATGGTAATGCGGTTTGAAGCCAACTAGGGTGCCGAATTTTAAAAGTAGCGCCGAGTCAGGCTGGCCGCGCCAACACAACAAACAAAAAGTACCTGCTTGTGTTGTTATCTTGTTATTGAAAGTGTTTTCAGAAATTTGCGTTGTTTTCTGATAAGAGTTGATAAGTGTAAACAAGTGTATTATTTGGGTTTGGTGTTTTTGAGGTTTCCCATGTCCGGACACAGGACTTTCACCTCTCGTTAGACCAACCTAACCAAAAATGACCGAGCCCCATTTAAAAGTCTACACAGTTCTCGACAATAAAGTGTTTGATGTTCCGTATAACGCCTCGACGACAGCTGAAGATGTGTGCATTATTGTTTGTAAACAACTTGGGGTTTTACCGATCGCCAGACACCTGTTTGCTCTGCGAACAACAAACAAGCAAATCTTTTTACGGCCCTCGGCTGTGTTCACCGAAAAGAGTACTCATTTTGAATTACGAATTCGGTTCAAGGTGCCGAACAGTACCAAGCTGCGAAAAATTGATGAGAGGGCTTATGACTATTATTTTCATCAAGCTCGCACTGATGTTCTTGAAAATAAAATACCTGACATTGTTTATGAGAAGTACAAGCGGGAGTTGGTTGGTTTAGGGATCACTGACATGTACAGAGTGATGTTGGAGAAGGATATTCCAAGAGAGAGTGTGGAAAATGAGTATAAAAAATACATACCAAAAGAAGTGATAAAGAGACACTCCTTTTTTATTAAAAAACCTATACATGATACATTGGGTAAACTACAGAAATCTGTACATGATGCTAGATATGTTAAAGCTGAGTACTTGAAACAGCTCGATATTATAGCACCAGAGTACCTTTCTGAAGTTTATAAAGCAGTGACTGATGAAGACGGTGTTGTTTGTGCCATCACTATCAAGGTGACTCCTCATCACCCTACTGAACCAGGGATTAAATTTTTATCAGAATCAAACAAAGACGTAAGTCAATAACACAAAAATCGAGACAAATGTTATTTTCAACAACAAACACATTGCAGTGGCAACGCATTTGCACCATTGAAGAACTTGGTTTCATCTCAATAAGAGATGACGATGGTACTGTTGAAATCAGCAGAAAAAACGGGATTCCTTTCTATTTAAAATTCAACTCAAACCAGTTAATGTTTTCTTTTATTAGCCTCTTAGATGGCTATTATAGACTGACTTGTAAATGGACTTTTAATATTTGTAAAGATGTTGTAACGCCCTCATTGCAAAAATTGTACGCCATGAAGTGTCATGGTCCTGTTGGGTATGCTGTGATGTTATGGGCGTTTTCATAAATAACCGTATGTTTCAGGGGTGAATTTTCTTATGCTAAATTAGAAGAAAAACGAAGCAACCGCCCAGGCTGTTTTATAATAAGGGAAAGTGCCGTTAAATATAATGACTACTATATTGATGTTTGCATAAAAGACAAGTAAGAACTTCTTCACAATTCGTTTTCGTTAAAGAATTAAAAAATTGTACTAACCTTTTGTCAACGACTTATTTGGAATCACACATGTTCATACGGAAGCCAAACATAAACTGATTCTTGTCGTAACTGTTCCTTAAAATAAACGTCTTCCAAAAAACCCTTTCGTAACATTTCCGTTCTAGACTGCCACAAAGACCTTTCACAACGTCATAAAGATTATTCAAACACAAAGCAAAAATAAACAAATACAAATAATTGGTAAAAAACACTTATTGGCCCATCTTATTCTATTTAAATTACTTTTCTTAAAAAAAATAATTTATGCAAAAACTTTGTTGTTTTTTTTAATAACTGGGCCGCTTAAAATGCACATCTGAGTTATACCGATTTACTGAACAAAAATTTTATCGATGCAGAAAAGGACCAAAACGAGTTCTAAGTTTGTATTTTTCTCCATATTACGTTAGGAACTGCTCCCAATTTTGCCAAAAAATTGCGTTTATTTTTTGTTAAATAAATGAAAGAAATCGCAATTTTTAAATAAGAACCTCGCTTATTTTAAAAGGTTTTTCGTAAATACATACAGAAAATTGCAAAAAAATAGATTCTAAATTTAGTTTTTCTGCTTATTTTCTTGAGTACTTTATGTTTTTATTTTGCTTTTTTCTAGTACGAGTATGTAAATTTTTACTGAAACAAATTTATTGCAATTTTTGGAAAAAAAATAGGAAATTAAGCAAATTTATATTTGCTTAAAATTTTACGCTGCGTGTGTTTTTAGTTTAAATCCACCAAAACCAAAAACCTTCAAACTGGAAATAATAACAGGCGGTGAATTTATTTTCAATGATGATTTAACACGATATAAGAGCATTCAGCAACTTATGGCTGCTTACAACGACCCCAATGGCCCTATACTTTTACAAGAATGTTTGCCGCCTTCCGAATACGGTACTTATCACTTTCAAATTTAAATATTTTCTTTAACGACTCCTTCTAGACGTTTCGCCTTTACTTCTTTGCCAGAGTGATAATTTGCCTGGAGATTCAGTAACAGATAGTTCAGCTTTAAGGACGATTTTGCCAACAGCCCCTTTGTGCATCAATTGCAAGGACCTCCAAGTTTTCAAGGGTAAGAAAATTCGGTTGACACAATTGTAAATGTCACATTTACCCATACAAATGTTAAGAGAACTGTTTTTGATTGTTATTTTTGTTCATAACGTACTTGGAGATGATGAAGTCGGCAATTTTACCGACCTGTCTATGTGTAAACTCAGCCATTTAGGCCTGGAATATCTTGGTGATATATCGAAGACGGAGTCATGGGTTAGATGCCAGTCCTGGTCTTCGTACCTCCCTCACCATATCCCTGAAGGGATAGTCGATGCGCAATTTCCGGAACAGTCCCGCAAAAGAGCGAAAAACTATTGCAGGAATCCCACAAAAGAGCCAGACGGGCCTTGGTGCTACACCATGAATTTAAACCTAAAATATGAAACTTGCGGAATACCTTTATGTTCGGTGAAAGAATGCAGACTCACAGGGCCTGGGATGGAATATTCCGGCAATATCAAAAGAGCCCTATCAGGTTTTTAACTGATTTATGTCAATCAGGACACTTATTCGTGTTTTAGACCGGAAATGTCTAAAATGGAATAAAGATCGTGGTAAGGTGAAGGAAGCAACAGGATATAAATCCTACGACAAGTTCCCCAAGGTACGTTTCCCGGAAGGAGAAGTTTCAAAAGCTAAGAAGTTTTGCCGAAATCCTAACGGTGACATAGGGGGACCGTGGTGTTTCGTCGAGAATGATGACACCGATGAAATTGAGAAGGAATATTGTGATATTCCTTTTTGTGAAGTACCGGATTGTGAAGTTTTTACAAGAAATACCCCGAATTATACTCACTGGACCGATTTTAATGACACTTTAACCGAATTCAGTTTCGGGGTGAAACTGTGGGACTCAGATTCATACTCAAATGCCACTGCTAAGTTGGTCATTTCGACACTTGCCTTACCGGTGACAGACAAAGAATTGAAAGATTTGGAAATTGGACTTGAAATTTTCCTCTCGAATAAAGCCAGCGCTTTAACAATGGGAAACAAAGACACGCCTGAATATGAACCAACGCCTGATATTTTAAAATCGACGAGTTACACAATGTTTACAGTTTCGTGGACCGCGCCGTTTATCACTCTATCATACGAGGGTCAAATCAAGCCGATTTTCCTAGCCGAGTTTAAAACTAAAAATAATCTGTTAGGGTTTCGCAAAAATCGGTTCAATTTTTACTCCGCCCAAGGCACTAACGTGATTTGGTCGTTCCCTTTCTGTCGCGATGACTTCGAATGTGACGTTCAGACCACCACAGGGTCGCAATTCCAGCAGTTTTGGCCTTTGAGAATCAACGACGTGGGGCAAGAGTTGCAATTTTTTCTGCGGGCGTTTCACTCGGTTTACATTCTTTTTGTCCCAAGCCCGAGCGTTGATTTTCCAAGTGTTAAATTTGTAATACAACGTGCGAACGAAATGTCGCGAATTGTGGTTAATTTTTCGCCAGATTCGAGTGTTATAATTAAGGAGTTGTCCCTGCCTGAAATTCTGGATTATTGGGAGTGGCGCGAATATTCCGTTGCCTTTTTCGCCGATACTATGCAGTTTTATTGGACGAAAAGCGTGGGCACGCATATGATTTTTGAAATACAACATGAAATATTCCGGTCTTTGCGCTGGTTCTCTGCGAGTTCGGATACAATTGCGCATTGGACCTTCTTTTGCCTTCCTCCTGAAGTATCAAGACCTCCACCGGCGCTTCTACCCGAATGTGCCTTAAACAACGACGAAGAAAATTATAAAGGGACCCAAGACGTGACCAGTGAAGGCTTGCCGTGCCTGCCATGGTCAAGCAAACTGCTACCAAGTCACGATTTTGATATAAACGAATCTTTACTTGAGTGGAATTATTGTCGGGACCCCACTAAAGAGAAAAAAGGCACGTACTGTTACACTTTTAATCTCGACAAATCCATTGAGAAACACTACTGCCGTTTGAGAAAATGCAAGTCGGAAGAGTGCAGGATGGCAGGAACTGGAAACGACTACATTGGGCACTTGTCAAAGACTAGATCAAACCGTAATTGTGATTATTGGTTTGAAAATGTCACAGTTCACAGAGTTGAAGAACAATACGCAAATGAAACGCTATACGCTGACTTGGCGCTTGATGATGTTCAAAATTTTTGCCGAAACCCGTCGAGAGATGTGGGTGGGAGTTGGTGTTATACGAATGATACAGACGTTCAGAAAGACTTGTGTAACGTGCGAGATTGTGACCGGCCGGAGGAAAACATAATGATTGTTGGTAAAGCGTTACAAGGGCGGAAAGTCTACATTTTACCCCAGTGGAAAATAACAGGATTAGAGTTTGGGTTAAAGCAATGGAACCCCGATTTGACAGATGTAGTCCAGTTCGAATTTTATCCCAAAAATTTGGATGATAAAATCGAACTAATAGTGGGAGCCAAGGGCAACGAAAAGGTCTTACTTTTCCACAAGGCAAAATTAATAAAGGAAAAGACGTTCCTTCACTTGATTTCGTCAGGGAAATGGACGGATTTTTGGCTAGTGATGCGGAAGGGTGAAATTTCTCTGGGTTTTAAGGGCGTGCCAAACAGTTTTTTCGAGTATCTCACTGACGAGGTCTTTGATCCTATGTTTATGTCTTTTGGGACTGTTCATGGTCACCCGATTGGTTTCTTCCTCAAAAGTGAGCAATGCCAAACCGAAAATGTCTCAATAAATAGTTTTGCCAAAACTGTGCCTTTCGGCATTTGGTCGCGCGAACGAACAGTTCATCAGAATTTTACTTTGGTAATTCGGGGCGAAGGTATAGTCTCGATACCTCTGATGTCTCTACCTAATACTCTCAGCTCGCACTTGCTCCAAATTGATACCACAAGAAGCGAAATTTATCTCAGTTATTTGGGCGAGATTCTAAAAACACAGACGTCGCAATTGCAACTCATAACAGCTAAGAATTGGACTACTCTCGATTTCACGTTCAGCGAACAATATTTAAATGTGAGTAAGGAAAACGAAACAGTTTTCACGTATTATAGCGCAAAGCCTATGCTTTTTTACTGGTTTTCTTTGGGAATGGAGAAGGGTTGGGCAATTTGGAGTGCGAATTGCGAGGCTTTGGACATAGATGGGCCTCCTAGAGATGGGGGCTGGTCGGCCTGGTCCCCCTGGCACTGTACTGTGAAATGTGGGGGCGGCGAGGGATACCGTACGCGTAATTGCACAAACCCCAAACCAAACATTTTGGGGATGTTGTGTCCCGGTTCTTATAAATCTACGGGAATCTGCAACGATTTTGTTTGCGGGGATGTGAGTCCCACCACCCTTGAAAAAATGAGGGAGAATTTGCAGACGCATCAGTTCAGTTTTGAAGTAAGTGAGGGCAAATCGGTGATTTTGGAAAACGACAGTGACATGTTGAAAATAATCAAGCAAGAATCGCCGGATTCATACTTCGAGTGGACGCTGAATGGGATTTTTGTTGAGCCAGATGCGAGTCGTGTTGTGTTTCAGGGAGATAATCTAGTCGTTAGAGATGTGGGCATTGATGATTCGGGGGTTTATGTTTGCATGTTGTATAGAATAAACAAGAAGAAGGAGGTCTTGAGGGTTATTTCTTTGGCTGTTGTTAGTGATGATTATACTATTAAAACTCGAGCTACCAGATCGGTCATTTTGGTGTGCAAAGCTGTTGTTTTGGGCTATATTTATTCAGATTTGAATTTGAAATTGTATTTGAATGGGGAGGTTTATAAGGATTTTGGTACAACAATGTTGGCAGCAGTCAATTCTGAAGAATTTAACGGATTAAATATGTCTCATACCGGCGAGTGGAAATGCGTGGTGGAACAAAAAGATTTGAAACTTTCTTGGACCACTAACTACGTAAGAATGGAAGTTAAAAAAGCTCCCAACTTTTACACGAATTTGATGGAAGATGAATTTACTAAACCGTTTTTTGGGTGGTTGGGCACCGAAAATAATGTTTTGTACGCGTTGATATTTATTGTTGTTTTTGTTCTCCTTATGGTTTTGTTATTCCTTTTTTTGTATTTCAAATATTGTACAGTAAAATCGCGCTGGAATTAAACTTATTTCAACAAAAAAATGTTTTTTATTCTCAGGTCAAAGGAAAGATGGTTCTAGAGGAATTACAATGACTTACAGAAGTATGTGGAAGGTTACAAAAGGTAAAAAAATTGAAGTGACCATGAAAGTGCTTAAACAGGAATCTTGCGATAAGTATTTGAAGGTAAAATATTTCCATATCACTGAGGGAAAATATCATCATATCTTTTCAGGAGTTTCTTGAACTTGCTGGTCAATACGCTTACCTTCACTCTGACTCAATTGTTCGTCTGTTTGGAATAACGTTATCGAGTAACGTTTCACTAATTTTGGAGTACTTTCGATTAGGTCCTTTAGACCAATACTTGAGAGAACATAAAGGAATATTGAAGAAAGTTGATTTAATAGAAGCAGCTAGTAATCTTGCTTCCGCACTTTGGCATTTGGTATGTTCTCTCAATATTGCAAATTAAATTTTTGTTAATACGGGTGTTTCTAACTACAGAAGGAAAATGGAATTGTTCATGGAAACATCCGATGTAGAAAATTAATGGTCAATTCACACGATGAAAATTCATTTACTGTTAAACTGACTGATCCAGGAATTCATATTTCTTATGCATCAAAAGAGTAAGTACATTTTATTATTTATTTGATTTTTAATATTGCCTTACTTTGTCGCTATTATTAATGCTTATAAAAAACACCCACCCAATAGTAATCAACTGTCAAGTCCATTTTTAAAAAGTGGTTTGTATCACTTTTTAATAATTTGTATTAAATACCTGTTGTTAATTTTTTTTTATTGTTTCGTTCGAAACGAGTCTTTTTATGTGGTTAGTCTTTTAAAACCTGCATTATGCTACGATATTTTTGCATTTTATTTTAAAAAGTTTTGTAATGGGTAAGTATTAAGTATAATCAGTAAATTAAAACAACCAATTAAGAAACTAAAAAGTTTATTTAAGATTTTAATTAAATACTACAACAAGAAATCAGTCTCCAACAATATTTACATAAAAATATCTATCACATTATTTCAATAGTGACTGCATGTTAAAATAATAATACTAGAAGAAAAAAAGGTTTTAAGAGAAATTAAGTGAAAAATCCCAAGGAATGCTTAATCAACTTCTTCAATCGTTGGCCCTCCTTGTCGTTGACCTCCAAAACCGCCGGCCTGTTGTCCACAACTTCCTCCAGCCCCAGGCATACCTCCCTGACCACCTTGTTGATACAATTTGGCCATAATGGGAGCACAGATGGACGATAATTGTTTCTGTTTGTCTTCATATTCTTCTTTCTCGGCCAGGGTATTTGCATCCAGCCATTGCAAACAGCTGTCGCATTCTCTTGTTACAGTTTGTTGGTCAGCTTCACTTAATTTGCTTCCTTGTTCGGAAATAGTCTGTTTCAATTGGAAGATGTAACCTTCTAATTGATTCCTGGCCGCAATTCTCTGCCTCTGTTTCTCATCCTCCTCTTTGTATTGTTCAGCCTCTGCCACCATCCTGTCGATGTCTTTCTGCGATAATCTGCCTTTGTCGTTCTTGATGGTAATATTGCGGGAATTACCAGAGCTAGTGTCTTTAGCGGAAACGTTCAGGATGCCGTTGGCGTCGAGGTCGAAAGTGACTTCGATTTTCGGGACACCACGTGGTGCTGGTGGAATTCCCGTTAAATCGAAGGTACCCAAAAGGTTGTTGTCTTTTGTCATAGCTCTTTCACCCTCAAAGACTTGGATGGTGACGGCCGGTTGGTTGTCCGAGTAAGTCGTGAAGGTTTGGGTTTGCTTGCATGGGATTCTTGCGTTGCGTTCGATGATCTTCGTCATGACACCTCCGGCGGTTTCGATACCTAGTGACAGTGGAGTCACGTCGACGAGGAGCACGTCCTGAATCTTAGAATCGGTTTCACCGCTCAAAACAGCCGCTTGGACAGCTGCACCGTAGGCAACGGCTTCGTCTGGGTTAATTGAGAGATTCAGTGGTTTTCCGTTGAAATAGTTCTGGAGTAGTTGTTGGATTTTCGGGATTCGAGTGGAGCCACCGACGAGGACGATGTCGTGGATCATTCCTTTGTCCATTTTAGCGTCGGTGAGGGCTTTTTCGACTGGTTGTAGCGTCCCTCTGAACAAGTCGGCGTTCATTTCTTCGAATCTTGCTCGACTGACCTTGGTGTAGAAGTCGATACCGTCGAAGAGGGCGTCAATTTCGATGGAAGCTTCAGTACTCGATGAAAGTGTTCGTTTCGCTCTTTCGGCGGCTGTTCTAAGTCTTCGTAGCGCCCTCGGGTTGCTCCTTAAGTCTTTCTTATATTTGCGTTTGAATTCATCGGCTAGGTGATTAACGAGTCTGTTGTCAAAGTCTTCACCACCCAGGTGTGTATCACCTGCAGTGGCTTTAACTTCGAACAACGACCCTTCGTCGATGGTCAAGATGGAAACATCGAAAGTGCCGCCACCCAGGTCGAAGATAAGGACGTTTCGTTCACCCTTCAAATTCTTATCAAGCCCATAAGCCAGAGCCGCTGCTGTCGGTTCATTGATGATCCTCATGACGTTCAAACCGGCGATAACTCCGGCATCCTTCGTAGCTTGCCTCTGGGAGTCGTTGAAATATGCCGGGACTGTGATAACAGCATCCCTGACTGATGTTCCCAAATACGCTTCTGCAGTTTCCTTCATTTTGGTCAAAACCATCGAACTGATTTCTTCCGGTGCAAACTTCTTAATTTCGCCTTTGTGCTGGACTTGGATCTTCGGCTTGCCACAATCGTTGATGACTTTGAAGGGCCAGTGTTTGATGTCTTGTTGGATTTTCGGGTCGTCGAATTTCCTTCCGATTAGTCGTTTGGCGTCGAAGATGGTGTTGCTGGGGTTCATGGCAACTTGGTTCTTGGCAGCGTCTCCGAGAAGGCGCTCGGTGTCGGTGAAGGCAACATAACTTGGAGTAGTTCTGTTACCTTGGTCGTTGGCGATGATCTCGACTTTTCCATGTTGCCAGACTCCGACGCACGAGTAGGTGGTTCCCAAGTCGATACCAACTGCTGGAGATTTCACCATTTTCGCTGATTTACTTTGCGTCGATTCAAATTCACCAGTAAACACTTTGTGGAAAACGCTTTGTTAGAGCTTCGCTTGTGTTCTTCGTTTAATCGCTTTAATTCAAATGACTGAAAGCGCGCCGGAGCTCGGTGCTTATATAGGAGTGGCCAAATTTCTCTCGAAGTGTACCGAACGTTCTCGAAAGTTCCGTATTAATAAACGGAAACTTTGCAAAGAATGAATGGAAAATGAGCATTTTTTAACATTTTTCCGTCGTAATAGCATCTTTATGTTTATTTTTCATTAATAACTGTGATAATAATGATATTAAAATTAGAGCGGTTTACAGAACATGCTAATTGCAATCAAATTCGAGTTCGTGATTAATTTGCCAATACAAAATAAATGACAAATAGACTCGACTTATTGGATTTAAATAATTCTTATGAGATTCAAAATTTAACTAATTAAATTACAATTAATTTTATAAGTACCTAATCATTTTTTATCCATTTTCACATTGATTTTATTTTGTCTAAAATACGTAAATGAACAATAATTATTCGCACTGATAGTAAAATTCAAATTAGGTATTTTTCTTTGCTGAGGAAGGTTTGATAAAAGATAATTTTGAAATATGCCTCCTTAATGGGCAAAATATTGTGTCAGTTTAGTTATTTTTTACATAATTTTGAACACAAAGTTCTTTGAATTGTTATTTATATTATCCAATTGTCAGTTCATCGCAAAAATGTAGGCAAAAAATTTTTTTTACCTTCCACTTGTAATTAAAACAGTTTACACATTATGTTTACAAAAATAATAAATGTAAATTTGCAAGTTATAATAGACGAATTTTAGTGGCCACTTCCACGACACTGGAA
Organism: Tribolium freemani; assembly: GCA_939628115.1. Lineage (NCBI taxonomy): Eukaryota > Metazoa > Arthropoda > Insecta > Coleoptera > Tenebrionidae > Tribolium > Tribolium freemani. Next base: position 12,923,505 of record OW626789.1, read on the forward strand.
ATTTCTGGAGAATTGAATATCAGTGTAATCATTCCAGTAATGTTTTGTTTTATTTTTATTCACGTATGAAAGGAAAAAATCAAAAACGATTTGAATTCTTCGAGGAGTTTCGAGAATATTCGAGTCAGCGCATAGCGGTATTGATTTATTTGTGGAAGCAACGGTGAAATGAGAATTTTCGAGAACGTTCGGCGTGATTCGGGTCAATGTATTTTGTACCAAATTCAAAAGGAATTATCTAAAAATAAATAAATAAATTCAGCCCTTATCGTAGGTTTTTTCAAATTTTCGATCCAGGTTAAAAAACTATGATAATAATAATTTATGTGATGCAATGTTCCAGTAATAGACCGAATTTTCTGGAATTATTACCATCATATAGTATTTTTGAAACTGACTGCGTATTAGGTTGACAATATGATAAAATTACTGTGAAGGTGGTCGTAATTATATGAATATCGGCCTTTAATTTAAATTAAATTCTAGAACATGCAAAAGCAATAATGATGTTTTTTATCTGATTCATTTAAATTGTACGTAAAAGGAAGAGGTACACGTGTTCAAAAAGTAAATAATTTTGCTCTCCGTGAAAGTGGGTGTCTGTGATTAATAAGTAATAAGTTAATAACCTTTGGAAAATTCTGGAAACGAGCTAAAAAGGAAAAACTTATTTGGTATTTGTCTCTTAAATTATTAATTTATTTCGTCACATGTTTGTAACAGCTATCACAGCAGGGTGAATTATTAAATTATTGCCTGAAGGTGGTCATTACAAAAATGTACGAAATTAAATAATTGAAAAAAAGAACCAAATATATTTGGTTGGTGAATACAAATCTCTGATAACAAATAATTAACTGAGGAGAAATAATTTGCAAAAAAAGATTTTATCAATTTTTAGGGTTCATTGGATTCCCGTGGAATGTTACACGAATTTGGACTACGCCAAGCGCTCAACGGCCGCTGACGTGTGGGCGTTTGCTACAACCCTCTGGGAAATCTTCGTGCTTGGTGAAGAAATAAAAACCAGCGATCACGTGGAAACTATGAGGGTAACTGCCCCAAAACTCTCCAACTTGAATTAATTTGTGGCTATTGTAGTGGTACGCAAGCGGCAAACGCCTGCCTTGCCCCCCTCTATGCGACAAAGACATCTACGATCTCATGCAGGAGTGCTGGAACGCCGATCCTCACCGAAGAAAGCAACCCCAAGCCATCATGCGAGACATCAATCAAATTTTATACCAAGTGTACAATTCAAGGCGTACACATTCCTACGCGAAAATTTTCACTAAATCGAACTCAACACTCCAAACGGTCGCAGCTTCATCAACTTATAGTCTAGCATCAAACACAACACAGTCCACTTTCATGGTCAATTCGGAAGATTTAGTTGCAGCGAGCGAAATCGAAAGCGATTCTTCGGCACCGTCGAGCTATCGCAGCCAATCGCAAAATTGTTTCTTAAATTCCCAGGAGGTTTTGAACAATGAGGATACATACTCTTGCGATTTTTCCAACATATTATCGAATTTCAATTTTTCGACAGTGACTACGTCCCTTGATAGCATCAATTCGTTGCAAAGTATACTTGAGCTGGACCAGGACTGTAGTGTGGTTTTACAAGGGAGAATTGGACAAGGGTTTTACGGGGAAGTGTATAAAGGAACGTTGGAATATCCCGGAAATCCTGAAATTGAACCTAGAATTGTGGCGATCAAAAAACTGAAGGCGTCAACTCTGTCTTCGTGTTTGCAAGACTTCGAACGGGAAATTAACATTATGAAGTCTTTGCAGCACCGGAATATTGTTGAAATTTTGGGGGTTTCCCGAGAGCCGGATATTTCCCTAGTTATGGAGTTTGTCCATCACGGATCCTTGCAGAGTTATTTGAAAATCAATCGAGAGTCGTTGCAAACTAAACAGTTGTTGAAATTCGCACTTGACATTGCTGAGGTTTGTGGCCCTTATTATTTTATTTTATAAATAAAATTTTGAGTAGGGAATGAATTATTTGGGAAAGAAAAACATCGTTCATCGGGACTTAGCCACTCGGAACATTTTGGTAGCTGATGAAAACCACGTCAAAATCTCTGACTTTGGCTTAGCGCAAGTAATTGGCACTAACGACTATTACATTCTGAAGACAAACCGGGAATTGCCGATCAAATGGTAATTGTGGGAAATATCACGACTTGAATTTATCTTGTCTTGTTAGGTACGCGCCTGAAAGTTTACGTGACGGCAAATTTTCTGTGCGTTCCGACGTTTGGTCGTACGGTGTCACAATGTGCGAAATGTTCAATTGGGGCGAAGAGCCGAAGTTGTCAAATCTTGGAGAGGAAGAAGTCAGAGGTCAAGAGCAACAAGTTCTCTTGAACGCCTTGGAGAGCGGGGCCAGGTATTGCGCTCGTTGCTAACTTTTTCGCTGGTTTTATCGTTGCCTTTTATAGATTTCCGTGTCCTCCAATGTGCCCACAAGCTGTCTATATACGGATTATTTATCCGTGTTGGCACGCAGACCCCCACGAACGACCCGCGTTTAGCGTTCTCGTCCAGGAAACGCAAGATCTACTGACGCAGTATTGAGTGGTATTCGGTGCCCGTACAAGGGTGAGCACAAACAGGAAAGAGCACCACTTTGTATAATCTTTTGTAATTTAAATTATTCACACGCCTATTTTAAGATCAATTGTTAGATTTTAGTTAAATAAGTACCTGTCGTTTTTATTATTTGCTCAATTTCTTTATTTGGAACAAGCACTTTTCGTGCCATTTCTCAGTGCAATCAACTTGTAAATATGTAATATATTCTATATTTTAAAATAAATTTTAATGTAAGATTTTTTGCATCATTTCAATGTGTGGTGGACCATTTGTCTCTTTGAACAAATGACCATTCGAATAAAAAAAATCGGTTTGAATCGCGAATTAATAGCAATAAATATTGAATAATGGTAATAAAAGTACAATTTAGCGGATTTATGGTGTTTAGGGCGTTTTTATTGTTGTATTGATTGCGTTTTTCGTGGCCGTTTCGGACTGGTGGGACTAAGGAGTAATGGAACTTTCTAGATTTTGAATCAAATGACCAATGAGTTGTTCCTGTGCTGAATCAAATTGATTTAAAATTATCAAAATAAACTGGCGTCAACCAGCAACGATAACTGCAACAGAATGGACATAGATCCATCTCCGAGTACTTCATCCGGTAATAAATCCTTCTTATCAATATGTTTTTAGGTTATGTCAAAATTTTTGTGTATGACTTACACCCAAGTTTCAGGCTTCTTAATGGATCTGACGTACTCAGGACTACCAAAGATCGATGAAAACAACACCGTAGATCCCAAATCGCCCAAAGAGCGGGTTTTAGAATTGTTAGATATCTTAGAAAGTCACGTTGAGAAGTTACGAAGAGAAGCGGCGCAGTTAGAGGAGGACCGGGACCACTTGTTGTCGTCACTGGACTCGGTTAGAAACACTGATTTAATAGTCGATTTACCGGATAGTAAGTAGAGCAAAACAGATTCGTTCCTAATTAATTATTTCTAAGATGATAGGGATGATGTTTGCCAATACGCCGAACGCATCATGAGCCGCTGTCTCACAGTGGAAGTGAAGATTTTAACTCAGCGTGATAAGATGCAAGAAGAGGCCTTGCACCAAGTGAATCATTTGATAGACAGTCTTGTAATGTGTGTGAAATCGGATCCCGAGAGTGCGAAAGCTAGATGTATTACTTTCATGAATGCTTGTTCTTCTAATGTGGTGCACGGGATCACGGATAAAAAGTTCGAATCGGCTTTACTAGGATGTACCGTTGACGACCAAAAACGGGTAAAGAAACGGCTCCAAGGTTTGTTAAATTACTTTGATAAACTTAATGTAACTTCGATTCCATAAATTTACTTAATAGTGCGTTGTTATTGATTGTGGCCCCGCTTATTGCCATTATATACACATTAAATCGTTAGTATTTAACCAGTTGAGTTGTCTTCATTATGGCTTTAATAAAATACAATACAGTCGTGTTATATTTAAAATAGCCACTGTGATTGTTTAAAAGACATTTTATTTACAATTAATGAATTAAATAAAAATATTAATTCATGTATTACTTATTTCCGTGAAATAAAATACTTAGGATCTCTTAGGTGAGTCACTGTAAGCGCTTGTTTCAAATCTTCGCTTGTTGTTGGTGAATCTGCTACAAAAGTGACTGTTGTAATAAGAGAGTGTTGAATAAAACCATTTTCAAGGAAGTGGCCTTTAATATCGTGGGGATCCAACCAAACGAAAAGACTAGGGGCGTCTGCTTTCACCCACACGTGAAATCTCAAGCCTTTCGCGTCAATCATATCGACTGAGATAGAAAAAAAAGCAAAAGCCCTTATCGGTTAATTCCCCCAGAAAAATTACAAACATTACCTCAATATTGGAGTTTTTAAGATTAGCTTCCTTGAATTTTGAAGGGAAAAAGTAATTAGAAGGAGTCAACACTGTGCCGTCTTTCCCACCAACAATATGCACAAAACAATTGTATTTTGCTTCATCTGCAGTGCCACAACCGGAATCGGATAAAAACTGGTCCACATCATATGATGCAACTAGTGTTGCTACCAAAGGTTTCTTCAAAACAGAATTAATCGCGAAATTTTCTCAATTTGGTTATTTCTCAAGGTCCGATTAGTTCGCAAATTTTACCGAAAAACTACTTGATAAAATTTCATACAAGGTGGTGTTTTTAGTTTCTTTGTATATTAAACAATTTTTGAGATATTCACTGACAAAAATCTAAAAAAAAACATATTTTTGTCTACCGAGAAATCAGAAACTACTAAATTATCTCATATAATTTCATCTCAAAATAAAACGTTATTTCAACCAATTTTAACAATTCAGCTCGTAAATAAATTAATTTTTGTGGAAAAATAGTCTAAAGTTGTCACTGCTTTTGTGGATATTTTTTTGCTAATCGGACCTTGAATAAAACTTGCAGTTACTCACAAATTCGCCGGTAAGTTGGGTAACGTTGAGCGGAGTGAATGACTCCCACGAATAAACCGTCAAATTAATCCATTTTTCGCCATCCACATTTGGTTTATTCAACATGTAATAAATTTCCAATTTTTTGTCTTTATTGTAATGGCCCGTGACTAATTCGTGCGAAACGAAACTGGGGACAAAATTGTGTAGCATTTTCCACCTGCCCGTGTAATCAATCGAGGCCCAACTAGGGGCCACCCAAACGTCGTTAAGTTGCCAGAAAAGGGCCCCCATCGTGTGACCCTGGCCTTGGTCGTCGAACCGACCCATGAATCTCCGATAATGTTCTGTTTCGGTTTTTACAGACATTGCTTGAATAATCTAAACGAAAACATGCAACATGATTAAATTTGAAAGTTATTCCAACCAACTTGTGTGTAATAGATGACAGCTTCATCGTAATATTCGCTATCTGCACTTGGGAGTTCCATCTGGAATTCGATAAGATTTTTCAGTGGATCGTTTCCATCAGGGTGGTGTTGTCTGTGTTTCATAAAGTCGCTGTTAATGTTCAAAACACTTGAATTGGCAACTGTGAGCCAGGAAGTAACACTTGGTAACGACTGGTAACCGTACTCTGATGAAAATCTCGGTGTGGGGAAAATACTTTCGTCCAAACTGTCTTTCTTGTTGTTATAATAATGTTCTGAAATTGAATTTAAAAAAAATATTTAGTTGGAACAAGACGCACTGTCTCCGTAAAAATTGCTTCCAGGATCACTCGCAACGTATCCTTCCATGTCCGTTTGAATCCCATTCGTTGGACTCGAATCGACAAAATTTGCGTTTTTCGTTATTCGCCTCATTTCATCCCTGACAGTGTCGATATACAGCTTTATGTAATCCGCCTTGTAAACATCGAAATTATCAGCGGTATTGAAATGGTTTGATGCTAAATTGCCCTCGTTCTCGTTATTGCCTCCCCAAACGGCCAAACTCGCGTGACTTTGGATTCTCTTCACTTGGTGATTTACTTCCCTCTGCACGCTGCTACAATCAACTCTTGCATTTCAATTAACCAAAAAATAATCACTACCTCAAAAATTCGTCATTTGCGGGGTACATAGCCGAGGCAAACACGAAATCTTGCCAAATCATCAATCCGTATTTGTCAGCCATTTCGTAAAAATAATCCGACTCGTAAACACCACCGCCCCACACTCGCAACATATTCATTTCCGTGTATTCAGCTACAGCGGCGAGTAAACGATCAACAGTTTCCCTTTTGTAGCTCTCTTCCGGGCGAATATCAAAAGGGATCACGTTAACACCCATTGCATAAATCGAGACATTGTTCACTTTGAAGTAAAATGCAAGGCCGGAGTCTAAAATTTGTGTGCAAAACCCTAATTTTGTGACAAAAAATTGTTACCAAGCTCATCCTGCACTATCCCAATTTTTCTAAATCCAATTTTTTTCTGACTCGTGCTTGATTCTTTCTGGTCGGTAAAAGTCACGTTGAGGGTGTAAAGGGGTTGTTTACCGTAACCATTAGGCCACCATAAATCAACCGATGACTACAAGAAACCAATAGCAATAGATAACAAAAAACGAAATAATTACTTTAGGCACTGTTATATTAGTTGTTACAAAAACTTCCCCATGTTCGTTTGGTCCATCCAGTTTTACCTCACTGGAGGTTTGGATTGGTTCAGCTTTGGTTTGCAAAGAAATGACCAATTTGCCTGTAATCCCAATTGACTTGGGAGCAAAATACGTATCAACTGACAAAAGCCAGTTTTCGCCACTGTCTATGACTTCAGCTACTACATATCTGATCGTAGTTATGTAAAAAGCTTCCAAGTAGATATCTTTCCTGTAATGGGGTTACAATATTCTGGGGGATGTGTTTTGTGATTTACCAAATGCCAACTGAGGGAAAAGCTGGCCCCCAATCCCAAGAAAACGAAGCCGGAATTTTCCGAATAAAATTGACATGACATTCACCTTTGTACGAATCGGGGACACAGTCTGGAGGCACTGCGTAATCTTCGGCCTGCTTTTTGGCCAATTCCTCACTAACCGTAATCGGAGAATCAAATTTTAAAGTGATGGTGTTGACACCCCCCTGAATAATTAGTAATTAAACCAGTAACAAAATTGGGATTTTTTAACCTTGAGTTTATCCGTGATTTCAAAAATGTAACGCACAAACATATTTTCGGTGGTGCCCACATTAACATCGTTGATAAAAATTGTGGCAAACGTGTCGACACCTTCCAGAACCAAATTGATAACATCACGTTTGGTTAGCTCTTCTTGTACTTGAAACGTGGTGGAATAAGTCCATTTATATCTCGCGACCCATTTGTACTCAATATCATTAAAACCGGCGTAAATATCGTCCAAAATTTTGTTTGATGGGCTCATTAAATCGGTGTAAATCCCACCCGGGACCATTGCTGACAAATGTTTGTATTCTGCGAAGTTTCACTCGTAAATTGTTTTGACAATATTTTATTACCTTCAGTCTCATCTTTGAGTGACCATTCGCCCCCCAAATCCTGCTTAACTTCACACTTTCCCCCGTAGAGGAAAATCAAAAGGAGAACTAGTCGAAATTCCATCTTTGGGCACTTAATTGCTAACTGTGTTCACCATCAACACGTTGGGAATATAAATAAATACGAGTTATCAAAGATTATTGATTATTGTTCAAGTGGGATTAGTAGGATAGCAACTAAGAATGGGATTAAAATTAAAGATTTGTTTATTGATATTGTCGGTTGTTCAAGTGGTTTACAGTGATTACATTTTCTAAGGTAGCAACAGACGTTATTGTCTCACTTTGGAACGTAACAGTTTTGGTTGGAACCACTTGCGCAAAACCATTCTCACTGAAGTGACCCCGAACTTGATGCGAGTCCAACCAAACAAAAAGACTGATCCCATCAGCAGTAAGTGTGATTTCAAATTTTGTGCCTTTGTCATCTATCTGAATGACTGAAGTAATGCTGACTTGGGTTTTTGAAACTTTTGAGTGTTTCAGAGGAGCTACTAGAATTAAATTGTGGGGTGCTATAACCGCATTTCCAGAAATAAGGGAGAGATAAAAGAAACATTGGTTTCTCGCTGTTGGAAGCGAGCCACATCCTATGCTATTGAGGTAGTTATCGGTGTCAACCACTGCGATTTGGAGCGATTTTCCATATTCCTGCACCACAACATAAGAAATTGAATTTTTGTTAAAAAAAAACTGACCAAAGACACGTCCAGAACTGTAGAATTGATCGGTGAAAACGAAGTCCAGTTGTACACATCAATCACGGCGGAAACATTCAACCTAGAACCGAAAATTGACGCAATTTCGGTCATTGCGTAAATGTGAAGCTGTCTTGCAATGTCTAAATAAGCCGTTATGATTGTTGGGGCAAAAAATTCTCTGGCCGAGTATTGCAACATTTTCCATTTTCCTGTATAGTCTACCGAAACAAAAATTAACTTTTGGTTATTTTGACTGATTAAATACCGATTCCGGCCCATGTTGGGGCGACCCATACATCATTCAACTGCCAGAAAAGGGCACCCATGGTGTTACCACGTCCGGAACTGTCAAGACGTCCCATGAAACTGCGATAATACTCAGTCTCGAATTTTATAGACATTGCTTGGATAATCTGCGAGTAGTACATATAAGCCTTGTAAAAATTATCGGTTGTGTCGTTGAAATTTAATTGATACATCATCAAAAGATTGTTTTCAATTAGTCCAAAAGGGTGGTGTTGTCGGTGGTCCATGAAGGAACTATTTGGATATAAATCTTTCACGTTATCTGTAACTGTTAACCAAGTGTCGAAGTCTGGAAGCGACTGGTAACCGTATTCTGACGCAAATCTTGGAATCGGATAAGCTCTCGCGTCCAAACTATTGACGAGATAATTGTAATAGTGGACTGGAAGTGCAACTTTGGAAAAATCGTTTTCGGGGAAAAATCCTCACCATCTCCGAAGAGGGGATTTCCTGGATCGCTCGACAGATAATTTTCTTGCACAGTTTTCTTCCCGTTGCTCGGACTTGACGAAACAAAAATCTCATCGGTGATGAACTTGAATAGTTCTGCTCGTATCGTATTGATATACAACTTGACGTAATCGTCTTTGTACAAATCGAAATTATTGGACGTTCCGTACCAATTGGCCATTAACGCAAGTTCATTCTCGTTGTTGGCGGCCCAAAGCGCGATACTTGGGTGACCGTTCAAACGCCTGACTTGATGCCGAACTTCTGCTTTAACATTACTAAAAATACCGTTTCTTTGGTGCCACAAAAAATCGCATCATTACTCTAAATATTCCGGGTACGTGGGATACATAGCACAGGCAAACATGAAGTCTTGCCAAATCAAAATCCCAAGTTCGTCCGTCCTTTGGTAGAAATAATCCGACTCGTAGACGCCGCCTCCCCAAACCCGTAACATGTTCATGTGAGCGGAGTAGGCACTTTCCAAAATTCTGTCAACAGTTTGGGGGCTTTGACCCCTTTCGGGGAGAATGTCAAGGGGGATCTCATTCGCGCCTTTGGCAAATATCGGCAAGCCATTAACTCTGAAGTAAAAACTCAAACCAGAGCCTGCAAGTTTGCGTTGAAAAAATGTGCGGGGGTGTGTGGACCCACCGATGGGTTCTTGGACCAACTCGATTGTCCTGAACCCGATTTTGACCGTTTTGGAGTCAATTTCGGAGCCGCTTTGCCATTTGGCTGTGAAGTTGTACAATTTTTGCTCACCGTAGCCATTCGGCCACCACTTACGCACCGTTATCTGAATTTTTCAAAAAATAAGAAAAATAAACGTAACGCGGGAACCTACTTTTGGAATTATGAAAGAATAATCGACTTTTAGTTCATCCTCTTCGGCGGTGTTTGTGCGATTAACGTCCACAATTGGTTGAATGAGACTGACGTCTGTTTCAAGACTGTATGAGAGTTTCCCTTGGAGTGTTTCACCAATTTTCGCACTGAGGTAAGTCGAGACTGTGATCAACCACGAATCGTTTGGTCCGTCTTTGTGATCAACCATGACATAACGAATGACTGAGGAGTTGTATGCTTGCAAAAACACCTCTTTCCTTTAAAAAATCGAAAAATATTTGGGATAATCAACATGTGGGAGTCTACCAAATGCCCATGGAAGGTAACGCAGGCCCCCAGTCCCACGAAAATGATGCTTGCATTTTTCGTATTTGATTTACGTGGCATTCTCCTCTGTAATTATCGGGAGGGCAAGTCGGGGGCACCGTATAGCCTTGTTTCTGAATTAAACTTTGAGCTGTTTTAATCGGAGATGCAAATTGTACTTCAATTGTATTATTTCCTGGCTAAAAATCGTCTCAATGTGTTTCGCCCGTTTTTAAGGAGATTTAAATACCTCTAAATAATTTTTAATATCGAAAATGTACCGTACGAACATGTTTTCACTTGTACCCACTTCAATGTTGTTGATTAATACAGTTGCAAAAGTATCTAAACCTTCAAAGACCAAATTTATACTCTTATGGTTCAGAAACGCCTCATCCACTAAAATCTAGGATAATAATATTCGATACTAGAGATATTTCGCTAACCTAGGAATTGATTTGTGTAAATCCAGTCGCTCTGCGCTACCCATCTAGTTTCAGTATCATTATTTCCATAAAATACATCACCTATAATTTTATTATTCATCAAATCTGTGTAAATGCCTCCCGGAACGGTAGCTTTTAAAATGTCGTACTCTAAAAATTGCGACGTTTAATTTAATTATGTCCGTATTAAGGAATAATGAAATACTTCCTGTGGCTTCTCTTACAGTCCATTCTCCCCCCAAACTACGTCTTTTTAAACAATAACAAACTGTAAAAAATTCTAAAAGGAGAAGAACTGTGCGAATAGTCGCCATTATCAATGATGACTGGTTTAGTCATTTGTACTTGACTCTGGTTAATCTTGTTTTCATGAGATAAAGACGCTCAAGTTCTGTGATAATTGCCCACAGATAGGAATTGGACATCAAATTCAAAAGCATTACTAGAATTTAGTTAATCCGTGCTTTTTTATTTTTGAGAAAAAATATATTCTCACTTTCGTACTCGAGTGGAAACTAACGACCGCTTGACACGATTTGTACAGGGTAATTCAAACTGTATTTCAAAGCTTTTAATAAAAGTTAAAAGACAAACTTATAAGACTGTTTTCTCTGAGTTTCCTATTTTAAACTGAACAAATATCTCACTGTTTTGCCAAAAAAAAATACTTAAACAAAGAGTAGTTAAAATTTGGAGTCTCCATTTAAGAAAATATCGATGTCCAATTGAGAATGGTGTACTTTTTTAAAATGTTTGTAAATACGTACAAATCAACAACACTGTTTTACTTCAGTTGAAAATACATAATGCATTTGTAAAATACGAATTGCAGATATGATATTACGGTTTTTAGTTTGTAAACAAGCGTACCTATTGGTTAAAAACACTATTTTGTTATTCTAAAGTTAACACATTAAATGTAGGGATCCCGGATTGTATAAATTCATTGTTGTTGAATCGAAATGAAACTATATTCAGCTTCTGGGTTAGTGTTATTAAAGGTGATGGTTGGTCGGTGTACATTTTCTGCCAAGTTTGCATCAAATAAATGCGCCTCTGGAAACAACTAGCCCGTAAGACGCATTAAAATGTTTATATACGCAATATTATACAACATTAAAATCATTACGTAAATAATAATCTGCTTGCTGGTATTAACATAGCAAGTTAATTAACGAAACAATTCTTCTTAACAAATTAATGAGTCAGTAATCCAATTTGCTATAACAGGCTTTTGTGCTAGCTTTTTGTTTAATAATCGTATTATTGCTGTAAATAAAAATATGCAATAATTGAAACTTTAGCATTAAAAATGTTTACCAATAGTCTAGCATTGGTAAATTAATATTTCTGACTTAAAAACAATAAATGAACAGATTTGTGTATTTGTACCAGAAAATTATTTTTCCTGTTTTATTGTTAGAGAGTAAACAACAACAAGATAAACAATTAGAGTAAAAGCTGGTCGGTCGTTTTTTACAAATTTTACCAACATCGGTTTTCAATTCAACATTTGCGCCAATCATGATATGCAAAATATTTTAGTGTTTGCTTATTTCTGTAACAAGGGAAGAAAGTAGGTAATTTTTTAGTTTTAGAGTGATAAGAAAGAATGCATTTTGCAAAATATCTCTTTATTGTGATAATCAGCTTAATATCTTAAATAAATATTCCAATTCCAGTTCGGTGTCCTCCTTCAAATCCGTGCAGTGCACTGCATTCTTGTACTTATCGAACCCAAACCTGGCCCTCAGCGTATTCGGCCTAATCTGCCTTGCAACTTCTGGATCATTCGGGCCACAAAACTTCCGAAACTCCCCGTGAACATCCCCCACATCCTCACTCTTCCCGGAAACCTCCAATCCAATGCACGGCCCGTCCAAAAAACTCATCAACAAGGCGTGAAAATCGCTCACAACCCCCTTATACACCTCCAGAAACTCCTCAGCGTTGGCATTACTAAAATAGAACGTTTGCATCGCGGTGATTTTGAACTTGGCATCCGTTATGAAGCTGATAATGTAGCCCAACTTCCCCTCGCTGATGGCGTGCGGCTTGATGACGCAACAAGTGCTGTTTTTGAGCTGGAGGGTGGTTTCGGGGGGGCGCAACCCCGGATCGGAGGGAAAGAACAACTTGAGTTTTTTCGTGACGGCGTCGCAATTGTCGGCGGCGTGGAACGCGTTGGATGCCTTCTCCAGGCCGTAGATGGCCCGGAGCGAGTTGGGGGCGGTCTGGCGCGCCTCCAGCGGGTCCGTGGGGCCCACGTTGTCCTTCCAGCGCTCGATGGCGTTGTCGCCCACCAGCTGGAGGGCCACCACGGGCCCCGAGGTCATGTGGTCCACCACGAAGGGCAGGAAGGCGGAGCCGCGGAGGTGGTCGTACAGCTCCAAGCATTCGGCTTGCTTCAAGCGGCACATTCGCACGTTGATTATTTCGAAGTGGCGGTCTTGGATCTGGTTGAAAATCTCGCCGATTTTGTCGATAACACTGACTTTGATCACGCCGAATGTGTGCTGGCGCGTGTTGCCGATGATTTTTTTGGTGCGACAGTCGGCGTAATCTATGATTTTTAACTGCCGGTCATAAATTCGGACTTTGTTGCCCACGAAGACGTCGTCGCGGCTGATGCTCTCGTAGAGGGAGCGCTTCAGGAAGGGGCGTTTGAGGTCGATGTCGTACAGTTCGACCGTATTATCGACGGGATAGTAATTCAGGAGGAGTCGCTTCTGGTAGGCCGAATCGAAGTCGAACCATTCGGCTATGAACGATAATTTATCACCGTAATCGGTGCCGAACGATGATGACATTGTCGGATTTACTGGAATGTGAAAGGTTGACAGACACGTCAAATGAAATACTAAGCAGGAGTTTGCATTATTTAAAATTTATCGAAGAAGAGTTGCAATTTAAACTTCCCTCTTTTCGTGATAAATTATTTATTGGCGAAAAAATATTTCACTTTCAATAAGCCCTGAAGTTATCTACTATTTTATTCCGGCCTGGAGCGTTGTAATCTGCTTACGTGTAACCTACTAACATTTTACAAATAACGATTTATGAAACTTTACCTACAGTTTTAAATTGGAGAGTTACACCCTCTGATAATAAATTTTAGAAATGCGTCATGTAATGTGAGATTTATATGCAAATAAGCTAATTACTGTTTAAATACGATTCTTTACTCGAAATACCAGGAAACTATCTTTAGATTAATTTGATTTCGATGTTTGCTGAAAATATTCATTTTTCTTTGCTTTTTTTATAAATGAATTTGTGGACTGTCTTTTCAATATTTATAGAATTAAGTGGAATTTTATATTTTGACACAGATCTTCCATTCCACCGTAAATCTATGTGGGAGTTATCGATGTCCAGTATCAAAACAATCAAAGGAATCTCTGCGTCAAAAGAATACTATCTGAAATGATATTTCATACGAATTGATCATATCGGTAGCTTCAGTAACTATTGTAATAAAACTTGAGTGAATTACGAAAAACATAAAAAATAGCAAAATCCAAGCGTAACATTTGATTAAAAAATAATAAATAGACAACTGATGACTGCATTACGGAGAACTAAAAAATACTAGGGGTGAAACGAAGTACAAAAATTTAGTGGGGCGGAAAAAAAGAGGGAACATTAGTTGGACCGTCTCGGTTCCAAACTATTTTAAATTTAATTTTAACTAATTTACTCATTGCTAAAAAACAGGAATGTCAAGCATCAAATTCTTAATAAGCTAAGAAAAACTGACGGCTAAAAATAAACATATGGGAAAAAAATTGAAAAAATCTAAATTTGCAATATTTTTCGTTTCGGCCCAAAAAGCGATCAGACGCTTAAGGGACGGATTCGTTTCATTTTAACACTCTAATAAAACAACCTAAACGGTTGAAGATATAGTTTCGCAATTTATTTGAAAGAAAATTTATTTCCCTACAACTTTGTCAATACACATTTTTGTATCTTTGCAGCGATTTGAAAAATATAAGCGCACAAGTTAGCAAAAATTTGACTTTTTTAACATAGTTTTCGATATAATTTAAGTATTTAAGGGTCTGTATAATTTACGATTCTATAATTCTACAATTCATTATTAAAAAGTGTTTTTTCTTACGTAATTTCTCACCAAAAGTGTGTATTTGCATAAAAACAACACTGATGATCTTATACAAATCTACGGAATGTTAAGATGTTTAAACTCAATTTGCGAAAATACTTAATTGCTGACTTAGTCACTTTGTGTAGTCAGCCCATGTCAGCCCACGATAATGCTAAAAGAAAAATTTCATGAATTACATGGATAAAAATACGTGTCTTATTAATCTTGCTAACTAAAAATAGATAGAGCAATTACATTTAGACTTATAAGAATGCACTCGTACGAGTACTCAGAAGACAGATCTATTCCTTTCTGTTCCGGATAATTAGATAAAAATACAACTTTTTGACCCACTAACTAAACAGCTCGTAATTGCAAATTTCATACAGCGTATTGTTCATTTAATTAAACATGAATTTTATTCCAGTTTGTCTATTAACACAAATAAAGAATTTTTCTGAATAGAATGTTCATAACAACAAATTCTGGTAGTACCTATAAATGTCAGGAAATATATTAATCAAAAAATTACCGCTGATATAGGAAATTTCTGCAATAACCTTGCATCTATAATGTTCAGATAGGTCTACTGCACTTTATTACTTCCAGGAAAATTACTAAGACAAACTTAGATTAATTATTTTCCGTGTCTACTTTATTACTTTAGGAGTTGGACTTGTGTTCCTGAATTCATTTATGATATGAATTTTATAAATAAGAAATAAAAAAGCCTGGAACCCATAATCAATTATAATTCCAATACTACACAAAAATTAAAGGTGTGTAATAATATATTCATTAAATTTTGTTTGGCATCAAAATAATGACTTAAAGTAAATATGCTTCAATGGAGACAAGATATTGTTTCTATGTCGATCTTTTAAAATTCAACCGATAATTCGACATTTACACTATCCCAAAAAAATTGTTCGGATATGAAGTTCATGTCTTTACTTCTCGAATGGCAAATTACGTCGCCAAATATCATGACAGTGATCGAAATTTTACCCTAATAAACGGTCAAAGGTAAAACCTGCGAAGCTAGAAATTTATCAAAAAATTCGTTAGAACAGCGCCGTTGTTTATGCAGATTCTGTTCACACACAACAGCGATTAAGTCAGTATTAAATGAGGAAAACCCAATAGAATCGAATAGATTAAGCGATGCCTTAGAGGGATCCAAATGTTTATGAAAAGCATTTAGACAAAAGCCTTAACAAGCGCGTTTCAAGAAGAAGTGAAGTTAATGTTAAAAGGGTAGTAGAAGCAGTGCGGCAATTAAAAAGAGTAAATCGACGTTTGGGGATTAGTGGATTAATTTAAAGAGAAAAAACCCACTTACTTAACATGAATATTTGAAGGAAAAAATAAAAAGTTAGATAATCCAAGATTAAAGATAAAACCACGTTGACCAACGCATTTGGTAATTTGCGGCCAGAGAGACGCACTTTTTGTAAACAACCCAAAGTACATTAATCAGATAAAAATTCGGAAATTTACAAAGACCGCGTCCACATATGGCCCCGTCACACTCGCCGGTTATTAACATGTTTTCCGTCAATGATTGAAAAGGTTTCGATTAGCTCCGATTTATAAACCAAACAAAATTCCCTCTGCTAGATGATAATTACGCTATCAGTAACAAACAACACGCGAAAATCGCTAATTTTTCCGTTAAATAGTGCGCTCTCAGGGGAAATACCCGATTCATCAGTAGCGCACTAACCTGAAGCCGCCCCCGAAACCTGAGTGGCAGCGTAAAGTGGCTGCGCCCGCCGCGTCCACAGGTGCTATATAACGTAGGCCACCAGCTATACGAAGTCGTCTTCGTGTTGTGCTTTTGCAACCAACTCCAGCCTCCGGAACCTGGATTTACCATCTGTACCGGTAAGTGACTCGAATTTGTTCCCCAGCGGTTTCTGAAAGCAAAACCCATTTACGCTCAGATTGCTGAAAAAGTTATTTAAAAAGGAATTTCGATAAAGTGCGTTATTTGGTATCAAACGCATTCATTCATTCCATTTCCTGAATTTAAAACCAGTATTAAAAATAATGCGGGGCTTTATAGACGGAAAATCTAATTAGGATATTTAATTTAGACCGAATTTTTACAATGCTTCAGTAAATTGAGCCGGTGAAGACCTTTCGCATTTTTAAAATAGCTTTTAGTGTTTTCAAAAATAATTAAATCAATTCCTAGTATCTCATTTGGTTCAAGTTAGTTTCAGAACTCAACACTTTATAAACGCTTCTCATTTTTCTTGCACCTCCTTGGGTCAAACTTGCCCTATTGTAAATTAATTGGGTTCTCGTTTTATGAAATAAAAAACTTCACCTAAAATTCTGACCAATATCATACGTGTATGTGTAAATATTTTATTGTAGCAATAAAAGTGGAGCTAATTTATTATTTCCAATTATTTACCCCAACTTATATTTTTTAAATAAATATTTAATGGAAATTGCCTGGAATTATTCCCAGAAGATGCACTACATTGACCTCACCTCGTGTTAAAACAAACTTTAGGACTCATTAAAGAATTCAAAAAAAAATTTCAACCACTGAAACATTTATTGTTCGGCTGGCTTATGGCTCTAACAGTGTATAAACAATTGTAAATTTCGAAATAATAAAGTTGTTATTGCTTACATTATGTTATAATTCAAATTTTGTAATAATGTGAGGTGTACAGGTACCACTTCCGGTTTAGCCGGAAATAAATGAACACAACGTAGCTTCTATTGACATCTATATGTGCGGTGAATTTCACAGAAGTAAAACCAAACGCCATTTATTCAATTCCGTTATCCTGAATCGATTAAATAAATGTAATTCAGTTATTGAAAAAAATATAAAAATAAGATAACACTTTTACTGTAGTCTGAAAAGTTCGTAGTTCTAAAACTAATTCCTAAAATCTAATTACGTCTTGTATCCCTAGACGTTTATGAAAAGAGGTCAAAATTTAGATCTTTTAGATCTTTAGATAAAGGAACTCAGAAACTAAAGAGCTAATAAAATTACAATGAAACCTGAAGAAAATATTAGGTTATTAAAAATGGTGGATTTAATGTTAGTAAAAAAATCAGAAAAAATCCACATAAGACATACATAATTTTAATTCAAATTTCTATTGAATCTTATATGATACAGATTTCTCTCCGAAATTTTGCTTCAATAAATATGAAATTTATAGTTTAAACAAAATATATATATATATATATATATATATATATATAGTTAAAAATGGTGGATGCGCCGGGCAAAAACCCCTCCTAACTTTTAATTCAATGTACCCTACGTAATTTTGCAAAAACAAATTACGTTATTAAATTGCCAAAACGTAAATGAATTAGCTTGAAAAACAACGTGGGTCTTTTTATGCCGATCCCATTGATTGTGTCTTCATTATCACAACAGTTAATTACAAAAGAACCAACATTTATCCAAAAACCTAATAATAGAGTGCCTAATTACCATTTAATAAGCACATGTAAATTGTGGGTAATTTTGGTAATTACGCGCTCTTTTTTGTTATGCTAAATTTATTGTTAAGGCAAATCGTGGGTCGATCTATCATTTTCACACCGTTGAGTTCATATGCAATCATCTTATAAATATAATACATACAATGAATCGGATCGAACAATTCACCAGAGACCCACGTATGCTTATAATATTCGAAATTTTAATGGACCGCTGCACACGTATTAGATGGGTCGGGTTTAAGGTCGCTCAGGAAAGAATCATTAAAGCAGGGATTAATTTTGTCGCTGAAAAAAGCTCGACCATAATTGTGTAATGGTGCTGATATTAATTAATATCCATAGTAAATTATTCCATCGTTCATTACGTTATCAAAATTTAATTATTTTTGTAACGAATTGTTAAAATTTGTAAAAGGAATAATTGAAACCGTAATAAATGGGCATAATTATATGGATAAAGCGGAAAATAATATTCATAATTGATATATATCAAAATATAATTCTGCAAATATTAACATTTATTTTTGCGGAATGTGGAACATTTATGTTATTGCTATTGTTAAGTCAAGGGACATCATAAAGCATCAAATGGTACCACATAAAAATGTGATTTGAGAACGTTTTATGCACTCATAAACACAGACCTCCCAGCGATGGAACTGGAAAAGTTGTCTTGTAATCGCAAATATTTTTATTTCATTTAGATAAATGACATTAGAGCAGACCATTATAAAATAGAATTTGAATTAAAACATGACTTCATAAGAATAAAATGTTGGTTTTTCGTATGTTCATAATGAAATATATGGAACGACTCATTCATTTTTAAATCTCTTTCGGTTACACACAATAGCTTGGCTGCGATTTTTTTTCAATAGAAAAAGCCCTTATTGTGGAATTTCGTTTTCAGGAAAATTATTTTTCGTGTAATATCGTGCAACATAATTTAGCTATTTTATTAACAAGCACCTTAACATTAGGATTACTGTTTGGAATAAATACATTTTATGGAAATGTAAATCAATTTCACTCAGTTAAAAATGCGTGGAGGTAAACCTTTTTGATGTAGACTGAATCCTAATGAAAAAGACGACTGGTCCTGTTTCGAGTTCAATAATTAAAGATCATTTTCTCGGTTACTTTTATAACTGACTTGCCAAAATGTATTTAAAAGTATTAGACCGTTGCCAATTGAATGATATCAATCGAAGATAAATACATTTCTTTATAGTCACTTTAATTCTAGTCTTGCATCTACATAATAAACCTTTCAATTGAGTATCGGTTTCGGATTCGTTAACTCGATACTTTTTTCAAGACGAAGAGCACGCTCTTTAAAATCAGGAAACATACTTGAAAACCAATTCGAACTCAACTTGTTGCTGGAAAGAAACGTCCCGGCACGTAACCAGTTAAAAGGTTTCCGATTTCACAACTAAAACTAACTTTTATTTAAATATTTTTAGCTGGGCGGAGACAAATCCTTCAAGGGTGTTAAAAATCCTTTGACGGATTTGTGCGTCTTTCATCGTAAAATCATAAAAACTTACAAAGCTCTCAAGCCATAAAATCAATCTTCCGTATGTGCGTTCAAGTTGTCTCATCGATGACTAAGAAAAAGCACTCAATTTGGAAAATTATACGTTCAAATTTATTTTTCACGATTGTTGTTTGAGAAACAAAAGGATTTTAAATTAAGAATTTGGTTTCTGTACATTCGATGCTGAAAACTGAATTGACCAGATAAGTATTGAGATCAATATAAATGTAAATACCTCCGTCTTTGTAGCTTTATTTCAATATTTTCCGAATGCCGAGAGAAATACGTACACCCCCGACATAACACAAATTTATTATTTACTTTGTATAAAAAGAGGCAAAAATACGTTTCATTAGTAACCTTAGTAAATGTTTAACTTAAATATGATATTACCAGCTTAAATATTTAATTTCATAAGGTACGACACACCCATGTTATTTTTAAGCAGGAAGACATCCAGCAGCATTACATAAATAATAAATTTTTTTGTTATTACCAAACTTTAAAACTTATAATCTGACAGTCAAAATTTTTCACGCTCATTCGTTACACGAAGCCACCAAAGAAAATATGTAAGAAGTTTCTTAGCACATTTGTCTTGTAAGTTCACAACGTTAAAAGTCAAGATCTGGTAATTAAAAGGTTAAAAACTTTATTAAAATAAATTCGGTTAATTAACCAGTAGTGGAAGCAAATTCACGTTCCATTAGTTTATAGACTATTTTATAACCACGCTTTTAAGCAGCATTTTAGTGCAAGAGTATCTATTCGGATTATGTTTGTTAAAACATGGACAAAGTTATGCAATTTCTGGTTAATCCTGAACCGGAACGAGATACATAAATAGTGGTTAAGAAAAGTATAATAACAAACTCTACATTTTAATAAGAAGTACCCTCGCAAAAAAATTAGCTAAATAATAGTCACATTACGACACCCTTAGCCATTTATTTCGGCATTTTGTGTAATTTGGGTTAGGTAGCAACCTGTCTTGGGTGTAAGAAAATATCATATTCGGTTCATTTTAGCCAAATTATAAGCCATAAATGCGAAAATCCGCACAGGAGCTGGAATTCAATTTTGTTTTCTAAAGTCAATCGCTCGTTTCTTTGTATTTCAAAAAGCAGGTTAATTTAAAAATGCTAGAATACAAGGAAATGTATGTTTTTAACCCAAAAAGATAATAACTTCCATTTCCGTCTTGTGCAACAAATAAATATTATCGCTTTATTTACAAAACTCGACTAAATAAAAATTATGAATATGTGCAAGTTTGAAAATTAGTTAGAAACTTTGAATTCAACGCTGCAGGAATCAGGATAATTTAATTCAATTTGAAAAATTAAAAATAAAAATTTGTGTTAACTTCAGCATACGAAATATATCCTACATGCAAATAAAACGAACAGTTTTAACAAAGTGAAATTGCAATCAAATTAGAAAAGGTGCAACCATGGAAAGAAATATTGGAAAGAAATATTTTTAACTTTTATAAAACTGTGTTTAATTATCGTAATAATTAACGAATACAAGAAACATTATTTTAACCGCTTTCGACTTTATTGATTTACTAATTAATTATAAATTCTAACTCAATTTAAAAAATCACTTAAAACGCTCCTTAATCGAAGTTTAGGATTAATATACTCAACATAGTAGGATAACTATCAGAATCTGCTTAACCCGTAGACTAGGGTGTGATTAAAATATTACATACTCGTAGGTTGGAACCCGAAGACGTATTTAGCATTAATTATGTCCCTGGGAATAAATCAAATTTGTTGTACAAACTAGTAAGATTAATAAAACGTATCAGCTTAAGTAATTCGATTAACTAATTAAAAATACTGAATTCTGCGGTTAAGGGCGACAAATTGACACGTGTGAAGTTGTTTAGCTGTGAGAGTGTTGCTTGTAATAATGTTTATCAGGTGAAACATTAATTTCCACTGTTCATGTTGTAAAAGCAACATCAAACGCCATGGAAAAATAACAAAAGAGATCTTTCCATAATACGAAAAATTCAACAATAAAAATTATCTTAATTGACAGTAGAACTAAGCCACAAATTCTCTTTCTTTAAAATAGTAGTGTTGAAGAGAAGTTTCCGCATTGAAAACCTCTTTCACAATAAGCAAAGCTTTGTCATTTAAGAGTCGGTTCTAATTTACATTTTATAATCATAAAGAAGAGCACGTTTCAGGTTTATTCATATTTTTATTATTTCGAGAGGAATCGTTTAAGTGTGACATTAAGTGAGTAGTTGTATTTAATTTAATGACATCACGTTGGTAATTTCCCTGGCGAAATGCTCCCTGGAAGTCCAAAAATGAGACAGTTTTTTTAATAATGTATGTGATAATTGGATTGTTAGAAATGAACACAATATAAATAAAAGCACAATAGCCGTAAATTCAAACCGAGTGCCATCTCTATAAAGTCTCATCATAACGCTTGGAAGAAAAACAGACTCACTATACAAAGACGCAAAAAGCAGAGCGTGAACCGTCGTATGCATAAAAATATGAAAACACTCGCGGCCCTTAATCACTACACAAAAAACTCTTCCTGTCGTATTTAATCAAAGCTAAGATTAAAATTTCTCCCAGAGATCATGTGTCCCAGAATCTTATTCTTAAAGGCGCTTCAGCAGCAGAACATGATGTAAAGAATTTCATTAAATGAGTCGCTCCTTAGTTAAAACATTAAAATCAGTAATTGAAATTTGACTTGATTAAGCTCAATAATCGAAATTCGTTAGTCGGAGACGGATGATTTTACTACGGCGCTAAACAACTCACTTAAAATTTACATGACAAAAGCTCGATTTTCGTGAGACTGTGCTCATCATTCCATGCTAATTTTCTACAATCTGGTCAGAAATAATTCGGTCCTTATGGATACAAACACGTGCTGCAAATTACCCCACGCATTTTTCTATATTTCGATATTTCTAGAAGAACTTCACCTCACAAAGTCGTTAGGAAACACATTAAAATTGTATTCTCGGGGCGATAACACCACATTAAAACTATTGCCACGTGGGTGGGCTTATGACACGTAATTATTTGACATTAAGTCGTTTAGAGACAATACGACTTGCGAGGTTTTGATATATGAGACAACTTCGCAGAATTTGTACCTTTGGCTCATAAATGTCACGAAAAAATTACTTTGTTGACTATTTTAATTCCACATACTCTCTACGCTTGGACGTTATGAAAGCCGGCCTGTAGATGTATGTAATTATCAACTGCAATAGGCAATAAAATAGCACTTTGCACATATGTTCTCCTTTACTTTTTAAAATTGTAAAAGTTTGTGTGATTTTGATTGTGTGCCTTCTGGTTTTCAAGAGAACAGAAAAAAGTAAATTAAAAAAAAACTCTTTTATTACTAAAGCCCTAAACTTATTCAGAACAGTTAGTTTTTCTTACAAAAAGAAACACAATGAGGCAAATAAAAACAGAAGACAACCAATCAATCGGAACAAATTAATTAAATTAATTAAATATACGTGAAAAAATTTGCATGGGAGGGGAATTATGGTGTGACACTGTACACAACTATATTCCTACATTTTCCTTAAACTTTATCTACCTTATCTACATTTTTATATCCCTCAAAGAATAACTCACACATATGCAATAATGTAAAAACCAATAATTTATGGTTGGACCAACAGAACATAAAATTAAGAGGTGTTGACATTATTCATTCTTTTTGTCCAATAAATTAATTACAAAAATAAAACAAGTAACACACCACAGTATTTTTTATTATGGCCAAATTCAACAAAACAAAACTGTTTTATAATTAGAAAATCTAAATTAAAAATAAATTATTCCATATTCAAAAATATTTTCAGTAATAATAACAGTGCATGCTTTTCCCAAAGCCATGGAAAAAATTCTCAGTTGTAAAATTAAACATTGTATAATGTGAAAAACTCGATAATAGCAATAGCAGATTTTATTTTAAAGCCACATTTAGATATCACTGCATGAAACTGATGGACAAGAAGTTAAATATCATTAATAATGATTTCGTGTTAATAAGACATTTACAATTTTATTTTAATAAAAGTGCTAGCACAGGGAATGATGATAGCAAAGTAACACCTTACTTTTGCTTCATTGTTAAGATCGAAAAATATGAATTTACTGCTCATAAAAAGATAATTCCTCTAATGAGTGAAAACTTTCGTAGAGTTCAAAGTTGCAAAAAGCTCTTTCAGGCCTGCTCTTTAATCGGTCATAAATGGCCTAAAAAAGTAGTGTTATTTGCGTGGAAATGTTTCCCATATTAGATTTTAGGTCATGTACTTCTTTGTGCGAAAATTTCAATTTATTTCACACAAAGCCACCGAAGTCTTAATCTTACAATACTATCAGACTGAATTGTATCAGATCATAATTCGTTTAACCGCAACAATAACATCAAAGATTTGGAAATAGAATAGTGTAATTACAGACTGATATACTTAGATTTTTGGACGGAGGTGTAGGTGTTCAAAGGTTGTAGAGAAAGGTCAAAATTAACTTGTTGCAAAATGAGTTGGTTTCGTATTGACTCGTTTTGTTTTTCCAAGCCGTCGAATAGCTTGCAGTCACCTAAATAAGCCCACGATTTCGCCTTCGTGGCAAATATAACTCTTCGACTGCTACTTTGCACTAATTGACCCTCTTTTAATTATGGCTTTAAACTGTGTTAATTACATTCGTTTACTTTTGGCTGGACACGGGACTGAGTAAATAAATATCGCAAACATGGCCAACAACAATTAACAAACATTTTAAATGAGTGATTTATTTGCCTTGCACATTGATGGGGCTTTTTGTTTCAGATGCATGCACGGAAGCTTATAGTAGTGCTGGTCTACATTTTAACCGTGTTGGTGTCCGTGGCGGTATCAAAGAGGTATACGTCAGAGAAGCGCGTTCAGAGTGAGTATAAAATGGGGCAAGTAACCGATCTAACAATTTGTGTCCAGACTTAGCAACTTTCAAAACAATGATGCGATATGGCCGAGGAGGACCCAGCCCCAATCCTAAAGAGAACAAAGTCAACATCCGCCCCAGAGCTGACGCTTTCTTCCTCGGACCCAGGTATTAATTACGAAAGTTTGATGAAACGCGATTTTATTCCACTATTTACCCAACAAATTCGTTTAATAATTTACGTTCACCCATCGGCGATAATTTCTAATTGCGTTACTGAAGCAAATTTAAGTAACGCATGTTTGCACTTTTGCATATTATCAGCCTCAAAGTGTACAAAAAAGCTCGTTAAGACAATGTTTCCGTTACCTTGTGCAAGCTTTTGTGTCTAATGTTACATTATTCATCACGACAAAGGATGATTTTCTGCATGGCTGAATTATGAGACGAAATTCCGAAACGAGTGATTAAAAAATATCGCAATGCTCGGCACATTTTCACCGTTAATTGGCTAATCTGGCAATCAGACCGCGATTCACTGGGCGCTCAGAATTGCATTAAAAATTTAATCCGTGTGTTAAGAAGTGCGCTGAATGGGCCGCAACGAGCTGGTAAAAACACAATTTCGGTTGCAGGTATGGCAAGAGATCAGGCTGGAGCCCCAACGCGTCGCTGGTTTATCCTGTCTCCATCCCACTATGCGGTTTAGATGAGGATTTATCCTGTGCTTATACCGGCATCTCAGACTTGTATCGATGCACTCCGAGGTAAGATTATAAGAAATTCATTACGCATTAACTCAACGACCAAAAAAAAAAAAAACGAAAGGATAATACGAGACAAGGGAAAAATTTTACGGCCTAATGACACGATAACAAAGTGACGTATATTGCGAAACTACTTGAAAGTCTTTACTACACTGACCCGCAAATTGGTTTATGACCCCTCGCGCATACGGGTAATAACGTGCAATTACACCCTCTGGAAACAAGACCCGAAGAATTTTAATTTGAGCAGACTTGGGCGAAAATAGGAGAATGACGTTGGCAGAAAAAATAACGAATAACAATCGAGGAATAATTGGTGTCGGATTTCAGTAAATTACTTCAGATTATTTACAGGACAATTGCCGCCACATTTTCAAAAAATTATATCTCCCTTATTTTAATTTAACGTTGCTAACACGTGATCAAATTAAGTAATCAAAGGAATGTTATTGTTCTTGAAAGTGGTTTTGTCAAAGTAATGGAAATTAAGGGTATGCTTGGTCAGCTGTTTGTGAATATGTTTTATACCATTCTCTCAAAGGTCCTACAAATTAGATAAACCATGGTTCACTTTATTTCCCATTCTTATAACAGGTATTAATTGTGAGCCTACAAAAGCAGATGTTTGACAAACTTAATTATGTTAAAGAGAAAGTTTTGTTCACGTCATTTTAATCTTTCATGAAATGAAAACAGTGGATATACGGGTATTTGCGCAGCTCTTGAACAAACAAATTACGTGGAAGAAAAAATTCAAACTACCGTATAATTCGATAAGAACTAATGGACATTAAATAAATCTGCAATGAATATTTTAATCTATCAAACGTCCATTTCTTCTATATCTCGAGAGTTTACGTTAAATTTGAAACATCATCCATTTCTATTATTGTTTTAAGATCTGAATTCATGTCAATGTCTTCTTATAAAAAATCCAAACATCTTAAAGATTTTGTTTCAATAATAAATTTCATTGATTAACTGATAAACTTATCTACAGTAAAAACCTGTAAAATTATCATAAATTACGTAAAGCAATTAGCACCTACATCGTTTGAAAAACAAACAGAAAGGATAATCCGATTTACATAATTTCTATATTGGCAAGATTTATAGTCTCAAATAATATCTACAAATTTTTTGTTTCAAACAACGTATAAATAAAATAATTCGGAACTCACTCCCGCATTGTCTAAGTTTTTAGATGTGGGGTTTAAAATTAAATTTGTCCCTCTATTACATTAATTTCCGTTCGCAAATCTCAGTCGGCACCGTCCAAATAAAAATAATACCATACATCACATTTTGTTTACACTTTTAAATCCTGTCTCAACAATAGAGTCAACACGTAAACGTTTACATTTCCTGTCCTTAGAGAGTTGGGGCGTTAAATGGGATGATTCCAATTTCTCCGACACGCCAAACAAATAGAAAATTTTTGTAAAAAAGATATTCTAGTACGTATCGACTGTAAAAATATTGGATTATATTCGTGTACCTAGAGCGTAAATTTATAGGCCGGGTCTTGAATAAAAATTCGCTAAAACCATGCATTTTCGAAGTAAATTCAATTGGACTCCAGACGACACAAAATTTTCAATGTGAAATATCGATATTTTACAAATAAAGACACATGGAGCTGAGGAATACTGATAAATGACGAAACGATAAATAAAATTTAAGTTGTTTTTGTCACACTTGGACAGCCCGATATCCGCTTAATATAAACATAATAAAAATGAAAATACGTGGGCCCGTTTATTTCAGGATATCAACAAAGATTAAGTGCGTTCCTGTGGAGATGATGCGATTAGGTCTCAAAGCTTATCCCATTGACATTTTGGCCTGAAACAAGCGTGTAAAGTCGCTTTACGGTTTTAGTGAGCCGTTATACGTGACGAAAGCGCTCTTGACAGACTCATTCATAATTGTACACAATTTATTGCACGATGTTTGTTGCAGGAAAGGCGAAAGTGAAGAGTTCACAACGTCTTCAAACTGAATCGAAGCAACTATTAGGTGATTAGATTTATTAATGTAACATTATCTTATACTGTTAGACTGGGCTCGCCTTAGGGCTGGGGGCGGACGCAGTTGCTTCCAATTATTTTGTTACTAAAACTGTACACTGAGTTGATGTATTTCGTGTGCAATAAATGATTATGTTCACACTTTCTAGCACCAATATTTTTTTATTTCCACAATTACATACATCATAAGTAACACAAAAAATACGGTAAGTATAAAATTGAAATCATAACTGTGGGGTTATTTTAAAGCAGCAAAGAACTTTTTTTATTTTTAAAGATCATAGTTGCACTTATCACAGACCAAATACACCTCACAAAATAAGCATAGTTATTTGCTTAAAATAGTATTTATCGTATCTATTAATAAAAATATTCTGTTTAAACTTTTGGACAAATCCGTATTTGTTGAACTAACTACGCCGTACGAAATTCTTTAATTCATTTTAGTGTATTGATTTTTCTATTGCAAGTAATCGGACTAAAATAATAAATATGCAGTCCAATTTCATGAATACATGAAGACGTAGGCAATTTATCATTCATAATCACCTTGAAATAAAAATATTAAACAAGTGATGTCTTTTATTCGAGTTAAAGGAAATCAATTCAGAGCGCACAAATCTGAGTCAGCAAGTTGCATTATTTTTCGCTCCAACAATCGCCTTGTGTCTCGTCGAGTTTGGTTACCGCAAAGTTTCTCAAAATATTTTGCTTTATTGCGAATACAATTACATCACAATGAATTTGAAGGAAACCAATAAAAAACATACCTTTTTGTAACAAGACTTTATTGGGAGAAGTAAAACAATAATTTATGTTAATCCCCGTTTGAATTAGCTACTGCCACTTTGCATAATCCAGGCAAGTTCAGCCGCTAAACACCACAATTAAATGAAAAAATGTCGGACACTTCTACAAAGTCACTTTTACGGTTTCACGGCTACTAGGGCGTGACACCTGGGTGATATCCCCCTATCCGTTACGTTCACAACAAAACAGTCAACCCCTTTCTCGTGCAAAAACACCACCCTGTCCAAAAGCACAACGTTCTCACATACAGCCTGCATGGCAGCTTGAAACGCGGCCAAAGCCTCGATTAGGTAAGCATTTCCTTTATGTTGCATCCATTTTTCACGCATTTTCCTTAAGAATTGATGATCGGTTATTTCAGCCCCGACGAGAGTGTGGGTGCGTTTCAGGTTGGTTAAGTAATTTTCGAAGGGTTCGCCGTTTGACTGCATCGACTTTCCGGATTTTCGTTTTAATCGTCTCACCTGCCAATTTTCTGCAAGAAAAAAACTCCACAGTAAGTCGACGTGAAATGGATAAATACTCGCACTTTATTAATGCGTGTCTCATGCAGTTTTTATCGTTACAACAGCCTACATTTCATTGTTAGCTATTGCTGTGCACGGTTGTACTCGTAATACTATGTAAAATTTTGTAGAAAAATGTATTGTTCATAGCGACCTTCAAACCGCTATTGAAATGTTTTAATACCGTTTTCAACGCTTTAGTGAATTGTTGGTAAGTGATTTATGTTTGTTTTTTTAATGACTGCAAATTTCGCGTCCAAATGGTTTAAAAAAATCGATTTTATAATTGCTTTTCGGTAATTACATAGTATTACAACAAGTGACACCGAATAGACAAAATTTTGATCGAAAACTTAATTACCGCTGGCTCAACCATCCCAAATTGAGTTACGTCAAGCTTTGTCATTAATGCATAACTAATTTAATAACACCATCGTTCTGTTTTTTTCAGTTTTGTTCCAAAAATTAGATTCAGGTCGCTAATAAAAACCGATTTAAATGATAAAAGACAATACTTCATGCTTTCACGACTAAGAATACAATGAGACAGAAAGCGACAATTACTCATAAACATGTTAACACGAGAATGACACACTACCCAGTCAGAGCAAGCTGCACAATCACAAATAAGAATAAAAAAGAAGGAATGATAAGTGATAAGCGCCACGTAATCTTATTTTCCTAACAGTTAACAAATTGGCACCACAAACACAGGTTCAGTTGTTGCGTTCTCTGACAAATAAATAGAAATGGTAACGTTTCGTAAATTATTATTAATCATTCTTGGGTTATTAATAGCAACAATTTTCTTCTTATCGCAATACCGAACCGAATTGACACCACCGCAAACATTAAAACACATTGAAGACGACAAACCAACTTTTCTGCCCAATAATGACACCAAAACGATTCTTTACTGGACACCAATGTTCCAAAAGCTCGATTTTTACCTCGGTTTAGGGTCAAAAATTTTCGAAAAATGCGCCTACAACAACTGTCACACCACCTACATTAAAAATGAACTTCCCATCGAAAAATTCGACGCCATAATCTTCCACGGTGTGGAATACCAGGAGAAATGGTTCGGCAAGCCCCAAAAACGCAACCCGAACCAAGTTTACATTTTCTCCAACCAGGAATCACCAGTGAATACTCCGGCCTTCATCAAGGAATTTGACAATTTTTATAACTGGACGATGACGTACCGATTGGATTCCGATATCCTTCGTCCTTACGGCTTCCTTGTGAAGAAAAAAACCGCCTACAAGTTACCAACACTTGAAGAAATTCAAAAACGGCCGAAAAAAATTGCGTGGTTTGTCTCGAATTGTGGTACCGCGAGTCAGAGAGAACTACTGTTCAATGAAATACAAGAAGAGATACATGTAGATGTTTACGGGAAATGTGGTACTTTACACTGTGAGAAAAATACAAATCAAGCGTGTTACGATATGATAGAAAAGGATTACAAATTTTACCTCTCGTTTGAAAATTCGATTTGTGAAGATTACGTTACGGAGAAGTTGTACAATGTTTTGCAACGAAATATAGTGCCAATTGTGTACGGTGGTGCCGATTATAACACCCTGGCGCCGCCTAAATCTGTTATTAATGTGATGGATTTTATGTCGGTTAAACACTTAGTTAAGTATATCAAATATCTGGACAGTCACCCCGAAGAGTATTTAAAGTTTCTCGAATGGAAAAAAGACTACGTTGTTGAAACTGCAAGTACCCAGACGCTTTGTACGCTATGTCAGAAATTAAACGAGCCTATAAAGCAAAACATTTACAGTGATATTACGAAATGGTGGTCTGGAAAAGATCTAGATAAATGTATAGTTAGTAAAAATGGTTTTCTGGATAAGTACTTACTCTAGGCGTGAATCTATACGTGAGCCAGTGGTTACAAGAGTTTTATTTACTTAAAGCCTTTACTTTACTTGACGAAACCGTACCAAAGATACTTGTAAAGTATATTTAATAACAATGTCCTTGAATTAAATTCTTCGCAGTTAGCAGTTGTGTGTAAATAGTGTATCTACATTTTTCTGTTTTAAAACAATGCTTATTTTTGTATACTGCGAATTAATAAATTGTTTTATATTCCTAAATATTAAACTGTGTGAATCTCGAAACGGGTAGTACATAGCAATTTCAGTATTTTTAAACTTATTGGTAAATTGTTATTGTTATTTTAATTTACAATACAAACCTCGCATACACAAACGGTTTTTAAAATAAAAACCTTATCATTTTTGTTGTTGTTTTCTTAAAATTTACCTGATTAAGTAGCCATAAACGTCAATGATTTCACTGATTGTAACAAGTGTTCAATATTGGTTCTGGTCAGATCGCCTCTGTGTGGCAATTGTCACAAAAAACGTATGTCTCGGAAACAATGACACATGACAGCTGTCAGTGCTCCGCGGCCAAAAATTCACACGTTCAACTGAGATAACGCTTGCAGAGTAAATTCTTGAAGTCTGCATACAATTATCATGATTTGCAATGTGATTTTTATCAAAAACTCCTAAATGCAAAAATAAGACAGTTGATAGCAAACCATATGAACTTATCACGCAACATACGTTCATGCTAGAAAGAGAAAACCATGGCAAACCACGACCAAAACCAATATTGAACACATGTTATATTAGAATATTGCAAAATATCTTTCAAATTTAATTATTATCCATAAAACACTGATGTAAGTTGTAAGTGGTAAATACGCGGTAATTCAAGTTGTCGGTACCCCAGTTTCTTGATGACGTAACAAAATAAAGGCAGTAGCATTTGTTGCTCGGGGGAGAGTTCCACGGTACTTAAAAGCGCCTTGAAATAAACGTTAGAATTGAGTGTTAACTCAATTGATTGTACAGGGACTGGGTTAATCGTGACTTTTTCTCAAGGAATTTTCTCAACCTCCTTGCTTATATCTTCAATGAGTAAAGTCGGTAACATGTAGGAATTTTGTTGCGCATTCTGGAATTTTTGTAACTCCAAACAATTCTTAAAAAGCACGTCTTTGTCACTATCGGTCAATGTTTCAGTCTTCCTCTTTATTAGTTTTTGCTCCAGCGCTTCTCGTAGTCCGTATCAGGCGAACATTGTTAAAACCAAACGATGATATCTTTAGTGACTGTCTTGCTTCATTTCATTCCGCAACTTATCAATCATTTTATTAACTTGTAACGCCGTCAAAATATCACCGTTGTGATTCCACATCGGTGGCAACCCAACGGTCAAATTAAGACTAAAAGTCGAAGTTTCGTTTTTTATCGAAAGTTCGTAACGATGCAGAACAACAGTGAAGATACTGTCCCGAGGTTGAGTAGCGTAACCAGTTTCAATGATCGATTTATAAAAGGGCGAATTCGGGCCTTTTATCAATAATTCCGAAAAGAAATTCATCAAAAACGTAGCGTAAATTTCGATAATATCGGACAAAAAAATCGAAATAGAAATAGTGTTTTGTCTCTCTAGAGGTTCTTTCATATTTTCGAAACGTGAATTGATATGTTCGCGACTAGGGAGGCTCCAACGGGCTTGTCTGGCACACCAGTGGGGTCCATTGGTTCATACTTGTATTGCGATAAATACTCCTTGATTAATTTACAATTAATACCTCTTGTGAAACTCTTTCAAATCATCCCACGTCAAATTCGGAATTTCCATGGGATCGCCCCCCGAAATAACCCCATACTAAGTGTGGTCAGGCAAAATAGGATATTGCATTTTTTGTAATAGGAGATTCTCGTTTTCGGAAAACGCCCCTTTCATTTCGTTATAAGCAACCCCTTTTATGATCAAAGGATTGTGTTGTCGTTCGGATTGACGTTTTCAAGCCTCCACCCCTCTTGACTAAAAGCGAGTTCTTTCAAATTCGGACGAAAAGCGGCATCTAAGTAAATTTTTTGCAAGTTGCGATAATCGCTCAAATTTTGGGTGCTGAACGGGTAAACTGTGTAATCCGAGCCGGTGAAAGCGTTCATAAAAGTGACAAGTGAGCAGTCTAGCATTTTGAAGAAGGGGTCCCTCACTGGAAACTGCTTTGACCCACACAGAACTGTATGTTCCAAAATATGGGGCAACCCAGTGCTGTTCATCGGCGTGGTCCAAAACTGAATTGTAATGCGTTATTGTTGTTATTTCTGTACAAGTGAAGATTCTGCTCGTGGATGAGGTAAATGGCCGTGAGCCGGAATTCGGAAATTACATAGTATCACATCAAGTGACACTGAATAGAGACAAAATTTTGATCGAAAACTTATTTTATTACCGCTGGCTCAACCATCCCAAATTGAGTTACGTCAAGCGTCAAGCTTTGTCATTATGGTCATTAATGCATAACCTATGTACATAACTAATATAATAAAACCATCATTCTGTTTTTTTCAGTTTTGCTCCAAAAACTAAATTCAGATCACTAATAAAAACCGATTTAAAATGATAAAAGACGATTCTTCATGCTTTCACGACTAAGAATACAATGAGACAGAAAGCGACTCATAAGCATGTTGACAGGAGAATAACACACACTGTCACATTATCCAGTCAGAACAAGTTGAACAATCACAAAGAAAAATAAAAAAGAAGCAATGATAACAAGTGATAAGCGCCACGTAATCTTATTTTCCTAACAATTAGCAAATGGTAACGTTTCGTAAATTATTATTTATCATCATTCTTGGGTTATTAATAGCAACGATGTTCCTCTTATCACAATACCGAACCGAATTGACACCACCGCAAACATTAAAACGCAATGAAGACGACAAAGCAACTTTTCTGCCCAATAATGACACCAAAACGATTCTTTACTGGACACCAATGTTCAAATCGCTCGATTTCTACCTCGGCTTAGGGTCAAAAATTTTCGAAAAATGTGCCTACAACAACTGTCACACCACCTACATTAAAAATGAACTTCCAGTCGAAAAATTCGACGCCATAATCTTCCACGGCGTGGAATACCAGGAGAAATGGTTCCGCAAGCCCCAAAAACGCAACCCGAACCAAGTTTACATTTTCTTCAACCAGGAATCACCAGTGAATACTCCGTCCTTCATCAAGGATTTTGATAATTTTTATAATTGGACGATGACGTATCGACTGGATTCCGATATCCAACATCTTTACGCCTATCTTGTGAAGAAAAAAACCGGCTACAAGTTACCAACAGTTGAAGAAATTAAAAAACGGCCGAAACAAATTGCGTGGTTTGTCTCGAATTGTGGTACCGCGAGTAAGAGGGAATTACTGTTCAATGAAATACAAAAAGAGATTCACGTAGATGTTTACGGGAGATGTGGTACCTTACAGTGTGAGATAAATATACATCCAGCGTGCTACGATATGATAGAAAGGGAGTACAAATTTTACCTCTCGTTTGAAAATTCGATTTGTGAAGATTACGTTACGGAGAAATTGTACAATGTTTTGCAACGAAATATAGTGCCAATTGTGTACGGTGGTGCTGATTATAACACCCTCGCGCCGCCTAAATCGGTAATTAATGTGATGGATTTTATGTCGGTTAAACACTTAGTTAATCATATCAAATATCTGGATAGTCACCCCGAAGAATATTTAAAGTTTCTCGAATGGAAAAAGGACTACATTATCGACACTGCAAGTACCCAGACGCTTTGCACGCTATGTCAGAAATTAAACGAGCCTATAAAACAAAACATTTACAGTGATATTACGCAATGGTGGTCTGGAAAAGATCTAGATAAATGTATGGTTAGTAAAAACGGTTTTCTGGATAAATACTTACTCAAGGTATAAATCTATACGTGAGCCGGTGGCTACAAAAGTTTTATTTACTTAATGCCTTTACTTGACGAATTTGTACCAAAGATACTTATAAAGTAAATATATTTAATAACAATGTCCTTGAATTAAATTCTTCGTAGTTGTTAGCAATTGTGTGTTAATATTGTACCTACATTTTTCTGTTTTGAAACAATAATGCTTATTTTTGTATGTTACAAATTAATAAATTACTTCATATTCCTTGACATCAAACTGGGTGAATCTCAAAACGGTTAGTACATAGCAATTTCAATAATTTTAAACTCATTTATAAATTGTTATTGTTATTTTAATTTACAATGCATACCTCGCATACACAAATGATTTTTAAAATAAAAAAACTCCGCATATTTATTGTTGTTTTCTTAAAGCTAACCTGATTAAGCGGCCTGTACATAAACCTTGATGATTTCACTGATTCCATAATAGTTTTAATATTAACAATTATCCAGAATCTTTTTCCAATTTATGACATATGTCAAGTTGAATAGTAATAATTCTCTAACATGAAAGGACCCAAAAAAACAAAACCGACATTTGAAGAAATTAAAAAACGACCGGAGAAAATTTTTAATTTTTTTTCTATAATTAACATTTTTAAAAATGCATTTGTATATCATTCTCGGAATTCCTTACTCCGAAATTTTTCACGTGTAGTTATTAGTAAGAATTTAATACAGAGTTAAAATATTTATCTAATCAACTATCTATAATTCCTTAAGTCTGTATTTTACTTTGACGAATTCGTACTAAAAATATGTAGGATATGTAAATTGCTCGTAGTTCTAAAAATTGTAGTTTCTGTTTTAAAACAATGCATATATTTATAAATTACGATATAATAGATATTTTAAATCAGAACTTTTATGAAATATTGTTAATATAAAAATGACTGAAACTTAAGCATTGAAGCTGTTTTAAAATACTAACCTGATTCGGCAACATCCTGCAAAATTGCCCTGAACAAGCAATTATTGGCATGTTCTTCATGTTGTTCTTCCGTCAAATCTTTCAATCCATCTCCGGAATTCTGGCACGCCAATCTCAAAAACGGCACCTTTAAAACACTACAAAGTTCGTGTAAAGCAACCAATTCCCTAAGTAATTTGCTAGTAGGAAAACTGTCGAAATTGCCGTTGGTTTGCCTTAATCGGTGGTAACAGCACGGCATGATTACCAACGATTTGGCCATTTCTAATTTGGTAAATAAATCTAACATTATCACACTTAAATCAGCACAAGCATGGAGTCCTGTTATACAAACTCGACTCTCAGGGAATTCCTTTAGTACTTCCTTCAGCTGTTTGTCGGACTCGTGCGTTATAAAATGCTCGTAATATGTTACAAAATTCGTAGATTCGGGAAATTTCATTTGTTGGGTTTTTGCTAGCCGTACTTTTTCGGAACTTCCCTCAATTCCCAATGTACGATATTTATATTTTTCGCACAAAATCCTCGGGAGGTAACCCTCAAATGTAACGATAACCTAGGTCAAGGTTTGCTCTTTATACTTACAAGGCCTGTACCTACATCTAAAATTAAATCACAATTGTTTTTTCCACAAATTTCATGTATTAGTGGAGCCAGTGACATAATTTCATGTTCTTTTTTTCTACTTAAACCGGAATTGTTCGGAAATGTGTAAATTTCAGTAGCTGTTCTTTTTTCAATCCTAACATTTAATTTACTGATTCTTTCAAAAAAATCCTTCAAAGTAACTGGGGCGTTGTCCTAAAACGATGATTCGTTTGAGGCGTTTAAAATGTTGAACTGTGATTTAATTAAATTAATCCATTCACTTACCGATAAATGATCCAATGACAAATTATTTAATTCCTCATTGGTCAGACTGCCCAAAAACGAGACCCACTCATCGGGAAATTGTTCAAACACTTTATTCACTAAGACATGCGTGTTGGGAAATTTGTAGACCCACTGATAGTCCTTGAGAAATTCAAGAACTTCGTCAAAGTACTCCTTAACTGAACGAAAACATGGTGGTACCGCCATAATTGGCTCTGTAATAAACACAGGTGATAAAAACCCACTGATACAACAAAGCAGAATTTATTGAACAATTAACAAGTACATGAAATTTCACTCATTTTCCATAACTGTCCACATTTCGCTAGACCTAGTACTTGTATCAAATTTATCACTCTTTGGCCCCAATACTACTTTTCCACTCGTCGCTGGATCACCCTCCACTAAATACTTCTCCGTCACACTTATCAATGCGTTCTTATCAACCGACATTATTTCCGCTCTGTGTCTTTGTAGCACATCCGGCGTGAGCCTCCTCTGAAACTCATCACAGCCTTTTTGACTCGGCGGAACCGGCGCATCGACGGCTTGAAACACCCCCAACTTCGACTCGAGAATTTCTTGCGGAGTCACTTTATCCAAATTCTCCTGCAACCACTTGTAGGTGTTGTCAAAAACGTCCAAAGTTTGCAAATTCCTAGGATCGCGATAACTATAAAAGACGAAAACGCCGTCGTTTGTCATTCGGGCGCCTCCGCCGTAAGCCCCCTGCCTTTCTCTCAGCTCCGGGTGGAGATATTTGGCGGAAATGAGCCGCGCCAAAACCCTCAACCTCGCATAGTCCTTGTTGTTGTAAGGGGACGTAAGTATAGCCTTACTGCAATAATTTACAGGGACGTTCAAGACGTGATGTTGGCAATTAACAGCACTGACAGGTGCCCAAACTTTTCCCTCGACGTAGCTGCGGTCCTGCGAGGGCTTTGTGACACTTTCGGGAATTTGTTTAGTAAAGTTGGCAAACGTTTTCATGATTTTTGACTGGTTTTCTTGGGAAATGTTAAACGCGCACCTACAACACTCCTAATTAGAGCCGCACGTTCGCAAGGTGCATCAACAATTCGCGAGTTAAAATTTAAACACAAATTCTCTACATTCCACAACTTTGTCCAATTGTCAAATTGATACATGTTTTAATTTTTTTATATAGTTTTTGACAAAATTATTGCATTACCTTTTTATCTTAATTAATACTATATCTGTCCTTAAGTTTTTGCTTGCCTTGTGATCACCATTATTAAAATACAGTAATTTTTTATTTCATTGTTATTAAGACTTTGAAAAACTGCGCTATCTGATGACGTTAATAATGGAACTAAAGAGAACGAAAATGTTCTATTTGAACGTCCTGTCGTATCCTAGTATTTAAGAGTTGTTATAAGTTGTAATCAACTGAACGAAAAAAAAATTGCGAATCGCTGACACACCCTACACTTTTCAACAAACCTCATGTTATTTTTGCTGAAAATAATCTTAGCGATGTTGAGAATCTCATCCAAAACGGCCTTGTAGTGTGAAGTACCCATCAATCTTTTCATATACTGCATGTGTTGCAATCCTAAGAGCAGTTCCCTTTGATAGGCAGTTCCTGATACTAGAGCTGCGGAGGCTTGCATTGCATAAATATGGCCGGAATCAGCTACGCCATTTGTTAAATCGGTCATGTACAGTTGAGTCAACATTTGAAACCTTTCAACATCACGAAGCTTGGTGATGTTGAAAATTTGCGACCACAATTCCCACATTGCGTCAGCATTTTTTTCCAGGCAATAGCTTGAAATTTTAATCGAAGGTTCGTAATTGTGTAACTGAAACAAACTTTCGGCAATAAACGGCTCAAGGTTTAAACCGGCCGTTTTTCGATTCATGAAATTGTCAAATTCGCGGTAATTCAACTTGTCGGTACCGAGTTTATTGATGACGTAACAAAATAAAGGCAGGAGCATTTGTTGCTCGGGGGAGAGTTCCACGGTACTTAGAAGCGCCTTGAAGTAAACGATTCCGTTAGA
This sequence comes from Tribolium freemani, assembly GCA_939628115.1. Lineage (NCBI taxonomy): Eukaryota > Metazoa > Arthropoda > Insecta > Coleoptera > Tenebrionidae > Tribolium > Tribolium freemani. The sequence goes on from OW626789.1 coordinate 12,961,955, forward strand.
ATTGACTTTGTTGATTTGTACAGGGACTGAGTTAATGGTGACTTTTTCTCGGGGAATTTTCTCAACTTCGTTGCTTATATCTTCAATGAGTAAAGTCGGTAACATGTCGGTGTTTTGTTGCTCGTTTTGGAACTTCTGTAACTCAAGACATTTCTTGAAAAGCACTTCTTTGTCGCTATCGGTCAATGTTTCAGTCTTCTTCTTTATCAGTTCTTGCTCCTGCGTTTGTTGCTTCTTCTCGTAGTCCATATCAGGCGACATTGTCAAAACCAAACGATGATTATTATCTTTAAAGTATTGCTTGACAATATTTTGTAAATAGTTACTGTCTTGCTTCATTTCTTTCCGCAACTTATCAATCATTTTATTAACTTGTAACGCCGTCAAAATATCACCGTTGTGATTCCACGTCGGTGTCAACCCAACAATCAAATTAAGACCAAAATTCGAAGTTTCGTGTTTTATCGAAAGTTCATAACGGTGCAGAACAGATTCGATGTGTTTCTCGTCAAATCCATTATTTACTACTTGGTCCAAAGTACTATCAAACAATCCGACGACTTTATCAAAATCTTCTTTCTTCAAGCCTTGCAGACCAACAGTGAAGATACTATCCCGAGGTTGAGTATCGTAGCCAGTTGATGAGGTAAAACCACCCGAAAAATTCGGCTCAATCATCGATTTATAAAAGGGCGAATTCGGGCCTCTTATCAACAATTCCGAAACGAAATTCATCAAAAACGTATCGTAAATTTCGGTAATATCGGACAAAAGTATCGAAATTGAAATAGTGTTTTGTCTTTCTAGAGGTTCTTTCATATTTTCGAAACGTGAATTGATATGTTCACGCCTAGGAACGCTCCAACGGGCTTGTCTAGGCACAGCTGTGTGGTTCATTGGTTCATACACGTATTGCGATAAATACTCCTTGTTTATGTAATCCAAAGATGGCGATAATGGAAAATTCCCGTAAGAATAGAATTTACAATTACTGGGATGGTAATGTCTCTTGTGAAACTCTTTCAAATCGTCCCAGGTCAAATTGGGAATTTCCATGGGATCGCCCCCCGAAATAACCCCATAAGTGTGGTCAGGCAAAATAAGATTTTGCATTTTTTGTAACAGGAGATTCTCGTTTTCGGAAAACGCCCCTTTCATTTCGTTATAGACAACCCCTTTTATGATCAAAGGGGTGGTGTTGTCGTTCGGATTGACGTTTTCAAGCCTCCACCCCTCTTGCATAAAATCGAGTTCTTTCAAATTCGGACGAAAAGCCGCATCTAAGTAAATTTTCTGCAAGTTGCGATAATCGCTCAAATTTTGGGTGCTGAACGGGTAAACAGTGTAATCCGAGCCGGTGAAGGCGTTCATGAAAGTGGCAAGTGAGCGGTTTAGCATTTTGAAGAAGGGGTCCCTTACTGGAAACTGCTTTGACCCACACAAAACTGTGTGTTCCAAAATGTGGGGCAACCCCGTGCTGTTCATCGGCGTGGTCCGAAACTGAATTCCAAATGCGTTATTGTTGTCATTTCTGTACAAGTGAAGATACGCCGCTTGCGTCTGCTCGTGGATGAGATAAATGGCCGTGAGCCGGAATTCGGAAATTTCCCGCACATCCTTTACCAAAAATCCGTGAAGTTTGTGGCCGACTTTGAATACGTTTAAGTCGTTATTTTCGGTTATTACTTTTCTGGGTACGGCTTGGGAGGCTTGTCGGAGGATTTTGTTAAACGTCGTGAGTGATTTTAGGTGCGGCCCCAAGTGTTTGTACCACATTTTCTTTTAATTACTAAACTACCAATTAATTTTAAACTAATTTCAAAAATGGTATCACACTTACCGATTAAGTTTTGCCGGAATTAAACAATAAATTCAACACTGCTCACGAGACAGACATGACATAACCTCGCATTTTGTTTGACATAACCTTAAATAACAAAAGCGGCAACATTACGCAACTTGATTAGTGTATTTACGAAAGACGAAAGGAAAAACATGTTAATGTTATTCAATTCAAACATTGCTCCGTGTTTTGTAGAAATGGTTTAAATTTAGTGAAACAGAGGAAATAATTACCTTTATTTCCAAAAATTATCCGTTTCGGAGTCTTGGAATTCCTACACTATCTACACTATCAGTACACAATTACAACTTACAGCAAACAAGAACTGTAAGAAATCAACAAAATTAATTAATAATTTGAATTATTAATTTTCAAAACAAAACTGTTGGCGTGCTGTTGGTGAAAAAGTAAAAAAAAAACAGATTTAAAAAAGTTACTAAAGTCACCAATAACTGATCAGCCACTTGTTGTCGGTGCCTTTGATGTCGGGGGTTTGGCAATTGGCGGCCTTGCTTGGAAATGGACAAACGTGCGCGTAGCCGTAAAAAAAATCTTCCTAACTGCTAGCCCTTCCACTGTTGACGCTACAGCTGTAGCCAATAGTGATTGAGCGCGGTAATTTCTGACTGCTTGACAGTACGCACGACGGCACGAATGAGCAAACATGAAAGCTTGAAAAGTTACTAGAATAAACAGGATAGAAATATATATCTGCACCTTTTTTTCACTAGGTGCTCTATTTGCAGTGCCCAGTAAGAGCCCTAAAAAATTTGAACCCAAGAGTGGGGGGAGAGAACTATCCGTTTATCCGTGCTAAAGTACTGCTGCTCGTGAAGTCCAATGTGCACAGAGTTCTATTATCCATAAAAAAAATAATTATAGTATTTAGTGTACCTAACCAACGTCACAAGCGTAATAACTATTACTTGTTAGTAATAACAAACAGTTTTAAATTGTTTGGGTCAAATTTTACGATAATTCGGTCTTAGGAGTCAAAATTCCATTTTAAGCGGCAATGATTTAAAATTCAAAATGATTTTTTATTATTTTTTTAATACATGAGTTGCGTTACGTCACTGAGCATCTTCCGTACTTGCAGTGTAATTCGCTATTTCCAAAAACGTGGTTAAAAATAAAATATGACCACCCGGTGCAAAATCCTAAAATACAATTCCGCATGTTGTAGAAAAAATTATTGTTACGAACGTCTGTCGCCGTTGTCAGCATTGAAACGTCAGAACAGTTATAGCATTCTACAAGAACCCCGGTTTTGTCGACTGTTGGCCTTACATCACACTTGGAACATGAATTATCATTGTACGGTAGTTCTTCATAAAACCGGTCTTCTTCATCACTTTTGTTGGGACAAAATGTGTAAATGTCCTTAGAAAAGTGTAATTGATGATTTTAATTGTGATTATTGTAAACAAACCTTAATTATTTCAACACTAATTTCTCGGGGTTCTTCCTGTACCCGATCTTCACTTATATCAGCGTTTAAAACTTCGTCGCCAAAGGGATATCCTATGCTCTTGGGGGCCACATACTCACCTTGTATCGTCTATTAACAAATTACGGAATAATGGTCTCGAGAAAAACACATCTTACCGTAATTAAACCGAGAAGACTATAAATTGTTATAATGTAAAGTAATTTCGTCATTTTTCACTGGAATTTTTACGTAAACAGCAATCACAATTTTGACAAAACAATAATAAAAAAAACAAAACAATTATTAACCAATTACCAGTAATACTTATATTCAAAATATTATATTATATAAATCTCATACATAACAAAATATAGTGCAAATTTTAAACAGATATACATCTTCATAATACTTGATATAACAAAATACAGCCTAAAAATACTACATAACATATTCGATTTTGATCTAGAGGTTAATCACGATGAAGATGACTTGCCAATATGACAAAATACTTTGTATAATTAATTTACACAGTAAAGATTAATTTTTTAGAGGATCTAGACTCTCTAGGGAAAAATCGTCGTTTCCGAAGCTGATTCCACGACTGAACCCAGTCTGAAACAAACAATAAATACCCCTCCAACTGATTTACTAACGTTACCTTCATTTCCAGAATTCTCTTATCTAGAAGTCCAATGGCATTTTCAATGTCTTGCGATGAAGCAGATGAGCTAAAATCGCCCATCTCGAACGGGTCATTCGTTACGCTGAAACATTCTTTCAGTTTTGGCTCGCAATTGTCACAAACATACTTAGACGAAACATTTGTCTGTGGGCTAAAAGGTCCCGTTCCAAACAAGTCCTGCCCCACAGTCCTGGCAGGAATTGTTTCATTGTTATTAATATTAGTCCTTCTTGCCGCCTTCGGAGGTGGAGCAACTAAAATCACAATAAGCAACTCGCAAGAAATCAATTAACTTATTACTTAATGGAGGGCTTGAGGCGATGCCGTTTGTGCTGGAGAAGGCATTGTGGTTGTTTTCAAACGATCTGGGATCGAAATCATTGTCTTGGTCAAATTCGTTCAAAAGGAGTCCCTCCAGTTTCGTTCCGACTGTGGGAGTATTTTCAAAAGCGCGTGGGGGAATCGGTGGTGCTAAAATTAGCTTTGCAGATTGTTATTGATATGAATTGATTGAATCATTACCGTTTCCATTTGTGTTATCTGAAGTGGTGTCTGAAGTAAAGTCAACCAGTTGCTTGGCGTTTCCGTTGACCGGTTCTGCGCTTTCCTTGCTGATGCTGTGCGAAAGAGGGATCTCGAGGATGTTTTTGATCTGTTTTTTTCGCAAGTATTGGTCTAGTTCCGGCTTGATATTGCTAAAGTGTGAGATATCCAAGAGCCGTTGCTTGTAAATATTGTTCTCCTGTTCTAATAACTTAATTTTCTGTTGGGTAATCATGGCCCGTCTTTGCGATTCTAAATCTTTCCCCGACGTTTCTAAGAATCTCTTGTAAGCTAACTCAAACGCCTGGCCTATGGTTAGCGTTATCTCTTCGGCGAGTTTATCCGAAATGAAGACGAAACATTCGTGTTTCTCTTCAGCATCGTTATCCACTGGAATAAAATATTAACCTCGTGCGAAGGCGGGCAAGTTTCGTACCTTGGTTTGGCTGTTTGGCAATAAACGAAAAGAACTTTTTCTCCCCTTTATCATCAGCGCAGTAGGATATCCTGTGCAAGGGAAACTGGTGTAAGATCACATGGGTTCTGGGTTCCTGAATGGCGACTCCGTCTATACTGATCGTAAGTTCGACTTTCCTCGTTTTGGCACCTGTTTCGCTCTTTCGGAGTTGTTGGGTGAATCGCAGCTTCCTGATTCCCTCTTTGACTACTTCTATGCCTTTTGGTTGGTCTACGACTGTATTACCTAGGAATTTGACGAGGTACGCGATGTGGCCTTTCTGGAGGGCTTCGGGTGGGTGTATCCATTTTCTTTCTCCACTGGTTCCGTTGGTGTTCTTGCTGTTGAGTTTTCCTTGTGTGTTCTGGGCCCATTTCAGTAGAGTCGACATGCTGGAAAGGCGAGAGGTCAACTGCTGCAGCTGAGAAAATATTTGTGGGAACAATTGTCTTATAATTTAATTTTCACTTTTTATTCATGCAAAAATTATGCAAACGCGAGGTGAAAGAACTCGGCTGGAGTCTATTGTCTGGTAACACATCAATGACGATTGAAATTCAAGTGTCCAACAAAATTGCAAGGTTTCAACCGTTTCCTGAATCAAACAAATGTCAACAGGAATCGTGAAGATGAATATTATCGCAAAACTGTGAACTTAGAACATTCCGGTGTGATACTACCGGTTTATGTTTGTCTAAAAGCAGACATCCGGTTTCAAGCGGACGAACATTTCCGACAACATTATTCAAATGAATTTGAGGTGGCGAGTCTTCAATTAAGTACAGTTTCTTTGAGATAGGTTGGAGGATATCCCCATAATCACACTGACCACTAATTAATTCAAATTTCAACTAACTGTTGTTAATTAAATTGCAGACGCGTAATAAGAAAGTGGAGTGCGAAGATCGTGACAATGACCCATTTTTATCAATTTGAGTTGCAAATTTAAGTGGCTGTTAACAATAATGGTTAAAAACATTGCGTAACTCAAGAGGTGCTTTCAAGGATGATCCACAAACGTTATGAGATGAACAATCCGATGACATTTTTACCGCCACGTAATTTTATTTATTTGATTTTGTATAAATAAATACGAATAAATTACCATGAAATTATTTTGGTTCGGAGAATACCATGACGTCGCTTTTATGCAACAAACAGCGAATGCCATTATTGTCACTAATGCAAAATGGGTTTTTATCCTTGGAGGAAATGACCAGAAGCCTTTCACTTTTTTCTTCTGATTTTTTCCAAGAACGAATAAATAAATATTTAGAATTACTGGAAGCCAGGCGAAAAAAATAATTGTTCGCGCGGGAATTCCTAGGCATTGTTAATTTTTGTTATTAAAAATAAAACAAGATTGTGAAAAAAACAGAACAAGCAGTGGTCAAGTAACATGGACTAAATATTTTAATAGAGATAAATTGCTTTTGAATTTCCGACTGTCTAAAAGTATGACATAAATATATTAGTCATCATTAACTTGTCTTGTAGATAGGTCTTCAACATCTCTGTCGATTTGTGTACCACTCATAAAAACGTGAAATAGCACGGAAAATAAGAGCCGCTTATTTAATTTTAATGATGGATCCATACAAATGTGAATTTGAAGTAATTATAACTCGATGAAATGAACATTTAAAAGAAACACTAGATGCTTTTATAAATCAGTGATTTTAACTCTTTTATTAAACGAAAGTAAGAAAAATATTCGTACTTTTGATTGGCGTTTTAATTACACCAAACAAAGTAAAGTGTTTGTAATAATTTAATGTTTCGCTTTCTTTTAGATTTAATCGTAAATCTAATATTAACAAACTTTTATTTTCTATTTATATTTACATGAATGTTAATGTCAATCATTATTCATGGATGAAGCACGAAAGGAAAAGTTCATCTTTTATTTTTGTATTTAATAACTAACGATACAAGTAGATAATTTTACGCCTTATTTATGTTAGTTTATCACTAACGAGACAACTACTGAAAAATAACTTCAATATGAGCACATCAAAAGCGGTTCTTTTCCATAATAGCACAGAATGATGACAATATTGAATCTGTAAATTAGGTAATTAGGTAAAAGAGCCAAGAACGTATGGCAAAATCAAAGTGATTGCAACATAAAAAATACAAATTTCGATAAAATTGTTTCATTTTGCGTATATCTGTCCGTACATTTATCATTCACTTGAATGAAAGTTTGCTTAAACTGGGCTTAAACTTTCAAACTAGTCAAATATAAAAACACATGTTTTATTTTTATAGCTTATTTGCAATTTAACTTGATTTATGGGAAACATGCAGCAGATGGAGGTCTCTATTAACAACTGCACTTTTGTAATAAAGTCACGGAACATCACCTCGATCAAAATTACCTACTTAAGATGTAAATAACACCGACATGGTAAATATTGTCTTTAATTTTTTTATAACAGTACGTCCACTGTTATTCGTTTTAAAAAATCAAAAATAACGGGATTACAATATTCATGACTAGATTTGAAATGATGATGTGCAGCATCTAGAATGCATTTCATAATTGTGTATTAATAAATTCTATTTTCTAAATTCAATTTCTACATTGCCTGCAAAAACAATTTCCTCCGTACTTAATCGTAACCAATTCTTATGTAGGTATGTTTCTTCTTACGCAAGTCATAATCAGTAGTAATAATATTTTCTCAAAAGAGAATGTTTTCATATCCGTTTATATCCACCCACACTAACTCACACAAAAGATAGCCTGCGTTCCACACATCTGTTTTGCTTCTGCACTCGTATCAAATGTCGCAAAATTCGTCACCTGATGTCCAAATCTTATCTTTAACATTATTAAGCAACCACAATTTCACTTTCGTCAAAACATCTTTAATTCATATTTTTAAAATCGCACAGTTCTCATTAGTTGAGTCTGGGAAACCCATTTATAATTAAAAATATGGAACAGTATTAAGTAGGTTACCGTAATTAAAAAATAATTACAGTTAGGATTAATTAAATTCTGCGATAAAAAACAAGTCAATAAATAAGACGATATGATTCGTTTTCTGTGAAAAATATTTTTATATCGATCTGCAACATGAAAAGTTTAACGAAAGTATTAAGATTTGCTTTCTAATAGTTTCACCAGTATTTAACAATTACTCAAAATAAAGAATAAACAGATAGAGCGATCGCTATTGATCTAATTATAGAAACATCTGCAACAAAGAGTTGTGGTTTCGTTTGGAAATTTTTGAGTTTTTCAGTCTCGGCAATATCAAAAGAAAGTAAAACATGCTCGAATTATCATTTCAAGACAACAATTACCGACGCCATTACTGTAATTACAGACAAGTTTCCTTCAATGACAGAAGACACCGAGTTCAAGCCAGGCCATCAATCGAATTGAATTCGATTATGTTTCTTTTGAATTCCAATACAAGACATGTCATGCCAAATCGATCAAACATTGAGATGTGTCCACAAGCGTAAAAAATAATAATACATAAGCGTGCATTACGCAATTCAACGGACGTGAATTGCTATATTTTACCGATGTACCCATAGACTAGACATGGAACGGTCATCAATTCCAACGGTTCTTTGTCGCCTGAGCTCAAGTGTGAACACATCGAAAAGTTTTTCCTATATCCACCTTTTGCAACTAACCATCATAATTTATCATGCGAATGAGAAGGACAATGGAATTACACTAACGGAAGCATAAGACAATGCTGCTTAAGTCAGGTGTAATTCTGTGCCAATTAAGACGTTTTATGCAGTTTCCGGCTCAGCCAAGCGATTAAGTGTGGAGTTACGGAAATTAGGAAACCTTGAAAATTTGCACTAATAACAAGGGTGCCCCAGCTCTTACGTAGACATCATCTACAGTGGCATTGAAACGAATAAATTTGTATAATTTAGAAGGTAAATGACCGTTTACATGCTGGTCCCGAATGCGACTTCCATACTTATTGAAAACAAGAAATATCTCGTCCTGAATCTAAACCAACGGTCACCAAACCACAAAAATCCATTGAACAGCACAAACCATGAAACCTTTGTGGGACAAAGGAAAGGAAAACGCAAAGACAAAATGAAATTTTCGTTGGCACCGTTTTTCTCCACACTTTCTCTACATTTTCGGACATTTTCACGAATTTACGACCGCGAACTAGTTTGGAAATACGGCAAAATGTTATTAAGGCCAGTTTATTGTTGTCAGGATGTGCAAGAAAAAACTGACATTGAAAATAATTACAACTGATCCGATCAAGTTTTACACTTTCAGTTCGCGAGGAATGCGAAATGATACAAAACGGATGTTTATAATGTTTATAAATTAGTGTGATATGAAAGGCGCAATTTTCTAAATGTGACTGGAATTTGGTGCGAAAAATCAATTTCCATTAAGAAATTGATTGGGGACCTCAAGTTCTTCAGAATCTTCCCTAGCTATTCTAAAATGTCTTGCGAGTTATGAGAAAAAACTTGTTAGCTAATCATGCGATTCCGCAGTTTTGAATGGCCACGAAACCGTTTAATTTCGTTATCAAATTTAATTGGAAACACAAATGTAAAACAGCAAATTATGATTCGAAAGGCATGTCACAATTTCGGGAGAATTTATTAGTGAACAAGAGGCGTTTTAATTAAATTATTGAGTTGCAATGTTGTAAAAATTATAATTAGAATTCGTAATCAAACGATTATTTTTATAGCAGCGCGCTGGACTGAAATTGTTACATACAATGAAATTCCTCTACGTAATAATAATAATCCGCCACTGAGAAAAATTAGATCCGCAAGGGTTCATTAAAAATGTAACTATACCATAAACATTCCACGAGTAATTTAAAATGGCGATTACATTCACAACAAATTCCTTCATAATCTTTGGAAATAAATGGCTAACAAACCGTGCTATCGGCAAAGCGTTTTCAAATGACAAATGTTACAAACAATAACTGAACCATTTTCAGATAAACAGTCCATCAGAATTCATAGTTTAAAAGAAAGTGATACGAATTGTTTGAGTCGCTTTTCTTTACAGTGAAACGCAAACAAATCAGTGCACGCAATAAAACAAATCGTAAAGATAGTAATTGTCCATTTGCATTAAAACATGAAAAAATCGGTGACCACGCATGACCGTAAGTTTTATTGGACATTTTATTGTACAAATATTGACTCACCTGCCTGTTCGAATTAAAAATTAAAACAATTTCGATAAAATACCGACCCAGTGATTAACTTAATTTTTCCAAAGCATTTAACTTTGGCTCCACCTACCCATATCATAAGGTCAAATGACTCAAATTGTAAATCAAGTAAATAATCGGCCACTATTAAATAGTTTATTAGAGCCGGTAAAACCATTGCATATCTGGTCCTGAAGATATGTGGCAAAAAATTGATCAAATATCTACTCTCCTCAAGATAAAGTTTTTGCATATTGATAAACTGAAGATAGTGAGAGCAATTATTATTACAAAAATAAAAGCAGGAAAATGGGTGACACTATCGTAAACGACTTGAAATTTCTCCATGACTAATCATTTTTGTCACAAAGCAGTATCAAATTTGTATCCTGCAAAAAATTATTATTGTGAGTACATTTCCAATAGTTTATTTATTGTTTATTGTTTGTGGACCTTGAATTGATATATCTGTTTCAAGCGATCACCAAAATTAATAAATTTTGTATATTTTGTTATTAAAAAACAGATATTGCAGACGGTTAATTTATGATTTTAAAAATTAATATTCATTAGGTTCGTTACGTTTGGATTCCAATTATTCTTGATGAGTTCGATAATAATTAAATAACTTCTAAATTACTTAATACGGAATTCTGAGCGTTTACCGGAGTCGTGTTAGCGGCACGCCCCAAGCACCTCCATAAGTTCCATTGTTTCGAATAAAAACAAATCGTGAAAGCTTAATTGCGTAACAACATTTGCAAAAAATTCCTTGCCCAAAGACAACTTCTCACCTCTTCGTCTCTATGTTTCAATCGTCATTGAGCGATCAAGGCTATCATTCCCAACTTTTGTCTCCAATTAGAAGCAATTCCGGAATCCACGTGCTTACCGTACCAGAGCTAAACTGGTACCGGATGGTTTTCGGTCTCAAAACAAATTCAAAACGTGACGATTTTTTCTAAATAAAGCAAGTGAAAGTAGTGCAAATATTAGCACCGTCGCTCTGATAACAAATGAAAATCAAACCGATTTTGTCCGGGGCCGTGTGAAAGTGGCTTAAGTCGGGAAAAAATTAGGCTCACGCAAAAAACTAATTTTGTGATTTTTTGCGGCTTGTAGGTCAGAGGCGATAAAAAATTCTTTAGGACGGACAATTTCCGCCAGACCTTTCTATTCGGGACAAAGTAACATAAACGTGACTGAAAATCGCTAGAAAGTCTTTGAAGTACCTTTAAAGAGTCCAGTGGTTTTCACTTAGAACATTTTTTCGAAAATTATTTCAACAGTCGACGTACAAAAGAACATTCACCCGCACCAATCTCTAATGGAATCAATTTTGTAAATTGTAACACTAACGGCGTGTCTATTTATAAGAACAAATCTATTGTACTTACTTGTTGAGTTTATTAGTTGATTGTACACTAAGAACTAAACTTAACTGAACAATTTAGCATACAACTTCTCTGCCATGGTTAACGCGCAACTAAAAAACACCCACCTCGAAAACAGGTTGCTAAAGGTGCTGCCACACTGACGGTATAAACACAGAATTAACTCAGACATGGACAGCGGCTTGGGAGGGGCGACAGCAATTACTCCGCTCCAAGGCATTTTAATAAGGTTTAGATTTTTTCGAGAAGGAATGAAATCATTTGTCTTCAGGTATTTATTCAGATAAAATTCGATAACAATCTTAAACTTTTACAATATTGCTTTAAACTCATCGACTAGTTCTACCACAGATACAAGCGTTAATTTATTACATTATAATAGCAGCTAGAGGCAGGTATTATTGCATTTACAGTCCATGTGCAGCTTATAATGACTAGAACTCAAAAATAAAATCCACTGATATGTCTACCTAACTCGATCAAAAAAATAAAAATATCCTTCAGTATAAATTGTACTCATTTATTTGCTTGGATGACTAGAAGAAGCGCATTGCGGCAACGAAACGACCTCCGAGATTGGAGTCCCTAAAACCTGCTCACAGACAACTCCTATGTCCTTGTCCAACATCAGCGAGCTTATTTGATCCTCATTTAACATATCAACGCTAAAAAGTTTGGTTTTAATTCCAGCTTTGATGATAAGTGCGAACAAATAAACCTGGAGAGGCTTTCAGTGTCGGAATTATCCTCTTCTGCAGTCAGATATGTCAAAGTTTTTTCCAGAGGACTTGGAATTTTCTTGGCACTGCTTCTTGTTTTTTCCTCAGTCAAACCGGGCTTAGGTTCACTGTTCCTTCGTTCAGTCAAAGAGCTTATATTTAGCATCATCATGCCATGGGAAAATATCTCTTTGACCTTTTCACTCGTTGGTCCCAAAATGTTATCTAGACTCTGCCGCCGACCTGAACAAAGCACCAAAAAATATAAAAACGTTTTCTACAATACCAGAATGAAAAAATGAGTAAACTAGAAACTAATTAGTTAATAATAATTATTATTATTGGTAGGTAATGGACACAATAAAGCTTCAGAAAAATTCAGACACTTTACACTTTTATCTTTAAAAATGTACAGTGTCAGTGTTTAATATGTACAAAAGTAATTGGAACTAATTGCAGATTTCTACAAAAATATTTCATTTATTTATTATAAATTCAAATAAATTGCTCCTAGTTGAGATAGGTTCTTACTTGAATTTAATGAATCCCCCTCATTCTTCGCCGAAGACCTTGAGATCCAATTCGAAATGCTCGTATCCAACTTCATCTTACTTTTAATTGAACTAAACTCATTCTCAATATTCGGATTAGGCAAAGTTTTCTGTCTGATCAATCTCGGCTTCTCGCCTTCCTCTCCCTGCAATTTCCTATAAGGTACGTCTTCTTCAGGACTGGAAGAATCCAGATTAATTTCAGTCCATTCACTGGAATGACTTTGGGCGACACTTGGAATTTCAATGGGCGATCCAGGCGACCCATTCAACCTAATATTTTTATAACCCTCTACATCGTCCATCCTGGACATAATGGGACTAGCTGAGGCTCCCAACGTTTGTGGAAGACTCTTATATTCATCTACAAACTCTTGAGCATCATCCAGGAATGACTCATTGGAATCTTGGCTTCTTTGCTTGTTGGGAGGCGGCAGCAAAGACGCCTTTCTTCTAGTTTGGTGAATCTCATCAGAGATTTGCTCCAAATTTCTGAGGGCTTCGGCGTAAGTGAGCTTTGCGGATGCTACTTGAGACTCGTAGTGTTGAACTTTGGACTTCTGCTGCTCCAGGAGGTGGTTAAAGTGGGCCTTCATCTCATAATAGGGCCTTAAAAATACAAGGTGATAAAAATATAATAAATGTTTGAAATAAAATTCACTTTTTTGACGGGAGATTTATAAAAAAAATCCCTACACGAGTGTGTAGTCGAGATATTTTAACAAAAAAATGCACTAAATCCCTAAAGAGGTCAGTTAACCGATTTTTTCTAATAGAAAGTAATTAAAAAAAATGTTTTCTGGAAAAATAAAAAATCCCTACACTAGTGGCTAGTGAAAAATTTTAAGTTTATGTAATCGTTTTGACTAGAGTCTTAAAAACTAAATGTCGGTTAACAAACATTTTACACTCGAAAAAAATTTCTGGAAAAATCATAAAATCCTTAGAACCCTTGACAAAATACAGTTTAGTATAGACGAAATATTTTGACAAAGAAAAAATTTAGTATGTAATGCCTTAAGAAGTGAGTGTCAGTTAACTATTTTTTGTTTGTTGTGTCGTGAAGATACTTTAAGAAAGAAAGAACTTGACTTTCCCAAGTTTTTTTCATAAATGTTCCGGCACAAAAGTTATGAATTTTATTAAACATTATTGGTGCGCATTCTAATCAAGACTGCTGACAAATTCCATGAATGTAAGTCTTGTATAGATTATTACGTTTAATAAAATAATATTCAAAACATTTTACGATATACGACAAAGGGTAGGTAATAAATATTGTAATAATGTATTAATGTATAGCACTTTCATTTTCTTTGCGTCCATTGTGGTGTGACTAACTTGTTACCATGACAACTCATATAAAAGTTAATGCCAAGAGCACACGCGACTTGCACCACAATGGACGCTAAGAAACTGTACGACTTTTAGTTTGTTTTACAAATAATGGGTTTAAATCAATATGTTTTAATACCAAAAATTAATAAATTTGAGAGATAACTGACAGGTATTGAAGCTACTATGAAGACAAACGTCCATAAAATTTTCAAAGCACTCTTGATATGCGTTCTTTTATAAATTATTATTGTAGTTCAAATTTATTATTTTGTGGTTAAAATAAACAAAAGAAGCAGAAATAAAAATACTTACAGTAGCATCAATTCGTGTTGTGCAAAAATATTACTCATTGTCATGAAGGACCTTCTAATGGATAAACTATAAAGCAAAATAAAATAACAAAAAATCAAACAAACAAAAGTTAGCGTTGGTGCAAGCTACCTGCTTTTAGCGATAGCTCTTTTCAGTTCCTTTTGTAAGCTTTGTACTTTAGCATTGGATGCTTCATGTTTCATACAAGCGATCCTGTGCTCAGTTCCAGCAATGCCTCTCTCACGCTCAGCATCGTTAACTCTTTGAGTAGCATGATTTAACATCTCTTGCCACGCAGGATCTACAAAAAATAAGACACTTTCATAGCTAATTACGGATAATGTCTACCTAAAGTGCGCCCCCCTAATCCCTGTTCGGCCAAATAAACCATCTCCCTTGCAGCACTGTGTGCACTATTAGCCCTCTCAAACTTCATAGCTGCAACTTGCGTCTGCTTCAACGCTTCGTTCGCACAAAACCTGGCCTCATAGTAGGGCTTCGCCCTCTCAATGCACATCCCCAGTTTCACTCGCAGAGCGTCAACTCGGGCCGTGCTATCACATAGTAATTGGCGGAAGTTACTCCTAGCTTCGTCTAATTCGACTTCCAATTTGTTAATTTCATCAGTGGCATTATTTAAACGTTCTAATTCTACGTGGACCCTTGGGTCAACTGTGTCAGTGTATTCGGCTCCATTTTCGCACATTATACTAGATTCGAGGATTGTCAAGCCGTTCCCTTGATGGCAATTGAATTTATGGTCGAGGTACTTTCTTTATTGCATTGTTAGTGCTTACTTTATGAGTGGAATAATAAATTAAGAAATAAAAACAAAATTTGAGGTTGACAAGTGAGAGTGACACAAGTTGGATTGGGGGCGGGTCTTTTCTGGTATCCGAGAATTCCATTTCGTGCGACATTTAAACAGTCGCGTATTACTGGTTGCCTGGCTATGCAACGTTAGAATTTTAATAATTTCTTATGAAAAAAGAAACCATAAACTGAGCAGCTTATTTCCAGAAATTAGCAAATTAATTATTTAATTTATTATCCTGATAAAAGCTTGGTTAAGAAAGCACAAAACACTTCTTTAAAACAAATGTGATTTTTTTTATTTTTTGTAAGTATATTTTTTATAATAATATCATTAAAACAAGAAGTTACGTGTGCTCAATTTTTTGCGCTAATTATCTTAAGAAGATCTCATTATCCAAATTTAAAAACCATTTATCTGTGAAATCATGTCGGGCTATTATTCAGCCTATTTTTTATTTAATTCAATAAGTAGTACCTCATTTAATCGAAAACTGGAAAATTATTAAATATTCAAAAAAAAAATGTCTTGGATAGGAAAACAAGAAATAACTCAGAAAATTGTACTTTTTTTCTACAATAAATTACTTACATTTATCCTTTAAATCTAAAAATCTGCTTTGTTATTAACTTTTTCGATAACTCCAGAAAAAGAGTATTTTGTAAAGATATTTGTTCAACAGAATTAGGTATATTGAATTTCTCATGTATGTTCAGAGACCTGTCCACTCTTTGTGAACACGTTTGTCAATACGCAGAGATGCTCCAGGTGCTCGCTTTGAAGAGTATTGAAGTTCTAAATTTAAACTTCACATATGATCCAATTGAAAGCGTAATAGTGATATAAAATGTCGAAAAAGAAATCAGAAGAGCGCTTTTTGATGTGAATATCGCTGTTTCAAAGTGGCACTAGAATCGCGCGTTATATTGATTGTCCAAATGGCTCTCGCTCAAATGATTTCTTTTTCAAAGTGACAGTGAAAACGATAATAAAAATATTCATCGGTTCGTGAACGATTCCTTGTGGGCTTAGACATTTGGCCTTGACAGTAACATTATAATGATTGGATAAGCAAGACAGGGAGCTGCAAGTTCTAGGCCATACTTTCACATACTTTCTTCTCTCGAACTGTGCGATGACTTCTCTCTACACACCACGTGCACAAATACGATCTATATTGCTGTTGCTAAACGAAACTTTCTTTGCATAATGAAACGCCATCGTATGTTTTAATTAATGTGTGCTGCGAAAATAGCAACACGCAGATTTTGTACGAAAGAGGGGTCGAAAGTAAATATCGATTTGAATTTATAAAATTTTGCGAAATGGAAATTTTCGCAAAACTTTCTTTTTTAACACTGTCTTCCAGTTGACAAGCCATTAAACCGTTCATATCATGTGGCAAATAATTATTTAGTTTCGCTGCGAATTACTTGTGTTTGTTTTTGATCAACTGGCCGTGAGTCGAGGTTTCTACCTCAGTTCCTTTTTTTTCGATGGAACCACTCATGAAAACAGGCACACCTTAAATCAAAATTATATGTACGGTAAACAAAACGTAAACAATATTTTGTAGGTCGCCGTTTATGAATATTATGTATTCAATAAATTGTAATTAGGTATGAAGATCGAATTTATAATGAGGCATTGTAAGAGGAAAACATTTAGTCTCATTTTTATGCATTGAATGTAATTGATGGGAACAACTTTGGATACGACTTACAAACTTAAATTTTATTTATTATTCTCCGAACGTGTCTCATTAGTCGAGAAAATTTCCTACACTTTATTTTTCCCAAACAAATTACCAATTCACAAAAGACCCAAATTTACTTGGAACATTACTGAAAAAATCCTCCTTCGGTAAGAAGAGGTCGCTTGGAAAATTTTGCACCGCCCATGAATATGTTTACATAAAAGCAACAAGACGCCAAAAGCAACTTTCCACATCCTCCATATTCATTTAATAAATGCAATAAATAGAAATGTTTACCATTGTAAAAAATCGTTTGACCCAGGTCAGTATCAATATATCAAAAACGCTTTCAGATCTCTGAATCTAGTTCAAAACCGATGCAAAACAACAAGTGGAAGTGGTGCGATTTTACCCAATTTAGGTTACCAAAAAACCGATGTTAATTTAATTTATTGACAATCATTATTAGCTGATGATGTCAAACGACTTTCATTTTCCAGGTAAACATCAACGGAAGTCCACGATATTTTTTGTGTTGAATAACACGTGATCGCATAATTTTGATCTCGAGATGTGAAACCAAAACGATCACAAGTTTTGAAATTAACTGCAGCAAACTGATCTCGTTCATTTCTTGGTGATAGTTCGTAATTAGCGTAATTATGGCAGATAACCACATTCATTAGCTTACGACGTTTTTCGAAAACAGATTAGGTAATTAGCAAGAAAGTGGAATATTTGCACCCACTATCACGCGCGTTCTGAGCTTTTTGTGTTTGGAAGTGAAGGGCATAAGTGGTGTAACCACCACCAGTCATTCCTTTTGCCCTTTCAAATATCTTTGAGAAAAGGCAACGAGAAATTGTGATTTCCTTTTTGGCTTTTTTCTTCTTTCTAGTTCAAGTTCATGGATTGTAAAAGTTTAAATGTACATTTTAAGAGTATTTTCACGTGCGGTGCACAAACGAAAGTGTCATTCTTTGTCGTACTTCACGCATCTACTCAGGACAATTTATTGTTCCCTGAACTTGTGGCCAATCACCCACATATTACATGTCGTTTTCACTCATAACCCGCTCAATTTCACCAGAATAGTGATGTGACGAGCATTATAGGCAGGAAATTTTTTAGTGTTAAAGCCGCGTTCACTTTCTAAAAGTTCCATGCCTTGCGGGAGCTGTTTGTTTTGTTTTGATGAGAACCCAAATTTCGGCATTTACACAAAGGTCAATGCGAGAAATCTGACAGCATAATAACGATCGCGCGATTTTCTAAGAAACTGCACAATTATTGTCTTAGCACTATTTAACCTAAAAAGGTGAAAAATCAGATGGAAAAAATAAACACGACCATTGTTGTCGTGGAACAATTAAACAAACATTGAGAGCGAAGCTAGGCCTCGAAGATCGCACGAGATTTTATCACATGAGGATGTTTTCTCGTTACTCCGGTTTTGTTTTTCAGATAAGACTTTCTTTGCGTAAATAAACAGCGTCTGGGGCGCTGCAAAAATGAAAAACTTTCTCCCTCGTCGCTCTTTAATTACCACCGAAAAGAATGCGTGTGTGGGTCATATTTGGGCACACGGATGTTGCTCTTACGCAATTACCTTTCCTATAACCTTGAGCAATTTTATGCAGCTTGTTTTTGGCCCTATTATTTTGTCGAAATCGTTTATAAATTGCTCCAACTTCTCTTATTGCTTTTTTCATGACGGGCTATTGGCTACCGAAAGCCACAATAATTACATACAATTTCTCGTGTTTCGTTACACGACTCTTCATTGCGTCTCTCGGGTGCTTATTATCCTTTCATTTTTATAATCGGATCAATGAAACGATTCATTTAGGAGCCGACAATTAAAACGCGCCGAAAAGTTTTAATTTCGACGTAAATTGCAGGCTTAAACGCATCATTTTATAAATGGTTGGGTTCGAAAATAAATATTTGAGGAGTGTCATGCTGAAATGAGTCTTCTCCAATTGTTACACTTTCGTGACTTATTTCACATTTTATACATTATTCGTGATTCTCGCGAATAGTTTTGAATTACTTTCTAATTTAATAAAAGATGTTCAAACGGAGATTACGTCACTTTTTATCAAACAAAGGATGAAAATTGCAAGCAATTCAAAAATTACTGTTATTAGAAATTGCAAAAGGATTTAATTATTTGTCCTCAAACAATGATGTTTCAACAATGTGTCGACAGGTATTGAAAGATGCGTTTAATTCTATAAACAGAGCTTTTTATTTAGAAATTAAAGACGTCACAAGAAATTAATATTTACTAGGTGATATTTAGCAGTCTGCCTTTTAAGTTTTATAAAATATTCAATAGGATAATATATCATCAACCCACAGATTAAAATTCAAGAGAAATGGAAAAATTTCTTCAAAATTTCTTTCTTGAAAACTAGTTTCACCATGAATTATATCATTCAAATAACCCAAACTCGAGTTTTATAAAAAATAGGGAGAAGGCTTAAAATTAAAATATTTAGAAAAACTATTGAAAAGACTGCCGGGGACAAAAAGGGTAACAGAGGGGAATTAAATTTAAGGGATTTATGAATTGTTAACAAGAAAAATATTCAAGCTATTTTGAACTGACCTTTGTTTTTACATATATCATGTTTAAAATTTTTGTAAGGCTATAAACGTTTCAGTTTTCAAAAAAAAGAAACCGTTTAATTTAAACAACAGTTTACAGTTTGTCTTGTTTTTTACCAAAATAAGTTTTAAAAAATTATATTTTGATCTCGGTTTTGATGATATTAATATTTTTATTTATTTTCGTTTTCATATTCTTTTGTTACAACGGAAATTACTTTTTAACTTCATTAAAAAATAGCTAGGTATTTTTTTAGTTTAAGGTACTCGTATTCTGCGATTCTGCGTTTAATCCTCTCTTTCTTTTATGGGCCTAAAGGTTTCAATTTTTAAATAATTTATTTATTTTACACAATTTATTTAGTAAAATACAAGAAAGTATAAATAAAAACAAATTATTACAAAAGCCATAATGAAAACAAATAAAATCGTCATTTACTGCTATTTTTAATGGAATGAGTTTATGAGTTAAACTCTGAGGTAATGGATTTAAAAATTAGTAGATTATCTAGTAGAAACATTTGTTATGTACATACTTGTGTTTGCTTCCAAAACCTTACATCAAAAGTCAAAAGAATTTGCATATTACGACTTTCGGCGTGCCTTGTAAACGCCTCCACCACAAGTTTAATCTCGCTGAACCAGACTCATTAAAACTGAATATGTAAAAGTAGCTTAATTTGCCTGACTGTCACACAATTGTGACAGCGTAACGAGAAATCCCGAGTCTCTTCATTCACCGTTGTCTCCGTAAATAATTCTTTGGCGTTTAACAAATTTGTTCCAATCAGCGTTTGCAATTTTTATGAAGCGCCATCATTTATTATGCACTTTTGAAGAATCGTGAATCTTTTACTTGCATGTTGTTTGTATGGGGAGCGAAGTCTCTTGAAGTGAAAGTGGTGAGTGTGTGAAAGTTAACTCTCTAGCATGGACGTCTTTGTTGCTTCAGTCGGCCCCTAGTGTTCATCGGTGCCTGTGATGTGTTCAAGTGATTTGTGTATTGTTTTGTAACCGAACAAAACCGATTAACCAAACAATACTCGAAAAATGCATTAAGTTCAAACACTGGCAAAAGAAGGAAAGAACTGTGATATTAGATTATTAGAATCGTAGGATGATAATTTAGCATAAGGGACAGGGCGTTTAGACAGAGCGAGGGTTGAAAATAAATGGAACAGAGTCAGAATGAACAAAATACATTCGCGCATTTTGGCACTGGTTTTGAGCATATTTCTGATACACGCAGCTGACCCGCCAGTTCAGAGACCATCAGGGGCCTTCATACAATACCTCCCCAAGAACAACCAAACCGACAACTTTCAGGAAACCATCGAGCAAAACACGGAAAAACTTAAACTCTTCCACGATTATTTAATTAACATCAAAAATGAGTCACCCGAAAATTCCGGTGATAAAGACACTACGAATCATGACGCCATAAACCGATTTCTCCAAAGAGAAAGAAAAACGGACTACGAGAAGTTGCTCGAGAAGGATTTCATAAGACCCTTATTAAAGCTATACGAGCAGCACATCCATCAAGAGCCCGATTACACAATAGGAAATTCCTCCACGTTATCTCGAATTTCCAAAGAAGATCACGTTGAAGATTTCAAAGTTTTGTCGAAAACCGACTTGGATGTACTGATCCATGGGGGTGAAACCTACCAACAGAACCACAAACAAGACACTGATCAACATATCGCCCGGAGGGATGATACAGTTGATGGGAGTCACGATGAACACATTGGGGAGATTTTGCCCCCTGGGTACCAACCCCCCAAGATGCACCGATTCAGCCCCGTGAGGCGATTCTACTACCAACCCTCGGCCAGAAGTCGAAAGTCGTACGATGAGGGTTTTAAGACGTTTCGCAAACCGGTGATTTTTCCGGGGGAGCGTTTTCGCCCGGAGTATGAACCTAGTGGGTTCTCATCGGAAGGTTTCGAGTCTGAATATAGACCAGAATTTGATATTAATACCGAAGAGAGTCGGAGTATGTTCACGAGACCTACGAGGTTGGGTTTGCCACCTAACGAAGTGCCTGGCTTTCGGTTGCCGAGACGTTTGAGGGGCTTTCCGGAGAATTTTCCTCCAACGGCTAGAGAACCTTACTGGCAGAGCCCTTGGGCCAGTTCTAGACGACCACGAGTGATTTTTCCTTCGGACTTAGTTGCGTTTAGAGAGCCGAACGGTAATCAGGAAGAACCTGACTGGTTAGCTGGAGATAACAACTTGCAAGACATCCAGGAACAGGATACTCGAGATAGAGGTAATTGGGCTTATTATCCTCGATGATTTTTTACGTAACAGATTAAAATACAAAACGTAACAATGTTCGAAATGATAATGGAAGAAAGCGCCTTTTAATTTTTCTGCTTAAACACCTCTATTGGCTCCGAGTGGTTTCACTTTCTTCAATTCAGTGTCTTTATTTGGCACACGCCGGAATATCATTACTGTACTTTCTTAATTTAATGATAATTGCTGCCGCGAATAGAATGCATCGATTTTGCGTGAAAGCTCAAGCGGGACTTTCGGTTTTTAACTGTTCAAGGTCGAATTTTGACAAAATTTTTGCTAGGGACACAGTTGGGGTGCGCTTCCGGTGTGACGTGCGAGTTTTTCCTAACTTGTTGGCTGTCGGGGGGCCTGCTGGAGTCCCCCTGCGACGGCCTGTTGCGGGGCTGCTGCCAGAGGGGCGCCTCTAAGGCCGGTCAAAGCGCAAACCTGGCGATCGGTACCCTCGAGGCACCCCGGGAATCGCCCAAGTCAGGCCTGGTTGACTCCGATTATCGTAAGTGGTACCGAACGCTGGCTTGCATGTTTGGCCGCTCTGTATATACTCATGCATGTAGAGATATCTCCAGTGGTGGTGCATATGAAAAATCGACGGAGAAAGTGATCAGTACAGTATACCACATCTGTGGACTTTCGCTTCCAACTAATAATTTAATTAACGCACGTTTGAGTGTAATTAACGGCTATTATTAACATTTCACTTGTAAATAATGCAGATGCGAGTTTCGTTGCGAATTTTGCCTGATTGGCTATTGTTGCAGGATGCGGGATTTCGACGAATCGGCAGCAAGCTCAGCGGAGGATTGTCGGAGGCGAAGAAGCAGGATTTGGGACTTTTCCCTGGCAGGCTTACATCCGAATCGGATCCTCCAGGTAACGCTCGGAAATTCCGCACATTTACTATTGCAGTTTCACGGCTAATAAACAAAGAGTAACTTTCGGTGGTTTCGAAATTTTAGAAATTACGCTAAAAGCTAATTGTTACGCGCAGAAACGTTTCCAATACTAAATAACGGAGATCATAAATTCACTTTTCTAAATTTGTACAGGTTCTACCAAAAAACTTGCTCAGTTTAGTCGCTCCTTATTTTAAACGAAACAACAGCAATAAATTTTATTTTTTGCGGAAATGATCCAGCATCCACTTTTACATGGCATTTTATTTAATTAAAAATCTTGTTGACGTAATATGTTAATTTTATAAACATGAACAAAAATATCCTTGAAAAGCGGATTGGATTAATTACAGTTTTTGGATGTGATACATCATTGACGAAAAGTAATTCACGGTCAGGTTACAGAAAGGAAATCATGTCATTATCATTAATCGTTATCAATAAATTGTTTGCACACCTAATTTATTGAACGAGTTTGTGGTTTAAATAACAGAATATTCCAATGGGTGAAAATAAAAATGGTTATTTTCTATTTTTTATAAGCTTTCATTCTTCGAGAATTAAACGGAAATAAATATTTACGGTTGGTTTGAAGACACACCTTACTTATTTGCTACAGGGGTTCTCAGTTTCCAAAAGAATTACGAGGAACCGATAACTTGAAAAAATGAGTACCTACAACTAATTTTATTTGTAAAAATTTTGCTTAAAATGCTAGGACTATAATCGTAATTTCATTGTTTTCAAATTAATTCCTATAATTCGAAATATATTTCGACTATTTTAAATAATCCAGCGTAGATTAGAAAGGTTCAACCATTAATAAATAATCTATTCAAGCTGAAAATCTTGAAAATATGAAAAAGGGTTATCTTTCGAATCTTGCATTTGACGTCCAAATTATTTCATTTTATCCACAGCCAGTTATTATAAGGTCATAATACCACTACTAGGAGACGTCTTATGACATCCATAAAACACACAGGTCTTATGGAAAAATCATCTCGTGATTGGCCGAATAAAAATTAATTCGACAAATGTAGCTTCAAAACGTCAAATAAAAATTTTCCAAAATATTGATTTAGTCTTTATTGTCTATTTTATCATTTTATCACTCACTTTTAAGTAATTTTCCATTACCAGTACATTTTCAAAAATGTTTTTTAAATACAAAAATTTTTAAACTGAACATTGCATGTTCCATAATTTTTTTATAAAAATAAAATTTTAACATATTTATATCCAAATCGAAATTGTTTTTTAAACCGGAATTTTTGTTACTTTGACTAAATTTCGGACAATTGGGGTTCTGTACACCTCAATAAACTTCCACGCTAAACGTTGTGTGAATATTGGATAGTTTTACGATGTTATCTAAACCTCAATTACTCGGAAATAAAAGCAATTTTATTCTTGTGAAACAAGCAATTGTCTAGCACGGAACTAATGTGAAATTCGGTAAAACACGTTG
The DNA here is from genome assembly GCA_939628115.1 of Tribolium freemani. Lineage (NCBI taxonomy): Eukaryota > Metazoa > Arthropoda > Insecta > Coleoptera > Tenebrionidae > Tribolium > Tribolium freemani. The sequence continues at coordinate 12,986,209 of OW626789.1, forward strand.
CTTTATAGAGCTGTTCAGATATTTTACACGCTTTTATGTTAAGCTATTGCAAATGTAGGATGTATGTACATTTAAATTATCTGAGTATATTTACTCATAAGAGAAATTCCTACTTGCGAAAAAATTATATAATTGCCTTTCAAATCTTTCAGGATTTTCAGCTGAATCATGGAAAACCATTAATTTGATTTATTCATTAACTCCTTGCCCGCTTGCTCTCATCTGAATAATGGCAGCGATGAATAATGAAATTTTTTCGCTAATTACAATAGCTTTTAACAAAATAATAAACGTAATTTAACAGTTCAGGAAATCCCAAGTTTACCTAACTAGAACAGGAATTGCGTTTCAGCTTTAACTAAGACTTACAATGATACCTGCAGATGTGCATGTAAAAAACCAGCACCCAACTTTCTAATGCAACGTAGGTTACGTTTTTTAATTTCCTACTGTAAATTCCTAATATTTTCTCGTAATCTAATTACTCCAGAAGCGATGGCACCTGAACATCTCGTTTATTTTATTTATATTATCTGGTTTTATTACCTAGTTAGGGCCAATTTCCAAGCAAGAGAATATAAAATTTCATTTAAAATCGAAATTATCTCCCCATTTAGGTCCACTATAAAACCAAATAATTGACCGAGTCAAGAAAATGATCTTGTAATGGCTCTCCTGCGAGGTGTATTTCTTTTAAATTGTGAACAGAGAAGACATCCCATTGTGTGCAACAAACGAACGAAAATTGATCCACTTAGCAACAATGCAAATTTCTTTCAAACCTCCAAAAAGAATTGTTAAATTATTTCGATTGCATCAAAGAGAAACCGGAAACGGATATGTTTGGTAATAAAATAACGACTTTTGGTTATCGCGGAACGTCTGGGTAAATACTGAAGGATCCTTTATTTGTTTTGTTACATTTGGTAAAGAATTCATTGACCCATTATTGCGATATTCTATGAATAATGCATCGATATTATTTTATGTAATGTATTGGTAATAAACATTCATTACCCAGTAATGCTTTTCTAGAAAGTGGATTAATTACAGAATTACTCTTTACACAAACTAAGTATTAAATTAAACAACTAACTTCGGTTCATAAGAGAAAAAATAAAACTACAAAAGAAATTCGTTTCCTGCATTTTCGATTCACTTCTTTGTTGTTTCGAAAGGAAGCGCTGTAATTCAATCACGGGGAAAATTGGGTTATTCGTTTTTTTTTGAACTTGAATGGGAAAAAACTGTGATTTTTAATAGCGAGTTCACATGGAATATGACAATTTCCCTAACGAATCTTTTCTCTTTTTTTCTAATGTGAAAATGTGCGGTAATTGGATTGGCAGTAAATTTGATCATTTTGGACATTTATCATGGCACTAAGTATGATTTACGTCAAAAACGTGTGTAAATTGAGAACGAGTATAAATTCATACACCCACACCGTGATTGTAGTTCGTGGACAATGTCAGAATCCAATTCGACATTCACTGACATCAATTCCTGTTTAAAAAATGCAACAAAACGATTTTCTAAAAAATATTTATGAAGTTATGGTCGTTAGGACGTCAGAGATGCAAATTGCATCTGCATCTCGCGGAGAATAGAATATTTATGATGGATGAAATTTTATAAATAATGTATGCATTTGACTTTGTAAGAGTTTCAGCTTATGGTTTCAATACCCGGTTTGGGATATAAAAAACTGGCATTGTTGGTAGTAAATTTTTACAATCAAAAGAACAATTCGGTCTAACAACCGCTTACGAAAGCTTAAAAGAGTAGCCAAAAAATATTCGTTTTGTTATTGTGTTTTTAAGTTTAAATAACAATTTTATTGCAAATGACACTGACTTTCATGTTTATTTATTTGAATTGAGCAACAATAGAAACGTATGCATAAAATATAAGTCATAAAATTAATTGTCAGGGTTAATTAAATACAAATTGTGTGTTACCCGAAATGTAATTTTAATTGCTCAACCCTAACAATTTTCGTGGAAAACCTGGCTTGAACTCTCTCATTGTTCTTGTTGAGCATAGTTACGTGTAATAACTTTCTGTACTGTTAACTTCAAAATATTTATGTTTTGCAAATCTACTTTTTAATGCATTTATTATTAAAATTAAAGGTGTATTTTAACATTTGTAACCTTGGCATGTAGTAATATGGGTGCAAAATATTATTTAAATTGATTCAGCACATTAGAGCTAAATGAGGGCTGTGGTTGAGAATTTCAGGTCGAACAGTCTTGTGAATGGCAAAATACCATTTCAACACATTTATGATTTATGACTCTTATGACAAAGTATTTTTTTATTAATACCGCTAAAGCCATACATCTAAAATTCATTATAAAGTTTCAATACTTAGTTGATAGTACCAGAAACAAGGAAAAGATGGTTTGAATTCTGCCAAGCTGCACGTTTTTCTTAATTGTTGATTGGAAGAGGCACTTAAATTAATGAAGCTCGAATGGAAGCTCGAAAAGTAAAATAGTTGAAGTTTTTTTGGTTTATTTTCTATTTTGTATTGAAAAATTAATGTAATCTCTTTGATTTTATGCAACCAACCATATTTCCAGATGCGGAGGTTCTCTAGTCAGCAGGCGCCACGTCGTTACAGCAGGTCATTGTGTAGCGCGAGCCACCCCTAGACAGGTGCATGTCACCCTTGGAGATTATGTTATTAACTCAGCAGTGGAGCCACTACCAGCTTACACGTTTGGGGTTTCTCAGATACAGGTACAGATAAAAGGTTTTTTAGGACGAAGACAATATTGTGAAGTTTGCTTTAGCGAATTTTTCAGGTAGTGATCAACCTGATAAACAAAAAATAATTCAATATATTGATTAAATCATACGTTACACATAAATTATTCTAAATCAGTGTTTGCAAAAATTATTGTTTTTCCAGATTTGAATTTCAATCATAAATTTGAAGTTTTATAAATTACCTAATTTAATGCTAGGGTATTTTATAACAAATGAGATAGGATTAATTATTGTAGTTTTACATACGACGCAAACACAATACCACTAAATAAAAATTGGATTTCGAAAAAATGAGGAAGAATGGCTTCTAATGTAAAATGACTCTCGTAATTTATCTTCCACATGAACTATCACGGTTTATCGTCCATTATCAAGAACTTTCCTTAATAACATTTACTGACCCCACGTTCACATATTTGTGGCTTTGCGTTATTAAAAAGTGGTAGGAAGGTATTCAAGTTCTCATTATTTTTCTGAAATAAGCTTCAAGTTACAAATTACTCGATATCGAATTATTGCTCGAAGTTATGTAATTTCTTTAGACAAATTCCGTACCGACTACCGAGAAATAATTAGATGTTAGAAAATCAATGCTTTCCATAATTTAAAGCTTTTAAAAGTAAAAACCAGTGACGTATTATGAAAAATTTAGATGTGATGTTTATTTCCAGATTGAATTTTATTTTCTCGTTAAATTTTAATGTAGGAGTTGAAAATGTAAGCTAATTTCGGTTTAAAATCCTTGTTTCACACCGACAAAAACACATCCGGGCTTGAACAAATTGTAATTTTAAGTCTGTTTAATACGTTCACTTAGTTTATTCGCGTAGATGCAGATGTGTTTTACTTTGCCAAGGAAAATATTTATTTAGTTTGTGTATCTTTGTTAATGCAGAAATTCGAGCCATTAGTTGCTCAAGTGTTCAAGAAGTCGGTGCATTAACAAAAAATATTATTATTACATGAACGATGTGCATTGTTTAATTTAAATTTTGCTTAAACTGAAATTTTAATATTTTCTGATCAAATGTTTTGATTCTATCATATTTTGAGTCTGTTTTACTTGTGAAACAAATGTTTCACATGTTAGCTTCATGTAAAAATACGACACAATCTTTTCATCGTTTTTTTTCCTTTTTCCCACATTAGGCTTAAGCCGTTGGGAATATTTATATTTAATAATATATAAAATTAACTTCTTTGTTAAGAAGAAAAAATACTTTTGTAGTCAAATTATAATTGATAAAATATATTGTGGGAATCTGTATAAATTTTTCCAAAGAATAAATTCAAACATTGAATTGAATAATTGAATGACCAGTATTTTGTTATCAATCGCTAGTCATAATTTGTTTTCTGTATAAATTTTATAAACTCAGACCCTACAGTTTTTTAACATACCTAGGCATATATTTGATTTTAAAAAACTTTTTGTTCAGCATCATTTGGATTGTTTATTAGTGAATTATGTAGTTTTTCTATAAATTTTTCACTGTAAAAAGTTCCTACTATAGAGTTTATTAATTTAATTTAATTAATTAAAATTACTACCATACTACTTTAGGGATATTTAATATCTTTAATGTTACGGCTAAGTAAAAACACCGAGGTGCGGGAAATGATTGTTTGCACATGTTGAAGGTATAACCAAGAAATAAGTATCTAAAGGTTGAGTACAAAAAAATTTACTAAATTTTTTGATATGTCAAATCTTTTATACAAACTGTTACATGCAAGCCCCTCCTTCCTTTTATTTAGACTGATGATGGCACTGGCCACTGATTGCCGAAACATGTCCTGCCGATAATAAAGAATAATTTTAAAGTGGAGATGTGACTTCATTTTCGGTTCAAGCTTTTCAATCAAACATATTCAGTTAAATCAAAAATTTTAAATGCGTTGCATTTTTTTATGCAATGCATGAATATACTCGAAAAATTATTTGCGCTAAAGGAATATGCAAAGGCAGAAAACCTAAAATTTGGACTGTAATTAGCAGCTACGAGTGAAGCAACTAAAACCTAATCCCTATATCCAAGTGGTAATCCCTTTAATGGCAAAATTAAGACTTTATGTTCACAGGAATCCACCTGAATTTGCTTTTAATTACTACCGGTTAAACTGTGTGGTTGAAATAAAAGTAAAACTAGTTCATTGTCAAAAAAATATTGAACTTTTTACTATTCAATAAAATCCACGTCGTTCAGATCCCAACATAACTCGTCACCTTTTCAGCTCGTAAGCGTCCGCAAATAAAAAATGATATCATCCTTGCATCAACTTGTCACATCAATTTACTCACTCCTTCTCAAAATTTCCCTCGGCGCCTTTTCCCCATTCGCTCTTTTAATGAAATCGCATTTCCAGGTGCATCCCTTTTTCAAGTTCACCCCTCAGGCCGACCGCTTCGACGTAGCCGTCCTTCGCTTGGACCGCACCGCTCACCAGCTGCCCCACATCACCCCCATCTGTCTTCCCCCGCGCGGGGAGAGCTTCCTGGGGGAGGTGGGCGTCGCGGCGGGCTGGGGCGCCCTGAGCCCCGGCTCCAGACTGAGACCGCAGACGCTGCAAGCCGTGCAAGTGCCAGTGATAGATAATCGCGTGTGCGAACGGTGGCACAGGTCGAAGGGCATCGGGGTGACAATCTACGACGAGATGATGTGCGCGGGGTACAAGAACGGGGGCAGGGACAGCTGCCAGGGCGACTCCGGGGGCCCCCTCATGCTCCAGAAGCAGGGGCGGTGGTTCCTCATCGGCATCGTCTCGGCGGGGTACAGCTGCGCCCAGCCGGGGCAACCCGGGATCTACCACAGGGTGGCGCATACCGTTGACTGGATCACAAGGGCCATCGGTGTTTAGTTACCTCTAGAGTCATCGTTACGGAAATGTAATCTATTCCCGAATCGGGGGAGTGTCCGATGAGTTCCAACCAAACAGTATTTCATGTAGGTGGTTGAAGCGTTGCGACAAAATGATTGCTTTATTCAATAAAACTGCTGAAAAGACTTTTAAAACCTCTTTCTATTCGCTGTTATTAGATTTTCAAAAGTTGTGCTTTTTATAAAAACGGTTAAAATAGTAGGACAAAAAAATAATCGTAGCGTCTATGTTATAAATAACGCCATCTCTCAGTCATATAGTGTTGTAATTCAGTGTTAATTTATTTTATACTTAATAAGTAAACTAAATCTGACAAGCAATGATCATTTACTCGTATGTACATACAGAAATGAAACTTTTATTTTGCTCCGGTGGAAAAGTTTTAATTTCTCTTTACTCTTATTAGCCGATAAAAATGTATATGTTGTGATTTGTCAATCAGTACATGAGAAAGTAATTTAAGTACCCTGTAATTAACTGTAAATTAAATTTTAAAAACAGGTTTAGTAAATTATTTACATAAATTATTAAATTCTTGTATATGTACGACTATAAAACTGGATGTTATTTATTATGTTATTTTGTTGTAGGATTATATTAAGATGATGTACTTGAACGGTATGATTAAATAAAATTTATTTTGAATTATTCGTTTTATTGTTATAAATACAGTCATCCCTAAATAAATCGCGATTTCTGATTAAATAAAATCCTTGAAAAAGAAAACTTACTTACCTATGAGAAGAGAATGATGAACCAAAAACCACAATTGACTGCAATAATGCTTATCCCTAATTTAAGAATCGAGACTGAAATCGAAATCCACAAGGACGATGACGTAAAGTAAAACTGAATTGACACGAGACATAGCACAAGCTTTAGCATTGTGAAAACACTCAAAATCCGATTTAATTTTTTAAATTTATTCATTCTTGTATCAAGCAGATCGCCGTGTGTGCTCTTTAGATAAACATAAAAGTTAAGATGGCTTGATAAGTTTATTAACCTTAAGGTTCTTGATATCTGATAAAGTATAGTGTTTTGATTTCGTACACGTACAGGTACTAATAAGGGGAATTTAGTGAGAAACCTGACAGTAAAAGCAACATATCCGTATTATAACCGCAAATAAACATTTGAGAATAAACAAAAACTGATATAAAAGAAGTGGAGATGTGAATCTTGAAACATTCAATCAAGATGGCAAAATACATGTTGGCTCTTGTGCTTCTCCAACTTCTTCTAATTAAAGATGTGAGTGATACAGTTTTGTATTTTTCATATTTAACTAATAATTTTGTCAGATTCTTTGTTGCAGCTGCGGTTGTGGTAAACCGGATAATCCTCCCAGCGATTTTAGCTCGGATTTTGCTCCTCCTCTTGCTCCACTTCCTCCTCTTCCTAGTTATGATCCAGCTCCTTCCAGATTGTTCAATGACGATTACATCCCCTCCGTAACAATCCAGAAACCGATATGTTATTCTTCTCCACCTCCAGCACCGATTCCGCCGCCATCAGTTTGCAAGGAATTGGGCATTTTATCACCTTCATTCTTTGCACCCCCAACGCCTTCATGTCATTGTGGTGGGAGCTCTTTATTGCCTGTTTTAAGAAGAAAAGTTAGACCACCACCTTGTCTGCATAAACCAAGCTGTCTAAGCCAAAAAGTAAGTTTATTTTATTAAGCTTTATTACCCAAATAATTTTTTTTTTGTATTTTAGTTGGCGTCGCTGATGAATATGCGTAACTTTGGTGGTCTAGGATTGGGATACAATTTAACACCTTTGACCCCTGTACGAAATTATGGGTGCGGTTGCAATCGCTGATAATGATTGTTGGAAATATGTAAATCAATAGTTATTAAAAAAATTTCTGTAATACTTTTGTTTGCTTTTAAACCTAAATTATTTCCAATGAAAAAAAGTCTTTTAGAAACAAAAAATATATATTTAGGATAGAAAATACATTTATTGTTAAAATTAAACGAACAACATTTGGTAAAATATTATAAAATGTGGTGCATAGTGTCCATATACTTTGTAACTGGTACAAGGAGTTATGTTGTTTTTAACATCCACAATCCAAGGGGGGTAATCCACAACCTCCAAGAGGAGGCAGTCCAAGTCCCAACTAAAAATAATAAAAATAAAAAAAAATTGCAATATGTAATGTAAAAATACTCACTTTCATTTTCAAAGCCAGGAGTTTAGAAAGTAATAAAGATTTTTTCTGAAATAGAGGCATTCCACATGTTGGTGGTAAACCTACTGGTGCAGGTAGAGGCATAGGCAAAAATGTAATTGGAGGAGGAGCACAACCAAGAGCTGGAGCAGTTGGAAGACCATAGCCTAAAGCAGGAGCAGCAGGGAGGCCACAGGGTAGAGCAGGTGGTGGCAAGAAACAGCAATGAATCTAAAAAAAACATAAAATTTTAAAATTTTATGTATATTTAATAGAGATAAAATACCGTACTTACAGTGTTTATCAGAACAATTTGGAGAATTACAATGGCTGTGTATTTCATCTTGAAGGATGTAATTCGAGTGCTTGACTGAACTGAAGGCGCTTTAGCATCTGCAGGTTTTATATTGCTTCCAAATCTTTGTCTTATTGATAAGTACAGAACCTACGTGCTTGTCGCATTTTTTAAATTGTTTTGTTCAATTTTTCTGTACGAATATTGATCAGATAATAATTGGTATAGCAATAATTAATACAATATCGACACAATATCAGTATCTACCAATCATGTAAAAACAAAAGAGCACGTCCTATTTCATTGCTTTATTGTACCCACGATAATACCTATTGCTTGATAACAAAATATGTTTTCCATAAAGTAAGCTAACTGTTTTGGATCAGTTTTACTCTGTCAACAAAAGTTTCGGTTTACGTGAGTCAAATCCTATCCTACACCTAAAAAAATACTAGGTAATTTTATTGTATAGGTATGGAAAAATATGTAGGTATAGGAAATGTGTCGTTGACTTTTATAATTAGCATTTTGATATTAGAGTAAGTACTCTTTTCCTCTGGAATAATGGCAAAATCGTCAATTACTTTGACAAAAAAACTCCATCAGGGTGGTGGTTATGATACTATTGTAAAATTTGCTTTGATGAGCTGACGATAGAACCATGCCGGTTGGTTGTAAAAGTTTTACGGTTATTAGGGTTTTGGATCTTTTGGTGTTATCAGTCATAAATCAGAATTTCCAACAGTTTTTTTTAAGTTAAATTTTTGTAGACTATTTTTATTACGGATTTTCGACCCCTAGCGTAAAGCAAAAGTAAATAACGGCTAATGCGATTTTATCGTTAAACGGATTTTTTATGTTTTATAGAACAAATAAAAACAAACAAACAAAATCAACCAAAATCAAGTGTCCATATTCCCGAATATCCAGCTAGTTAATTAATCATAAAACAGACAATGACCAATCAATTAAAATAAAACCAAACATTTTCAAAACAGGATGCATTTTTTCTACTCTGGCTATATGGGAGTCTTTTTTTAAAGAGTTTGAAAAAAATATAATGTTCAAAGCGCATTTTTTTTTCAATTTTCGGAATTTTTTTTTCTGAATTCAATAAATCAAAAATGCGATCAGTGCTTTATTTAATTCAGAAAAAAATCCTGAAAGCTGAAAAAAGTGCTTTTTGAACATTATTTCCCATCAACAGTCAGTGTTAATGTTAAAGAAAAAATAAAATACATTGTCCTATAGTGGAAAAAAGTGGCTTTTGTTTTAACTTGAAACTGTCAGTTGTTAATTCGTAAAACTCTTAAAACAAATTTGCGAAAACCTCGCTTCCGATAAAAGCAGCTGGGATTTCATCATCATTATTCATAATCAAATAAATAATAAACATAGTTTTAGAAATACTTGATTTATTTTTATTTATAACATTTCTTGTTCCATTTAATTTAAACATTGTAATACATTTAATAAACTTTTTTAATAACCGCAGGGTAAAGAAGGCAATGGAAGTCCACAACCAGCTAAGGGTAATCCCATCTGAAAAAGAAAAAGTTTAATAAAAGCAACAATGATGTTAAGTACTTACTTTCAAGCCAAGAAGTTTAGAAAGTAGAAGTTTCTTTGCTAACAAGGGCAAACCACATGTTGGTGGCAAAGCTGGTGCAACAGGCATTGGCATTGGAAGAATTGTCATTGGAGGTGGAGCACAACCGACAGCTGGAGGAAGAGGAAGTGCACAAGTTGGTGGTAAAGCTGGAAGACCGCAGCTCAATGCAGGAGGAGCTGGGAGTGCACAAGGTAACGCCGGGGGCGGAAGACAGCAGGAATCAATCTAATTATTGTAAAAACTATAATTTTTGAACTGTGTGTTAAATAATATACTTACTTCATTAAGCAGAATAAATTGAGCAAGTATGAAAATTGCGTATTTGGACATGTTGGTAGAACTAGAGAACTTGAACTAACTGAAGAATTGTTCGGCTGTTTGAAATTTATATTATTTTTGCTTTATTGTTTTGATGAGAGTTGTACTGATAAAAATACAGGTATTTTTTTTAAATCAATTTCTGGCGATAAGTACTGATCGCTACGTGCTTTAATGTTTGATTTGTTTAATAACAATTAAGAGAACTATACATATTCTGGGCTAAAGATTAATTATACTTAAACATTTTTCCTTAAATTGTATTTTGCGCAGCATAAATTTCAAAATAACAAATTTGAATTATAAACTTTTATTTCCACTTTTTGAATTAATACACTAAAATAGTGATCGTGTTTGATAACCTTGATCTCTAAAACTATTGAATATTTTTATTTGAAAATAAAACACGTTCATATCATATTATCGAATCTCCATTCAATAACTGTTGTAATAACAAAACTGAACCGCTATATATAAAGACCTCGAAGAATCGATATCATCAAGCAGTTCCATCAGGTTCTTCAACAACTACACCAACATGTCAAAATTTGTGTTCGCTTTTGTAGTACTTCAAATCGTTTTGATTAAAGAAGTAAGTCTTCGCTGTAATCTTCAGACAAATCACTAATAATATATTTTTTGTAGATACATTCATGTGCTCTCCCAGCTCCACCTGCTCTAGGCTGTGGACTTCCTGCGCTTCCAGCTCTTCCTCCTGCAGCACTTATGGCTGCTCTTCCACCTACTCTAGCTCTTCCCGCTCTTCCTGCCCTTCCAGCTCCAGCTTGTGCTCCACCAGCACTACCCCCAATGCAAATAGCCATACTCCCATTGCCATTGCCTGCAGCACCTGCTTTGCCACCCGCATGTGCCTTACCACCAACTAACGTTTTACCCTTGAAGGTAAGTTATGAATAGTTTTTGTGAATTATGTGATAATAAAAAATATTTTGCTTAGTTGGCTCTCCCGCCCCTAGCTGGATGCGCACCACTTCCTGCTCTCCCCTGTTGATGAAACTACCATCTGTCAACAATGAACATGTTTAGATAAAATTTTAAAAAAGAAAATTAAATAAAATGTATGATCTTGATGTATTAGTTGAATTATAACATTAATAAATGGTTTAGAAAATATAAAATCTGTTTTTTTTTCTAAGGAATCGTACACAGAGAACCACGAAGTTTTGCGGGTGGAGTTGAGCTTTTTCTATAAAAACAGTATTAGTGTCTATAAGAAGATAATATGGCAAAATATTACTTTGGAACAACCGTAGGTGGGCACACTTTTTTTTCAACTGTTTAAAATAGCGAGGTACCTATACCTACCTATTAAGAGAATGTGCTACCGATCCTAGACCATATTACGGGATCCAGCGGTGAGAGACGAGGTACTAGTTGGGCTGGCCCTTAGTGTGCTCCCACCAAAATAAATTTAAGAGTGGGGAACGGTCCGAAATCCGAATACTAGTCAACTAGTCAGTAACGCAAGAAAAGAGGGGTTGTGCATTTGGTTACTTGAACTGCTCTAATTTTGTTATTTCGTTACATTATCCAGAAATAAAATAGTAAATAATTCTCAAAATGCTAAAGATTTTTTAATTTGCTTAGATTTTTATTACGTAACATATTATATGAAACAGCAATAATACCAAACTGACTAAGGGCCGCTTTTATTTCTAGTATAATTACTATGGTTACAATTGTTACAACAATGTATTTTTCAAAATTTATTCCCAGGATAAAGTTATCCGACGATTGTAAAAGCGGCCCTAAAAGAAACTTAGTGAAATATAAGGCTGAAATTGTGAACACTGGATTTAGGTTACCAAAATATTTATTTGTATGCAAAGACACTATTAGGTATACTTGAATTTTTCTGACACGTGTAATCAAATCATCTGCTGTAGAAAAAAAGTCGGTTTAAATGAGCATGTTTTATTAAAAAAAATCAAGTACAACAAATAAACAAACAGAAAAAAGGAGGAGCTGAGGCCAACAACTTGAAAGAAGAAGAAGAAGAACAAACAAGGAGGACTGACCATGATTCAACTACCTAGCAGTTACATAGTCAGGATCGCGAATTTCCATATTCCTGTCCAGGCGACTGTCTACCAATTCTGGCAGTAAACAGTCAAAATAGAACCGTTTCAATTGTTTTTCCATGAATTTACCCCAAAAAACGTTATCAAATTGGATTTCTTCATATTTTATACCTTTAAAAGTCCAAACGACAAAAATACATTTGATTCGTTTCGTAACTTTTTTGGTAGTACCACTTGTGCCTTTTATTAATCGTGTTGTCTTTCTTCCAAAATGTTATTTTTCGTCTTTCAATTCCTTCTTCCGGTGTCATGTCTCTTGCTGAATACGGGCATTTTACCTCTATCACCGTATCATTTTCAATTAGACCGTCTGGGGTGGCACTCGTCAATTTTTACATTTAGCAGTTGGCGTAGCATTTCAATAGCTGTTTTTTCGTAGAAAATTCCGTGATCCAGTGCCTTGTTTTTTATTTCTTTTGGTTTCACGATAGATTCCACAAGCCTCTTTCGACTTGTACAATTTTTTTTACACATACTTCGTAAAACCTTGAAGCTGTTACTCTTTTTTTTCTTTCGGTTTTCCACACATTGCCGTTTTTTTGCAAATCACTTCCACGTGTTTGTTCTTCCAACATTCGAATTTCTCTTCCGGTTTTAAAATTAAAATCCAAAAACGCTTGTTTTGCGGCTTCGTATTCTTCAGCACACAAATCTGGCTTCTGACAATGTTCACCGTAGTCCCTATCACTTTTTTTTAAAACAATTTTTTTCAAGCCGCACTTTTTCATAATTTCTGACACAAAATTTACAAATTTAATTTTAGTACTGAATTTAGTACTAATTGCGCGCGCAAATTTAGTTTGAAAGTGTTTTGTATAGCACAAAAAATAATCCCTTTTCGGCAAGTGATTATTAGACCTGGCGGTATTACCCAGAAGGATAAAAGTAATTAGTGCAGGACAAACGATTAGACCGTGCGGTCTTTCTTGGTAGTAGTGTTCACAAAAACAGTTTAATTAAATTTTTCCAGGAAACAATTTGGCCTACATATGCTAAATATTTTTTCCCAAAATATGCAGCCAAGTATCAAAATATGCAAATACAGAATGCTCAAAAAATGGCGCACCAACTCAGTGGTACGTTGTTGAGAAGCATGTGTACATTACGAGAAAAATCTTGAAAAAATTCCTATAAACATATTTTAAAAAATCTGGAACTACAAACTTATTTTGTTAACTTCTTCAATTTTCATTATTTTTAAATGTTTTAATGTTTAATGTTACGCTGAATAATTATTTTTAAATTAACTATCAGACTTTAGCCGTTTTTTAAATTTATCAAAAAAATCACAACTTGTAGATGTGCCAACACTGGGAATTATTTCCTAGGAAACCGTTTCAAAATTAATTTATTTTTATTGTTGATCAAATTCTATTGCTATCACGACTGTTAGACAACGTTGCTACATATCATTTATTTAAAATTCGTTATTTATCAATAATTTTAATACACAGAATTTTTTAACTATTTTTACCTTTATATATAAGCGATTCTCTATCACACACCATTGAGTTGGTGCGCCACTTTTTGAGCACCGGTATGTATGAAATATGAAAAATGCATATAATCCACACTCTAGTCATTTTAAATAAATTATTCATAACAATTTGAAGTAAAGAGTGTTTATATTTTAAATAACATTGATACTACTACAAATTCCTTTGTGGAAATAATAAGAGTTGTCATAAAAAATGTCAATTCCATGCGATTTTAAAATTTTGATCTAGTTATCCATGACAGTTACCTCAGCAGTGAAACGTATTGCGTAAACAACTTCAGCGTCGCTTTATCTGTCAATATGTCCAAAATGTTCACCGAAGAACAAAACATTTACGTTGGAATCTTATTTCCGTAATGGACATCGGGTTAACGTAACTGTCATGAATAACTAGATCAAAATTTTAGAAAATCGCATGGTATATTATACAATCTGTCTATAAATGAATGTAGGATCGTAGTAGGTATTAAAAGTTTGCCGCTTCTTTCCAGAAAGAGCGAACAATGTTAGTATATGAAAAATATGGTTTTAATGGTTGCCTGAGTGGATAAAAATTGGTACTTTTCAGAAATTTCATAGAAATAAAATAACTAAATGCGGCAAATTCAAATTCCTGAACCACCTAAGATCCTACACTCTTTTATAGACAGTCCGTACAATAGCAAAAAATATCCAATTATTATTTATTCCTGAACTAACTTCATATATATATATATATATATATATATATATATATATATATATATATATATATATATATATTCGTATGACAACAAAAAGGACAATAATACTACAATAATTAACTAACTTCATGAAAGAGTACAACCGAAATCTTTTACTCTGAGCACAACCCAGGATTCGACGAATTTCGCATGACATCATCACTCCGCCCGTAAGCGCTTAGCCTACCCCCTCCGGTCGCTAAAATGCAAGTATGAATTGCAGCACCATCTATTGAGCGCCAAATATGCAGTTTTTAGTAAATCAATTTCTACGTAATTATACAATAAATTGTTTTATTTTTTTTTAAACTGCAATTTATTCCCGTTATTCTACGTTTGTACGACTCAGATTTTCTTAAAAAAATTTTTTTTGACTATGTAAAAACTCTAACTTTTTTTCCAAAATTTCAATTAAAAGAAATCGATCGTGCAAACAAAGATAATGTCCAAAATAAGACGTATTCCAAATTTCGCATTGATTGGTTGAACAATAAGGCTAATAAGTGGTGACAAATGTTATGGCAAGCGTGAATCCTCCTCTTAAGTTATGATGGTTTAAGAAATTGTTTTATATTAAGTAAAACAACTTTTGAGAGTACCAAATCATTAAGTTATTAAGACACAATTATGTAATTTCACTTCTTTACCACAAAGTGTACAAATTCACAATCATTTTGTAGTTCGTAATCTCATTATAACACATACCTACACATAAATAATATAAATAGCATACAAATGTTTGTTTTTATTATATATTTATTTTATATTAAATTAAAATGTAGTTTTAATAATAATTAAACTGGTTTATATGATTTATGCATCACACATTTTTTATTATTAAATTATTATCTATTAAATTAAATTTTTTGCAAATATACAAATAAAAAAAATATGATATTAATTAGATAAAAATATTCAGTAATTAATTTCGAAGTAAATAGTATAGTCGATTGGCCAATATTGAATTTACCTACAATTTATTTCATAAATGAGCATTTACCTAGTTAATCCTCACAAAGTTTATTTTAACTAACCATCCCACACAAAAGTAAAACACCATATATTTTTTTTTATAAATAAGTGTAAATGTTGCGACTGTTAGCAAAACTTTGGACTTTGTAGACATAAACCTACTATGTAAAACATACGGATTGATCGGTTTAAAACCCGAACACCCCTAAAGTTTCTAACAATATATTTTATTATGTTAATTACGTTAGAAATGAAAGTCAAATAAAGTCAGAAATATTCATGTTTTATATGGGTGTTCGGTTTTGAAACCGTTCACCCGGTATGTTTAGTTACATAAAATTTAAAAAAATATACAACTCGATTCAAATATCTAGTTACAATAACTTTTAAGTGTCTGAAGTTTAATAATTAGTGGTCTATAAAGATGAGAACCCTACTTCTACGCCATCCTAACTTTTATTATCAGATTACACTACCAAGTTAACGAACTTAAAATTTCCGAAGGCATTTTATTTGCATTTAAAAGCACGCACTTTATTAAATTGATCGATTGATTCGGATAATAATTCACAACACACAAAATACATCCGTGTTCCTATGCAAAACTATAATCAAAACAAACCACACATCACTCTATTTAAACCCACCAAAGATCAAATTCGTCAGTCAATTCAATATTTCAGTCATCAACATGTCGAAAATCATTTTTGCCTTTGCCATCATCCTCATCAAGGAAGTAAGTTTATTTAAACCATTTTGACTTTGAATAACTATTTTTTTAGATTGATTCCTGTGCCTTTCCTGCACCACCCGCTTGTGGGTTACCCGCCCTTCCGCCTTTGACTATCCTCCCAGCTCTTCCTGCCCTTCCAGCCGCCCCAACTTGTGCTCCAGCTCCCCCAGCATGTGCCCCAGCTCCAGCGCCACTCCAAATAGCTATCCTCCCGTTGCCCTTGCCCTTACCTGCAGCACCTGCTTTGCCCCCAGCATGTGCTCTTCCTCCAAAGAAGATCTGTCTTCCAATGAAAGTAAGTTCTTTATTTAGTTTCGATCTGTAATAATTTTTTTCTGAATAGCTGGCTCTTCCACCACTTGCACCATGTGCTCTGCCACCTCTGCCAGTCTGTTAAAGCGATTAATCAAAACATTAATTAATTATTAATTTGACACTGTTGTAATTCTTGAAATTTTGTTGAAATAAATGTCGTCACTTCAGTTTGCAGTTTTTGTCGTTTCCGCCCGAATTAATCCATTATTATCCTTTCCCCGTTGATTCCCAAATCAAGCTTTTTGTTGTTTTTCTCGTGCCATTGACCCTCTGCAAATAAACAGATTGGCAATCGATTTTTGCTTAGTCGTCATTTCACCACTTCCATCTCTTTCAAGCCTTCTTCAGCGGTTTGAGTTTAATGTAGGCCACTTTCGGACCAGTGCCGTTACCCTCGTTTACTGTTACACAGTTACGTCTACTCAGACTCTCAGCAATGCTGCGATTTATTTTCACCGAAATGTCTTGATATTCGTTTCACAGTGTTAAAACCAGTGTGCCAAAAATTAAAAATGAGTGAGAGATACGCACCACCTTCTTGTTGCTCTTCAGCGTTGACGTTTTTGCTTTTTCCTGGAAATTTTCGAAAAGTAGTCGACACTCTAGAGATGACAGCTTTGGAAACACTGCCGGTATTACCAGTAAGTTAAATAATAAAAGTTCATGGATCCAAAACTTTTATATTTTGTAGGTAGAATGTTTGTAACGTTATTAGGATATCCTCCAAAATGTGAACAAAGAGGCATTTCGCATTCTTGCACTTTATCCTTCGCTTGCTGGCTTGTGGGAGGATTGAACCAATCAGGATGTGGGGCCAATCCCTGGCTTGTCGCTTGCTGTGTCACCTCCCAAAAAGTACTAAACCGAAACAATGACATTCAACAACTTCAGTGAGTTAACTTAAAAAAAAAAACGCGTGTTATGTTATCACCATACACGTGCCATGGATCGGCATGGAACCTTCCATAAGGATCCATTGACGACACACGCTTTCCAACACTGCGATCATCAAAATCCTTGCAACTCTTGCAGGAATTATTATTATAAATTCAGATTAGGAAAATACGCATTACAGTCTGTGTTTAGAATCTGTCCAGTCTGTCATAATCTTAGTCGTGGTGCTGCCAGTCGTTATTTTCAAGCCATTCATAATAATATTGTAAAAGTAATAATTAATGTAAAAAGTGATTTATAAGTAAAAGTGAAATAATTGTAAAAGTGAAGTTATAATATAAAATATCAAGTGTAAATAAAATAAGTGAAAATAAATAATTTTTAAAAATACTTTTGTTACCGCTCCCACGTTAACTCGCGCTACTGTATTTTTTGTTAGGATGAGAGAGGACAGTTTGGCTCTGCCAGTCCCAGTGGCGGCTCCTCAGGGGAGGCAGAGGAGGCATTGCCTCCCCAAACAAAAAGTGTAGATACAATTTTTTTAAATAGCAATATTAAATTCAAATTATTAATTGTTTTTATTATGGATCGTTATATTTTATTTATTTTAATACAATGACGCAATAAAACTAAATTTTATAATTTAGCATAAGTTAAACGCGCTAACTATACTTTTCGTCGCACTGCATGTTCGGAAGCAGGATCATAGTTCAGCCCCATGGCCCGTATGCCTAAACACCTTAGGAAGCCATGGTGGAGGCAGATTATGACATTGCCTCCGGGAGTATAGGCAACATTCATGCAACTGTGTGTAATTTCTGCCTGGATATGCTTAAAATCATCGCTGAAAATGTATCCAGAGGAGGTAAGCCTTCGGCGAAATGCGCCTGCGTGGCTATTGAATTCAATGGTTTTTTAATAGAGATGTCGATTCTCGTTACTTTTGAGTAATCGTTACTATTCGTTACTCGAGTAGTCAGTAATCATTTTTTATATTCGTTAATATGATTACTTTGATTACTTATATTCATGGCACTACTTTCAGTATTCCGTATGTATCATTTCAACGTATCGGTAATGTTGAAATCGAATACGAGTTTCCATCTCTATTTTTTAAGCCTCGTGTCGGATTAATGACGTGGTGATGGTGCCTGGAATGTTTTTATAATAATTGTGGATCTTGAAAACGATAAAATGGAGAGTAGAAGTTCAAAATTGTGAGGATCTAGTAGATTATTTGTTGCAAAATTCTTTTACTCTTGTAAATTATGACGATAAAATATTTATAAAAAATTTGGGAACACCACGTCCTGCTCTTCCTTTTGTAAGTGAAGTGGCTAACAGGGAGCAGGCAACAGGCTGTACTGTTGACCCTGTTTACTTTTTAATTAAAAGACAGAAAATAATTCAAATTCTTATATTTACCCACACATAGTTAAAAAAAAAGGTTAGCATTCCTTTAGGGACATTGTCTGATTTTACAAAAATTTGGCTAATGGCTGCATTCCAAGTTTTTCCAGATGAATAGCCATCCTACCTGACCAGTTAGTAGAATCTACTATTTCGGCGTGAAATGGTTTGCGTTTGTTTATTTGTGTCCGCAGTTGACGAGCCTGTGCTCCTCTTAAACATTGGGTTTCTAGATTCCTCGCCGTATACAAAATGCACCATAGACATGGGTTTTTTTTCCTCTTGGTCTGCCGACTCCAGATGCTCGTTGGTTGAAACGCACACTCTTGTGGGGTCAAGTATACAAATAATTGTAATATGGCTCGTGGTTTGTTACATTCCCGAGCGCAGGACAAAAAACCATCTATAAATTAACTGTAAATACAGGGTGATTCACATAACTTTACGACCCTGACGAACTTTAAATGCAACCCATTATACATTAGGGGTTGAATTGCGCCTAAATTGGCCAAAACTAAAACGCCAGAGACTGCAATAAGAACCTAATTTCTTAAGGTTTGTTAGTGATATCCAAATCACAAACAAATTTATAATTATTTGTGTTTCAGAATCAAGTTATAATTGAGTAATGTATTACTGGTTCCATTTAAAATTCGTCAGGGTCGTAAAGTTATGTGAATCACCCTGTATTTATGTTGCAAATAACTTGGATACTTACAATTCTCATTCGCCATTCCAACGAAATTGTAATAGGAGAAAGGATTGATTGTTGGAAAACGTTTGTTTAGGTCTTTCTTTTAATCGACACACAGCTGACAAATGACAGCCCAGTTTAACATTTGAGACAGTAATGCCACAGAATAGTGGAAGCAGAAGTCGCAGCTTGTGTCGGCACCTTTGATGTTGGTGGGAAAAAGTGTAACTCGCGCAGCAGTCTCGCGCAGGCAGTTTAAAACACAACAAAGCCTATCCGGAGTCGCTGGCGTGGTTCAAATCCCAGTGCGAAACACTTTTTCAAATTTTTTAACGAAGAATTTAACAATCATTTATTGTACTTTGTGTTACTTATATTCATACCTCTGATTATTTAATATTTAACTTATAATCAATTTGTAACATATTTTTATTTATACCGTTTATGCGTATATTATCAAGTTTCTCGTCTAATAAAATTTCATAAAACCTTTTAACATCTGTAACATATTCTGTTGCACCCATATTTTGTCTTTGCCCAAATTTACCCCATAAGGAATTTAAGCATATTTTCAGCCCTCTTTCCAGGATTATTTTCTATTTTACCCAATTCAATAGCTAGATTTTCTTTTACAGCTTTTCTATATTCTTCTTCTGATTCAAAATCATCCTGCCAAGGGCTTGTTTCTAATTTAATTTTCATATACGCTTTCACATATCCTTTAAATAAATTTGATGATTTTTCGTAAAAATGCCAAACCTCATCAATAGTTATTATTTTGTAACCCTTTTCAATTGCTTTTTTACTTCGTTCGTACACCAAGTTCCTCTGATAATTCTTTGAGATTCCGTATGAGAACATCAAGAACATTTATCTTTTTGATTATTTAATTTTGCGCACAATTGACATAATGGAAATGTTAGTTTTTCATCACCAGATTTGGTTTTATTCTTAACAGGTAAAACGGGGTGATACAAACCTTTTGTTGGTAAAATTGCACATTTTATTAAACCATACCAATCTGAATTATACGTACGAGGTTTGAATATTTTAGTAGGATGTCCAACTGGATAATCATCGTAACATTGTACTGTTGGATATAAACTGCAAATATCTATATATTTCATTTTCTTCCCCTTAACGCGCAATTTTGTTGCATTCGTTCTTCCTCCAAAGAATGCGTTTCTAGGATTAAGTTCTTCCAATTCCTTAATTTCTTCTTCAATTTGTTTCATTTCTTTCTTATATTCTTTTGACTTCGTCCACTCACATTCCCACATTTCTATTAAGTTATAACCAGCTTTTTTTAATTTCTCGCTTCTTTCTATTGTTTTCTCATAAAGATCTTCCATAGTTGTTTTATTCTTATTATTAATAAAATGTACTATTGAACTACTTATAACATTTAGTACAACCATGCCAAAAACACCCGTGATATTGGTAAACAGTATTGGATTTTTTATCATATCCGTCAAATTTTGATCCACATATTTTCACTTCACCATTGTTTAATGCTTGTTTTATATTTGGATTATGAAAACTATTTAACCATGAAATTGATTGTTGAGAATATTGAACTTTTTTCGGATTATCAACAACAATAGCTCGCTCTTCCACCACTTGCACCATGTGCTCTGCCACCTCTGCCAGTCTGTTAAAGCGATTAATCAAAACAATAATTAGCGCAACTAACACTGTTGTAGTTCTTGAAATTTTGCTGAAATAAATGTCGCCACACCAGTTTGCAGTTTTTGTCGTTTCCGCCCGAATGGATCCGTTATTATCTTTTCCCCGTTGATTCCCAAATCAAGCTTTTTGTTGTTTTTCTCGTGCCATTGACCCTCTGCAAATAAACAGATTGGCAATCGATTTTTGCTTAGTCGTCATTTCACCACTTCCATTTTTTTCAAGCGTTCTTCAGCGGTTTGAGTTTAATGTAGGCCACTTTCGGACCAGTGCCGTTACCCTCGTTTACTGTTACACAGTTACGTCTACTCAGACTCTCAGCAATGCTGCGATTTATTTTTACAGAAATGTCTTGATATTCGTTTAAAACAGTGCTAAAACCAGTGTGCCAAACATTAAAAATGAGTGAGAGATGCGCACCATCTTCTTGTTGTTGCTCTTCAGCGTTGACGTTTTTGCCTTTTCCTGGAAATTTTCGAAAAGTAATCGACACACTAGAGATGACAGCTTTGAAAACACCGCCGGTATTACCAGTAAGTCAGATAATAAAGTTCATGAATAAAAAATTCTTAAATTTTGTAGGTAGAATGTTTGTAACGTTATTAGGATATCCTCCAAAATGTGAACAAAGAGGCATTTTGCATTCGTGCACTTTATCCTTTGCTTGCTGGCTTGTGGGAGGATCGAGTCAACCAGGATGTGGGGCCAATCCCTGGATTGTCGCTTGCTGTGTCACCTCCAAAAAAGCACTAAACCGAAACAATGACATTCAGCAACTTCAGTGAGTTAACTTTTTTAATAAAACCGCGTTTACTGTATTTTTTGTTAGGGTGAGAGAGGACAGTTTGGCTCTGCCAGTCCTGCAAAAGCGCATTGATGATTTGGAAGAATGCGGCTTATCTGCTGACAGAATACTAATGAAACGTATAATTGGAGGCGACGAAGCGAAATTTGCACAATTTCCATGGCAAGCATTCATTAAAATATCCTCGTATCAATGCGGTGGCGTTCTAGGTGAGACTGCTACGAAGTTTGGATGAAAAAAATATTGATCGTGTTTGCAGTTTCGCGAAAATTTGTGGCCACGGCTGCTCACTGCATCATCACAGCCAGGCTTAAAGACACTTTGGTTTATTTAGGAGAACTAGATACACAGGACACTGGCAAAGTAAAGGAATTAGAACCGGCTGAATTACATAGGGTAGAGTATTGTCCGTGAGTTTCTAAATACACAAACAAATTGTTTAGTTGCACGTTGTTTGAGTTGATAAGAGAAATTAGAAATGAATAATAAAGCTGCTTTATGTAGTGCCATATACAGAAATTGTAATAAGTTTTAACAAGCTTCTATTTTTGTATAAGTTTAACAAAGACAAATTACCAATTACGAGTATAACGAGGTTTGTGGACACAATTATATGTCCTGATAAGACATTTCCACAGCTGTTATTTCCTCTGTAATAGGCGCTAATGATGTGATATGTACGTTATTGGGTAAAATCTATGCAGTTACAAAAATGTAGAAGTGAACTTTTAAAGCAAAATGTAGTGTGAAGTCATAAAAATTAACTATGTTCAACTTTGATTAAAATTTATGAAAATTTTCCTTTTATTTGCAATGTACCGCGGAGCACTGGAAAAACATATATGAAATATGACTTGAACTAAAAAGTCATGTATCAAAGAGATGCTAGAGAAATTTTATAAAGAGTTAAATAGAACGGATGTAAAAATTTTATTTCAGGCAACGTTACATGCTTCGGTAGACTTCTCTATTAAATCCATTTTCCTTAAAATTATTTCGCGAAATAAACCTGAGTACAGATACTTCCGTAAAATGTGCTACTTATTGCACTATTTCTATTTTTAAAATTGTCTTTACCAATTTTTACTAAAATAATGCTTATTCTTAAAAAACATTTTTCTTTGTGTTATTTCGGGTGTCAGTTGAAACACAAAAATCGATTTCTAGTTAACAAATTATTGAGGTCTTGTTAGAAATACCGACAAGGAGCTCATAATTCAGTTTGTGAACGGAGAAAATCGCATCACAATAATAAATATAACTTTCGTGGTGGCATGAGTAAGGCAATAAACCCATTGTGAGGTGTTTGCACAAAAGAACCCTCAGTATGACCTCATACAAATCGGAAAAATATACAATCTAGCGAAAACACAGTTAATACGTGCTATTTATGTTCAGAAATGTAGATGTAGATTTTTATCAACCAGCAGTATATTTCATCAAAATGGAAATCTATAAATTTATAAGAATCTCACAAAAATATAATCTGTCATTATTGATGAAGATTGTGTTTAGAAATAAATTAGAATCGTCGTTAAACTCTATTAGATGACGATTTGTAATTGTTTCGATAAGGAACCGTTTTTTGTTTATTATTTGCCTTCAGGTAATACCTAGTTGTTATTATTGGTGAAAGAGACAGTGCTCTAAATAAAACGAGCATGTTTTGAGAATAAAATTTTGTTCTGTTTTTGAGTTATAGAAATTTTTGTTCTCAAATGACGCTCATCAATTATGAAATTTTTTTTCGACTAAAAGTGATTTTATTTTAGATACTTACCTACAGACCTTATTGATAATAGTCTATTAAAAAAAATATAGTAGGTTGTTATTTAAGAAATAGTAAAATAATTTCTATAATAATATTAATAATACATTTTCCAAATGTAAATGGTTTAAGCAAAAATGCTCGGTCAAAAACTATTAATAATTCTCATTTGTGTCATGTAAGTTACAGAAAAGTTATAGACCGATTCTACACCGTCAGGCTACAAAATGCACTTTTTTGCAGAGCGCCACCTCATTATTCTCAGTTATATGTAATATCAATATGGTCATTTTTCTTAACGGACTACTTTGGATATTTCACAAAATATAACAAAAACTAAAAAATCTCGAAACAGGGCAATTTTCATTTGGAAAGGAACACGTTTTAGACTACTTTTGAAAATTGTACCATCTACCCTTTTTGTGATACCTACAAACAACTTTTTCAACATTTTAAGTGGCATGACTTTGATACTCTAAATTTTCATAAGAAGTTCAGCTGTGTCTTTTTAGTTTCAGTTATTTGTTTACTAATAGTAATAATACTAATACATTAACATTATAAAATATGTAATGCTTGAATAAGTGTACTTATCTATATGCGATTATAAATAATATAAGATATAGGCTGTCGTGAAAAAGAAGATGCAGTAATCAATTAATCATAGATCGGATTGTAGTCGAAACGAATATGGGTGATGTTTTGCTTTATTTTGATTAACTTGATAAATATTTATTTGAAAATTTTGAGCCTTCGTAAGAAGTTGAAAAATATCGGACCTTTGCATTTTAGCACTTTTTTTGTTTTTTTTTGTCTATTTGTTTGTTGTAGTACCCAATTGAACGGTTGTTTATCCAGAAATAACGTCTGAAGACTCTCAAGTTACCTATTAATAAAAGTTCATTTGTAAATTTATGGGCTAAAAGTAGACACCCTCTTCAATGATCTTATTGAATTTATTAAGGATTAGTTCCAGATTAAAGAATAATAAAATTTACGAGTGCGTTTTTATTTTTGGCATTTTATTTCTAAGCAAAAAAATACCAAATATTTTGAAAATGACTTGTGGTAAACGTTGTTGGTTCCTGAAAATCTTGAGAAAAACCGAAAAAAAAATTAAAAGCTGACGTTAAATGCTAGATTCCAGCGTCATTGGAAGAGAATATTTTAGACAATTTAAAGACAAAAGGTTCTCTGATTATTGGTCGAAAGAAAAGTTGTGAATAATGAAAATCGAATTTCCTGACGAAGATCGTGAACTAAAAATCCATAATTGATGAACGGTAGCTACATACTATTAGGTATAACTCAAAAAAGTCTAAATAATAAAAATAAAAAAATAATTTGTGGGTTTGATTTTATTAATAATTCCATTCATTTCAAGATTAGATCGATAAACCTCATTAAAATCATATTTTCCATCGGTAAAACGGCACGTCCTGTTGATTTGCAGGTTCGCCGCCGAATAATCCACCCCAATTTCCAATTTCGCACGACTCAGCCTGACCGATACGACCTCGCTCTGCTGGAACTAATCACCGAAGCGGGCTATTCGTACCACATCTCTCCCATCTGCCTCCCTCCCAGCGACATGGTCCTGACCGGGCGCAACGCCGTAGTGGCCGGCTGGGGAAAAATCCAGCCCTCCAACGAGCTCATGGGCACGAACGTCCTTCGCAGCGCCACCGTCCCAATCCTAGACATCCGCGAGTGCATGGCCTGGCACGAGATCAAGCAGATTTCCGTCGAACTGCACGAGGAGATGCTGTGCGCCGGTCACGAATCCGGAAAGCACGACGCTTGTCTGGGCGACTCCGGGGGACCGCTGATCGTGCTGGAAAACGGGAGGTGGACCCTGGCGGGGATTACCAGCGCCGGCTTCGGCTGTGGAGAGCCTCATCAGCCCGGAATTTATCATAAAATCCCGGTGACAGCTGACTGGATTCGATCTGTTATTAGGTTGTTATAGTGAAATATTGGGATCGGCTGAATTTCGATGTTATGGCCTGTCCGGCGGCATCTCCTGAAGATTGATGGGATTTTGGGGTCTATTATATGTATTCTAGTGAGAGCAAACTTTACCGTATGGAGATTAAATTGCCGGCCAAATTGAAATTGGCATTATTTCATAATTCATATCAACGGGTCTATAATTGTGTTTATTAATGTTAGGAGCAATTTCATCGATATTTAATAAACGCTTCAATGTGGGCTGTCAACTCTTATAACTGTTCATGAAAATACTCACGTAATTTATGTTTTATTGTAATATTTAACGCAAACTAATTTCATCTATTTCATTTGAATAAGAAATGTGATATGTATTAGGTAATTAATGATTGTAATCTATTGAGTTATGGAAATATAGCAAGCAAATATTTCAAAATTCATTTCATTTTAAAAGCGTTGATTTTTATTAAATCAACTAAAGAAAGTTAACCATAAAACAAATAAGTTTTACACCAACTGGCGTCGTAACGCACTCGTAAAAATAATTAAAACTTATGAAATTTAAAAGTAATTGTTACAAAAATGTGGCAACGCTTACACGGCACCCCCAGTTCCCCACTTCAATTGTTTTTAACAAAAAATAATAATAACCAATATTATGATTATAGTATAATAATAATTATTAAATTATAATAATATTGTAAAAAGCGTGGTCGGCGAAAAACTGATAATTTGGTGGTCCCCACCATTATTACATTTTTTTCCAGAGAACGATTTTTTTGGGCTTTTCCTTTTTTCTTTTCTCTTTAACTTTATTTAAGTCTCTCTTTTGGACACCACTGTTTTTTCCTATATTTAGTACAAAATATGCGTCGTAGAAGAAATTAAAACAGAGAAAAAATAAATAATTTTAGTTTGTACTATTTGACGTTATTGCTTTTCACTTAGTAGTCGGTAGGTGCCAATGGTTCTGCGACTTTTATCGTCATGTTTTAATTTAAAACACGAAATTTAAATTTGTTAAGAGTATCTTTTCATTAAATTTTAAAATACCTAATTACAGTACATCAAAAAGTATTTCACAATCAGGGTGTGCATTCGAGCAAAACTATTTGCGAACATTCGACAATTTCAACTTCGCAATGTAAATTGTTCCGGACAGTTCAAATACGTTGCGAAAACCTAAAAAAGTCAATCAGCTGTAAAGTTAGCGATTAATTTTCGTTTATTCTTTCGACTAAATTGACAAATACTCGTACCACCAGTAATAAATAAGAATCAAACAAAAATGTCTACAGAAATACAAATTCAAATCAGACATTCGAATATGTTTTAAAATAAAAATATTACATTCAAGACATATTTCATGTACAATCTGGAAAGAATTTTTTCTCAATTTATTTATTTGATTTATTCCTGAGATATTACTTATTTGTAGCAATAAATAGCAATAAACTTTGTATTTCTAATGTATCTTCTCGTTTTAGATTGACTTTCAGCTGTCATTACGCCGAGCTATTTATAATCGTTAACTAGACATTTTTTAACAAAAGTTAAGCTCTTATTGAGCAATATTCTAATCTTAAAAAATAGCTTCATTTCCAAAGCAATTTATTACAATCCTAAGATAGTGCCAGTTAAGATAATTCAGCATCATTAAAGCAAAAGCTTGAGGCTTTTCTCCACATTTCCATAATTTTAAAACACTGACGAGTTCGCAGAGATACGATCATCAGAAATTTGCAAACAAAACTTTCAAGCTTACTTCTTTTTTAAATTGAGTTTCCGAAACGTAAACTTGCTAGCCTAACAAAAAGTCGTAAAAACAAAGAAGTAGTAACATGCAGATTTTCCGGGAAATTCTGTTCAATATTTTATTTTGTTTTTAAGGTCTTGTATGCTTTAACAAGTCACGAAAGTAAAAAATAATGTATAAGAGCAAGGTGTGAAGACGATCATAATCGTTAGGCCTACCAGCTCAGTCTGTAGGTTAAGGTTAGAGTAATGACATACTTTCTCAAAGAAAGGTCTAAGTCAGTGCAAGGAATGTCAAGAGAAAGCAAAGTACGTAGCACACCGATCGAATTCGGACCGGAAGTATCATAAATGACGCAAAGTTATCGCTGTAATAAATCCGTCTTAATTAAAGCAAATTCGTCGGTAAAGTTCGCTCCCTCGGGAAAATTAATTCATGACAAGTCGTAGATCTTCTTCTCTCCGCCGGAAAATCACAAGGTGGAGGAGATAATATCATAATGAGCTTGTAGATGAGTGCATCACTTTTTATTATAACCTACTATTCTCAATGGTAGTGGGATGAAAACAACAGTAAATTATACAGTGCCATGAATCGTAACTTTCCATATTGAAGTTTTGTATTTTCTCAATTAATTGCCGGTAATGACAATAATAAACCTCAAATGTAGAGCACGCTTCTCGAAGTGGCAGAAATTCGACACACGCCAAGTGAAAATGGCACTGTCACGTTTCTCTGATCTACAAGAATTTCGATTAATTGCTTTTCACACTTTTTTAAAGTCCCCTCGAAAACATTGGCCCACTTAGCCGCTGAACTTTAAGCAAATCAATCACTTCTTCTTCTTCTTGCACAATTACGTAACTGGTCGAAAATTCGCAAAAACTTTTCATTTCTGGCCATTGTTCTAGATCCGGTGCTTCATGGTCGATTGGGCGTCTTGTGTATCGCAGCTTAAGAGCGTCTTTCGCTCGCTCCAAAAGAGAAATGATTGAAAAACGAAATGTTTTCAGATAGCCACCGGTCTAAAAATTAAGATTAAAATTTCTCCCATGTAAGTGTGACTCGGTGTTTTTACTCTCAGTTGTGTCCGCAACTCTTTGGGATTAGGATCGAATATTTATCGATTTCGATCGGTGTGCGTGTAATAAATGGTGCTAAATTTAATAATTCATGGAAGACAATAAGTGAAAACAAAAAGAACACGCTCTACTTCACGGAACGAAAATGCGACTTAATTATTGTCTGAGATTGTTGTCGGTGATGTGCTTTTTGCCAACGGCGTTCATAGAGTGTTCCGAAAATGACATCAAAGGTACCAATCAAACACTTTCAACGAGTGTGCAATTTTCGGATAGAAAGTGAAGCTGCTCGCCATTGAATTTTTCAAATTTAAGCAAATTCGGATTTCACACTCAAATGATCTGAATGAGATTTATTGTCTCATCTCCTTACAACGCACAATTTTTTCAGAAACTTTCCCGACGAAGCCGGCCAAAAAAAATTTGGTCTATCCGCCGCCGAAGACGCGCTTTTTCGACGAAATTGGTTGTAAGTAAATTACTGTTATTTAACATTAGCATAAACAATGTATTATGACAGATGCAAATTACAATAGTCTGCCTCTCGTAATATTTATTGTCACCTTCCGCACTGACACACATTAAATAATTAGGCATTAAAACGAAGACAATTCTAAAAAAATGTCCTTTGTCTTATTTCCGGAAAAGTGTCGAAGAAGTAATCCAGGCCAACCGAAAACACAATTGAGTTTGTTATGTGAATTTGCCTTCAGCGGGTCGACAACTGTCATCTTTTAGAAAGACCCGGACATCATTATCAATCCCTCCATGTACAACAATAAATCATTTAGAGCCTACCAGCCCGATTTATAATTTTTTAACCAAGTTAGGCCCTCCGAACAAGCGAAAATAAACCAGACTTATAAAAGTTTAACGTTCGCTTCTGCACGACTTTGTCCAAATCACAGAACTATTTTTTTCTGGGATGAAATCACCTTTAGCAATTTAGCAAGAGATATTTTTATCGTGGGGAGAATCTGATAAGAAGAAGAAGAGAAAATGTTTGATGATTAGATTTTACATCGAAAATTGGATTAAATGTTAAGTTGGCAAGAAGAGTCAGAAGTAATTTTATTTCCAAGCTTTAACACATTTCAACATAAAATGAAGCTAAAAATAATGTTTCAAAGAGATCTACGTTGTATTTCTCTATTACCAATTATCTTAATTAATCATTCTTCTGCAAACGTGTTTTTTTAAAAAAAATGCTTTTTGCAGGCTGTGGTGACAATTGTTTGCTTAGTTCGTACCGACTTTACTTAATTTAATTTAATTAATGCTACTAGTAATTAGCATCAGGTAAACAACTGAGATATTGACACACATTTTATCATCAGCAACACAAGCACTTCGTTAAAATTTTAAACTTAATTAAATAAAAAATTAATAATACCAAAAAATAAAAATTATAAAAAGTGCATAGCTCGTAGTTGAGATTCCATGAAGTTATAAAAACCGCAAAGCGCAAAGAATCAAATATCGCATGTCGCAAAAATGGAGAAATGTGATCTTGGTTTCGTGATATGATTAAATTTTGAAAGTCTGGCCCCACCCTTGCATTAATTTCTCTGAAATCTGGACGTTATGTTGACATTTCTTTTATTGCAAATGTGAAAGTACACTAATCTGATAAATATGTTTACTTTTTTCATCAAATTGAATAAAAGAAACAACAATTCACTTTCCATATCTTGTATCTTATTTTGAAAATTAGAATACAATTCCAGGTAATAATGTGCTTTTACTTTTACTGAAATAATAAACCAACCAAAAATTAAAAGAAAACAACCGTCTTTATTGTTACATTCTTGAGAATTTGAGAGTGCGTCTGATATAAAATAATATGTTCCCATCCTAAAAGTTCGAAGAATGTGTTTTATTAAATTTGTTCGCTTGTAGACGTTGAATTATTTCCTTGCCACGCAAATTTAAATAAAAGTAATTTCAGCCAGAAGAACATTCGTCTTCGACAAATAAGTTAGAATTGTGAGGCGGAAACGTGGAGATTAATTTCAAGTTGGTCTAGTTCAAGTTAAGCTCCTCAATAAATCTAGAATTCTCGAGTACATGTCTGCCGTTACTCAACAAGTTCATTTATTAAAAATTTTCGGAACTTATGCAACCGTTTCGCAACAATCCTTGACTCCACATATCGTTGCAATGTGTAATTCTGATAATGATCAGTTTCACCAAAAAGGCATTTCAAGCTGGGTAATTTGCCTGGTGCTATTCCTTCCTGTTTGCAAACCCTTGCGGAAATTGAGAAAAACGGCAATCATCCTGATCATCGTCAATCAATGACATTGTCTCCAAAGACGTTCCGCTATACGCTTTCAGTACTAACTGGCTCACCGGTAAAAGTGAAAGATAGAGAATTAGCCAAACAAACAAAGCGAAGCTTTCACTTGGCTCAAAAATCGACGACAATTGCGATCGAAGCACCCTCCTAGTACTATTAGCTTGGAATTTGTCTCCCCTAAGTACAGTTTCATGTCAATTATCCCATCCGGAATCGCCATCACCGCTTTCACTTGCTGTAAGTGCACTACATGCCATCCGTGTCGGATCTTCGTTGGTGTCTTCAGCACACGCTTGGTACTTCCGATGGTGGAAAGTAGTGCTCCACATGTGCTTAGTAAGGAGGTGAGTGCTGTGCCGTGAACATGGGACGCGGTGTGTTGGTGTTTGTGTTGGTGATGGTGCTGGAGGGCGTCAGGACGTTGCCCAACGAAAGGCAAGCCCAGGAGTTGCTCCTGTTGGACGCTTTGGGGAAAAGGTCCGGAGTGGGATCCACAGAACAGAACAGTCTCATCGACATGCTGGGAAGAAGTAAGTCCCATTAAGTGCCGGTTCTCAAAGCTTGGTGGAGACTTACCCTTGAAAGGCTCGTCGGAAGTTGATGTGGGTCGCCCTGATATGGGTCAAGACAACCGTTTTAAACTTTAAACTCGCAATTAAAAAACAATCTCGCGACCATTCCGCCAAATCGTGGTAAATTTTTGTACAATAGTTGCGTGCTAAATAAAATCGTTTAGAACAGTTAGTTTGTTTTATATAACAGTGCCCATAATTAGATCGTTATATTCATGTTTAATTATCGCTCTTTAAATTGCCGCAATTTGCTTCTCTCCAAAAGCTTGTACTTTTCCTGGACTATTGCGTACACTTCAAGCTCGGTTACTGGAGCGGACAATTTAATTTGCAACGTTTTGTCATGTTGCAAAAACAAGACAAGCCTTTGCTATCATTCGAGTTGCAATGTTTCACAATTCTGGTGATGACAGTTCGTCGATTCTGATTTCTGAGGAGAATTTTCATTATTCCGCATCGGAATCGGTTCACCGAGCCGTACAAAGAGTAATAATCCTGAAACTTTCCATTATGATAGCTGGGATTGTAGTCCTTAGGTTGGCTAATGTTGCAAATGTAAAATCGATTAGCTTTCAAACGATGGGATTTGAATAGGTTGGGTTTGCAGGATTTATTTTGATATGCTTATAAGCACGACGTAATTCAATATTTTTCGCAAATTATGTAAGTGCCTGTGGCGTGACTTTACTGGAACACAATTCATAATAAAGCTTTCAAATTTTATGGGAATTACAATCCTTAGAAAAAACACTGACTTACCTCAACATGTGCGAGGACTAAAACAAGATTTACTTCATTTGTGCTGTTTTCTCCTATTCTGAAATTTAACTAAAACTTTCATGAACAGAGATAAACTTTATAACTTCTTTGCTCGTCGTTTTAATCCGCTATCGATTTTGAGCGAGACCATTAAATATGAACAAGGATTTCCTTTAGAAAAACCCTGTTTCTGTACATTTTTGTTTTCCCTCGAAGCGTTGCAATAAAATAAAAACTAATCTCTAAAAGCGGCGAGAAAAGAGGGTTCCGGCACTATAATTCAAATTTTAGGTTTGTATTGTTATTTCAATTAGATATATGGCCAACTGTATCAGTGAAAAATCTGAGCGAATTACAACATTCCTTCTCTGGCAAAAGAGCTAATTATCGTTACAACATCTTGTCTTCTATACACGGAAATTGAATAAAGTCTGGTCGATCGTTTAAACGGATGTATACAGCCCAACTGATAAGACTGTAATAACAAAGTTTTATTAAAAATTTTCTAATAAACCAAAAACCGGAATAACTTAAAGCAACTTTATTTGGGGTGTATATAGCCTGCGACACTAATGGAAAATTGAAGTTTGTGGCTTTTTTCCTTGCTCGTTTTAATAAAACTTGCATTATTAAAGATAACTTTGTATAGGTGTATTACTTTTTCATTATGTTGTTTTTTTTCATTATGCCATATTTCACGCAAGATTTTCCTCCATGAATCTGCGTAATGTTTCTCACATTTACATTAGCATCACCGAAATAAATCTTCAACGCTTTAACCAAACTCCTTCAAAGTAAGTGCAAACAATTTTAGCTAAAAAAACTTTGCCACCGAATCTTTGATGCTCTAGCTATTAGCAGAAATTTGTGACGTGGTAAAAATTAATCCCCAAACCAACCAAAGAGGTTTTTTATAGTTTACAGACGAGACAAAATATTGCTGACTCTTTTTTACTTTCATGCTCACGATTCACATTCTCACAATTCTATTTATTACAAATAATTTGCAATTGGAAAATGTATTATTTATTACACTAGGTAGCTTGACCCAATTTCAGAAAAACTAGAAAATTGTATAATTTTTAGCACAGAACGTTTCATTGTCAGTTGTTCAACGTGAATGGCTTTAAATCAGGAAGACGCTAAAACTTCTCGTCCAGTCTTCTTATAATGTATCGCACTACAGAGTCGGAAGATAATGCACATAAATTACATTTATTGAAAAAGTGTCAGCAATGCAGCTGCGTTTGTGTTAAAGAAAGATTTTCACGACAAATTTATTTGTCTGATTTCAACAAAAATTAAAAGCTCAGAATTGTAGGGGTAAGCTTACACAACACAGAGATGAGAGGACAAATGATAACAAAACATCCAACAATAATTATTATATCTTTATTTTGTTTAATACAATTAAAAAATCTAAATAGTACATTGCTGTTAATAAGAAAATTAAAGCAGCATAAAGAGATTTTTTTTAAAGCAAGACTTGAAAATAAGTCTACGTTTTCTTGGCTGGTTGATATTAAAGTTTTTGCTAGATAAAGTTTCTTAAAATTTCCCAAACAAATCACCGTCTGCTTAAGCTGTCGTCAGCAAGTGTTGAAATTTCGAAATGTTTTTTGCAGTGATACCTCAGTCATGTCGCTTCCGTGGAGTAAAATACGAGTGCGGTCTGTCCATTAGCTGCGTATTGGGAGGAGGTCGTCCCTTGGATTTGTGTTCCGGAGGGATGATCTGGGCATGTTGCGTCGACCGCGACGTCCAAACACCTACTCACCATCCTGACGTAGGTGTCCTCAATAATGCTAGTAAGTTTAGGCCAAAGCGGCTCTCGACAAGTGTACATACAACATTTATGTGGTTTATAACGAGCGTCCGTGTAAATTCATTATACTAACATTAATAACTAACACAAGTAGACACTTATCATCTAGTGGGATATTATCCTCCGGACCCGGACCACCCGGATTCCAACAGTGTGGATAGACCGCCTTATAGGCCCTACTACCACGACCCGGGGGACGATAGGCCGCCGCCTTTCGAAGATGGCTACCAGACCGAGCCCCACGTCCAACCGCCCAATGCCAGGGGTAACATTAACCACAGACTAACAACTCGCACTAATGCTGTCAAAAGGCACCATCCTTTTGATGTAGTTGTAAAAATTTGATTATTTTCTACGCTTGCTGAATTTGCTGAATTTGCACAAAAACCTAAACTCTCCTTTTGTAAATGAAACCGGGTTTCGGTTGAAAAAGAAATAAACAAATGGTATGCTTACGCCAGGAAAAGAAAGTTCTTTGTCTCAAAAACCTTTAGAAAGGTTTGTGCATAATAAATCCTTTTATAAATAAAAACTGTGGTTACCGACACAATAAAGTTTTAATTGTAATTTTGATTCTTATCCCGTTATGAAAAGAAAGCAGCACAACTATTGTTGAAACTAATCCTTTATGAATATCATATTAGCGTCGTGATGTATGTTGTAACATTAATGTTTAAATTTTGTAAATACCTGTCCTTGGTAATGCACACACACATTTTGCCAATCTATTCAAAAATCTTTAACAAATTCGTAATATACGCTTTGAAAAGCTCAAAATGCAAAAGCTAGTTATTCTTCATCTCAAGAATATTTTCATTCAACACAAACACAAAGTCTTGCTAAATTCTCTGTGGACTGTTTGCTCTTCAACTACTGGAAAATTTCAGTCTAACTTTAACGTAATGCACTGTTTATGTTGTTACATTGTTTAGAGACGTACTGGTACTAGAGAAACAGAACTTTGTTCAAAAGGATAAAAAATTCATCAACAAATTACTTTCATATACATAATGTGTTAATAATGCTGATAGTTAATAATGAATTTTTTAGTAACAAAATAAATAACAAAAACAAAATAATTTTTCAATAAAACTTGCAATGTTATTTTATTACTAGGTAAACGTTAATTGTAATTAAACAATATATTAAATTGTGATATGGTGATTTAATTTTAAAGAAAGGGTTGAGAAGCAGTTTATCTAAAAAACGCTTGAATGTTGTTTTGTGTAAAAAAAATTGTCGCTAGGTTTAAAAAACACCCCAAAAAGTTTACTTGTTGTGCAGATCGCATTTTGTGTCTCACATTATTTTAATTTTACCTAACCAAATTCCCATTCGCGATTAATTTGACCTTTGTAAAGTAAATTGCAACTTAATTCAAATTAGTTTACTTAATTAGTAACTAATTCGTAGTGTTCAGTTAAATATAGTTGCCATTCTCCTTGCAAAACTCAAATTAATCACAATGAATACTTGGATTTTTAATTTTTTTGAGCTTAACGACAATTATTTTACGCAATTTTTGTACAAAACAACATCTCACTTATTTCAGAATGTCATTACAGTCATTAGAAATAATTAAAATATAATGCAATATTTTTTTGAAAATTTTAGTCCACATTCGTATAATGAATTTTCAATAAAACGGTTTACAACTGAAGCAGTAAATAGTCCAATCCAAATCCGTTTTTCTTGTGTCTGCACCTTCTAACTTGTTAAAATTAGATGACCTACCTGCTCCCACCGCCGTAACACTATTTACTTTCGGAACAATTTTTACAATTTTCATTTTCAGTCACCTCTAACGTCCTCAACAAAATCAACTTTCATTTTTTTGTGTTTGACGTAAAAACACAAGTTTGCTCTCAATTAACTAGTCCCAGCATCTCCAAATTGCAACTTTCTGTGTCAGTGACAATAATAATTAAACTAATTGAATTTCCAGCTTATTACGTTCTGCTTTTCGAGCCAAACTCTTTTCCCGTTTGTTAGTGTCAATCTCTTTTGAAGTCTTTGAATAAAAGATCAGCACCATGCAACTTCTTGCAAACATAAATAAATTCTCTTCCTCACCGCGATTCAGCATTTCATTTCACATTTCCGCTAGGTTTCATCCCGGCATAAAATGCAAATCTTACTTTGATTATTTTAGGTTGTGGCGAGTTGTACACAAGGAGCAACAGGATTGTGGGCGGACATTCCACAGGATTCGGCTCGCATCCTTGGCAAGTGGCCCTAATCAAAACAGGGTTTCTCACAAAGAAGCTGGCCTGTGGGGGAGCCTTACTCAACGAGCGGTGGATTATTACAGCTGCACACTGCGTTGCAACGTGAGTGTTTTCATGCTGTTTGATCTTCCTATTTTGAGGATGCTACAGGACGGCCAACGGGAATATCCGAGTCAGGCTGGGGGAGTGGGATGTGAGGGATCAGGACGAGAAATTAGCACATGAAGAGTATTCGGTCGAGCGGAAAGAAGTGCATCCTGCCTACTCGCCATCGGATTTCAAGAACGACCTAGCTTTGGTAAAATTAGACAGGAACGTGAGGTTCAAGCAACATATTATTCCTGTCTGCCTGCCTGCACCGACGGTAATTAGAGCAGCTAATTAATAGTGAATTTATTTGTAAATTTTAGCTGAAATTGCCGGGAAAGGTCGCAACAGTGGCCGGCTGGGGCAGGACTCGCCACGGGCAAGCGACTGTCCCTTCAGTCCTGCAAGAAGTTGATGTTGAAGTAATTACCAATGATCGATGCCAAAGATGGTTTAGGGCTGCTGGTCGGAGAGAGACCATCCACGACGTTTTCTTGTGTGCGGGTTACAAGGAGGCAAGTATTGACTTTCGAAAGTGTTTAAAAACTTTGGATGTTTTGACAGGGTGGAAGAGATTCATGTCAAGGCGACTCTGGAGGGCCCTTGACAATGACAGTAGACGGGAGGAGAACTCTTATCGGTCTTGTTTCCTGGGGGATAGGATGCGGTAGAGAACATTTGCCGGGGGTTTATACCAACATCCAGAAATTCGTGCCTTGGATAGACAAAGTCATGAATTGATCCAAGAACAGTGCCACAAAGAACAGTGATCAGCATAGTAAATTATTCGTAATGGGTGGATTAAGAGTGATAGAAAAGTAAACGAAATTATTTATTGCGTAGGATTAAAAAACACCAAAACAGCTTAAGTAGATTCGAGTGTGTTAAGTATTTATTAAACGATTGGAAAATTTATTTATCGTGTTCCCATTACTATTGTTGTACTTAACCCCTGTGATCGATTTTACATTTCGGCAGGGATTGAACAGAATAGTGCTAATAAGCTGTAAGTCTGTATCAGATTGTAAGTGTAGTGTAATCTTAAGTGTTATTGTACGATATTTTATAATACTGCTATTTTAACAATACAAGTTTTGTAAAACAAACGTCTTTTATTAAAATAAAAAACAATCACAACGCTCTAGTAAAGAGCGCAAAAATAAATCCAAATAGGTATTAGAAAAGCAAAAATGGCCAAAAGCTGCTCTAAATTTTGGTAATCGAAGTAGAAAACTACGTACACAAATAAAAGACATACTCTTTATTTAATAAGAATTTTTTATCGCCACGTTACAACTGTGGATTTTTTAAATTTTAAAATTTTAGATTCATTTGTAAAAAAATATGTGTCGCAACTGTACCCCTCTACTAAATTTAAAGCCAATAAGCTCCACTGCTTTCCACAGAAACATTGTACAAAGTAACAGATTGAGCAACAGAAAAGTTGCGAAGTATTGATTAAAAAACTTGAAGTTATTTGGTACTGGTTAACAAATACCTTCTACTTCTAAGAGACAAAGCTACTAGTGACAAAAAAAAGATATTCCGCTTTTTAAAAAAAGATTTATGAAAAATAATGTATCCATATACTTTGATATGAACAAAATGACACATTTCCTCAAGGTTCACAAACAAATTATTAAAGTGGAGGATAACATTTCTTTCTTTGGTTGTAGATGAAGCATTTTTTATAAAAATAGCAGTATTTATTTAATATAAAAAATTATGTATTAGGTAACTAAATCAAGTTATTTTTTTAATTTTGAAAAACATGTAATACAACATCAGTAAAACTCATGATCATGAATTATAATCATAGCCCCAAAATAATTAGTGAACAAGGAAAATCAAAGTTTCGACAGATTGAAAAAAACATTTGGTTCTCTCAATACTATCAATTTTACTATAAATCGGGTGTACAACCCGATATTTTATTTTGTGCGTTGTCCCTTACCTATAGATCTGTGATATAAGGTAAAAGTGTCACTTTATGTGTAAAAGCCCAATGTGTTTGTATTGATGAACATAGGTAGTTATCTTAACAGAACCCATAGAAGGATATAGCTACCTAAACTAGCTACCTAAAACTCGCATCGAATTTGCACAAATTTCCTCTTCTTCTATTAATTTGTCTATAACAGTGCTATATTTCTCACAGCTTCAGTTTTGGTCAAATGAGAACCTTTTTTAGCACTTAGGTGTAATTTATTTAATAGAGGAAATAACTCCTAATCAGATTTGCATATACATGTGTCTATAAAGATTTATTAATTTACGCATCAATAAATGTTGTAATAACAAGATACAGAATAAATTTTCTCATAGACACCTTATATCACTAGTCAAACAAGTATGTAACAATAGAATCAAAGACTACATTATTGCCATTATGGTCGAAAATATACGTTTCTCAACAAGTAATCAAGATGGAAGTATTAACACTTACTTACACACAACGTATTATCCTTTGACAGTGTGACTAGGAAATCCCCACGTTTTTTCCCTCTTGGTTGTTATTTCTCAAGCAAAAAACTGCACCATTCTGTATTTTCTGGGTTGAACAACCCACCACCGCACCGGTACCAAATCGAGCTTCCAAAGCTCGGAGCAAGTTCCCTTAGAAAACCCGGAATTCAATTCTTCTGTCAGTGCAAGAAACGCATTGAATGTTGCCTGATCTATAGGCGCCATGAGGGATCCTGATTAGGCACCATTAAGTTAGCACCTGAGCTCTCGTTATTCTTTAACAATTCGATCACCAAAGTAAAGTACTAACGGTACATCCCCTCCTTAAGTACCTGCACCAGCACTAGTGCTGCGCTACCGGGGAGTTCATCGACCCCCATGGTCTTCAGGATGGCAGAACTCTTCTTTAACCAGTCCCAACTCAACGTCGGACAGGTGATGAACGTCATGGGGATGGTGTCCAACCACTAGCGCGCGAATATTTAAAATTTCAAAAGAAAAATCACGAGTTTTAGTAATATGACTAAAAGTCGCTTCTGTTAACTAGTACTAACTATTTTTAAAATTCTAAAGAATTTTTGCAATAATGTCGGTGTGATTCAGTGCTAAAGTGTCAACTAATTTATTTTTATTATTAGTAGAGTTTATTGAACTGTTTGTATCCTCTAGTCTTAAATAAGGTAAGTTGAAGGGTTAGAGCTTAAGGGTGTTGATGATTTTTTCACCTGACCTACATTTTATGCATGAACAAATATAATAACAGGTTTTCGGGAATAGTCGTTGTTAAATGTCTCAATCCGTTAGAATACATAATTAATAAAGCATCAACTTGTTGCATGCATAACATAAATTAGCAGCGTTTGATTGTTTTTCTTGTTCCAAACTTTTCTCAGATTTCCCTAGGGATTTTCCGGCATGAAACGAGTCGGGAATAATTAAGTTTACTCAACCACCAACTATTCCCATCAATTCACAATCGGAAACTTTTCAATTAACTCGTTCACAATAATTATCAAAACAATTAGTTCTATCTCTTTTTTCCCTTGAACTCTGCGTTAATTCCCATAATTAAACTCGAAGTGACAAAAAGAATTTTCAAGAAGATTGGGCAGCATGTCCAAGCAGTCAGTGACCTCCTGGTGGAGCGTTGGCCCTCTCTTGCACAATCATTGCGAGCTAGTTTCATATTCTCAATTTCCTGCTGGTAGTGCGGGTCGGATTCGCAAACCCTAAAAATATTTTTCCTTCCAGATGCTGCCAACAATTTTAGTTACTTTTGCCACTGTCTTGTTGGAGTTATGTACGACTTCCCCTGTATATAACATGCAACCGGCGTTCATCACTACCAATATAGGTAAGTCTTAAAATTCTTCAGACGGGATAAGAATTTTAAAGGGTGGAAATGACGCGTACGGTCTCATGTATAAAGAAGCAGTGGCTTAGAATTCCGTTCAGGCTTCCGAATTCGAATAGTTTGTGTTAAAACGAGCCGAAGGTGCATATGCGTTGGCTGAAATAAAGGAAATTGGCATTGTTGACATACATTCACCCACACACATGCTTGAGACACAAACGACCTCAATACCGATTTCCTTACAAAACTGCAAACACACTAATGGATTTTTTTTAATGAATCCTCTAAGTTATATAATAAGTCAGGAGATTTGACTAAAGCGTTGAAAGACCCTGACCGAGAAAGAAGGAAGAATGATTCAGTGAATCGTGTAATCGTAAAGCACCATCACGGAATACGTGGTGTGAAATT
Source organism: Tribolium freemani (assembly GCA_939628115.1). Lineage (NCBI taxonomy): Eukaryota > Metazoa > Arthropoda > Insecta > Coleoptera > Tenebrionidae > Tribolium > Tribolium freemani. The sequence continues at coordinate 13,026,662 of OW626789.1, forward strand.
TTAAATTTGCCTTTTACCAGGAAGTTGAAGATGCGTGGAGATTTTAAAGTATTTTCAAGGACAGGGATTTCTACACTCAGACGATCTTGAGACAATATTGTTGCAGAAATTTTGTAATAGAAAATTTAATAATTCAATATTGCCTCGTTTCAAGTTCCACCGGCTTGATGAAGGATTCACTGACTCCAGATTTAAAGGGAAACTTGACACCGTTTCAAATCACTTTCTTAATTAAGAGCTTCGCCTTATCTAATTGAATGTCGGTACCCTTATATGATTTTATGAAATAAAATACCTTCAATGTAGCTAACTTTCACTAGTGAAATTCCTAAGGGTGACAGACGAGATTTCAGTTTTTTACGGACTAGGAGTAATTACTTTTATCTTCTTACAGGCATGTGGGCACAAAATTTTATAACAAAAGATTTATATTTAAAAAAAAATATTGATAAAGCAAACATACACATTGTATCGTGTTTTATTGTAGATTAATAGTTTAATATTGGTTTTAGATAAAGTGTGTACTAATATCTACTCGTATCTTTAAACTTTCAATAGAATGTGTTAGTGCTGTTACTGATGTTTTCATAACTTTTCATATATATATATATATATTCGTATGACAACAAAAAGGACAATAATACTTGTACATAGAAGAAATTACAAAACTTTGATAGTGGACATAATTAGTGTATTAAAATTTAAGATTTTTACTGTATGTAGGTAATTACATTAACTTTGAACTTTGAAAATATTGCGTCGAATTATTTCTCTAATAAAAACCAGATGTATTAGCGGTTTTTGACCTATGTTAACTTTACTAATGAGTAAAATATTGCCTTATCAGTACTTCTTCTAACACAAAGAATTGGTGGCTTTAGCTCATTGTTTTCAAATTAACTATCAATAAAATTTCATTTTTTATTTATTAATTTTTATCTGTAATTTTCCACATCAAAGTAGATCATAACAGATAAAAGTAATAACTGTTATGAATACGCTTTCAGTGTTTAATAATTAAACAAATTTATTTTAACAGTTAAAATACTTTAACATTAATTAGGCATTACCAAGAGTAGTAAATTTGTCAATAAATAGGTACACTTTAATAAAATTTTAACATTTATTAGAGTTAAGTAAACACACTTTTAATGCATAATTTGAGTTAGAAGATAATAAACAAATAAAATAAGAAGATTGCCCAAACATTCCAAATCTAATTTAATTAATAGTCAAAATAGATTTGAACTCACAAAGATTTTCTTATTTCAGTTTTTTCTGCAAGCATTTTTCGTTTTCTCAGAGCCTATTATCCTAATGAGAAGATATAACTTCCTCCAATTTCGTTGGTGTATCATTTAAAATTCCGTTTCGCGTTCTTTGAATTCCCCATCTCGAAACCCCAATGAGTCAAAGGCTTTCATTTCGAGCTAATCAATCTAGGTCCAACTTTCCCCTGTTTACCTTTCATAATAAAATGAATCGTCAAAAATTCTTTTTAAGATCCTATTGTTACTGGGTCAGCAGTGCCAAACCGGGAAGAGTCGCGGGTTTCACCCATTGAATCATACCATGGGTGTGAATATAGCGGTAACTTTAAAAACTGTCAATCGCCTCGACCTTTATGTGTAAATCAGGATCAAGGCGATTGTTGTTGTTATTACGACACAGTTATTGCCGATTCTAGTCGCGCAAATGCATTCACTCGTACGTGATACCATTGCAGATGGGTTTGCATAATAGACAGATTCGGAAATGAACACTCTGTATTAATGGTGGAGTAAATTAATTACCAGGATTGGTAGAATTATTGCAAAGGAAATGGTTTGTAATGGACAAGAATAATTGATGATATCTATCGTGCGAACTTCCTTAATGGCATTTTGCACATAAATAATTCGATTCAGCTCGAATCAAAGCTAACGGAACACCGGCAAATGAGATTTCACAAAAGACGGCGAATATTTTCTTTGAGAATATTGATTCGAATTTTAGTCCACAATCCGTGAAGCTGATCAAAAAAGATCAGAACTAGATGAAACCGTGCTTTCTTACAGTTCACAGAGTTTAATTTGGATGAATCGAACGAACGCTGCACTTCTCAGATTATCATCCCAATATTAGGTCCTCCAGAATTGCAGTGCCTCACGTTTCATACTAATTAAATACCCACATCTAGTAACTCGTTTTTATTTAAATTAGTCTTTCCTCATTCTTGTTTGAATTCCTTGCGTTGGTGGTACCAAAGCTATTTAAAGTTATCCCATGGCAGTAATTGTGTCAATTTCGGCGGGACTATCTCGCGACCAGTGGCTACCACTGGGCCAAGGTAACGGGACCAGTAACGTCAGAGTTAGAAAGAGACAGTCAGCTGTTTAGTACGGAATGCATGCACCGTTAACCAGCAGCAACCATCATCCTGATGGGAGAGATGACCAGTTTTCGGAATGAACAAAAATTGCCATTTTATGTAAAAAAAATCTTTACCTTTGCTACAGATAGAGTAACTACCAAAATTTGGGTCAGAAAGTCCCGTTAAAATTGAACCAACGCAATGAAAATTAAAATTGAACACGAAATTGGAACAGTAGAACAATAACTGTTATAGCCGCTCGTGTTCTTTATGAGATACAATCTGTTGTTTTTACTTATGTTATGAGAATTGCATTACTGACACACTTCTTTTCTAAATCAATTTATCTCTTTGTAGGTACTGTAGGAAGAAATATTCGGAATCTACCCTGTATTTCGAGAAAAACCAACCAAAGTGGTGTTTGCATGTTTGCCATAGATTGTCTAAAAGCAAATGGCACACATTTAGGGACTTGTATAGATCGGTTCTATTTCGGCTCGTGCTGTCATATAGAACTGGTGAATGATATTATAGATAATACGATAGATGATATAATCCCAGCACGAGAACCACCACAAAGACTTTCGAGTACTCTCAAACCAATATCTACAACAACCAAAACTGAAAAAACACCACCAAGCAAAACAACAACCACGACACCTGCGACAACAACGACGAAAAAGGTTTATATTACAAACACAACCACCACCACAACAACAATAAAACCCACAACATCAACGGAAAAATCTATACCTTCAAAACAAGAAGAAACTACAACAGTTGGTTATAAACTAACGACGTTTCAATCAGTTGACGTGAACATTCCTGTTGAAACGACAAGTCCTAAAACGACCCCTAAACCTAAACCAACCAAAGTAACCCCAAAACCGACAAAAAGTACCCCTAAACCTGTTCGAACTACAACTAGTACGAAAAAACCCACAAGCAAACCTTTACTAAACACAACGAAAAAACCAGTTTTAACCACAGTTACAACGCGTCAAACTAGTACAACTGTAACAACAACGACACGTAGACCTAGTACAACAGCTGTACGGAGACCAAGTACAACAACAACAAGGAAACCTCCGACAATTTCAACTCGCAGGCCTTCCACAAGTTCTACTCGTAAACCGACAACAACAACAAAACCAACCAAACCTAGTACTACTACAACTGTTACGACTAAACGACCTGTTGATACTAAATCAACAACGAAACCCGTAAAAATTACAACAACTAGTACAACTACGACGAAAAAACCTAGTACTGCAACCACGCCGAGAAAACCTAGTACTACAACCACGACGAAAAAACCTAGCACTGCAACAACCACAACTCCTAAACCCACAACTTTAGTAACAAGAAACGTGACTCAAGCCTCTGAAAGCAACAAAATCGAAACCGAGTCTTCCTCAAGCGTGAAACCACCAAGTACCACCGCCGGTTCAATAGTCACTTGGACCATCGGTAACAACGAGAAAAATGTTTCGGCACCGACGACTTCCAGTCCCGGTAACAGTACAAGTGAAGGTAAATAATTATACCTTTTAATAGCCAATTACATCGACTTTATCGACAATTTTCGCTCACTGACTAACTGTTGTACAAATTCCGTTAAATGTCTACATGGCTCCTATTTATTTTTCACGACGCTCTACTTTACCGTTTTGACACAGAATGGCTCCCTTTGACGACGCCCGACCAGTGGGTTCCCTTGCCCAGCGTCCAGGCTAGTACCCAGACAGCGTCTCCTTCCACAACCGCTAAACCATCGACGACTGAAAGTGCAAGTAAACCGTCCATCACGTATATACCATTGGAATCTACAACCTCTTCAGTGACCTTGAATGCGTCGACTGTGGTCACTGAAGGAGTTGTTACATCGCAATCGACACCTGCCAGCTCTACTCCTCCTTCGACGACGGTGGGGTCCGACACGGAAATTCGACCGGTCAACATGAGCGACTTCACGGATGGTAAGTGACTGCACTTAAACGGAAAAATGCCGAAACTCAACTCTTGAGGTCACCGAGATTTATCTTGGACGATTTTCAACTATAATTTACAACCTTTCGACACATTTGCTAAATAGGGTCGTAAAATAGCCAGTAACTTCAGTCACCAACTGTTAACATGACCACAAAAAGGATTACACCATGAGACCACAACTAGTGATCGAGGCTTCCCATAAGAAATTTTTGTTGTTTTATTTATTATTTTATTAATATTCATAGTTGCAAAAATTAATCTACGATTGAAAAAATAGTTCAGCACATTTTGTCAGAATGTAGACATGAACGGTTTTGTTGTAGAATACAATATCGCAACAATAAGCGCTTTCTATAGCAGGACCATGCGCTGGAGCAATTATCCTTGCAATGGCATCTTAACTAGCAAGACAACTGCTTTTATGTAGAAATATTCTGTTATTGAAAACAGACTAATTGACATAATTATCAAATGTGAAGCTTAAGTAGAAAACTAAAATACTTAACTACAAACTGCGGATGTTAACAATTACAATAATTTTGTGATTACAAATAAATTTGGAATCAAGATAAGTACGTTTATAATTAGTTGTTTGCAGTTTAATGACCATTATTACACCTCACGGTTGATTCATTGTTTATTTTTGCCTGGAGGTAAAAACGTACGCACTTCAGCTAAGCCTTTCATTTTCTTCTGCTTAAAATTGTTTTTTAAAGACTTTGACCCTAAACTCCAACTCGTTAAACAAGGAAATGTAATTTTAGCATTAGCAAGAAGTTAAGTGTGAACATTGTTAATATTTCCAAAAAAATTGCTTCTCATATTATGATAAAAACTTTGCTTTTAAAAAATCCTGGATGTCATTTTTAACGACACACCTTGCTCACTTGTAATTTATCGTGTCAAAACCACCCGCGTCTAGTAAATTTTATCTCGATGGATCAATAAGCCGTTTGAAAGTTTGCTAACGAAAAAGTGCAAAGAAATGTCGTTAAGGTAATTGCTTTGCTGTTCAATATTCAAAACTTGGTTCATTATTTTATGAGCAATATTTTTTCAGCTGATTGCATTACACGTACTAAAGCTCATCTGCTGTATTTTTTAAGTGCCGACCGACTATTACTAAAGTTAATGAGCGTAAAGATGAAATATTCACTTTATCAAGCACCAGGGACGGACTTCGGAATTGTTTTGCCACGTCTCGCCTCATTTAAATATTTAATTCGTTCATTAAAGCTGCGAATTTCCAAGTCGCGCTTTCAAACTTTAAAAGCTCGTTCATAGACAAAGCTTCCCTGCGTCGTCCATAAATAATGGGACAAAATAATGGAAACGGTTCGAAGTCAGACTCTGGTCATATGAAATGGTTCTTGAACTTTCAAGGTAAGTCGAAGCTTCAACCATTGGTTGGTCTCCAACCTCGACACTTAAAAATAAGACAATACAAAACAAGTTCGCATTTGGTCGCCGATAAGTGCCATAGAAAATTAAAGTGATGTTCGTTCTATAAAACAGATAATTAAGTCTGGCGCAGAGTCAAGTTTATTGCTTAAAAATCGCGATAATCATAGATTGGCGTAAATACTGAAGTTTATTAGTGCTTTTATGACGAGTTGAGTGGCTTTTTCCAACGTTTATTAATGTTCCTGTGTCGAATTCATGATGGTTATGTTAAGTTCGGCTCTGTTGTTGGCAACAGTTTGCGGGCGAAGGATGTATCCTGAAGGGAGGATAGTTGGAGGAGAAAAATCATCCTTTGGAAAATGGCCATGGCAGATCTCCTTGAGGCAATGGAGGACCTCCACATACCTACACAAGTGTGGGGCTGCCCTCCTCAACGAGAACTGGGCTATAACCGCTGCTCACTGCGTCGATAAGTAAGTTTGGTGCTTTTAGTTCCTCCTTAATTATTCAAAGGACAAAAAGGGACAAACTTAATTAGACTGAGGTCATTTTATTATCCCGCTTCGTAAATGTCTTCACCATCTTTATTATCACTTAATGTTTAATGTGCTCATTTAAAGCAACTAAATTTGACTTTTTGCCAATCATTTCCGGTGGCAAATTAATGGAAAAAACGACTTGAAAGACTTTTAAGACTGTTGTTAAGATGGAATGATGCAAGAACAGTACATTTTAAATTTTACGGCTAAATTTTTAATTAAATTTTAAATTACCTCTTCGTTAACAAATTACATGACTGTTTGAAGTTCGAAAAAACTTCACGAAAATCCTGAGATATTAGAAACAACTCAGTTTAGTGTTTGGATGTCAGATAAAATTTCACAGTTACCACATTTCCAATGTTTTCTTTGACGTGGTTTTAACATTTACATTTATGTAACTGCCTTTGAGTAAACATATTTCCTTTTCTATCCAAAGTTTTCTTTTTTGAAAACTCTTTTAAGATCCTTGCATTCAAATCGAAATAATTTAACAAATAATAAGAAATAAATTGCAAAGTAAAGGATAGTTTGTAACATTTCAAACGAACTTGAAATATTACCGTGTTAATAATTTATATCACTGCAAACAACTCCGTGTTTTAATTATCTTTTTAATGAAATGTTTTAACGCTAAATAAATATGTAAATTTTGTGAATATTTAATAGACGAATATGTTTAACACATCATTTATTTTTACAGTTACATTTTCTCAAAATTCAGCGTATCCAAACATAGTAAAATTTATTTTTTTACTGCTGCAGTTAAAATCACATGCAGTTGCAGTTTACCTAATGTAAAATTTTACACCACATTAACAATATTGTCACGCAACTAGAAACTCGATTTTTTTCTTTTCTTTTATGAGAAGGTATCTGATGAATTTACCACGATTATCTGGGTTCAACATGAAACAAGTTAAATGCATCAAAATCAACAGACTTAAAGAAAAAAGTAAAAATACAATTTTATCACGTGTGAATTTTTATTTTATTTTTCATGAAGCAGAGGAAGTGCTGTGCACCGTTATCCTTTCCAGTATCGTTTGCTCTCATATCTTGGAAGTCAACCGGAACGTCGACACCTTGAACAGCATAAAAATAAAGTAATTTTCAGCAATATTGCGTTTTTAACAAGAATTTCGTTAAATATTTATGGAGAAAACAAAAAGGTTTTGTTCCCGTCTTCCTAAAACCAACTGAATATCTATACAAATTTAAAAATATGATTGGAGCAAATTTGAATTCAATAAAAACATAGAAAAGTCTTAAAAAAACATAGAAGGACGTTCCTTGAAATAAAGACGTTTTCAGAGATTCATAAAAAGCGAATTCTTTGGATAACTTGCCTATTTATCAAAAGGTATTAAAGGAATGCTGCTTCTATTTCTATAAAGCTTTGAATGCCTGGATACATGAATACAAGGATAATTACAAGTAATTGGATGTTAATGCAGAGTATCATTTATATGAACTACAATCCAAACATTTCAATATACTTATAGACAATAATTGAACAAGTGAAGCTATCTTTTCTAAAGACCTCTAAAATGTTTTTTTTTATTAAACAAATTACAATGTTACAAAATAAGCTAAAATGTAGCGCTAGCGCAATGATTAATTATTACCTACAGTAAATAAATTGTTGACGTTTCCTTTTTTCTTGAAAAGTGGAAAAGGTGACAATTAAAATAATTTCGGTGTAATAAATGTCGGTTTAATTTACCAAAAATTTCCATAGCGCCCCCATTTAAAGCAATCGTTCGAACTTGGCGGTAATTTAGCGTTAAACTTTCAAGTCATTAATATTATTTTATCGATTGTGCAGCGTCCCACCTAGTGACCTACTTCTGCGACTGGGCGAACACGACCTATCTACAGAATCGGAGCCCTACTTGCACCAGGAACGGCGCGTGCAGATTGTTGCATCGCACCCCCAGTTTGACCCCAGGACCTTCGAATATGACCTAGCCCTTTTGCGATTCTACGAGCCTGTCATATTCCAGCCGAATATCTTGCCAGTCTGTGTCCCTCAATCAGACGAGAACTTTGTGGGAAGGACAGCCTACGTCACAGGATGGGGGCGTTTATACGAGGGTAAAAAATAACACGAACACCTTTTTACACAATTATCTACCGAAGCCCCCATTACTGTCGCAGTATTTTACAAGCTTTAATAAAAATGTTACGATGGAAAGCCAAAACAACGCAGATCACGGCAAATTACTCACGGGGGTAGTCGTTTCGGAACTTTAGAGCAGATTTACGTAGTCTGGGTTGAAAAAATTCCACCGAATGAGCAAAAACAGCCATTGGTTTGGTTTATTATTTAGAAACAATAAAATTAACAATTTTATTTTATGGTGGAGTTTCGTAAATAACAAACACATTTCACTTCAAATTTAATAAATTTAATAAATAAACATTATATCACAAAGGGTTTAAAATAGTATATTATGATACGAGTTTTATAAGACGCATTTTGTCGCACGCACGGAATTGTGGCACGACGAGCGCAGCGAGGAGTGTCATAATGGAGTAAGTGCGACAAAATGCCTTATAAACGAGATATCATACACTATTTTTTCTACTTTGCACCTTTTTTGACAAAAAAATTCAATTTCGAAATTTAGGGAATTTTGTGGCAGTTGACAGCATTTGCGTGGGTCATGAAATTAAATTAATAATGTGGATCGTCATTAGTTTATTCGTAAAATGTATTCTGAAAGTGTCCAAGACGTTTTGCAATGTATCTACCCCTCAACGAATACGGGCTTTTGTGGCAAATACGCGGAATTTGAAAATTGGCCTAAGGAGAATGGAATCTCAAATTACTTACTTGCACTGGCTATTGAAGTCATGTTTGTACACTACTCGAAAGGTGTTCGAAGGGACTACGTATCAGGGATGGTAGAAAAGCCTCTAAAGGTCCGAATTTGATTCATTTGATTATATTATCACTTGAAACAGGTGCCGATTGACACTGACAGTTCTCTCAGATAATTGTCAAAAAACTAGATTGCCATCATTTTCCAACTAAATTACCCTGGTTTTTAGTGTAATTATTATAGCACTCCGTTGGATATTACGAAACCCAAATGGCGTATCGTAATGACCTCAGTACGAAACAAAAGTAGAAAAATTAATTTTTTTCATTATTTTATTCTCTAATTAAAACAGATGATCAAAACAATTCGCTTAATTTATTACAGACATAAGAGAAAGTTGGGTAAAAAGACAAAGTGCGGTAAAACGGTTTAGATAATGAAGGTGACGCAAAATATATTGTTTAAGATAACTAAATGTGGCAATGTATAGAAATTAGAAATTAGGTTTACCTTTACTGAAACAAGAGTTACATAAAAATTCAATTTAAAAATTACTTCAAACACAAAAAGTTAATATGGAATTCAGGTCGGAATAAAGACCAAAGTGGTGTAAATTTTCTCTGCACAGTGTTGTGTGGTGAGGTCGAAGCTTATCAAATTACAAATCAAGGGAGTTTGTCACAACAAAGCAACAAAGCTACCATTTCTAAATAAATTATTTGACAAAAAACAACTCCCAACGAGCTAAACTATTCCAAAAAAAGAAAATCAATAAATTAGGTGCCAAATGTTTTTAAACACAAAAGGTGGTAAAAACTAGTGGCGGCTCGCCATTAAAAAATACAATTTAATCTACGATTCACCAAGTTTCAACCCAATTTTTAATTCCATCCCAAGTCATTTAAAACTTATTTTTCGTCTTATTAGACGGAAATTTCCCAAGACAAGTGAGTTTTTAGCACAAAATAACGTAATACGAGCTAAAACACTGTAACCGCCAAAAGTACGTCGATTTTTTTTCGATTTTTATCTCGTGTAGTGTAGTGTAGGTAGTTTCTAATTGCTTTTTTGACAAAATTCGCCCTATTACGAGTATTGAGGGAGGGGTTAGGGATATTGTGAGATGAAAGCTGAAAGACTGCTACTTACTAAAACGCCTCAAAAATTGTGCACAAAAAGAGAAAAATAATGATTTTGAATTAATTACCACTTGTTTCTTCTACTTTTTTTAGGAAAATTTTGCAAAAAATATTGGTTTCTCTCATTAGAAAATTTTCGTCGTAAGATTTTTAAAAAAATAAGATAATTTTTGAAGCTGTTAGGTGTTTTGAGGTTCTATTGTGACAACAATTATATTTTCGCATTTATGTCTTTGTTTAGACGTGTCCGTAGGAGCTTGTGATATTGTTATCATTTGGTTTTAACAGCTTAGACAATTAAGGTTCAAAAATGGAATGATAGAACCATCATAGCTACGAAAAAACATAGAACTTGCTTGTGAATTTGTGAGCACCCACTGGTAAAAATTGCAATTTAACACAAAGTAGATTTCTTTATTTAAAACGGTTGATCGATTTTGTAAGGCTCGTGTTAAATACACCACTATAAAATTTATTTTCAATGTCTAGTGACATTTTCTTACAATAAATAATTGGCTTTCACCTAAAAGAATTTATTTCTTAGGAGAGTGGAAATGTAAAGATATTATATTTCAGACGGTCCCTTGCCGAGCGTCCTCCAAGAAGTGTCCGTCCCTGTAATCAACAATTCAGTGTGTGAATCAATGTACCGCTCCGCCGGCTACATCGAGCACATCCCCCACATTTTTATTTGCGCGGGATGGAGAAGGGGTGGTTTCGATTCGTGCGAAGGCGACTCGGGAGGACCCATGGTGATTCAGCGCGAGGACAAGAGATTCCTTCTTGCAGGAATCATCTCCTGGGGAATCGGATGTGCCGAACCGAACCAACCCGGAGTCTACACCAGAATCAGCGAATTCAGAGACTGGATCAACCAAATTTTACAGTTTTAATGTGATCTGATAGTAGCTAAGCCGAAGACAACGAAAGTGGAGAGAAAAGTGCGGGTTAATGCAAATTGGTTGATATTGATTTTCTTGCACTGCTATAAATAAATTCTGCATGCAACAGTTACAGCGTAGAAAATTTCAGAATTTTATACACTTTGCTAATGCAATATTTTGTGATGTGGAGACTTTTACAACAGTTAAAAGCGTAGGTTTTAGGAAAAAGCGATTGTAAAAAATAAAAAAATATCCAATAATATAACTACTATGAAATAACTTATTTAAAAATTGATAAAAAGAGTTAAGAATGTATGACATACAACTTAACTTTTTTGGTCGATACACCTGTAATTATAGAAATTACGAACGATATTGTTATTTTTATATTAATGTAAATAGAGGTGCGTGAATTTAATTTTTGTACTGTAAATGAATAAAATATTTATTTATTAATCTTTTGTTTGCAATACTTCCCTGAAAAAATGTTTTCAAGAGACTGTGTGTTCCAACTATATTTTTGGTCGATTAAAGCAAACAATGCTTTTGAACTATACTTGTGTAGGGTTTAAATTTCTTCATTTGATTCTTGCAAACAAATTGAAAAAAGGATTTTTTTATAAAACTTCAAATAAACAATTTTTAATAATCATTTTTATTTCCTGCTGAAACAAAATTCATCAAGCTTTAGTTCCGTTCTCAGTACAAATCAGTGATTTTGTAAATGTGCAACCCCGTCTAAAATAAAATCATGCAAAATGCTTTCGGTTACATTTTTGAAAAAACGAATAACAAAAATTTGAAAGGCAATTTCAATTGTTGAAAATTTCCATTTTTGCTTTTCAAATAAGCCCACGAATAAATTTCCATTTTGTTCATTCCCGGAAACTAACGAAAACACGTAAATATTTCCCACATACCTATGCTCTGGAAGCCTGAAACAATATTAGCGACGCTATATCTTTGAATAAAACAACATGGAAAAGAAATATTTTTTAACGTAGAAGAGAAAAACTTTTTCTGTAATGTAATGTAATATATACTCAGACGTACAAAAATTACAAATGTTTTTAAATGTTAAACTGTTAATAATTATTTTATTTCATCGCAAAATTGAATTAAATAGTGCAAGGCAACCAATAATAAAGTTACGCTCCACGATTTTGTTACATAAATCGTTAGCTCGCGCTCAATAAATTACATTTCAGCGTCAAAACGGGGAAGGCAGGATCTGATACGTGATAAAATCCTAAATACAATTTATGACGTTAGAGGTAATAGCATCCAAATTCAAGCGCAAATTTACTGATGCAATTTGGTTGATGCAGTCTTATACGCTCCTTCTTGAAACTAAATATTTTAGCGATAAGGAAAGTTGTCCAAACTATGGTCTAATGTGAAGTAATTTTCTTATCCCCTCGTTGATACAGCAAAGCAGCAAAGCATTAGCATGATTTATGTTTCCTTAAGTACGCTAAATCAGGGTCAATGTCAGTGCATAGATTGTTATATTATCCTTATTTACCACGAACATATTACATGAAGATAATGCATAAAATATTACCGCCTAGCCCGTAACTAGCAAAGTGAATTATTTTTATCACAAAGAATAGAAGAATCAAGGCTGATGCAATACTAGGTGACAAAAACATTCATCTTGCTGTTACTTCTCAGGAACTGGGTGAAACCCAATTTGTCTTAATTAGGTTTGTTATTATACGCCCACAACAGCGGTAGAAAGGTCCAAAAATTTGTTAAACTTGAGTAAAGTTAAAACAATGTCGAGCATTGATCTACATCCGAGCACTTAAACCCACTTCCCATATCTCATTTTCAATAATTGTATTAAAAAAATTATGGTAATGACCATGTGCACTGGTTTATATTGTGAGAAATAATTTCGCTGCAATTTCCTCGTTAACATTCTTCGAGTTTTGCCCCACGATGCTTTACTCAGCTTATCTTCCATTAATTTTTTCATACTCACACGAAAGTGTCACAAAGACAATATACCGTATGATCAGGAGAATTTAACAACTTGCACGATTTATTCATGTCGTGTGCACGTTACAATTAACAATCTCAACATTCTCTTTTATTTCTAATAAAAGTGTGGCGTATTATAAAACAAATCGTGCCAAATTTTGCGTCTCAGCACCATTAATCACTGAACTGAAAACCGTGTTGTAAATTAGCACCCATTATTTTTTCTCCTTGGGGGCAACTAAAGCCCAACCCTAATGACGATGTTCGTGTTCGCTTTAATTTTCTCTTAACTGGAAAATGAAAACGCGTAGGTTGATGGAAAGCTTGATATTGGTCTCTATGCTGTTTATGCGGCGTTTCTTTGATTGCATCGATTTATATCAACGTGTTGGAAATTTTTATTGCCTCCTTTAAGCAGAAAACTCGGACTGAATTGAAACGAAAACAATTCTAGATAGGTACAAAAGCTTGTGACAAATAACTGAGCCAGAACTCTATTTCTGCCTGAAAAAATACAAAATCAATTTTTTTTTCTAGCAAAAAGTAAGTAGGATTCTAGGTCTATCATATTTTTAGAGTGCTCTCGTACCTAATGACTTTTACTTAAAATAGTTCAAATTTTTGCAATTTAAAATTTTAATTACTATAATCAAATCAAATTAGTAATGATAATTATGCACTTTGGTAATGATACGTACCACTAATAGAAATAGAAATAAAGTATTAATAAAACAAAAACTTTTTGTACTTTATGTTTATACAAAAAAATATAACAATATAGACAAGCATAATAAAATGTAAAATATTGTAACAAAATGCAGTAAAAGCTATCAAACATGGAAATCAAAAGCTTACAAATTTATTGTCCTTTGTATTACATTTTTGCATGAAAAGTTCTACAAAATATCTATTTACGCAATTGATATTTTTCGTCTCATCTGGTAAATCCAGACGAAATAACGAACAAAAATCTAAAAATAAATAAATTTAAACTTGAATCATATGAATAGAATGGATCACATGAATAGAATGGATTTTATTCTAAATCAATAGTTGTGATGTAAAAAATTATGATAATGAGACTGAATTGGCCACTGTTTGCTTAAGAAAAAAATATTTTAATAATATTATACTACCGTGCTAGGCTGAAAGAAAAGCAAATTTATTAGCTACGACTTATTAGTAATTTACTTGAAGTGATAACATAACCGTAGGGCTACAAATAAAAGCCCACAGTTCATATAATTAGGACAGTCTAGCTTTGTAAAAAACTGAAAAAAAGGTTCTCCGCCAGAAAATCACCTTAAAACAATAAAAATCTTAGCAGTACAACAGCAGTATTTCAGTCTCAGCTTTAGAAAAAACCTACCTCATTCCCTCTGCTAGTTTTACTACAAAATTAAAAAATATTTAATATTACAAAAATAAAAAGTATCATAGAAAACTAAGCCCATATTTTGATAATACTGTAAAAATCTCATGGCACAATAAAAACATAAATTTCCCTTTTTATCTCTCCTACTTTCTATCTTTTAAAACAAATAAATAGGTAATTGCAGTGTGGAGTATTATTCTTTAGTGGTTTAAAGTATACTTGTTGTGTGGTAAAGTGATAATATCTTTTGTGGTCAGTAAGGAATGTCTATTTTATTTTCATTAACATTTTTTAGTTTTTAAAGAAATATAAATTAGTATTTGTAAATTTTTAAATAAATATTATACTACTGTGAAACAATAATAACAATTGAAACAATATTTCCGCATTGATGGCTTAACAGAAAACAGAATTGTCTTAACAGTTTTCAAAATTTTGATAAAACATATTGCTCAAAAAATTTCATATGCATTTACATTTTAAACACCCATTTATGTGTCGAGTATTCTTAATAATGGGACGGCGTTGTTTATTACACGTATTTACAATGAATAATCTTTTCTTAAACACTTAAATAATCTTCAGACGAGTAATATAACTTTTTTGGTTTTAAGATAAGTATTTACATATAAACTACCGAAATTAGCTTCTCCATTAAATTCTTGACCTGTTGAAACCGAGTGGTCATATATGACCCAAATACTATTCTGAAATAGCAGATCTACACGTAACTTCTAACGCTTGAGGATATCCTTAAAACACAAGATCGATTACTTCCTGTGTGGCCCCAAGCTAGTAGCCTTAGGGCCTGTTCTGTATAGACAAAGCCAGCTTAAACTACATAAACGGTCTGATTTAACTTCAATTATAAACAATCATTTATTACTTAATTAAGTACGTAATGCTGAACCGTGTAACATGCAACAACACTTGAATGAACTCACTCCACTTTAAAAACGCACATTTCCAGCCGTAAATTCCACTCTATAACAATTTTAATCTGGCACCCATCGGGCACAGTTGATTAAATGTGTCAGAGAAATTTTATCACAATTCCACAACAATTACTCTGAAATTAAATTAGTTATGAGATGACAATTCACAATTAAAACCAACAATTAAACAGCAACGATTTGCGATTTTTAATCCCATTTTTCCTCTTGAATAGGGTTCGAAATGGACTTTCAAATTGACTTTCTCGAGAATAAAATGTAGTCACGTTTTCGCTATTGTCATCTTTTTGTAGCATCGGGCGTAGCTGTCAATCAGCAAAAAGGTATCCACTTCAATAAGCCTTAGTCACTGAAGAAAGTGACATAAAACGGTGTAACTATGCGAGGAATTTTGCAAATGGTACATTATGGGCCGAGTCGGGTTTGACCCTCGGCTGAAAAAAGTAACTTTCTCGAAAAGCATTTTTCGGGAAATAGTGGAATGTGAGAAAATCGGTTAGGATGTGCCTAATGGTCGAGCGAAAGCGTTCGGTTGCACCCAAGAGGCTCGAGCTATAATTTCGTACAATTGACATCGTCTTGTAGCAGGTGTATGCACGATACCAGCGGGGCAGGAGGTGCCATAGGAAGACCGCTACACTGTCCCAGTGACCCACTTGGGATGCTCTGGTGGCCGACAGACCAGCAGCAAGTCTTCAGTCATCTACCGGCTCCTCACCACCGCGGGTTTTGCCACGAAGAGCCTCTCCGTCAATGAGTGTCCAAATCCGAAATCGCAACATGCCCATTAGTTTCAATTCGGTTTAGACATTGACTAGAATCGCCAAAATGAAGTATAGCGTCTTTGTGTGTTTGTGTTTGTTGCATTCTGTACTGGCTGTGGAAATCGAATTTGGGGGTAGCAACCGGAGAGGTAAGTAACACTTACTTCACCCGGCAATGTCGCAATAATTACGACCATGAGCTAAGGTAACGTAATTACAGAGCGAGATATGGCGATCAAAACAAACAACAAGAGTGGGCACAGATAAAGTTATAATGAGGCTTTCCAACTTATTACTCTATCACACGACCAGCATATTTGCTTCAGTAACGTGATTAGAACCAGGAACTGTTCATTGAATGACAATAAAGAAAACCCAATGCATTTGCCCGAATCTAGGCTAATGGTAACCGAAATTGAGATACGACTCACTATTACGGTTAACATTCTTGATTTAGTCTAATGCTAAAACCGATTGGGAATTTTAAATTATTTAAATGCTATTCCGTGCCGAATTCATTAAATTAATTAAGAAAGGACGGTTAATTTTCGATATCGTGATGGGGACACATCAAAAGTCACGTGATAGGCACATTTAACTTGACATGTTTACATTTTATACTACAAAACGTTACGTTCTACTAATATTATTATAAGGTGCACAACAATCTGAATTACCTGTTGTATTTTCGATTGATTGTAAAAGCACGTTTCAAAGTAAGTTTAAATGGTTATTTACCGAAGAGTAACAAACACATCTACGCTTTAAGAAAAGCAAATAAAATCGGCGTTAATTATTATTAGCTAGCTACAAATTAAATGCAAATACCACATGTTTTTGTTTGATCCGAACCTCAATAACACACTTATTATTAAGCATGTAAATAAAATTACTTCGTGCCTAATATTTAATTATTATTTACACCTATTAAGCGCGCACAATGGACCTGTTATAAAAATAAAAATTATAAAAAAATTGTTATTCATTATGCGCAATCAATTTCAACTCCCCTGTCTCGAAAAAATATTTTCTGTAGGTTAGTGGTTGATAATTTGAAATAACACACAACATTTTGTGTAAATAGATACACTTATCTACTGTAAACTTCAACACCGTTTGCAAAGCAAAGCAATTTTTTAAATCTAGCAATTAATGGACTTCTTATCAAGCAAGACCTTAGAAAATAAGTAGGTACCTACCTATCTAGAAAATTTTGTATTTTTTTTCGGTTAGAAAAGTGGGGTGGAATGAAAGAAATGTCTGCAGGGCAGCTAAAGCATTTCAGGTGCACAATAATAGAATAAATTAAAACTTCGGGAAGTTTTCCCCAAGAAAAGTATTTTTAGTATTTTTAAATAAGGTATATAATTTAATTAATCATTTCACATAAATCAAGTTTTACGCGTTAAGCATCTTGACTGGGATCATTTATTTCATTTCATTTTTTCGAGTCCTAACAGAAATTCATTTACTCCAATCATAAAAATCACTCAACATTGCTTTGCTCATTAGTCCAATCAATCCCATATTTTGATGTTTCACTTAATTAAAGTAATCAGTAATCATTCCATTTACGTCAATATTTTACAATTCAATGATGAGCGTAATTAATTGTTTGAGAAATTAAACTCATTGAAACATCCATTAACTATTATTATATCTCCTTACCGTGATGGCAAAATAAACACTTCCATCAGTACCAAACATGAATAATGTTTATAAACGTGCTCAACGAAAGCATCAAATCGAACACGTGTAGGTAGATGTTATGTTTATTATTGTGAAGTAGGCAATATGATACGCGAATTTCTATTCACTTCTGATAGAGTTATTATTTTCTTTGTCAAGATTCATGCCACTTATGGAGCGAATGGCCAGATTCCCACATCTACCTTTCTTGCTTTCCTTTTGTTATTGTTAAATCAGTGAAAAAATTGATACCTTCACTGTGGCAAAATAGAGGCGATGCAAAGGTTATTGCATGTCATGGAATGGACAATTAAATTTTTGTGGCTGTGTGCATTCAGTTACTTAAAGGTTGCAACATTTAAATGTGACACAGATTTGTTCTACACTAGATAACAAGAAGGCATCTGCAGGTCTCAATTAGGTACGGTATTTAGTTATAAATTCATCAAAATCATACTGTGTTAAAATTTAAAGCTACTTTACGTGTCGTGAATATATAGTTTAGTATAATTAGAGTTTAATGTTTTATTGAAAGACATGCCACAAACATCACTTAAATTAGCTTCGTAGTAGTAATTAGAGTGCAAAAATATTAATTAGGTCAGCACAAAATATTTAAAATAATTTCCTATAGGTATCATATGCACCGCTTTGAAGCAAAAGCTTCTGTCAGTCCTCAAAAAACATCAGCCATTTAACACAAAGCTAATGGCGAGCTTAAAGGAAATTTACTCGAACTGGAAACGATTGGACTGACAGCGCGCAGAATTCTAAACAATCACCTTTTCCCTGAGAGGAAAATTCAAACGAAAATTATTTACGTCACAACAAGCAGATAAAAATGTGCTTGCGGCCGAACAATTCCGAACAAATTAGTTGAGACCTTATCGTCCACTAGCATTTCACAAAATGAATATTCATTTAGCTTTAATCTTGTGCATTTTGTGTGAGCACCGTCGAGTCGTTTTAAAACCGTGAACGTGTGGGAGGAAGTAATTAAATTATATTGCCCGCTTCGAGACTAGCATTGTTTAATTAATTTGTTACACAATTTACCTGTCCCGATACGTCAGTCCCTAGTAATCCAGTTATGATAACAAATTGGGCAGGTTGATAACAATAGCAGGCAACGAAGGACGATATCCTGGCATATATCCTTCAATTCGAAATAACACACTAATCGTAACATTTTTACTTTCTGTATAAAACAGTGTATAAATCATTATGTCGCATTGTTATTATGGTTTCGTTTCGGGCTCTTCCCGTGAAAGCTTTGATAATGCATCCTGTTGGAGCTTACACTTTATTGCGCTACAGGGAGAAGTTTCGAGTCCTTGCTCTCAAAGTTCGCTGACCCTGAATTTCAGACAACCATTTATCAAAAATTCAAAAGGCATTCTGCTAAATTTAACAAACGATGCTTTTGAGAAGTGGTAGCACAAACGGATTCTTTCTTAAGCAGTTGTACAACGCAAATTAAAAATACAATGTATTGAATAAAAGTAATAGCTAGAAGAAACAATCAAAACGTTTTTGGTAACGGGTTTCTCGACTCCCATGTGATAATAAAACTGTTGACCAATAGTATTATCCAAATAATGATAAATACACTTTGAAAACTCTAAATAATAATTGTAGTTGATTTGGAAATAATCACGATTTATGGAATTAATGTTTAATGTTTGTATTATTTAGCCGATAATAGGAAGCAAAATAAATAATAAAAGAGGAAATTGTTGCCGTACATCGGAAAAGGAAATCATTTTTGTGTACCTATTTATATCTCTCTGAAAATAGTAGGTGTATACACTTGGTAAATTAATGTTTGTATCCAATCAACTGTAGCACTAATGACTTCAATTTATTTTATCAATACTGCGTAAGTACAAAAAATTTAGTAATGGTTTAATAATGAATAACCAAATTAATGAAAAATTGCTATAAAATTGTTAGTAAGAGCAAAAATGGAAATAAAAGCAAAAACGTTTGCAGATTAACATGTCCGTGTTTCAAGAAGAAACCCATTTTGCAAGGAGGTCATGATCTTTAACCCTTACAACTTTATAGTTACCTTGGCAGTCTTTTCTAGTTTTTCACACTTTGCAAACAAACGGTAAAATATAATAGGCATGACACTAAAATACATAAACATATAGCTTTGTCTTGTCTGTGTTTATTTTATAAAGAATATAGTAATAATTAAAAATAATTTTCAATATTTTCGGTTTTAAGAAATTTGTTGCGTAAAAAATGTAATAAAAAACTGAAAGGTGGATCGTTATTTGCGGTTCTACTTGAAGCAACAATACCAAACGATAGTAAATCGAGTTCATTTTTTTCGTCCTTTAAAAGCAAAATGAACTTGGAATTCCATTCAGCAAGCGTACCGAATTGAATTGCCTAGTCACTTATTTAGACTTTTAGACTATCCTCCACGGTCTATTTCACCTGCAGACAAAATGTCTCAAACCCACTGATTAAGTACCCCCATGACAAAAATATGATAACCTTTTGCAATATCATGCAAGTTCAAAACGCACATGCAACCAAACCTTTTTGTCCTGACTACCTATTGGCTCTCCTTTTTAGCACTAGCAGTGAAAATAACTGTTTCAAATTAGCTAGTCGAAGTTCCGTTCGTTCTGCGACCGCCACAACTGAAACCGAGAGTTTGCTTCGCTAATTAACCGTGTTATCGCACAAACCACGTCATCTCGAGTGGACTAAAATCGGGCGATATCATGGCTTGGGTTAGTAAAACATGATCATTTCAAATAATAGCAAAAATCAAAACCGCAACTCTTAGAACTTCCCTTTCCTGCGATGTGTGCCGGATTCCGAGTTGTCTTGGCTTACTACGTGACCGCATCAGCTGCAGGAAAGTAAGTGCAACTGACCCGAAAAATCACGAACAGCGTGAAGGACACAATTTAGCGACTAAACATTAGCTGAAAATGCAACTTTGTTACGGCTTGAAGCTGCACAATGTTGCAGGAACAGGCTGGGTCAGTTTACAGTAAATAAATAAAAGTGCTGTTTAGCAGGAAAAAAATAAAATAAACCGGTAAAATGAGCGACACGTTATTTACGGTATATCAATAAATCGCGAAATGACGAGTTGGTTTTCGATTGTTCTCAATAAATATTACTTTCACTGAAAATTGGTGCAGTTTCCAGGAGAATAAAAAATGAGACCTTTTTTGATTTTCCCACTCAAGTAGGTCTCGGGTAGAAATCAGGCCAATTGAATTTATTACCGCGCTTTAAAATTGTAGATTATGCTCACTTTTCCGTCAGTCAAATCGTGATTTGAATATTTAGTCCAAAATGCATGTACCGGTTAAGAATAATTAGATGAGTAAGCGATAAAGTCTAAAAATTTCTTTGACCTAAGTGTATATAATTCGATTAACTTTAATGAAAATTTTCGATAGGTGTTGCAATAAGAACCTTCTCTAAAGGTAAAAGCTCAAAGATTTACTTAAAAGGGCACGACTCAAAACAATGACTAAATTCTAGCCATTCCTGAACATGTCCTTTTTGAGTTTAAGTATCCTTGTTTGAGGCGAGATATTTAAGATGAGTCAGAGCATTCCACAAGCGAGGCATCGAAGCTTCCGGTATTTGTGGGTCAAAAAAAAACATAAACCTACAGCGATATGAATAAGAAGTGACATCATTGCTACCAATTTTACCACCAAAGACCTACCCAAAATCAAAACGGAACACCATATTTTCATGTCCTGCTTTCCACGAGACCATATGTCGTCAATGTCGCTATTAGTTCAGGCAATATTATTTAATTAAGCTAATAAATTTATGCCGAAGAAAGTGTGACAAGTCGCAATTATTTATGGATAATTAATTTATGTTAAGTGAATACAAATATCGTAAAGATGCATTGTTTTCTATTTAAACAAAATGCTTTTTAGCTCAAGTATCACTCCTGCTCTAGGGAACACTTAAAACGTTGCACTTATTCGGAGTGAACACAGCGTTTTATATTCGAAGCGCGAATTAAAATAACTGGAAGTCGGAAGCTCATTTAGGAAAGGGTAGCAAAACCTACGCTAACCTACCTAGGCTAATATGATTGTGTCAAAAGTGGATATTCCAAAAATGTATCGAAGAAGGTGTGAACAAGCTTTTATTGTGCAAACGACCGTTTCTGCTGCAAAAACGTGGCAGCAAAAGCAATTTAACGCCTGCACTACATTTTATATCCCCATTTCCTTCCTAAATAGCCTCCCGGATAAATATAGCCGTCGATTCCGTATAAAATTTAACGCATACACAAAAAGTCATCTAACGCTATAAAATGTTTTCCTTTCATTAAAATTTTGAATTGTTTAACCGGACACTGTCCACTTTTATTGATTTATTGCGAGCGAGCAGCTGCAAATCCTAGTTTAAAAAACAAAACGGAGAAACGTTTGCAACAAACTAACCGGTTATTTTTGCTGAATTAATACTATAAAAATAATTTTAGGTGCATACTTTCAATTCAAAAGATAACAAAAAATCCCATGGGAGTAATGTCCTGAAATTAATTTTCTGTTTCAGAGTCCAAAAAGCTGTTTGGAGGATACAGGATAACGCCTCGTTTCTGTAAACCGACACGAAAAGCAACCACATCTCTCGGAGGCCCTAATATTTGCATGTTCAACCATGAGTGCAGCCAGAGAAACGGTCAAGTGGTGGGAGCCTGTATGGATGGCTTCCTCTTCGGTGCTTGTTGCCAATTACCAGCAGGAGCGTCGGGAGAATTAATAGAAAGTGATCTCCATCCTGTCACAAGTATAAACAACGAAGTTTCATCTTCAACACTTCCTCCTCCGAATGAGATAATGTCCAGTGGAGTGTCGCAAATCACTCAGACGTTGCTTAATCCCGGAGTGTTACCAACAGCACAAGACAATGCAATGGTACAAATCAGTGAAGATCAAGTTAAATTTTCCACAACTGGAGTTACACACACCACAGCTCCGGAAACGATGATCTTACACGGAATCAGCAATAGTATTAGTCCCAGTGATTTTAAAATGACCACGAAAGGGTCTGTAATGGAAGACAGAAAAACTACAATGAGATTCGATGAAACAACAGTGCCATATTCAGAAATGCCAACAATTCATATCTCAGTATCCAATGCACCATCGCATTATACACCATCGCCAGGGTACCAGAAACCAGTTTTCCGACCAAAACCATCAAAACCGTCTGATACTGATAAGTACGTTTTAGTACCAACGATATCTCACACAGCTAGACCAAATAAAACGCAAGAAATCGACTCTATTGTAAATATTTTGCAAATGTTGAATGAAACTTCGACCAAGAACCCGTACTATGGACAAACTTCGAAAAAACCACCATCGACCTCTTATGTGTTTAGTGCAACCCCGACCAGAAGACCGGATTATAGTCCTTCAACAACAGCGTCGAAGAAACCACCATCCACTTCATATGTTTTTAGTACAACACTGAAACCCAGAAGGACAACGACATCGCTAAGTACCACGAAACGAAAGACTAAACCAACGAAAAATGCAAATAGGAAAACTACAACTATTAGAGTTACAACACCGTACGATTACAGCAGTACCCCAAAACCAGCAGGACACAGCACTGTCGCTAATTCGCCTCTTGCTTTCCTCTCAACACGACCTACGTCTACCTCCTATGTCTACAGCAGCGTTCCAACACGAAATCCAGCGTCGACTGTCAACACACACATCGCAGGGCCTGGATTTGCCGTTACTTCCACACCTGGCCAATTTTCAACTTTCCCAAGCCCAGCACCAACTCTAATAGTTCTAAGTCCGGTAACTGAAGACGATATAATAACACGACGACCGTTGGATGAACCCGAATATGGTTCTTCCGGATCTCCATTATACACAACATCGAGACCACCGTCTGGATCTATTTACTCATCCCCGAGACCTCCTTACGCCAGACCCAGTTTGAACTCAAACAACAAACCCATCAACAGTGTCACCATCAATAACCACGTAACACAAAACATCTATAGTACCAGTGAACGGCCCCTACCCACGGTTTTAATCACTCCCAAACCCAGTGTTTCAAGCTCTCTAAATCCACTAGATTACAACAATGGTGCAGTTGAAGTTGAAGCAAATCCAGATCAGTTAGTCAATTTCCCTCCAGTGCGCAATCCAAACTTGAACATGTCCAATCCAGTCCTTAGCGATGAGGATATAACCACTCCGGCTTTCATTGAAGATGAGGCGTTGAATACCAAAGTTGAGTCGTTTGTGAATAAGATTATTCAAGGATTGCAAGAACCGTTCGATGGGTTGAAAGATGTTGTTTATAATCGAAACGCAACAATAGCTGACACTACCACGAAAAAGCCCGTCAAGAAACAAGGTACTACAACGAAAAAACCGGCGTCGAAACCAACGTCAAAACCCACGTCACTTAGACCTGTGACTTCAAGACCAGTGACTACGAGACCAACGACGAGGAGATCAACAACAGTTCGAAGACCATCTTCAACAGTAACAAAGCGGCCGTCAACTACTACGAAGAGGCCGAAAACTACGAAAAGGCCGCAAACGACGACAGAGAGTTTCATTGAAGAAGAAAATGTTCTCCCGGATTCAGAGCAATACCGAGATCGTAAGTAAATTTTTTCAATTTGTATATTTCTAGACACGAATTTCGGCGATTTATTTCGACGACTAATTACCTAAAAATTGGCAATAAAATATACTAACGTGTATAACATTCAATACGTATTGCAATTTGCAATTATTATATTGCAAAGATCATTACTCCTGGGTGTGGTTAACAAACCAAATGAAACAACATAAATTACAGTTAAGTTTGACTAGACATAAATTACAAAACAAAGGATGTATTGAATGTAAACAGCAAATTCAGGTTATAGAATTTGTTTGATTAACATAGTCTAAAGCACAAAGTTATTGTGTGATTTGGAAAATCTATTTCAAACAATAGAGGCTTTCCAAATTAATATTCACAACATCGCAAAACGGAATAATTAATAGCTTTTCAACCCTAACAAATTAAATTGCTTTTCATTTTTATTTTATTTTTATAAAATGCAAAACTACATTTTTACGTAAATTATGTTTCTTATGAGTAAATATTTATGTTTTCAGTAAAAAATTACAAATTGCTTACATTTGTAATTTACTGTTACTACAAATTAAATATTTCATTATTCACAGATAAGACTAGAAGACGAGTAACAGCCTTCAAGAAGCGCCACTAACTGTAGAAGATGCCGTCTTCGACCCATTCCTATATCAATTGTGATAACAAGAAAGGGCAATTTAGTTATATTATTGTTATAGTATTATTGTTATTGTTTACTATTTATTGTTTATTTATTTTTTTAACTTATTAATATTGCCAATTCTAATTTTTAGGTAATTTTGTTTAATAATTTGTAAAGTATTTATTGTTATTTATTAACCTGTTGTTGTATGGTTACGCGCAATGTGGGTAAAAGGTACCTGTGTTTTGTATTTTTTTAATAAAGAACTTTGTCCAACAATGTTGAGTTTTTACTCCACATTCTGCGATGAATTATATGATTACTATACAAAACTTGCAAACAAAATTACCAAAAGACTGGACTTTTTAAACCAAATTGGCTGTAGCAGTGTATATTAATAATATAATTTTTCCAGAATGTGGCATAAGACCTTTATTGAAAACCGGAAGAATAGTCGGTGGTAAAGGGGCGACTTTCGGCGAATTTCCCTGGCAAGTGCTCGTGCGTGAGTCGACCTGGCTGGGCCTCTTCACAAAGAATAAATGCGGAGGTGTTCTAATTAGTAACAAATACGTAATGACCGCTGCCCATTGCCAGCCCGGATTTTTGGCCTCTTTAGTGGCCGTCTTCGGCGAATTCGATATCTCCGGAGACCTCGAGAGTCGAAGACCGGTCAGTAGGAACGTTAGAAGAGTTATCGTCCACAGAAAATACGACGCAGCCACGTTCGAAAACGACTTGGCTTTGCTCGAACTGGAATCGCCGGTTAAATTCGACGCACATATCAGTAAGTTTCATTTTTTTATTTGCCCACCCAACGGTATTTTTGCAAATTGAAAAGTAGGTAGACGGTCAATTATGATTCAGTTTGAGTGTGTACCTGGGTGCGAGCTGGCTACTTTCTATTATAATCATCGTCGGAACGGTTCGCTGATCCATTACAAAGGTGCCGATTTGTGGGCCCACAAATTCCAATTAGCAGACGGTTTACTCAACACGCACACAAATTCCACGATCTGGTTATGGAGCCCCACTTTGCCGCTCTGCACAGACTCATTTAAACTAGCATTACGATTTTGCCAACGAATTAAAACTATTACACCCGAAAAGCTTAACAATTCGTTTCAAGCTTTTTCAGCGACCAGCAAATACAAAAAGAAATACGCATTGTTCACTTCAGCTTATTTTACAATGAGAAGCAATTCTTATAAAAAATTATTCACCCACTTAAATTTCTTATCAGTTATCACAGATCTCTCCGCTGTTTTAGAACATGAATATCAGCGCCTGAAACTATTCAATCAGACGAAAGCGTTTCTATTTTACGAGCAAAAAACGCATCACGTTGATGAAATACAAGTGCTCCAATTTCTCCGAAACATTTTTCTCTTTTTTAAACAACTTTTTTCCAGTCCCCATTTGTCTGCCTCGCGACGGCGAAGACTTCACTGGAAGAATGGCCACGGTGACGGGATGGGGTCGTCTCAAGTACGGTGGAGGCGTTCCTTCAGTCCTCCAAGAGGTACAAGTCCCAATTATGGAAAATCACGTCTGTCAGGAAATGTTCCGGACGGCAGGACATTCCAAAGTTATCCTGGATTCGTTCCTGTGTGCGGGATACGCAAACGGCCAAAAGGACTCGTGCGAGGTAATCGTGTACTGACATATTTCTGAAAGTTTATCATGTTTCTATAGGGCGATTCGGGAGGCCCTCTCGTCCTGCAAAGGCCTGATGGAAGGTATCAATTAGCAGGGACGGTGTCGCATGGGATCAAATGTGCGGCGCCCTATTTACCGGGGGTCTACATGAGAACGACGTTTTTCAAACCTTGGATTGTTGCTATAACCGGAATCGATACCAGTTAACAATGTTTCAAAAGTGTCCATGTGATGAACTTTACCGTGTTTAAAGATACGAGTATTTAGAGAAATGTTGAGTGTTTTGTAATTATGTATTTATTTATTTAATTATTTAAGTAATATATTAATTAATAAAAAACCGCTCTTTTAATCGTTTCAACATTTGTATCATTTGTCTTCGTAATTATTAATTTGTTAATTGAAACCATTCGATATAACGTTGGCGCGGAAAACCTTTTTCAGTAAACAGTGCCACTAACACATTTTCTAGCTTCTATAAGTGTGTTTGATACCTTATCCATCACTGTCGGGTGAGGAAAAACATTTTGCAAAAGGCAAATAACTTTTTTCCCTTTAACCCAATTTTCATCTATCAGATTTGATCCGTCTCTAATTCTGTTTTGCCTGTTTTAAATCGAGAATAACAAAGAGGCAAGTATTTTTGTACAAATTATTTTTGATCTTCCTCGATTTTTTTAATTAATGCGCTAGATTGCAATAACAGTTAAAACTTCTTGCGGCAACATGAATTCGGTAATTATGCTCATCAGATTAAGAAAAAGTTGCCCCTGCTGAAAATTACGAACCGGAGGGAGCGGAAATGACCTTCCATCAGCGACAGGAAATTTCAGACACATCATGAATTCGTTATAATGGTCTACATCATATTAATTTAATAATAATGATTCTCCCCTGAACTAATTACTTACACACATTAAATAGGCGCTGTAAATAACAACAGCAGAGGTTTGGTGTCGTCCAAACTAATTAATCAGTCCCCACGCACTTTACGTTTTATGATCTATGCTATTGTTAACTAATAAATTCAAATAAACATTTTTTAAGACTAGTAGAATTAATTTTCAAAGCACGAACTCGATGTCTCTGCGATCAATAAAACCAATTTGATGACTATCTCATTTTGCTTCCAGGCGATTTTCGGTAATAACAACACAACAGAGTTCTAATTAAAATTAATTTTTTGAACAATACCTACGCGATTTTCAATTGATTTAAATTATTATTGGGTTTAATTCACACCTAGATTGAGTTTTACTGAAAGGAACATTACATGCTGGAAGTTAATGCAAATCGATATTTCCGAAAATTAAATTTAGTATTATCAATTATTTGATATTTGTGTCTTAAACCTGTCTTGCTTTCTCTAAAATATGCTTTAGATTCCAATAGTAATTAAGATAGATAATAAAAAATATTTAGAACAAAGAAGTATTAGCTCGCGTGTTTGCCACTGGCATAAAGATGTTTCTGTATAGTTGATGCAAAAAATTCTTACTAAAATAATAATATAATAACGAATGATAATTAAATTTTGCATTTCGTCTGAAACAAATGTCTGAAACAAAGTTATGACCCTGCTAACATTTCACAACTTGTAAACAAAGAAACGCTAGTTTAATTTATGCTTTTCACAATTTTTAAGCTGCTTATCTATGTTTTAGTTTTAATTAGATTAAAAATAAAATTACTCTGATTAAAAACAAGCGAACGAAGCTCCTCGCTATTGCAGAAGGATTAAAAAAGCTGTAGTAAAACCTAGACTGCAGTTCTCAAAGCTCTTCATTATATTTCATCAATCATCATTTAATCTGTTTAATTTATCACATTTCTGAATTTTACAGGTCTTTCATCTCTTTGTAAATGTTCGTTCTTGAATCCCTGACCCGCATAAAATAGTAAAAAAATCGATAACTTGTGCTAGATGAAATCCATCAACCATAAGAAAATTAACATTCAGATGAAGTATATAAAGATGACGGAATTATCCTGACCTGACCTTTTAAAAAATGCCAGAAGCTGATATCCTGCCAGACATGCGATTTCTCATTAAATGCATGAAAAAGCTCAGAACCTGAAAACGATGCAAAAATAGGAAATCTAACAAGTTTTTTGCTTTTAGCGAGCAACAAAGCTGAAAGCTTGATAATTTGAAATTGAGCGACTCAAAGGCGATTTATTCTTATCCTCGACAGCTATGCAAACTGTAGAAATTATTGTCAAATGTAAGCTTTCAAGTTCAAGGAGCATATTTTTAGATCCAACCTCCGTGCAATAAAGCCGAGACGATGACGTCTCTTAATTAAACCCACCCTTTAACTAGAAACAAAACTTAGAAAGGATGCAACACAAAGTATCAATTTCAAATTATTTGTTTTAATTGCGACAATTGTAATAGTCGAAGCGAAAATCATTATCGCAAACTTAAAAGCTTCCTCATTCAACATGGCCACCCACGCCGTGATCCTGGCCGATCCTGGCCGAAGGCAGCCGAGGTCAGGACATATAACTGAAATTTCTGTATGGATCCAGACTGCAGTAGCGTGCCGTAACAGTCACCCTTAAGACACTTCAAGGGTTGTGAGTGTTGACGTATTTTTTAATTCGGGAGTGCACTGTTTTTACATTAAACAAGTCTTTGCTTTGTAAATCTAGGGGTAAGTAAATTAAACCACATCTGGAAACCAAGCGCGTCTCTCGAACGTTGTACATTTTTCTCGTCCGCTTTGTCCGCGTTTTCCATATTTTTCCCTGCTTTTAAGTAGCTAATAATAGAGCTGTCGGACGCGTTTAAAAAAGGGGTGTCAAGAATACGTTTTCAACCCAAGTGTAAAATTTATTAATGGGACTATTTACTCGGCACAGGAAATTCAATGAATGACGTAAATGGTAGGGGTAGGTTTTCAGCTAATTTTTCTTCTCGAACCTGGCGCTATATTTCATAAAATGCTTCCGCGTTTTTTAACATGACCCCATAATTTTTGATGTAAAAATATTATTACAAGCAACTTTTTACACTGTTTATTGTGGAAACGACTCTAGGAGCCTTTTCGTCTAAACAAAACACGTTCTCTGTTGTTACTTAAAACTAATTATTAGTTTGGAGCTTAAATGGGTAAAGTTCGGAACAATAATTCTGTTTCGTCTTCTGTGCACTGAAGGATTGTTTTGCAAATAGTCTTCGTCTTCACCACAATTGTATGAAACTTTATTTCATGTAAGTACAATAACGAGGGCTTTACCCGACGCTTGTGCAAACTAATTAAACTTTTTTATTGTGTTTAACAATAGCAAATACATCCCTTTTCAGCAGTGCAAATGGAAGTTAATGAAATAATTAAAAACAGAAATGGAATTAAAACTGACGTCTTAAACTGCGTATTTTTTTACTAATACGCCCTTAAAAATTAATGTCCTCTAAATAAAAATAGAAATACTAATACGTATTTAATAAAAGCACAAAATATTTTCTTATACACATTTTTTTACAAAAGCCTTATTCAAGCTTTGTTTAGAAAAAAATAAATTTTATTCTGTACGTTTATTTTTTTGTTAAATATAAATTGTGTTTTTCAATTAAAGTTTCACAAAAACAAACGCACGTTTGCAATTTCGGTAGTTAAATGAACAAAAAAGTTCGGATTTGCACTTCATAAAGTGGTTAATAACAGAAAGCTCTAAATGATAATGATTAAGAGTAGGTATTATTTTATTATAACTTGTGAGATGTTTATTGCGATTTTCGAACAGTTATACCTATCATTCTCCTGTCACGTTAAAGCTTTATTTAACTATAGTTGACAATTTTTGCGTATCCGAATGAAGACAGACCCAATCAATAAAATGTAAAAGCAACAAAGTAGTTTTATTTATTTTGATCCAAATTAATAAATTTTCAGCTATTAGCTGTTCAAAACTATGTAAATTATACCCTAATGATTAGATCAATCATTGAAACTATAAATTACATTAGCTATTAATTTTTTGAACTGCATAAATAATTTATAGCAATTAATATTATGAGAAAATGCGATGTTGGCGTTTGCAATAGATTGAATTTTTATCTTTTTGATGAAATTTTAGTAAATAATCGAAAATTGAAAAATGTGCTGAAATGCATATAAAAATAAAATACGAGTATGTAGCCAATGTAATTCTCTTTTAAATTTAGTAATTTTTCGGTCCAATTTCGGTAAGAAAAAAAGCCTGCCTTATTTGATAAATGCAATCCTGAGTTACCATTTGGCTTCTCAGATGTTTTGGGCAGATACCTCACGCGCCCCCTAATATCTGCTCTGTGACTACCAACTTCCTTTAAAAATTCCTAAATTAGAACAATACAAACAGCATTTTTTAAAGTAAATATTTAATAATTAGTTAGTTGTGTATCATCTTATTTAGGTTTAAATCTGAACTGAATTTGAAAACACGTTCTTTAGTTTTAATTTCTAATTGAACTAATTAAATAACTATAAAGTATTGTACACCAGATACTCAGTTACAGAAATTTGATACATACTGTGGGTACACATACAAGCCTTTCGTAATTCCAACAAACTTATTTCTCATTATGCCATGTAAATTAATTTTCAACAGTATCCATTTTCAGAGGCAACACAATTGGATCCGACGTTAAGGGGAAGGATAAAGGGTTGTGGGTAATTTAATATTTTAGATAAATTTTGTTTATAATTAAAACACTGACGTAATAAACCATTCACATTTTCATTGTGTCGTTCACCTTTTATGAAAATTGTCTCGTGTAAATAACTCTTGTTTTGTTGTTTTCAGACTAAAAATGCGTGCTCTCATCATACTATTTATGGCTTGCCTTTTGGGACATAAAGCACATGCATGGGGAGGTCTTTTTAATAGATTTTCGCCCGAAATGCTCGCAAACATGGGATATGGGGGACATGGAGGTTTTATACAGGTCAGCAGCCATTTGATCTCAACCAAATCCTGAATATTTAAATTTTATCATTCGACCAAAACTCACTTACTTTCCCACCTGCGCTTTGGAAGTAAATTATACGAAAATGTGGTTTCAGCGAACGGGCGATGAAGACAAGGGAATTTTAGAGGAGTACACCAACGAAGGCGAGGAGGAGCCCTGCTATGGAAAACCGTGCACTGCCAACGAGCACTGCTGCCCCGGCTCTGTTTGTGTCGACGTAGATGGAGGTAATATCATTGAATTACCCCATTTCCTTTTTATCCCTTAATAATGTTACAACAGCGAGGACAGCTCGATAAATCTTGAAAAAAACGTAAATGTTAGGGCTACTTGTAAGAATAGGAAGGAAAGGAAGGAAAATTGCTTGAGTGATGACGGACGGCAAGTTCCGAAATTGTCTCTTTTGTGCAAAATTGTTGGCACTCTCGGTGTCAACACAAGCAACTTTCTGATAAAAAATCTGACGGAGCTTTTATTCGATTTGGATCGCACAAAGTGTTACAAAAGTGAAAAAGTTATTTTTTTCAAACAAATTTCTTGCAATCAAAGGAAATAATACCTGTCTGCTTTATCATGAAAAAAAAACAGAATTTCAAGTCAATTGGCTGGGGTGATGGTGTAGATATAAATTACATTGTTGAAACCCCTATTATTTTAATAACTATGATGCGGCCCTCTGTTATGCGAGCCTCCAGGCCTCGGATGCCCACGTTAACAACCACATTAAAGTCATTAAATCGATTCGGATTTTCCGATTAATTACCGCATTTTTCTACGTTATGTAGTTTTTGAATAGCAGACTTAAATCTCTAAAGAATTGGAAGTGATTCAAGAGTATACCTGTCAGGTTTAAATAAAGCTGGTGTTCCCAAATCCCAATCCCCGTAAATTAGTAAAAATAGTTATAAAAATCAGTAAACTAAATTAAGAAAAAAAAAAAACAATCCTTTAGGACATGTCTGAATTAAAGTGTACGGCTTAAACTAACACGGGGTTTATAACTATAAAAACGCCAACGTCGCATTTTACCGAATTATTTTTTTAAATAAAATTGATAAAATTGTAAAATAGTTATTAATGATTAGATCCCTCATTGAAAGTATAAATTTCATTGGCTTTTATTTCTTTGAAGTGCATGAATAATTTATAACAGCTAATTTTGAGAGAAAATGCGACGTTGGCGTTTTTATAGTTTTGAAACAGCTAATACTAGCATTATTTTTTAACTCGAAGAGAAAAATAAAATTGGTTTCTCACTTCGGAAAGAGATTCACAAAAAGCATCAAACGCATTAGAGTAATAACTGTTTTGATTTGCTTTAAGCCCAGTTGATGGCTCTTTTATTGTATTAAAAGAAAGTAGAAGCAAAAGACTGAAACTTTTGATGTAGATAAATAAAAACGCAGGCTTATCATTTATCATCGACACTTCGCCCTCGTAATTCCAAATTAGCTCTTTGAGATATAGAATTCCGTTAATGTAATTCAGCCAACTTGTTGCAGTAGTCGGATCGTGTTTATTTGCTTACGGGCGCAGAGTTGGTGAATTGTGCAGAAGAGACAGCGATTGCGAATCGGGCTTGGTATGTGCGGAAGCAGAACCAGGTGTTTCGACCAGAGTTTGCAGACCCCCTGTTCACCAAGACAAACAATACTCTGAACCCTGCAACATGTCTAGCGAGTGTGACATCTCCCGCGGCCTGTGTTGCCAGTTGCAGAGACGCCACCGACAAGCCCCCCGGAAGGTGAGCGCAATCCTCCGGGATGAAACTGGGTCGCGACCCAAATTCCCGCAATTGGGTCGATAAAAATGAGTATTTTCGCAGGTTTGCTCCTACTTCAAGGACCCGCTCGTGTGCATAGGCCCCGTGGCCTCCGACCAGATCAAAAGCAACATCCAGCACACGGCCGGAGAGAAGAGGCTCACAGGACTGGCCGGTTTTAAAAGACCTATGCACTAAATTTGTAACAAATCATGTACATTTGATCGTTACTTTGGAAGTTACGTCGTACGGTTACATCGATTATAGGTTTTTTCGTTGTACACTACTACGGTTTTATTGATTTGAGGAATTCTAGTGTATTAGTTCGAGCCCTCCAATAGAAACGTACAACGTAAGTTCTTGAGCGCATTAACATCCGTAAGCGTATTGATTTCAATTTTACATATTGGCTGAGGTATTTATAGTGTTTAAGGTGTTTTCAATCAAATTTTAAATCTGGCCTAGACTTAGTATTGAGATGATAAAAAATACATATCGTAGTACTTATATAGTTGTAAGGGAGATTTTACTGATTGTGCTTCTCGTAGAACGCACAAGAGTTATATTTTACAGAATAATATTTCAGAACTTTTAACCGTCTAACTGTGATGATTTATTATTATTTGCGCCAGGAAACCTTGCGCGATTAATTACTTAAGTTGTGAATAATGGCAGAAAACAATAGCAGCAGTGCTAAATTAATCGCGGACAAGGATTTCAAATACTGCTTCACATGTTTGAGCGCAAACTTCTCGATGGAACGAGATTGATACATATCATAATATACATATCATATAGTTATATTGATGTTATATTACTTTATTGTGAAACATATACGAGATATTAAATAAATGTCTACAGCAAACATCTTTTATTTACCCCCATTAACAAATACTTACAAGAAAATTTCTTAAAACTTTGTCTGCACAACATTATGCACGCCACTTTGGCACGAAAATTTCGTGAGACATCGTATTCTTAAACCGTTTCGAATAATCTTGTGTACGGAAATTACCGAATGATTTTTATCCATTGAGTGAACTTCTCTCGAAAGGCAAAATCTGAAGCTATAAATTTATTGACATATTACCTAAGTATTATTAACAGTAATTTTGTAACAGAAACAAAAGTAATTTTTAAATTTTCAAAATAATTACATCCTTAATGAAATGAGTCATTTGGAAAAAATGCCGAAGTCAGGAAGCCCGATTTTTTTTTATAAGCAGAACCAAAAACTTCTTAAAGAAATTCTCAGAAAACAAGACGAAGAGAAATTGCTGAAATTCCTGAGCTGAAAATTTCTAGGACCGTTCAACGACCATTACCTAATTCACTAGGTAACACATTTGAAATATGTCCAGCCAAGGAGTCGTTGGTTTCAGATAAAGGTCGTCTTGCCAGACAGTTCAAAAGTCGAAAAATATTATTTAGCGACGAAATTGAATATTCTTACAAGACTAGGCACCTAAGAAGACGTCAGATTAGCAGAAGATTTCAATGTCCGATAAATACACCAACAATAAAGCACCATTGGATCCATTGCATGTCATAAACAGGACCTTGGAACAATTGGTGTACAGAAACATACTCCAAAACATATGTTGCCCTATCCTGAATAGGAGATGCTTTGTAGTTTGGCTTTCAATAAGGCAATGATCCGAAACAGATCTCACCTTGTTCAGGAAGGGTTAGCTATCCTTTATGATCCCGATACTGAACATAGAAATACTGGCCAAATATCTAATTCTTTTACTGCTCCAAAATACCATTTAGTAACTTAATACTGTTCAGTTATTACAATTCATTGTTTAAACCGATCATCTATCGTATCCTAATGGAGTACGGCGACAGGTTAGAAAATTTGATTCACATTTGTATGCTATTGAAAAATATCAATTTTTAAGCATTAATAAAAAATTTAGCGAAGCGAAATGTTTGAACAATATTTTTAATTATAATTTATAATTAGAATTAAATTGTTTGTTTAATAGTTTATTAAATGAAAAATGGGGAATACGGAGGCGGTTTCAATTTATGTTGAAAAGTGTATTTATTAAAAAATTAAAAAAGTTTGGTAATTTTGTTGTTTCTATGGGTGTAATTATTAATTAAACACCAGTTTTAAGAAAATATATTTATTTATCAAGTCATTGTATAATTTACAGCGTCTGAATGTAGGTGTAATAAAAAGTCAGTTATTAAAATATGTACACCTTAAGGAAAGTTTAGAACACAGCATGGATATCAAAAATTAATCCTAAATAGACAACATGTTGTCAGCTGACTGCCCACCTAGCTCTAGTGGCAGAATGGATAATTAGGGCAAGACCTGGCGTCCACGCCAGCCGGAACCTGGGCCGGCACTCCAGCAGGAAGGCCGTGATTGTAAGCAGGAGCAGGATTGTATGCTGGTGCAGGATTGTAGCCTCCATTGTAGCCACCATTGTAGCCTCCGTGTTGCCCTAGAAATAAATCAGTCAATTATTTTACACATTTTTGAAAAATAATCGTACCATTATTTCCATAAGCCCCAGACTCAGCGAGCCCCTCCCCGTGGTAGTCCCCATCTCCGATGTACTCTCCGCGGTCCAAAGCACTTTGGAGTCCTGGATTGTATTGTGGAACAGGTGCGGGATTGTACCCGTTGTATTGAGGAGCAGGATTGTAGTGATTATACTGGGGTACGGGGTTGTACGGGGCAGGGGCATTGGGGTTCGCCGCTACCGCGGGGTTCGCGCAATTGGGGAAGTTGGGGCACGCTTGGGGGCTCACCCCCGCGGGATATTGGTGGGCTGGAACGCCTCCAGCTAAGGGACCATTCCACACCCCACAGACGGCCGCGATCGAGCAGGCCAGAACGGTCTGCAATTTAACTGATTTTAGTTTTTGGTTAAACAAATTACATGAATGGGGTAATCCCTGCTCACAGCACACTGGCACTTTCACTGGTTAATCCATTTGGGCACTTTTGGGGTGGCCCCCGAATTTGTGGGGGTGCAACTTACCAGTTTTACAAACATGTTGCTATTTTGTAGAATATGAACTGAACAAGGAGGTAAATGTGCTCTATTTATATAAGTACCACACCTTATCCACCCGTTGCATAGAAAATGTAACAGTATATATTTTTAATACCGATCCCACACGTAAGTGGAATAAAATATCGAAGTAATGCAATGATAGGGTACAATCCTTGCTTTAATAAACGTGTGGTAAGTTCAAAACTTTGTTCCTTCGCTTTCTGTCACCATGTGTCCAAGGTTCTTTGCTTCATTGCCATGGTAAATATTCAAGCATTAAGCAAAAAAATTGTTGGTATTGGATAAAAAGTTGAAATACCTCTATTAGGTGAGGCTTTCCTTATTCTGTCTCATAATGAGACTGTGACCTTACCGGCGAAACAAAGCATTTTTCAAGAACGCACGATTGTTTCAGCACTCGCCTTTCTCATCAAATGACATCACGCCCAATAAAAGCTCGAAATTTTTTCTAATTTTTTATTAAATTAAATTAATTTAGACTATAATACAGAGGATTTACAAAAATAGTAAATTAATGCAACAACATGTTGTCAGCTGGCAGTCTAGCTTGTCTTTCTTAAATTAGTGGCAGAAAGGATAGTTCGGACAAGAGCGGGCGTCAACTCCTGCGGGAATCTGAGCGGGTTGGCCTACACCTGCAGGCAACTGGTGATGAGCCTGTGGCTGGGGAGCGTAGGCGGCGGGATTGTAGGCAGGAGCCGCGTTGTAAGCTTGGGCTTGTCCTGAAACATAAATTACAACCTGTTCCCACCATAACTCTCAATTATTATACCTTGGTATCCTGGAGCGAGAGCTTCAGCGAGACCTTCACCGTGGTAGTCACCGTCTCCGATGTATTCTCCGCGGTCCAAAGCGTTCTGCACCTCAGGGGTGTATTGGGGGCGGGCGGGGGCGGCGTTGTATTGTTGGGGGGTGAATTGTGGAGCAGGCTGGTACTGTTGAGGGGTGTATTGAGGGGCGGGTTGGTACTGCTGAGGAGTGTATTGTGGAGCTGGTTGGTACTGTTGAGGAGCGGCGTTGTACTGGGAGATGGGAGCTTGGTTAACGGCAACAGAGGGGTTGGCGCAGTTGGGGTAGTTGGGGCAAGCCTGGGGGCTCACTCCAGCGGGGAACTGGGCGGCAGGGACGCCCCCAGCCAAGGGGCCGCTGTACACCGCGGCGGAGACAGCCAAAGAGCAAGCTAATACGGCCTGAAATTTTCAGTCACTATCACTGGTCACTGGTCACTGGTGCTACTTACCAGTTTTACAAACATGTTGGTAATTTGCTGTTCGAATTTACAATGACAATCAGCCGAAATCTGCTCTATTTATAGCGGTACCACACCCTACCCATGGGATAACCATGAACTTACGAGATGGGACATTAACAATGGCCCACCACCACCTTGAGCATGTTTGAGGAATTTCTGCAATCGTTTGCGTTTTTGACACGAATTAGGTAAGTGGAGAAATTGAAATCGGGGCATATTTTAACAAAATTAAGCAACCGCGCCTTGAAAATATTTAATTGAGGATGCCCTTTCAAAAGCGTGCATCGGTAAAACAGGCGCGTCTCGGAATCGGCCACTTCAGGCCTTTTGGCTCAAAGGGACTGCACCCACCGGTGACCTTTGCGACGTGTATTGAATTTAGAATTGACCTCAAGTGTAGCCTCCAGTACGTGTAATTAAAGATTGATTTGAATTATGCTAAATAGACGCTGGTGATTAGTCCGAAAACTTTATTGAAATGTAACAATCACTGAAGAATTATAACGACATAATGATGGAAATAATCATTTAAAATATGCGGAACTCAAACTGAATTTTCCATTACAGCTTCCTATTTTATGTTCCTTATTTTCCGTTAGGTAACTTATGCGCAGACGGTGACTTCTCGAAATGGTTATGGGTGCAATGAAAAATGATTTGCATTTTTTCAAAATAAAAGTCGTTTTACTTTTTATTTTTGTCCTTGATTGATTACGGTGACCATATAAATGAGTACTTTTAAGTTCAGAAATGTGACTTTCCTGACAAACCCGTTCGTACTTATTGTAAAGGAAAGAATTTGAATTTGCACATTCTTTGTGTAAATTTTAAACTAGATTTCTGGGTGACTGCATCTGACATCAGATGTTAAATTGATAAAATTTTCAAAAATGTAACAGCAATTCTGACAAGGACAGTGCCACAATAATAAGATTTTAGCTAATAAAAAACTTAATAGGAATGATGTGATTAAAATCATATTTTATGAGTTAATAACAGTCAAAATATTAATAATATATCGATATTACGTCCTGTAATAAATAACCAGAAATTGGATTTAGGAACAAACCAAATATAGTTGCTGACATCTCAAGGAATACTTAAAACATTACAGATCTAAAAATTAATATCAGTACACCCAAATCAAATAAATTAAATATTTTCTACGTTTCAAATGCTATCTAATTAATTTACAGTTAAATAATTAACATAAAATTATGATATGCAAAATTTGTGCATGAATATGAAATTTTAAATCGTTGCTCCTACTAGCAGCTTGTGCGAAATATTTATTTTTAAAACAATGTTTTCTTCTTATTACCCAAACTTGCATACAATGTTTGGCAATTTGTTAACAAATTAGTACCACTCCGATTTACTGATACGTTTTTCAATTTTTTAAACGTAAAATTTTAAAATAATATTTTGTTATTTTAAGTTGCAAAACAGCATACCTTCTTTTTGTACAAACAATGGCTCGTATTATCGTTGCTATATCTGACCGCAAATTCAAATATAAAATTTCATCTTTCGCAATTTAGTTATCTTGTCGATCTGTCAATTTTCTGCATGGGTAATCATTTTAATTGCATATTTTAAATTAATTTAATACTACAATTTGAAAAGAAATTATTAACATTTTGTGTTTATAAAATGTTTTGTTGGTAATACGCATAATTAACTATTTACGTAATGTTTCTAAGTTATAAAAATGTGTTTCATGACCTCCCTTTTATTAACTTGTGCACTATGTTATGTGGGTACAATGGGATCAACCTTACTGATTGCAAAGATGATAAATGTATGTATGCAAAGCACTTGTGCATAGCTCAGTAAGAATAAAGCAAAAAAATTGCAAAGTAGAGAAAACAAATAAACATACAAATAGATGGTTAAAATAAAACGAAATTGTAATTTATTTTAATGCCAATCAAATTATTATATTAATTCTAGCGTTTTAGCAGTTCACATTGTCAAAAATTACAAAATACAATTTTGTAACAAATACGAGTATAAATGACTGAATTAGACAAAATGTGAAATTGTCTCTTTACAAATTACTTACGAAATTAAATTCACCGTTAATAATAATAACTAAAACAAGTTTTGCCTAATTATTAAAAAATATTTTATATATGTGATTTTATGCTGAAATTTGAAACATCCAGAAGTCATTAATGTGTCGTTAGAATCTATGAAAGAATTTATTTTGCAAAATAAAAAGTTTCTATAACGTTTCACTTTTCGAACATTTTAATCTCGCTTATTTCCTTCAGTAGAGTATTTTGTAGAAATTTTATTTCATTTTTTCCATAATGCTCTCGTCTCAACTACGTATAATATTGATTTTTTTCTAAATATAGCTTTCTCTTCAAAGCACTTTAAAACTTAATAACCTCTCTCACAATTTCTTAATAGAATATTGTTTATAAAAAACATCATTTTAACACCACTTTATCACTAATAAAGGCGATCTAAAATCAGATATTATGTAGCAATAAATGCTATAAACATTCATAAATATTAAGAAATTTGTCAGAATTTGTTAAATTTTATTGGTATAGCA
Source organism: Tribolium freemani (assembly GCA_939628115.1). Lineage (NCBI taxonomy): Eukaryota > Metazoa > Arthropoda > Insecta > Coleoptera > Tenebrionidae > Tribolium > Tribolium freemani. The sequence continues at coordinate 13,067,075 of OW626789.1, forward strand.
GCCACTTAACATTGATAGAAACACAAATTCTGATAAATTATTATTGCCGATAACTTAATGACACTATCTAGTTTCAGGTGTTCCTTGTTAGTGGTATCTCTAAACCATAAAACTCTGAATCCATTAATCATTCATCAATTAGTTGTAAATTATCCTAATTGAGATAAATAGTACATTCTGTCCACTTTTTACAAATTATTATTTTTGGACGGTGGTAAATCAATCAGATTATATTCAAATTGGAGTAAATCTTTTCGACTGCAATAATAACCTGTGCAATTTGCTACCGGTTAATTGGAAAAGCATAAGTACGACCCTGAACTGTCTCCGTTGATTGTACTATTAGATCAACTATGGGCGTAGGAATTTAACGTACTTTTTAAAATCACTTTTACTTCTATTAATTTTATTTAAAACAACTTAATACCGGATCAAAACAATTTCAAACAACCCATAAATCATTCTGACTTTTGTAAACTAATTGTGGGCAGTCGTAGCACAGGTGCCCCGTTCAAGAGCAAAGTCAATGACGTGCTTCTGGGCAAAATTACCAAAATTCAATAATTTCTAACGCGAGATTGATAATATCTTAATTTGCACCGGTCGCAAATTAACATTGTAAACAAAATAAAAAAGTTAAGGGCTTGGCCCAGCTCTGATAATGGCCAAATCTTTATAATTAAAAATCCTGACCCTGAAATACTTTCTACATTATAACAAGTTTTTTTCCCACATATTTTATCCGCCAGTCCATACAATATAAGTAAAATTCCAGACAAAAGGCGCCTTCATTAGGAGTTACTCCTTTGAGTGGGCTCCTGCCAAACAAGGCTAACCAAACCGATTTCCTACCGATATTGCTGCAAGAATTATTTACAACACTCGCAAAGTGCAACACAGAGTGACTTTCTTCGACTGCAGGGCCGCGAAAAGGACACCGACATTACCTTTTCTTTTATTTGTCTTTCAAATTTTGTTTTCTGTTATGGTGATTGTTACGTTTTATTATCTGGTTAAACTTGACTCCACGTTTAAAGCCACTGCCGGCAATAATGATTTTATCATGTCATAATGAGAATCTGTTTGCTGACATTTGATCGCGAATTTTATACGTGCGTATGCATTTTACATAAATAGCTCACACACCTGTTTAATAGGGCGTGCGAAGGGATGGGCGCAAACGACCACAAATTAAAATTTAAACCGCATAAATGAAGCAAACTCCTGCACACGGGTGATTCAAAATGAAGAAAATTACATAACAGGTTCATAGATATACAAATTTATGCACCTTTTAATTTGTTGATGGCGTTTTTATCAAACTGCAGGCTGCATCGACAAGGTGTGCCAAATTTTATTTTTCTATTTTTATTTCTCATTTTCCCACACCTTGCATTTATTAAATATAAAATTATGATTTATTTTTATTACAGTTTATTTAATTTGACGCTTAAATTTAATTTTAGTTTTAAATAAATTATTTACCACAATTTGTAGCATAGCCAAAATCTTGAATAATATACATACATTACTATGTATGAGGTGAGAAATGTTAAACCCGGTCTGTATTGTATATTTTTGAATAATTCAATTTGTATCTTTCTATCTGATAACAGTGATAACAATGATAATTAATTCGGTAGAAACTGTACTTACCTAATTAAAGAATTAAAAGTAGTTAAGTAAATATTCCTTTTTTTTAATGTTAAAAAAATGTTGATAAATTTTGGTTATATTTTGATACATGTAGTACTATTTATAAATATTTACGTTTGTGCTTTCCTCATAAAATAGCTATTTTGAAAACAAATAAAAGAATAAATATTTTATTGAGTAGAAATAAAAAAGCACTCAGAGAGACATTAAAAAGGTGGGACAAGAAAGGTTTCATATGTGGAGCACCGTTTGAATTATGCAGGCGCCTCCTCCTTCGTGGGAAAACGATCACATTCTAAGCGTTTCCTCCAGCTCTGATTGAAATATCAAGGTCATAAGACCATGGCTTACTTCGACGCGGCAATTGCTACTATACACAGGAAATTTAATTTGCATAATAGCGCACATGACATACCGATTCTTCCCTAAAATAGTCCGCTACCAATTTTACCCAATTAACCTGTCCAATTAAGCATCGATCTGACATTGTTTTTGGAGCACTTTACCTTGGTTTCGATTCAGTTAATCTAATTATCGAAAATAACTATATTTACACGCTTAATGTAAATTATTGTAAATGATTAGCAATGCAATCAGCAACGAGACGTCAGTCCACGCGGTTTCGCGTAATTATTCAAAATTATGCGACACTTATCTTTATTCAGCAGGATCGCTTCAGGTTCGTTTTTTCAGGTGTACATTGCACTTTACGATACTTTCATAAGACATTTCAGCTTGTTCACGTGGCTGATCATGAATTCAGTACATATATTGTTCACCTTGTAGGTATCTTTATGATGGATTTAGTTACTTTGAAAATGTGGTTTAGTCACATCATTTCAACATTTCGAGCGCTTCCGGATGTCCATGAAACGAACACCAAAAGAAGCTAACCGAATTTTTGCATAAAATTAATTAAATCGGTGCTATCGGCTTTCAAAATTGTCGCGGTTGCATCATTCCAAATGCATAAATTAATAATAAACCTAAATTCAAATTGAGCGCCATTGTGTATTGTTGGTTGCCTATTTTTGCAGTGCATTCAACTGGTATCGTTTGACAGTTATTCAGGTGTATGCAAATCAAACATGGTAAGTTATTTCATTTAAAATAATAAATTTCGCTGTGAAACAGCGTATTGGTGGTGTAAGTCATTAACGAGCACTTTGCTTTATTACAGGCAAACTACACAGAGGACCAGATGGCCGGTAAGTAAAGAGAAGTGCAAAACTAGGCTATGTAGCCCCGCCTTACATTCTTCCTCACACATATCACGGTCTTATTTGTACAGTTTCGCTCTATTTCCTCTACATTTTTTTCAAATAAACTCATTTTTATCATGTGCACTCACTTCCATTTAATTTTCAACCCCAGTAAACATGTAAATAACCCACAAAACCAAAAAATAGTAGGGCATGAACCAGCCCCAACACCCAATGATTCATACTACCAATTTCATCCTTATATGGTACTGTTTTGAAAGTGACCACGATTTCAAGCCCATTTAGTAAAACGCAGATGTTCATCAGCAGTCTCCGCATTAACCCACAATGTATCTTTATGAACCTCCCAGTAAACTAACTTTAACTTCAGTCGAAGGTAATTAGTGTGGAGCTTTGCAAAGCTAAATTCGTGTTTATTTTAGAATTCCAAGAGGCCTTCCAACTGTTTGACAACAGGGGCGATGGGAAAATCCACGTGTCGCAAATCGGAGACGCGTTAAGGGCCTTGGGGCAAAACCCCACAGAATCCGACGTGAAAAAATACACCCACCAACATAAACCCGACGAGAGGGTTTCTTTTGAAGTTTTCTTGCCAATCTACCAACAAATTTCTAAGTCAAGGAGTGCCGACACCGCTGATGATTTTATCGAGGGGCTCCGCCACTTTGATAAGGACGGAAATGGGTACATCAGTTCAGCGGAGTTGCGCCACCTGCTTACCACCCTTGGGGAAAAACTGACAGATGACGAGGTTGAGCAACTGCTGCAAGGACAGGAGGATTCGCAGGGAAATGTTAACTACGAAGAGTTTGTTAAGTTGATTATGTCCGGATAATTCGGTTGAGTCCAGGGTAGATCTTTTGGGGTGCATTTAAACTAATTTATTATAGCCATATTTTAACTTTGATGACTTTTCTGTTTTATAGTGCCTTCATTCCAATTTTATTATAGTATAGAGGCATTTTATTAGTCATTGTACTTATAGGTCCAATATTTGTAATAATTTACGCATTTTTCACTGAGGTTGTTAAGAGCATGTGAGTTCATAATAACCAATAAAAGTATGTAATACACATAATTATTTTATTTTTATCCATATATGATTAAAGAATGCATTTTTATCGCTCGCGAAGTAATCCTCATTCTTATCTACTAATTTGGAGTGGAAAAATATTGCGCAATAACCCAATAAGCAAATTTTTGCTAACCCATTTCAAGTGAAGTGAACTCAGAAACTGGTGCAGCTGCAACGTGCTTAAATCAAAGCATTAAATAACTAGTGTGTAATTAGGGGTTGATAAAATGACTTATTAAATGTTTCGTATAATTAATTATTTATTTATTTGAGAAGTGAGGTTAGGAATTGAAGTAAAATTGGCAAAATAAGGCTCGCAGTGCTTTAGCGTTATCACCAATTTGGAAAAAGTTCAAAAAAGCAAATGCTCACCTTGAAACGCGTCTTTGCCGCTTTTTTTCGAATTTTTCTGCCTTTTTTCGGAAGATGCCGGTAGCTGTGCGCCAGGTGCTAAGAATTGGCGCCAAAGAAGTGCTGGCGGGCCCGATTCGCGCCTTTTTCGCCACACCGTCTCGTGCTTTTGCCAACTCAACTACCCCTCAAGTATCCGAAGAAAAGAAAATGCCTACATCTAGTCTTGTCCTGAAATACACCAAAGTGATTCCAGAGGCCTATCCTCCGACCAAAGGTTCAGTTAAAGCCGCCGGTTATGATTTGAAGAGCGCTTTCGACTGCGTTGTCCCGGCCCGAGGCAAGGCCCTCGTGGACACCGGCATCAAAGTCCAGCTCCCGGAAGGGTGCTACGGACGAATTGCCCCCAGATCGGGTCTAGCAGTCAAGAATTTCATCGATGTTGGCGGTAAGTTGTTTTTTTTTATTAAGGGCGTGATAACGATGCGAAATTTAGCGGGGGTCGTTGATGAGGACTACAGGGGGATCCTCAAGGTAGTCTTATTCAACCATTCAGATACTCCGTTTGAAGTCAAGAGTGGCGACCGGATTGCTCAGCTAATTTGCGAGCGGATTTATTACCCCGATATCGAGGAAGTTCAAGTAAGTTTTTTATCGCAAAAAAAAACGTTCTCTAAGATTTAATTACAGGAACTCAACGAAACAGCGCGTGGAGAAGGCGGATTTGGCTCAACCGGTACCAATTAGTTTTAGCAGTATTGTTCTAATCTTAAGCTTTTCTGTGTTAAATTTGTGTTCCTGGTCATGTTTCAATAAAACAGTTTTACCCTTTCTTTCATAATAATTTTTTTTTGTCTTTCGGAACTTAACTTAACCTCTACGATTCGTCAGTTCTTAAATACTGATTCCTCAAATCGCAAAAATCAAGGAAAGTAATGAGGAATAAGTAATTAAGTTTCCCATTGTGTAGTACTGCAGTGATACCGTTTAATTCTGGTTGATTTGCGTTAATTTCAAACTTGATTTCAAAAATTTTAAAATGACGCCGATAATGTTGGTAATTTTCTTACCGACACCGGTTGTCGGAAAAATGGCGAATGAAGTGCAGTTGGCCCAAACGGCTTTGCCAGAGGGAGATACAATTTTTGGGAAAATATTACGTAAAGAAATACCCTGCAATTTCATTTACGAAGACAACTTGGTAGGTGTCGGTTACTGATGGATGTTTTAAAGTAAAAATGCCACTTTAGTGCGTTGCGTTTGACGACATAAACCCGCAAGCCCCCGTCCATTTTTTGGTGATTCCTCGCAAGCCTATTCCTCAGCTGTCCAAGGCTGAAGACAACGACGGACCTCTTTTGGGACACTTGCTAATCGTCGCCCGGAAAATCGCCCAAAAACGGAATTTGAAAAATGGTTTCCGTATTGTGATCAATGACGGTCCAATTGGGGCTCAGTCTGTTTACCATATTCACGTGCACGTTTTGTCCGGCCGACAGCTCCAATGGCCCCCTGGCTAATTCTCAGTGTGCTTTAACTCAGTTTTAATTAGCTTGTAACTTTCATGTATGTGCTGGATTTGCGTTCAGTTTGGGAGAAATAAAACCAAGACTTAGTAAATTAACGGCTATATATTTTTCGTCAAGTAAAATGCATATAATAATTTGGTAATTGCCAGATACAAACTATACTTATGCAGTAAACGAAATAATATAGTACAAATATGAGCTTATAACATCAATTGTGATTCACAAGATGGATCAGCTAAAAAACTTGTAACAAACACTACAAAATAAAACCTAAACATCACGGTATGTGACATAAATTCACACAAAAACAACTCCATCAATACAGCTTAAAAACAACTGTTGTTACTGCTGCAAATGCACAACATCATAAATTGCAAAAATTTCAGCAGTACCAATTTTGTTCCTTTATTTATGCTGTGACCTGTATACTTTGTACTTAAAACCAATTTAATACTTGCAATCATTTCAAGGTCCACAACATGTTAAAACAATTGAATTACAGGGTACGGTCACGTACAAAAAATGTCTCCACAAGGAGCATTGTTCTGAAAATCGTGACTGTCACATTTTTACTTTAATGCTTCAAGTGGGAACATTTTTGCTGTATGTGACTTTGGATACAAGGCCAGCCTTGTACGTCCTCATTTACAACAAATAATCCTGGCTCAGTTCATTGATCAACACAGTTCTAATCTTAGAAATAAATTTCTGGAACAACTTCAAGTTTAGCGCACACAATGTACTGATAAACAATTACCAAAGCAAATACAATAATTAGATAAAATATTTACGTATTGTAAACTGGATGGGATTAAAACAGTTAGTCTAGCAATCAGTCTTTTACAATATACATAAAAACGTTCCGTTTTAGTGGTGTGCAAAAGCCAAAAGTCCACACCTGGGCGGAGCCTAATTGTGAAGCAGTGGCGTAACATAGCTACATTACCAAATGAAATGGCAAAAAATTCTAACAAAAACGAACCAAGAGAGTTAAAAGCGCAAATCAATTTAAATTGAATCTCTGTTGCAAAATGTAGAGCCAAATTATTGTTCGTACTAGTACGGAATTTTTTTCTTTATTTTTTTATTAAACGTTTCTTTCATTTTACAATAGAACGCCACAATGACTGCATAAAAACGCGTTTTAGACAAGCCCAGGTGGACACTTTAAGTTTTTGCCTGACTCTACGCCAAAATTGAAATTGTCACCTGTAAAGTGTAATATATTTGCAACACTAACAACACCAACAGTTTAAAACTCAGCAATATAAAATAAATCTCTCTAAATGTAAAATAAAACTTTTTGTAAAGCTAAATAGTAACTATATGTAAAAAAATCGCCACACTTTTTTATATCACCCAAAACGTAATTTGATTTGCAACAATTTTTTCCAATGAAAATAATAGCTGAGTTACGACTGAAAACCGACCGTTTTTGACACTCCTTTCACTCAGTACTTTACGACATTGAACTGCATGGTAACCGAGGTGAGCCCATTTGTGTTAGGACACGATCTAACCACTGGAGAGGTCCATTCAAGTGAAGCTCAATCCAACACGGTGTTGACGTCACTGTTTGTCGCCTATGATGTGAACAATTAACACAAGCGATTAACTGATTGGTTATATTACCTATACTCCGCCCCCCAACCCTTAACAAACGACATTCTTATCGTACACATCCTGGTCAATTGATAAACAGCTTCAAAACCCTGGCTTACGGATTGTGACAAAAGAGCTGCGAATTCTTGGTTGTTGAAAATTTTTAAATTGCATCCTGGTGGAATTTTACACACGGTGGCTGGATGCCACCCATATCGCTGATTACAATTTGGTGACTGCACAAAAATACTCGAGTCGCTCAAACATTCAGCAAAAACCTCACCACCTTTAAAAATTGCATAATTACACCGATAGCAACACTTTTCGCCTCAATTACCTATATAATAAAGTCTTACACCCTTTCCTATGTGCCGTCGAGTCTGCTCCACAACAGTGTTCCGATTTACGTTAGATAACAGCCCCAGACAAAATCTAAACAATTCAAATTACCAAAAATTACCATTTTCATTAAAGTAAACACCTTTCCGAATTGCTCGGATCTGTGAACCCATCCACCGTGATTGAAGGCTGGCTAGCGTGAAACGTTTCCCCTACTCGTGTGTTCAACTCGTAGTAGCTGATACTACACCAAAAAGCGGGTTCGCAGTAAAGTACAGGTTGCGCGTCCACAGGAGGACTTGGCGTTATCCTGGACATGCTCATGTTATCGTTAGGGTCGATCGGATCACCATCTTCGGACATATAACCAGGTGGAGGAGTTTCAGTAGGTGGAGCGGCATTGTGGGGAGATTCCATGTTTGCAGGAGCGCCATTCGGGCATATACCAACCGCATCCATGTAACCCCCAGAATGTTGCATATGCAAACTGGAATTGCTCACTAAATTAATAGTTTCAGCAAAGGGCGGAAGAAATACCCTAGACTATTTGGATTGTGAGGAAATGACGTGTTTTCGGGCACAGACGTACTGAGGTCTTCCAGCGAATGTGGAAACAAGTTGTTTTCGTCACTGAGTGGATGGCGGGGGACTAAAATGGCTGGGAGGGCTGTTGAGGAAATAAAAGCAATTTTTAATTGACTAAAGCGCGTATTCTGTAATGAAACCGTTAAAATTTAAATGTCGTTAATCGTTGTTGCTATAACAATAACCAATAAAATTCCTAGATTTCCGATTTTAACCAGTGTTAAATTTTAACAGCCCGTTAAAAAAGTTAGAGAATACCCGCTTAAATTGACTAGTTTCAATCTACGAATAATTGTGGTAATAAATACCCAAAAAGCACTATTGATAATGAAAATACCGGTAATTTCATATTAATAAAACCTGTTTTTCTTCCGACCGGATGTTACAAAATTTTGCATAATTTCGTGTTGCTGATTAGTGAAATAAACTAAAAACATGCGTACATGTGACATGTCAAGGTTAAATGAAATTGTTTCATCTAAAAATGCAATTCGTTTTTTTTAAATTATAAACCAAGGATAGGATGACGGTATGAGTGTGAACAAAAGTAAGAATGGTAAAGAAATTAGAATCCTGGTGTAAGGTGACCAACCGTCCTGTTTTACGCAGGACAGGTTTAAATTTTCGCTGTTTCGTCTTGTTCTACGTTTATGTCCCGATTTGTCCTAATTTTGAAATAAACAAGTCTAAATATCCCACAAAGAAAAAAAAAAAAACGAAATGTAAGTCAAGCTGTGAAAAAATTCCCTTATACAGGGTTATTCAGTATAAATGACGACCCTGGCACATATTAAGGTGCAACCCAAAATACATCTTTCACTTGTGCCTGGATCCATGTTCAAATTAATGAAAAACGGTGAATCCAAGTTTGCGCCCTTTGCGATTTGACAAATTGTCAAGTAACGTCAAGAGAAATAATGACAATTATATTAAATCTTGAAAAATAAAAGTAAAACACTTTATAATAACGGAAACAGTAAGAATATAACTTAATAAATGTTTACAAAAGATGTTCAATGTGACTACCATTACTTTGTTCGCAAGCTTCGATCCTATGTAAAAATGAATTTCGAACACGTGCCAGAACCTCTGGGCCAATTGATATGCACTCCTGTGTTATTCTGTGTTGTAACTCGACCATATCATCAAACGGTGTTGCATAAACTTGCTCTTTCACAGCTCCCCATAGAAAGTAATCTAACGGTGTTAAATCAAAATGACGGTTTTCCACTAGTTGCTCTCTAACAAATTCACAAAATCTTAGCCTTTTTGGAAAATCTGTAACGCGCAATTCTTGAACAGTTTGCATGTGATATGGATGATATAAATAACCCACTTCACGTAGTTCATTGAAAACTTATGAATGAAACTCGCACCACGCTCTTCCGCTCGTAAGGAATAAATTAACTTTTAGTTTGACTTGCATACATTTTTACAAAAAACAGAAACAATTCAGAAAAAAATATGCACTTAAAAATTCAATCCAACACAATAATATGTAACGAATTCGTATGAGATATTTAGCAAAATTACGAAAATACTAAGGAGTTTTTCACCGTTTTTTAAATATAATTTTTAATTTTATGTCAGTATATGTATTTTACAGTTTGTATTGTTGTTAATGTCATGATTTTGAATTTTTTTAAGTTGGTCACCTCTTATCCTAGTGAACCCTTTCACTATTAAATTACTACATACTGGGTTAGCAAAAGTATGGAACCAAGCGTGTTGTACCTACACTATTTACTTTACGACAAAACTAATTAGTAGATCAAGTTTGTTTAATATGTGATTATATTTCAAGAACAATTTTTTTCGAAATACCTTTTCGAGTTATTCAAAACATTATTACGGCGATTTTTTTGGTAAAAGATTATGCTCTAAAGATGATCACTATTAAATTACTACATACTGGGTTAGCAAAAGTATGGAACCAAGCGTGTTGTACCTACACTATTTATTTTACGACAAAACTAATTAGTAGATCAAGTTTGTTTAATATGTGATTATATTTCAAGAACAATTTTTTTCGAAATACCTTTTCGAGTTATTCAAAACATTATTACGGCGATTTTTTTGGTAAAAGATTATGCTCTAAAGATGATTTCTAATTCAATAATAATGGTTTTAAACCAAAGAACCAGAGTTCTTTTTTTAAAATAAATTAATAAATTGAGAAAGTTGCGTTCCGAGTTCATTATAAAGATTTTCGGAACATCACCGAAGAGGTTGTATCCACGAGGATGTTTTTATTCGAGAAAAATTTTAATTCTTGTTAAATAAATAAATAAATATGCGTATGGTGGTAATGCCATCACCCAAGTGCCAGAGTTTTCAGGTCGCATCTACAGCCTCTGACCTGACCTAACGACCACTAACTAGTAGTAACCGGGACCGACGGCTTAACGTCTCCTCCGAAAGACGAGTTAGTTGCGATGTTTTTGGCATTACATTATCCGGTCACCCATCCAAGGAATGACCGGGGTCAGTGCTGCTTAACTTCATAAACTAATGAAAACCTATGAAATCAACTAGTCTATGCAACTACCAGACGATGGCTAATAGAAAGCTGTATACAGAGTGACCAACGAATGTTTATGTATATTTATGTAGAAAAGAATTTTCATTGGAAATAATTACAAAACGAATTCATTTAAAATAAAAAATTTCCAGTCAAAATATAAGCAGACGGAATTTTAATAAGCACATCTGGCTGCTATTAACTGATAAAACGAAGTCATAACATAACACGACTCTTATAATCTGCGAAATTATAGTAAAAGTATGTTTAGTAAAAGATTACAAATGCAAACGTAATTATTTTCACTTAGAAATAAGATACTTTTCACTTTTCTACCTGTTGCGCATATAAATGAATTATTGTTTCGAACTTATAGGTAAGCAGTTTTTTAAATAAATATTTGATAGATTTATTACAAATGCATAGACGAACTTACGAGTTTCTACAAAAGTTGCTTTTTTTCTCTTCAAATTTTAAACTGTTATTCGCTTTTCTTTTGTAAATCTGGAAGACAACACAAGTAATACCTGGACTTTCAATTCTAGTATAGTGGTATGGATTGACACAGACTTCCTCCTTTTTTAAATTGTATGCGTATTCGCAGTTTTCGAGAGGTCTGAGTTCATGGTGCGACTGCAGCTCAGGCCATCTCCACAGCCGGCAATAAATAACGTGTGGCAAACCCTTCCTCTGTTGCTGGACGTTGCCTAATTCAGCAGCCGGCCGAACTCTACAAATGATCAATAAATCAGCGCCAATAACGCAAGTTAAAAATAATAAAAGTAGATTCAACTGTTATGTGCGCGAGATTTGGGCGAATTATGAGGGGAAGGACGCTGGAATTAAAATTGCGCAATTTGGGCAAAAGTGGTGTGAGAACGGGCCCAACCAGCACATTTTGCAGACATTTAGGGTAGGTCGCAAGCCAGACGTGGTGCGGTGAGGGGATCTAAACAAATCCATAATACCTATGACCTTAAACTTGGTGCATGAGCAGACTGCGAGGCCCAAAACTCACCTAGGAATTGTGACGCATTTCGTATTATGATTCTGTGACGAAATCGCCCTTTCTAGCTCCTCCAAAGCGCCCGATTTTTTCAGTTTCTTCACCAAACTCTTGACGGCCTTCTCACACCATCTGTCATCGGCGTCAGTGCCTTTTTTCCATCCCAATAATCGCTTTACGACGGGCGGCGTGAACGACGGGAGCATCCCACTCATCACCATCAAACAACTACGAGTTACAAAAATTCACGCACACGGATATCACCAATTTTCACAGAGAAAACTTGCCAAAAATTTTACAAAAATTATTGCTTTACCACTGCCATATTGTTCTTTGACAGGCGGACAATGATTGTCGCTCCGCGCGAAATAAGCACAGCCTCATTTACGTCATCTGTCTTCTTTCCCCACATTTAAAAACTAACAAAAAAGGACGCACGTGTGTTGTGTTAACAATTTCTGCGCATGCGCACGAACGAAACTATTCTCAAACCAGGGGCGTAGCGAAAACGTGGTCAAAGGCTCTGTTTACATTATTTTTTAAAATTTATTATTATTATTATTCCTCGAGTATTGTTTTAAAGACAATGTTCTGAAACCTCTACGAGAATGTGGCAACTATTCAGTAACAGAAAAAAGTAGTTTTAATAAGTTTTTTTTTTTCGGTTAAATTAATTGTTTCATCAAGCATCACATTGAGCTTATCGAGATAAAAATTAAAAACTTGAACCTCTCAAACTTGAAAAATAAATTTTGTAAATTGAGCTCGACTGATTCAAAGAGAGCCTTTAAATTTAAAAATTATTCCGCAATTCACCATCGCAAGCCCGGGTGAAAAAAAAATAAACGTTGCATTTCAGCCCTTTTAAATTGTGATAATTATTAAAAATACTTAAAAAAAATCATTCCGTTCGTTTGTGGTGTTCCAGCGCTCTATTTTTCTCAACTTGATGCTCTTTCAGTGGCGTCGTTCGTTCAAATGTCATTTGACAGGTGACGTCGGTGACGTGTTTACTTTTTATGATAAGGTTATGTACTAGCAAATTTATCGAAAAAATGCTAATGGTGTGCGTTATACATTAAAATTGACCGTAAACAAGTGAGTATAAACATCGTTGCTTATAAAAAACGTCTTGACAAAATTCGGCCTTTGTAGAAATGGGTACCGCCGTTAGCAAAAATTTGGAATTGTCCACGAATGATTATTTACTTAAATTTGTAAGCACTCAAGCGATATCACAAAATGACCCCTTTTGGAACAGGCTGGTGGCTTTCAACATTTCTCCACCTATGACAAGGTTTAATAACACCATACACTGGACGAATCACGACTGTTTGTTTTAGTAATGACCAGCTTGCGTTAGAGTCAAAAATTGAAAACCTTTGCCAACTGTTGCTGAAAAATAACCACACCTCAGGAAATTTGGGTTCAATTATTGACGTGTTCTTGTCCCGAGCTACTGAGCTTTTGACTGCCACCAACACCGACGCGTAATAACTTCACTTTCCGTTAATTTCTCCTCATAATTCTCGTTTTAGAAGCTTATTCATTTGGCAGTTATTTAACATTTTATTCATTATTCGCTGCATTGTTAAGTTTCTTTGCGAGACGGTGACCGAGGAGCAACTAATAGGGCAAATTGAAGTAAACGGCAATGGGATAAGACTTGAAACTTTTGTTGACGCTTTAGTTAAAATAATCGTTGATGTTGAAGTTACAGACGCCACGTATGGCATACATCTGGAGGCCATTACCACACTTCTAGTGTTGTTATCAGTGCAATTAAATTCAGGGCGAAAGTCAGACCAAAGCAATATTTATAGACTTATAATGAGGGGGAAGCACACAACGCACGCCCCCTTACTTATCAAATGCTTGCTAACTAATTACATGAAACAGGCGAAGGTGCCTGTGGGGTTTGGGGCCAACACTGGCCACAGCCTCGTTCTGGGGATCGCAGCGGAATTGTGGTCAATTTTGACGTTCAGCAGAAAATCCGATGAGGTTTTGGTGTCTGAAACTAGCGACTATCAGGAGGTACCTTTAGCCACCCAGAGCTTGCTGCTGGTTTTAGTGTTAGTGCACCATTGGACCACTAAGAATAACCCATACAGGAATAGCCTCTTTTTATGTATGAATAGTGCCGGTAGTTTTTACTAAACTTTATTTTCCAAAATAAAAGAAAAAATTGTAGACAATAATCCAATAGCTCCTATTCAAGCAAATATGTTTTCGAGGATAGATTACAACGTCCTTTACGCCACAATTTGCAAAAAAGCGTCAGGAGACGTGACAACATTATTACTCTATTTACTAATCCACCGAAATGATTCATTTAGGGCCTTTCTTTTGAGTCGAACGGATTTAGATCACTTGGTAACAAATCGCCGTTTTCTCACTTAAACTAACAACAATTTTTTAAGATTATTCCAATTTTGAAGACTTTGTACAACGCACCGAGCAGCAACTCGCATCACATCTACATGTCACTTATTATTTTACTAATATTAAGTGAGGACGACTCTTTCAACAAATCAATCCATGAAATTGTAATTTACACTGGTGTGTAAGAACAGTTTTGAGAAATGTGTTTCAGAAATTGAAAAATATCGTGTGGTATACGGAACGGACCCTCACTGAGGTCTCGCTTGGCGGCTTGCTGGTCCTTGTGGTGATACGAACAGTACAATACAATATGCTGAAAATGCGTGATAAATACCTGCACACAAACTGTTTGGCGGCTTTGGCGAACATGTCCGCCCAATTCCGAGATTTGCACCCGTACGTTAGCCAACGTTTGGTTTCACTGTTTGAAACTCTGGCAAAACGGTATCAGAAATTGTCCACAAAGTTGTTGAACGGCAAAAGTGAGAAGAATTCAGAGTATGCCATCACAGTGTCTCAGGATGGTGACGACATGGAGCAGGATATTACAGTTCTTGAGGAGGTTTTGAGGATGGTTTTAGAAATTTTCAATTCTTGTCTTTCCAGTCAGTTGGTCAATAACCCGAATCTAGTGTACACGCTTTTGTATAACAAACATATTTTCGAACCGTTTAAGGAAAATGTTGCGTTTCAAGACATACTCCAGAATATTGACATTATAATTAAATATTTTTCAAGTTTGTTGGACGATAAAACGCAACAAAATGAAGTTGATGCCTATCAAGTTCTTAACGTTATTCAGCAAGGTGCAAAGCGGTGGCCTAAAGACAAATTAAAGGTTGGCGGTATGTCGGACTGAGTTTGATAATGTATTGTCAATTTTTAGAAATTTCCCGATTTGAAGTTCAAATATGTGGAGGAAGATCAACCAGAGGAGTTTTTCATACCCTATGTTTGGACTTTAGTTAGTCAGCAATCTATCTTGCATTGGACTAACGATAATTCACCACTGCTAGCGACTGTTTGCTAACATTTTAGTGTATTATTACTTATTTATTATATTATTGTTTAAACTGAGTTATTGTTTCATAATTTATCATTTGTTCCTTAAATGTTAGATATTCATTTTATTTTTCCGTATGTAATTTTGTAAAAGAAACATATTGTAAAATAAACTTAAGATAACTTGTTATTTGTTTTTTATTAAAATTTGCGTTTTTATTTCACTTTTTTTTCTGTTTTGCGTCTTTAACAATATAATTGACGCACTCGTTTGGGTACATTATTCATCACAAAGAGCCATCAAAAGATTTTTCGAATGGATCACAGTGACAAAAAATACATTAAAAAACACGTCTTGAAAGATAATTCTTAAGACATAAAAACCAGATACGAAGCCACTATTATTTTAGAAAATACGAACATCAATAAGTTCTTGTGGAGCGATTTTTTTAACCTGCAATTTGCCACTTGCCGGTCTTAAGTTTAATCATGAGTTGCTTGCTATTTTTACCAATTTTTCGGGTGGCGCCGGCGCCGATATAAAAAAAAATTTCCGCCATATTTTGTATTCTGTTTAGTGACTTCATTTTTGTCCTACATTGTTGGTTTTGGTTGGCGACGCTGTTATTGTCAATCAAAAATTTTTTCTTGTCACCGCTTTTCACCTGTGAATTAATTTTCCCGTAAAATGCCACCCGTAACGAGTGAATACGGCATGAATGCGGAAAGTGACTGGATGAACGCTGCCCACAGCACTGGTGTAAGTTTTTCCCTGAAAAAATCGTTTAGGTTAGGTCCATGACTTGTTGTTTTAGACCTCTATTATGGCAGCGGAGTTCAATGGGGGCGTAATTATTGGGGCCGATTCTCGAACCACGACGGGGTAACACACACAACATTTCAATATTTAAAAAATAACCACACTAATTGTAGAGCATACATCGCAAATCGTGTCACAGACAAACTGACCAAAGTAACTGACCATATTTACTGCTGCCGCTCTGGCTCTGCGGCTGATACTCAGGCTATTGCGGACATTGTGGCCTACCATCTCAGTTTCCATGGGTAGCGATAATTTTAGGGTAATTTTTTGAAATAAATTTTGTTTTGTAGGATGGAATTGGGGGAAGAGCCTTTGGTGGAGACAGGAGCTGCAGTTTTTCGCGAGTTGTGTTACAACTATCGTGATTCTTTAATGGCCGGTATTTTGGTTGCGGGTTGGGATAAGCGTAAAGGGGGGCAAGTTTATTCAATCCCTATTGGCGGGATGTGTGTGAGACAGCAGGTTTCCATTGGGGGTTCAGGCTCTAGTTATGTGTACGGGTACGTTGACGCCAACTACAAACCGAACATGTCAAAGGAAGAGTGTGTTAAGTTCATTACAAACAGTAGGTTGTTTTTTCGCGAGAAATTTTTTCTAACCCAGTTTTACAGCTTTGGCACTTGCAATGTCACGCGATGGTTCTTCAGGCGGTGTGGTTAGATTAGGAATTATTACCGAGGAGGGAATTGAGCGCAGAGTGGTTTTGGGAGACCAACTCCCGAAATTTTTTGAGGGTTAAATTGTATTTTTTCTTCATAAAATAAACACATATTCACCTTTACAATATTTTATTGGCTTAAAATATTGAATTAAACCACAAGCTTCATTATAAAAACTTATAATACACATGGTATTTAATCATAAAACTTTCGAGGTTTGTTTAATCTTCTTCAGGTTCAGATTCATTATCATTTTCATTGTAAGATTGTCCCTCGTCTTCGTCTTCTTCATCATCGTCGTCGCCCGCGACTTCAGTGTTTTCCAATTCGGCTCTTTCCATTTGTCTTTGCAACTCAGCTTCATCAGTAGCTGTTACAACTTTAGGCTAAAAATTTAAGTAAAAAGCCGGCCCTAAACTGAAAAATCAAATTACTTACGGCCATCTGAACGTTAAAAACGCCACCTAATTCAGAAATTGTTGCTTTTATCTTTTCAATCGCATCATTTAATATCTTCAGACCGTCTTGTTTTTCAGGCGTGGAAGTCGTCATTACTAAAATTACACGGATAAATAATTCTATTTGAAAATGAGTTTTTTTATACCATAGAGAGGGGGAGCAATAAGATTGATTTTAATGGGTAATTCATCAGTTGAAAGCGACAAACCGGACTTCAAGGCTGTTTTAACAGCGTCAATTCCTTCATAGCCGTAACATGCACATTCAATATCAGCACGAATTTTAACTGCTTGGGAAGTCAGTTTCCTCTTGATATTGCTCAACAATACTTCCTTGGTTCTTTCATCCAACTGACATTCGGCCAATATACTTGGATCACTGAAAGTTTCACAATGATTACGTTGTAAAATATTGTTTAAAAGTAATAATTACGAGACTGCCTGCTTGAAGAAATCGTAAGCACTTGCTTTATTTTTCTTATACTTTTCTTCAAAGTACCACGCGGTTTTCTGGTACAATTCCTCCAACTGCTCATCTGACTCATATTTGAGCAATTCAGCGACGTGCCTGAGAATCGAATTGACGGCCTTTGCTTTCGCAAATCTTTCAGTGCACTTCTCCACATCTTCAGCACTAACACGTCTTTTTGACAAATCGATATAACCCTTATCCTTATCCACTCTTATTACAACAACGGGTTCCGTTTTTCCTACTCTAATTAATTTATTTATGGAACGAATACGTCTTCTTGACAATTCGGAAAGCAAAATCATGCCTTCAATGTTCTTATATTCCAGTAAATGAACGTAAGCCCCCATTTCGGCGATGGCTCGAACGTTCACCATCACCACATCTTCGACTTCAGGGTACTTTTCCCTGTAAAATCTACAGGAGAGAGGCATTTTTACCTGAAAATATGGAAACGCATTTTTAGGTTATATTAACAAAAAGCAGCTTTAACGAAAAGTTAATGAGTTTATGTAAGAATAAATTATCACAGAAAGTTACAGTTGTTAAAATACCTATATTATTATCAAAGTATATGAAAAATGATGAAATTCGGAAATAATTTCACGTGTGACAGCACAGCCACAACCTGCAAACTTTTTTCTGTATTATTCAACACATCAAGTATACCCACCCTTTTTCAACGCAAATAATTTGTATACAGCTTTCTCTTTTGGCGATGTGACGTGTGTCTAGGACCAAAAAAATTTAAGAGGGTTATTTTACGTTCAATTTTATTGGAACATTAAATTTGAATCCGATTTACTAGCAAATTTAAGATAACCAACGATTTCCTAAAAAAAACGTTTGACAGAAAAAGTATTTCCCAGTTTTTTCGGCAAATGAGCATGTCGGCACTTTAGCCACAGCCAAAACAAATGAAAAAAAGTAGTTGCTACGATGGTTCCAAAATTGTTTGAAAAGTCTCCTAAATGATAGAAATTCGGCCTTGAATAGCCTCTAATTACCTAATATTGGAAATTCTCTTGATTTCTGTGTTCGAAAAGTGCCTGTAGCATCGCAGTTTCGAAAAAATTTCAGTAAGACAAGCATTTATTGAACCGTTTTGCACAGTGACCCCATGCTACATTTGCATTGGTCGATTATGCAATGCGTGTGACTTCTTATTGGACATTTCTAGACGCGGTATATGACAGTTAAGATGTCTAGTGAAGGTGATTCTTCTAAAAATCTCTCTTCAGAGGTAAGTACCCTCAATTATTTATTTTCGAAAAAATAGATCGTGACCTGGGCCCCTACTGATGTTAAATTTACAATTTTATCGCAACGCTTTCGTTGGAAAACCGCTTAAAAAACAACATGTTAGTGAAAGAAATTTCAACATGGCGTATGTTGATATTTGAAAAAGCGGGAAACCGAAAATTACAACAAAAATAAAGTTGCTGGTGTGAGAAAATAACGAAAAAATTATATTCTGTTATAGTCTAACGAGAAGAACGAGGCCGAAAATACCGATTCTTCTCAAGACGCAAAAGACGCCAAGCCTGACGCAGCAACTGAAAACAGCGTCGAAAAGAAGGAGGAGGACGCAAAGCCCAAGGAAGCCCCAAATGAGGCTTCAGATGAGGCCGATAAAAAGCCTGAAGCCGATAAACCGGCGACAGACAAAGTCGAAAACGCTAAAGGCGACGTGAAGCCTTCCGAGAAAAAGGAGGAGAAAACTAAAGCTAAAGAGAAGAATGAGGAGGAAAATAGCGAGCAGGAGGACGAAAAGAGTGAGGACGGTGGTGATGATGAAAAAGACGTGCCATTGCTGGACCAACCTTTGGAGAAGTCTGGCAAAAGGGAACGTAAAAATGTACAGCGTTTCAATGAGGAATTTCCATCAGAAACTAAAGAAGTAGGTATCTAAAAATGAGTATTATTTTTTCTATTTAGTGTATTTAAGGTTGTAAAGGTTGAGATACCCAATGGGTCTGGTACTTCACTGGGTGCTATACCGCGGATTGACGCCTCAATTTCCCGGTTTAAAAACGAAGATATGAGACTTCTGCACAAGATTTTGTTCAAATTGCAAGGAAAGAGTACAATGATTAAGAAAAATATCAAAAAGTTCAATGGCTTTGAATTTAAAAAAGGTTCAGAGGAGTATTCTAAAAAGGTGGCATCTATGACTAAATGTGATGTTAAACAACTGAAAAGCATTTGCGAAATGCTAGACCTTCAGAAGACAGGGTCTAAAGATGATATTGTTGAGAGGTTACTTGATTTTCTCTTGGAACCTAAAGATTCTGGTAAACCTGGTGGAGGAGGAAGACCAAAAAGAACTGCAGCTGTAAGAGCAAACAACAGAGGATATTCGTCTCACGATAACTATTCAAGTGATGAGAGGAATAGCGGAAGGTCAGGACGAGATAAAGGTAGAAGATCTAATCTGAAGGATGATAGTTCTAGTGCCAGCGATGAAGATTTTGAACCCTCTGATGAAGGCAGCGATGAAAAACCAACAGTTAAGAAGCGTAAACGTGTTGATCGCAAAAAGATCGATTCTGAGGATGAAGAAGAGAGCGATATGGAAAGTGGCACTTCAGACGAAGACAGCGACGTGAGTATACGTTTTAAAACACTAATTCTGTGTGAAATTAAAATATTTGGTCCCAGTTCCAGGAAGAGCCTAAAACTAAACGGAGGAAGACTGCAAAAGCTAACAATAAAAATAAGGGAAAAGGAACTGGAAAACGGGGAAGACCACCCACTAAGAAAACAACCAAAGGCGGAAAGAAAAAGAACAAAGACAGTTCTGAAGAGGACGAAGAAGAGGAGGAAGAGAGCGAGCAAAAGGAAGTAAGCAGTTCTTCTGAAGACGAGCCTTTAGTGAAAAAAGCAGCAAAGAGCGCTCAACCTCCAACTGTATGTTTTAAGTTTATTGTTTACATTCATTATACAATTTAATTCCAGGATGAAGAGATAAAAACTTACGTGAAAGAAATTTTAGAAGGCGCCAACTTGGAACAGATCACAATGAAGACAGTTTGTCAACAAGTTTATGCACATTATCCTGACTTTGATCTCGCACACAAAAAGGATTTCATAAAGTCTACTGTAAAATCTGTAAGTTTCGTTTTGCTTTTGTAACTTCTCTCATGCAATTTTATTCTTACAGCTTATATCAACGTGAACTTGTTGAGGCGTTTTAGAATTAAAGTTTGTATAATAAAACCAACCTTCATGTGTATGTCCGAGTACAAAGTTTGTATTTCGTTTTATTCATATTTTACACTTTGCATTTCATCAGGTAACATTTTTGGCAAACTAATTATTAAGTAAGTTAGTTTTAACGTATCCGGGATAGTGTTTGCAAATGAGTTCTGAAGTAAAGAGATGTAAGTTTTTCTCATAGAATTTTTTTTCAATATGTTGTATAATATTCCACATGCATTAAAATATAGTATTTATGTGTTTGATAATTATGATTATCTTTGAGATCTTCATGCTAGATTTTATTATAGATGAACATTTTTTGTTGGAGAGAAGTAAATAAAATTTGTTAATTATCTATTGTTTTCATTATTTTAATAGATTTTATTTGATTATTTACGTGCGTGCGATTTGTGTTGTAAAACTAAAGCCAAAAAGTCTGTTTTGTTGGTCATTTAAAATTTTTTACAAAATTGAACGGTTGTATAAAATAGTCAAAAATAGAAATATATTTTTTGTAAAGCCCAGATTTTAAATGACCAATTTTCTTTCGTTGAGTACAGTCTAAAGATAATTGTAAAAATCTATTTTCTTAAATGCAATGTACTTTTATCATTTCTTCGTTATGCTTCTACAGATGAAACATGTAATTCAAATAGTGTTTTTATTTTCCAAGAACTTTAGAAAGCTTTGTTGTCTTATCAAAATGTCTATGCTAGTAGCTCTTAGTAATTAACAATAGAATCTGAATTGTATTAATTTCCAAAATACAGTCTTTATTATAACTTGTGATTTTGTTACCGAATTTCAAAAGTCCCGCCACGTAAACAGTGTTTCCAACTTTCCACAAACACGCGTGGTGGGAAAAATCCCTAACCTCCCTCACTTTTGAAACCGCGTGGCTGAGCACCAGGAAAATTCTGGTTCAGCGCTGGTCAACTTTTGGAAATAAGTTGATTATCTCGACCAGAAAGTTATAAAAAAATGGTAAGCAACATTGTTTCTGTAATACGTAACAATAATATTAAAAATAACGCAATTTTCGTTTTCTGAAGGCATCTGCTGTTAAAGAGGTTAACCCCGAAAAACCCGGCCAGGATGCGCCCCCAATCCACCACATCAGGATTACCCTAACATCTAGAAACGTCCGTTCGCTCGAAAAAGTCTGTTCGGACTTGATTGACGCCGCCAAGAAGCAAAAATTGCGCGTCAAGGGGCCAGTCCGTATGCCAACCAAGATCTTGCGTATCACCACCAGGAAAACGCCCTGCGGTGAAGGTTCCAAGACCTGGGACAGGTTCCAGATGAGGATTCACAAGAGAGTCATCGATTTGCACTCCCCCTCTGAAATCGTCAAGCAGATCACCTCAATCAACATTGAGCCTGGCGTGGAGGTTGAAGTAACCATTGCAGATGCCTAATTGTTAGAACGTTTTTTATAAGAACTAAATAAAATTGCAATGAACTTTTTTCTTTATTTATTATTGATTTATTTAACAAAAAAACGTTGCTCTTTTGTTTACGCATCAGAAGTCAGAACACACTGCGACCAGTGACCACAAACACGTCGTCACCAATTTACAGTGGCGCTATTAGTCAGAATAGAAAAATGCAACAACTGCAGTAGTAATAATAAGGTTGAGCATCTTATTATTTGTGGGGCGTGACGCTGGCACTCATTGCTATGTATATAAAATGACGTAATGTTTTAAATGTTTGCCCGCCATTTTGTAATCCTCCGCCTATTAAAGACCAAGCGAAAAGTAGTACCGACCAATAATCAATCAATAAAATCAGTTATTGTATCATATGAATCATTTCATGACCCCAGCGTGCAAGTTCATGTGTAATCTAAACAGTGTTATCTTAAAAGTGACTCACAGTGTGTAAATATAAATGTGGAACAAGGTGTCATTTGCAGGTTAGAGTAGTTTAGTCGATTCAGCATCGTTGATCGTTTGTTGTTTATGGTGTGGCCCATCCCAGTTCGCTGTGAATGTGTGTGCCGTTTCCATAAGAAAATTCTTTATAAAAAATTAATGGATAACATCTGTTGCTGATAAAGTAAGTTCCCTTCAACCCTAAAGAAGAGATTTTGCGTAAATTCAAGCCGCCTTAAGCCCGACTCGGCCAATAAGTGCCCCATTAAAAAGCTATTGTTTTGTTATGATGGTACGTCAAAATACGCACTCTTGATTCAAAATTCGGTATTTTGATTTTGATTTTGGAAATTTTGGCATTAATTCACTTGCACAACATTGTTTATAAGTGCCAACCCGGTTTTTGCACTCTTTTAAATAGAACATGTTTTGAAATCAACTTATGGTTGATACAAAAATATACTCGGTTCGTTGAAAATCCCAAAATATTCAAGACTTGTTGTGGTTTCTCAGTATGAAAATATACGAAAGAAAATCGATACTGAAATCTACTCTTCACACTTATTACGAATATTTAAAAAAAATTAGGCTGTTTTATTGAATATATACCGGGTGATTCACCCATAACTAGCATTTCCTGTTTCTAGTATTTAGCGTGCCCATGGTGACACTTCCGTTTTGATAAAATCAGACCCATTTATTTCCCAGTTTCCAAGGAGAAATATTTTTCACTAGAAAAATATTGATAAAATAATATTCTATCTATTGATTCCCAGCTTAATTCAGTTTTGGAACATAAACTTTAGGGGATCACAAACATAAATATTGATTCCATTGCGTTTGAAAAAATACAAAAATAAAAAGTCTTGTGATCTATAAAAATCCTCTAAATTGTGGCCACTTACAAATCATTAGGAACTGTTATATATAGCCAAATGACCCCATGACCTCATCATTTAAAATGATACACATAATATAGTTGTAATTCTTTTTGAATGTCTCTTACACGTATTTTCAATTGACTGGAAGAATGTTAAAATGTTAATTAATTTGTCATTAGATGATAAATAATTTTATTCGAATTGCTCCTATTAAGGAAACACATTATATTGTTGTTTACTACTCCAATTGTTTCAATATTTATTTTATGAGTATTTGTGCACCAAGGGACAAATTTATCCAAAATCAACTTTCTATTAATAAATATTAACATTCCACCACAAAATAATTTTATTTTAACGATTGCACATGACATAATATTTGTAAAAGGTCATCACCAGATTACTCATTTACTAAAAATATCCTTTTCTGCATAATAACTGTCTAATCACTTTCTTGTCTCACGTAATGAAATTATGACACACCTTGTTTTTGAAAAAACCGCACGAAAAAGTCAGTTTAGGATTTTGTAGGCTTGGTAGATTAGCGTCTACAGGTGTTTAGGTTTTAACGATCACACTCACCTGTAGATTCTAATATGAACGTAGCTTAACAAGTTGATGGTCATTGACCGTGACGGCTCACCCATTATTTATCGAGTGTTGATAAAAGTGTATTTTAAGCTAGGGGTGGTTCTGCCAAGGGACCCAAAAAGTTATGATAATGAGGATCTAAGTAATTATTTCGTTGATGGTTCACAAATAAAGGGAACGAACTCATGCATGAATTTTATAAATTACTTTTGTGTGAATTTTTCGAGTACAATGCATTTAGTGTTAAGGTTTGCGAATCGGCAAAAAGAACACCTGCAAGGTTATTAAAAATGCATATTTGCATACAATGTAAACCCTGTTATCAGTAAGAGTTAAAATTCAATACATTCTTGCGTGCTGGAAGGAGATTATGTTTTTTGACACATTTCTTGTGGTGCCACCCACACGTATGTACCATATGTGCCAACAAAAATTTAATAATAAATCCATTCACTAACTTTTTCTCATAATGAGATAATAAATAGAAACTTTAGAAAGCAAAATGTAAAATTATGCTGGGTACCCTCTAATTATTATAATATTTGCTTAGACCCATTTCTATTGTTTCTGGCTTTATTTATCTTGTATGGATGCAGTTGATTTGTGTGCATATGGGATATCATTAGACGTAATTTGATCCCAAGACAAGGTATAATGTTGACAATAGAAGTAATTGTGGGCATCATGAAAAGAATTTATTGCTTGGATCACATATCATAGGCAGGAACATGCCGTTGTGTAACCAAGCCAGCCAATTATTAAACAATTTAATTTTCCATCAAAAGGGAACAAATAGCGGAAGCCAGATTGTATATTGTGTATAAAAAGCAATTGTTAGTTTTTTACAACTAAAATTATTTGTAATATTTGTGTGGAGGAAACTTCATTTTCAGTTTTCAATTACTTCAACAAACAAGTCGTAAATCAACAATCTGGCGTGGTTTGCTCTCACGATTCAATCTAATTTTCTCACTTTTTTATAACTTTCTGAAATGTTATTTTTCATCATTTCTGTCTATCTTCAGTTCACACATGTGGCGGGTTGATTGCTCAGTAAAATAAATATGGGGTTACAGTTTTAATTTAAATCGTGTTACTGCAAGTGACACAAGATTGATGATATCTTCTCTCGTGATTAATTACACGTTGAGCCGAGAAATGCAGTAATGAATGAATAATGTTTAATTTGGTAAAAAGGATATAGAAGCACCAATAAGTCCCGTTATTATTCATGATTGAATAATAATCAAATACTTATGCAAGTCGGGAAGAGGATGTCTCGTTTGAATTGATGTTTTGATTGGCTGTAAACATCTTAATTTTTTTTGACAATCAAAATTTATCCTCTGTACTGTTTTCTTGAATAAAATTAACTTTTGTCATAGAATTTTTTTTATAACAGAGTTTATTAAACTGATTGAAAATTATAATTGATTGAATGATATCATTGTTTGATTTTTCCCCGAAATTTACGTCATTCTATAACTGCATAATTGCATGTTAATGGATTTTGTAGTATCTCTTCTTAGCAAGGCTTTAGAAAGTTCGTTTCATGACATTGATTTACGATTAGCACTACTAATTCCTATGAAATTGATTTTTTCAATAACTGATTAATAACCGAGAATTTTTATAAAAGTAATAAAATGAAAATACAGTATACATTGGAAATATAGAATGGAAGACCAGGGAAAATTGGTACAACGTTGAATTTAATTAATTTAGCGATATTTTTTTGTATTTTATCAGTAAATAATTGATTCAAATTGATTTTTTATAAAGATAGGTGCTACTTTTTAAATAAACTTAATTATCAGTACTCACGGGAATAATGAGGAAGGAATGTCTGATAAAATACGTAGGTATAGTAAAGTAATAAAAATTCGTAAAACGTCCACACATGCATGGCCACGTGCAATAAATACAATTAAATTACGTGCAATTGAACCTTCTTGTGGCTACTTTTTCCGACTGATTATATACGACTTTATTTACGATATTTTATCAGGTAGGTTTCGTACGAATAGTCACGCATTTACGGATATCTAATTTAAACACTTTAATTTATTAGTGTATTGGAAACTTTTAAATAACGTCGTAAAATTACTGAATGGCGAAACAAATGATTAGCTTCTTGATAAAACAAACCAATTTCATTGTTTTGTTTATTCTTTCATGAATTACACTTTTAACTTTTTATTTAAACGTTTTAAGATATAAATCATATAAAATTCAGAGTTTGTCAAACGGTACAGACTTGTTCATGGCGCCACTCCTGAAAGATAATTTTTATTTTTTGGTATTGATAATAATCATTATCGTTTAGTCACATCCCTTTCTGCAAACT
Organism: Tribolium freemani; assembly: GCA_939628115.1. Taxonomy (NCBI): domain Eukaryota; kingdom Metazoa; phylum Arthropoda; class Insecta; order Coleoptera; family Tenebrionidae; genus Tribolium; species Tribolium freemani. The sequence continues at coordinate 13,093,655 of OW626789.1, forward strand.
GTCTATCTGCGACCATTCTGCGTAAATATTTAAATGTATTTTTTTTAAGTAACAAATTCGAATTCAGAATATGGCTGTCGCAAAAGCTTTCTACTCAAACTTTATCCGAAAATCTGAATTTTTGATCGAACAAAAACCTCTAGGCGACAGTCCGTCTGCGAAGCACGCAAACTAGCGTGTGGGTTTATGATTGCATAAAACTATCTCTTCGTTAATGTGGTAATTTTTTCAATTATTTTACCCACAGTCTAAAAGGCAAGCATGCCTGGCGAGAAAAAAATGGCGATTGATAACGATTCATCTCCTGCCAAAAGCAAGTCTTCGACTTTGGGTCGAAGCACAGGTAACACTTTGGCTCATGTGACAATGCTGGATGGTACCGTACTGGATGTCAGCATTGAGGTAAAATATCACCGATCAAATGCATCAGACTGATTTACTGTAATTCTAGCGGAAAGCCAAAGGAAAAGACCTGCTTGATAAAGTATGCGAAGCGATTAATCTAATCGAGAAGGATTATTTCGGTCTTGTCTACGCGGACAGACACGATCCTAGAAACTGGTTAGACCTCGACAAGAGAATTTCGAAGTTTTTAAAATGTAGGTTTTCATTTTTTGAGTTGTGAAAATAATCGAGTAATTGCAGCGGAGCCTTGGAAGTTTAGTTTCCAAGTGAAATTCTACCCTCCCGATCCCGCTCAACTACAAGAAGACATCACACGCTACCAGCTGTGTCTTCAAATCCGCAACGATATTTTAAGTAATCGTTTGCCTTGTTCTTTTGTCACTCATGCCTTGCTCGGTTCGTATCTTGTTCAGTCCGAATTGGGCGATTATGATCCTGAAACTATGGGACGCAACTACTTGAAAGATTTTAAATTTGCCCCCAACCACACTCAGGATCTTGAAGATAAAGTCATCGAGCTTCACCGAACCCACAAGTAATAACTCATCCGCTAAATCACGCAATTTAACAATTGTTTAACAGGGGACAAACTCCAGCCGAAGCAGAATTGCACTACTTAGAAAATGCCAAAAAGTTGGCCATGTACGGCGTTGACTTGCACCCAGCGAAAGACTCGGAAGGTGTCGATATTATGTTAGGTGTCTGTGCGTCTGGTCTTCTAGTTTATAGAGACAGACTTAGGATCAATCGATTTGCTTGGCCCAAAATCCTTAAAATTAGCTACAAACGCCACAATTTTTACATAAAAATTCGACCAGGAGAGTTCGAACAATTCGAATCCACCATCGGTTTCAAGTTAGCAAACCATCGGGCGGCCAAGAAGCTTTGGAAGACTTGTGTGGAGCATCACACTTTCTTCAGGTGAGTAAAACGCCCAATTCCGGCAAAACAAATTGAATGGCTTGATTTAAAGATTGATGTCTCCCGAAACCAACCAAAAGTCTTCTTTATTCCCAAAACTCGGATCCAAATTTCGATACTCCGGACGAACTCATTACGAAACGAAGAAAACTCCGATTGATCGACCTGCTCCACAGTTTGAAAGGTCTTTGACTGGCAAACGTTTGGCCTCCCGTAGCATGGACCGTACGCATTTTTTAAATTTAATTCGAATTTATTTATTAATTTTTTTATAGCTCTGGGAGGTTCGCTCCCTGAAGATGACTATAACGAGGCCAATAAACGTCATACAATGTCACACCCTCCGGAACACATTCCCGATATTGATAATCAAAGTCCCGCGAAAGTTAAATCACCGAAAGAAAAGAAGGAGAAGAAGGAAAAGGTGGGTTTCTAGTTTTAGTTTAGTTTTTCATAAATTGGCAAAATGATTTTATTTTGGCGTTAAAACAATTAGCTTGCACGGAAAGGCAGTGGTGCCGGATCGGCGGCTTCGATTAGTTCCGGCAGTTCCGTGGAAGGAGAATACGAAGCCGAGAAAAATCAGAAGGTGTTTTACAAATTTTATTTTTCATGATTTTTTTCAGCAGTGTTTGCTGACGCCTTGTCTCGGTGCTATTTATATCATTTGATTGCTAGTAGAATTGTAATATACTTATCGAAAATTTATGACCATTCAAGAAGGCTTACATAAAACAGATTTCTATTTATATTTTCATTTTCGTTGCTTTTGTGTGGTTGTAAATATCAAATTGGAGCAGAACTCTGATTGGTTTATGATTTCCTTTTTTTGCATTAAAATTAGAGAGTTTTGTATGTTGGTTTGTTTCTGGTACAAGATTTAGGTTAGGAGAACTGAAATGATTGCATAATTTCTTGCAAGGGTCTTTGACAGCTCTGAGTAGAAGAATACTTTAATCTATACAAGTCTTTTTTTGCTTTGTTATCTGTATAGCGAAAAGAACTCTCGTTATGGTAGCTTTTGTCTTTGCTTCATATGAATTTCGCTGCTTCTCTTCGTAAATAATAAACGACTGGTTTCCTTTACTTTTCAATTTATTTTACTAGAAACCAATTGGGGGTGTCGCAGTATTACCCACCGGTAGTTTATTCGGCAAGAAAAAGGACAAAGACGATAAGGACAAAGATAAAGAAAATAAAGACGTCAATGCACCTGACCAGAATGGCACTGACGTGGACCTTAATTCCAGTGGAGAGGCCGAAACACCGGGTAAAGAAAAGAAAGAAAAATCAAAGGTAAGTCCACCGTAGAATTATTTTAGTCCCCGTAATGCGTGGTAGAATTTCGCTTTGTGTATTATTGAAAACGTACGTGGTGTAGAACCTATATTTTATACGATAGTTTTAGCAACTTTGTTGCATGTCAGATTAATTTTTGCATGTTTGCTTTGCCGAATCAGAGCCCCGGTTTCCTTTTCGGTTCTAAACGTGACAAATCCCCGAAAGAGAAGAAAGAAAAGGTTGCAGTTGCCGAGAAAGCGTCGGAAAAGGGCGGTCCTCCTCTAGGTTCCCCCCAACTTCCAGGCTATACTCGCGAGTACGATTACGATGACGAACAAGGTACCCCTAAAAAACCCTTCACTCCCATTGGGTTTAATTACGAACAGCAAAAATCTCCCTCGAGCCCCAAGAGCGACCCAGAGAGCCAACAATCACCTTCGACGAAAAGAGCAACGGGCCTGGCTTTCAATTACGCACCAGGTGAAGACGACAAACTTAAAAAACTCAGCCCTGGATTCAAGGACCCCAAGGCTGATACTGCCGCGTTTTTGGCCGGGGAACAATACATGCACGAGGCCCCACTCGAGAAAACTGCGAAACCAGGGACTGCGGCGGCAACCCCCATCCCAGCTGTTCCCGGAGCGAAAAAAAGGGTTGTTAAGTTGTTTGTTATCACCGGAAAGAAAGATCCGAAAACGGGAAGGATTGACTTGGAAAATGCGAGTGTTGATGTAACGGAAGCTCAACAAGTTGTTGAGACTGGCTTGATTGACTCGAAGTATGGATTGCTAGATCCTGGGAATGGTACTGTCATTATCACTGATCCCCAAAACGGTCAAAAAGAAGTTGTCCAAGGTCACATTGATCCGATCACTAAACAAATCATTATCACTTCGGGATCAGTCATTGATCCGAAGTCGGGTAAAAGGGATTCAACTTTGGGTCAAATCATTTCAATTTCGGGCCAACAGAAACACCCAATCACAAGTCCCTTGGCAATAGCACCCAAAAAACGGGTGGTTAAAGTGACTGTGGTTACCGCGAAGAAGGATCCCAAAACTGGAAGAATTGAAATTGAGAAGGGTAATACAGAGAATCTGGATGCTACTTTGGATCCTCTGACGGGTCATATCGACACTAAATATGGAATCATCGACGCGGTTAATAAAAAAATAGCCCATAAGGACCCCAAATCTGGAAAAACCGACGTTCGTTCGGTGGAAATCGACACTAATTTGGGCCAAATCCTTGTCAAAGACGGCGTAGTTGACCCGAAATCTGGCAAAGTCGATAACAGTTTAGGCCAAGTGATTACCATCACAGAGGAAGGCGACTCTATCGTCCCTATCACTGCTGTAACAGCGAAACGGGACCCCAAAACCGGTCAATTGGATCCAACTCAGGCACATAAGGAAACCACCAATGGCAAAATTGACAACAAACATAACTTGATTGTTACAAAATACGGTTCTATCGATGTTAAAAACAAGAAAATTCTGACACGTGATCCCAAGACCGGAAAAGTCGAGGAACGGCCAGTCCAGTTCGATGCTCAAGACAACATAATCATTTTGAGCGGAATAGTACATCCCAAAACGGGAGTTAAGGATGATAATCTGAGCCAAATTCTTCAAGTTGGTCCCGAGACTGATCCGGAAGTGAAAATTATTTCGGTTTCAGGTAAAGTTGATAAAAAGGGACTCGATCCGAAGAACTTATCACCGGCAGAAGAATCAACCGGGTTGTATGACCCTGACACTAATAAAATCTACACGAAATACGGCGTTTTTGATCCTATTGAAGAAACCTTGAGTTATTTTGATCCCAAAACGGGTAAAACCGAAATCAAGCAAGGGCAGCGCGACCCCAGTTCCGGTGAAATCCTGTTTAGGGGATTGGTTAATCCCAAGACCGGTAAAGTTGATAACAATTTCGGTCGAACGATTAAAGTTGACGTCAAGGGACAGAAACTTGATCCTGCTGCTGTCAATCAACCAAGGGCTTTAGACGATGTTAAGAAATCAGTCGCTGTCTCTCCAGTCAAGTTACCGGGACCGCCTCCTTTTGTCCCCAAAGAGAAGAACAAAATGGTTAAATTATTAGTAATCACGGCAAAAAGAGATCCGAAAACTGGTCACTTGGACGTCGAGAATGGCCATGTGGACCAGTCGGCCGGTATTTTGCACCCAACTGGTGAAATCGATTCGAAATATGGCTTAATTGATCCGAAAAAAGGCACGATTACGTTTACCGATCCCGCAACAGCCAAGAAAGAAACGGTCCAGGGACAAGTTGATCCCGTTTCCGGACAAATTCAATTTATTAACGGACCAGTTCTCGATCCGAAATCGGGCAAAAAAGATAATAATTTAGGACAAGTAATCACAATTGTGGGTACTGGTGAAGTCAAAGAATCAAAACAACCAGTCAAGCATGCTCTTAAGACGCATCCGATCCCCAAGAAGCGCGTAATTAAAATCCTGGTGATTACCAGTAAGAAAGACCCGAAAACTGGCCGAATTGATACGGAGAAAGGTACCGTTGAGAAATTGACCGCAACTGTTGATCCAGTGAGTGGAATTATCGAATCGAAATACGGCAAAATCGACCCACAAAACGAGAAAATCGTCCAGAAAGATAAATCTGGAAAAGCCGTTGTTACACCGATCAAAATCGACGAAAACACGGGCCAGATTTACATTAATGACAACATCGTTGATAAGAATGGCAAAGTCGACCCGAATTTGTCCCAAGTCATTAATGTTGTCGATCCACAACATCCTGCTGTTGTTATAACCACCATAACGGCGCGAAAAGACCCTAAAACCGGCGCTATTGACTTGGCGAACGGAAGAACTGAGACAACCAACGGGAAAATTATTCCCGACACTGGCGAAATTGTTACCAAACAAGGAACAATCAATTTGAAGTTGATGAGAATCACAACTCGTGACCCCAAAACCGGACAAGTACACGAAAAGCCTATTACTGTTGATAAAGACGATAACATTATTATTTCGGGTGGTGTAGTTGATCCGAAAACAAAAACTATTGATCCGAATTTGGTCCAAGTTGTGCAAGTCGGAAATGAGGTTGATCCAGAAATTCAAATTACGACATACGTTGGGAAAGTTGATTCGAAAAAGAATACAATTGATTCGAAGAATGCTGTCCCAGACACAACACCCGGACTTTACGATCCAGATAAGAACCAAATTTATACCAAGTATGGTATCTTGGATCCGGTTGAGGACACATTGATTGTCACTGATCCCAAAACGGGAAAAACTGACACTAGGCCTGGACATATTGACTCAAACACTGGTGAATTGATATTTAAGGGTAGTTTCGTTAATCCAAAGAATGGTAAAGTAGACAAGGATCTGGGACGGGCTATTTCCGTCCATATTACTGAGCCTGCCATAGATCCAGTAACCTCACAACAACCCTCTGAGAAGGAATTGCAAAGGGTGGCAACTACTGTGCCTAAACCGGTTGAAGCTAAACCCACACAACCTAGTGCGGTACAGAGTGCTGCAATACCGGCCAAAGCAGCACCAGGTGATACGCTAGTACCCAAGCGACGTATCGTCAAAATCATGGTAATAACATCGAAAAAGGACCCCAAAACTGGCTTTGTTGATACCGAAAATGGCCAAGTGGAACAAATAACCGGAATTGTGGACCCGGCTACCGGTTTCATTGAAACTAAATATGGACAGATTGACCCCAAATCCGGATCATTGATAACCCGTGATACCGCGACCGGAAACACTGAAGAAGTTCCGGGTAAAGTCGATCCAACAACGGGTCAAATCACAGTCAATGGAGGCCCAGTGATTGATCCTGCGACCGGAAAGCCGGACAACACTTTAGGCCAGGTGTTTTCAGTAGTCGGATTGAAACAAGCTCAGGATCCTAATGCAGCTCCAATCCCCAAAAAACGCATCATCAAGATCACGGTAATTACGACGAAAATTGATCCCAAAACTGGTAAAATTGATTCGGAAAAGGGCCAAATTGAACAGTCCACCGCGTTATTGAACCCTGAGACTGGTCTAATCGAGTCTAAATACGGTTTAATTGACCCTAAGAGCGGTAAATTGATCATAAATGACCCCAAATCTGGAAAAATCGACGCCAAGTCGGCCCAAGTCAATGAAAATAACGGCCAAGTTATCATCAGTAGCGGAGTAGTTGATCCGAAATCCGGAAAAGTTGACAATTCCCTCGGACAAATTATTAGTATTGCCGGTCAGAATGACCCGGTTGTTGAGATAACAACAATCACGGCGAAGAAAAATCCGGTGACCGGAGCTGTTGATGTAAATAATGGCCAAATGGAGAATTCGAAAGGTAAAAAGATTTCCGCCACCGGCGAAATTGTGACTAAATACGGAACAATCGATTTGAAATCGGGTAAAATCACAAGTGTGGACCCCAAGACTGGTAAAAGTGAATCCAGACCGATTCAAATCGATCCGGAAGGCAATGTCATTATTACAAGCAATGTGAAAGATCCAAAAACCGATAGCGTGAATCCGGATCTGGGCCAGGTTATTAAAATTGGATCGGAAGTCGAGCCGGAAGCCCATGTCATCACGTTTGTTGGCAAAGTCGATCCCAAGAAAAACACAATCGATGTTAAAAACATCACTCCGGAAATTTCCAACGCTCTCTACAACCCCAGTACTCACAAAATTGATACGAAATACGGCCAACTTGACCCGGTTAAAGGCACTTTGACCTACGTCGACCCTAAAACAGGTCGCCAGGAGGTCAAACAGGGCCAAATTGATCCCCACACAGGACATGTTTTGTTCAAGGGCGGTTACGTTAATCCCAAAACTGGAAAAGTCGACCCTTACTTCGGTAGAATCATGAGCGTTATAATGAATGACCCTCAAGTGAATAAATCGGGCGAAATTGTCCCGAGAACGGTTGAGAATATTAAGATTGATCCCAAAACTAACCAAGTTTGGGTGTTTGACCATCATGATAATGTTAGTAAACAGGATGTTTATTCGACCGGTCATATTGACCCAGTTACTGGATATGTCATAACGGTTTATGGTACAATCGACCCGAAAAGCGGGGCTATTTCGAAAATTGTTAAAGTGGACCCAAGCAACGCAAAAATTGACCCTGAAACGCACCAAGTTTTCACCAAAACAGGAGAATTGGATGAGAGCGGAGCCCCGTTATACGCCGCGTCTGAAATTGACCAAAAATCAGGCAACATTTACACGAAATACGGGAAAATCGATCCGAAAACAGGCAAATTGGTGATAATTCGCATCTACATGCTCAACGAGTCCGATCCGAGCGGTAAAGTCAAAGAAATCGACCCGATAGATTGCCAGTTTGACGAAAAAACCGGAAAAATAATCAATGTGACCACTCAGACTGTTTATATTTACACAATGCTGGACCCCAAGACCGGCAAAATCGTCCAAGTCAATCCCAACGACCCCATGGTGAAGAGCTCCAACACGAAGGTGTCGCAGGTGTTGACCCTTTCTGGCGAAATCGATCCCGTGACGGGTAAAATCCACACCGAGTGGGGCGATATCGATCCAGACACTCTGGATATCGATCCAAAAACGGCGAGACGGGACCCTGTTACCGGCCAGTTGATTTTGAATTACGCCCAAATCGACTTGAGTCACTTCCCTGACTTGAAAGACACGAAAATTAAAGTGAAGACGTACAAAGATGACGATTCGAATGCTTCGAGCGATGACGATTTGAACGAATACGCGGCCGATAATTTGAAAGATATCCCGAATCTTTCGATAAAAACGGCGAAATCTCCGACGACTCCTGTCATTGTCAAGACGACCACCAAACAGATCGTGACGAAGGATAAAGATGGGGTGACGCAGAATATTGAAGAGAGGGTGGAAGATGGACGGACGGGAGAAATCACGGTTTCGACACACGTTAATAAGGTAATTATCAATTTTTAATTACCGTAAATAAAATAGCTTCAAATTTATTTTATTCTGTTTGTTTGAAGTTGACATTTATTTTTGCAGGGTGTTTTAAATAAGATATTAATTTTGTGGTCAATTGAAACACCCTGTATGCGGTGAAGACCATCCAATTAGTAATATTGTTTCATTTTTATTACAGTTACATGCAATTGCAGTGTTTTTGATTTTTGTTTGTTTTTTTATTTCGTATTCATTCACATCTGGCTGATGTTTTTGTAAAAATCACTTCCAGAAGCACACTTTTTATACTATTTTTCAGTAACTTTTGTTATAAGTGTACGAAATCAGTTAAAATGTACAAAAAATGACGGTTATGTTCCATAGTTTATTCTAAGTTTATTAACTTTTCAGGAAACGGGGAAAACCTCTCATCCCTGTTTTCAAAATTTAAATAAGTATTTGGTAGAGTTAACAGTTTTAAAGTAAAGAGAGTGCCTTTGTGCAAAACATTTTTAATTAATTAATTAAGTAATATTATAAGGTATTAATGAAGGAATTGTAGAAAAATCATTCTGAAAAAATTGACATGCATAGAGAAAAAAGAAGAATTGAATAGCAAAGGCTGATTTCTGGGTTAGTCGAGTTTGGGATTTGTACAAATATTTTTGGTAGATTCATCCTATTGTATAATATTTAAGAAGCTTTAAATTGTTCCTTAAAACGTTACATCACTTTTAATAAAGAAAAATTAATCACTGCAATTTTAATAATAGAATAAATCATGTAAATCTATATCTATTTTTATGAGTGTAATGAAAATATCAATTAAAACTAAAAAATTATATCTTCTAAATTAGTCAAGTTACTATTTGGGGGCAAATATTATTTTGTTTAATTTTTATCCACAAACAATTAGTTTCGCTAAAATCATTACGTTGAACTTATAATTTGTATAGAAGATAACCAATAACATAAGAGTTTTGACGTAACAAAACATTCTCATAGTTTTTATTAAAATAATGTGTTTTAAATTGTATAAAAAAATTTACATTGTCTTGTCTCTAATTATGTGAACGACAAAGTTTCACATCATAACATTGATTAATTTCAATGAGTCTCAGTACGCCAGTTTTTGGTACTCATTTTGAACATTCCCATGCTGTTAAAAATCCAAGTTGAAAGACATCATTTTCAATTAAGAATTTTTTTGTGGCTGTTTTTGTTGATTCAGTTGTTTTCTTTTGTTTCTGTTCATTATTATTTTGTTTAATTTTACGTACGAAGGCCGATGCACCGATCGATGATGGTAAATCACCTTTCGTTACCGCCCGTGCTGTAACGACACGTACCGCTACAACGCACGAAGATCTAGGCACTAACGCACGCACTCAACAACTCGAAGAAAAAACCGTGGCCCATTCGATGACATCGAGTGCGACAAGACAAGAACAACGCACTGTAACCCAGGAAGTAAAAACGACCAGTACTGTTGTTAGTGGAGATCAGGTTATTATTTGATTTTTTTTCGTTTATTTTTTTGAGTGTGTTTCATCGACGGAAATAATTTTTCTCGTTTTGAAACTTAACTTTGTGTTTGCTTTCTTCACTTGTTTCTTACCCTTGCATGGCTTTTAGCTGGGCAGACGAGATAGTGTTAGCTCGACTAGTTCAGGTGATTCAGGCACACCCATTGATCCACCAGATGATCCAAATCATCCATATTACAACAGCAATGTCTACAAGGTACGTCATTTGACTCGATTTTGGTTTAAATTTTAAGTAAGTAAGCACGTGACACATAGAGTATTTTTGATGTGTAGCTAGGTTTGTGTTGAAATGGAGCATGGTAGAGTCGAAAATATCAATCAAACGTCGCTTATCACTCGACCATATCATTTTTAACACACATTGCTGGTGCCACAAAACAAGACACTAATACACATTTTGTTTCTTTTTCTTTTGTTCAACTACACCACTCACGCTCGAATATTATACATGGAATGACTCTTTTTCACCGGAATATTTCTAATTCAGGATGTTCCGGGAGGTATTGTCCAAACAGAAAGCGTAGTTTATAGCGGCGATCCTACCATACATCACACAAGCACGACTTCAGTGCCAGTTGTGGCAACTGAAGCACGAAAAGTTCATTTGGCTTCTGACGACGGTAATTACAGTGCGACTGGCGAAATTGTTAGCTCCCAAACTATCAGTTCTAAGACCAGAACTGTTGAAACAATCACTGTAAGTTGCAATAAGTTTTGCTTTGATCGCATTTAAAGAAAACGTGTTTAGTATAAAACGGAACGCGATGGTGTGGTGGAGACAAGAGTTGAGCAGAAAATTACAATTCAATCGGACGGAGACCCGATCGACCATGACAGAGCCCTAGCTGAAGCCATCCAGGAAGCCACGGCTATGAATCCAGACATGACAGTCGAGAAAATTGAAATTCAACAGCAGACGGCACAACCGCCTCAATAACTGTAACGTTTCGGTTTGTATTTTGAAGAAGCGTTGATTTATAAAACTTTTCTAGCTTTCAACGTAATGGCTTTAAAAAACTGCCGATTTTTTTTGAATTTATATTAGCTTCGCTTCATGATCTGTATTAGTGTTTGCATTCAAGGAGAAATCTGAAGCTGGCCTCTTGTGTATTATAAAATATTTATAATTTAGGATATAAGTTGTTTTCTTCTGTGAGTCGTGTCGTCACATCACGGTTTTCTTTAATTTTTTAAGTCATTCGAATATTCTCATATGCTTGGTGTGTGGTCACTTTTATTAATCTAATCACCTTATTTTTACTGATTTGTTCTATTTATTTAGTGAACGTATTGCAACTGAAAAGTGGAAAACTGCAATAAAAAAGTGCTTTCGAGGTATACAAAATTTTGGGATTGAAACAATGAAACTAAATTCAATGTGTTCAGAAAGAAATTATTTTCAATTAGCCCTCACATTCCATAATGTTGTATATTAAAAGTATATTTAAATATAAGCTAACGACGCATTGAGTATAAATAAAATTGTGGATATTATACTGAAAAGTGTATTTGTTGTGTATTTAAAAATTTTATGTATTGTTTTTCAAACATGCAAGCTGTACTGTAATAAAGGGGCCCAAATACTGTCCGTTTTAGTGACAATAATCACGGATATATCAGACAGTCACTATATTGTATGTTGCTTTACTAATTCAATGTATATTCCATGACATTAAATGTTCATTTTAAGTTGTTATTGGTCCCTTTTTCTCTTCCAATAAACCCACTGAGAACATTGCCTTGCATTTTTATTGTCCAAATTTTAGCTTAACACTTATTTGTAGCATCATGTCGGTATTATTTTAGTTGAAAGCTTTTCAAGTGTAAGAATCTCAACCTTATTGTAAATATTAATCATTTATTGGTATAAATACTTTACAATCGCTTTAACTCAGTTTATTGCAGCTCTAGCAGTTAAATAAGATAGTTGTTTTTACGTATTGTTTTAATTTTTTTATTTAATTAATAAATATGTTTTAAAAATAAACAGCTGTTTTTATCATCCCTGAAGTTCTCAGAAAAATGCATTGGTTTTTTCAAGATTTTTCTTTTTATTTATTAAAAAATCAGGTTGCTGAACAGTCGGCAACTAAAATGATAAAACAAAAAACCCTAAATTAGAAATGTCATAAAAAAGATTGTTTTTTTAATATTAAAATACCGTACAATTGTATTTACAGCGTAAGTAAGAACTATTTTTGTTTCTCGTTCACGTAATTCATTGCATGGAGTACGAATTGATTATTTCCGGGAATGTTTGATTTATTGTTTGAAAAGTTTGGTCACTTTTGAGGTTAGGATGATTCTTACAAGTCATATTTGAAGGTGTGAAATTATTGAATGTGTCTTTTGTAGGTTTAGTGTTTCTTTGGACCAAGAAAATAGTCTAAACTAAACAAACATGAGTGATAATCCAGAACTGATCTCCCAATTTACTGCGATAACAGGTGTTGACGAAGACAGGGCGAAGTTTTACTTAGAATCATCAGCGTGGAAACTTGATGTAATTATAAATATTAGATGAGCATCATAATTAGGGCGTTTTCCAGGTGGCTATTAGCAGGTATTATGAAAATGACGGTGGTGAAATAAGCGAGGACAATACACCGGATCAGCCTTCTGAAACAGATCAGTCCCATCAAGCGGCGCCTCCGCGGCCAAAATCAAAAACCACAAATTCGAATTTTGCCACTTTAAACACCTTAACCACCTCAAGTGATGAGGAGGAGGAAGAAGGTCAAGCGTTCTATGCGGGAGGGTCTGAACACAGCGGCCAACAGGTTTTAGGGCCTTCCAAGAAAAAAGACATTGTCTCGGGAATGTTTAAATCCGTGCAAAAGTATAATTTGTGTTTATGACTATCGTGGAATAACAAAGAATTGCAGACATGGGGTAGAAATAGTTGATCAGAAACCAGGGGGCTCGAAACTTTTCAAGGGCAAGGGGTACAAGTTGGGGCAAACGGCTGATGATTCAGAGGAGGTTGAAGGGGCTGCTGGGCCTGCGTCTTCACCTGAAGTCACTTTAAAGCTTTGGAAGGATGGTTTTACAGTGAATGAGGGGGAATTGAGGGCTTACACTGATCCTGCAAATACCGAGTTTTTGCAAAGTATTCAGAGGGGCGAGATTCCGCAAGAGCTGCGACAGGGCAATACTGAGGTAATTAATTATTTTGTAAAAATTGTTTCAAATTCAAATTTTCCGCAATTAAGCCACATCTCACGAATTGAAACTTTTAAACCAGAAAATTCTTGGCAGCAAGTAACAAAGTGAATAAATTTAAATGGCACAACGATAATTGTGTAAGAATCAGGTTAAAACCTCACCAACAAAAAATATAATTTGAGATAACATAATTGTTGTAAAGTGGGAAACAAAGAGGTTGTCTGATTCGTTGCTTTCTTTTACAACTTCGTAACGTAGCGTTTTTTTGAGGTACCTATCAGAAAATTATTCAGGGAGGTGCATTTTTAAAGTCCAATCGCAGAAATTCATTTTTTGAGCAAATAATTTCAATCACAACATTTTATCAAAATCTTAAAAGTATTGTAACTTCGTTGTTCTAATAAAAGACAGAGTTTAAACAAAGCCAATTTTTAAGGAGAACTTAGTCGCCACCAATTTTTTTCAATGAAATATTAATTTTTGTGGTTCGATTCCAGATTATACCGAGACGGCATAATGCTCAAAGCGCTCCGTATTTTGATTCCACCGCACTATATTTTTTTGTACAGAAAATCAAGCGTTTTTGTTTTGTCTCTTTGTTTTAGTTCTCCATAATTGAAACTAAATTTTTGTTTAGGTTTATCTAGCAATGGAGGACCACAGAATGGAATCTTTCAAACAGGTTGATAAGGGGATTAAGCCTTTTACAGGGCAAGGGTACACTTTAGGTAGCCCTGCGCCCCCTGTGGTAGGAGCGCAAAGAGAAGAAGACAAACCAGCCAACGAAGAACGTGCTAAACAAGCTTTAAAATTAGATTCTTCCCAGCCAACGACTAAGTAAGTGTTTTTATATTAATTTTGTATGTTATTAATTTTTTTTAGTATCCAAATTCGCTTATCTGACGGTTCAAGACTTGTTGTGCAATTTAATCACACCCATACTGTGGGAGACGTGCGTCAGTACATCTTAACAGCCAGACCTCAGTATCAAACAAGAAATTTCAATCTACTGTCAGGGTATCCGTCGCGAATTTTGGAGGATTCTCAGACTTTAGCTGAAGGAAATTTGCTTAATTCTGCTATTATGCAAAAATTAATTTAAGTTATTTGAGAATTTCCCTGATTGAATCATAATTTATTAGGACAATTTTTCTTTTGATAATGTACTATTACAAATATTAGATATTAAAATTTCAAAAGTATGAACCATATTTTTAATGTCTCAACAGGAGTTGGTCTCATTTAGGGTTCCAATATAGGAACTCTACTCTAGCTCTGACTCTAGTCTCAACCAACAGAGCTGATTGTGGGTGTTGCCCAATTTTCGGTTGAATTCACTTTATGGTGCGCAAGTCAGTAGTTAGTCACTGCTTGAATTTTTGATATTTTTTAAACCATTTAATTGCGAAGTTTAATTGGTAGCAAACATGCCAAGCAAGGATTACGAAGAGTCAAAGAAACAGGTCGACGAAATGCCACAACTCGAAAATCCTCAAGTTCGGGAACTCGACTTAACGGATAAGTTGAACAAAAACCTCCTGCAGTCATTTCTGTTACGTTTGAACCAGTCTGATGAGGGCTTGAAAAAGTTTATGGTACCAAACACGGATTCTAATAATGATAATAATTTTGAATAAATAATGAAAAATATTCTGTATTTTTAATGCAACCTAACCTATAATTGCCAGAAACCTGTCAAAAAAGGGCGCGAAAGATTTCCCGTTTGCAAAATGAGTTCTTACGAAGATTCAGACGTGGAAATTACAGAAGAAGTTGGTGCAGAGCAATTTGAAGAAAATGCAGAACAGACGGAAGAAACCCCCGCTGAGAATAACGAAAACGAAGCAGCCCCTAGTAAACCGGTGAAAACCAAACGAGTTATCCGTAATCCCCAACCTAAACTAAACGCGGAAAGACTGAAAGGGCCCCGCGGACTGGCAGCTTTAGAATCGCATTTCGATCGCGTCAAATACAAGGGGAAAGGTTACGAAGAACAGGACTTGGGTGTGATTTTAAAAACTTACGAATATTGGTGCCACCGCTTGTTCCCCAGGTATCCATTTGATGAATGTATCGCCAAAATCGAGGCTCTTGGATCGAAAAAACCCGTTGTTGTAAGTACACTTAGCTTTATCAATGCGTGTCAACTTTTGCGCTGTTTTATTTCAGACCCATATTAAAAGAATCAGGTATGATTTATTGGTTGAAGATCCCCCAATTATAAACAACGATGACAGCGATCCTGAACCCGAAGCACCGGCGGAAAGTCAGTTTGACGCCGTTCCTGGTTCCCCTGAAATTGCACCACCTGATGATGAACCTGAATTAACTGAAGAACAGCTGGAAATGATAAGAATAAATAGAGAAAGAGCTGCAAAAATCAGGAAGGAAAGAATGACACACGGAATAAATGAATCGCAAGACTCGGAAATTGTTGCAAGGACGGCCAGTGAAGGAAATGGTCTACCAATGGCGAGTCAGGAGGAATTTCCTGATGATCTAGAAATGGAAGAAATAGGACAGTCTGTAGATGCTTTACCAATGCCAAGTGAAGATGATTTTCCCAGTGGTCAGGAAGATAAACTGACTAGTCAGGAACCAAATATTTTACGCGAGGAAAACGTACACCCAACCCTAAGTCAAGATGATTTATTTGAAGATCAAGAGGAAGATAACTTATCTCAAAATCAGCAAAACCTCGATGAAATTTTTTCTCAAAGCCAGGTCGCTTCGCAGTCCACCACTGACAAATTGTTGGATGATCAAGATTTAAGTGAGACTGAAACTGCTTAAGGTACGGTGAGTAGTAGTAGTTATTTAAAAAAACCTTTATTGGAATTTTGGTTAAGTTACAACAAATTGTTTTATAAATAAAAATATATTTAGATACTTATTATAAAATCACAATTCTTTCTAAAGCTATAATATGAAATATGTACATTAAAAGCTATACAAGTAATATAAACATTTTAATGATTTGGTATTGTGTTTACATTGTAATATCAGCAGATCTGCTCAAACTAAACTCACTCCGAATTTGGAAACCTTGTCTAAAATTTGCTTAATTTTCAACGAAAGCATTCCCAAATTAAACAGCATTTGGAATTTCTGGAATCAAGGAAGCAAAGAACGTCGCGAAAAATGTCCAAACCACCATCAGCCGCGACGGTTGTTGCTCTTCTTGTGGCACAGGCTCGGGGGGTACAACGTTGTTGTTATTATTGTTGTTATTGTTAATATTTCTGAAGAACCCGATTTGGTACAAGTAAAGAGTGAACCCCAGCAAAAGAACAAACACGAAACGCAAAGGGCTCGAGTAAAAATACACCACACTGAAAAGGACTAGCACTCTGCTCAGCATGTAAAAGACATCCAACCAGTCCCTTTCGGGGTTCTCTGGGTCTCTTGGCACCGCGGCAGCCGGCGCCTGGGGGGCTGCCTGTTCCGGGGCGTTCTGCTGGGGCTGCGGGTCAGGCATGGGCTGTGCGGGGGTTGCGCCGGTTCCGTAAGAGTTTGCGGCCCTAGACAGAAATATGATAAGTTATCACATGACTTAGAAACTTGAGTCAATTTTTAATCAATGTGGCCATGACTGAAAACTATCAAATTCAAACATAGTCGATTGTCATTCACTTCCGAGTCTTTAAGGCAACAAATGACTATTATTCTATTGTAAAAATGGAAATATGTTCAGAGTGGCAAAGGTCAGGTACACAAGAGTTATCACCAAGGCCATGGAAAAGTTTGCTTACAATTGCATGTACTGGGTCATGTATTGGAGATATGTTTGTTGCATCCATGCCATTTGCATTGCGTACTGGTTGGGGTCCATGGTGGGGTTGTTGGCCCATGGCATGTTAGGAACGTTCTGTTCTGTCGCGCTGCTGGTTGGGGTGACTGGGGGCTGGGGGGTCGTCATTGCGGGCTGTGGGGGCTGTCTGGACTCCAGTCTTGGCGTTTTCGTGTGTTTCGGGGTGCACACTAGATGTACGGTGTGGGTCTCCTGGCCGTCGTATTGCCGCAAGACATCTTTGAGTGTGACCGAGTCGTTTAAGAGTTGGCCTGAATAGATCAATTTTTGCTCGTGTTTGGGCTAGAATGGGGGTTAGTGAGACAGGGTCAAGGTTTTGCAATAAGATACTCACCGGTTTGCTGGGATAGACTTCGGACAGGTGCTGTTTTAATTTATTTATAGTCCATGACAGCTCGCATTTGATTGTTTGATCTTCAATTTGTTGATTAGGCGCTTTCACTATCAATGTGATTGGTAATGTTTCCATGTCTTCCTTATTTAAATCCACTTTGGCAGTTGTTTATTCACACAATTAAAGATTTATTTACAAACTGGCACTCGAAATTATATTATTTTCCAGGCTATCTACACGATTTTAACATAATATTTATCGCTGTCAAGAGCGACAGTATTTGGCGGTTTACGATTGGCTCGGCCCGGTCATGTGACCGATGATCGGAGGGGGGTGCCACTAGGAGGAAAAGGAGGTCTATTCAAGTATTCATGATTAGGCCCACCTACGTAAAAATCGTTCATAGAGGCAAATTCGGTTTCTATTAACCGAATTGCTGTAGTCCGGGCTGTGCCTTTTTTTAAAATATATGAATAAAATTGTCTGATGGGCATTTAAAAAACGATGCACAACTATGTGAAAAATTTCTATTTTTACCCCTGGACAAATAAAACATTTCATTAGGTCACAGGTTTTCCACGGGTAATTAGTTTATGTAAATAAAGGTTTTGTGATTGTGTCTGTACATAATGACGCACAAAAACATGTTAATTAATCGGTCACAGATTAGAATTTTTTTTTAATTTTTGAACTAAAATTGTATACTTACCATTTTTTTTATCCGTAGGTGTAGAGAATAATACAATTTTATTTGCGTAATAATAAAATTGATTTGAATTACGGTGTTTTGAAAGCAATTGATTTTCTAAATTTAATTAAGGAAGTTACGAAAATAAAACTGTTTTCCTCTTATGTGCAAAAGCAAGACGGATTTGAAACAGATCAAGATTAGATAAGGCGATTATTGTTCTAGAAATAATACTTAATCATCCAAGAAATTGCTATCGAGAAGTGAGGAAGTAAAACTTGGTCGTAGTGAAAGTTGTGAAAATACCTTGAGGTAACTTTTATTCGACAAACTTTGTTTCGGTGTCGATTGAATTTGCAAAATTATGAAGTTCCTTAGGTTTTGAAAATCTGTTCTTCTGTATGTAAAAATAAAAGAGTTTAATGATTTTTACACTTTTCAAGTAATAAAGTGGTAATGAGTATCTTCTTTTGTTATCTGAGGACCGAATGCGAATTTAAATTGAATAAAAGTGGACCCAAAACCGACTGTAACGTATCTAGTAGTTTTTAGTAGGTATTTGCAGGTATTTGTATGTCGTTGAAATCGTCTTTAAAATGATAGAAATAGTCTACAAGTGTGCGCTTGTGTAATATTGTTTGCTTAATACTTCAAATTTTGCTAAGATTTTAAGAAATTACCATTTCAGAAAGACGTATCTTTGCACAGAAGTTGTTTTTCCACATTTTATATTTGTGAGATTCAACTTTATAGTGCCTTGGTGTTTGCACAAATAACTACATATTTTTCTTGTTCAATATTAAGGGTAAAAGTAGGTGGTCTCTATTGAGCTTTTGATGCAAAGTCCAGATTTATTTTTTGTATAATTACGTTTTTCAATATTTTAGATTAGTGCTTACATAATTTCAATGGAAACCACCTTTTTTTTCATCTTTAAATTCAAATGGTTTTTAACTCCGTATTCGGCATCTCAGAAAATTGTTGGAAAGTGGTATTTGGTGTTCTTTATTAATTAATTAACAGTCGATTCAAAAATTAAGGTGAGTAAATATTTAAAGACGATAAGGATGAAATAAGCAATTTAGTAGTCTTGTAAAAACGAATTCAAGAAACTTGGCAAAAGGTTACGCATTGGAAAAGACACTCGTTTAATGTATCGTTACTTTTTATTTATTTCGTAATAAATTTTTCTAGTACAAAGTAAACTATTATAAAAAGAGCATTTAAAAATTATTGTCGAAGCATTCACCAAAAAAAGTTGTTTTACAATAAACACTGTTCATTTACGAACATCACAATAGTGTCATAGACCAGCTATGAATAGATTTTTTCAACGAGCAGAATATAATAGAGGTATTTTTAGTAAATAAATCACCAGTAAAAATGTATGTTATAATTTTCCCATTATTTTATCTTAATGCATCAGTTCCTACCTAATGTACGATAAAACCGGTGGAAAATCTAAAGCTGAAATTTCCATGTCTCTGCCTGCACATAATAATTTAAAATGTTACATCATTGTAGATCTAGTTGCAGAGTTGTTAACGGTTTTTTCTTTATGGTCAACAATGGGAAAATTCATAACAACTCCAGCGCGTAGATAATAATTTTTTACTGATAAACTCTTACACTCCTACATTGTAAAATATTGTCAATAAGGAATTGGGCTAATGTAAATTGAGCTTTATATTATTTGGACACGGTTATGCAAAATGTAATTGTTTTGCGAATCAACATTTAGACATTGATACAACTATTGGATGCTTCAAGCTGTAGTGACACTGATTATTATTTTTCAAAACACGTTTAAGAGGCGGAGGATGGGTGATTTCATTTTACATAACAGCGCCCAACTTATTAAACCACGGTGAATCCAGCTGTTCAGATTATAATGACAAACAGTATTATTGAAGGCTTCCTCATTTACTGCAGCAATGTAAATTAGTGTTTGCCATTAATTTATTTAATTATTGTTGATCTTTGTAATTAAAGCAACGGGATCCAAGTGGATTTGTAAGGGAATGACAATGGACATTGCATCATCTAGAACCTAATCAGGTCGAAACATTAATTGATTATCTTTGCTAAAGCTTCTAAATAGCACCTAAGTGTTTTAAAGATATAAGTCAATCACTCTAACATCATAATATTGTCTAATAAATATTGTCAAATATGGTGGTATTGTCAAAATGGACCACAATTGATTAAAACTAGATTAGTAATAATATAATTTTTGATATAGTGAAGCTCGGCGCCAAAGATTGTTTTCTTTAATTGAATTTTTCGATATGAAAGAAACCTGATTTTGGGGGAAAATATCACGATTGTACGTTTCGTTATCACAAAAGATTCTGATAACAAAAATCAGCAATACCTCTCCACTACGCTAATGGAAATTTTGCGTTTTCCCCCATTGGCGTTTGATCACCTCGCCGTATCAATCTCCGTGAGATCCCTTCCTTTGGTTTCCGGGACGCAGCACACAACAAAGCACAAACCGCAGACTGAAATCGCTGCATACAACCAGAACGCGCCATGCAGCCCCAGCAGCTCCTTAAAATCAACGAACGTTTTGACCCCAATAAACGAGCAAAGGTGGCTAAAAGCTGTAGCTAGAGCGGTGCCCAAACCGCGATGCTCCAGAGAAAACAATTCGGTGACGAGCAGCCACGAAATCGGACTGATCCCCAGGGAGAAGGCAACGGTAAAAACCAACACACAAAGCAGAGGAATCCAGTCCAAGTTTGGAACGTTCTTGTGATGCGCGTCCTCGTAGTAAGCGAAGGACCCAAACGAGGCCAGAGCAAGCGACATCAAGACACTGGACGCGACAAGAAGGGGCAAACGCCCGACACTATCCACCAAAAGCCCGGACAACAGAGATGATAAGAATTGGACGACTGCGACGGCCACCGCAGCGCTGTGGGGGTTCGTGCCTCCGAAAGTTTCCTTAAAGACCGTTACGACGTAAAAATAGAACGCGTTAGCTCCGGAGAATCGCTGGAAGAACATCAACCCGCAAGCGATTAGACCTGGGGTCATTAAAGTCCGGAGCAGGATTCTGTGACTTGACGTAACGCTCCGCGTAAGGACATGTGCTTGTAAGACAGCCAGTTCGAACCTGAGATCGGTGCTGTCGCCCCTAAGCCACCGCAGTGCCTTTTCGGCCTCGTCGTCGCGCCCCCTTAGCACCAGGAAACCGGGACTTTCGGGCACCTTCCACATGGCCACGCACATCATGGCTGGGGCCACGGCAATGAGCCAGGCGAGTTGTCTCCAGTCGAGAAAGGCCCCAGCGGCGTAAGCCACCAGGACACCTGCATGTCCCGCCACCTTGAGCATGCCGCTGAGGCCGCCCCTTATCGAGGGGGCGGCGATCTCGCTTACGTATACTTGCGCGGCGAGCTGGACGATGGCGATGAGGAAGCCGCTGACGAAGGCGGCGAAGCACATTATTTCCACGCTGACGGCGAACGCGATTATGAGCCAGGAGACGGAGAGGGGGATGCCGGTGAGGAGGAGCGTCCGGCGGCGGCCCCAGCGGACGGCGGCGCAGCCGAGGAGGGCGCCGAAGAAGGCGCCCAGGATCGAGAGGCTGGCGAGCCAGCTGGCTTCCTGGCGCGAGACGGGGAAAGCGTCGGCGTCGCGTTCCTGCAAGGAGGCGATCGCCGGCGAGCTGTAGCCCTTGCCCAGGCCGGCAGTGAGAGTGCCGAGAGAGACGGCGAGGGATGCGAGCACTTGGTTGAAGTATTCGGGTTTGCCGGTTACGAGGAGGCGGCCCCCAGGTCCCGCGATCTGCAAAATGGTTTAACAATAGACGTAAAATACGGCTTTTGCTATTTAAATTTGATGCGGCATTAAGCATAAAAATGTCCTAATCGTAAATGTTACAACTGAATACCAGAAAACATAAATGTATTCAGAACAAGTGCCGGAGTTTCTGGATGATCCCACAGTTTTGTACAAAGTTAGGCAATATAAAATTTTATTCAGAATTTAGCAAAATAAACTGTGTGAATGTGAAATTATAAGAAGTCCTTAGACTCCAAAAAAAGGAATGTGACGATTTTGCTTTTAGATTAGCAATTTCAAGCAAAATAAAATTCAAATATTTATTCGTATTGTATGTAAAAACGTTTCTTTCTATTTGACTTCTCTTCTTTTTTAGCAAAGTCATAAATTAGGTATTTTTTAAATAAGAATACGTGATCCAGCTCATCTTGAAAATTAAAAATATAACTCGAAATAACATTTGCCTACCTACCATATTTTGTAAAATCTTGGAGCTAATTCTGTCTTATTCTAAAAATTCTTAAAAAATTTTCTTAAAAATTCACACCAGGTTTATTGGATCATTGCGGTAATCAATAAATAAGTATAGTGGAAAAGTTATAAGGAACACGTTTTATAGGGAATTAGATTTTCTTCTTTTATGGCATAGGTTGAAATTACTTTTCACTGTTCCAAATGAAACGACTTTATCGTACGACGTTGCGAACTATTTCGAAGGCGACTTCTTCTACAACTTATTCCCTTATAGTCTTATAATTTTTTGTCTCTTTAACGGCATTCGGAGTGCAATGTTTAGAAAAATTTGCCTGTGATTTTTTGGTTGATCTTGGCTTATAATTTTCATAGAAATAAAGCTATATTTTTTATTTCGTTGCTTTTAATACCATGCGATCATTTGAATTTATAATTAAAGTAGGCGGTTTTGTGTCTTTGTGATTGAAAAACTTAGGCAAACTGAAGGAAAAAATGTATTCTAATTGAATATTACCGTTTAAAACATTATTCTTTAACTTTTCAGCTTGATTAATTATCACAATCGGTATTTTCATCCAAGTTAAAAACCTAACAAAGCCTACTCTAATTATAAATTTAAATGATCGCATGGTATTAATTATTACTAATATTGTGAAGTGCTAAATACAAGATTTAAAAAATATATATATTTTTGATGAAATGAACCACATATATTCAGACTTTGTCGTCTTTAGCACATTGACTCATAAAAAATAAAATGTAAGTAGTTTAGTGTACTAATACTAAATTAATAAGGAGATAGTAGATGCATTATGCATTACGTGCAAAAATAACTGTTCGCAATTATCGAAGATATCGTATATGTTGTAGTTTATAATGTTTCTTTTTTACTGAAAGCTGATCATCAGAAAAAAACATTCAATAACATTATTGAATGTATTTAAAATTGTCGTGCAAGTGATGGTCTTTTATAACGACTTTTGAAATTGTCGAGCAAATTCCGTTTTATTAGAAAAAAATGCTTCTATCTGAAGTTTTTTGGGGTAACGTTATTTTTAACCGTAAAACTTTATATCATTGACCCTGCCGGTCCGCATTTGGTCAAAACTTTGGCTATAAAATGACCTTCAAATTATTGATTTGACCTTTTTAGGAGTTGCAGGGTAGTTTAAAACATTTCATTAAAAAGCCCGCTTCACTTAAAGATTCATTCTTCTAATACAAATGGAGTAATTATTTGTTATGAATGCATGTTACACGTGTTGGAAAATAAATTTTATTAATTATGACAAGCCAGTATAAACATTATAAACATAAACCGTCATGACATTGTGGTTTTTATTAAGGTACAAATTAAAGAAAAATGTTTATATTTTTTTATAAACCTCAATATTTGTTTACACATTGATAAATGGATTTTTATTCAATGTGGCATAAGTAACAGGGAAAAAGCTTATAGGCACAAGCAAAGCTTCATGGTTTTGTGTTATATTACGAGTTAAAATTATTATTTTTTTATTGCAATCGTAAAACAACAGTTCTACATGATCTCACAACACGTTTTTAGCGTTTATATAAAAAAGCAACAAATAAGAGAATTTTTAATCAATCAGTTTACGACGCTTGAGCTCTGCTCTCAAATCCTAAATCCTCAAATAAAACAGTACAACTACTATTTTTCCATTTTGAGACTCTAATAACGGTTTTATGCATTCTATTTGTATTTCGAAATAGCGCTCCTTTTGAAACACAACATTTTAGTGTCATACATTTGTCCCTTTTTCGATTTTTTGGACCACCACCACCGTTTTTCCTTCATTCTCGTTGGATATTAACATTTCGGGACCTTTTCTAAAGTGCATTATACATTAGAATAGCCCTGCAGTAGTAGATAAGCTTGATAATAAGTGATAATAGTAATTTTTCCCGATTTTTTAGAAAAATTTTCGAAATATCAAATTTACGCGCGCATGTGCGATGATTTTTTAAAATGACCTGTTCATTCTTTCCGGGCATTTGCCATTGCCAGTCGATCCTTTTTGACCAAAATAAAAGCAACTTTCAATTGAATCATAAAATTCAATATTTCTTATTTATTTCCTCTCATTGACCCGATTTGGTGTTTTTTATCTAACAGATCTTCCAACGTCATTCACATTTAAGAAATGTCAGAAAAAGACTGAGGATGTGAGATGCGACAAAGACAGACTCATCATTTTATGAATTAACGTAAAAATTGTTGTAAAATTTGTAACCATTGTGATTGGGCTGTTGGAGGTCGGCCATTATAATTACGGAGTAAACCAATCATTTTCGATTTTTTTATTCATTCATTATTAAATTTTAGATATGATTGGTTCATTTGAGGTTTTTGGATTAATTCATAATTTAATGTGATTGCTTAGTTTAAATTTGAATGAGTCAATAAAGTGATTCCAATTTTTATTGACAATAATAAAACTCGGTTGTTAATTAACGAAGACGTTCTGGAATAGTCTTTGTTGTTAAATTTGGATAAGACGCCTAACGCATCTATTCAAGTGGTGCTGCTGCACATCAAAGAAAAAAATTAGTGTGTGGTTCTAAGTTATTAGGTACTCATATATCCGTAGTAAGTACAACAATTGATTAATCACCATAATCATAAATTATATTAAAAGCAATTTTTTTAATGACTTTATTAAAACTTTTGTGAAACGAAATTCCAAAGGACATTTTTTCAGTTTTTATTCAAATCTAGAGTAAAGTAAATTAAATTAACTTATCATACTGTATACATTTAAAAACATATTTATTTCAAATATATTAAATAACGGAAGAACAATTTGAAACGTCCATTTATAGATTTATTTTTGGTATTAAATGTCAGTTAGGTTTAAAAGATCAAGCACAAACGAATTAACAGATCATATCTGGGAATTCACCAGAGTGACAGAAATTCATTAATTTGGTATTAACTGAGAGAATCGCTTGACAATTCTGTGGCAACATTTTGATGACTCAGTTCGATCAGAAAAGGCTGTGGCTTTATAACACAAAATATTCAGTTTTAATTACAATTAATAAATTTATGATAAGGACATACATTTAGTGTCAACTGTTCACAAATACATGTAGGAAAAAGTAGTATAATAAATTTCAAAAGTGAGTGGGCACTTGGACGCAATAATCTCTCGGAAAGTAAAAGCAATTTTTCGAGTGGCTTGTTTTCAATTGGGCAGCGATTCATCTCGAGCTTTCTCAGCGCAAAAAATTGCATCGGATGGAGTGCCATTTCCGGCCGTAAACTTTTGCATCGTATCGCAGGAAGGGCTTACCGTGTGGGTGTAAAGCTCTCGGGTCATCGCAGCACGTGCTTGGTGCTACATGGCGCACCATCAGTAGCTTGAGGCTCTATTTCATTGAAGCTTTTGCGAAGCTTGCCGCCTGCAGCAGGAAGTGGCTGACCATGTCAGCGATTTGGGAAATTTCACAGCACTGCGAAGGCGAGCTTTTGGAGCGGGGCCGGCGACGGCGTCGTGCGCGCCGCCCCCAGCGCGGGGGGCCGCTCCATATCGACCCACCACCCCTATGCGGTCCGGACCGCGCCAACAAATTCATTATTGTGTTGCTTTTGCGTATCAACTACATCAAATTTGTATGTAGTCACGTCCTTTGTTATCTATTTGCGAGGATTATGTGCCGGAGTGCCGAAGGAATTTCTAATTTCCACGGGGGCGGATTTTTCATCATGCTCTATCACGACCGTAATTAAAATTTTATTTTCGAAACATGGGAACACGAAATCTTTTCGCAAAAGCTGTAAAGTAAAAGCAAAAATGATGCATTTACTGCGCTGAAAAAGTTTATGACGGCTTGGGACCATCCAAATTCCATACACTATTTCGAAATACGAGAGGGAAAGTGTGCTCGTAAGTCGTAAAGTTCAAATATTTACTGGGGTGCAAAATTGTACTGAGCATATTTTTACACCCAAATAAAAATTGAAAGGAAATTTTTACAACTTCAAACAAAATTCTCCGAATTATTCGAGGTTTCACACAACTGAATTAAGTTTATTATGCTCCTCTGCAAAGTAAATGATTTAATTAAATTAATGCTCCGCTTTTAGGAAAACCAATAAGATAAGTGCAGAATTTTTAGCGACTTGACTGTTTTAATCTTAAGCTTGGTAAACATTGATATTATCTACTTCGTGTGGTTAAAAATTCAGGAAGTGATGTTTATTTCAAATTTTAATTAAAAATTGATGTAAAGTAAATATGTACCTACTTTTTTGTATTCATTGTGCAAAAAGTCAGAAAGACGGAAAATATTTTGTTAGTTACATCGCAGCATACTTTAAAATTAATAATTGAAAAAGTTTCATATTTGGTAGTTTTTTAGGAACGAAAACTTCTTCAGAGATGATGAAATGAAATATTTTCAGATCACGTCGCAAGCAGATAAATTAATTAAACTAGATTCTGGGGAGGAATTAACTTTCGTATTATTGCCTACAAATAAATTTCTCATTAATGAAGAAATATATTGGTTTTGTTCAAAACTTTATCAGTAATTAAACTAAATGCTGACTCTACTTTCTCGTGCTTGGGCTGAATTAACTAATATAATTTTTGTGAGGCATATTTCACAACGCTTGCCTGATAATTGTGTGATAGTAATCTTTGTGGTTTATGAATGTAAGCGTGGGCGTACGAAAGAGGAGACGAACGAAAAAGTGAATGAAATTCGCAGTGCCAATCAGTTTGGCTTATTGCATTTGAAAATTTGATGAAATAAATTAACTTTAAACAACAAACTCCTAAAGAATATTAGTTGTAATACATTTAATTTCAAATACTTTTTTAACATGTACTTAACTATTTCCAAACGTAACAAATGCAAGAACGATTTAAATCATCCCATCAGCCATTTGGCTCGCTTTTAAGCGAATCCGTGAAAATTTTCTGATTTTTGCAGAAAACGAAGCCTGTCAAAAGGGCTTTTGTCTGAGAAACTGAAACTGAGTAACTGAAAAAAATAGTGAACCGACAAATACTAGTTAAGTCCTCAATGATTTTTTTGTTTTCTCAAAATATCTTGATATTGGCTCGTTTTTAAGTGAATCATACGTATAATTTGGCTCGTTTAAAGAAATAAATACGACACGAGCCCCCCATCATGTGGCAATATCATTTGACTGTCTTTGGAATCAGATGATTCGTGATCTCTAATCAGTTCAATGTTCAAATCTCAAGTATATTGTTTGTAGATAAGAGAAATATTTCATTTACTGTTCTTGAATAACACAAATCATCCAAAAGCAGAAGATAATTTTCATTGCTATTTGTTGGTGCAGGTAGAATTTATTTAAGCTTAAGTATTTATTAACTTTTTATTTCATTTTCTACAAAAGACTATTTAAATAAACATAAATTATTAGAAATCCTACAGCCCTCAGACTTTTTAATCTTCTTTAAGTGGTTTACTTGTTGAACCCTTGGAGCTAGGTGCCGCACGATCCAAAAGTTTATTTTTATTCAAGAGGCGTAAAGTGTAAAAGACGCAGCACGTTCCTAGAGTGGCTCCTGCTAAAACATCCCACCAATGGTGCTTCTTGTCTACTATCCTTGACACCGAACATCCAACACTCCAACTAACACATACCGCAATGAGAAATAGTCGTGCCAAACCTCCACGCATTTTCGAAAGCCTTGTATGGACAATATACTGAAACAATTCAATTTGCCCTAAATTTTTTAAATGTTTTTCGCACTCACAGCACAATAAAATCCTCCAAAGGTAGACAGTGAAGTATGCCCTGAGGGAAAGGACCTCATCAAGTCCTTGGCACTCGAAGTACTAAGTTGCAAGTTGGTGCAAATATAGTCAGAAATTAAGGTTCCAGGCTGGCATAATTCGTTAGTGTCTGGTTTGCACGTGTGAAGGAAATGTGGCCGAGCTTCATTTACAATACGTTTTAAAAGTTCTGTTAGCAAAATTACGAATAAACTTCCAACGAAGTAATTTTTATACAAAGTTTTCACCGCTCCCGAATTAATTTTCTTGAAGGAATTTTGTCTCAAAACTTCGATCAGTGGGATGAGTATTAATGGTCCAAAGTAAGTCACGATGAGCAGATTTGTGGCAGTAACAGTGTCACCCGTGAACTTTTTCGAAATTTTTGGGTCTTTGCATTTAAAACTTGGGCTTAATTGTGGAAGTATATTTAGTTCCGCTAAATACACTATTAAGGCAACTGAAACCAATTAGAATTAATTTGAAATCCAATAAAGGAAATGTTTTACTTACGAATTAGAATTTTGTAGAAAGGATGCATTATGTATAGACTTTGAGCGCGTGTACGAATGAGAATTGAATTAAATACACTAAAAAATAATCTTAGTCACATGTGATAAGATTTTGTATTATTTCACGATATTGGTTCTAGTGCAAAAAATGATGGCCGGGTGTACACTAATTATTGTCGATTCAAAATTTTCTGACTAAGTACTTTTTGTGATAGCGGAAAAGCTGTTTGCATGTCGTTAAAAATAATTATGTGTCATTACTTAACTATAAAAGATTCAACCAGTGTTTGATTATGTAATTATAGCTGTGTAATTTTGTACTCAAAGTTGTCTATTGTAGTTCATTTAGATTAGATAAAATCTGGTACCTATAAACGGTCTAACCTGAAGTACCTTCTATTATTATTATTGGATGATAATAACTTTCCACTTTTCTACCAAATTACGTAAAAACATACAAACGTTTGATTGTACAGGTATAGTTAACATCTATTTCGATGATTCATCAGTTTTTGAATTCATAGTTTGTTGTAATTACTAGTTCTTCCAGCTATAAATTTAACTTTATAAATCTCACAAAAGCGTCAAAATTACCAAAAAAAACCAAGGGGAAGAGTACCTTACTATCATTTTTTGTAACACAAAAACAACTTCAGAAGTTTTTGGGATAAGAAATTGTCTCTTCATTATAAGAATAATTATTATTTTAATAATTAATAAATATATCTTTTGTTTTGAAGAACAGGTTTTATGCTTAAAGGGTTATTTTATTTCAAATTTCTTGGATTGACATTTAGATTCTAAACTTAAAAACAAGACTTGCGAAGGCGCAATAAAAACGCAATTAAATATAGCTATTTTATTCGTAAATGTCCTAATATGTACAATAAATAATTGTAATCAAGTAATGAAAACGTATAAAAATTTCCTAAATTATATAACAACACTGGGAGTGTCTTTGCTCTTCTCTGACATTATTGTCATTGTTGTGCTGGTTCTGCTGAGCCGGTTTTTCTCTTTCGTTTCTTTGCTATGAAGCACACTTAGCGTATAAAGTGCCCCACATAGTCCCAGAAATGCTCCACCCAAAACATCCCACCAATGATGTCGTCTATCAGTTATCCTTGACAAGGAACATAACAGACACCAAGTGAGACAAACAGCGATCAAGAAAGGTTTGGTCAAAGTGCTTACGGATTTCGAGGGAATGCGAATTTGGATGAGATACTAAAAAAATGTGTTATACAACTCTTAACTACGTGTAAATTTATCTTACCGAGCAATAAAGAGCGATGAATAAGGAGACGGAAGTGTGTCCTGAGGGAAAAGATCTGGTGATGTCGCTCAAGAAAAAGTTGCTCAAACGGGTGTTGGTACAGTTGTATTCGATTATGAAAGCGCCTTCTTTACACTTAACGTCGGGTTCACACGAGTCCAGGAAATGCGGTCTGGGCTCTCCCACGATGACTTTAATTACTTCTGTTATCAGAAGAACAAAAGTGGCGCCAATGAGGCATTCCCTGTAGTAATTCCACACGGTCCCAAGACGCACTTTCTTGAACGAGTGCTCTTTCAGAACTTCCACTAATGTTATGATAAAAATGGGTCCGAAATAAGCACTTATCAGTAAAGTTGTCACGGAAACTGTGTCCCCTTTAAAGGGATACGAAAGCTTCGGATCCTTGCAAGTGAATCCAAGTTTTGTATTGGGGATGATGCCGAATTCGACTAGACATACTAATAAGGCAACTGGAACAAAACTCGAAAATTAGTTAAAATTCCTTCGGGCCAGGATGGCAAAGTTAAGACCGGGCATCAAGAACTTACTGAACAAAAGTTTGTAGCGACTACGCATCGTACTTATTTTAGATGGCGGCCACCATTTATTGACCTGGGCGAAAGGAAAAGACAATTATGAAGGGGTTACTACAAATTTATTAGAATTGTGACCAAATAATCTAAAAACAAATAAAACGGTTTGGGAATATCGCGTTTTGGACGTTTTCAAACTATTCTAATTCCTAAATTTCGGCACAAGATGGGTGAGAAAGTTGGAGGAAGTTTTAATAGAAAAATCTCAACTTGTAACTATGTTGCAGGTGGTTAGAACGAATTTATCGACTTTGACAGTGACGATATCTCTTTTTCAAGTTTCTAACTTACCAAAACGTCAAAGATATATTTTTCAATGATTTATAATGCAAGGAAACCAAAAAATTAAGTAATCCATTCAGCTGGGTCTAGTAATAAAAATGTCACCCAAGTAATTTAGGAAATTTGTTATTTATTTGTTGTAGACATAGCCAGTATCAACCTAATTAACACTTCTGTGCCAGCAAGAATTCAGTTTTGTTCCAGACATTTTATGAATTAAAATGAATTTATTTCGCTGAACCTTAATGGAAGTAGTATTCTGAAAATGTTTACCTAAGCTGTCTGGCAAAATTCTCTCGCATCATAATAAGCTACCTATTATTAAGGACATTAGGGTTGCTTAATAACTGCAGGAATTTAGTTAAAAGCTTGCAGGAAGGGATTAAGTCTAATTTATTCAAGTGCGCACAAATTGAAATTCGTGGTGGAATGGTGGAAACTAATTAACACTGTTTATTTTTGCAAGTGCTAAATGGGTTCGAAAAATCTCCCTCTGCAATTACCGCGTTTACAGAAAAAATATTAATGGAAATGTAAAAAAAACCTGACTTGCATTCGAGTCGTTTCAGCTAGATGGGGCTAACTGATGGCCGACCTTTATTTTAACTGATGTATTCTAATAAAGCAATAAACAGTAATTGCTATCACAACGTCGGATGAATCGACTTTTCCGTGATACTGAACCGAAGGCAATGAATTATCAGTGAGTTTAATGCGTAATGGAGTGCGTAATCATGACTTGATGAACTCGGTGTGAGATATACATAGCTGTTTGCAAATTTCGATTACATGACAATTTATTGACTTACCTATTACAAATATCAAGGTATCAACCAAAATCCGTCTACGTAAACGCTTGCGCAGTTTTTGTAACGGTGTTTGCTTCTGCAGGTTGATGTTTCTATCGAGTCCTGCTATATTTTTCGTGATGACTTCGTCTAGTGTTCCTTCAGAGGGCGCTGTTACCATCATTATTTTATTATCCTGCAAATGCACAAAGGACGAATTTTAAACGGGTTCTGTAAATATAATGATATAATGCAGAAGGTAACGTGCAAGGAAGAAGGAAGCGGCAGCTCCTTTTTATGAAGGCACAATGACCCACATAATGTTTAATAAAATAATCTCTTTGAAGATTATTATCCCCGGCTTTAATGAAATAAGCACACTGCAAAAAGTGTTTTGTTGTGTAACTGGCTTCATAAGTGGGTAAAGCATGCAAATAGAAATCTACAAATTCATACGCAATTAATTAAAGAAATAATAATAAATGGAGCGAAGGATTGAAATCCAGTG
The DNA here is from genome assembly GCA_939628115.1 of Tribolium freemani. NCBI lineage: Eukaryota > Metazoa > Arthropoda > Insecta > Coleoptera > Tenebrionidae > Tribolium > Tribolium freemani. The sequence goes on from OW626789.1 coordinate 13,125,752, forward strand.
AAATGTGGAAAACATTACACTCGTAATCTGTTGAGAATTTTGAAAAATTGCTCCTCGCATAAAATACAATTTAATTAATTTAGTTAACTTGTCATTCAAATTATAAAAATTGCAAAGTGTGGCCTATAAAGCTGATATTGTATAAGCCATTGACCTCATTATTTATCTTTATTTTAAAATCTTACAAGTAAATAAACAGGCGTACTACTAATAGATTTAAACAAATAAGTACAATATGGAATGTGGCAGTTTTAGCCCAAGTATTAGGTACTGGCCACAGTTTCCAATTTAATGATTGTACTTTTTATTTTCCAAGATATGTAGGTAATGTAAAAATTATGAATAAATTGTTATTTGAATTATATGCAGCATCGAGTTATTTTATAGAAAAACCGTATTTTAAAGGAAACATAAGAAGTGAGCTCAAATACACCTTAGTATATTATATTAGTGTTAAAAAATATAAATGTATAAGTATAAAAACTAGACAATGTATAAGTATAAAAACTATACAGGCGAAGGACACATTGCGCGTACTTAAACTAAAAAAATAACATACCTGACCAATTATATGGTATTTATGCTCGTACATAATTTTAATAACCGTAAACAAATTTTTTGAAGAACATTTCTAATTAAAAACAATTAAGGATATTCACACAGTTTAACACTGGCTGTAACTTATTCGAACATATTTTTTTCGTATACTTAATCTAATCTAAAAACAGTCATCCGTTATCGATCGCAGAAAAATATTTGTCACAGTACTATCCTTTCCTGACTTCATTGTTACATGTTTTCTTGGATTTAATTAGTATTCTAAAATAAAATCAATAATTGATCAATAATTTTTTATTAATTTTCTCGTTTCTTACATTTAAAAAATGACTTCAGATGAGTTAAATTTTTTTAAACCAGTTTCTTTGCGACCATTTCAGTTTTTAAATGGTCCCCCATTAAAGCGGGCGACTTTGCAATAATAACCCCCGCCTTTCTCAAGGCCTCCATTTTCTCTGGGGCTCCCCCCTTTCCCCCCGAAATAATAGCACCGGCGTGCCCCATTCGTCGTCCTGGAGGTGCCGAAAGTCCCGCAATGTAACTAACTACAGGTTTTCTCTTATCCCCTGTATTATTTTTCTTTAAAAATTCGGCGGCTTCTTCCTCAGCGAATCCACCAATTTCACCAATTAAAATAATCCCTTTCGTGTCGGGATCTTTGAGAAAAATGTCAAGACAATCGATGAAATTCGTCCCATTGTATGGATCTCCTCCAATCCCCACGACTAGGGTCTGGCCGAGCCCATGTTTGGTCGTTTGGTTCACAGCTTCGTAGGTCAGAGTCCCAGATCTGGACACTATCCCAATGCACCCCCTTTTGTGTATCATCGCGGGCATTATCCCCACTTTGCACTGCTCAGGGGCGATGATTCCAGGGCAGTTTGGGCCGACTAATCTGGATTTGTCTTGACGGGATAATTTGTAGCGAAACTTGACCATGTCGTGTTGGGGTATCCCTTCAGTTATGCACACTATTAGGGGGATTTCAGCCTCTAGGGCTTCATGTAGGGCTTTAGTGGCGGCGAATGGAGGGACGTAGATTATAGTAACGTCGGGTTTCAAGGCGTCTCGGGCTTCTTTAACTGTGTTGAAGACAGGAAGGCCTAAATGTTTCTTGCCCCCTTTGCCCGGAGTTACACCTCCAACAAGGAGAGTTCCGTATTCGAGAGCACGTTCGCAATGAAATGTTGCTTGTTTGCCCGTGAAGCCCTGACATATGAGCTTTGAAGCTTTTGTGAGTTTTAGATTTTTTCGGGTTGAATCGTAACTGGCGAAGCGGACAAACTGTCTTGCAAACATTGTAATTCTTTCAAAAGGTTTTTCGACAGTGACGCGACAGATGACTGACGGATTGAAAATTTTTAATTTTTGATTGCATTTGATAAAAAACGTTTTTTAAATAATTCTATCAAACCAACTGGTGCGCAAAAATAAAAACCCTCGAGTTCTTATAATCGAGAAATATGCCAAAGAGGAACGAGGAAGAAGGCCTACCTGTTCTCTAATAATAATCTGATTGAGACGCACTGACACTCACTGATGTAAAAGGGGGACATTTTACCTTATTAATAACCACTTTGTTATCCATTGTTTCTGGCAAATCCTCTTTAAATATGGTGACTAACACACAATTAGCATAATAATTATTTACTCATTTAACACTATAAAATATTTAAAAAATTATCATCAAGCTTGTTGCTTCTGTATTGTTTTTAAACACACTAACTCGCCAGATTTCAGGGGTCAATTAATTAATTTGTCTAGTGTAGTGGGTGAGGATATGAAAATTAAACACAGTTGAAAAGCAAAAGGACCGCAGTTGCAGTACATGAACAAAGATAAAAATCAAAGTAAAATAAAAATCAAGCTTACACAATGTGGACAATTCCCTTGCTCGAAATGGAAAAAACAAAAATAACTTTTAAGCTCTGAATTTTTCATTCTGTTTACGTCGTTATTAGATGAAGTCGTAAACACTACTAATTATCAACTTTTACTGCACCGGAAGGAAACGGACGAAATACGTAAAGAGGACAGTGGGAAAACAGAAACTTTATTCCAAGGAAATGTTTGGAAATAATCGTAAAATTTGAAATTGATGAGTTGTGTCGAAACCGAAAGTGTCAGAATACAGATGGTGCGATTTTTTATGGGGCACTGCGGATGGTTTGCACATCATAACGAAGAGTTTATAAACACACAAAACATGTGTTTATGACATTAAAGCTCTACCTCAAGCTTCTGGAGGGTATTTTCAACCTTTTGTTTTGATAAAAGTAACAATAATAAACGCAGGGTAGCGTATTAATAATTTTATAAACAAATCAATTTTATATCGATGACTCCCGTATGTGAAGCTACGTGAACCAATTAAAAAAACACTGTTTAATGAACTGTTTTAGTCATGGGTTTTAATTAGATGTAGAGCAATGAACCCGTCAAATTTTTTGTGTAGTTTTATATCAGCTGATATAATAAATTTAGACATTTGGTGGTAACTTAAGACAAGGCAAAATTTAACTCAACAATTAGAAAAAATCTTGACAATAAGATCACACCGAATATTTTTCATCGAAGATTCAGCAAACCTTCCAGGAATTGTGCTTTTTATTTTTAGATAGTTCAATAGTTTGAACTGAATTCATAAAGAAGAAAGCAGACAAAAGATAAATCTTCGAATCTGATTTTTTGGAAAATTAAAACACAGACACAAATGAATTTGGTTTCGTTCTTTATTTGTTAGGCGACTAGTTAACTACAAATTGGTTCCTTGTTGCTTCCTGATTACTTTAAAAATTACCTACACGGTAAAAAAATTTCTCGTCTTTCCAATAGGAAGAACGTCTATAATGATTAGTTCTTGGATTTTTAGAAGGTTACGCAAGTGATTCACTTAAAATTTTTCATACTTTTCAAGGTTGAATGATAAATTAGTGAATTAGTGATTATTTTAAATGCCGCATCCTATTACAATCATAATTTATTACAAAAATGTGGACATTGAGGAAATTTAAATCTACTCCATGTTTTTCATTAAACATTTAAAATAACAAACGGAATCGCAACATTTTTACTTACATATTTTGACAATAGTTAAAAATATAAGGAAAAAATATTATAAACATATTTCGATTATAACGAACCTCAGGGGACCGAAAAACAGTTAAACACCTGACACAATAAGTTTGATTAGATTTACCACAAATTAAAAAAAAATAACTTTGGGTTAATACCATGCGATCATTTAAATTTATAATTAGAGTAGGCTTTGTCAGTTTTTTAACTTGGATGAAAACGCCGATTGTGATAATTAATCAAGCTGAAGAGTTAAATAATAATGTTTTGAACGGTAATATTCAATTAGAATACATTTTTTCCTTCAGTTTGCCTAAGTTTTTCAATCACAAAGACACAAAACTGCCTACTTTAATTATAAATTCAAATGATCGCATGGTAGTTAAATTATGTAGGATCAATAATGGTTTCTATAGTATTTTTTGAAAATTATCTGAAGTGTGAAATAAGTTTGTGGTATCAGACTTTTATCGTTTCGGTATTTAATATTAATATTTAGATAATCACAATACAAACAGATAAGTCGAAGGTTCTGTAGATCCAAAGAGATCAATTTTATTATAAAATATTTTCTGTTTAAAACGCATGCATTTCGGTATGTAAATTAAAGTATACTTACGTAGCACATATCGCCCCGAATGTTGTAAATCTCCCTATTAGTATTATAAACATTATTCATATTTGCTTATCACTTTTAAACTTCAAACACTGTAGTACTGTTTGTGCGACATCAGAAGCCAACCACGTGTTGGTCAATAATAACAGGTAACACGAGTTGGATACTCGCAGGATGACTAACCCACCGTTCAGGTGAGGCAAAATCATTCATATTAAGAAGAACTCAAGCAGAGCTCGTTTTTGTTTCTGTGAACTGAACCGCAAGACTGGCGTGCAGCACCTTCAGACCTCAATTGAACCCTACCCATTACTTTAATTAAGGATTTAAGTGCTTTCTTCTGCCTTCGTTTGTTCTCTTCTCTGTCCTGCGTCAAATGTAAGCATAAAGCTCCATATGTTTTAACAAAAAATGACAACAGATGGTACAACTCCAAAATATGTAGGTAAAGAATAAAGACTAAACGTTTTTAATTGTGAAATACAAATCCTGGGGAACAATAGTTAGGGTTTGACGTCTTCGGCATGATAAAACAACCGCAGTTTTACAGTAAGTGATAATACCCATGTTATCAAAATAGTTTTGTGTTCGAAATTTTCCCATTGTGCAAAGTCTGTGGGAATGGAGGTGTATGGGAAGAACTCTTGCTTTCACTATTCACTCTGATGTGAAATTATAATGACGTGATTCATTCGTCATGAATTTCTGACTCACTACTACATAATCTAAGAGGTGCGTTTACAAAATTTTCAGAATTAAAAAAATATAAGGAAATATCCGAGGGTTATCTAAATACAAACTGGAGCTAAATACACTATTTAATTTTATTACTGTTTCTAAACTAAATACTCATTACTTTTAAATTATAATTATAAAAGTATTAAGGGCTTTGTTCAGTTAAAGGAAGTAGGCGATGTTGATGTTCTTAAATTACATTTAATTTTCATTAAAAGCAAATCATCTGATGCGTGCAACTAACTATAATTTAATACTTCCTTATTTAAGATTATTTACATTCGGTTTGGCCTTTTTGTTTTTGACAAATGTCCGTTACGAGACATTTTTAATGAGCACCAGCCTTTTAGCATCTTTTGAAGCATTTTATTATTTTTGGTATGTAATAGCTGTTTCAAAACTATAAAAACGCCAACGTCGCATTTTCTCTCAAAATTAGTACATATTTATACAAGATCTGGAGCAAATTTTAAATCAAAAACAAGTATGCAAATGTACTCTTTATCTAGTGTTATCATGGCTATTTAGAGACAAATATACTAATTAAAACCATATGAATAGCTCCATTTTTAGAATGACCCTGTATATGTATAATAAGTCTAGTACTTAGTACCTACTAGCCTTTATCAGTAATTTTTTTAATATTTTAGGTACTTTGAGGGTACTTTTAATAATAATTAAAATTTATTTTTATTTGGCTCACGAAAACTCGTCATTCAAAAATTTGTAAAATCTTATTTGGGATTTGCAAAACAAAAAGCACGGAAATACAGCATTTTTTAAACAATTTATTGAACAACCAGGCAGAAATCTATCTGCAAGATATCGAAGAATCTGTGTTAGACAGGGTGAGTCTGCTAAAAATACTTTATACTTTTCTCTATGGATGTGAATTTTTTCTAATTTTTTACACTTCTTACCAATTAAAATAATTGATTAAAATTATTAATATCAATAAAATTGAAAATATGAAAACATTATTTAAAAGAAATTTTATTATTTCTAATGTTTTCAACCAACGACGCTTACATAATCTTTTGAGCAAAAATTGTTAATAAAATTGACGCTAGCACCAAAATTAATTACTGCGATAACAAGACAAAGAATTACAAACATAAGAAAGTTATTTCACAGATCAGCAATATAACAAGATTATTTTACTCATAATATGATAATAAATTAGTGATTATTTTGTAAAAATGAAAATATTGATTGTTGACGTAAGACTTACCAGAGTGTATGTCGTTTTGTTGTTTGTGGATTTTAGACTGCCTGGGAAATGTGGTAGAAATTATACAAACAAATTTGGTGAAAGTTGATAATGGAAAATAATGTATAATTTAAGACAGGCAACAATAACAAATCGACTCAGTGCAATGTAAAACTACTTGCATGGGATTATAATGTACGATATTATATCAGAGGATTTACTAGTATTAATGCAGTTTTGTTAGTTGGTGATAAATGATTATTTTTTCTTAAAATCAATTACAAATTTATGATTTGTAGTAAAATCCAAAATTTCATAAATACCTATTTACAAACACAGACATTATTTATTCATGTAAAAAAGAATTCAGTAAACAGATACCTAGATATGTTTTTTGTGTTTTTTGAAACGTAATATTAATTTATCAACTAAACATTTTCTCATAATTTGCGTTCTGATCGTTATGCTGGCGTGTAATTAGCGATTAGCTGTTTTGGCATGGCATTTACGTCAAGAACCTTGAACTCGTCGGTCTAAATTAGTCGAGAAGTGCTTTTGCGAATAGACAAGACAGTAGTTGTTTTTGTATCACTTTCTTTTCACACTTTCATACATCGTTCTTAACATGTTTTTACAACAGCGTGACATAAATAAATCAGTACCAACTTAAGAAAGTAACATGAACTACTTAGACTAGTTTTCTATACATTTTAAAATGTAAGCAAGCCATTAACAGATGCATAAGAGCCCTCATGGGGTAATTTCGGAAGCACACATGGCACTTGAAGGGTTCCGACTGAAGTGGTAGCTGTCCCGGTTAATAGATTGCTTACATCGTTAAAACCTCAACTGCAGACGAAATTATTTCGTACAACGTCTGTACTCAACAATTAACATTTATTATTGTAACTGCTAACAATTTTATCCATCCTATTCCAAGTTCCAAATTTTATTAATATTATATAAAAAGCAATTTGATATAAGTTTGGATGAGATATGTTAGGTGACATTAAGTGGTGAGGTTTCGATGGGTGTCAAGAGGAAGAGATGATATTATGCCATTAAATTATACATTAGATGCGTTATTATTCATAATAACAGACACACAATGCGATTAGAGCAAACCAAACCAAAACTGTTGTTTGATCCTGTTACAATAAAACGAAGCTTGAATCGCGATTAGGAAGAAATCAACAAAATTATTTACATCAAAACCTCTGATAATGAATCTTTCAAGTCGTGACTACCCTAACTATACATCATAACCGTTGTTACATACTTATTGTGCTTAGTTTAATATTTGCCATAATATACTTTAACACTGAGGGATGAAATTTTATTATAGATTAGAGTTAAATTCGCTTAACAAAGTTTAGGGCGCGCTGGTCCGCAACCCTCTGTAGGAACCCTCTTAGACTTGATGTAAGGACGTTCGCAGGCGTTTGGTTCAAATTTGAAATGTTATTCATTGGATGGAAACAAAACAGCAGAGGAAGAGTGGAGAGTTGCGTACCAAGGCTCATCAGTCCCTAAAATGCGGGCACAAGTAGAAACGACACCCGCATATTCGCCCAACCAGTAGATGTTCTAAAAGCGACACGGAAGAGAATTAATAAATAGAGATAATAATTAATAAAATGTGCGTTTGCGCACTTGGTCTTCATCTATCTACTCTTGTAAATTCTACCGCTACGTACGGAGAGACACAACGTGGAGAAGCTGGCTGGGCGCACTATATACAGGGGCTCTCAGACGCTGTTTATTATGATAATGGCACGAGATGGCAGTGTTGCTCGGCCTATGATATGATAATGAATGTACAAATTGATATACAAGGCATTTGAAATTATTTACTCCGAACGTTTTAGATGACAAATGTATAATACGTATTTGCATGGAGAAATACAATATTTCATTTGTACTCAAAGTATAACATACCAGCTTTTTACAAAATAGGAGGCGCTATGCCACCACTTGCAGCTTCATTTTCAATCTAAATTAACGGAATGTTGGAAACTTGCTACAGGAATGTCACTTAAATTTGGATTTTCCTAATTTACGTTGAACTAGAGTTTTGTATAAAATATTTAATACTTATCAGGGCCGCAAACGGTGGCAAAAGTTCACACATACACGCACAGCGCACTTAAAGTAACCGGACTCGGGTCGGCCGCATCGATTTGTAATTTAAAAATGATCTATAAAAAAATCATAGCCGCTTTACAAGAGAGCATCGAAATCAAGGTCCAACACTGCAGAATAAAACAGATCACAAAAATTTCGCTAATGTTGAGTGTTTTTAAATGTTTCAGTAACACAACCGAACTACCGAAAACAATTCTGCCCCATTCCATTAATTATTGTCATGTCTAAACTCGAACAGGTAACAATAATAAACTAACACGTTCACAATGTTTATGTGGTACTTAATACAAGTTTACAGGCAGTGCTTCTGAAATAATGGCGGCAACCTGATAACGGTTGCCTATAAATATTCTTTATTGCTGAGATCATTGGAATCGTTGGTAAATTTGGTTTTAGCTCAAGTTGGGTCGAGGAAATCTTTTTGAGCCTCGTCTTCTTCGTATAAACTGTAAAAGGATCGCTCATCTTCGTCCGTTTCGTTCAAGGAAACGCTCAACTCAGTCTGAAAACTCGCATAAACAATTCGTCAAATTATGAGTTTCGAATACCTCTTTCTTAAGTCGTTCAACCAGTCTTCGTTTGTCCGTTCGAAGACGATCAGCTTCGTCAGCATGTCGTGCATTTCGAATCCCCGTCATTTCCAGCAAAGCTAAATGTGCATCCTTTTCACTGATTGCAGATTCCAAAGCTTCCCGTCTGAAATGAAAATATCTTGTAACAAACGACCGTTTTAATGTGCGCAAGTAATACTTCATTTGGGCAAGTTCTTGAAGATGTTGCTTTCTTTCAGCAACAAGTTGAGAAAGTTTTGTTTCAAGTTTGGTCATCCGCGAAACGTACGGACGACAAGCATGACAACGCATTGCTTGAGCAGATTGCAAAGACAACAGTCTTTGCTCTAATTTTGATACCTGCAATTGAACATTTATTATAATTCGTGGCAGAATTTTTATTGTTAATACTTTTTCCAAAATTTGTTTCCTTTTCGACTCCTCTTGATGCAAAACCGCTTCCCGCTTAGTAGAAATGATCATACTTTCTCTAAGCGCCTCTTCCAACTCACTAATTCTGACATCTTTTTCTTCAGACGATCTGACTAAATCTTCAAAATCTCCATCAGCCATAAGTTGATTTTGTTCAAATCCTTCTAATTGTCCTTTCAATTGTAGGATAATATTTGATTTTTGGTCAACTTCCTTCTGGAATCTTCTTGCATCATCTGCTTTGATACAGCTGTTCTGAAGGTCGTTAATTGTCACTTCTTTATTCTCCAACTTGGTTTCGAGTATTTTAATTTCGTTTTTGTACTCTTTCATTGCTTGCTCGTATGAATCCAGGGTATCTTCCAATTCAACAATGTATTTTTGTTTCGATAAAAGTTCTTCTTTTAACTCGGTATCTTTTTCTTGTAAATTGAAAATTACAAGATCCCCCTCTTTATTTACCTAATTATATACAAACCAACAAAACACATTAACACTATACAAAAAGGATCAAGCATTAACATTGCTTAAATTAAGAAAGTTGACATGGGTAAGTGGTAATAGGAATGAGGCAATATTGTATTGTATGAATAAATTTGAAAAGACTAGAAAAAGCTTTTGAGGAAGCCAGCAGGACCCGCCTGGTGACAGAGACAACGCATACATACAAACATCCCAATTAGACAGCAAGAAATTAGAAAATTTCATTAGTAAATAGTTTTTATTTTAGTGATAGGTCTCACCTCCTCCTTTTTTCTTTGTTCTTCTAATTGTGCATTCACTTGTTGCTGGCTCTTTAATTTCGCCTGTGCAGTCTTTAATGCCCTAAAAACCATAAAATGTATCACAACCTTTTCAAAAAGTTAATAACGTACTGTTGTAAATCCATAATCTGCTTTTCTTTTGCATTTTGCTCTTCTTGACTCATTTGTACTAATTGTAATAGTCTCTCCATTTCTGCAGCTGATCGTTTTGCTTCTTCTTGAGCTTTTTCTAAATTCTTTTCGGCTTCTGACAATTTCTTGTTTAGTTCTCCAGCTGCAGCTGCACTTCCGCCGGCCTGGAATTTCCAAAATAAATATAAATGCGACCAAGCTCAAACACCGTACTTTTTGTAATGAAATTTCTAATTGGTCCATTTGTTCTTTCCTCTTCTTTAATTGTTTGTCAACCTCGGCAAACGCCCTTTCTTTTTCTTCTATCTGTCTCTGCTTACTTTCTACGGCTTTCCTTTGCTCCTCAACTTGTTTTCTGTGTTCCTCAAACCGTTTTCTCTCTTCGTCCAGTTGTCTCCTTTGTGCTGACACATCCTCAGCGCCTCTCTGCGCACCCATGCTTTGCATTTTCTTCGTAGTTTCATGAAGTTCCAGCTAAAATTGCAATCGCTTCCTTAAAATGTTTGTTAAAAAAATAAAAAATAAAAATAATAGTAAAGGAAAAGGTTTTCATTAGTAGGACAATAACATGTTAAAATAAAACAACCCAAGAAATAAATACAATTTTAAATAATTTCGACGGCTACAAAAATTGTATTCGCAATTTTACCAACCTGGTTTCTTTCCAATTCTTGCACAAGCATTTCAAGTTGCGATTGTAACCGTTCTTTTTCAGTGCTGCTATTTTTGATTTCCATTTGGGCCTTCTCCAGTTCTTTGCGCAACCTGTTGAGTTCTTTATCATCCTGGGGAGGTGGTTGGATACCTCTTTCCTTCTGATACTGCGCCATCTGTTGCAGCTGCTGTTGCAGTTGTTTTTCCATAACTTGGATACGTTTTTGCAAATCTTGGGCAGTTTTCTCCGCTTGGTCGGCTCTGTTGGTCTCCTGTTCGACAACTTTGCGCCACTGTTCCAATTCGGAATCGCCACGAGCTCCGGACTCTTGTAGTCTTTTCTCAGCTTTCTCTGCACGTTGTCTGTGATTATCGCGCTCTTTCTGGACAGCCGCCAGTTCTTGGCGCAATTTTGTGATCTCCCTGTCTCGATTTTCGATGATCTCTTTGGTTCCACGCTCCACATCTTGCGACATTTTCTTCTGTTCGGCTTTGAGTCTGGCCACTTCTGCTTTGTGCTTCTCTAATTCCGCTTCACTCTGATTGAGTTCTTGCTGGAAGTTCATTAACATGTCTTGTGATTTTTCTAATTGTATTACTAATTGGTCTCGTTCCATTGTTAATTGTTTAATATCTGCTTCGTATTTGATTATTTGTTTCTCTATGGAGTCGCCTTGTCGGCCTTGTTTTTCCAGGAGTGAGGCCATTTTTTCCTTCTCTCGAGACGCTTGAGCCAACTCTTGTTGGAGTTTAACGATTGTTTCTTGAGTTCGGTGATCCATGGTGCGTCTTTGAGTGTCAAGTCCGCTTCGCACTTGTTGCAGTTCGGCTCGTAACACGTCACGTTCTTGTTCCATTGTCTTCCAATCCAGCTTGTCTCTTTCGATTCGTTCATGCATGCGGGCTAATTCGTTCGCCATACGTTCGAATTCAATCTTCGTTGCTTCGTTAGTTTCCAAAGCCTTGGCCAGATGCATCTGCGACTTTTCCAATTCTTGTGCCAATCTGCCGGCTTCCAGTTCAGTTGCGTCTCTAGCCTGGATGGCTTTTTCGAGTTTCTCTTTAAGACGTTCAATTTCTAATCGTTCGTCGTTCCTCACTTTGTCAGCAGCAAGAGTCTGCCGCCGCTCGGCTTGAGCCAACTCCAACCGTAATTTCTCATTCTCCTTCTCATATTTTTCAATTTGCATCTTGAGCTTGTCATGCCTGTCTCGCAGTTTCTCGCATTCGATCATCGCACGCTCCAACTCATGTCGCTGTTTGTCTTGTCCACCCGATACCTTCGCCACTTCTTGTCTCGCCAAGTCTAGCTGCATCGTAACTTCGTGAAATTTAGTTTCAAGTTGTTGGTTACTGCCCATAGTCCTCTGTAATTCGTCTCTTAGGCGGTCCAATTCGACAGAGCGTTCCTTCTCTTGCTCGTAACTGTATTTAGTTCTCGTGCTTTCGGCCAAAGCTAAGTCTTTCCTAGATCTGTCCAAATCAGTTAGAGTCTTGTCTAATCTCTCTCTCAACCTCTCGACCTCGGCCCGTAATCTATCATTTTCCTCTTTCGTTCTGTCATCTCGGTCATATTTCGAGTATCTACCCGCGGGACCAGTGTTGGTTTCCCGTAAGGCGTCATACTCGGCAACAATTTTACGGAATTCGTTTTGTAATTTGTCATGCTTGTCGTGAGCTTTTTCAACTTCGACTTGCAATCTTGCGATTTCTTCCTGGCTCTTTTCGTAAGCGGCTTGTGCTTTGCCACTCTGTGCGTGCACGCGTTCTAGCTCGTATTGAAGTCTTTCGTTCTCGGATTGGAACTTCTCTTTTTCGCTTTGTAATCTTCGAAGTTCCAATTGACATTTTTCATATCTCTCGCGGACCATTTCCAAATCCATGCCCATACGTTGCAGCTCTTCTTTAGACTTTTCTTCCAATTCTTTCGTTCTGCTTAACTGAATCGACGCTCTATCGTACAATTCCTGAGTTCTCTGTAATTCATCTTGTACTTTACGTTGGTCCTCGCGTGTTTTCGTTGCCAGTAATTGTTGTTTTTCGACTTCTAACTCTAATCGGTCTTTTTCAGCTTGCACTGTATCTAATTTATTTTGAATCCTATAGAGATCACTTTGAGACCTAAAACAAATAAACAGTACAATAAATATAACAATGCGTTTACCTCCCGGACCTATCATATTTCTCCAAGACTTTTTCAAATTCTTTATGCATATTCTCTCTATCGTCTATCGCCTTTTGTGAGGCATATATGGCTTTTTCTAACTTCTCTTTCAAAATATCGATTTCTGTAAATGCTTCGTCTCTTTCCATTTGTAATTTTTGTTGTAGGATATGTCCTTTCTCCCATCTTTCTTTGATTACGTCCAATTCGTGTTCTATGTCGGATCGTTCTCTTTGAATTTTGTTGATTTGATTTAATTGCATTTCAACTTTTTCCTTGAGTTTTTCATAATCATCTTGATAGGCATCTTTCTCTTTCTGGAGACGTGTTAAAGCCATCTGAAAAATAACTTGACAGTAGAATAATAACTCAGATATACACCCGCAAAACATACCTGACATTTTTCACACTTATCTCTAAGACGATCTGCTTCTAGTTGGGCGGTTTCCCTTTCTTTCTGAATGCGAGCAGACTGGCCTAGAGCCTTGTCCAACTGCGACTGGATATTCTCTAAATCGTATCCTAGCTTTTCCTTCTCCAGTTGTATCTAAAACACGACGAGTTTTAAGTATCTCACAGTATAATTCCAGCTACATACTCTTCTGGTCTCCCCAGCTGACTTGTCTAACCTTTCTTGCAACTTGTCGACCTCTGTCTGTGCTTTGTCTAGAGCGTTCTGTAATTTGTCTTGTTGTAATTGAGCCTTTCCCAAGGTCGCCTGTACACGCTCCAATTCTTCTCGAGCCTTCTCCAATTCTGCATACGCTTTGTCCTTGTCTGCGTGCAATCTGGCGGTAGTCGATTGAGCTCTCTCGAGCTCCTCGCGAAGGCTGTCTTGTTCCTGATGGGAATTCTCTAGGCGCGCCTTGAGGCGGTACACTTCCCCCTGCGACTTTTCCAGCTTATCCTGCAGGGCTGAAGCTTCAGCTCGGGCTCTCTCAGCGTCGGCTTGCGTCACTCTTAACTCCGCTTGGCATCTCCTCAAGTCCGAGGACGTCTTATCGACGCGTTCCTGCGCTCGGTCCAACTCGTGGGAGCTGCTGAACGTATTTCTGCCAAAAGTGATTTGCGACCGGTCCGCATCCTGTCTGAGCCTCTCGTTGTCCTGTCTCAGCCGTTCGTTTTCCAGCTCTAAACGCGCCAAACGCTGGCGGGCTTGCTCCCAGTCGGCGCCGCTGCGACCTACTTCTATCGTTGCTTTGTCGAGTTCGGCCTTTGATTTGCCCAATTCTGACTGAGAGCTTTCTAGTTTAGATTCGAGGCGGTCGCGGTCGGTTTGGGCCCGTTCGAGGCGGGCGCTGAGTTTTTCCACTTCGCTGTTTAGAGCATGGATTTTCATTTTGTATTCGGCTATTTCGCGTTCGTGTAGTTCGCGCTCTTCTTGCTTTTCTTGTTCGGCGCGATCTCGCTGCTCACGTAATTGATTCATTTGCTTTTCCTTGTCACCGATTGCTTCTTCGAGAGATGATAATGCACCTTCGGAAGAACAATGATGGGCTTGCATTGCGGAAAGCCTGGCTCTGGCCATATCGACTTGGTTGTCTTTTTCTTTAAGGAGGTCTTCGAGGTTTTCGACCTGTTATTGTTCAAGTAGTTGTTAGGAGGGGGTTGTTTTAAATGCACTACACCAACACACACACAGTATTTTAACGAAAATTATAATAAAATCAAAAATAAAAACGGTAGATACACTTTTTTGGTGGTTTGGGTTGAATTCCCAAAAATATGATATTGGTTTGAGTTTTGATGTTGTTGGATTACCTTTCTTTGAAGGACGTTGATTTTGCGGTCTTTGATGTCCATATGTTCTCTTAATTCAGCAATTTCGGCGGCGGCCCGAGCGCGTTCCTGTTGGTGCTGTTGGGTTTTCTTTTCGATGTGTCTGTTTTTTTCTTCGAGTCGTTGCCGGAGTTCCTCGACATCGGTTTGGAGCATGTTGTAGTGTTCCTCTTTAGCGCATAGCGACTCCTTGAGGACAGCGATATGGCGCTGGTAGTCTTGGTGTTGTTCCTCAAGTGTTTTCATTTTGGCTCCCATGGCGAGGATCTCCTGGTCACGTCGTTGGATCTCCACCCGGAACTCGTCCAGCTGCACACATGAGCGGAGGCATGCACTATCCATGCGGGACACATGCGTGCCGAGAGACAGTGAGGTGGTAAAACTGAACTCAGCGCCAAGCGGCCGGAGAGTCTTTACAGCTAGTTACAGTCTACCAATAACGGCGCCATCCTTCCCGATCTGCACATCGTTTAACAGAAAACTTACTTGTCGCTTAATAGGAAGAGCCTGAGGAATGTCCGCGGTACTCGACGGAAGGGGAGGTTGGGTGCCCCCGCCCAGCCGCTCCACCTCGCTTTCCAGCAAGTTGACCTCGCGCTCCAAAGTCGCTATTCTAGCGTTTTTCGTATCCAGGAGCAGTCTGACCGTGCTGCTGGAGGGCGAGGGCACCAGCTCCAGCTGCGATTGCAGCACGCGCAACGTCTCGTTGGCCGCTTGAAGCTCCTGCACAGGGAAGCAGCGGTCTTACAAGCCTGTGCTGCCGACCGCTCGCTCGCTCGCTTTACCACCCACCGTTACCGACACATGATCAAGACCACCACCTGTTTGTTAGTCAAAGAAAGCTTTCACATGCACCACGACCCAGGGCAGTGGAACCTCCTCGTTTGGCTAGGTGTGGTATGATACAGCCATATGGGAACACCAAACATGCTTAATGAATCTGAGGTATATCTTGATTATGTGCCAGATGAGTTACGACTAAATACAATCACACACACTCACTCGACAAGATGTGTCTTACTAATTACAATGAGTGATAAGCACCTGCTTTTGGGCCATGGCCTGCATTTGCTGGAACATCTGCCTCTCCTCCTCTTTACCTGGAACAGAGCCAACACCCGAACGATTAGTCCAACTACCTCCACCGCTTTCAGACAGACACCTCTCCGGCTATGTGCAATGCTAAGTGTTTTGCACTGTAACTACCTAAGACCTCCCCGAACGCCGCCCTCAGAAGATCAAAGAAACAGAGTGTGCAGGGACAAGCAGCGATAGAATACACACGAAAACCACTCACCCATTCCCTTGTTCTGGAGCATCTCCAGAAGCTTCTTGATGCTCTCATCGCGAGCTTGCAGAGTCTGCTTTTGTGTCTCAATCCGAAGCTCCAATTCCTAGCCCACACAAAGCCATTACATTTCACACCACCACCACACTGACATTACCTTTATGGTATCACGCAGGATGGCTATCTCTCTAGTTAAATGCTCATTCTCTTGGTACAACGCTTCCATCTGCTGCTGCATCTCTATGCTTGGACCACGCATCCGCATCCTCAACTCCTCTTCCAGCTGCCGCACCAGCATTGCTTGTTTCTGAAAAATTAAGACAATCAAATTTTTCCGCTCTCCATACTACTTGAACTCAGTTTAAAAAATAAAACAGTTTACAAATACAAACAACGCATTAGCATAATTGAAACAGTCGTTATACAGGCTGTAAATGAAATAAGTACATTAATTTTAATTGGTAATATAACTCGTCAAGACAAACAATTTTTCCTAATAACTTTTTTTTCAAAACGTTTTAGTTTTTGAGTTAAAATTATTTTAAAATCTTGCACAATTTTCTTACACGCCACTGGAAGCAAAGTTACCTAGTCGACAAGATTACCGTTTGAAACGGTTACCTTGGTTGCAGCTATTATTTATTGTTACTTTTCTTTGTTGGAGCATTTCATAAAAGGCTCGTCAATTTGTAGGGGGAAAAAATGATTTTAAAAAATGCGATTTTGGAAAAATGGTACATAGAAAAAGTGTTTGTCTTGATGAGTTCTACCACTGGTTAAAGTTAATGTACTTATTTCGCTTACATCCTGTATAGAACAGAAATACTTTTTTAGAATATGATTTTGAGGTCATAAACACTCTTTGTTGTCAGTCACCACCCACTAACAAGGTATTTTATTCTGATGGTTTATGTATAAATTTGTACTGAGGTAAACAACAATTTTTGGCTTTGCAAGAGATTTTAATTAACTTAACTTGCTTAAATCATGTTTGAAATAATTAAACGCTCTTTTATTTCCATAACTTGTTTTCGCGTTTGCCTACGTCGTAAAATTACGTTAAAATTAAAATATGGAAGCCAAATGTTAGGACGGTGCATTATTTAACATTGATTTTCTATAATGAAAGCTTCGTTTCATTTTAAAATCGAACCAGATGTGGTTATTTTCGAAGGAAGCCTACATAAATAAATGTTTTTGACTGTGGTTGCCTTTTCGTTTTTGTTATCAATGAATCAATGGAGGCTTTAAGTCGGTAACATTTCAAACAAAAGGTTTATGCGAAGTTAGAAATCGCACATAAAATATAAAAATGAAAGGGTAGTCACTATTACGGGTGAATGTAAGGGGATCGATATCAGTAACGGAGACAGGCAAGCTTTTCATAAGTAGGTCATTGACGTACGCCACTGCAATAACACCGACGTTTGAGTTACACATATACATATCCAGATTTATGGCGCTTCTCAATTAATCAAATATGTGGGGTTGAAGCTGAATTTTACTTCAAATAAAAATGAGCTTTCAGTAAAATTCTAATAATTGCATTTAAGCCTTTCTGGAGAGGATTCGTTCGGATGTGTACACTGGAGGAATTTATTTATCTTGTCCGATATAATAACATGCAGCTTTTGCTGAAAGCATAGAACAAACCTAAATAGGTTGTCGGGTAAGCTTCAAAGAAATAGTTGAGTAAGACAAGTAACTCTCCCGATCCGGTCGACGACCCTGTTTATTGATCGCCACAATGCACATGAGAGGATAAATTCAACTTTTAGTACAAATCTAAAGTGTTTTTTATTCCATTAATGATAAATAAGTGGCACAAATTCATAATCATTTGCTCGAGCATTTCATTTGGGTTTTATTCAATGCTAAAAACACACTTGAGGGCAAGTGTTTTTAACTTCTCCGCTTCGACTTGTCCCGAGACACCCCTTGGGTCCGACTTTAAAAAAAATCAAGAAAAATGTCACACTCGGGCCATTTATAATTAGGTACGACGATGCAACACGTGTGTAAAAAACAGTGGCAATTTCGAGGTGTTTGTTACAATTTTATGATTGTGGTTATATGAGTTTGGTCGAAAAGGGGAAATAAAATGCTGGAAGAGCTTCTTTTGTTCGCGTGCATGCTCTTTTAACGCGTTGTCGGAACATAGCATGTTACATTGATTTTGGAATTATTACCTGGTTTATGGGACTCATTCAAAATTCCGAGGAATTATTTTCATGACTGCTAAGCCAACAAATGGGGGAGCCTAATTAAACAGTGATGGCATTTTAAAACGAAAATGAATAAATCATTGCCTTGCATTAAACACTTTTAGGGTTACTTACTCCGCCAAATTATGTAGCTTAATTAAATTTAATGAATATATTTAGCCCATTTCTACACGGAATCCTGGCTAGGTCAAGTGTTTGCTTCTGAAATACGCCTTCAAACAAACTCTCATTTAAAAAATATACGGCCATTCCGGCCTCGTAAAAATTATCATCACGTCCAACCAAAAGGGCCTAACCATAGATTCCAGTTTGTGGTAATTGGTAAACAGCAAATTAGAGTCCGATTTATGTGATTTTGGCTGAATTATTTCGGATATCTGAAAAGCCATTTTAATGAACCGTGAAATCTTATCACTCTCCGGTAAATGTGTTGATTACGTGTGATACCCAACGACAACCCCGAGAGAAGTCGATTAAGCGAAGGTTGCCCATTCTTAAAAATAAAAATACATTCCTGATTTATTCGTTGTGTTTAGGTCGCATATTCAGCATTGTATAAAAATATTTTTTGCTTAAAGCCTTGCATATTATGAATTAAGCTTTGTGATGCACATGGAATAAAATGTGTCAAAAGCAGAGCAAACAACAAAGAGCTTCGTGTGCCATATTTCAACACAAATTACTTCCAACTTAACATTTCTATTTATTTTTTGAAATAACAAAGTTGAAAGCTGCAATGAGGAGCTATCGTTAATTCGGATACAAGTGCGGTAGATGTCATAAAAGTTGGTGCTACCTAACACATCTTCACGAACATAAAAGCAGAAAGTCTTAATAAATTAAATGTCTGGGTCATTTCAAACACTATATGGTTGTAAGCTGGAAAGAGAATGGATGATGTTCCAAGTTTTTGCTCTAATATAAAGCTTTTAACTACTGGTAGCAATAAATGTTTTGACGAGGTTTAATTTTTAATTGAATACAAAATTCGCTTCGCATTGAGTCTATAATTAGTGGATTTGTGTAAATAAACAATGGGCTATCTGTGCCGCAGTTATGTTGGACCATGATTTGCTCTATTTTTATGTCAAGAATGTCTGGTGGACTTTTAAATTAAAACAACGAATGCAGATAATTACCCAATAAAATATTGATGTCAAGATGTTTTAAATCATTCATAAGTCATTGCCAAATTCCCTAGAAATAGGGGAGGCAAATAAATTAGTATCTCTAGTTTGCGAACTAATTAAAAGTCAACCTAACAATAGTGACAAATTATCAAATTAATAACGGCAAACTTTGGGAACACAAGTTCGCATTAACTTCAATACCTGGTTAAAATTCGCCAGGAATTTAATTTCCGAAGATGTTTGATTGCTGAAAGTTCCCGATACCTAATTCCACCCACCAAAAAAATTAAATTAATGAAACCATTCTAGGAAAATGTCTTTACGGATAAATTATTCCCAACCATGAAACGGCTAATTGAATAATAAAATGACACAAAAACTCGATTGACTTCTGTTTTATGTTTATCGATATCCCAGCAAAATGAGTTTCCAACAATTAAACGTATATCTCATTACTTCGTTAATGACGACCGTATTTTAGACGTAATCACTCCTCCGAAAATTATGTGAGCAAAGCTTCGTTTCATTTTCGGTGGATACAAGAAATTATAAAGTTTGAGTTTTTGTTGGCAGAAGCTCAAGTCAAAGAAATCTCATTTTGATGAATGTTTAACATAAATTAACTGCCAATGCTATTAGAGGCTTTATTTCGATGCATTAGCCACTACTGAATGTATTTTTAGAATGCATTTCATGTTCAAGCTTATTTGTCTTGCTATTGATTTCCGCAACTATTTGTTTTAAAAATAATGTTTCCGAAGAAGCTCTTGATAGAACCAAGAAAACTTTTAAATTTTCTATAGAAGCTCTAGAAAAATAAGTACGTTTCAATATTTTAACTATTCTGTTAATATATTTGTAACATACAATTGCGAAAAATATTACTACATTCCTTTATGTTATAAGCAAATGTGAAATGTGTTAGACTTTTCTTTTCAATTTCTTCACGATTTTCGTTCTTTGTATAAATATCTACACGCTTGAAGGCTCTGTCATGCAATATTCCACCGCGAAAATTAGGTATATTTAAAAAAAAAATGTCAAAAGGAATATTGTTTTATGTATTAATGCTGTTTGCAGTTTTCAGAAATAAATTTATCGTCGAGTGCGACAGAGTTGTGTAAATTACCGAGTAATTAGTTAATTACAGAGTTCTGTAAATATGTTATTAAATAGGACAGATAAATTTGTAAATAATAAATATTTGTAATTGTATAATATACTCGTACAGTTAATTGTTTTGTTTATACACCATTTTGACGAATTTGGCCTTTGTTTCGATTAGGTATTGACACTAGTTTTTTTAAATCATCAGTTAATGACGAAACTTTGTAAATGTGACATTCGATAAGATCATTTCTGAATAAATTAAATTGTAATGGATTTAGATTAAATCCCCACGGAGTTTCGTATGCTAAAATGAACTCTAACGAGTAATGACTAATGATATTATAATAATAATACCCCATGTTGTATATTTAGTAGTGATGAATTACCCAAATGAATTATACGTTAGCAATAATTAAAAGCATTTAATCGTATTTTTTTTCATAAAAGCATTAACTGGAAGTTGTTATTATAGAAAGTAGAGAAATAGTTAAAAATATTTGACCATTTATGTACATCATTTAAATATAAATATAGCCTCAAACTTCTGAACTTTCTCAGAAATGTAACATCTAACTTTAACCAATTCATTTCTATTTCTGGAACAGTACAATATTCAAAAGTTGAAACGCTAATGTTTTCTCTCTCTGATAAATAAAACAACCAAATTTACAGATATTTGTGGGATAATGATTATTGATTAGCCAAAGCAATTTAAATTAATAAGTAATTAGAATCAATATTATCAACATTCTATCAGTATAAAATGATGGAACTAACACACAAATGTGGTTTCAACAGCCTGACAGGAAACAGATCCAACTAAATCTGCATTATCACGAAGTCAATTAAGCGGTCAAGTGTTTCACCAAAATTAAATTAAAAATAATTAACAGAAAAGCTTTTAAAAATTGCAACTTTCACCCTCGTAAAGTGTAAACGATGCGATAAATCATACAGTATTCATTAAACCAATGATTTTTTTAGTGCTTAGGATTTACGAACGATGAAAATGTTAACCAAGAGATAGTTTTTCTATAATATTTTTTTGGGATAATTCTTAAACTGTGAAAAATAAAATAACTTGTAATCTCTCTAAGTTCTACGTGAATAGAGTACATTTCGAGGTCAAAACATTCACATTTAGCAACACTCCGCCAATTCTCGTTACGATTATTACTTGCTTTGCAGCGTTCATTTAACTTTTCAATCGTTGTTTTCAGCCCTTTACAACACTAGCGAGCTTACAATTTCAGTGCTTCGAAAATGAATAGTTATGGCTGAGTAATATAAAAGTTACCTTTCTGTCAGGAGCTTTATTTATTTTACCCGAAATCAATTTTTCATCGGACAAATTACATGCCGGTAAAATTGATTTTTCAATTATTACTCAACTTCTTTCCCAAGTTTCAGGTTTCAGTCTGCGTGCGGAACATGAATGTAATGCCACGATCAATTAGATCAATTGAACATCCTTTATTCAATGAAGTTGTTTACTGACGATTTGGTTTTAAAAATCTTACGACTTACGGTCATGTTTCACGGAAGCTGCATTGCTATTTTTATTTCATTGGATCTGCATAGCCACAAAAACTGTATTTGTGTTTACCTTTAATGTGTTCTAAAATAAATTTAGCGTCGTGTTTATCGTTCTTTGTAAGGTTTTATTGGAGAGGAACAAGTAATTTCAAAATTATTTTGCGTTATCAACTATTTGTGCTGTTAAATTTGTAGTTCGTGGCACATACCTGCAATGCACAATGGAATTTCGTTGAACAGTAGGTCAGATATCGCTATTTAATATCAGACGCGCGAATCAAATCTATTCAGCAGATCCATTCAACAAATTTATTGCAAGCTCTTTAATAACTAAATGCTTTTTTCACTTATTTGAGTGAATTGTATGGTGAGAATGTGCCAAGCAGTACTTGGCTTTTTTGGTGATAATTAAATATGGTGTGTGTGAAATTGATCAGGAAATTACAACATCCCTGTGCCTTTAATTAAACAGTATTCAGTACGTCTTTGTTCCTTGTTCAGGACATATTCTTTGTTATTGAGCCCTGAATATTTAATTTTGTCTCAGTTTTGTGGTAGAAGCTATTCGTCGGTGCTTTCCGTGCCAAGACTTTACGTTCATGAACGACAGGCAAACTATAAAAGTGTCTTCTGTTTTTAGTATAAATACGCAATTAGGTGGAAAAATTAGAAAATTCATAAATCATAAAGTGTCGAAAAAAATCAAGCTCCAATAAAATTTACCCACCAAGCCATATTCATGAGATTTCCCCCTGAGTTTTAAAACGCCAAACCCAACGATGATTGGATGGAAAATTGCTTGACGTAAATTATTCCTCAACGGAAAATTGAAGTCGTTGTTTCTAATGTTAACAAAATCTGTTCCGTGCACACAGATAAAAAATTGTTAGGGGAATCAATTGTATTGAAATAATTTGTCGCTCTTTTCCACAAAAAATGCCCTTATTCCAGTTTCCGCTGCTTTTCAAATGATTGGCTGGTGATTGTTCTTTAGAATATTAGTTTGTTACAGAAACGCTTCTGACAGTGACAAAGTGATTGAAAGTTTATAGAAAAAACAAATAGGTTTTATTTAATCAATCATGTAAAGGCTTCCGACATATTATTTTGCGCCCCTTCAAAGTGGTAAATTGATACAAAATTTTCTTTCAAAAATGAGGCATGACGCAATGTCGATCTAAACGAAGCTAAACTTTTTTATAACGATTATATTTTCAAACAAATAATACCATACTGGCAAAATCCGTGACGTAGGTTATTCCAAGATAACCATAATAATGTAAAGTTTATTGGCAGTAAAGGTTCGATGTAACCGTTTCGGAATTAGACCTCATTTACTTAAACTTTGGTAATAAGGTAATAACAATATAACCAAGGTATAAACCGCATATCGTTTAGGAAGGTTTATTATTTCAATCGTGCCATTTCGCCACTAAATTGTACATCAGCGGATGCGAGATCGTATTTTTGATAAATTAGTGTTTTCTGAACCTACGACTATTTTATCTGATAACTGCTGTAGGATTGAACAGATTGAACTTGTTATCAAAGCTGGATGTAAAGTTGATGAGTACATATTTATAAACATTGGTAGAACTTATCTTGTTTTGGCAGAAGGAATATGTTACGCTAATATTCTAAAGCATGCTCTTTCTTCCAAACCTTATTTAATTCTGCTCTCCAGAGAGTAATCCTAAGGGATTTTTGATTAGAAAGCATTTTCATTTGAGTCCCCTACAAAATTATTTATCTCTTCTTTGCATTTTCTTTCCTCATTTTGTTTATGCAATGTTTGTGTTCGGTGTTTGTGAAAAATCAAACTTTCAAGCGACATGTCGTCAATTTTCCCCTTTATGGCGCATTTTTTACAGCATTCTGATAGCCCCATATCCACAAAAATCGTGGGTTCTTTGCGATTTATTTATACAAATGCGTCGTGATTCAGGTCAGAAAACTCGTTACGCATGTTGAACGAAAGCTCTGTTTTTCTTGTGTATCGTCAAATAGATTAAGGTTTATTGTGTCGCCCAACAAATTAATCATTCATCGGTTTTCAGTATATTCCGTTTTGTAATATCGCGACAATAGGTAAAGGGATCAATAAGTTTAATGTTCTTCCAGAGCCTTAATTGTGGGGTTTCTTTCGACTTGAATGAAGCTATCGCATATAGGCCGAGAAATAAAATCAGTCATATATATTTAGAGTTAGTTTAACAACTAACACATCTGCTGTGCGACCCTGACACTTCAATACGGCGGCACGTATGTGAGGAAGAAAAAGGAGCAGATAGGTATTTGTTAAAGGGTCCGATTTCAACTGTTTGGCTAGCTGGGAATGAATGTGCATTTCTCAAATTTTTGGAAAGAGGCCAAAAGCATGAACTGTTGCGTTTGTGTCTTGGTTCAGCCTTGAAAATAATTCAAGTTCGGTCTGAAAAGTAATCACTTGACGTAATTTAATAAATTAGCCCAGCTGCAATGGAGCAAATGCTGATGGGGTAATAAGATTAAAAAATGTCTTCTGTATGAGAGCGTATCAGAAAACAACGAGACTGAACTTTGTTAAACGAAAAATGCCACAATCAACTTTCATTCGTTCTTAATTCTTTTCTTCAAACACTGATTCAACTTAAGCCGTTTACCGGAAATTACTGATTTGGGTATTTGACTTGTCTTCTAGTTTCCGTAAGATGATTAACAAATTATAAAAAAGTACAGGAAATAATGTTGAAAAATCAAGGGAAATCATAGAGAAATCGAAGCAAAAAAAGGAAAATTGGTGTACCAATTGGAGTTGTGGTTTACCCCTCGTGAAAATTGGATAAGGCGGTAGGACAAGTGGCATAGAGTTTTTTCAAGAAATTTTTGGTCTTGCTCTATCCTTTTACTCTCGTTATTTTCTGATGTGGCCTCGCATTTGATTTATGTCATCTTCTGTGTCCATTTAGTTTAAGCTGGGAAATTAAGCTTGAGGATTTGAGGGCCGCCAGTTTGATTAAGCTTCTTAGTGTGTTTGGGAAATTAAAGTAATACATCGTTGGTGTTATTCCTGTTGGGTAAGCGGTCTCTGGGAGTGAGTTTGTGACTGAGCCAATAAATATCATCTGCGCAGTGGTGGCACTGACCTGATTCTCACTGCTGAGTAATTTGAGCTGATCGTTGATGAGGCTGTACTTGGCGGATTCCTCTTTCCTGAGCGCTCGTTCCTTCTTGAGCTCCGGGCTCCAGAAGGTCTTGATGGAGTGCATGGAGGAGCCGAGCTTTTGGTTGGTGAGTTCGAGTTCCTTCTTGAGGTTGCCGAGCTCCCTTTGGAGGTCCGAGTTCTGGTGCTGGAGCTCGCCGATGAAGGGCTGGTGCGAGGTGGGCGACTGCCGCGCGGACCTGGTGCTGTAGGGCTCGTCGTCGAAGTAGAGTCCGCGGTCGAGGGAGCGGTCGCGGCGGTCGCGGATGGGCAGGAACTCCCTGTCGTGGTCGACGACGGTGCGGTCCAGCGACTGGTAGCGCACGGACATGGGGTTGGCGGGCCGCGTGGCGCTGCGCGACCGGTGGTGGCCGGGCCCCACGGCTACGGGCCGGCCGCGCTCCTCCAGCATGGGGCTGCCCAGGTCCTCGTCGCGGTAGTACGGCGAGTGGTGGTAGCCGTAGGTGTGCTCGGGGGAGTTGTTGCCGGAGCGGGTCTGCCGCAGGGGCTTGCGGCCGACGGGGCTGCCGCCAGGGTACACTCGGCTGGGGGACCGGTCCACGGTGGGCAGTCTCACGCCCCGCGGGGACCGGCTGCCCCCCACGTACGCGTCTCGGGACATCTCATGACATGACACTCACGGCCACTGAAGATGTCGTCCGCGCTCCGCTCAAGCACTCTACTTTCCGTTCCGAATTCTGATCAATGAACGGGTGTAGCGTAGAGCGACGCGCGCACCGCACACGCGACTCCTACACGCATATACCATACACCCCCGCACGAGGGCTTTTTCTTTTTATCCCCAGTTTTTACAACAGATCTCAGAAAACAATTTTTTATAGGGGGCTACTGGTTATAGAAACATACAGCGAGGAATGCTACATATGACTCATATGAGTGCATGAGCTAGAAAGCGCTAATTAAGCCATCGCTGGCTAATTAAGCGCATGCTATTTTGGCCAGAAAAAAGCGCAGAATCTAAGTTTAGGAAGCATGAAATAAAACAAGTGTCAGGGGGTTAGACATCTTTAGAAAGATTATCTTTACAGAAACTTGTTGGTGCACATTCATTCTTTTCCTACTCGGGAGCAGATGTCGCTCACTATTACATTTTCTCAGTTGACACTTTTTTCCTGAAAAAATTTAATTGTGAAAATTTATTTGAAGACAAATGAATGTATCAAAAAATGTCAGTAATAAGCCTATGAAAATGTGGGATTTCTTTCCTTCATTATAATATGTTGTGTAATTTGTTTAATTTATGATGTTGCCACAGTACTAATAAATTATTTAGGTTCAATATCAATCCATTTTTTCTCAAACACAATTGTGGGCCTACAAATGAAATTAAATTAATTTTTATGCACCCGCCCGGTTAATAACCAGCTTTACTATCATAGTTTTATACATATTTGGAAAATTTCTTCCTACCGCTTGATATTTTTTATCAGAGTTCTAGTCCCTTAATAGTTTTTTTCGCATTTCCATCAATAATAATCGATAAATTCACTAAAAAGTCCAGAATCATTTAGTATGGTGGAACTTTACACAATATGAGCCTTTCCAACATAGCAAACAATTTCACATAAAAATAGTCTTGCCAAATGGAAATAAACATGTAATGTACCTACTGTACAAAACAAATAACATTACGGGTACACGGTTTATTTTATCCTGTCAGATGCAAAATGAACGAAGATACAACTTTATTATTTTTAGAGTCTATTAATAACCTTTCAGACTTTTAAAAATTAATTATCAGAGAATAAACTTCATATTCAAACTTTTAAATTCTGTTTTATTCTAATATCACTTACGAAATGAGAAAATATAAAAATATACCTAGTTACTTGCGATATCGTTCGTAAGTCATAGAATATTGTACGAAGTATTAATATGAAGTTACGATACAAAAATCAATATACTCCTAGTACTTACATCGTGCCTGCTATCAATATGTATTTAAAAACGAAAAAAAAAAATGTCTTCTAAAAATGTGACAACTTATAGACACTTTAATATCATCATAGACTATCACTTTTGAATTATTTTGTTTGAGTTTATGTGCGTGTCGTTGTTTAGCTTATTTTGCTGTACTAGTGCTGTAAAATCTTTCTGTACGGTACTTCTCTGGGGTTTATAAAATTCGACTTTACAGGATTATATTGCTATTAGGGTAAGTTGAATTTTCAGGACACCAAAAACCTTAGTATCTTCAGTAATAAATTTAGAACAAAGTTCTTCTACCTGATAACAAAATACTTACATACCTACAAGTTCCACACGAGAATTGGTCCGACATTTTTTGAATCACGCTGTATGTTTTCTTTTATCCAGTTTTAGTTTTAAATAGCTCCTTATTTTTCCAGATATAAAAATTAATAAAAAACAATAAAACATTATATGGAGTGCTAATGGCTTAGTAACTCATTTGCTAATTTGATTTTTTAAATGAAAAAACGAATACCAACGGAATTTTTCCTTAAGTATACAGTACCTACTCATGGTTAATTATGATATAATCTACCTTTTTATGATTTTTTAATTAACAAACATAAAACGAAAATTTTATGTAACAATTTTGAACAGGAAGAAAGCTTCTAAAATAAATGTTTCAATTATTTATTTCTGGTTAATAAAACCATTATTAAATTTTGAATGAAAAGAGCTAATAAGCTTCTTCTCCTTCTTCTCTTTCAATTTTATAGCTCGCATAATTTCTTGTTTTTGCTGATTCCAGATAATAAAATCATACAGAGTTGTTATGGGTATCTGATCGCATGTGGATTAAACCGTAAAGTGATATTTTCATAAAGCTGTAGTTATATTTAGTGGCACATTGTATATTTTTATGCCTCATCTTACAAAAAGAAAGTATCACTGTTAAAAAGAAACAAATGAAAATGTCTTTGAGTGAAAGTCTTTACGCTGCATGACGGGTGTATAAAGCTAATAAGATTAAATCAAATGCAGAAATGTAAGAACTTGTTATTCATCTAAACGGATCTTAATAACTCTTAATTGACAACGTGAGCTAATTAAGTAATCATTTATTTTTTGTTTTTATTTTTATAATTGGCTATTAATCATCATTTATGTATTCAAGCATTTTTATGCCGCATTGTACCTAGTTTCGGATATGAAATAAAAGAAACTGTGAAAAATGTGTAAAAATGTATTTGCGGTTTTACAAAGCACGGTACAAGAGTGGATTTTAAATAATAAATAATTTACCAACTACTACATACGTTTAATCTTTAATCTAGAATTAAATTAGTTTGTCAAATGGAGTTCTCTAGTTAACAATTAGATTGTCAAAATGGCTACGATTCTTACACCTAGATCGACATTAATACCTGTACAAGATCAGTATTTGAGAATGTTATATACATGAGAAACAGAAACAACATTTAATAATTATGGTAACTTGTGAACGTCGAAGTACGAATTGTTACTGTAAAAATTCCTACCAAAGAGCTACTTTCGTAAAAAACGTGAGTATTTGTGTTATTTGCAGGTATATTCCTCAGTTCTTTCACTGCAGGTGTCACAATCGACGTAGCAACACCAGTGAAACTTGCATCTACATTGCCACGTCCTGGTGTACTGATGCGTGTTGTATCCTCTGCCGCAGCACATTAAATCGCAACCGTCATTTCCTATAAATAAATTATTAACCACACAATCCCCCCAATCTCCCAAAACTAATTACCCCGGGAAGTCCTGTTGCAGGATCTCCCGACCGTCCCTAATGATCCTGCAGCGAGATCGCGCTCGCAGTAATTGGGCGACGTCTGAAGGAACACTAAATCGGATTTTTTTGGCATCTTCTTAATAGCTATTTTGCCCTTTTTTAAAACTAGATGCACCTTCCTCGGCCTCCGGAACGAGTCAATCCCTCGGGGACCCGGCGATGAGGGGACGGATGTCACCGGCCGCGCTCGGTAATACTTCTTCATTAAGTTATCACCTACTTGTCTAAATCCTGGAAGAGTTTTCCAGCAAGTCTTCATTGTGCAGCTCCCAGAAACGCCGTGGCATTTGCACTCAGTCAAAAGACTCATTTTTACAGCCTGCAAATGATACACGTGTGAGTGTAATTGGATTCGCGGTATTCGAAATTTTATTTTCCACCTCAGTGCGATTATTCCTCAGGGTTATAATAAATATAGGCGCAGAAATTTGCACCTATGTGAGCTGGAGGTGATTTCCAAGGCGCAGATTTGAAAATGCTACGACTTGGGGCTACTGAAACCACTTCATTGCTATGTTTATATCTCATTATTGGTGAGTAATTGCGGATGATTTATATGATCAAACATACGGCTAGGTAGTAATTTATAAAATTAGTCTGTTGGTAATAAGTAAGTATTGGATTAAAAATAACAAAGCCTGATGGAATTTACTTCTGTGCTAATGCTATAAAATTAGCTTTTTTACACAATTAAAAACACTGGCGGCTCGCTAATGACCCATTCACGATTTATTTTTTTATAGACAAGTTGATATAAATTAGAAATTCTGTAAGTCTTTCAAATCACTATACGTATACAAGAGACTAAGGTTCGTCTTCCAAAAAGACTTGGGACATGATGTGTAAGTATAGATTAAAATTTTTCAATTATTTTATTTATCTTTATTTATGTGGCGCCGGTGATTAGAATAAATTTATAGCCCCACGTAACCGGTGCAAAAATCAATTATAATCGCAGTATGTTGCTTTAGCTAACGAGAAACTTTCTGAAAATGTTACACGTTACATAAATATCCTCAGTGAGCAAG
Organism: Tribolium freemani; assembly: GCA_939628115.1. Classification (NCBI taxonomy): domain Eukaryota; kingdom Metazoa; phylum Arthropoda; class Insecta; order Coleoptera; family Tenebrionidae; genus Tribolium; species Tribolium freemani. The sequence continues at coordinate 13,155,819 of OW626789.1, forward strand.
TCTCGCGCAGCCCATTTATCATAACAACCACTTTTTATTGCAATATATCGATAACCACGTTATCGTCGTGGTTAACCACTCAATTATAGCTTTGTAGACAATTTGAGAGCAAAAAGTCCAAGCCGACATCTCATGGCCAGCACTTTTCACGACTCTAATTGACAGCTCCTGAATGATATGTGGTGATCAGCAGGGCAAGATCAAAAAACTCTTAGATACCTTTCTTCCAGCTTTGTTGTTGTGGAGATTCATCACACTTCTTTCATCACCTTCGAGTTCGCGGGCGTCCATAAATTTTCGCGCAAACCTCATTCCGAAGTTAATGTCGACGCTACAGCCGCCCCACTTCCATCCAGACGGGGCTGGTTCTCGGAGCTTGGGACCTGGGGCACAACCACAGGCCGAGATGTTGCCTCGGGCACACGCAGAAGTGACGGCGTAGGCCACTCCGGCACTGGAAATCGCGTATGTGAAGGCAGCTTCTCTCGAGCCTGAAATATGTCGAGCTGTTGCATTAATTTCTCATAAATATCGCAGGGAATAAGATTATTATAATGTTGCCTCAAATATTTAAATTAATAAACACGCTCGTTAAATATATTAATGGTAATTAATATCTTCCTCATTAATTAAAATAAAGCAGGCATTTGTCGACTTTTTGCTTTATTGATAGCTTAACCTTTACAACTTGTGGAAAACATCTTGTGATAGAGGGGCACTACAGATGACGCCATGTAATTATGTCTCAAATTTACGTAATATTTTATACAAGCACGTTAGGGGAACAAAAAGCGGAACGAATTAACATTTTTATTAGAAATTGTGTGCAAAAGCTGGTTTATGTTGTCATCAATTTCAGCAGCATCATAAAATTTTACGTGTTTTATTTCAAATGATTTTGGGAGAAGTTTTTAGGATTTTTTGATGTGTAAAACTTTAAATAGTGGATAGTAAATGTAAAATATTAAATAATTCAAGCTGTAAAGAACTGAAGATTACAAAATACTTATTTATTTTGCCTGTCGGGATCATTAAATAACCACAAGCAAGAGTAATTATGATAAAGCAACAATCAAGGCCGAAAGAATAAAAGCTTGAAAGAGGTGAGGGTTAAAACAGTTATTATTCATTGAAACACACTATTTCAAAATTCTTTTCCTTGTGTTTAGTTCAGCTTATTTTTTAGATTACATTGTTCAACACCAAAACCTTCCTTTTACGATATCTGCTTTTTTATAAACGATTTTGATAAAATTGCACTTTTGAGAGCGTTTTTTTGGCTTTTTTCGGTAATCACCTGATCTAAGAAACACAAAAATAACATACTACCTGAAAAAGTAAAACCGATAGAGAAACAAACGGATCTTATAAATTTGGATTCTCCATGAAACAATGAATTAATCAGTAACGAGAAACATTTTCAAAATTTCGAATCCGATTTTCTCCAAATCCCTCCAAGAAAAATTAAAACGGGTTTCAAAATAGACTCTTATAAGCGATTCTGTTCTGTTCATACACATTTTTTAAACTGAGTTTGTACTTTGCTTATTTCGTTTAAATTTTTTTGCAATTTTTAATATAATTTTACCACCATTGGCGAAAATGGTTTAAAACTCTGAAAGCAATTTAAAAAATGCTGCCCCATAAATATGAATCGCTCTTATAGCACTCCTGTGGCTACATGGTGCAAACATTTTAATTATTGACCACTTGTAGATAACAGAGAACATTATTATAAATAACAATTTCTTGTTTTTGGGTCAAATTAAATATCAGTATCCTGCTGTGAGCAGTAAAAGTGTTATAAATTATTACACATTTTCACCGTTGTTGAACGATTTCAAAATAAATTTAATCACATTGATTTTTTTATTGGTAAAATGAGATTTAATTGCAAATTTCTCCATTCATCTTTACAACATACCCACACTTGGTTAATAGGATTTTATGTTTTTCGCAATTATGTTCAAATCAACAACAACATTATGTCCTTAATGTGCTTAAAGTACCGAGCAAAATGTTGACAATAACCATTAACCTTTTAGTACTTGGGGTATTTTTTCTTGTTCTTTATCTGATGGGAGGTTCAAGCACAATCGTGGAAAGTTCGCTTGTTTGTTTTTGAGTAACTTTCAATGGAAGGAATTTCGGGTATTTCGAGTGCGTGTTAATATCCACTTGGTCAAGGATTAATACTAATCAGACGGTAAAAATGAAGAGATGTCATGTTAGTGATCAGGTATTAAATCTTGGGATTAGCATATCGCATCAATTAGAGGAGAAGATAAGAAACTGTGGGCCGCAGTTGCAACAATTAACAGCCGAACACATCAATGATAATTACCAGAGTAACAACTTCATTAGCTCCATTAACAGCCTTTAAGCACGAGGACGAGAATCCATCTAACGCCTCTACTTAGTATTCATCAGTGTTAATAAGCAGAAAAATATGAACAGCAAGAAACACGCATCTCGGTACCGGTCTAAGCACTTTTAATAGTCTCTAAAACTGTTGATAAAATCATGAGTTGTGTTTAATAGCCGTTTGTTCCTCGTCCATGCTCATTGCCTATATAAATCAATTGCTGCTAATGATTTAGCACCTCCCACGACTCGGTGCCGTCATTCAAACTGCACGAAGAACACCAATTAATACGTGATTGCGTGACTTTATGTACCCACATTTACCCATCATGGTTCTATCTACAGGCTATGTTCATCCTACTTGTTCCGATAGTGGGAACAATAGGCGTGTTTTATCCAAGTACCTGCACATTGCTTTTTAAACGTATTGCTATGAGATTTTGTGAAATAAAACTCGTTTTGCCACCTTTCAGTCCCACCAAGACACCTATTCGTCAGCATAAAAACAACACAATTGGCAATGAACACCTAAAAGGTAAGTTTCCAGATACTTGCTAACAGAGCTAGACGATCGTATCAACATCTTCATTGCAACGAATTTTTCCGTGCATCGTGGGCGGACTTCTGCGAAAAATTCGTATTGTTTGCATAATCATGATAATACGATTGAAGAGAAAGCTTTTTACAGACGAGAGTATGTAATTTAGGAGGTGCGAGAGATTGTTGTTTAATAAATAAAAAGAAAGGGCGAAGAGGTACCTTTAAGCGACGGCGGTGCATAAAAGCACAGAATAATTAAATAGTGTATTAGCATCCCTTTCCTTCGCAACCCACGGAACTTGTGCATTCTGAATCATAACTTTGGCTTGCCTCACTCACGATTCCGACACGTGGGTCGACTTTGATATGTGGATGGTGTTAATCAAAATAATTAAATTGCAGCTCTTAAAACGCGATTAAGAACGCTCGAGAATTTGTAGCCTATTTCAGACATGTCACATCTTTCAGCTTTCAGCGGTTGTCGGTTGCGCTACATTGATTAAATCTTGATGTCCTTAAGAACGTTAGTCTTCCAGCGAATAGAGACTTTATGATCCCAATTGATTGCACCAAGAAGAAGTAAAAAGCTTGCAACTAAGCGTTTCGATGTTAATGCAGAAAGCTCACAGTTTCAGAAGAGTTGTTAACAAATATTATGATTTTTTGTTGCCTAGTACCTAACTCGTTCATTCGGACATGATTTGTTTCATTCGAGTATTGAAAATTTAAATGAAAAATAAGAACGGAAAAGGTATAAGCAAGCATCACATGTATGTCTGTTTGTAAACATCTGACTATTATTATTGTTTATAATTTATAAACGTGAAAATGGTTTTACGTCTGTGTATAAAAGAATAAAAGCTTTTTCAACTTCAGTGCCTACATTTACAAAACTGAATAAGGTTATAACAATTAATAAACGTTAGTACTTACACTGGTAGGCAATCCTACGGAGTCTTTGTAGAATGTTTGCTAATTACAAACTGACAATATAACAAATTATGTTTTCCTGACTAATTATAATTTTTCTTCTGTGCTTAATTCTATTGTTGTTTATGATATGTGGGTGGCGACAAGAAAACAACACACAAGTGTTAAGTTAAAATTTAGAACAATTAGGAGAGCTAACTCTTAGGAGCAAATAAGTAAATTAAAATGTCTATGGTTTAATTCAGTTGTAAATAATCAGAAGAGCGCGTCACTCGGACATAAAACTAGAGAAAATTAAGATTACCCTTTAAATGTGGAGTATTTATAACTAATATCGTAAATTCTGCGGCAGCATTCCCTAATGCACAAAGCTACTTAAGTACCGTGATTACCATCTAAATGGAAAGCCGTATGACATTTAATTTTTAATTCCAGCACTCGTACCGGACGTGTAGTCTCAAGCTTCTTTAGAATTCTTTTAATAAATATTCGCATCGTTTCATAAATCAGAAACGCAATTAATCTCGCGGGTGAATATTTCTCATTCTCGCTGGTTTATAATATCTATAACATACTGATGTATGAAATAAGATCCCATTTGCACGATAGCATCAGTCTTTAGCGGACTTGCTATAAATAATAAAGAAAGGTAAACATATAATTCACGTCGGTTTGGCTTTCGTGTAATAGAAGAGGCGTGTGCGTGCGGCGTCTTTCCCTAAGTGAAACTTCTAGTTCGTGACACTAAGCTTCAAAATGAACAAGTGATTAATAAGAATCCGGACGGTTCGACATCGTCCGGCATTAGCGAGTGTTTCCGTGAAGACAGGCTTCTTTATAGACGTCGGCTCCGGCTGAGCCCGACTCCGGTTGCTATTTACGATTGGATCGGAGTCTTCAGCGCTTTGTGATCTTCTGACCAAGTACATACATAAATGCGGTCCATTCTATTACGCATTCCATATAAACTATCTCTTATGGCTCGGAATAATAGCCAGTCTAAATCATAGCTTTTCATGTAGCGTGTAAGCTCTCTAAGGCCCATTAAATAATTCTTTCCACACCGTGACGGTTCTCACTCATAATTGTTCGAATCGGAAGACTAACTTTGCTGCCGGCGGATGATTCGTCCTCGTTAGAGGAAATTTTCAACGTTGGCCGACTGGTATGAAATATGATACCACCAAATCTTACCTAATAGGTGTTGTATCGATCGAGGGGTATTTGTCTTTTAGCATAAAAAAGCAATTTAGAAGCAAAGTTGTAAACACATGTTTCAATATTGTGTTTCTGTTTGCTTCAGCGACACTTGTCCATTTCGAAATTTTAATTTTGCATAATTTGGACAAATTTTAGAAAAATTTTGCCATTATTTATATCATGATCTTCCAAAGAGCGAAGTTGGCCTGGTGCACGTTTTAGATGTTTATTTAGCTTGACCTTTAGCATAATTCTATAATTAATTTACTTAGTGAACTTTTACTCCAAAAGGTCAATGAGCTTAGTTTCCTTTTGGCCAGGAATATTGTTTTAACACAAAAAAAGAAGTTTCGGTACAACATTTTTTTAATCTGTCCAGGTATGTACTTAATCCGGAAATTTATTCATCTTTTTTGTGTGAATAATCAAATTATACAAGCGTTGAAATTAGCACGTGTCAGCTATTTAGACACTAAATTTTAAATTGCTTTTTAATGAATAATTTGTGTTCAATATTCGAATATGTATTAATTTTAATACAAAATATAGGCTTCAAATATACTTTTTAACGTCAAGATCTTTGTGTGTCTGGTCTGATTTTTTATTATCGCACCTGTGTAACAGTTTTTAAGTTGGCACCAATAACAAATTAATTCGTAGATATCTTAATAAAATAAGAAAAGTTTGGCGTCGAAAACACAGAAGTAAATACAAATTACGTACAGATAACAGGTTTTGTAAATGTTAAAACGAAAAGTGTGAAAACAGAAGTCAAAAAAGACTCTCGAAATTTAGATGCAACATGTGAAACGTACAGATTTGTTTAATATTTTCCATTTTATTTTATTTATCAAGAAAGTGATATAAATGCAGAAACAGACACTAATCTTATAAGAGTGTCTTGTTGCCCACCATTTGAAAAGGAATTGAAAAAATAAATTCAGAAAATTCAAACTCAATCTTCGTCATACATGTTTGTATCCTTCAGCGAATAATTTTTTTCGGTATAAACACCTTTTTCCATTAAAATTTTTGCACGAGAAGTTAATTTTTCGACATAACATTGTCTCTATTAATAAGCAGTGAATTTTGTCTTTAGGTATTTGATAATAACGCGTTCAAAGAACAAAAGTCCATCCAAAATTCACTAAAGTCATAACTCATAAATCATTACTCTATAAATTTTTACTATGATACATGATCTTGTATTCAGTGAAAAAGATTACCTATAATTTATATTCTAAATTAATTTCTGTACGGTAATATTAAACATACACTTTATGGATCAATATAAACCAATAATGGTCTAGTCATGGTCAGTTAAGCACCAAAAATGGTATTGTTTAATTAAGGATTTAGAAACTGTAGTTTTTCATTGTAAAGCGAAAATTTCTTGGAACAAAAACTAAACTTTTAGTAATTAGGATAAATGTCAAGGAATGGTAATCCTAATTTGAGTTTTGTCAAGGATTTTTTTGATAAAATTAATCTTGAAGAAAAAACATATCGTTGAGGGGTTCAAAGGAAATATTGGTTTTTATTAAGCTGGAACAATTTTCGATAACTGTATATTAAAGACTCCCTGCCGCTTCGTATTGTAAATGATAAATCCGCCTTGTTGCCGACTGCATGGAACAACTAAGATTAAACCAAACACTGCGTCCCATTATCTTCCCGATGTAATAACTTGCATTTCTGAGCAATTACATTCGTTACCGGGTCCTTTTGCTACAACGCGTCTCCCTTATAAATTCGACTCATTACGCACTGTATTTATTACATACGTATCCACATTGCATGTTCGCCAACATAAATAACGGCGTGCTTTTTAATTTGAATTTCTTCATTCCAACAGTTGCACCTTAAAGTTGCTTGTCTATAATAAGCTGCGGCCGTAGATCATGATCTGCCTACCTGTCACTACTTTATTATGTTTCCTGCGACGTTCGCACGTTCTTCTTTCAGGATTAACAAGATGCGGTTTAATGATTGAGAGTGATACTCGCTTTAATTGGCCATAATTCGGTCAAGGGTTTCTTCCATGCAAGTTTTTTAAAATTCCGATGAGAATTTTGATATTTTGGAGAGATAGACACCGCAATTAATACCAACAAGAGGCTTGCAGGTACGGAATTGTGTGGGTTGGTGGCGGTGACGACTTCTAGACGGATTGCAGGGACATTACGCACGTCTCCTGTTAATTAGCCGCTTTAGATTTATGGCTGATGCATCGATATGCCTTATTGGCGAACAATGGACGGCAGCCACTCACTGATATTTTTGAAAACTATACAAGTATGTGACTGGAATACAGATGGAACAAGAATGTCATTTCAAATGCCTTATACAGATTTTTTCAGCGAAATCCGGCCGACTAACGAGACCGAGAGAGATCCATCCCATAATTTCAGATTAGAAAAGAATTTGAACACGTCACATAAATCAGGCGAAATTACAAAACGTCTCGAAATTAAATATTTAAAGAATCCATTCGTCATGATCCTTTGAGGTGAAACTAATCTGCTCACTCGTAGCGAAGACTGTTAAGCACTTTGACATATTCCCAGCAATAGAAACTAGAAAGTGCACACACAGTTCATTTATTTGCTTCAACAATCGTTTTTTACTTATATACTTAGACTTCCTCAAGATTTTCTTGGATTTTCTCAGGATTTCCCCTAATTTCCCCCAAATTTCTTTACTTTTGTATTCCTCTACTATTACGAAAAAGTTCAAACTTAAAACAATTTTATATTAAAAAAGCTTCCAGGTTTTTACAAAACTTAGCAAGTAACACAATGTAGCTGTGCATATTTTTTAGTGATATTTTTTTCTACAAAAGGCATTAATTTTTTTGTACTTATCGCGAGATGGATGCGTTCTGTTGTTTATTACGGAGCTTTTTAAATTATGTTCTGTGTCTGTTACATGTCTGTAATTACCTCCGTAAAGACTATGATTCAAAGCTTGATTTCTATTAAGATACACGAATCAAATTTTGATTGCGATCTTCTCAATATCCACTCATCACAATTATACAGCTGTCTCAACATTTTTTTGGGTGGTAATTCATTATCATTGGCACTAATGAGAAAAACATGGCCAACAAACGTACGCTGTTTGATTTTCACACGTGATATGATTTAATGATATTGCAAGAGCTTTGTAGGCGATATTGTGATGCCCGACGGCGATGTGTACGCCAACACGGCTGTGATCCGAATTATACCCACGTGTTAAGATTTTAATTGACTTTATCGATGCCATTATTCTAATCTGACGAGCATTTATCGCATCATTTAAATATTATATTAAAGATTACTGACTTGATCTAGTTAATCAAAGAGTATTAAATACAAATTAAGAGCTTAAAACGAAATTTATCTATGCGTAATGTAAGATGATACGAGATTAAACCGAGAAAATCGCTTTCTTTACGTCTTATTTAATCTAAACTAAATTAAATATTTCAAGCTTAGAGCACGTAAAACGGTAATTTCATTATTGGGTGTAACTCCAATCCCGAGAATCAGTAATTTTAACATTTATAGTACAGTGAGCAGCACAATTTTGGATTAAGTTTATTCAAACTGGAAATACACTCCGCACAAAAATTATCGCAACACCTAAATTTTCTCATTTTATTCAAATGAATGACATCCCTTGTCAGCAATTCTCATTCTGTTAAATCTTTTAAGCAATTCTATTGTATATATGCAAAAAAAAAGCTTCTTGGGTCCTTTTCTGAAAATTTTGATAGTCAATGTTGTTTAACACAGTAAGTTATCTCTTGTTTTGTAAGTTTTGTTCGCCTAATAGTGATCTAAACAGCAAAAATAATCAAGATGAACATTGGGGAAAGAGCTTCTTTACATCCCTCTCCAGAAGAATCTGTAAGAGCCATCACGTTGTTGGAAGATGGTCGTAGTATGCGTTATGAGGCTCAAACTCTAGGGACCATAAGTAGGATCGCAGCACGTTTAAGAGAGACTGGGGAACACAAAAGACGGGCAGGACAAGGAAGAAAAAAAATAACTAGTTAAAGAGACGACCGTTTTTTGCGTCTCACAGCACTTCGAATTCGACATTGCACTGCTCGAATGCTGCAAAACGAACTTTTAGCAGCTAGAAATGTACAAATTTCTATACAAACAGTTCGTAACCCTCTACGAAAAGATGTTTTGAGGGCACGGGTCGCTGCAAAGGGTCCTCTTCTTAACAGGGAACATCGAGTCGCTATATTACAGTTTGCTCGAGAATATGCCCATTGGGATTTGAATGATTTGAGCAATGTAATGTTTTCGGATGAATCTCGTTTTTGTTTACATACTTCTGATAGACGAGTACCAGTGTACAGACGCTCCGGGGAACGCTATTCGCAGTGTAACTTTCGCCCACAAGTTCTTTTCGGTGGAGGTTCAGTTATGGTTTGGGGAGGAATCTCTGTCGGAGGGCATACAGAGTTGGTGTCTCTGCGTGGTGCTCGATTAACAGCTGCCCGATATATTGAGGACATACTGGAACATCATGTAGTGCCATATGGCCCCTTTGTCGGGGATAATTTCTTGTTTATGCAAGATAATGCCCGACCTCACGTTGCTAGAATTGTACAACAATACATGGAAGAGGTCAATTTAAGAACATTGCCGTGGCCTGCGAAAAGTCCTGACCTGAATCCAATCGAACATGTATGGGACCACCTTCAACGAGGGTTGCTAGGGCAACAAAATGCATTGCGGTCTCTCGAAGAACTAGAGAATGCCCTTATGCAAGAGTGGGAGAAATTGCCTCAAAAAGATTGGAAGCTGTTATTCAGGATAGAGGTGGTAATACGCGGTATTAGTGTTAAGGTTTAATTTCTAAAAATGTTAAAAATTAATTTTTGTTGTTATTTCTTATTTTTTTTGTGAACTTTTTTTGCATTTTACTTTCTCTTGTTACATTTCATAAAAATATAAAATAATTATTTGTTTCTAAATCATTTAAGAAAACTACGGGTGTTGCGAAATTTTTGTGCGGAGTGTATTTTGTTATGATAAAAATGCTGGTGCAGGTCAATTGTCTTTTTAAAAAGTACACTCATTCTAAATTTTTACGTTTTAGTTTTTCAGACGCCGCCATCATCGACATTTTTTAAATGGAAATTCTTAATTTTGATTAGCTATTTCGATAGTTTTTTTAATTTTCTAAATGACAATATTGACAATACCAAAATATTACGTATCAAAATAATTTTAACAGGTACTATCCGAAAAACAAACATACTAAATTCTATTAACTTTTTTGTGTTATTTTTTGTGGCAAAACAATGGGATATTTGTTCAATTTAAAAGAGAATACATTATAGGTTTTTCACCTACACAAAATATTAGTCCGGAAGTTTTTCGCAACGAAGAATTTCTGGATTGTACAAAAAAAGTATGTCCATAGATATGTTCATTGTCAAGACGCTGGTAGATGGCATTTTGAAAATTTTATTTTAATGAATACTTGTCTTTTTTATTGTTAAAAATTAGAATTTTGTTTTTTGTTGCAGTATTAAAATTTTCGTTTTTCACTTTTTAAAAGATTTTTTTTCGTTTTCGTTATGTTGCCGTTCTGATAATTAATAAAAAGATCCATCGGCTACAAAATGTATGGGTTTCCATTAAAAATTAGTGTCGATGACCTCCTTACTTAAAATACTAAAAGTATACAATTTTCAATCACGTTGAGAAATGTAAATTGACCTGTTCCAGCATTAAAACAACAAAAAAATCAGTTTTAATAATTTAGGCGCTCATTGTATTAACGAAGCTCTGGTGGGAAAAAGCTCATCCCCACACTCAAAGCTTCCTGCGATTTCGTGATCATGAAAAGCTTTTCATGTTTCAACATCTATTAACTATATTAGATACTGTATTTTTTTAAGTCAAAAGAACTTACGTGGTAAGTAGTTTAAGTGACTAAACTATTTTTTAGAAATTTAGCTAGCTTCTAATTTCTTAGATTTCATAACTTATGAGCTGTTTTAAATGTGCATTTCCAGTAATTCTGCAAGATATAAGGCAGATTTATATGCAAGATAGCAATTTATATTAAAATCTTACTGAATCATCTTTTTAAAACGACTTCTAGGAGAGATAAAGATCAGTAATAATTTAACATGTGCTAAGCAAAATGCAAGTGAATTAATTAATCTCTTTTGTTACACAAGTTTATTTAAAGTATTTCAAAAACACAAAGGCTTTTTTGCACTGAAAAATAATAATTTTTACCTTTTTTACTTTACTTTACGTCAGGTCGGCCAGCTTTATGTGGACCTAAGCGGAAAATAATGAAAATATTTTAAACTGGACTTTTTTTTCCAATTTGTAAATGAATGGACAGATTGTTTATACAAAAGTTAAATCTTCGTGTTTTAGTTGATATTGTTGCATTAGAAAAGTTTTTGAGTTGGTTAAGTTTATGTGAGAATAAAACCAGAGCTGTCCCACTTTGTTTCCTGGTATTTATAGTGGAGATCAAGCGGATGTGTAGATATCGCTGCAACGTCAATTTATCAGAGATTGAAATGAAATTTCTAGTTACATAAACAACCTTCGGTGCAAAATCTCATAAACTTAACAATATGTGAAATCGGTTTGCCATTATTGACCCGTTCAGCTTCACCAAATGCCATTAATTAGTGAAACCTTGCGCATGAGATATACTTATGGTGCACGAGGGCGTCAGATTGATGTAACTCTCTTGTCCGGTTTAGAATTACAAGAGCCCACAGTGCACAATCAACGGATTTATTATCGACATCTTTGAACATTTGCATTTGGTAAAGCACACACACGTCTTCGTCCACCCACACCCTCCGCCAAATGTCTCTATTCCGTCCGGAGCGCTCCGGAACATTTTCACCTAGTCATCAGAATTCAGAGCTCGTCTGGAAACGTCTTGTTTGGCCAACCAATGACGAGAAGTGGGCCCGACGGTAGCAGTCACGGCTATCTGCGATCAGTAATCATGTTGTTAGCTCCCACGCGACCCTCAGACATACTATATCCGAACCTTTGGATTTCGTGTAATGACGCTTGTAAAAATGTGGAACGTTTAGGAATTTGGAAATGTCCACCTCTTTGTTGGTGGCTGTAGAAAGTGCCAGGTTCCTCATTAAAACGAAAAATACGGGTGCTTGATATGTTTATTCCGCGAATTAGTTGACAAGCAATATTTAAAGCTTATCTTAATTTGTCGACAATCCGACATTTATTTATTTGCCGTGTATAAGCAGAGAACGTCGATTTAGATAAGAGTAAGTGAAAAGGATATTAATCATTACTCGATTGAAACATCAGGAATAAGCCGAATCGTGGCAATTAGCCGAGGAATAAATTTATGATTACCATTCCTTTGCGAAACTTTATGCTGATTGTCCGCACGATAAAAACGTGTAAATAATTTTTCACCACAATTAATTAAAAAATACCACATTTCCTAATTAATGAATATAAGAAGGTATTACATTTATCATCATAAATAATGGTAGCTGCAAATGGTAAATTCACCCACACAGGCGCATTAATAATACACAATAAAATGTAATTAATTAAAACAAACGCTGGATTTATGACTGCGTGCATCTTTAACCTTACATTAATAATTCATAATTTTCATTAAATACTTGACTTGGTAAAAAACATGTCTTACAATAGAATATTAAGGAAATATAAATTTGCCAACTCGACTTTCTTACAAATTCCCGTTCCAACCGTTCTAACATATTGAATTAAACGTAAAATTGTGATTTATCTAAACCGAATAAATAATATCAAGGGTGTCAAGTCTGGGATTATCATGTTATCCTCTTTAATCCTGACAGATCATAAACTATAGCATTAATGCGCATAAACAAGTCCTTTGCCAGCGGGTAGGTTGCTGTGTTGGACCACAGCTGTGCCCTAACCAGATTCTCACCACTACAAATGCTCATTCTGTCACATGTCCTTATTCAAGGGATCACACATTTTCACTAAAAAGAAAAATGACAGGAATTTTTTTATTTCAATTCCTGACTCAGTAATCTGGATCATTAAATATCTATATAAAATCTTTGATAAATGAAACCTACATATTTCTAGGAGTAGGTATATGGTTTACATTATTCTTCTGTCAGCTTAAATCTATTCGTTGTCATATACTTCACAAACTTAATTTATTGCACGCATTTGCCAGTCTATCTAAGCATCACGTTTGAAAAATTTATTGACATGCAAATATGAAATCTATGATTTTATTGCCCGTGATGGGATTTATTGTTGTCCTTTATAGATTTTAAATGCATGCTGAAATGACCTTTGAAGAAAATGTGTCTCAAATAAATAAAAATGTATGTTGTGTTTTTTGCTGTCATAACTTGTAAATTTTATGCCCGGAGCCCCGGAAATTGAAAAGGATACCGTAAGATTCCTGCAAGTGCGTGTATTTATGGCTTGGTGGGGAAGAGGTAACCCAGAACTGCTCATAAATAGCAATTATTTATTAATACGCCATAAATGTATGTAATCTGTCGCGTTAACAGGAAAGCTCATACATTGTGCGGTTTGTGTTAGCACACGCTTTGCAATTACAACTTCTATGAGATATTAAGTAACATAAGGACAATACCGGATAATTATTAAATGCAGATATTTATAGGGTACGTCTAATACGATGCAGTATTTATAAAGCGCTGCATTCAGCTTTTAATGATTCCATAAAATTTGATATTTATGATAAGGCAGGTCGCATAGCAAGGCTCATTATGAAATTAAAAATTCAATAGTCCGTTGTAAATATCGCGTTGAAAAAGCCAGTAACTACTGACACACTGATGACAATAAAGGCCATCCACACATTTACGGACGACGACGTTTTATGTGGGTGATTTTTTATTTTTATTACATAATCTCGGAATAAATTAGAATAGGAGGAAAATTTTATCGTCGTTCTAATTTTCAACAATTTTGTAGACACCTTCACACTCCGGCCGACACAGAGATGTGTCGGTAGTGAATCCACAGGTGTCTGCATCACGCCCACGCCGTTTGTGTTCCGGGCACAGGAACAACGATGTTAACACAATGTGACACAAGACATTATGGACCTTTAACCGTATTTTGACTTAATGCCTTTTTCGGCGATTTATCCGGAATGCAATCAACAAACCCACAAAGCACCGCTTACTTCAAAGCTGCTGAAAAGTAGAAACCAAATGGCATTCAAACATCAGATCACTATTCTAAATATTATTACTTGCAAGATAAGTCTATATCATACTTTGATAGCATCTCCAAATTTTAGCAATTAGTTGTATTTAGCAGCCCACTATTTATTAATATATTAATAAATCTCCTAAGATAGGAGAACGGACGAAAATAACAGAAGAGCACTAATTACTGTAGTAATAAAAAAGATTTTTTCATTTAAATAATAAACATAAGCGAACAAAATTGTATCACATACTTTCCGCATAAAGAAGGCAGACATAAAATAGAAAGTTTGAAGAAATAGAAAGAAGAATGATCAAACTCTTTTATAGTAAGTCCGCTAACAAAAATTAAAAAGAAAATTGACATTCTATTTACCTCGTCGTTACTTAATCCTAAGTACCTATACAGTACCTAGACATCAAAAGTGGCATGTATTAAATTTCTTATTAAATAGGCAGTATAGTTTAATAATACAGATGCAGTATTGAATTTAATTTTTTTTTGCAAACTTTGATACTTTGAATTTTGAACAAAACCCTCTGTGCACTTTTTCGTTATAATGATCATCATAAAAAGTAAACTGGTAAGCCGAATGATATGAAATTAAATAGACTATGACGCTTTAACTTTGGCGCCTTTATGTGGAACTACGGATTGTAGAACATTTTTTTAATAATACTGTTTTAATTATTATGTGATTTTTGTTCCCAAAAACAAGTAGTGATGATAAGAAAAATGGGGGTCCAAAAAATACTCAACATCAAAATAAAAAAACATACTTTTTTTCTGCTAAAATAAAAAAAATGGCAAATTAATTTATTAGGAAGGTAGTTTAAAAATTATTTAGCACTATCTAGAAGTAATCGACTTAAAAGGGTGTTTTTTCTATTGTTGAAGAACTTTAACTTTTAAGAAAAAAAAGGATGTTTTTTGTTGCAAACCAGTTGTTCACTTCTATGTCAGGGACAATAACTTTTTAACTGCTTTCGTACTTCATGTTAATTTTCTGTCGTACCTTTTTCTATATTATTTGTAATTTCAACTTTGAGATATTGGTTTAATTATATCAGTTTTTCAGCATAAATAGTTTATCATCGATTCCTCTAGGAAGTCGGACATTACTTACATAGTAGTTTCTCATGATCATCAGTTTCTTTATTAGTTAACTAAATATTAAATAAAAATAAAACTCGCACCTGAAGTAATTTCGCTTTAGCTCATTAGACTCGGCTTGCTTTAATTGAATATTTTTTTATTAAGGCTGTTTAGTAGATAAATCACTTTTAGTGCTTGCAAAATTTCAAAGCAAAAACAAAAGAATAAAAGTGACAAAGAAAGACCTATTGACCATTTTGCTTGAGTGAGAAAAGGCCAAAAGTGCAGTGTATACAGTGAAAATTGTATTTTGCTGAACATTTGGGTTTCTATGGAACTGTTTGCAATGCATTGACATGGACTGCTTTTTAAAACTGAACATAGGATAATACAATTAATAGTGTTATGTATGTTATGTGATGTTCAGTAAAATAAAATCCTCACTCTTCTGTGTATCTTTTTTGTTCACCTGAAACATTAAATAGTCACAAAACTCAAACTACAGTAACAAACGTAAGGAGTAACAAGACCAAAAACTTGACTTTTACGAGAAAAAATTCGTTAAAATGTATGCTTCTATGTTTATTCAAATAATTGCTTTTAGAATCTGAAAAAATAAATATCAGACACTGTATGCTTATATTACGACTATTACGAGGTAGATCATTTGATTTCACAACTTTCTCATGAAGGGTTGGTTAGTCTAAGTTTGAGATATACAAAATTATCTTCCTTTGTGTTGTAACTGTGCAGTTTTTTCATTTTCAATTATTGTATTGCCTTTGTTATATGAAAATAGTCTTCACCCCTGTGACTGTTACGAGCTTATTTTGACTAAAAATACCTCTGCAAGAGTAAGATGCATTGAACGCTAAATTTATCATTGTTCTGAGCAAGTTTTTTGTACTTTAATTATTCTTTTTATTTTACTTGACTAGCTCCAAATGTAATCCCATTGTCTAGTAGGTATCTGTTAGGTACTATTCTGATCGTTTGGTAGATTGTGTTTAGTTTTTTACATAAATGTCAATTTGTCATGATTTGTCCAGCTTAGAGGGTTATGGACTATAGAACTTTCTAACAAATATTATTATTTGACATTTTACATAAACACGATTCTGCTGAATAAACGCCTTATAGTTTTAAGCAACTCCAAAATTAGAGCTTATTTGCGAGCTTGTTGGCTGGTCTTGATCATTATCCCGCGGTCAATTAAATACCCACCTACGATGACGACGTGTCCGAAGGACGTGGGGTTGTCGATGCCCGTGCAGTTCCAGCGCTGGTGCCTGAACTGATACTTGCATTCGGTGGTGGCAAGGCGTATTCCGTCGCCCACCGCCACCATGGCGTCTGGCGAGGAGCGGCACATCTCCCTCTGGCGGCTGGTGAGGCCGGGGATGCGGCTGCAGAAGACTTCGGAGCCGAGAGTGATGACACCATAAACCCTGGAACAAAAACGAAATAAATCGGTCGGCAATTGCGACAGTATCGCTTTGGCTCTTTATTATTTCGCTTTTGTGTAGTTGGTAGCAAGCGCGCATTAATTGACATGAGATATATCTGTTGGTAATAAGACCGACTCCTTTAAAGACTGACTTGGCGATTATCTTATTTCTCCCATTAAAACGGCCCACGAGGAATACATTTTGTTTAATAAAATACGTAACGGTCCACTGTTAAATTATACTTAAAATCACTTTTATTGACGTGGTTTTATTGGCGACGGTTTATTGCTGCCACCGTGATAGCCACGTTAGGTTCCTCCATAACAAGATAAATCTCAAACATTCAAAAATCGTTTATATTGTCATCTATACATGTTACATGCCATGCCCACACTCGATCGATTTTATTTATGTGTTTTTAATGAGACGCTGAATATCTGGCCATAATATTTTTATGCAAACATGCACCGACCTGACCATATTGACAACATTCGCGTGATTGACTTACTGCGAAAAGGCTAAACTCTGATTTTATTGACACCATGGAGATGAGTTTGTAATAATTCCACGCTCCATTGACTTTTTGATACGTTGATATTTCACGCTTCAGTGCGAATTTGTTAATTAATAGTCTGGATCGTACTCTCCTTTATCTCTTTTTGCTGAACCAAAACCGGATTATAACTTTTAGAACGCGCAACATAAAGCACTTCTCAGTTCTTAAATGTTAACACTCTTGTGTTCCTTTGCTCATTCTGCTGATTAAACAACCCAAATCAAAACTCGATTTCACTACAACATCGTGTAATGTACAAAGTTTGAATTATGTTACACAGCCTTTCATTCTTAAATAACATCTTGTTTAACTTGATTTAAAACGTGGGTACGTTTTGTTTCTCCAAGACCCTACAATAATGGTGAAGTTTATTAAATAATGTTGTTTCAATCTTTATTGGCTTGTTAGGAAGTTTTGTGTGGTTTCTAATAGTGTCAATTACGTCATGCTAGTCTAAAAAAGCAATAATTTTAATATTAAATACAAATTTGAAAGTTTTACATATAAAAATAAATATTACACGTTACACAGCATAAATCTTGGTGTACGAAAATAAATTATAGAACACTAAAATAGTATATTATTATACGAGTTGTACAAGACAGTCCATTGTCGAACGAGAGGGTTTGGAACACGACGAGCGAAGCGAGGAGTGTTCCAAAGGAACGAGTTCGACAAGATGTCTTGTACAACGAGTGTATATGCTATTTTTTCTATTTCGCTTTTATTTATTGAAATTCTTTGTTTAAATCATTTAAATAATGACCTAGTAACTTTTGAGATTTTGGGTTGGTAATATGACGTATGGGATGAAATGACAGTTTATTGCAAATAAATTACAAATTTCAAATCTTATTGCATTGTTACTGCATATTTGATGGTTTTCTCGTTACTTCGTTCAATAAAATATGGATTCTGATGGATGTTGTGCACTCCTTCCGAGCTGAGAGACATCGCAAACACTGCTGTGAGTAAATTGTTCCCGACGAAGTGCAGTTGACCCGGCTTCGCTGTGAGTTTGACGATGACGACAGTCACGCGGTCGCATTCAGTAACCAAATGGATATTCTTTTGGGCCAAACACAAGATAACCAAGTTAACTATCTAATACTTACGTTCAATCCGACCAAATTCTGTAGCATTTCTGTTGTACGACATTGAATATGAAAATTGGGAGGTTTGCGGTTTGACAGAACTGACAGAAATTCATTACCAATAATACCAATCATGAACAAAAAAGTTACTATTTCAATGAGACAAAATTTCATTTTGTCTAACTGTATCCCATGACAACAGTTGCACAAAATTGCATTTTGTGTATGCGAAATAGAAAAAGAATATTAATATGTGAACACATATTCAGTAACATAATCACGTGGTGGGTTTATGATTTATGTCACAAAAAGTAACCCAGATATCATCTTTAAAAATATTTCATTCAAATCGTGAGAATTTTTTGTTGATCCTAATTTAAGAGTCTAAAAAGCTGCTACTTTGGGAACATCAACATTTTCATAATAAAACTTGTATTATTCTATCTTTTATTTTGATACAATTACCTAAATATGGCTTATGAAGTATTGGAAATTACAATTTCCATAACCAAGAACATCATTCTTATCTTAAAAGATATTAAAGTTTTGCGGACACAAACATGAGTTCGTTGGCTAATCCAGGATGTACAGGATATAGTTTAGAAGTGTTTGAAATACCATTTGCTTGCCTTTATAAGCAAATGGGCTCAAATGCAATCTGTTTGCTTATTTTTGTGTATTTGGAGTGAAATTACAAGTTGGTAATGACGCCTCATTAGCCGTTCAGACAAGTTGTATGACTTTAGCTTCTAAAAATACCCGGTAAAATTAGGTTGTGTTTTTTTTTTATAAAAATTCCAATTGATCCGGTCCTGTTTCGGGCACGACCATTTTTCAAAACATAATAGAGCGGCTCCACTTTAGTCACACTTCGAAAGTCGTCCTATTGAGGTGTGAAGCTATTCTCAAAGCACAATAACTACAAATCTCCAAGCTTTACCTTTTCAGTATATTTTCTGTATATCATAGAGTCTGAATGAGAGTAAACGTGTTTGTGAAGTAGGTAAACAACTAAATTCGGTGATGGACACCTCTCCAGACGTGTTATAATGCCTGTCGTAAATTGTGCTTATAAAATTATCAACGTCGTATTATGAAAATTAGTGGATGGTCATTCGCTCCTTTTCGGCGAAATTTATGACATCGCCACCCACAATCTGCCAATAAAGTTTCATTTACTCGGGAATGAAAGTTTGGCCTGTTAGATAACTTCATAGAGCATGACATGATTGTGATGACACGATAAAGATGAGTTTAAAGATGACCATTGTAATGTCATTTGGAAGCGTGAATCTCCTGACTCACACTGATTTAATTATCTGATGTCAAGAAGAAGTGGGTTGGAAGCTTCTTTACAGCCTCAACTACCATCCGATGTGGCTTTTTGGTTTATTACAGTGCCTCTGACAGACCAACTGCCGATTTCATTTAGATAAAACCCTGCGGGATCTGTTAACTACCCGGACCGCCTCTGGAAATATGTGATTTTAGTCGAAAATGTCGCATTTGGGTTTTTTTTTCAGCAAGGAGATAAATTTTCCCATGCTAAATGTTCAAACCGTGATTGCATCAGTTCGTATGCAAATCAGGGGCCCTCGAGAGCCCAAGACAAACGATCGGGAAAGCATAACGCAATCCATTAATTATTCCTAATTTCTAGTACTTTATCGTAATTTATGTACTAATTAAGCTGAATCTGTTCGAATTAATTATGTCATCAATAATCATTATGAGGCGGCCTCCCAGGTTTTGTGCCAGCAATCAAGACGTTGGAAATTTGGGCAAAAGCCGTTTGCTACGGGGGTTCGTGGCCCGTTGACAGAGTGTCCGGGTGGTCTGGCCATAGTTCACCCTACACGTTTCAGTGTTCTCTCCGGGAACCCGTGATTATTAGCGAAGAGATAAATCAAGAGTGGATATCCGTAATTGAGCCGTCATCAGTTTAGCCTTCGCACACCGGTCGGTTCCTCGACCATATTTGTTATCACTCGATCGACATTTATTAAAGTTAGTGATTTGCATGTTTCATATCGAGGTGGTGCTTTTGATTTATCGCTCTTTGTTGCAACTAAACCAACTAAAATCGCACTAGAACGAGATCACTCGCTGATTTCGTCGTTTTATTGGCTCTCTGACAAACGAAGGCGATAATGCATGCTAATTGCCAGCTATATACTTTCTAATTACCCACGGGTCTCCTCCCATTCCGCCCTCCGACCATTGGAGAGGAAACAGCAGAATAATTTATTGATCTCTTATGCTCGTTTAGTTTTAATAGTTTGATAGTGATATCGGATCTTCCTTTCAAGACTTGATTTATTACATGGAGTGAACTTTCATTTGACCGCTTGTGAGCAAATTGCTGGATATTCTTGGATTGGTATTTTATTTACTCCATTTAGCCACTAGCTTAAAAAACCGAGTTCTTTTCAAGTGACACGTTGATTACACCGCCTAATTATTAAAATGCACCTTTATCAAACGATTAACGAGTGGAATGTTGATTATTTACATACATTCCCCTAGATTAAACGCTCTCCATCGTGTCATACAATAATTAGAAAACTTTAGGTATAATTTTTCCAGCAACGGATTGAATCAACTTATTTGGCGATTGGCCCATGAATCTATATAAGATTCGGATTGGTCCAATTTTATATCATCATAATCTGACGTTTCATTGCAATTAATTTATGAAGATGAAGATAAGACTGTGCCCCTCACACATGTAATCACAAAAATTCTTTGCCTAAAGATGATTCAATAAAGTATCGAAACGTCGCGACGAATTTAAAAGTTTCATTCCCATCCTTTGTCCTATAACACCATTTCCCATAATGTAATGAGTTAATGACTTAGGGGCTGATTTCAAGTTGGGTCGCAAAGTTGCGTGGGTCGCAG
Source organism: Tribolium freemani (assembly GCA_939628115.1). NCBI lineage: Eukaryota > Metazoa > Arthropoda > Insecta > Coleoptera > Tenebrionidae > Tribolium > Tribolium freemani. Next base: position 13,177,168 of record OW626789.1, read on the forward strand.
TTGCATAGCAGTAACCAATGACATTGCTAGATTTGCGTCGTTGCTATGTCAATCACGATTTGCGTCGGTCGTAACTCAACTTGGAATCAGCCCCTTAGGGTCTAATTTCAAGTTGACTTACGATCGGCGCAAATCGGTATTGATTTAGCAACGACGCAAATCTAGCAATGTCATTGGTTGCTGCTATGCAACTGCGACCCGCGCAACTTTGCGACCAAACTTGAAATCAGGCCCTTATTTTTATTTTCTACACAGGTGTTTCTTACCACATTGGAAAACCCCCATCAATTATATTCAGGTGTTTGAAGAAATAAGAACATAGTTGTGTATCTGATAATGATATTTTAATTGCACAAAAAAGACCCTTAGCTATTGTATTTTTCTATTCTGTGGTTTGCAATATAACCCGGAGATAAAATCAAATAAAGAGAAGAGGAACACGTTTCAGTTTATAATTCCCGAGCCGGGTATCCTTAGCAGGCAATTTGTTTAGCTTTTACCCGAGTCATTTATTATTAAATGAGAATTTGTATCCGTCTGTGTTTTGTTGACAAATGGTGCTCAACATACTTAACCTCAGCATCAGAATTCTATAATTCATTCAGGATATTTAAATTACTGTTTGACTAGACACCAAACCTGCAATTTGCTTAACACCAAGCATATAATTAAGCAATACTGCTGATGTATTTTGGCTGCGATTTTCTTAGACGTGCTCTACATTATAACTCGCCCCAGGCCTGTACCATCTTTTGTTAACATTTCATAGCACGTTAGCTCGGAGGCAATGCATGAAATAATTAGCTGCAAGTTTATTTCAAGAATGTTTCAACTTAAGCAGCTGTTTAATTACTGCTGACGTGAAATATTTGTTGAATTATTGCCGCGAATTAATTTTATCAAGTGCTCAATAAATTAACGTTAACGTTAGCTCGCATTGCATGCAGGTTTGGCTTATTCGTAGCATTGAATTAATACCATTGCAGAAACATTGTTTCAGGCTAGCAGGAATACTTGTGGTTTATAGTACCTGCTCGAATTGAATCGGTTTAAACGCTTGTAAAGCTTCCAATAACTTTCAAATTTATGTAAATATTTTGATAACATTCCTAATAATGGTGGCACGTTATTTACATAAATTCTGTTTTTATACCCCAACGTGAAAGTGCCTAAATAAGTTAGCGTGTTCACCTGCTGGTCATCATGTAACGGTAATTTATAGGATTGGGGGGGTGTGAACGCAGCTATGCACTTATCCTCGTCCCATATCGTTATCAAAATGATAACGGACTCGAATAAAAAGGCAATGCTCTGACACCTTGCACGTAAGCGAGGAATACTTGCTCCTCTCAAACCTTTTACTACCATTTTATCTTTGTCAGCCCTTGTTAGCGGGAAAATCTTAACGAGAATCACAAATTCGACAACTACGATTTTTACTTTCTTATCTAGATCCTGGATAAGTAGGAAACGCATTTCCCTATTGACACACCAACGAAATATTTACTTGGATAATCTTTTGTTTAACTAAGTTTTGTCTGGTATTGTATGGTAAACCTGAAAGATTTCTTTCGAACTGGTCACCCTTAATTAAACTGTCACTCTAAAGTCAATATTTGATTTTAGTGATCTCTAATTCCTTATCAAGATTTTTTAAATCAACCACTTTATTGTCGTTGATTTATCAATAGAATACCTAACGCTTTCAAGTCAAGCTTTTATAAACTTTGTTACTGTTGACAACCACTTGCGCTTCAATTTTATTTATTGCTACTATATTTTGCTGTCAGAAAGCTCCGTAAGCACTTCTCCTATTCACAAGTAATCACTAAGATGTTACTTTGTTGTGTTTCAAATAAATAAGTCTCCTTTCTTACTACTTTGGACTACAATACCGGAATTTATAAAGCATCTAACGTGCTCTTGACAATAGAGAAGTGATTTCATGTTTTATATGATAAGTTACGGATAATTTTTACCACAATACAGAAACAAATTTGGTAACTGCGATAAGATTCATTGAAAAATGCCTGAGTATGTGAGCAAAAATTAATTTGGTTTTTATGGCAGCTTTCAGACGTTTATTGCCGCAATAATTTAACACAAAAATTGTTATGTCAATTACTGTCTAATAAAACGCAGAAGTGAAACTCGCCCGTGATTAATTTAATTCATCATATCTGCCGAGGTATTTTGATGTATTTTTTCCACTGAAAGCATTCCTGAAGATACGGACTTGCAATATAGTTTTTATTAGATATGAAACATTTATGTTTATTATGTGATACAGGTTTTACAAATTACATTATAGGTTGGAGTCGACAAAATAACTTATGGGAAAAATAAAAAAGCGACAACCTGAATAAATGAATTCAAATTAGGCTGATTACACCGAGCTTGAAAGTACTTGTACTAAATTATGACAATGTGGAAGAGTATAGTTAATAAAAGAAATCAGTGCTTGAGAAGCAGCGGGACCTTATTGCTGTAAAAAAACCAATTCCTGCAACGCTTTTGTCGTTGGAAGGAAATAATGATTTAGGCTTTTTATATCTGCTGTGCCAGGAACCACATTTCTTTCAATAACATTTGTAGAAAGAATATATTCAGGCATGTCAAAGATGCTCCAGCAGCAAAAACTCTGAGCGAACTGGTTCTCAGGAGGACGGAATGTCTAATTCCGTCCGAATAAAAAGAATTGTTAGGACAGCCATGATGGCAACTGAAAAAGTAATTCAGGATAACTTCTTTAACTGAAAATTGTTTTATGATTTATGATCACACCCGAGGCGCATTCAATTACTAAACTGGCTCGTTTTTTACCTGAAATATTCATTAAAATGCCGGACTAATTGTAAACACTGCAGCAAGTCGTTTGCATTCATTGCGCTGACCACTTCCATATTTCAGGAGTTGAGATCATAATGCGCCTGAAACACTTTAATGAAGCCTCTGGCAAAGCAAACACTTTGAACTATCTCATTTCGTGCCCACACACTTTATGGCTGGATAAAAAGCAGGAAATCAAAGAAAAACCGATGATCTTTTATAGGATCGAGTGCAATTAAGTCACAATTCATTCTCGGTTTTATTGTTTTACTGCGTCGATTAGTAGTGCCATAAACGCAATTTGGAAGCCGGTCTATGCCTTTTAAAAAGGATAAAATGAAATGGAAGCCCAATTAATAAGATAACAATTCGGAATATTTAATAATGTCATATAGGAGCTTGGGAGTACATTAACATGTCGTTAAAACATAAATGTCATAAAAAAGTTAATATTGCGAGCTGTAATTTTATGAGCATTTAACAAATACCTCTAAGTGTAATAAAAAAGCACTAAAAGAAAGAAAATAATAAAAAGTTGTAATAAATAAGTACCGGAGAGATTTTTAGGCGATGATAATAATCATTTTTACGGATGGATCAAGCTTTTGAGCTTCCAGTGATTTAATGTGACAACTTATTACAAGTTTCCAGTAAGTCAAAGTAATAAAAATAGTTCGGAGTCGTATATATGTCTACTTTTAGTTACTGCACGTGGTAATGTAGCAATGAATTATCGCTCATTTATGATTTGCGGCATTCGATTGGTATTGTTGCCTCGCCTATTGTTGTCCACAATTAATGTGACTTTACTCAGAAAAAGCCCCATCTTATTATATTCCCGGCTTAGTGGTCAGAAGCTAGAAAAATCTTAAATTTAAAATTATATAAAATCGAATCGAGGATACCCCTATTGAATATTCAGAAGGAAATTGAGTGGAATAAATAATATTTTTTTGTCATACCTATTTAAATTTTATGAGAGTCTGGGACTATATAAAACATGCAAATAATATACGTGCTGTTGCAAGAGCGAATATTACATCGACTGTGATATGGCCAAATTTACAACCAATTATCCTCCGATAAAGAACGGATAAAGCAGTGATGAGAAATCGCATAATTGCGGTTTGGGTCCTCTTGATCACCCCAGAATTCCCCTCAAATTACGCAGAACATCCTCAGTCGTATAATTAAGACGAAAATCATCGACTTCCAAAAATTGCGGTCCCGGCAAGGTCGAACACTATTTTACTTCAGACCACAACGAACTCTGCGAGAAACGATGTGCAACCACATAAGTAAATACTAATTCCTTTCATTCACAGTCCAGATCTTTTTCAAATAACCGTAAAGTCAACACAGTTAATCTCATCACAACACGACGTCGCCTAACCAGCTTCAAGCAAGAGAAAACGCAATCTAACTCGATCTCGGTACATTTTTGGGCAAGAGCCACTGATAATTTGCTGCTCTTATTGGATTATGTGCCAGTACCGGCCGTAAATAAATCCCAAACCCAACGAAATAGAGCTGTCAACGACGCTCCAGGAGGTGAAAATCTTCAACTAACAAGAGCACGCAATTGTTTTTAGCGTGATTTATTGAGTCTCCGGGTCAGTTCTTTAATTGACTCAAATTGGTTAGTCAGCAAATGTTGCCCAGGTATTAATTAAATCTCTGAAATGTGCCTATTTTAAAAGATACACGACTTCTTTGCCCGCCAACATAAATCATAAATACAATAGTCGAGAAAGTACAAAGCATTAATAACAATTTACTACTTCTGTCTGTGAAAAATCCTACCTCCGACCAGTTTATGTTTAAGAAATAAGAAGCTACAGCTAATTTTGCAGACTTCACATTCTTTGTCCAAACCCAATTAAATTAAGATAAAGGAAAAATATACAAATTTCTGACGTGCATCAAGAGTTATACTAATTTTATATTCAAAACATCACTTTTTATTACCACATTAATTTCCAAACAGGCTCAGAACCAATTTTGGTGAAACGATATCTCTAATTAATTAAAAGCCAATATTTAATTAGGACCTATTAGACTTTAAATATCAACCAAGTCGATTAAAACATTTTTGAAACTTTTTTCCTGAAATATTGCAAAAATTTAGAATTGTTGTCTAGCAAAAGAAGTACGACCAGTTTCACTTTTATTGGAGTCTTATCAAGATGGTGAGTGAACGATCACTTAATATAGGTTCCCATTAATTATATAATAGATAGTTTCAAGCAGGAAAATTGTAGTAATTTTGCCTTAATGTAATTAGGTGAAGTGTGGGAAACAATCGAAAGTTCCCTAGATTTATGCACCATTAAGCTGATTTAAGTTCACTTGTAGCACCATAAACTATCTAAAAATATAACTAATTTCTGTAATTCGCTGATAACGAAGTGGGTTTCAAAGTGAAATCTGTGAAATATTGCCTTGCAATTATACATTAAGTATTATTATCTTTCGTAAAAATGCCTCCAGAAATATTTAATTAACTGCCTTAAGAAATTAAATAGGTTTATTTTTAATTGTAAATCTATTAAACACAATTTAGTCGTGTTGCAGGTTAGGTAAAGGTGACTTACGACTAAAATTGAAAAAAATAATAGAGTTCGATTAAACGATTAAAGTAAATCAAGTATTATTACTCGTATTAATTTTTTAATTAACTGTCGTTTTTATAATGTTTGCATTTCAATAATTTGCATTTATGGTGTAAAAATATTTGATCCTTTTAGATTTTTGATGTAATCTTTATTTTATATAAATTTACTTTAGGTTTCGCTAATATTTATTTACGAAAATTGGAGCAACGTGGACTAAATTTCCTTGGCTGTGCTCGGCTTTGACGAAAATAGTGATAGCATTAAAGTTGGAATTTATTTTTTAGGTAGATAAATGAAAATTAGCGTTTGCTTGGTTATAGTTAATTGGTTCGGCTGGCGCCAATGTTTGAGATAAGTGAAACTAAATGTTAGAAAGTGTGCAATCATCACCTGATAAACTGTGCGGAAAGGACCACATGCACAAAAAGTGCGAAGATTTTCCGAGGAAAAGCACTAGGGCGCATGCTGAGTCCTCAGCCAATTCATTTGCTTATCACCTTCACAAATCATCACTGAACATCACTTCACAATCCTAAATGACATCACACAGCCGACGAATCATTTTAATCAAAAAGTACAATTTTGAACAAAATCGGAAACGCTGTCTTCCACGCCCAGCTTCAAAATGTCACTATCTAAAATTTCAACGAACGACGGCAATATACAGCTTTATTTGATATGCAGTAAACCACCATTGTTTAACTTGTTATTAACGAAGTTATGACAGCATTAAACATTGTTAAGATTATTTGTATTTTATGTAATAAACGTAACGATTGACATGGGGTTCGAGCCCATGAAGGATCGCATCTTTCGCTCCTTTCGGACGACTTTCGAACCGTTCGCGGCCTCTTGGGCAAATTCGCGTGCGTTTGGAGATGCGGATGGACCGATACTTGGTCAGTGATGCCGTGTACTCCTTGTGTCTGTATCACCTGCTTAACGTACCTGAGAGAACAACCAATCCAGGACGACAGTACCCCACCAACCCTACTTTACTATGTAGGTGATAATTACAAGTTATACACTATATTAACCGCATTCGATCGAGTCCTGGGTGCCATGCCAAAAGATTGCAGTTTTTGCAACAGGTTTGTGCCAGCACCACTCGATGAGAGGCTACTTACAACGAATTAGATGCGATAAAACGATTATAAATTACACGCATACGCTACTAAAATAAAACCTCATAATATATTATCATAATAATCGCGTCCAACAATATGCATCGATAAATTAATGGTAAATTATGTGAGACCTTTTACATTTATTTTACGCAAACCGGAAAAATGTTTTATTGGTCGTGACTAACAACCGATTGGCATCTTTTTGAGGCAAATTTTATGGCACAGATACAGCGGCCAATAAATTGATTATTAATTGCCACTTGTCGTCTCTTAATTGTTAGCTCAGTTGGCGAAAAGCCGGGATCAGCACGCCTTTTCCATGTAGCCATTGTTTATATCTATCTGAGAATTTCACCCATAACGATGGGTGCGTGCGCCAAAAATAAAAGTTATGACATAATATAAAAATGCCCGTTGATTATAACAATGATCGAAATGAATGAATGAGTCCGGTCTGCATTTTCTACTTCCGATGCGCACAAAGCAACGGAACTACAGCCCACAAACCCCTCCGACCGTGTACTAACCTTTAATTATCCGTATATTTAATATTATGAAAAGCTAGATATTCATTAATAACCGACGTACCAGCATAAATCACTATAGACAGACTGAGTCGAGGAGCACAATGCGTCCTAACGAGATATTAGACATGATGTTCTTGAAAACATTTTATCATTTAGAAGGTGTATTGGACGCATTAATATATCGAGGGTGTCTGGACGCATAATGCGTTAGTTTTGTTTTCCGGATTAGACGTTATCGAGCGATACAGTCCGGAGTGAGTGAAATTACGACAAAATTAAATTAACTCAAATGTAACGTTTTTTAGTGCGTTTTAATGCAAATTGTCCGATTTATGTTTCCTCGAATCGTCTAGAAAAATAAATTACCTATTTCGTTTTAAATAATTATAAATCTGCAGTTAATTTCTTCATAAGAAACTTTCAGTTTCCCCAAGATCAGAATGTCAACTCAGTTAACAGCCTTCATTTTATCAGGCATCTGATCAACATAATTCACGATGTTAACTGGATATCGACTTATCTAAACGCCAGAAGCACTCCAGACTAGTTATTATAGATGCTCGCCTGGTTCGTTGTCTGCCCCATCATCGGAGTCTCCGAGAAAATGCACCACATTCTTCACTTTTAACAATTTCATTTCGATGTTATTTGTGCCTGTGCATAGGGTTTCGTGTCTGGCTTGGAATGTCTATACAATGGATCCGTTTTATTTAATAAGGAAGATACGGTGGAACAAATACCTGCGGAATTGCTTCCCACAAGGCTTGCAACAAAAAACTCATTAAAAATAATCCCTTTTAAAATCGCCTTTTGTGGGCTAGTCAAACCTTGTACTGACTCAATCACTTCCAAATTTTCACCATGAAATCGCGTTCCGACTTGGCGTGAAATCGAATATTATAAACGAAATAAAAGGAAAGCCAGTCTGAGTGATGCCACAAATGCAATATATTTCCGCCAGAGTTACGTTGCTTAAATTTACAACTATATTTGGCTACTGCCTAATTTTATAGCCAAACAAGTTTTAATCCGTTATTGTTAATTGTTATCGTAATACCTATTCCAATTTAAGAATATTTTGTCCTTTTGCAAATTCCAAGTACTGTTAAACAGCATTTTTGTCCTAAATTCCGTTACACCACCGTTGTTAAAGAAATGCCAGACTCTTTAGGTTATACCTATGACCAGTATGACCTAGTCAAAATCTATAAACCTTTCAATTGATTTTTTGTTTTTGTGCTTTTTAAATACAAAGCAATTTTCATCTTTTAATTTTTATACTCGTATATTTGCAGTTGACCTCTTGTACACAAAAACTTGGAGCTTTATTTCTTAATATTGGAACTAGACAACTGCCTTAAACTTAACGAACTCCAGTCTTTTGTGTGAAGTTGATAGTCCATTAATAGAACTTTCAAATTTTCTGATTTATTTTCATGTATTAAACAATCTGCGACCGACCGCATAAGCAAAGTAAAGACATTTTTGCTAATAATATGTAATTTATTTGTGGAGCAATGTTTATTTGATTATGTAGCTAACTAATTATATTTTAAGTAGTTTAAAAGTGTTATTATTATAACACTTTATAATTATTTATTAATCAATTCCTATATCTATTTTTTAACAAAACTTTCCAAAATTTACGAGTGTTGACTTGTTAATTTTGTATTTATCGAGATTTTGTTTCCTCATAATTTTAAACGGGTTTTACTCCAGAAAACTTTAAAAGATCAATAAATTATCAAAACGAGTGTATTTTAACGAGCTTAAGAATTAGGAGTATAAATTATATTAAAGTAAATTTTTTGATGCGCCTACATAACGGGAAGTTTTTTGTAGTTGTCTGAGATTAATTTAAGCATATTTTGTCGTTGATTTTACCAAGTGACGTAACTCATTTTCTGTTATTTTGTTGCTCTTCACTAAAATAGGCAAATACTAGCTCTAAATATGTTTTGCATGATCTCAAAACTGTACTTTTCTGAGATTCGTCAGTTAGTAAGATCAACGATCAACCTTTATTAAGAATTTTGAACAACTTGCTGTCATGTCCATTTAAAATTATTCTGATGAGTATTTCTCGTTAATTAAAGATATTTTCAATTTATTTTTAAGCCATGTTAAAAGAATTACGCTTAGTGTTTAAAAACTTTAATGAGCTTTACGACATTACAATAATTGAAATAATTTATTTAATTTTCTGGATCGGTTAAAAACGTCCATGTTTTGCTTCAAACACCTGCAAGTGCATTGTGACTAATAGTGCTTTACAACAATCGTGAAACGTGTTGTATGTTACAGGTGATATCTATGTTTAAGTTAATAACACAAGTATTTCATTGTGACGTTGTAATCGACGTGCGTGTACAACTTTGTATCATAAAAATCTGTCGTCACGACGGAAACGTAAAAAAGAGGCAATGTCACATATTTCAGACATCATTGTGGTTATCTCGGTTGTTTCTGTTTTTATTTTCAAGTCTTGATGCAATGCCTTGTATCCTTAAAGTTCGTTCACATGAGTCGAACGCCTCCGGGCCAGCGGACATTAGAAGCTCATTTAATTGGCGAATTCTATTTTCGGAATATTTTTACATCGCAGCATCATCAAGATTCGATTTTTTTTTATAAGTGACACTGTGTGTTATGCATTCCGGTTGATTCAGTAAATTAACTGGCTAACAATGGGGTTTATTCACTAATCTGATTGAAAAAAAATAACAAAAGGAAACTTGAGAAGATTTTTATGTGCATCATGCAATTGCGTATCAGCGCGAGATGACGGAACCTAATTTTGTGAATGTCTCGGAGCATTGTTTTATACATCCTGGCCTCTTATCTCAGAGATAAACACAGTTTACGTGTTTCGTTTATCTAAGTAATTCATTATTATCACTTGTGTAAATTAACGTACGTACAAAATGTTGGCTAAATTCATTGTACGGGGAGTAGGTACACATACTCGTACAGTTTTTTAATTTTTAACTATCGACCTACTACGAGTATTTTATTACAATTCAACTACATCAATTATTATTAACGTACCTACCTAATTATGGGTCTCCTCGTATATTATGAAACCAAAATTTTCCAATGCGAAAAACTCTTACAAATTAATAAAGAGCCATAGCAAATGATAGCCCTTTTTTTGAGAAATTATATGTAGCAGGTATATGATCAGAAAGGAAAATCCAAAAATAATCTTCTACTATTATTATTCCCAATTCTAATTTATGGAACCATTCTTCATAATTCAGAACGATATAATTAGGTAGGTATCGATCAAACGCAGTATCAGTAAGTGTAATTAGTATTTTTGGTTAGGTACATATAAGGAAATTTCAGAAATAACCAATTATCCGCTCACCCTGTATATTTACTAAAAATAATTTATTCTTTACAATACAAATGCAGAAATGCTACATCCCATTTCAGTTCATAGTAGAATTGCAACAGTGCATTTGAATTTTTTGGAGTGAAAAATAAAGCACAAATTGAGAGTTTCTGTATAAGAAAAGAATTCTGTGTTAAACTAAATCCTAGCGACACATTTTAAGCTAAGAAAACCCACCAGAAACTCTCAATTTGTGCTACATTTCACTCAAAAAAATGCAAATGCGTTGCTGCAAACTTGAAATGAAATGGGATATAATATTTTTAAATTTTGAGGACAAATGTTCGATTTTTGTTTAGACACGCACATACATTTTTAAATAATTTTGTGGGTAATTAATATCTCCAAAAAATTGGCGAATTTTCATTAATATGTTTAATCAATTTCATTCTCTGATATCATGAATCCATACTAAATTTAAAAAATAATTTGATGTAAATTTTAACTCTTGTTGTGAGTACAGTAACAACACACGTCTAAGGTGTGTAAGTTAATTAACTTCGTGTTTACATCAACTACAGTCAAGAGATGGTAAAATGATAAGAGAGGTACGCAAAAACTTGAGATTGTAAGATTTGTTTGTTCTAAATTAAACAATTTAAATTAATGTTGACTGAAGTTGTAAGCATAGACGACACATGTAAAGTACGAATATTTCAAATCTACTAACACAGCTAACACCTCTTACCAAATCCAAATTAAATTTAGTTCCATATTTTTGTAAAGTAAATTGAGTATTCCATAGTCCATTTACAAACGGTACACGAGAAAATCTGGATTCATATTTGGTTTTTTTTTAATTATTTACCGGAATACGTAAGCATCGCACATTACGACCGCTACTGTTCTCAAGTTTAACTTTACACCTGATACGGGCCATGATAGCCCACGGATGCAATACGCAAGCTTATCAACCCCTCTCCATTGTCGAATCTCTCGTCTTCCAGATGTTACCATAAAGCTCGCTTTCAAATTGTAATTAACAATTGCTATATGAGATGAAAAACTAGCATTGAAGCAAGTGATTCATCAATGTCTCATTAAACCAAAATTACCCCTAGTTTTTAATGCGAACTAGATATCAAGAAACGTAATAATGCGTTTTACTTGAATATATATTAGTTGAGAGAGAAAACTTCCTTGTTATCAAGTTACAAAATAAGGATATAGTTGGCTGTAATGAGTGGTATGAGTTCGTTAGAAGTTGTGTAAAATTCCGGTACTGGGACCGCAAGTTTCGAATTACATGAGGGATAAGATTTTCTTTGTATAGATCGGTTTATCTCCGGTGACTCATGTTTGAAAATATAAAGGTTACCCCAGATTTTATACTCTGTTACGCTAATTTTCTACAAACGTTAGGTATTTACCCCCTAGTCAGTTACTGTCAGAAACCTAATATCCTCAGCAGATGCTTATGGATCCAAGAAGAATATAAAGAGATATAATGCGATTTTTATGTTGCAAACGTTTGCAGTCAATTCAAGAATTAATTTACAATAAATAATTGTCATTTATGTATTAACATTTTTTCAATGATCTACTAATTAAATGTGCATACCGCAGGTGGTTACGATTGCATCAATTAAAGTGAGTAATAAAACAATAAGCATGAGAACAAGTGTGCACAATTTACAAAAATGGAGAAACTTTAAAAATCACGTAGTTACTCATTTTATTTTATATTTTCAATCTGATGAAAATAATTTAAATATTTGTTAAACCAAGAATAGCATTCCCCGCAAGAAGGATGTTTTGTACTAAGGTAAGCAATAGATTACTAATTGTTACTGAGAATAAGAGCGACCAACCTATCTCTTGACCGCACCAGAAATTCCGCTTAAGACTTATAATTCCGCTTATGTAAATTATAATTGTTTGATATGAGTTATTTTACAAAAATTTTCAGTTCTTACTTCTTACTTCGGTAATTTTTTTGTGATAATATAATAAGTACCTAATAATGTTAAATAAGAACATTCGATATTCTAAAGTTCACACTAAAAATAAGTACCAAGAATTAAAAAAACTCTATAACCTTTGATATTGATACAAATATAATTAGTAAATTAATCTAATAGTTTATATTTAAACTTGTTGCTACCTGAATAATAATACTGGTTTAAATAATATTTGTTGCTTCAGATCTCTAAGCTATTTCCAATTAATTGCAGCATATTGATGCAAAAATTTAATTAGGTAGGTTTTCACATGTAATTTTTTGGTTACTTGTATTAAAATGAAACGCAACGGCTCAAAGAAGAATAAATTTATTTAAGAGGATACGTATCCAAAATCTGAGGTAGGTATTAATCAAATTCTGCCGAACGAAGAGCTATAATATGAAAACATTTTCTATTAAATTTGTAGCAATCAAGCTTTTTAACGATTTTTTCTGTAAATGGTTGAACTTTAGGTAATAAAGCAACGTCAATTGAAAAATAGAAGCAAAAAGCTAGCAAGTTGCAGAAGGTAAGCAAGAGTGCATTTCTGATACAAGCCGCGTAGTAGCGAATTGAGGAACAAATGACGCTTAAAATCTTGAATGGATGTCGTTTGTACTATTTTTCTGTTTTACAATTTTTATGTCGTTTTAAAGAAAGTAAGAACATCTTGCGTTAAGATACGTGTTATGTTATTCATGACGGCGATGGAAAATTTAACTCGAACACCTAGGCAGCAGAAAAATTGGGAAATTCTTAAAAATATTGACTCTTTTTATTTAGATAGGTATACCTACTTATTATAACGAATTCGTTAAGAGCGTTATTAAAAAAAATAACTCATCTCCTACATATTCTTTTCATTTGATTACAAAATGGAGTATTAATTTATTCTTGCAACTACATATCAGTTCTGCAAATTATAATCAAAGGAATAAAAAATAAAAAGTTTGATCACAAAACTTAAAATTTTATTTGTAACGTATGCAACTAATAATACAGATGTACTGTACAAGCAGTTTTCTAACAACATTTACATTTTTACCAAAAACATAATTTGTAAATTACATTTTATTTCTGTTTTCGCAATGAATCTAATGATACAATTTTTATAGCTCTGTCGCCATCATTTTGTAACGTTACCCCTAATTCTTGCAACACTGAAGAAGAAACAGTTCCTTGTTGATGCAATTCAGCGATAATTTTTTGGTTTTCCAAATTGTTTTCACACAAGTTACGCACAGCCAAAATAACCCATTGCATTATAACTGCATAAATTAAGGTTATTGCCTTTATTTAAATTCTGCATTGTATTATCAATAAAAAAAGGATACAAGGATTTCTTGCGTCCATGTTACAACAGTCCAAAATAACTGGAATCAGCTCGGCTTCTCTTGTCTGATAATTAAAAACAAATAATAAATAAGGGCATAATATTATCAAAAAAAATTCCCATTTTCAGAACATTTTCCTTCGAAATTTGGACTACTTTTATTTCAAAAGAAAATATTTGTGTCATGGAGAAAAATGTTGTGAATAAGAGATTTGCTCATCATAAAAAACTCAACATTCTTCTTAAAAAAATACATAACAGCCTTACTCAACTTACCAAGTCCTGCATAATTTTGTTTTTCCAACACAAATTACCAATTATCCTTATCAGGTCCGCCTTAAATCCAAAAGCTGGATGTTCTTGAATGTTTTTATTAGGTTCTCTAATTTCAGACAAATTCTGTATTGACGTAAAACAATTTTCACTTTTTTTTCCTAGTCTGTGAATATTTAGTAATAAAACACCAGAGTTGATTAATAGGTCTTTATCGCTTTGTAGATCTTTTAAATAATCTTCATTACTACAGAAAGACGATATGACTTGCACAAGTTGTGATACCTCATAAGCTTCCAAACTTGAATCTTTATTTTGAACTGTTTGAAAAATTATATTACCAGATGCCACAAATTGCTTAGTTAACACTTTTAACCCCGTTACCGGCATATTGAATGCCTCTCCTTTAATCTGCTTATCTCTGATTACTCCCAATACTGGTGTCCTTTTATTTATCTCAAATTTCAAGTAACAATTCCAAAAATTGTAATCACTTATTAGTCTTTCTAGCATGAAATACAAATATTCTACAGTATTGTGAGAGTCGTAAAGTTCAAGCAGACAAGAATATGTGTCCAAATCCATGTTCAATTCCTTGTATAAAGACATGTTATATAAAAGAGCGGAAGATTCATAAACGTATTTCTTGTTCCTCAAGAGTGTGAGTATTGTAGGATAAAACACATCATATACTTTATCCACAGCACTTTTATTTGAAATTATTAAATTAAACAAAAATTGTAAAATAATTTGGAACGCATTTTGTATAACTTCAAACTGTAAGTTCATAAAACTGGACACATTCAGTAAAAAATTTTCGTCATTTACTAAATAATTTTGAACGTCTGAATTTATAACATAATTCCTCAGACTCCTAAACAATTCTTTTATTATCCCTTCATGGTTTTTACTTAGACTGTGCTCAGAAAGTGTCTTAAGAATTTTATGTAGCAAATCCACAGCATGAGTTGAAAATTCAATCCTGAAAAATTAGATCTTCCAAATTTTTCTTAAAAAGAAGAAAACTCACTTTAACGGGACACCTGTCTCGTCCTTTTCCAGCCTAAATTCTTTCTTTAGGTAAAGTTCAAGAGTGGAATAATCATTCTGTTGCAGGTATCCATCAACAGTTTCCAATTTTATGGATATTGGCCTAAACATAATTTATTTTCACGTAGAAAGCTCTCACAATTTTTAATTTATTTCGTCTAAGTTTTAGAGGTTAGGTGTCAAATTTGAAAATCAAGCACCCTATGTTAAAAAAGTTTCTAAAAAATCAGATGATAAATAAAAGGACCTTAGTTTTTAGCTATTGTACAATTTCAAACACCTTTTTACAATAAGTTGTTTAAACTGAAAGGTAACTTGGATTTTACAATATAGCATATTAATTTCTCATAATTTAAAATATCATAAATGTAGGATTGGCAACACTGACTTGGTGAGAAAATCGTGTTTTGGTTTGTCATCCTCGGCTTTTTCCTGAATTTTGAAAAATTTGAATTAATCCAATTCTCAAGGTAATTTTTTCTTATAACATATGTTTTTATAAATGCTCTAATATAAATAATGATCTAGTCGGACTTATACAAAATTTATTGCGTGCACAGTCATTTTTTGCGACATAACCTCAAAAAAACTTTTAGATGTTCCTCACAAGAAGTGAATATGACCGAGGTGTGAACACTTTTTCACCTGAAGGTCGTCTTTTCCAAGTGGAATATGCTATAGAAGCTATTAAATTGGGTTCCACCGCCATTGGGATATGCACTAGTGAGGGG
Organism: Tribolium freemani; assembly: GCA_939628115.1. Taxonomy (NCBI): domain Eukaryota; kingdom Metazoa; phylum Arthropoda; class Insecta; order Coleoptera; family Tenebrionidae; genus Tribolium; species Tribolium freemani. The sequence goes on from OW626789.1 coordinate 13,192,993, forward strand.
GTTGTGTTGGCTGTAGAGAAGCGGATAACTTCCCCCTTAATGGAGCCCACAACCATAGAAAAAATTGTAGAAGTTGACAAACATATCGGCTGTGCCGTGTCAGGCCTTATGGCAGACTCAAGAACAATGATTGATAGGTAAACAATACAAAAAATAAAAAATTATAGTTGACCAAATATATGCCAGGGCACGTGTGGAATGCCAAAATCATTGGTTTGTCTACAACGAGAATATGAGTGTGGAATCTTGTGCCCAAGCTGTTTCGAATTTAGCGATTCAGTTTGGTGATTCTGACGATGATGGTGCAGCAATGTCAAGGCCATTTGGTGTTGCCATTTTGTTTGCTGGGATCGATGAAAAAGGGCCCCAATTGTACCATATGGATCCCTCTGGTTTGTTTTAATAGCACTGTTAACCGAATGTATTTTTTAATTTTTTCTCTAGGAACGTTTGTTCAATTTGATGCAAAAGCCATTGGTTCTGGCTCAGAAGGGGCTCAGCAAAGCTTACAGGAGGTCTACCACCGCAGTATGACACTAAGTGAAGCGACTACATCGGCACTCACAATTCTTAAACAAGTAATGGAAGAGAAATTGAATTCTTCAAATGTTGAGGTCATGACTATGACTCCTGGTGCACTGTTTCATATGTTTACTAAGGAACAGGTGGAGGAGGTAATTACTAAAATATCATAATTTATATCAAAGGCAGGAGGTTGCTCGTTTTTTATTTTACAAGCTGTTTTATTTTTCTATACCAGTATAACTACATTTTTACTGTTTTTCCATCAAAACGATGTTCTCTGCATAACAACATATTTAAATATCGTTATTATTCACTCTACTGGAACAATAAATAATTAAGAAGAAAATCATTACGTTTATGCTTACCACACCTGCTTCCTGGACCTTTTTTCATAACCCTTATAACTATCGCTAATTACTCTAATTAGTGATGCATAGCGAAATTACCGTAACTAGTCACATTTTTATTTTATCCAAGGAGATTCATAATGTGGATAAAAGGTGGAACCCACATCTTTTTTCAGGTTTTGCTTCTGTCCATCATCTTACCTAATAATTATTTTTACAGTTGAGCGGCCTTACAGCTCCTAATTAATTACTCGAGCTAATCAGAAAGTCAGGTACTTTATTTTTGCCTTTTAATACAAAATAATGATTTAAATAAAAATGTGGGCTGAAAAATAAATTTTCTGAACTTCATTGAAATTAATAGGTTCGCACACTATGACTGTTAAGGAGCTAATGTGATTTAAAAAAACGTAAGAACGTTTATGTCCAGAGTAATTACTTAAGGAAGGTTTGTCATAATAAAGTGACAAAAAAGCCGATCTGCCAGTAAGTTGAGTAAAAATTTAAAGGGCATTTATCCGGTGAAATGACTCAAAAAAAATAATTCAAATACATAATACTTTTTAATTTGTATAATTACAAATTCATAACTATTAATTTATTTTTATTGCTCGCTTTACGTAATTATTTTTTTTACGTTTTCTAAAATATAATTATTGCCTTGTTCGTTATTGTTAGACTGGTCAGTGATAATTAATTTTTGTTTTTATTTTTATTACATAAATAATTGTAATCAAAGTTTATAAGGTTTTAGAACCAATTTGTTTAAGTTTAACATAATCCAGGTGTATACATACTTAGCTCAAAGATTCTTTTTTCTAAAAATTTTATTTTTACTTTTTCTTTAATAACATAAAATCATCAACAAAAAATTCTTACAGCCTTAAGTAATTTGAAAGGTACCTAAGCGTTTTTTGAATGTTGAAAAAGATGTTTCTCTTTTCACTCAGCGTTTCATTTAAAATTTACACAATAAATGGCAGTGTCGGCTTTTACAAGCAAATCACAAGTAACACCAATCCTGCGAAAGATTTCTAATAGATTAAACCAGCTCTTTCTAACTCTTCTTAGTCTGCGCATAATTTTTTTCTTTTGCAAAGATTTCAGAGGTTAAAACAATCAAATAACCCATTAATATCATGCCAAGAATTAGTGTGTATAAGAGCTAAATCACTTTGCAATTTGTTGAAATAACGTAATTTAATCTTTAGACGAAGGTTCGTAAAAAATGAAAAAATGAAATTCTAGCTCAAGAATTGGCTGAATCAGGTAAGTAAATAATTAAAGTGGTATACTAATAAGTAAATAAAAAATATAAATTTATATTCATGTGTACAATTACAAACTATTATTTTATTTTTATATTTCTTTATTCTTATTAGTTATGTAAGTATAAGTTACATCTTTATTTGTTAAAATTTAAAAAATGCCGCCTTTTTTGACTAAATCTCTTTAAATAAGTGAGTCTCTGGCTTAAAAAATAGATAAATCACTTAGAATTGACTAAATAACGTAATCCAGACTTATAATTTGTTGACACTCTCACTCTTGGAACATTTCGACAAAATCTAGATCAAGAACAATTTAAATGTTTCAAATATTTATTAAGGGAATTATTTAGTATTAATTATGCGCCATGAGTTCATTTTTAAACTGTACAAGGTGTTTCACATAATTTTACGACGCCTGCGTCTATAAAATGCAATCAACAATACATATTTCAATACGAAATACGAAAAATTGGAGTGTTTTCTAATGTATACACCATTTTAAAAAATGTACAATGTTTTTAGTTAGTGTTTAAAACATATAGATTAGGATCATATTTAGTGCGCCTTTTGAGTCTTGATCGAATTAGTGATAACTGTTTCTGAAAAAAAATCATGGCTAAATGAAACAATGATTTTGTTTTACCATCATTGTCAAGGGTTTCCAAAAATAAAAATATTAAGAATGTTCTTTTGTATATATTTAGTGTCTTGTGACATTTATATTTGGATGTGTAGGAAGACGCAGGGTTCGTAAAGATGTGTGAAACACACTACATCTACAATATTTCAGGTGTTGCTGAATGAGAAGCTTATCGATCAGCTGCAAGAAGCTCAAAAAATTGCTGTCTATTAGTTTTCACTGACATTGTATTTTTTTTCTGTGGTAATATCTTCTTAAATGTAATTCGATGATTTGTACGTTGTTAATAAACACTTAATTATTGAGGCACAAATGGCATGTTCTTAAAATTCCGATGACATTTCGTGTTTATGTCTTATAGCAAATTCAGCGAACGTGTCGTCCCGCAGACAAGCAAGAGCAAGATTGCTCACATCTGCTTGACTTTCGTAGACAAAAAAGGACATAATTAAATCAAAAAACTTCTCTAAATTCTCGACCGAAAAGCGAGCGTATTTTCATTTCCATCAAGAGCACTTTCACTGATATGAATTCTCCGATATGTGGGAGATATTTATGATGGGAGTTGTGCAACACTGATCATTTCCGGTAGCAGTAATAATCCTGAATCCGGGCATAGATGCTCTAATGATAGTTGGATGATTAAAGTAGTACGGATTAGCGAAGAGCGGAACTTGTGAGGTGAAACAGCCTTCTCGCACACTTGTACATCTCCGGGCGCTTCGCTTTAGTACAGCGGCGCCTGGTTTCGCCTGATAGAGGCCTCCAGGGACTCGCTTTGTGCCGCTAAATCACTCATTAAAGCGCTCACCCCTCTTGTGTCCTCAATCTCGCCGACCACGATCCGCTACCGTCAGCCTGTCATAACTTTGCCATCCAATTTCTGAGACGCTTCCCGATTTGGCCCCGGAAAACGCCCACCCCAGCCCCTACAAGTTAACAAACAAAATCGATCCTATTTTAATTTAGTTGAACACCAAGCTAAGGGCCCTCCAAATTCCAAAGACTTGGACTTTTGCCTTGTTAATAAAAAAAAGTAACTTTTTTATTAACTGCATTGCGTATATCAAGTATCTTACAATCTTTTTTAAGAACAGCCAAAGTTATTAAAAAACAACGTTTGTGTTTTTTACGTCACTAGCAGTCTTATTGAAAGTGTGCTAATAAGTTCATTTAAAGACCAGTTTTTTGGAGTTTAGGTACTTTGTATAGTGAATAAAAAACATATGAATGAATGCTTCAGAGGCCTTAAAAATTGTGACAAACGCGCAGTAGAATTTTGCGGCATGGCGACAGGAGAGCTCAATAAAAAATTAAATTTCGTCGTTATTCAGACGTGAAATAAACGACCCCGCGAAACAAAAACGTAGCGGTATGAAACTGGAGTTGATAACGGCGTGGGCGCTTAGCGGGGTTAAAAATAAACGGCGGCCGCTTTTCAATTAATGCTCAAAAATGGAAAATCCTCCTAAACCATGCACCATTTCACTGAAACCAGAATCAAACTGTCACATGTACAATCGCTCAAACATTTTGTCGGGTCGTCGTTTTGGAAGTTCAGCCAAGACTAGACTGATCATTTAGCTTGAATGAATTTCAATTTACGCGATGTTCTGATAAGAACTGGCGAGAAGTGCCTCTGTGGGGAAGCTCTATGGCGAAAGCTTGACGTCAAACCGGCAATTACCAGAAATCCCGATATCTATCGGAAGCTCGAAATGGACGTTTTGCTCAAATTAAATAAATTTGCGTAATTTTGCCGGACAAGAGATAACATTGCTAATCTATCAGGGCGTTGTAGTTTGACAAGGATTCGTTTAGGGCACGTGCCAGGGATTGACTCTACTCATGCAGTGACAAGAGACGGTTGACTTGCTTTGGTGGCCGCTATCTTCGGTGGACAGAGCACCATGGGACAACTCCTTTATACCCACAATTCCCAACTTAATTCGCTCAAATGAACACTGGCAATGAAACTGCTTACAATCACAAATTCGATGCTGATCTGATAAAACAAACATTCATTTATTAGTTTATTACTAATTCAGCGAATTATTCCATTGTTTTGTTCCCATTATTGGTTCTTATTATAAATGTACACCTTGTATTATTTTTGCGAGGCGAGTTTTTAGGGTACCAAACAGATTGGCTGATCCGATTCTGAATCTCGGGGAACATAATTGGAATAAGTTTTACAAAAATCTCGTATTGCCTTACGAAACCAATAAATTAAGCTCTATGATTCTATTCTACATAATCAGATTGCCCCAAATTTACAACAATTATAACAACAAAATTCAAAATATGATATTTGAGGTTTAAGGTGATAACTAATCAGTGGCATCAACTAAGTTTACCAACCCTCTTGGCCATAATTATGTGCCTTTAGCTAAACCACCAACACCTAAGCACGTAACATCAAACCACCAATTGCTTGTTTCGTCTGAAACTAAAAAATAGCACCTTGCAAAGTGTGAGAAAATTAACCACTTACCTAAACTAATAAGCGGTTTGATTAATATGTTGATAAAAAAGGAATAACATTGTGGCGTTGCTATTGTTAATTTAAAATGAAATAATCACTCGTCATTAAATCTTTAAATCCTGAATGCTAGTAAACAACTTCTTGGTGTCAGATGGTGCTGAAACAAGAATTTTACAAACTCATCAATTGTTGTAACTCGTCGCAACGACTTTCTTCCGAATGTGATGCAATGCGTTATGTGTTTAATTAAATCCAATTACGATTAGAAAGAGCAGCAGATGTGCTACAGGCTTAAGTTTACGGATCGGACATTATTCAATGCGGTGAAATTTTTTCAGTTTTATGGAAACAAATGACTGGTTCTGGCATTAAACGCACTAAAACAAAGTTTCTAATAAATTGGAATTTATAGTTACCATTTTTTATGAAATTGGAAATGTTTTATTGCATTTTGTCAAATGGCATTCTTATTAGACTTTATAATATTTTATTACGCAAAATAGCAGGGACTATCATGTGGCAATAACAAATGCTGCACCGCGTTTCACTTCTTATTGCTGCATTAATATAGAAATCGTCTTTGTTTTAGATGACACCATTACTTCAATTTTTTCATAGTTTGAAGTTGCATAACCTGCACTTTTAATTTCGAGCGAGTAACACAATAAGACGCATTTTCTCATTTTTAATCTAATTTAATTTAACACTAAAAGCGAAAGCAACTCCATATCATAAAATCTCGAGTGTATACCCACTCTCATTGAAGAGTGACAGTTATGCCTCCGGCCATTGCTTTAAATTTTATTCCTTTTTCAAGCAGCAACCCACATTATTTTCACGAGCAATAAAATAATTACTGGCGACAAAAAGTGTTTTTACTGGAAAATTCATGTTACAAAGTATTGCCTGTTAGCGCAGCACGTGATTAATAACAATCTTTCACCTTTTAGCGAAATGACACACGACAAATATCTTATTTGAAAGTTTAGCAGAAATAATGAAATTATTGTGTAAGGTACGAATCGTATAAGATGTTAGTTTCAAGTGAATAGAAAAGTATGCGGGAAATTTAGATTATGCGGATGTAATAATTACTGTCGCCTGCATGTAAGGGTTTTTTCGACGCTTTTGCTGTTCTGACTGATGGTTGTTATATAAAGTTGAGTTTTCAGGACTGTGCTTAACTAATTGTTAAAAGTGAAGAATGGCATGAATCAAGTTTCTAAATTGATCGCGGAATCGTGTGCTGCAATAGTCAATACGAGTAGACGTTGAATAACCAACCATCTTCTTTTCCACTTTCTCCGTAACTGTTCTAAATCGAAGTACCTACACAAGTTGAAAAATACGCATTAGCCAAACATTTGTTCTAGAATCTGAATGTGAACTTTCTATATTCACTAATGTGTATGATTATAAACACCAGATTACTAATTAAGTAATAATACTTTCGATTTAAAGCGGCGCTTTCTCGATAAACACATGCTGTTGGTTGCTCTAGTAAATATCGCCATAAAAATAAAACGCAGTCGTACGTAGAAATGATTTATTATAAAAGTAGATAAATTATACTAATTAACACAGTTTCTAAGTAATAATACTGCACGCTTTATGAATTTAATGAGGAAATGATTCAATTTGAGCAAATGTCGAAATGAAATTTAACAAGCACAAGTATAAAAATAGCAATTACATAACAATTAATAACGAGCTAACAACAACTAGTGGTACCCTCCGCCGAAAGATCCTTCAAAACCGCCACCAGATTCTTCGTGGTGGTGGTGGTGGACCTTAACGGGTATGTGCACGGGGATTTTTACAGGAACGGGTACTGGTTTTTCTACAGGGTATGGAATCTCTTTGTATACGGGGTATGGTTTATCTACATGTACCTTGACGGGTACGGGTACGGGTTTCTCGATTTCTACTGGCACCTTCTTCTCAACAGTGTAGGGTTGAGGAACGGGTACTTTAACGTGGTATGGTACCGGTTTGGGTACTTCGACAGGGTAGGGCTTGTCGACTGGTACCTTAACCTCGTAAGGCACTGGTTTTTCGACTGGGTATGGAATGTGCTTTTCTACAGTGACTGGGTAGGGTTTGGGTACGTGCACGGGGTAGGGCCTATCCACAGGAACCTTAACTTCGTAAGGGACCTTTTTCTCCACGGTGTAGGGTTGTGGAACTGGGATTTCTACCTTGACTGGATACGGAACTTTCTTTTCGACGGTATAGGGCTGTGGTACGGGCACTTTGACTGGAACTGGGATTTTCTTTTCGACGGTGTAGGGTTGGGGAACGGGGACTTTGACTTCGTAGGGCCTTGGCACTGGGACTTTGACTTCGTAGGGGATCTTCTTGATCACTTCGTAGGGCTGTGGGACGATGTAGGGTACTTTGATGTACTCCTTGACTGGCACGGGGATTTTTTTTTCCACAGTGTAGGGTTGTGGAACAGGTACTTTGACCTCATAGGGTACTTTCTTTTCCACGGTGTAGGGGACGTGTTTGGTCACAGTGTAGGGCACTGGGACCTTCTTTTCGACCACTATGGTCTTGACATGCTCGTGGTGGTGGTGTTCGTGTTCGCCACCGCCACCGCCCCCGATTCCGCCCTCGAACCCTCCGTGGCCTTCAAAGCCACCCTCGAAGCCCCCGTGGCCTTCGAAGCCGCCGCCGCCGCCACCGAGCTCAATTCCGCCACCGCCTCCGAACTCGTGTCCACCCAAGTCTCCGCCACCAAATCCTCCATGATCGCCGAGCCCGATGAGCCCGCGTTTATCCTGTTTCTTGGTCTCCTGCGTTGCCTCTTTCTTTTCAGGCTCAGCAGCTAGAGCCACGCACAGGCACACAGCGCTCAGTACAATCTAAACAAGACAAAACTCAATCATGATAATCAAAAAATTAAATAAACAGTGAACAAACATCAACGCATTATACACAAATTAAGCGGTAATCCTTTAATTTGTTCACTTCACGTTGACGTTGATTCACTATTTTTATCACTAAATCACTAAATCACTGCACTAGGACGAGCAGTACTCACCAAGGCCTTCATGATTGGAGATGTGGAAGGCTCTGTGCCGTTGAAGCCGCGCCGGAGGCTTTTATATGGTACCGTAGACGTACTTTCTCATGTGTAACAGTCGTTCACCACCAGAGGGTTTCACTTCCACATCCGTTAAATCTTCTTATGCAATATTTTTTTAGATTCCGACTTTATTAGGTGCTGCTACATTTCGCTCAAGATAAACAAACACTTGGTTTTTAACACACTCAAAAATTTCCAAATGTAGGACAAGTGGAAAATATATCCTACTACTTTCCTTCTGGTATTTTAAGTAAATAAAAATAAATCAATCAAATAAGGAGTATCAAAATAAAATTTTATTTATACTACATTCTAATACCATCATGCATTTTATGCAATCATAATTGTTATGAAGGAGCAAGTAATCATCATGGGAAAAGTAAATCTGTGATTAACAGCAGAAGAAAAAGTGAACTACATACATTACGCGTAATAATTGATTAATGATACTTTGAAACCTCATGTTACTCTTAATATAATTTATTTACGTCTCCAGTCATAACATGTATTACCTACTTGCATTTATTGATTAGTTAGTCTAATTTGAATAACTAGTAGACCTACATTTGCAACGTAACAAAAATTTAAATAAAAAGTAGAACTTTTTTTCTACACTATGTTACAGTTCTTGGTGTTCAGACCAGGAAAAGTTATTTAAGACGTAGAAAAAAGGACACGATTAATCTTTTAGGCATACTTAACATTTTAGAATTCTTGTAATAATATTAAATAATAGATAAATAAAAAACACTGCATTGATTATCATAATTTATTCTTGTGTTAATCACTTCAAAATTCGTTAAGTCTAGCAATAGATGCGTGTAATTATTGGACGAAAAAGTAGGAATTATACTTTGAAATTGTCTAAAAATGTGAACGTTAATTAGTCTGATTTTCCAATTTAAAATTGAAACGATGCGTGATTTTACTGGGGCAACGTCCTTAAAATCATTTTACATAAAATTCGTTATGTTATGAATTATGCAAGTGAACTACACTCTCTCTAATTTGATTTAAAAGAATAGTCCTGTGGAAAATAATTGACCGTAGGTGTTTGTATAATTTATTGCAGGATTTTTACAAAACGCAAGTAAAAGTTGCGAACGTGATTAGAATGTTGTTTACTATTAAAAGGGCTGATGCTTCTTTTGATCGGTTGTAAAAAATAAGCTGCATTGGATATTAGCGCCAAGGTACGAAAAGTGCTAAGAGCAAGGTTTTATGTAAGAATTTTTTCTTTTTAACTTTTTCTCGAACAGAATTAGCATAAATTCTGGTTCACATTCACTGGCACGGCACGATCATACTTTCTTTCCATTAATATTCCTCTTTTACGAAATCAAAATCGGTAATTAAGTTTCAAGAACGCTTCTCCAGCTATTAGGGTGTAGCATTCCGAATAATAATCTTCAAATCAAAGATTATCTCTGATATAAGTTCTCGTATAACTGCAGTAAAATGTTCCTACCGGAGGCAATTAAAGTAATTGGCGCAACAAATTGCGTTGTGAAATTTGTCGTTTCACTCGCAGGAAAATTTAAATTTTGATTTGTGTCGCTGCGCAAATATTTCGGTGGCGAGTTTGAGATAACGTAAAATTTAAAGCCCTGATAAGCAAATTGTCGCGACTGCTGAAAAAAATCGTAAAAGTTTTATAGTGGTAGTGAAAAATGATTGCAGGTGTAAATTTGAGACAATCGTTAAGCTTCGTTTCAAATTATCAACTAATGGTTTCATTTTCAAGATTAATTTTATTTTAGGCTTGCGAAGGACGAAGGACTAATTTCAGATTATTTTGCATTAAGAGTTTGCAGGTGGGCGATATTTTATTTTCATGAAAGCGATGAGCTTTTGTGTATAATTTCAGCTTTGGCCGCATGACAGGTGTGACGAGCAATAACCAACAAATGACAAAGTGTTAATTTTCACGAGAGGGCATGATTTTTGTCACTGCCATTTCAGTTTTTCCCATAACAATGGAAATAATGATAAAGCGGTATTAGAAAGTGTCAGCAAATATTTTTTCAGACACTGAACGTTTAGTTTACCGGAAGTACATAAACTGACATTACAATAATTGCATAACAAAACACCATTGTAATGCTTTAATTACAAAAAATTGTCCTCTTTGCCAAGGATGCGTTCAGAATTTTATCGTAAATCACGAAATGATCTCCTTTGTTCTAATTGGGCCCGAGGCCTTGCATTTGGTAACTAGGTCTGTTTCAAAGTACTTTCACCCGACTTATCTTTACATATTCCTGGAGGTTTCCTTTAGTGAAATATGATTTCATGCGTCCACATTGCAAGATTAACAATAACAATGGTATCGTAACGACATCGTTTCGTAAATATTACATTCACCGACGTCAATTATTTTAATTGAAAATTGGCTCGTGATAAATAAATCGCATAAATCATGCGCTGTTTTAGGTCAGAAATAATAAATCACGAAATATTGTTTTGTCCGGCAAATTGAAAACATGTCTGTATTATTCGCATTTTTATCTAAACTAATTGGTCCAAATTTTTTCATTTGGGTTTAATTAATTTGTGTTCCGAAACTGTGATTAGCCATAATTAAATTGGACGTATGCACTTGACGAACAAAGTGTACTAATGAGCAACTTTTATCAAGTCATTAATTTACATAATGGACGATTCAATTTAATTAATTTGTAAACCACAAACTCTTTTAATATCAGCCCCATAAAATAGAGAAAATTTATATTAAATATATTTATTAATATTAAAAAAGTGGATCAATTAAGACTGGACTAAAACTTTCAAAATTACGAAGATTGATTTATTTATTTACTTTCAGTAACTTGATTCGCTTAGTTTCAAATGCTTCTGCAGGTGCCACTAATTAAGTGGTACCAACAAATAAGACATTTCTTGTTAAAAAAAGTAATGTTATGGTATAGGAGCCAATCAATTTGGTTCAAATTATATTAAAGTGCAATCAGTTTGCTAAAGCTAATCGAGATAAATTGTTATTCAGTGAGTGTTTTAAACTTAAGGAAACTGTTAGAGTAGAGTGGCTTGCATTGTCAATTATTCCCAGTGAAATACAACTACGCGTTTACTACAAAAAAATCTTTAACCCGGTTTCTATTGAACGCGCCAGACTTCAGACATCGACTTTTGTTCTGATTATTTTATTAAATAATAATAAGAAAAGTTCTTTCAATAAGCGTTTTGACTGACAAGGGGGACAAACAAAATTTTATCCATCCATTCACTTTCTGAAGGAGTATAAAGCTTCACCTGTCAGTGGTCGTAACAATTCACAAGTCATCAATGACCATCTCGGTTTCAACATAGCCGGCATTTAATAGTTAGTGAATGGTAAACTTTACCAGAGATTCTGAAGGTAGGTAGGTATGTTTGGCCCCAAGCATTAACACATACAATACATTTTGAATAATTATAATTATTTTATTATCTGGTATACAGACAGAGTCAAGAGTAACGTACAAAATTTATATCTTTGTCATGGGCCTTTGTTCAAAAAAATCCTGGAACAGGTCGATTTTATTTTTTTAATGCTTCATTTTGACATCATAACAATATTATGTCGTCATTAAGCGTTTTCATGTTGATTATTTTTAAAAAATATATAAAACAATTGCTCCTCATAAAATAATGCACGAACAACAAGAAAAGATTTGTTTAAGGCCGTTAGAATAATTTCCAATTTCTAAGGAGGTCTGAAATGGGTAGGTATTCATTTTATGCAATAGAAGTAATATCATTATAATAATTAACTTGTGCAGAATATCTGACCTCGAGTTATGTAGAGCTTAACGATTTTCGCAATAAAATAGCATTGTAATCTTCCACATAAATAAATTTTAATTAGAAGTCGTGAAATGTGATTAAGGGAAGTAAATGGAATTCAATTTGTATTAATTGATACGTACAAATTTGAATTAGGGTTTTTGTTGTCTATTGGTCCCTAAATATGTAATTGTAATTAATTACAATGCGTGTAGCTGAATAATAAATTGTCAAAGATGTTCCGATAACCCTCATTTCCCAATTACACCCGTCAGGTGTGTGCAGACGGTCTCCCACCCGCAAAGCTCGAGCTTTCCTCTATTTTCAAATTGTAAACAGTAATATCCGTCTTATTTAATCCGGCTTGGATTAATTACGCTGTTATTATCACATGACTGAAACCCATTGGCCGTCGTATCATGTTTAGCAAACAGCACTTTCTCATCTGTGAAAGTTTTCCCATTATCCTTCGTAATAACAAGTAGAGGAGCTGAAATCTTCAGCGGAAATCTAATCAGTAATAGGAGCGGTTTAATATCACCCACAGATGTACACTTCTCATAATTCATTTAAAATGAAGTGCCAACGTGCTGTGGTTACGGATGGTGGTTCTGAATAACTGGCGAAGGGGTGCCGACAGCAAGTGCGCAATCTTTTATTTAGTGGCTTTTGATTTGATGCAATTACCGGGCCAGATTGACGTATTTTTTGCGTGAAATTTATTAAAGCGAGTCGCTGACTCGTGCTCTTTAATAACACGAGCCGGGTGCGGCTTATCTGTCAAAAATCACCGCCTAAGAAGTTAACACATCCCTTCTTCACCTGAGCGACAGTCCGCTCCTGCAGTAAAAACGAACTTAATTTGAGATCAAGATTAACATGTTGCTATTATGGCTCTACTTAAATTATATCTTAATTAAGGAACTATCAAGATTAGATAATGTAGCTGCTAAAAATATGTGTGTATAAAAATGTTCGCTCGTAGGTTCAGTTCGTGTCTCGTTCAAAGCGTCTTAATTTATTTTTTCAATTTTTGGAAAATTGTCGCACGCGAGTCACATCTGCCGTTATCTCCAAGGTTGAAGGGGCTAATTGCTGGTGGCCACACCAGGGGTGGATATTTCTTTATTACGCCAGGCCTCTGGAGTCACATTTCGCATTATTCGGTGATAATGGCCTGTTTGGCAAATGTTGACATGTTTGAGGGTATAAATGGAGTCGGTGTAGCGCGACCGCAAGTGCGGCTGTTGTTATACATGACCGATTACCCGCTCTCGGGGCTAATAAACCCGCAATCAGTGTAATTGAAAAGGATAAGCAATGAAGTCATAAAAAGTTATAAAATTAAAGCGATCGGCGTTAACTTCCATGCAACTTCGTTACCTGGCTCATTAATAAAAAAGCGGTTTTATGGGCTTGAATGGAGCTAATTGAGACAAGACTGATGGGCGGATGGGCGACGTCCTGGGGATACTTCTCCGGGCGATTGACACGTTTCTTGAAAAATGCGCGTGCGGTTTTCTCGTGCATCTGCCAAATCTCGCACTAATGACATACAAATCTACGTCTGCTTGGCTGTAGACGTTTTTTCAGAGGAGATGGGACTTATAATTATTTTTTCGTGATATCAGACGAAAAATAGAATGAATTAGGGATGGACGCTTCTACCGTTAATAAGCGGAGTGCAGAAACTGCTATTAAAGAAATTTTACGCACGCCATCGACGGATAGGCAAAGACCGTGAGGTCATTAGGGCCATTGTTAACAGAATATGACTAAGACGTTGGATCACTGTCATCAGCTCCTTGCAATGTTTTTTTAATTACATCTTTGGTTTTAACAGCCATTAGAAATGAAAATAACGGCACAGTTTGTATCTACGAGTAGATGAAGAATTTTTCTTCATCTTTAAGTTCTTTAATAATTTTCTAAATTAGAAAAAAAAGTAAAAAACGTATACAATAGAGTCTGTACTCTGTAGTATAGACGGCATTGGCAGAAGTAAAGACGATAAGGTAGCGAATAAGAAAAAAAAGGGGATTTTACTTAGTACTGTATAACAAGACGGAAGAAAAAAACTTCTGCTCAGTGAGTACAACACAACCTAGATCAGTGGTAAATAAAAGGACCTATTTACATTTAAAACCGTTGTACATACAAGTCTACAAGGATAAAATAAAAACTCATGAGAAGAAGAAGAAAGGGCTATTAGAGTTAGTTATGGAAACATAACCACATTCCTCCCTAACATGCGAAGTTTTACCAGATCTTGTAGTAAAATTAGTAGGATTACACAGTGTTATCTTTTATGTTATTTAAATTACAATGTGTTTAAAAATGGCTGTTCATCAAGTCACCTATCAAATTTGAACGTAACGTGCCGCTTAATTTAAATTGTGAATGCCGTCAAAGTGACAGATCCGTCAAAATGATGCAAAAAGGCTGCGAATCCAAAAACGAAGAATACGCAACAACAAAAATCACGGAAATATAAAACACAAATTAAGACAAACCCTACATTTGAAACAACTTTGCCGAAAAATGCAAAAAAGTGGGTAAAAGGCTAATTCAAAGATTTGACAAAGAAACTACAATAGTCATATGAACGAGGCGGCACATGGAATTTGAATTCCATAACCAACTTGATGAACAGCCATTTTTGAACACATTGTATAATTACCTACATTTCCTAATACTCCTAGGTTTTTTACAAAAATTGTTTAGTTTCATGATTTTAGCAGAAAACGAAGCTTGTCAAAAGGGTATTCCACTGCAAAAAAATAGCGAACTTTTTCAGGCTTTAATGAATTTTTTGTATTTTTCTAAACATCTGACCATTGCCTTTTATTTAGACAAAATACATTCGTATTTTTTTATTTTTGGAGAAAACAAAGCTTGTCAAAAGAGCCTTATTCGATGCAAAAAAATTAATAACTTGTCAATCACTTCCTAAAGCTTTATTGAAATTTTCGGTTTTCTCAAAATATTTTGGGACTGGCTCGTTTTTGGACGAATCATCAGTAAAATTTTTGATGAAAACAAAGCTAACCAAAAATGGCCTTTGACTATAAAAAATAATGAACCGACATTTTTGTATTGTATTTGCTTTTAAAATATTAGGAAAAATATTAGGTGTAGCAGTTTAAAGAATACATCGTAGTATTTTTGCAATATGAAAATAACGTCAGTTTAGACATATTGATGATTACTCTGCCTATCCTAATTTTAGGATAGAGAATCAAGTAATTAAAAATTTTAAAACGGCTCTACTAAAAAATTAATGCTTTTTGTATGTGTGTGTGTGTGTCACTTTTTCATCAACAGATAAAGTTTTGGCACTAAATGACCAAATGCCAACAAAAGGATTACTTACTAATAGTCCACTTTTTTATTATAAAACTGGTATTTGGTGCCCTCATATAGCATCCAACAATAACAAATCTAACAAATCAGACCCCAATTACATTTCCCATTATCACCTAAACTTACGACGGCTTAAGTCAACAGACAATAAATAATAGTATATTATGATACGAGTTTTATAAGACGCATTTTGTCGCACGCACGGAATTGTGGCACGACGAACGCAGCGAGGAGTGTCATAATGGAGTAAGTGCGACAAAATGCCTTATAAACGAGATATCATACACTACTTTTTCTACTTTGCACCTTTTTTGACAAAAAAAATTCAATTTCGAAATTTGGGGAATTTTGTGGCAGTTGACAGCATTTGCGTGGGTCATGAAATTAAATTAATAATGTGGATCGTCATTAGTTTATTCGTAAAATGTATTCTGAAAGTGTCCAAGACGTTTTGCAATGTATCTACCCCTCAACGAATACGGGCTTTTGTGGCAAATACGCGGAATTTGAAAATTGGCCTAAGGAGAATGGGATCTCAAATTACTCACTTGCACTGGCTTTTGAAGTCATGTTTGTACTCTACTCGAAAAGGTGTTCGAAGAGACTACGTATCAGGGATGGTAGAAAAGCCTCTAAAGGTTCGAAATTGATTCATTTGATTAAATTATCACTTGAAACAGGTGCCGATTGACACTGACAGTTCTCTCAGATAATTGTCAAAAAAACTAGATTGCCATCATTTTCCAACTAAATTACCCTGGTTTTTAGTGTAATTATTATAGCACTCCGTTGGATATTACGAAACCCAAATGGCGTATCGTAATGACCTCAGTACGAAACAAAAGTAGAAAAAAATAATTTTGAAATTGACCAAAATGGGTTTGGTTTAATTCAGAAACTAAATTATTTTTTGAAGCTGATTTCTTAAGAAATTATTGGAAGTGAGTCTGCTTCAATCAGTATAAACTATAAAGATCAGAACTTGAATTTTAGGTTGAAAGTTATTTTTTAATTTATACCTTTTTCCAGAATTTTATTAGATTAGATCGAAGTTGCGTTTTTCGGTCTGAACGTAAGAATTGTAGGACCCTCTATTTTAGAATAATTTTGAATTTCCTGTTGCAGGTACTATGTGAATAAAGCAATTTTTTTCTGAAATAATAAAAAATATTTACTTTTGTAAATAATAAAATTAATAATTATTGTATCCATGTACAGATACTACAATCAATAAAAGGACACAACTGGGTTTGTGCGCTGTTAATTACGCGCAAAACCAACCCTACATTATAAGTATACTTCCGTCTACATATTTCGTCTCCTGATAACAATTCCATAATATCCAATTTATGAAACGAACGTGACTAAGAACATTTTATCCTCTTAACATCTAAATTATCTCCTAGGTGGCGGCCGTTGACCAAACACGATGATTATAAAGCATGGAGACAGTAAGAAGCGTGTGAAGAAGCGTCTGCGTCATGGGAAGTCAGCAATAAGGGCAAGCGCGTGCCACCTTGGGGCTAAATTAACAGCAAAACGTTATTGGTCCATCTGTCTGGCAGCTCAGGCGCTGATTGGTCGCGCGTGCCCCTTGTTATCACGCATTGGCTCAGAGAGCTTTCATACAAGCTCTTCAAAGCTCCGGTCCACATTTAGTTTTCAGTCCGGCCTTCTCTTAATTTACTGAAACAACTGATCGATCTATACTTGAAAATTTTGCTTTCACCACGAAAGATCGTATCTGGCCGTATTAAAAGAGACAAAATTAAAATTCATGTCCGATCAGTCGTGATATTTTTTTTGTTAAATTTGGTTTCTCATGGGAAATTTGGTCGCGTTATCTAGATGAAAATTGTGCATGTCGTTTGTGGCGAATGCCGCTAACGGCTAATTAATCCCTTGCTTGGTTTCCGTTAATCGAGATAGCATCGAGGTCTGTAGCTGAACGTATCTGAAGACCGGATCGTGACTGAAAACTAAACTTGAACTTGCGAAGGGGCGGGATGTTTCGACCCTCACACGCACATGCTTCCTTCACAGAAGACCGACACAAGTGACCGCTGACACCAGTAGCGTGGACGTCGCACGCCGTTAATGTCAACAGTGTCGTCATCGTCCTGTTAACTCTGTTTCGGCGGACGTCTCGACGGCGACTAGACATTCACGCACTGGAAGGACTTACACACGCACTTCAGGTAAGATTAGGAACTAAGAATATTTGGAATATTTTTTATTACTTAGAACCAATTTTCAAAATTTGTTAATTTTTCCTCGAACGTCCTTAAACTTTTAATTTTACTTTGCTCTTCAAGTTTTATTTAACATAAAATAGCTAATTAGTTTTATTATTTTTTGCTATACCTATTCGTAAACATGTTTGCAATTTTTTATTTTTTAATTCATCCTTGGCCATTTGAAACAATGCAAACACAAAATACTATATTCCTCAATTACTAATTTTCCAAAATAATTCGTAAAATTCCATGTCTTTAGAAAGGAAAAAAATTTTTATTTTACTCATATGGCGGATGATAAACATTTACTAGGATCAGACAAAACTAGCAAAATCTAAATATATAATTTATTAATTTTGGTATACTTACCTATTTACCGATGCTTCTTTCCATGCATGTTGAGAACAATATTATCTATTTTTATATATTTTTTTATTATTTAAGAACTTGAAAATGTACGCCTATTGTTAAATTATACCTACCTATTTGCAATAAATCCAATTTTATAATAAATATGAGTTGGTTATAAACTTAGTTGCAAAATAATGGAATGATTAGTTTCCGGGAGGTGTCAGGCCATTTTATAGTCCGGCTGTTGCACATTGAATTTGAAAACCTTTAGTTTTGTTGAAGGAATTTTGAGAAACTCGTATTAATAAGTATTTGAAGTTCTGTAAGAGTCGGTCTTCTGTTATAAATAAAAAGACCAAAAGCAGATGGTTCTGTTCATTTTTTGAGGCAAAATGACAAAATAACTTTTTTCAAATACGAGTACTACTACATCACACGAAAATTTGATCTGTCTGATTTGCATTACTGCTTTCCCATTCTGATGAAAACGAGGATGAAAATTATACCAGGTATAATTAATATTTTCAAGTGTTAAGAACTTTTTTTAGATTTTGGGTTGAAATGTGATGATTTTGTAATAAAAATCAATTTTCATTAACTACCTTATTTATAGCTGTTTCATTAATATTGTTTGTCAAAGACGAGGCCAAAGATTATCTGATTTGGGGCCGTTTTCTCAATGCATGGATAAACCCCCGTTGAGTTATGCGTGATATAAATTTATACTAGGGATAACGGGCAGATAACAGGCAGATATCCACCATACCTATAACTTTTTTGCTATAGAATAAATGTGGCATAAGGTATAATTTTCTACTGGTAAACCTACCTGAAAATAAACTGTTTTATATCACGGTACTATTCTGTATCTAAATTATTCCAATAAACTAGCCATCATTTCTAAACATTTTTGAATAAAGAAAAATTCTTTTTAACCGACATGGGCCTGATGTAACATAATATCACATTTTGCGGAAGGCAAATAACCAATCAGAGCAGAGTATCTATAGTTTATTCCATACCTATATTTTATACCGTTTATCCTATCGAGGATTTATCGGAGGATTTTAACATTGATTATTTAACTTATCCTGAGAATAAAGTTGTATTTATAGTTACGTATATACAGGATGGTCCACGAGTAATAAAGAGCCTGACAATTTTTTTTGAAGCAACCAACTTTACATTTCATAGATAACGTGGATATTAAAATACTTTTACTTTTAAAAGTTAAACATAGTGACCACACAGCACGTCAACTTTAAATTAAAAGTCAAACCCCTGTCAAACCTTGTTAAATTTGTAATTGAAATTAGTGAGTTTTATTAACTAAAATGTTTTGCAATGACAAAAGACCGACATGATTCTTATTTATGAAGAATGTTTACAAAACGCTTCAGAGGCTGCACGTTTATACCCCACCTATACACCATTCACGATTGTTTCAAATTCGGGATATCTATGAAAATCTGACATTTTATTTGGCACTACTGTAAGTTGTCATAAAAATTTTATTTTAGGTTATAATTGATGACAACCAAGCGTTGTTGTCGGTTTGTTTCATTTTTAAATAAATAAATGAATACTTTATTTATTGTATTTCACTTATTATTATTTGATAAAATGTCCTTTCTGTCCTTCTTGTATTCTTCAAAGCATCTTTTGATTAACGTTTTCTTATCAACAGAAATTACTTTCGGCATTTTAAATTAACAAAAAGTAGAACTGACAACAAGGCGAATCTTTGAAAGGATAACGTCATAAAGACAGCACTTGTCAGGACCTGAAGCCAACCTAACAAAACTATATCTAGGCCTGCTGCGTGTTTAAAACAATCGTGAACGGATAATATGGAGTGCGATATCCAAATAGACGGACTGATACAGTTTTAAAAGGTGTTGAAAATAAATTGCAAAAAAGTGACCTCCACTTAAAAGAAATCGAAGAGTAGCAACATCGGCTGGAAACGAAGCTGCAGGTGTTGCGGTTGCAGTAATGAAAATCCTAATTACCAGAAGACTTAGACATTAGGTGTAATGTGGTTTCAACAAGACGGTCCGTCCCCCATTTTCATAAAGATAAATGCGAGCATTTGGACATTTATGAAAATAGATGGATAGGAAGAGGTTTCGTGTATCTGTTGCCCTCTAGAAATCCTGATGTGACACCTCGAAATTATTTCTTTTCTTACATTTATATGTATCTGATTTTTTTTATGGGACCAATAATACCAATTCCAGCTGTTCAAACATGTACTATCTAATAGTTATTTCATTGTTTTGAGTATTGTCAATTTTGTCTTGACAGTTTTGCTAAAATTTCATTATGAAATATTAGTTATCATTTAAATGATAAAAAACAATTTTCAATTAATTATTATGTATTCTTTAAAAACGATGATATGCACTAGTATCAAGTGGGAAGTGTTCATCCTGTAAAATGCCGTTTTTAGTGTACAAATTCCTTTTTTTCCAATTAATTTTTTTCAACAAAGTTAAAACGATATTGCCGCCTATTGATGGATCTACGTTTCTCAATGGTACTCCAAAATTATTACCCGTAGAATACCCATGACAATTCCTAACCACAATGACGGACATTTTGCTATATTTAATGCGGGCTAAAGTAATAAAACTAACATCTGATCGCCATTACTCATGACGAAAAATTTTTAATTTATCTAAACATGGAAACTGAAAAATTTCAATTAGTGTTTTATTTTCAAAGTAGGTACAATTTATTATAGTCTTTTGTGACCATAGCCGCAGTTGTCTTACTTATAAATTTTTCTTGAAAATACACTGGATTAATATTTTTGCATACACCTACTAGCCTATAACTATATCTATGATCTATATCAAGAAAATTGTTAATAACTAGGATAAGATTTTTTTAATGAGAGTAATCTGTTCACCTCCATACTCGCATTAAATCCACGGGTACAAAAACTTTCTGAAATCTGGGAAAGAATTAATTAAGTTCATGTTTATGTAAATTTCGCGCATAATTTAAGATGTTTGGAGCGATAGAATGACCACAATGTCGTTTAATTCGCGTTATGAATACAGCAGTTATTTCACCTGCACAAACAGTAACGTGCAAAACCCGTATAACCCTCTCTTTTAACACATAAACTCACGCGAATGCATCAATTTTCTTATGTGAATGGCAATGCCAGTAATTTACAATTGGCGTTTAATGTTTCGACTCATAGGAAAGCAGTTGCTTTAGGCCCTTATATCCTAGCTAATTTTATTGTTGACCTCTATTATGTTGGCGCAATATAGCAAACCCACCACTATCAAACGGGGAGCTTCTAGCCGACAACTACATTACCGGAGAGTGAAGAATGTGGGTTTTAATTATTTCACGTGACAAACATAAATACCTACCTAAGCTTGTTTCAAATTTTTGCATGTGCAATTGTTTACACCAATTGTACCAAAAATTTGAAACAAACTTTACATAGGAACTAGGAAGAACTATAATGGAAAATTAATTGTGAACTTACAAATTTAAGTTGCGCAAGTAGGTAATTATGTTGTAAGTGTAGAGAGGATAAATAAATTATTAATGCAACAAACAACATAAGCGTAAGAATGTATTTGTCTGTGTTTTCACTTTTGTGAGTTTTACGTAAAAATAAAAAACAATTCGTTCATTTAAATCACTACTATTCTTGTAGGATTAGTGCCAGAAAACACTTTGATTTGGTTGATATTTAAAAACTGAGTTGCTCAATTCGCAGCTTCCAAAAGTTCAACTCAATATCGAAATTTGTTCCATATTGAGCAGATCTAAATAATTATAGTCCGTTCTTGCAAAATGAAGGCAGTTAAGAGCAATGAAATATTGCCAACCTTTGCTCGTAAAATTATAGATTTGAATCACTAATTATTATCTTGCGTCACTTGAACTATGTTCGATTTCTTCTAATTCAAAATTAATAACCTTTTCTCCCGTGGAACCTATCTCCAATCGTAAATTTGGTTCCAGATCGAGATTAAGCATGATTTTGAAATGTGAAAAGTCGCCAAAGCGAATTGAAATATGTGTTTTCGGTTTCAAAATTTGGGTAATTACCGTGCTGGCGGTATATGAGAGAACATTAGGCGAAGATAATCAGCGACAAACACCGTAATGGAACTCACATGGTCGCCGATAAAACCTTCAACGAAATCAGCAGGGTGTCCCCGTAATCGGCAATCATATTCCTAATAATTTGGATAATTTATTTGTGGGAGCGGAATGTGCGTCGTTAATAACTAATATTAAAGCGGTTATGATAACAATGTCCTAATGAAGCCACCCAGTTGGTAGTCGGTGGCCGCACCGTAACGACATTTCAATAATTGAATTATTTATAGCCAGTCTTTAGACAGGTAGCCAGTCTAACCGCCTCTGATTTCTGTTATGATTGATATTTGATTAGCTCTGTTTATTGATAATTATCATAATCAGGAGGAAGGCTCCGGACCTCCGCGGGCCCAGATCCAGCTTGAATTACACTAATAAAGAGAGATGCTATCGCATTCGATATTTTAAACAAGCGCATAAAATTTTGATTTGTAATTTCGTCTCCCGCACGTAAGCGAAACCGTGATTTTATAAGGGTATAAGGGGCAAGCATGAATAATTTAAATATTGATTATGTTTTATGTTGAAAAATATGAAATTAATGTAAATCAAAATCACAAGCGCGACGTGTTCGAGCCAAATTATTCTGGTAGTTAGCTCTCATTTGCATCGGCTATCACGCATTTTTACCCTTAGGGAATACGGATTTACAGTTTTAGTTAATGTGCTTAAAGCATCAACCAAGAACAGCTGATTAGCCGAAGCTCAAGCTTTATGCAAAAACAACAACAATTCCTGTGTTAGTGATCCAACGCAGTTATAATTCTTGATGTAAGTAACTTTCCCTTCTTGATTTAAATTTATATGCTAATGAAACCACAAATTTCGAATACAGTTGCATTGTTACTAATTTCACAAAATAATTATTTTCATACCACAACAAGATTTGCTGTTTGAATAGCCAGTTTGTTGCTTTAAATTTACAGCTAATTATTTTTTCAATCTGCAAATTGCCTGTCGGCTTATAACCCATCGAAGGGCCCACCTGGTCCAATATGCTAAAGAATTATCATTTAAAGAACTGGTGTTTTCATGCAGATAATATGCATTTATTAAAATTGACTAATAAAGCTTTTTAAATAATGATGGCTTGCCAGTTTGAAGTTGTTATTAAAGTATTAAATCTCTGCAATTTCTCTTTACTTATGTTGTGCCGACACCATTTTTTGTAACCTGTAGACTTGTCAAAATGTTTGAATATAAATCTGAATGTGATAATCATTGAATAATCTGGTTACAATAGTGTGAAGTTTCTTGAAGTCTGAAGTAGATGCTATTTGTACAATTTCAATTAAAGAAAAATATAATAAATTCTAAATAAAATCATCCACTAGTATATCTGCAAAATCGAAATAAAAAACAAAAATCTAAAAGGAAAGGAGGTAAAGGAACTGTTCTATGTGACCTCAAACGGTTGCGAAAACTGTAGAAATAACTTTGAACAACAGTTTTCGTTATCACGACATCCGAAGCTGAAAAAGATGGCTACAGGATTAAGGAAATTACGATTGCATTTAGGGCTGAAGAAAAATACGAAACAGATTAGGTATATGTACCTTTATTTGAATTAAGTCCGAAATACTCAGACAAATTTAACAAGTCTAGTATAAAGTACAGCGAAAATTGAAAATTTGTTGGACTCGTCTGTTACAGTCCTTTTGATCATCAATTAAATCACTATTAAATTAGGAATTTCTATAAAATCAATAAAACTTTTGATATTAAGTAATACGCGAGGTAATACCTAATAATGTCCGAATAAATGTCCTGGAAGAATCCATTCCGTCAGATGCTATTAATTATGAAATATTTTTAATTTATTGCTTCGCTGTCTGAAGAGAGAAAACCTAAATTGGGGCAATAAATTGTCCATTTATCGAGCGGTCTCTGTAAATAACGCCGGTTGTTTTTTCCAGCCGTATGAAAGCATCAAACTTTTCATGTAGCACGCAGTTGCTTGTTTGCTGTTCACCCATCGTAAAATATATTTTGTCTTTGTTTCAATTTCGCTATAATTCATTTCAGCATAATTAAGGTATCACGAACAACCCGATGGTATCAATGAAATGGTTTTCAGCAAACGTAAAATTTTCTCCATTGTCGTCGAATATTAGTTTAATTGATATAGTGGAGTCGCTACCAACGATAAGATTAGCTGTAGAGCGTGTTCGGAATTTGTGTATCACAAATCTGTTCCGTGCCGACTGTAAAATAGCACGGTACAGGTGAGCGGCGGAAGCTTAATTCGTTTAATCGGGGCCCACCTTGGCGACATTTACATCTCAAAGCGCACTAACGACCCTTCGTCACGCTTTCGACGCAGCTTTTATTACAATATGAGTGGTTGCAATACGAGGGGTGCCACTAACATGTCCAGCGATCTGTCTTGTCAAACACTGAAAAATACATTGTTCCTTTATTTACATCTAACTGTTTTCAATTGCTGCCAAAAGCTAATTGTGACTTTTTTACAGGTGGAGGGCTTGAAACGGACAAATTATGCCTCACACAGGTAAGTTAAAACCACCACACCACCACACATGTAAGAGAAAATAATCAAATACAAGATATTATGGTTATAAAAATTGAATAAAAAAAAATTTTTTTTTAATTATTACGTATCGGGTTATAATCATTCCAAAATGGAAATAAAGAAAGGAAATAAAGGTCAAGTTAGGTCAGGTCAAGTCAAGTCAGTAATGGAAATTTCTTTACCGTACTTAAAAAAACATACCTAGTGTTATATCTAGGCAGTACTCATAGGGTCGGTTTACAGAAAGCGAAATTAAGATTTAATTCAGAATTAAACGAATTCAGATTAAGTTGCCATTTAAAATGCATTGACAAATGTCAAGTTAATAGCGATTAAGATTTAATCGCAATTAAAATGTTCTGTAAACCGGCTCATAGTCTGTCGATAAATAAATATTCAAAGAATTCTTGCCCAAGGATTGCTGTTAGTGAGTGTCCTAGCATGTCTTAATTATTAATAAATTGTCCTCGAAATTGTCTTTATAAAGACATATGTATTTTTTAATCATGTAATTAATTAAGATAACTAATTTTTAAATTAAAATTAAAATTCACTATAGTTCAGCATTCAATTGTAAAATAATACGAGTACTTATTTGTAATGATTTTTATTCTTAAAAAACCCATAACAAGGAGCAATAGAGCACATCAGAAGTAGGAGACACCTGTCTGGTAATAAATTATAAAGAGCAAAGGACAATTAATAAAAGTGGCAATTAACAAAAGTAATAGTATATTATATTATAAGTGATAGAAATGCATCATTATTTGCGAGTGAGAATTTTGACCCACGAGTGCGCTTGCGCTCGAGTGGGACACTTCTCACGAGCTTTATAATGGCATTTCGATCACGTGTGATATACGACATTTCATCTTATCTTATCTTATTTTATCTTATACAGGCTGTTTTGTCTAAACCCCACATTAGAAGTATTGGGAGTTCTAATAATCATAGTCATCTGAAAATTTGTGTACAACCATAATCTTTTAGGTCCTGCTCAATGAAAATATTCTCAAGATAGCAGCACTTCCGGTTATACCGGAAGTCGCTATCAACTTCGTTATATTACTAGAGTTATTTTAAGGTAGTTTTCATAAGCTGTTCCTATACCTAAATTTAGCCGTTTACGAAATATTTATGGTATTTGAAATTTTTTTAGATTTGCACCTTCCAGTTCAAAATTCGATAACTCTGCGATTTTTAAAAATTTAGAAATATTTTTGAGCTCATTTGAAAGAGGAAGCCTAGATCTTTCCTTTAGTGTTTTTAACAAACTCCAAATTTTTAATTTTTTTCAAATGAAATGACAAAAGTTTTATTTCACTAGATGGTAGAGAATTTAATTCTGCTTCGATCTGTGTTAACATTCCCTATACTTATGTTTAATAGTTTTCAAGTTACAATACCTTTTTGTTGGGATTGAGAAATTCATTAGCCATAGGCCTTTTCTCATAGGTTGCCATGGAAACGAATAAAAAAACGTGAGAAATTAAAGTTTTTCAAACCAACACCCAATGAATTTATTTTGTTTTCACAGTCTGATAACACACTTTTGGACAGAGTTTGTCGTTTAAGTTTAATCAGAAATGTTTTTATGGCAAACTATGCAAAAATAGCTGTGGTTAGTAAGAAATTTTCTACAATAACAAAAAAAACCAACATAACTTGAAAATTATCACGGAATGCTAATACAGATAGATGCAGAAAAAAATTCTCCTCCATCTAGTAGAATAAAAATTGGGACATCCCATTTGAAAAAATTAAGTTTTGGGTACTTGAAGTTGTCCAAACTTAACCTTAAAATTTTTGGGTTTATTAACTTCGGTTTATTAACTTCAATTCCAATTTTGATCACACTGAACAACAGATATAGGCTTTCTCTTTCAATACTCCAAACATGATGTCGAAATCTCTAAAACTAAGCGAGTTACCGATTTTTTAAGGGACAGGTGCAAATTCAAAAATTTTCAAAATTTCTAAATATCTCGAAAACGGTTAAACTTGGGTTTAGGGAAAGCTAATAAAAACTCCCTTAAAATAACTCAACTAATCCAAAAACGCAGTGAAAAACATAGCTTTCCATTTAAAATAAGAAAGTTAATAGCGACTTCCGGTATAACCGGAAGTGCTGCCATCTTGAAAATATTTTCATTGAACATAACTCAACGGATTATGCCTGAGTACCAACTCTCAGATAAATATCTTTATTAGGACTTTCAATACTTCTAATGTGGGGATTAGACGGAACACCCTGTATCATTGTACATTTACCATTGTTTTCGGTGAGAGAAATCAAATTTCTCTCACAAGAGAGATAAAACTGTCAGATTTACTCACTTGTGAGTCGAAAAACAGCTTTATCTCTCTTGTGAGAGAAATTTGATTTCTCTCACCGAAAACAGTGGCATAATTTACCTAAAAAACTGCACCTGTAAGATAAAAAATTGAATATGTACTTGTAATAATTTCTGCATAGAATGAATAGCAATTTCTAAAACTTTTGAAAAATAATAATTAAATAAATAATGTATTTATTCTTCGACAATGTCAAAATTTACGGTTTTTCGCCTGTGTAAGGAAGTTTTGACAACTGTTTGGCATTTCTCAATACGAAACATCAGATTATTTTTAACAGATTTAAAGCAATTTTAAGCCTTGTTGAGTCTAATTCGAAGAATAAAATGTTGTATTCAACTCGTTTTCGTGTAAATCGGTTCATTTATTTCACCTCGTGGATGATAAACCTCTCGCTATCACTCGACATTTAAAAATCCACTCGTGAAATAAAGCGTCCGATTTACACTCAAACTCGTTAAATAATATACTATAAATTTATTAAAAAATTAAAAAAAATGTACATATCTGTCCTACCCTCTTCTTACAAAATTGTTAATTTGAACGCATGCCAAAGCTTATTTTTATGAAAACGATCATCGATAAGCAACGATACCAATAAAATTATCTCAATAAAATAGACTTTTTGTTTTATTTTTATATCATAAAAGGATGGCAAGAGTTCAGAATTGTATTTTAAAGGATTAAGAGTTAAATGTGGGTACCCTGCAGTTCAAAGTGTTGACCCTGTATTAAATAACTAATAAGATTATCATTGACAGGTTGAGAGTTGGCTGTTAAATGGTAAATTCAACACCTGATTGTGGTACTTAAAATATGACGATTTTATGTTTAAACACAATTGACCGAAATGGCAAACATTGTAGTTTTTGTATTTAGTTTGGACTTTGTGTAGCTAATTCAAAAAAAATCAAATAGGTGTTCTGTAGGTAAATCATTTTAGCATTTGCAGCAACAATCACCAGACTTTAGGAATGCCATTAGTTCCTTCTTATAAAAGCTTACTTCATTCCTGTCAAATTATTGCTTTATGAGCACTTACCTTATATAATTTTCCACGTTTATTTATGGCCAGGTATGAAGTCGGATAGAGGAAACGTTTTAGCAATGTTTTGTTCTTAGATAAGTATCCCACACAATTATCTTTACTGTGCTGGAGCTAATCAAAAGATTTATTATAGTCCGCAGTTCTAATGTAATTACTATATTTACAAGAGTCGCATTTACAAGAAGATCTGAAGAAATTTTGTACCTGTAATATTCGCTCGCTGAGGATAGTAAAAATGTTCGGATTGTTTTCCAGTAAATTATGCCGTGATCGTGTCATTAAACTGGTGTTAAAGGTTAAATAGAAGAAGAGCAAAAACTAGTTTCTTATTAGCATTCGTTATGAATTTGTGCAGTTTTGTGGGATTAAATAGATTCTCGGCCATCTCTCGGCAAAAAACCTATCCGTTCGCTAATTTGTGTTTGAGACGTTGTAATTAATTACAGCAATGAATTTTTGATTAAGCTGAAAGGTACGCGACTTTTTCATCTCGAGCATCTGCCGTTGTCCAAAGAATTTATTAATATTTATAAACAATGTTTATCCAATTACGTGAACAAAATCAGTGGTTCTGACATCCACACGCAATGAAAACAAAAATATAAATCAAAGATGGACAATTCAAGAACAAGCTCCAAGCATCTGCAATTATCCGAAGTTATTCATGTTTTGCTTCTGCATAAATGATTAATATCGCGGTGTTTTTTATCATTTCGAAAGTGAATCATTTTAAGCGGCTAAAATCCTTTTCGCGTGATCCAGTTCCTACCACCTGCCAAATCATTCATGAAAAATTGTGTTGCGTTAGATTTTTTTACCTGTAAATTGCTTGCAGTTGTGTGCAATTACCGAATTATACTTTGGGAAGATTACTTCTTCTTCCAACTAATTAGTGATCTTGTATGCTTTAATCCTCCTAATTATCCCTCAAATGAGGTTAACGTTGATTTGTTAAATCGATTCAGTAGTGGGAACAGGTTCTGTGAAGATCACATCTGACACTTCAGATTGTGGCCAAATTTATGTCCTTACACGACGACGGCAAATTAATTACAAGAACTCAGCACTTGTTATTGTTATCTTTGGTGTTAAAGCAAAAGCTTTTTGGCGACTTCGGTAATCATCCCCCTTCTTTCGAAAAATTCACCGAATTTACAAAACTTATTTAACCCGACTTCATCATGATTTTGTTGTTCTTCATTATCTGTATAATAATTACACGAGCGGTTCACCTGGTGCATGGGAGGTTCGACACGAGCAGTGACACTCTTTGATCAGCAGGTGCTGCCTTGATTCGTTAATAATTAGGCCTAAGCACTCATCCTCAAGAATAATATTAGTATTGCAAAGCTGAAAACCTCTGCAGATGTACCTAATAACTTTTTAAACTTATGTGGCAATTCTTGAGGCAAATATGATTTGTAACGTCTGCTTTCAGTATTTTGAATGCGTAAATCTTCTCATGGAATTATTGTTTCAGGTCAAGCAGGTGTCAACCAATTAGGTGGAGTGTTTGTGAACGGTCGTCCTTTGCCTGATTGCGTGCGAAGAAGGATAGTCGAACTTGCATTATTGGGAGTTCGGCCTTGTGATATCTCGAGACAGTTGCTAGTTTCTCATGGATGTGTTTCAAAAATTCTTACACGCTTTTACGAGACCGGGTCCATTCGCCCCGGGTCCATAGGAGGCTCCAAAACAAAGGTAATGAATTGATTAGTCCAAATTTTATGTCAAAAGGCATGTAACACTGAGTAAAGTAAAAATGAGCAAGAAATTTTGATCAGGTCAAGTCAGGTCAGGTCATGAGTAACATTAACAGTTTGCTCGATTCCTAGAACTTCTGATTTTGTGTATAACTACAAATAAACAAGCTTCAAAATGAGCTTTCGTTACAAAATTACCTCACGTTGGACACCAAAAATGCTTTCAATAAATTCTTTGCTTTCAGAAATTGAAACTTTAAAAACTTGAAGAGGCATTGCTGACGTTTCGATTTTTTAATAATTTTTCAAACCTTTTACCTTATGATTGAAGTTGATTGAAGTTAAAATTAAAACAATTAAAACTAGATTAAAAAAGATAGTAGGGAATTTTTTCCATATCTTTATTGGTGTTTCCAAACCCGGTTGGAAAAAACCATTCCACTTTACTCGTTACACGTGTAAGTATGTAATGAGTTTTCGCTCGTGATGGGCTTGAAATAACCAAACAAAAATAGGACAATAATGTGTGATAGTTACGTCCCTATCTAAATTAAGGGCGCATATTAATTTCGCCGTGCGTAGAGAGTGTGTAAACATAATCGAGTTTTGAAATAGTCGATAATGAGTTTATTTAACCGTGATTGCAGCTGTACAGTGAGGCAGGAATTAGCCTTAACAGCAGGCGTTACAATTCACACGATCCGCGAGCTTGTAGATATCTGCATCGCTAATATGCCTTTTACGGCACCAGTAGTTATAGCTTGCAATATAATCGAAGTTTTAACCTTAGGCCATGGAAAAAATGTCGTTTTACCGCCGCTACTCAACTAAGCAGATGCAATAAGAAGGCGGATGAGTTTCATTTATTTTTCATTGCTCTTGAGGTAATTTATTCATGAAATCTTCAGTGACATCTTCGGTAAATACGAAGGGGTGAAATTTACCACACGTGAAATAATTACGTTCTCATTAGACCGAAAATAACGATACAAAACGAGTGTGCAAACAAGAAAGCGACGGATATAATTACACCCCTGTGGTTTTATATAAACATAATTATAGCGCCGTGTTGTTAAGATAAATTGCAGGCCGTTCTACTACGATAATAAAATGCGTTTCCGTTACTGCAAAAAGATCAAGCTTTTTGCGACAAACATAATTTTCTTATTCATTTATTGACTAATAATAATTACAAATAGGAATGCAAATTAATATAAAGAATGAGAAGTACAAATTTGGAAACATTTTCTTTATTAAAATTTCAGTTCTGTAATTGTTTTTGAAGCATGTGAATGGTCGATGGTACCGGAAGAAGTAAGTTGATGGATGGTCTGATAGCGCAGGGTTGTGTCACTACAAACAGCGGTCTAATGTGACCGCGACACGCGCGATGGTCTTTTATACTTATCCTTTTCAACTGTCACTGGCTTATCTTTTTATTGCACCACTTGTAAATATGGGAGAAACTAAATATTTAAAAAATTACACTACAGCAAAATTTTGAATTTTTGTAAAATTATAATAGGTATATCCAAATAATTAAACTTTGCTTTACTAGATATAAATGAGCGGTCGGTTTGGTAAGTTGATTTACAATAATGCACCTCGTAATCCCAAGAATCCCAAGTTTGACAATTATAAACTCGTAAAATTTTAATTCAATTCTTCAGACTCAGAGAGTGAGAGATCTCTTCGTGTTTTTGTCACAACAGTTATTTGTTGCCGGATTATTTAAATTGCCGCCATTATCGGCCTACACTTAATTTAATTATAATTAAAAAAATGAATTAAGGATAACTCGATAACTGGAAATAAATTTCGGAAATATTGTTCTGCCATAAAATAAATGTGCCCCGGTCCCGTTTTTATGGCCTAATAATGCTTTTCGATACGTAAAATGGACTATATTTCCGCTAAATGCTCCTCGAGTATCAACAGAAAACATATCGAGTCCCGATAATGAAACATGCATGCAGCAGCACTATCGCGGTCCCATCTCGTGTCAATATAGCTGTTTACAGCAAAGGGTAAACAGCTTGTGCTGGCCGCATCGATCATGTTTATAGCCTTTGCCATGTTATTATCATTAGCTAAATTGCACGCGTATTTTATTCCCATCATCAGAATTAATTTTCGACTTTATTTAATTAGCAAGTGGCCACTCCCACCGTCGTCAAGAAAATCCTCAGGTTCAAACAGGAAAATCCCGGAATGTTCGCTTGGGAAATCCGGGAGCAGCTCATAGCTCAGCGCGTTTGTGAGCCACATAACATACCCTCAGTCAGTTCCGTCAATCGGATATTGAGGAATAGCGGTGTGTGGCCGGATCCTCCTGAAATATTGCACCATCCCCGACCACCACCTACAGGTAATTGCATTTCAGATGTCTCTACCTGGACTAGGTTGTTATTTATAGCGTTCATATTTTACAAAATGCAAGATGTCTTCATTAGGAAATCGACGAGACCGATCAGAAATTAACTCGGGGTCTAATCGTAAATGCGAGATCTAAAATGTGCAGAAAACATAAAATGCCTGATATAATGAGGTCTAATAGCGATTTATGACCGACGCAGGTTGAGTCTGATGTGATATTGGCATCCTATATATTTACTTTCCTTCACGCAGCGCGTAAAAAATAATTACGGAGTATTAAATGCTTACGCAACTAATTGAAATTAATTATAGAAAGTTTTTACTTGTACTTCAAATTGTATCACGTTACACTGACAAGTAACGATTGATTTCGATGAACCAAACCGATCGAATACCCGTAATTTGCTCCTTAAAGTGAAATTAACTTTTTCCAGATTCTCTAATGCGAGGAGAAATGTATTCGAAAATGTCGACTAATCTGACTACTCTCCCTTATTTCTCAATACACGACTCGACTTATCCAAGTAACAGATTAGCAGCTCTCCAACACCAGCTTCACATAGCGACTTCAACTCCTCTCGACTTACCCTCAGCTAACAATTGGTCAAACTTAATAATACCCTACCACCCACCAAGCCATGAACCCACAAACCAGGAAGAGAAAGAATGCGTTATATCGACCGAAAGTAATGAAAAGCAACAAGAACTTAAAAGAAAAAATCCCTACTCTATTGAGGAACTCCTCAAGAAGCCCGACAAAAAGGTCAAACCTCCCAGTGTCACAAACGTGGGGATTCAGCAACCCTTTGGCGTGTTCCTTACGCACGATTCGGAGGAAAAAAATGATAGTGATGTTGAAAAGGAAGTTAAAGTTGATGTTGAGTGAGAATGTGTCATTATCTTAGCTAGTAGTATTTGAACCTATGCCATAACTGTACAAATATTTATTTATTTATTATGTAATATAGTATACGTTTTTAATTAAGGAGACGCCATTAATGATGTTTTGTTTGTGTACAAAAGTATGTAGGAGCAGCCAAAAATCTAATAAATTAATGAAACATCTGAATCGGTTATTTACTTACCTGCTTCCCTAAATTTTTGCGAGCTACCTAAAACATCGGAAGATAAAATCGAACAACAGCTATATCTTCTATCTTTGAAGATTTAAGATGATACTTAGGCGATTTCTACAAGCACGAGAATAAATATTTACAAAATTTGGTTGCTTGATAAGATGAGAAGAATGCAGAATCATTTTCGTTACATCACGTATAAAAATAGCGCCAACCTTTTATTTACCTGAATCTAATCACTAAATTAATTCATATTCATCGCACCGGCAAGCAAAACATAATTTCCACATCCTGGGCCCCTTTAAGTATGAGGTAAGTCTGCGGGTAAGTGTTTTATAATATTCTATTTACGAACAAACAATAATTTTTTTAATTAGAATTTGAAAACACGGAGAATTAATTTGTAGGTGTTTGTATTCAAAATTATGTAGTTTTCTTGAAACATGACACTATCATCAGAAAATAATTATTTAGTCTCACAATACGAGTAGCCCCCAAAATAAAAATTATGAATGGTTTTATCTGAAATAACTGAAAGTTTGCTGTGGTTTTGTGTCATTCTTTTAAGGTTAAAATAATTTAAGTGGTGTCATGCAAAAGTATTAAATAAGTGTAAATGTGATAGTGTTGTTGACTACGTAGACGTACTATTCGAAAAAAGGACCAATTGGTCTTCTTCCTTCTTGAGAGAATTACAATGTTCCAATGCAAAATTTTACTCGATAATGAGAAAGCCACATATCACACCGACTCCCACATCTCTGGAATATTTAAGTGCTTTTGCAAGCACAATATTAGAGTCAGGAGTGTGAGAATTCGATTAGATTGCATCGAATACGTGAAATGGAACAGATGTCTTCGCTTTGTGAAATACGATAATTACAACGTGATTTATTCCCACGAGGAAATCATTTTTACCGCGAAACGGGGAGTAAAATCCTCCCGTACAGGAGAATTCGCTTACCCCTTCCGGATTTTCATACCTCGCTATTTGCCATCAACGTTCACCCACACTTATGGAAAAGTCTTTTATCTAGTAACAGGGACCGTAATTCCCTTCATTTGGAATGATTTGATAGACACGTCGGTAGTTGTGGTCCAGTCCCCAGTTGAACTTTACGGAATAACGAGGAGTTTTCAAAGAGAGAAAATCTATTACAAGGAAACAAAATTCAAGCCGTGGAAATACGGCAAGGAAGGGAAATTGGTGATGCAAGTACGGGTGCCCCGGATTGCTTTCGTGCCCGGTGACGTGGTTGATGTTAAAATTTACGTGAGGAACGAGTCTAATCAGACTGTAAAAAATTTAAAAGTTAAATTTTTGAAACGGGTCAAGTTTAAATCGGTCAATCCCAAAAATAAAAGTAAGAGGCATGTCGAAACAATACTGAAGTTCAAGAAAGAAGGGATCGGTGCTTATAAAGAACACACCTATGATTTAAGATTAAATTTTCCGAAAGTCTTGGATATACCGAATTTGTTTTCCTGTACTCTGATTAAACTAGAGTTTTCGCTGAAAATATGGTGCAAGATGCCCCCGTTTATTCAAAATTTCGCCATTGAAATCTTTCCAGAAATGGGACATTTTTTCAGTGGGTGCGTAATCCTGTTCCATTCGAATTTAGTGAAATAGTTATTTAATAAACTAATTTGATAAAGCTCGTTCGCGCTCTGAACACTACTGATTATTATTAGTCGCTCATTAACAAACAAGTTTTTTTGGTATTAATTAATTTGTTTTGATTTCTAACAAAATTTGAAATTAATACCAAATCGAAACCAATTTCAAGTTTGCAACAATGCAAGAAAAACCGTGGAAAATCGATAATCATAATAATAATAATAATATTGTGCTGATAAGGTGTTACGTAGGCAACCAGTAATGGAAAACGGCAATGGGGGTTGCATATAGTGTTAGAAGTTTCATAAATACAAAAAATGCAGCTTTTGACGTGATTGGCTACATCTTATCAATATTTTTAAACATTTGCGGATCCACCAATCACTTCTCTACATTTTTAAATCAGAACACCCACAATACAAGTCATCCACACCTAACCTAACCAAACCTGTAATTGTGCCCTGTTGTCTCGTCAAAAGTGTGTATTAGAATCTAACCAACAATTATCTTGTTATCGATCCTTGTTTTTGCTGAATTCTTGAAAGTATGCGACACTATTTCGATTTTGTAGTTTTAACACAACATAATTACTTTCAGAATGAGTTCTGAACTTGATAAATCCCAACATATCCTGCCCTTAGACCAACCCATTGTCACCCTAGAAGTTGCCTCAGCGTTTAAGGGACTAACCGACACGGAGAAGAAATACGCTCATCATATAAGTCAAGCTTCCTGGACGGGGGGCCTGATAACTTTCTTACAAACAAGCCCAGAATCTGGACCAATTTTTGTCCTTTTGCATAAACTATTCTCAGGTCTTAAGCCTCAGGATTTCAAAAAAACAGCCCTTCAAGCTAAATTTAGCGAAGATGAAGCCAAGGCGTTCTTGATTTACGCGTGTGGAATCTTCAGTAACGCTGGGAATTATAAGGTGATGAAATCGTTTGTTGCTTGTGTTCTCAATGTGATGATTTAGGGGTTTGGAGACTCGAAATTCGTCCCGGGAATTCCACAAGACAGGCTTGAGTCGCTCCTTGCAGCTACTCCGGTTTGGCCAAAAATTAAAGAATTGTGGGCAAAGGTGAAGAACGCTATGTATGACCTTAGCCCTGGTAAAACATGCCTAGGGTATGCCCCCCACGGATGCACCACCTACTTGTCGAAAAACTGCACTCCTGAGGATAATCAGAGGGTTCAAGACTGGATGAAGACCCAAAATATTGAAGGTTACAACACGCGTTTATTCAAAACTGTGCTCCCCGATGGGAAGGTAATTAAAGCAAACAAAAAAATTGTAGGTTTTTGTTAATAAAAATCGATCATATATACTTAGATTGATTACGAAATTCGGTTGGCTTCGAAAGAAACCGGCGAAATTACTAAAGAAACCTACGGAAACATGACATTTCGCCTAACTAAAGGCGACTATTCGCCGATTATTGGAAAAGTTGCTGAAAGTCTGGAAGAAGCATCGAAATACGCTGCCAATCCCACTCAGGCCAAAATGTTAAAAGCTTACGCCCAGTCGTTTATTACGGGTTCTCTGGACCTTCACAAGGATGGTTCTCGGCACTGGATTAAGGACAAAGGGCCAGCTGTGGAAACCTACATTGGTTTCATAGAAACCTACAGAGATCCAGCCGGAATTAGGGGCGAATTTGAAGGCTTTGTGGCCATTGTGAATCGCGCAATGTCGGCTAAATTTACAACTTTGGTCTCCAAAGCTGAGGAATTTTTGCCCTTGTTGCCGTGGCCTAAAGGCTTCGAAAAAGACAAATTTTTGAGGCCAGATTTTACCTCGCTTGATGTCCTCACGTTTGCGTCCAGCGGAATACCGGCCGGGATTAACATTCCCAATTGTAAGTGTCTTGTTTTTTCCGATGGGGCTGGCTATAGAATTCATCTTTTGACAATCATTTTCCACAATGAATATTACCAATTTTTTGAATGTTTAGTAAAAAGTAAAAGACCAGAATAATTTCATTTTTGACCTCGATTAACGAATAGCCGCTTAACTCATCAAAAGACCACTGTTATTCATTTACACCAAAAAATTGTGACAAATTTTACTTCGACGAAATGCAGGTATATTTTTGTTATTCAGACGACGATATCCGGCAAAGCGAAGGTTTCAAGAACGTCTCTTTAGGAAACGTCATACCGGCAAGTTATCAAATGTCTGTGATTCCATTCTTGAACGAATCTGATACACAATTGATACAAAAATATCGCGTTGCTTCCTTCGAATTACAGGTAATCCCGTTTTAGCAACGTTGAAAAAATTCATTTGTGAATATTTAGGTGGGCCTTCACGAATTGTTAGGTCACGGTTCCGGCAAAATATTTTATCGTGCCGCTGACGGAACCTTTAATTACCCCAACACACTCTTGGACCCCTTGACGGGAAAACCCCCATCTACGTACTACGAACCTGGAGACACCTACGATTCGCGTTTTGGCCCAATGAGCTCTTCATACGAGGAATGCCGCGCTGAAGCGGTTGGTTTATATTTAAGTCTGGAACCGGCAGTGTTGCAAATTTTCGGCCACAAAGGGCAAGAAGCCGAGGATGTCCTGTACGTGAATTGGTTGTCTTTGGTTTGGAACGGCATAGGCCGAGCTTTGGAAACGTGGGATCCTAAACGCGGCTGGCTCCAAGCCCACTCCCAGGTGAGAGAGGCGAGAAAAATGGTAAAATTGTAACTGTGTTTTGTTTGTTAGGCCCGATTCGTGCTGGCGCGAGTTTTGATTCAAGCCGGTGTTGCAAGTGTCACACAGCCCAGTGACGGCGATCTTTTGGTCACTCTAGACCGTGCTGCGTTGAAAGGTGCCGGTCGGAGTGCCATCGCTCATTTTCTGCTACAACTGCAAGTTTCTAAAGCAACGGCGAATATTGAAGCAGCTCAGAATTTATACCAACATTATTCCGAAGTGTGTGAGCCGTGGTTGACTTGGCGAGCGATTGTTTTGGCTAATAAGCAACCAAGAAAGATTTTTGCGCAGGCTAATACTGTGTTGAGTTCAAACGTCGAATTGAAAACGTATGAGGAAACCCCGGAAGGAATGATTCGGTCGTGGACTGAACGGTTTCCGAATCCCGAGCCCTTGTATAAGGCTTTGATAGATTTAAGTGCCTCTAATGAGCACTATTTTATTTAATTTTCAATAACGATTAATTAGTAGATTATATACGATGCTTTATAAACAATAAAATGATTCTTTGCACCTTGGGAGTTTTATTTAACCAACCTACCCCGCCCTGGGCGGCTAGTCAGGGGGGAGCTACTTAAATGATTTTATCAAAAATTGTGTTAGCAAAAACAATTATTTAAGCGAAACATAAAGCTGATGAAGGGAAGTTAATACAATTCATTTTGAAAATAATTACTTTTCTAGATTTACAACGTTAACCGGAGTTTATTTGGAAAAAGGGTTTGAATGCAATGCAAGTTTCAAAATATGTCCATATATTTGCGAATGATAAAATTACGAAAAGTCACACCAATTAATGCAACAGATTCTACATCCATCAATTACACTTACATATTATCAGGTGAAAAAAATGCAACCAAGCGTTTTTTCTATTTCAGCTTGGTTCCATAGTTTGTATTCACCTAGCATTGCTCCTACTATGTATAAAAGTTGAATAAAAATCTAATTAGAAAAATACGCCATATTCAGGAAGGGGGCCTTGCCCATGTATACACATAACCGTCTTGGCACGCCGTAATGATACAATCAGGTCGAAAAACCAAAGCTGTCAACCTTTCATGAGCAATTTTTTTACAAACTAAAGGTTCCAACACCGGACACTCGTCCAACCTAGGACAGGCCGGCGTCCCCACGAGCTGCAAAGGATCAGACCTTCTCTTAACCTTCGGTTTCGACGGAGTCGTCAACGCATCCTCGGGCAATTCCCACAGACACAACTGCGTGTCGTGCCCCACTGACCCCAACCTGTAGCACGACTCGGCCTCCAGAAACCAATCGAACGCCACGGCAGCCACCCAGGAGCGGTGCCCCTGCGCCCTTCCGACAACCCGCTTCTGCTCCATTGAGTAAACAGTGACCAAATCGTCTTCGCCCCCCACTGCAATAAGGCGCCCGTCGCCAGACCACGCCACGCACAGCAGCCCCCCGAAGTACGAACGGGCGGTGCCGAGCAACTCCATACTGTCGTATTGGAACACTCGTAATTGCCCATCTTGCGAAACTATAGCCAGTTGGGCCCCATTGGGGCTGAAGGCGAGCTCGTTAATGGCACTTCCAGTGCCCAAAAGCCACCGGAATAGGGGGTTACGGGTCGATTTGGTTTTACAAGTGCTCACACTGAAGCCTTCCCCCACTTTGAACGGTTGATAATGGGGGGCTGCCGAGCCACACGGGAGCTCCTCATTGTAGACATACAACTGGCCTGAGGCATGTGCTGCTAGGAACAACGACCGGCTTCCCGGCACCCACCTCAGGCACGTAACCCGCGTTTTATCAATAAGCCGCTCCTCGTTGAACAACTTGTTCAATTCTTTCTTAATCGGGTCAATTAGCTGGATCTGACCCGTGCTGAAGCCAATCAAGAGACTGACGCTTTCGGACGAAGCCGCCGCAATATTGAAGTCATGACAGGTCGGGTTCGTCCCCTTGTACACCTTCTTCTCCAAAGGCTTGCTCAAATCGGCCGCTTTTTTTATACCTTTGTAAACGTAAACGTACAGCTCCCGTCCGTGGTTGAAGCAAATCCTCTCGCCCTGGTCTGGAAGCGTGACGAGGGAGACACGCACCTGCGGCGGTGTTTGGCCCTGGGTTTGGTAGCCGACGCGGTTCGGCCGCGAGTACTCGCTGAGGGTCATGAGGCGGTAGGTGCCTTCGCGGGTCACGAACTGGGTCTTCACGTCGCCGGGCTCGCCCCCGAGTGGCCGCTCCAGGGGGCGGTCGCCGGCTTCCAGAAGCGACTGGCTGCATAAAGTGTCTGCTCTTGCCATTTTCGGGGCCAAAATACGCGAAGACATTCTATGACGAATTCTACAGTTTACACACATTTATGGGCCGAGGGGCGGACGTTGCAGCATTTTCGCGGGGACTCGAACGGTTTTATCACATTTTTGCTGGTATTAAGGTTAATTCACTGCTTTTATGTCGATTTGTAGCAATTAAATCATAACAACTGAGGTTAGGAAATAAATATTTTTTGAAAAGCAGGGGCGCCAACAGCGGACAAGGAATATCCCAGCGGCCCGGCGATAGAATGAGCGTTTTTTTCAAACGTGCTTCCAAATATACAAAAGTCACAAATTATTCTAGGGTCACAAAACACCAGATGCATAAAATACACATTTAATTATTTAATTTTTGGAAACACATAACAGTAGTTGTCAAACTAATTACTGTTTCCTTAATACTAGTCATAAATTGCTGTTTTTCGGAAACAATTTTTATGTGTTCTTATAAGAGACAGGATCATTATGATTCTAATTTATCTAACTTAATCACTAACTACTTAAAAATATTACAATTTTTTAAAGGGGTGAACAAACTAGAGAAGACTACCCAATTTTTCAAAATTTGTAATCGAGTTCGTATGCATTGTTGCTTGCATGTTACTATAGACGCAGGCTTCGTAAAATTACGTGCAACGCCCTGTATATACTCGGCTATCATCTATCAATAATATTTCTTACGCATTTGGTGTTGTTGAACTGATTTTTTTATTTAGTTATTGATAACTACTGTCTGGATAAATAAAAAATTAATACATGCCCGTTGCCCGCTGTTGATGTAAGACGAATATTTATGAACTATGAACTAAAGGTTGCAATTATCACTTTTTTTTTATTTTTAAACGCCGATTGTGCCGATAAATGTTCCGAGTACCGGAAATCGACCAAAATCTCGACGAAAAGTGAAAAAATTAATCATCAAAAAATTGAATCTATTGACTTTTTTTCAACTTCTAACAACTCAAGAGCGTTGTAAAATTATATAGAAGTCCATAAAAATTTACTAGAGTGAGTTAAAAATATTTTTTTTTGCATTTTTGTAAAGGTAAGTGCTTTGACCGATAAAATTTTAATAAAAAAAAAAACAAAATTTTAAATCTCGTAAAAAGCTCGTATAATACGCAAAATGAGCCGGAGAATTCACTGGAACAAACCGTTTTGCTCTACGACTTTTAGTTTTTAAATTATGAATTTTTTTGTTGAAGAATAAAGTACTCCACTATGAAATGGCTACCCTATTTTAAGCAAAAAATTTCAAATTTTTAAATCCTATAAAAACCGATATAATTATGTAAAATGAACTGTAGAATTCACTGGAGCAAATCGTTTTGCTCTACGACTTTTAGTTTTTGAGTTACGAATTTTTTTAGTGTAGAACTTTAAATGCCTCTGTAGCTGGAACCGTTGCCCGCAGCGGCTCCGGGTTTTGACGAGAAAATAGATAATTTCAAGCGCTATTCGATGCTTTATTGATTTTTGCTCCAAGTCTTATAGTATCCAAGAAACGCCCATTACGGCAAAACTATTAGAGTTAGCGAAAACGGCAAAATCGATTACAACCGTTATAAAAAGCCCTACAAAATGGCATTGGTTTCAAGGCGATATCTCACAAAAAATTTCAATTTTTAAACGTCGATTGCGGCGAAACTAAAGGAGCTAGGAGAAAACGTTTTTTTCCGTTGTAAATAGCACATCAAAATCTATCAGATAGGATGGATTTTATTTTTTAGAGACACTTTATTTAGTTATGAATTTTTTGATTGGACAGCATAGTTTGACTTTATAATTCCAGTCTTAATTTGTGTTTACAATACATTTTCACAATAAAACTTGTTGATTATTATCTTCGAGGTTACCACACGCTCGAAACATATAATTTTGGGAACAAAATAATTTTTTGCCGCTTCTAAACTCTAAACACAAACATTTAATTACAATAATACGAGTATAATTATTATAATACTTACTATTTTACAACTGAATAGTATCTAATGAATCATATACAAGGAGTCTGCTAAAAGTATTTTTTACTAGATGTGTCCCAAAAACTAATAATCATACAGAAATCAGCATCTGCTATTACGTGTATTAGTTATTTCAAAACTATGTAAACGCCAACGTCTCATTTTCTCTGAAAATTAGTTGTTATAAATTATTTATGCACTTCAAAAACTTAATAGCTAAAGTAATTTATAGTTTCAATGAGAGATCTAATCATCAATCACTGTTTTACATTTTTATCAACCTTATTTAAAAAAATTATTTAGTAAAATACGACGTTGGCGTTTACATAGTTTTGAAACAGCTAATAAGTACGCGATTTTTTTTGTGTGAATTTTTTTTGAATTTTTCCACAATTTCTTATAATATTTAATAAAAAATATTAGAAGTAAAATATTCACTAATCGACTAACTTAAAAATATATTGCTTACCTCAAAATTATATATATATCTAATTTTTTAAATTTTTATGTACCTAATATTCTTTCTGGGCTAACGACATTTTATTAACGTATTTTTGATACAAAACAACATTTGAAACTTTGAAACAAAAGAAGAAATAATATTTTTTTGCAATGGTTTAATATGTATTAAGTAATTAATTACTCCCAATTAATTATAAGGAATTGAACAGTGATTCCGAAACAATTC
The DNA here is from genome assembly GCA_939628115.1 of Tribolium freemani. NCBI lineage: Eukaryota > Metazoa > Arthropoda > Insecta > Coleoptera > Tenebrionidae > Tribolium > Tribolium freemani. The sequence goes on from OW626789.1 coordinate 13,235,581, forward strand.
ACATGCATAGAGAAAAAAATTAATTATGTATTTAGTAGCGAACTCTGTACCTGAACTCTGTCGTACGATTATTAGTTTTTGAGAGAGAGTAAAAATATTCTTTTATTGCAACATCTCTTATTACAATTTTTTTTTAAGGACCAATTCCTTTGCAATACCTTTTCTTCTAATGCATTTAAAAATAAGATATGTCGCACAGTAAACTGCGAGTAGGATTAGCACAAGTGAAAGCAAAGAGACGAATACTAAATCTAAATTGGCCGATTCGATGAAATTCATGTTTCTCGTAGCTAGATTCAAGTGTTCTGCAGTCTTAAATTTTAAAATGTATTCAATCCAAAATATTGCGACATCTAACGGCTTGTTCATTTGATGTTTGTATAACGCGGACCACTTTTTTGCGTTTTCCATATAACTAAAATTGTTAATTTCATGTTTTTCTTGTTACCAATACGATTACTAAACTTACGTATTATTGTTTAACACTTTTTGTATGACATTAAAGAAATTATGTGCTGTGATTTCAAAGAAACTTAATTTTTCACCAAAACCTTTTGCAACAAACGTGTCAACATTTTGTAATTGGTCCAGAAAGAACGGAATTCCGATTACTGGTACTCCATTATACATGATTTCGTGTGAACTTAACAAACCTCCATGTGATATAAAAAGAATCGTATTTGGATGACCTACAATTAGGAGATTAAAATAATCAAAAAAAGCCTGATAAATCCACCGAGAATATCGTTTTGTGGCACCCATTTTCTTATATGCACGTTTGCTGGAATTCCCTCTAATTTGTCGTTTTCAAATTTCCATATTACGGTATGCTTCAGTTTTGAGAAAGTTTGTATAATTGCCTCAATTCGTTCACGACCTAATTCCTTGGATCGCACATTGGAGCCAAGTGAGAATAAAATAGCACCAAATTTCGCATTATCCAGAATTTTTTTTAAATCCTGAAAGATTTGGATAAAATCACAACTTACAAAATATGTGACATACATCAGGTAATCGCTTCGGGTGGATGTGTAAACCACCAACTGGAATCATATTCGGGGGCAAAGCTTCAACATAGTTAAAGACAGGGTTGTAATTAATTAACATTAAGCTCATATTTTTCTCAATTTCTAAAATACTCGACTTCATCGGACCGAAATAATTATAAGCCAATTCTTGTTGACGGGGGATATAATGTGTGAGTCTTGACACTTCAAGCAACAACATAAAGAAAAAACTTTTTAATTTTTGCCAGAGATTTATTTGGGCCTCAAAAGAATGTGTTATGAATGGTATATAACTTTGCCAAATATTTCTAAACAAGTTTGGTTGGTTTATGAAAGGATTCACTCCTATTACAGGAGGGTTCCCGAATTTTTCTATGAGAGGATATAAACAGTGTCCATAGTTAACGTCGACAATAATCAAATCAAATTTGAAGTCGTTTGGATAATTTGTTATTTGTCGTAAACCCTCTGTTTTTTGATCGAGAAGACACGTTATCTCGGCAAATGACCACAAATTTTTAATTGTTTCCCAGTCAGATATATCTTTCATTGCCATTAAATCAAACTGATCTCTTACTTTCTCATACGCTCCTACAAAATTTCGCCAAGTGGATTAACAACAAAATAAAATAGACTCACCTTCCATAATAATATGTGTGTAGCTGGGGTGGTTATGTTTGTCCCTATCGTGCCCCAGTAGTGTAACATTGTGTCCTCTCTTTGCCAATTCGAATAAATAAACATCATTGAAAAGGTGATGGCTCGGGGAAAGAAGTGTATTAATGGCTAAGATATTCGCCCCAAACACATTTAGTTTCAACGAGGTAAAAATAAATAATGAAAACAACCTTTGCACTTTTAATAACATTATTTCGTGTCGTCAGCGAGGTTTACAACTAACACTAGGATAAAAGCGTGTTGTTTTAAGATTTATATTATAATAATAGTATAATTATGTTGTAATGCTGCGATAACATAAAAAAAAAACATTACTGGGACGTAATTATTGTCCGTCGATTATTGAGTTGTGTAGAATTGATTTTAAACTACCCAGATAAATATTTTTTTAATATTTGGGAAAATTATCTCTTTAGAATTAGGGATTTACTCATATTTTTGAATTCATAACTAGTGTATCAAACCAGAGCAACATTTAAAAAAATATAAGCAAGCACCAATTAATTCTGTCTTTGTTTGTGGGTCCGTTGCATCTCCTCAAGGACTCGGTCCAAATTTGAAATATGTTTTGTCTTTCTCGTTTGTTACGAGTAGCATAATAGATTTAATTTAAAATTATTATAATCTTTTTATGGGTCTAGTGTCTACTATTTTACATTTTCGTATTAGGAGTTCATATAAATGTACGCTTTATTTTCAAAACAACGGTGACGCAAATTTAACAATTTTCTTATTTAACTTTTGAGTTTATTTTTATTGCAGAATACTGCCTTGTAAACAAAAACAAGTATCTGAAAAAATGTTTTAATTGAAAATAATTTGATTGTTAAAAAAACTTAATTTTTCCTAATTAGGTCGTAGAGACGTATAACCGATATTTGTTGTTTAATACTTTAATTTTTGAGCAAAAACTTGTTTATTGTTAGAAATAAAAACTCGAAATTAGACTATTGGACCAGGAGTAAAATTCAAGGATGGGTCAACACACAGGTAAATTAATTTTTCACCTCATTTCTTCTATACTTTCTTTGAAAAACCTATTAAGTTTTCTATTGAGTTCAAAGAGTATATTGTCGACTAAATCCATTACAACTTAATAATTTGTCATAGGGTAATTAAAATTTGCGTCACACTTGTCGACAAGTCCAAGATTTGTTTTGCTAAGTTAAAAAACCTGTTCCCTGGTATACCCAAGCAATGATCTCTATATAAATAAGGTTCTAAATTCAAATGAAGTTATTAAACATAGAGCAGCCAAAATGCTTTTTACTGTGTTTCTAGTTCTCACTTGTGCCCACGTTGCTTTTCTGGAAGAGTATGTGATTCCTGATAATATCGATATAGATGATATTCTCAGTAATGAACGATTGTTGAAAAATTATGTAAATTGTCTTTTGGATAAAGGAAGATGTACGCCAGAAGGGAAAAAGCTTAAAAGTGAGTGCACATTTTTAATAATTGTTTGCATAAAGTTTTACAAAATTTGTAGTTATTTTTTAATTTTTTTAATTCACCTACTACAGCATCCAACAAAAATTAATTCGTTTTAGGTACAATACCAGAGGCTCTTAGTACAGATTGTGCAAAATGTAACGAAAAAGTGAAAGCAAATGTGAGAAAGGTTTTGCACCACCTTATAGATAATAAGCCCGATATGTGGAAACAGTTAGAAGCTAAATATGATCCTTCTGGAGAATACAGAAACAAATACAAAGATGAACTTGAGAAAAATGGAATACATGTTTAATGTACTCGTACCTTCTGTAGATGTAAATATGTTGTGCGGACTGTTTAATAAAGCAACGTTTTTATGAACGCAGAATTAGACACTTATTTCTTTTGTTGCTCTTAGTCTACTTAGATTCGTGAGTCATCAGTAAAAAAAAATAACGTTAACTTTTTATTAAATACCTACAAACTAAACAATCATTAAATTACGTATAAATTCATAACTGACTTAATTTGCATAGAATAGAATTCAGACAAACATAATATAAAAGCATAAGGAATATTAGTAGTTGTACCAGTTTTTAGCTTGTGATGTCTAAATTGTGACCTTGTGATTTAATTTTACGAAAATAACCTCGAAGGTAACGAATTCTATTAAATAAAAGTGTTTCGATTATCAGGTTATTATGCTGTTTAAGTAAATAATACATATTACTCCAGTTTTAGTACCTATGAGTTGATTCTTCCTTTTTTTAACGAATATCTTAAAAAAAATTGAGTAAAATTTTATTTTGTAAAATAAAATTACCATAAACACAGTCACACCCAAAAGAAATGTAATAAGAATAATATCTTAATTGGAGGCTTAAAAGACAAAAATTTCAGACCCGAGTCATTCTTATTTAGCCTCGTAATTAGCTTATTTCTTAGCAAATTATGTAGCGAAATACAAAATAACTGTTACGAAACTTTGCTTTTGGACTTACAAAAGTGTTCACTCTACGTTTGTAATAGCATGAAATTGTTATTGTTCACCTTTTACTTTATAGGTAGCTAATTTTTTTTAAAACTGCAAGAAATGAAGAATGATTAAGTACTAGTCAGTACTCTTAACAGGTAGGTACGCTTCAAAAAACTATAGCTAAGTGCATTAACATTTGCAACCACGACCCAAGAATACTTGAGTCCCATAAGTCTTTACTCTTCAATCAAAGGTTTAGTTATAGAAACTATTAGAAACACCACAGACCAATCTGTTATTTGTGGTAATACTATGTAGTAATACTAACTTGCAATTATTTAATTCAGATTTTATTGGCACCGTCATATTGACTGGTAAGAAATAAATATAACCACTCAGAATGACTTTGTATTTTTGGAAAAAAAGAGCAATAATTTTTTTCTTATAAACATTACAGCGCAATGACTGTGCAAATTTTTAGAAATGTTGCACAAATTAGTAAATTAGATAAGCTAGATAACAAAAGATAAGGGTATTTTAGTTCTGATATTTACGGAAAATCGTTTGTAATAACATTCATAGCATAAATATTTTGGTTGATTCACTTGGCTTTCAGCAATTACTAAAATAAAATAAAAACTCTTCAGCGTACCTATACTTTGCTTGTTGATGCAACAATAGTTGCAGTCATACTCCTTATTCATTGCATTTAGCATTTGTCCTTCATGTGGTTATGTAACATATAGCTCATTATAGTTCTGAGCACAAAGGTCAAAAATTAAGCCAACTTTAAACAAGCTATGACTGGGATGACATTGAGTAATTCATTGCCTGATAGGATTGTTATAAATTTGTTTGCTGTCTGATAATTCATGATCCTTATTTCAATCGTTAACAGTTACAGATACGTTTATTATGTATAAAGTATTTATTTTTTGTTTAAGTGTGAAATGTGTTCTAAGCGCCAACATTTTATACGTTTCACCTATACCTTCCCCCAGTCATCACATTTGGAATCGAGCTTTAGCACTTGGACTAGTCAACAAAGGCCACAATGTTACTTTAATAGGACCTGACAAAGATAAAGTACAACCGAAAAATTATTCTCACATTTACATTGAAGGTACTTGAAATAAAATCTAACGAACTGAAACAAAAAATATTTTTCTATTGAATTTAAGGCCTTTACGAAGAGCTAGACGATAGTTTTGACATAAATGAAATGGGAACGTATGGCCCAGCCAAGATGATGTCTGCGTTCGAAGAGTGGAGCATTTTTGCTTGCGAAAAAGCTCTAAAGTCGCAAGGATTAAAAAAGTTGTTAAGGTATCCTCCAGATTTTTTTGACCTTACTATATTCGATGTTACGGCTGGTTCTTGTTTATACCCATTAATCCAAAAATTTAACTACCCTCCAAGTATTGCGGTCACTGCGTTTCTGCTACCAACATACGTTGCACATAATTTTGGTAATCAACTATATCCTTCATATATTCCTTGGTATGGGCTCCAGTACACATCTGACATGACTTTTATGGAAAGGGTTTGGAACTATATATTTACTTATACCGACGTGATCAGGAGAAAGATAAGTTTGTATCAAAAAGAACACAATTTGGCTAAAGAAATTTTTGGAGAAAATATTCCCTTGATGGAAGATCTTGAACGTCGCATATCTCTAGTTTTGGCTAATACGGATCCGATTCTGGATTTTCCTCAACCAGTTCCACCAAACATTATCCCGGTTGGAGGCCTCCATACAAGGAAGAGTAAAGATTTACCTCAAGTTTGTATTAAAAATATAACAATTTCCATTGGTTTATTATTTATTTCTTAGGACATTCAAACAGTATTAGAAAATGCCAAACATGGAGTTATAGTTTTTTCATTAGGTACAAATGTACGTTCCGATAAATTAGACAAACGAACTCAAAAGGCATTGCTGGAAGCTTTTAGTAAAATTCAAGAGACTGTGATCTGGAAGTTTGAAAGTGATATTGAAAACGTACCCAAAAATGTCATCGTTAGGAAGTGGTTGCCTCAGAATGATATTCTAGGTGTGTTTAACGATACTTTTAATAATAGTAATAATTTTATTAATTTTAGGACACCCCAACGTGAAATTATTCATTGGACATGGTGGTGCTCTAAGCACACAAGAGGCATTATACCACGGTGTCCCTATGATTTGTGTTCCTTTCATTGTTGACCAACATATTAACACGCGGTTAATTGTTAACAAAAATTTGGGAATTTATCTCGATTTTAAGAAAATAACCGCTGGTTATGTGCTTCAACTGATTAGAGAAATTTTGGATAACCCCAAGTAAATAAAATTGTCCCCGTTGCTGTTTTTCAACCAAGTTTTTTTTTAGGTACACCGAAAATATGAAAAAGATTTCAAACACGTTTAGAGACCGACTAGAAACTCCATTAGAAAGAGGCGTATTTTGGGTAGAATATGTTTTACGGCATGGTGGAGCTGAATTCTTAGCAACCCCAGCCAGAGATTTCTCGTATTTCAAAGCATCCAGTTTGGATGTTATTGCGTTTCTTTTTACAGTTGCCACTGTTATAGTAATTATTGTTTATAAAATGTTTGCGTTAATAATGAAGACATTTAGTAGTAAGAAAAAAATTAAAGTAAATTAAGTTAATTAAAAAAACTGAAATATTGTACAACATAAATTTATTGTAGGAAAAGGAATAAAAAATATTGGACATTATTTCGTAGTTTTGATTCTTCCGACTCAAACAATCTTTATTAGATGAAGTCTATTTTATCATGTTTCTCTTATCAGTCTTATCACTTTATGTAACAAAAATTAAGTACAAAATATTGTATCTCTTTATTGATCTCTATAACATAATTTTATTGTATAAATAATAGTGTTTTTTTAATTTAATCTGCTTTGTCTTTTTTCTTACTTTTGCAAGTTTTCACTGCTTTCACAACGAAAACCACAATTTTATAAAAGACCATGGCTATAACAATAGTTATGACGACGAGAAATGTGATAACATCCCAGCTTGATGCTTTAAAATACGAAAAATCTCTAGCAGGAGTCGACAAAAGTTCTGCTCCTCCATGTCGCAGTGTGTATTCGACCCAAAAAATGCCCCTTTCTAGTGGAGTCTCAAGCCTGTCTTTAAACATGTTCGAAGACTTTTTCATATTTTTTGAATGCCTAAAAATAACTTAGGGTTAATCTAAATAAAAAAATAAATAATTTACATTGGGTTATCCAACACTTCTCTAATTTTTTGAAGTGCATAATCGACAGTTATTTGCTTGAAATCAAGATCGACGCCCAATTTTTTGTTAACAATTAATCTTGTATTGATTCGCTGATCAACGACGAAAGGAATACAAATCATAGGGACACCGTGGTAAATTGCTTCTTGTGTGCTTAGAGCACCTCCATGCCCGATGAATAATTTTACATTGGGGTGTCCTACAATTTAGTTAAATGAAAGTAATTTATTTTTGCAATTAAACACACCTAAAATGTCATTCTGAGGCAACCACTTCCTCACGATTACATTATTGGGTAAATTTTCAATTTCACTTTCAAATTTCCAAATCACAGTCTCTTGAAGGTGACTAAAAGCATCCAACAGTGCTTTTTGCGTCCGTTTATTTAACTTATCCGAACGTACATTTGTTCCTAATGAAAAAACTATAACTCCGTGTTTGGCATTATTTAATATAGCTTGTATGTCCTACGAAACAAAGTTTTATGAAGCACATTGAAAGTCCCGTTTTCGAAAATACATACTTGAGGTAGATTTTCAGATTTTCTTGTGTGAAGTCCGCCAACTGGTATCAAATTAGGTGCAACTGGTTGAGGATGATTCAAAATTGGGTCAGTGTTTGTTAAAACCAACGAAATGTGACGTTCTAGTTCATCCATTGGTGGGATATTTTCTCCGAAAAGTCTTTTGGCTAAGTTGTGTTCCTTTTTGTATAAACTCACATGTCTCTTAATCACGTCGGCATACGTGAATAAAAAATTCCAAACTCTTTCGGTAAAAGTCATATCGGTTGTGTAAGGAAGCCCATACCAGGGAATGTAAGAGGGGTCCAACTGATTACCAAAGCTGTGTGCTACGTATGTGGGTAAAAGGAATGCTGTTACACCAACACTTGGAGGGTAATTAAACTTGTGGATTAATGGGTATAAGCAAGAGCCCATTGTAACATCAAATATGATGAGATCAAAAGAATCGGGAGGATAGCTTAGTAATTTTTTTAATCCTTGTGATTTGAGGACTATGTCACAGGAATAAGTACACCAGTCTTCGAATTGAATCAACATTCTTTTTGGGCTATACGCTGCCATTTCATTCACATCGAAACTATCGTCCAACTCCTTGTAAAGACCTTATATGAAATAAAAATAAATCAAATCAGATTGCAATTATTAAGTACCTTCAATATAAATATGAGAATAATTCTTTGGTTCCACTTTATCTTTGTCAGGTCCAATTAATGTGACATGGTGGCCTTTCTTGACCAGTCCGAATGCTAAAGCTCGATTCCATATATGATGACTGTGTGAAGATATAGGTGAAACGTACAAAATATTGGCGCTTAATGCACATTTTACATTTATTAAACAGAAAAGCAGTATTTTGTACATTCTGTGATAAGTAAGAACTACTCGCATTAACAACTAAAATATGAATGGTGAATTATCAGTATATAAACATGTTTAAAAACTCTCGTATCAGTATCAATTGATGAATTAAAGTGTTATGTCACGATCCTCCTTAGGCCACACAAAGCTGACCACATCAGCTGATTACAATTTTTTTGATTGGTTCTTCCAAATTTCAACCAGTCATAAAACACAAATAAAAATACTTTGGTACAATTTAAAAATTAAAAAAAATAACGTTACTGTGAGTCTACAATTAAAAGCACTCTCAATTTTTTTACATACATGAATAGTATTAAATAACACAAAGGGGTCAGGAGCGCTTTGTCCAATTTCATATTTTTAATTTCTACAAATGATTTAAACTAGTGGACCAAATTTATTTAAAAAAATTGGTTTTAAGTTGATCAGTTTAGACTTCCTGAATGAGAAAGCGGTCGGTGAAGTAACAATAAACTTTTAAGCGACAGATTCAACCATTAAAACCATTTTTGTAATTAAGTCTTAATTGTCTAATTCGTTCCCACAGTGTGGTGCATAATAATGAATTTATTAATAAAATGCAATTTTGGTTGCAGATGACACTGTTGATATCAGATGTTAGTTAACTAATTAAATTTTTAAATGATTTTGGCCGACCATGAGCCTTTCCGTTATTTCATTTTTACACAACCATATCTTTCCCCACTTAGATATAATTCTCTTATAAAAGACACAAACCAGCACCAAATGGGCAAAGAGTTTAGAAATCTTCCAAGTCTCCCAACATGTTTAAAGTATTGTTTGTTGTTTTTGCTTGCGTTCAAGCGTATGTGTATGCTGAAGAGTATACAGTTCCCCAAAACATAGATATCGATGAAATATTAAAAAATGATCGACTGACGAAGAATTATTTGGATTGTATTCTGGAGAAAGGTAAATGTACGCCAGAAGGGGAGGAACTCAAGAGTGAGTTAGTTTGTTTCAGCAAATTATTTTTTTGACGATTTTGTTTGTAGAGGACATTCCGGATGCTTTACAGAACGAGTGTGCTAAGTGTAATGAAAAACATAAGGAAGGAGTACGAAAAGTTATCCGGCATTTGATAAAAAATAAACCAAGCTGGTGGCAACAATTGCAGGAAAAGTATGACCCAAAGGGAGAATATAAAAGCAGATATAATCACTTTTTGAAAGAAGAAGGGCTCAATTAGTTTATTCTGAATTATTGTATTGTACTGTAATTTCTTGTACAGTTTAAATAAAGTATAAACTGATACTTGTATATTTTATTTATTTACACGCATATGACAATTAATATTAACGAGTTAATTGTTGGTGATTTATTAATTATTACCTACTTTATGAAATGACGAACTAATGAATATAAAACCACAGTTTAGGTTATTTTAAGGTCAGTTTTGATTTTGATAATTTTTTTTCATTGTACCTAGTACATGGTGATAACAATTTTATTTCTCTATTTTGCATGGGCGACAACTAAAGAACAAATGACGTTTTATGACCAAAAAACTGTTCAAAAACACTAACAGTAAATTTTGTTCAAAACTAAAGTATAATCTAAAAATAGATTTGTTTTATGTAAAGTCATTTTAAAAAGTGTAAACATTGTTTATCTTCAAGCTGAACTTGTATCATATCCGAGTAGTACGTCAAATTATTTTTGTTAGTGTCATTATGATATCATTTAACCACGCTATAAAAGATAAAAAAAATTGAAAATCAATTTCTTGTTCTATTTTGGAACGGTTGTTTATGGGCCTCAAATTCGGCCATAATATGGCCTTTAAAAGTAAATAGGTCTTTTCAAAAATGCCAGAAATTCACTTAATTTTTTTCCAAAACACAATTGAATGAAACACTGTAAAATTGCCAATTTAGGACAATAGAACAGTAAAAGCCCTAACTACGCAGCGGGATTTAATAAACCTTCCTGTGGGCCATAATCTCCTTATTTACATCCTTAATATGTAAACTAGGTAATATGTACTTATAAAAAAACGATTAAGTAAACATCATTTCTTCTATTAGGTATTCCGTTTTACTTTTTCTTTATTCATTAATTTCAAGAGCTGCTAAAAGTACAAAAATTGTCATTTTCCGACATTATAGTTTTCGATTTCTCAATTTTTTTCAAAATTTTAGTCGGTTTTATCACTTGAAGGATATACATGCCGGATTTCCCACACTTTCTTAATTAACTTAATTAAAAAGTCGGAGATTTTGGACCACTTCGAGTGGTTTTTATAGGTTTTCAAGAAATAAACTTAATTTGAAAACTGGTAGAAATATATTATATATTTTTATATATCAATGAATTATTTGCCGTTGTATGAATGTCTCCAGCATCAGGGATTTATTAACTTTTTTTCGTACAATAATTCAGAAAGATTGAGTCTGTGATTGAGCCAAAGTGTACGATCCAACCTTGATTCTTTATACAAAAATCTAAACTTCTATTAGCTTATTGTGAATTAATGAATTATTTAAAATGAATGAAACAAAATGCATAACATAATTAACTAATGATTATTGTAATTAAATGTTGACACCACGAATAATTTCAGCGTGACCATGATCCCATCCTTTGTTGCATTTAAGACAATAGATTTTTTCCCTACCTAAAAAATCATATAAATAGGGTTGCGTTTTCTGAAAACAACAGAAAAAAAATTGCTTGCAACCCATCAACATGACTGCAATTGTATTTTTGTTAGCTCTTGCATGCATCAAGACTTACGTGTCCTCCCAAGAGTATTTGGTTCCTCAAAACATCGACGTTGATGAAATACTGAAGAATGACCGTTTAACAAGAAATTATTTAGACTGTGTTTTGGGTAAAGGAAAATGTACACCAGAAGGAGGAGAGTTAAAAAGTAAGATTTTATTTCGATTTTACAAAAAATATTTATACTTACATTTTTTCACTGTTATTGCAGAAGATATTCCGGAAGCGTTACAAAACGGATGTTCAAAATGTAACGAAAAACATAAAGAAGGTGTGAGGAAAGTTATTCATCATTTGATTGAAAATAAACCCAGCTGGTGGCAAGAACTGGAAAGCAAATTTGATCCCCAGGGAGAGTATAAGAAGAAGTATGACGATTTGTTGAAGAAGGAAGGACTGGCTAATTAGAAACCACGATATTTTTGTCATGTGTTTGTTGAATAAATAAACATATATTGTTGTCTACATTTTCGTAGTTTTAATTGGAACACCAATTCTGCTTAATTTGATTTTTACATAATTTTACAAACGTGGGCTTTTTCGACCATCAGTTTTGAAATCATTAACTGGTCGATATATTGGCTAAACACAGTAAATTGGGTTTTATAAATATGCATACATGGCGATTATTTTGCCTTGTGGAGTTTTTAAGAAATGTAAATCATCTTCCCACCAAAAATATATTTTTATAAATAGAGAACAATGTTTTGCAAGAAGTAGACGAAGTTAGCGATCTCAACCGTTATGATTTCTAAAATTCATTTTCTTGTTTTTGGTGCTCTTTTAACCTATGTATCTTCAGTGGAATATCTTATTTTACGTGAAATCGACACGATTCTAAAAAATGACCAAATGACAAGAAACTATTTAGACTGCATTTTGGACAAAGGGAAATGTACAAAAGAAGCAGAAAAACTTAAAAGTAAGTATTAAGATAAGTTTTATGTTTATGCAAAAAATTATTAATTAATAATTTCTTTTAGAGGGGATAACTGAAACCATGAAAAATGGATGTCTCAAATGTGAACAAAAACAGAAAGAGGATGTACACAAAGTTTTTCAACATCTAATGATACATAGACCGAACTGGTGGCATGAACTCGAAACTAAATTCAATCCACATCAAGAAATTAAATTACAGCATTTACACCAAAGTAAATTTAATCCACATGAAGAAGTTAAATTACAGCATTTACATCAGTTCCCACATTACGACTTCTTGGAAAGGGAAGGATTTATTCGTTAAAAATACTTGTACATTTTGCTGTAAATGTTAAAATTCTTTTTAAAATGCTGGCTTTTCAGTTCATAATACTAAAAATTATAAAATATTTAGTTGTCAAATAAAGTTTTGTTTAATTCTTATCCGTATTTTTTACATAAAAACATGTTAAATCTCAAAGAAAAAAAAAAGTTTTCTCAAAGAAAACATGTTAGCATCTCTAAAAATGAACCTTGCAACAATAAAATACCATGTTGTGCTCAAACAAATTGTAAACAATTTTGTTCGAGAAAGAGACGGAATGAAGTGCAAGTTGCATTTTATTTTTGTAAGGCACTACATTTTAGGTGATTCACTTGTTTTGTGAAACAAGGAAAATTCCAGTGATTGTATAACAAACGGGTGTCGGCATTAGTTTACTTTATTTTGTACACAATTAGATATACGTTTACAAAACCTTTGCCTTTTTGATTTCTAGTAAACTAAACTTTCTTTTTTCAACAAGTCGTCGTACTTCTTATATTCCCTTTGTGGGTCAAATTTGTCCTCCAATTCCTTCCACCAAATGGGTTTATTTTCTATTAAATGATGAATAACTTTTCTCACACCTGCTTTGTGTTTTTCATTACATTTGGCACAACTATTTTGCAGTGCTTTTGGAATGTCCTCTAAAATAATTTTTTTTTATATATCTGAAATAATTTTAATCTTTTGCTTCTTACTTTTAAGTTCCTCTCCTTCTGGTGTACATTTCCCTTTCTCCAAAATACAATCCAGATAATTCCTTGTCAAGCGATAATATCTCATCGATATCAATATTCTGAGGAACTAAATACTCTTGTGCCAAAACAACGATTTGAAAACTTGCAAAAACAAAAATGAATAATTTGATCATAGTGTCGGTACTAAGTGAATTTCAGTACTGAAAAGTAAGTGTAAACTGTATTAAATTTCTATTTATAACAAATCATTTTAAGAGGGGTGAAATTTTAATAAATATTTTTTTCATAATGAATCGCAAAATAGAACATGGCCCAATTTTGTAGTGGACGTACAAAAACTACTTTAAGATTTGTAATTCAAATCCGTAGTAATAAGAATAAATATAATTATTTAACAAGATAAATTAATGAATGATGTAAGCAGTGATATGTTGAATCTTATAAATTTTAATTCTAACCAATTCACACAAGATTTTGCAAAACAATTATCTTCATGAATTACTAATAATAATGAATGCACTTTATTATGAAACCTAAAGTGAATGTCTGAAACTACATCCCCTTCATAATTATTAATTACAGTTTTTTAATTCTGTTTCCAAATAAAATTTATTAACAATTTGACCTTATTTTTAATAAATAACACAATGTCCTCCCTAAAATATTATTTTATATAAATAGGGATAATATTTTAGAACCCACAGACTCACACCGTTCAGTCTTCAGTCAACAACATATGCTTACAACAAGTGCTTTGGTGGCTTTTATTTGCATTCAGAGTTTAGTGTCTGCTGAGGAATATTTAGTGCCACAAAATATCAATTTGGATGAAATACTCAAAAATGATCGTTTGACAAGGAATTACATCGACTGTGATCTAGGAAAAGGAAAATGTACACTAGAAGGAGAAGAACTTAAAAGTAAATTGGAAATACTTGTTTTTACTTTAATTTATATTATTTTTGTAGGAGATATTCCAGAAGCGTTACAAAATGAATGTGCCAAATGTAACGAAAAACATAAAGAAGGAGTAAGAAAAGTTCTTCATCATCTAATCAAAAATAAATCAAACTGGTGGCAAGAACTGGAAGCTAAGTTTGACCCCAAAGGCGAATATAAACAAAAATACAATACTCTTCTAGAAAAAGAAGGTTTACAGGCTTGAAACCAAAAATTAATTACTGCAAAATTATTCGTAAATAAAGAGGTTAAACAATTTATGAGTTCTACTTTTATGATTATATTAAACTACCTACTGTTACAACATCGCGATAATGGTCACATCAATATTAATCATTGCAATTGTTAGAATTAATTTAACGTGAAGAAGAAAAAATTTAATGTTGTTTCTTGTCACGACGGTTTTAATAAAACACCAGTAAAAATTTTTACAATTAAAATCAACAAGTATAAATACCAAAACAAATTGACAAATAATTTATTGTGATCGTTGGGTTCACAAGATGTTTTTAACTATAGTACTAGTTGTGTGTGCTTGTGCAAATGTGCTGTCTGAAGAATACACAAATCAGTATAACGATGAATTAGATGCGGCACTAAAAAGTGAAAGACTTATGAAAAGTTATTTCGAGTGTCTTTTGGGGACAGGAAAATGTACCCCTTCGGGTGAAGAGCTTAAGAGTAAGTTTACAAACGTGGTTGAGTAATTCAATATTACAAACTTTTTGTTGCTTTTTTAGAAGACATTCCAGATGCGTTGGAAAACGAGTGTGCCAAATGTAACGACAAACATAAGGAAGGCATACGAAAGGTCATTCATTATTTAGTAAAACAAAAACCCGAGTGGTGGGAACAATTACAGAAAAAATTTGATCCACAGGGGATTTATAAGAAGCGGTATCAAAACTATTTGGATAAAGAAGGGATAAAGGTTTGAACGTTTTAAAATCGCAAAATATCTGTTATGAAAATGTTTCTACTAATAACACTAAAACATGTATGTGCTTTCAATAAATACTCCTATTAAAAACAGTAAGCCTGTTTTTTATACTAAAAACTATTCCCTCCGTCCAAAAATATGGTATACCGACATTCAGGCACTGAATTTAATTATTTTTGTAAATAATAATAAACAAAAAAATTCAAATGCATATTTCGGACAGGTTGGTAATAGAGACAACCAGTAAAACGCTGGAGAAAAATATGTGTTGGAGAAGTTCACGTTATTTCAATAAATTTATTCAAATAGGAACTAAAAATGTTCTAATGAATAATTAATAATTCTTAACGTTGCCTTCCGCTCCACTGACGTGGAGGTCAAAGTCTGGTAGTAAAGTACCTAATACTTTCATTGATGTTTAATTGTTTACACGAAAATTATGAGTGAATATAATTTTTTATTCTATAATAAAATTGTACTGTGAAAATCGTTTCACAATGGAACTCTCCCTAAACTACCTGACCCTTACTTATTTTCAACTAAAAATTTTTTGTTATTACACTTCCTTCTTCCTGTTCTACGATCATAATATCATATTTCCTCAGTTTATCACATTCAGAAAGGTGATTTTAGTTACAAAAATTTATTCATGAGGTCACAAAAGTAACTCACTTCGTATTATTGAGAAAAGAGAAAAATCTTTACTTTAGACAGTAATTAGAGAAATTGCGATTTAACTACTAGCTTTTACTGATGAATTCTTGATGGCTTCTGCAAATTGAAGCATTTGGAAATTTTGTTATATTTCATAAACGTATTTTCAATGCGAAGTGAGTAATTTCCGTTGCAAAGTAATTTTCCTCTCATTTTGGCAAAACTTCCATGTTTTTGCCAATTAAGTTGAATCAGACTTGTAGTTTCCCCAGAATGACAAAAAACCATAAAAAGAAATTAATTAAATATATTAGCTTGGGACGGCAATTTTTACCGAGAAATTGTTACTTTTCAACATCTCGCTTGCACAACTGTGTTAGGAAAATATGTACCTACTTATTACAAAATTATATATTTTTAGTCGAGGTCATTTTTTTATTGTAGTGGTGACCAGAGAGGAAAACCAGGCCACTTTACCACGTTTGAAAAAATCCGCAAAATGATGGTCTCGCTACTCTCGGTACTTACACATGTTGAAATTAAAAAAAAATTATATTCGTATTTTCAAAATTTATGATACATCAGTATTTGTGTAAATATGTATTACAGTGTAAATATTTACGTTTGTAATAGATATTTCGAAAATAAAAAAATTATATTACTTCTTGAAAATCTTGCAAAAACACAAATGTTCCATTAAAACTTGTTTTTATTGGATAATATATCTATTTACATGACATCAATAAAGTCCCGGCGATTAGAAACCTCAACCTTTCTGCTATGCAAATGAAGCTAAGGACACTTCCCCCCTAATTACCAAATAATTGCTGTCCAGCTATATAAAGAGAATATTTGCGAAGCGACATTATTGTATTTTGCACCCTTCAAGATGAAGACACTTGTGTTCGTTCTTTTCGTTGCAGTTTTATCTGTGGTGTTTGCCGCAGACAAATACACCACAAAATACGACAACATTGATTTAAACCAAATTTTGAAAAGTGACAGATTATTGAAGAATTATGTGAACTGCCTTCTCGACCGGGGCAAGTGTAGTCCGGACGGTCAAGAATTAAAAAGTGAGTTGCATTGTTTTTGTGGTTATTTGGTTCGTTAACCTTGCATAAATTTACTACTTTGATTAACGAGATTCGTTTGGGTATTACCGAATGAGTCTCTGAACCAGTTTCGAGATTAATTATTTTTTTCGAAAACTGGTGTCGGGTACTAAAAAAGGAAATCGGTTGTTTTTTTTACTAGACGAGACTAAACTAATTGGCAATTCTTTCCAGATAATCTCGCCGATGCTTTGCAAACGTCTTGTAGCAAGTGCAGTCAAAAGCAGAAGGACGGAAGCAGGACCATCATCCGCTACCTAATCAAGAACAAACGTGATTGGTGGAACGAGTTAGAAGCCAAATACGACCCCACAGGAATTTATAAAAATAAATACGCCGATGAGCTTAAAGCCGAAGGAATAGTTTTGTAAAGTAGTTAATTATTGTTGTTAAAAATTTTATTTAAAAAATGACATTTTGTGATTGTGATACATTTTTGTACATCTGTTTACAAATAAACAGTGCAATGGAAAACTTTTGCTATTATTGTCGAAGGTTATAGTATTAACATAGTTTGTCTTTAATTGTTGCATAAGATTTTTTACCAAAGGAAGCGTAACATCTTTTAATAGCCCCATCGCATCTGTTGTAGGTTTCTGTTTTATTTTTTTAGCAATCTAGAATCAGTTTTATGTTTCCTATTTTATATTCATGCTGGAAAGCCCTGTGTAAATCCACCAAGGACTTGATTACCTTGTTGTGTTCATTTAATTTTGTTTGTTAACCGACATTAAATGTTTCGCCGAGATTGAATTAAATCAAGGTGTGGTTCGATAATGCATACAACATTTTTCAAATGGAAATTTCCTTCTCTAAGACGTATCACTCATTAAATCATTTTTGACGCCCTTCTTTTAATCCTTATGCGCCAATAAATCTTTAAAAACCCATTTTTTTCGTTCCTGCTTTAATAATTTTTGCAAAAAGCCCCGAGAAAATGATGCTCGAAATTCGTAGATCCACATAAGCGTAATGATGGATTTTTTTATACTTTCTTGCGTTTAATCGACGTAATTTCAAAATGTTTGAAACAATTATGTATTAATCCCAGATTAAAACAAACAACTGTTGTCGTCACGTAATCTTCCCTGAAGTTCGTGTTTGACGTAAAACATTAACGGAATTAGGAACAATAATTTTATAATTACGCCTTTTAATTAACTAAATTCAAATTAATTAAGCCAACGTAGTAACAAAAAAAAAATCGTTTGACGTGTGATTACTTTGCATTTACATTACTGCTCATGTGCATGTCTCTATTTTTTTATACACATATTCAACCTTCCCAGTACACATTTTAATATGCATATGCACATAGAATTAAATGTAAATAATTCAAAGACAAGACTTTTACCTTTCTAGACTTGCTTCGAATTTTCACGAATCGGTGAATTTAATTCGTTCCAGAAAATTATTCAAGGCAAAACTACATTCTACTCTTTTGACTTATTCTTTTTCCATGCGAAATAAAATTATAAACTTATTTTCTTGTATCTGCTCTCTTTCTGGTGAACCTAACACATAAAAAAAAGATTAAAAAAAACTCAAAGAAATGTGGTATGAGTGAGTATTTTTATTCTGAAAAAGGACTTTTCACAACATTTGTGACAATCATCTGAAGATATCTTATTTAATACATTTTTTAAAAGAATCAAGGACTAAAGGACCAAGTCACTATGATTACGTGACTACGATGAAATATATTACAAGACTGCATGCTAGCTAATAAATAATAATCCTCAAGTATCTACTATAAGCGAGAGTATAAATATTAAATGTTGCTCAAATTAATAAGTTGAGTGTTTGAGGAAGGTCAAAATCCTATTTAAATGTAGTTCCTTAACTTCATTCCAATTTAATTTTTTTTTCTTTAGTCTTAAAAATTTTTCAAATTTCCTAAATGAAATAATAACTAGGAATTTATGCAAAAACAGTGAATAAATAAGTTACTGTAGATTCTTATTTCTATCTAAAAACTATGAATGGAAAATGTTTGGTGTTGTATTTGGGGGTATTTGTTAAGCAAAAAAATTAAATACCTGAGTAAAACAACAAAAATGATTATTGTTATTACCAAGAGTGAATGACGCAAAATAATATGACTAAAGTCTACAAAAAGTGTCACTTATTGTTAAACCATACCACTAAATCCCAATTATGTAACATTTACTTAATCATTTGCAAGTTTACAGAATTGATTTTGTGAATTTTAAACGTTCTTAGGTAGTTTTGACTAAAAAAATTATAGTGCTTTCGATAGAGTTCTAAATTTAATTCAATAACATTGACCCTTTCGTATTAGGTCATACAAAAAACTACCTGCTAACAAACAGTACCATGTTGAATACAAACTGCGCAATTTTGTCTCATCATGGACTTAAAAAATTTCCGCATTTAAGTATTACAGAAACAAAACAAAGAATGTCTTATAATGCTTTATAAGTAAACAAATTATTGCATCGCTCTTTTATTTTTCTAAGAACAATTAGAAAACCCAATAAGAATGAATAACAGATTCTGTTATGATTATTAACGAGGTTAGAGAAAAAGTATTTTAATTACAAGGTGTAATTTCAATAAAGCTATTGTGACTTTCAAGGTACATGAATCAGTTCTTGTTACATGCCTTTAGAGCATCCCCTCCTAAGGCGTTAGATATTAATTATGATTCTGATTTTAATATAAATTGATCAATTAAAGCTGTGGAAGCTAAGTACACAAAGTAATTGTGAAGTGAATCATTATGAAAACTTTAGTGCCTTTGCTGTTTTTCGTGATTGCCATTGCAAGCTCTCTTGCTGAGAATTCAAAATACACCACGAAATATGACAACGTCGATTTGGATGAAATTATCAAAAGTGATCGGCTTTTGAAAAACTACGTCAACTGCCTTTTGGAGAAAGGCAAATGTACCCCCGATGGCGCAGAACTGAAAAGTAAGCAACGTTTTATTTTTTCCAATTTTTGACTATTTTTCTTAGGACATTTGCCCGACGCTTTGCACACCGAATGTTCAAAATGCAGCGAAACCCAAAAGAACGGCAGCAAGAAAATTATGCGACATTTGATTGACCACAAACGCGACTGGTGGAACGAACTGGAAGAAAAATACGACAAGGAAGGCGAATACCGAAAGAAATACGAAGCCGAAATCAAAGGCAAAAAGGATTAGTTTCTAATTTTGGCCCAGTGTTATTTTCCGATGTCATTTCGTTTGAGTGACACAATAAATACAGCAATAAAAATACACAAAGTTTTGTTTGTTTGGTCACCTTGCCCCTCGTAAAAATTTGCTCAACAAATTATGCAAATTTACACGTTTCAATAATTAAAGCAGCTGCCGGTGTATTTCCAAGTCGCGTCTCTGGGATTCTCGGAGATCCGTGACGTCAAAGTGCGTCTTTTTTGTTATAATATCTTACATATAAATTTGCGCTCAGGAACCGTGCCATTCAGAGCTTCTAAAACATTCGACAAAACAGTGAAATCATGAAAACGTTCGTGCTTGTTGCTTTTGCCGCTGTTCTCGGCCTGGCTTTGGCCAGACCCCAGGAGAAGTACACCACCAAATACGACAACATCGACTTGGAAGAAATTTTGAAAAGTGATAGGTTGCTCAAAAACTACTTCAACTGCTTGATGGAAAGAGGAACCTGCTCTCCGGATGGTGAAGAACTCAAAAGTAAGTTTTTTTCGATTTTTTTTGCACATTTTTCTAATTGGGTTGAAATTTTACAGAGGCACTGCCCGATGCCTTGCACAGTGGCTGTTCTAAATGCACCGAAAAGCAAAAGGAGGGTAGCAGGAAAATTATCCACTACTTAATTGACAACAAACGAGACTGGTGGAACGAATTGGAAGCCAAATATGATAAAGACGGAGTTTACAGACAGAAATACAAGGACGAGATTGAAAAGGAAGGCATCAAATTGTAAATAGTTTGATTGTGTCCTAGGCTGCTTTACACTTTTTTACTAAATAATTAGTTTGTGATTCTTTTCGAAATAAACGCTTAAGTGTAATAATGTCTTCTCCTCACGTAATCCCTGTACTTACCCATAGACCTTCTAAAGAAATGGATGTGGTTTGCAACCTTAAAAATAATTGATTTCGAAAAAACCTTCAATAACTTATAATCAGTTGGTAAAATATTTATTTTCTTGCAATGAGCTAGTGACAAGTAAATAAATATATGCACATGACAATAAACGTGCGTGTTTTACAAAGCATTGCTTACGGTTAATTGAATATGACGCAAGACAAGATATTCGACTCAAGAAGTAACTAAATACTGTTGTTAACCTTCAGTTGCTGTATTTATACTTGACAATTGGCTTGGTAAAACAATGAGTAAAACCCCACAAATACCCACAAAGTCATAAATAAAATTCTAGCTGCAATAAAATGAAACAAAAAACAACAATTTCATATTAACAAAAATTATCCAACACCTAAAATCACAAAAAATACGTAGGTATATTTTATTCACCTTTCTCAAGGCACGTTAGTTAAAAAAGCCATTTCGATGTGATTATGGTCGTAGAGTTGGTACATTGTTGAGATGAAATCTGGATCCAACTCTCTAACTCCTCTATTCCACCAATTCAGCCAACATTTTTTTATAAAAGAGACAATTAAAAAACAAAATCGACTTATCCAAGATTTTTTTTCATAAATGACAAGCCAAAAAAGTACCCACTTTACCTGAATTGTATTTCCGACCGAGGGTAAACTGAGGAGGAAATCGGTGTTACAACTTAAAACTGGTGAGGAAATGATTGGGAAATCAGAAGAAACCTGAAGAAATTTTTGAAAAAGTGTCCATAATTCACAATCGATTATTATAGCCAATTTTACTCAAAAAAATTTAAATAATGGGAGTAGAAGTGGAAAAAGTAGCTACGTATATGGAAAAAATAAATCATTATTCATTAACAACGTTGTGAAAAATAATGGTAATACGTTTTGACAAATCTAAATTGCGGAGTTAAGATTTTTATTAAGTGAATAAACTGAGTAATATCATAACATGTTTATTTATTTTTTACGAATGAAAAAAGCAAAATCTACAAAGGTTTAAAGCAGATTACTTCCACCTTCCTATAAGCATCAGCAGTCAACAATATTATTTATTTATCAGTCCTCGCAATTCAGAAATGATTAGCTTCCAAGAATAAATTTGTTAAAATCATCGGCGTGGCTCAAGTCAGGATCAAAACGCTTCTGGACTTGTCTCCATTCGTCAAATCGGTTTTTTATGACAAACGTTGCCAATTTAATAACAAAATTCTTCTGCTTGTCATTACAGTCGGCGCAATAATTGCCGAGAACTAGTGGAATATGTTCTGCAAACCGAAAGTTGTTTGGTGAATAATATCACAATAAGTAAAAGTGCGCACCTTCCAAATCTTTTTCGGCAGGATTACACGGTCCTTCTCCTCTTAGACAAGCCATGTATTCGGTTACCATTTTATCATCGGCGAGTAACTTGTCGATATCGACGGTTTCATAAGGAATACTGGCACCAAAACTCATGTACACTAACGACATCAAAATAAAATTAATCACAAACAGCTTCATTTTGGACGAAAAATCCGGCCTAAAATTCGGAAGGGTTACACCTTTTGCTAGAAGCCGTGGATGGCTTTTATATAAAAGTTGGGGCTTTTTAAACTAAAATATCATTCATTAAAACGCAAAAATATAAAATATGCAAAGTGCTCCAATTAGAAAAACCGTCTTTAGTGCGACCTAATTGTATTAATTAATTTAAAATTGCAGTACTTGGAATGAACAAAAAATTAACAACAGAATTTAAATTTTTTTGTAATTAAGATTTTTACCATTCATAATAGACGTTTCTGCATATAAAAAACATTTTTAACTTTTTGCAAATGCAATGGAGTCTCGCTGTTCCGAGCAAAGCGAACAAAATAAAAAAAATGATTTCAATTAATAAACGTTTTTTATATTTCTTTTCTGCGAATACGCTTAAAGATACAAATAAGTAGTACTATAACCATGCTGTAAAACTAAGAAATTAATTTTAATAATTTTAGCTTTTCAAAGCTCATTGCGCTTGATTGGACTTTCGGTGATTCGGTTCCATGAAGTCCGGATGAGAGGGACTTTATGTAAACCCACAAAAGTCATCTTTGTCATGGGTAATTTTTTAGAGAAAGTAAAGGTTGATTGGTGATATTTTTAAAAAATATAAAAAATAGCTTTTTTATAATACTGTTTGCTTGATTTCTAACTTTTTATACTTATTAGAACGATAAGGAGTTAACAAAAATGTCGGTTGCCGTTTAGTTTTTTTTCTAAAAAAAAAAAAAATACCCATAGCACAGATATGAATTTTGTGCGTTACTTTTGGCTCAGTGTGTAGAATATTAACAGCAACAGAACTCATTAAGAATTTTTTCATATTTATACACAACAGTAAGGCTTATCAAATCTTTACTGTAAATTAGAACATCGAAATTTTTGATAATGTTAGGAGTAATTAAAACAGGCTTTACCTAAAAACATTTATTGAGAGATCTTAAATCAAATTCAATTTTGAAATACTGTTTTTAACATCATTTGTACATCAAAATAAATCTTATTACACATATCTTTAATGATGTAACAGAAATCGATAAGTTATAGGTATTTTATATTACATAATATAAAAAATATTTACACAACGATGTCTACATAAGAAATGCTATAGTAGATATGCTTACATTTAATAAACACGTATATTAAAGTGTTTGAGCACGAGCTACAAACAACTGTACATCAGTATTTGTATTCGAAAATTCCAACTATACGAGCATAAATTGTTCATATTTACCTCAACATAATAACAAAACTAATATAATCAACATAATAATAAAACTAATACTAGAAAAAATCACTAAAATCAAACAACTTATCCGAATACCGCAAAACGTAATGCTAATCATCCTTCCTTTTTTTACTCCTGGAATTCTCCTCATTACCCCTCTTCCTCTTACACCCTGGCTCACTGGTCCTAGTTTCCCTTCTAACAGGCAAGTCCTGCGATTGCGCTTGCAACAAAATCTGTATCTGTTGCATCGATTCTTGTTGCATTTGTCTGGCCATGTTATAAACCGTATCGTTAGTTTTATTATACATAATTGCGTTATTGAGCATAAGAAGGACATCTCTTTGGAACTCCTGTGTTGTTCTTATCGCACCATTCTCTATATTCTTTCTAATGGTCAACAAATCCATCGGTCTATACACCACACTGTGATACCCTGGAGCTTGGTCATCGGTGATTGGTTTAGAAAAGAGCGACGCGTATTTATTTGCAGCCAATCTACTATACACAAGCATTATAGATTTCTTCCAATTTCGATACTCTCGATCATCATCATAGAAATATATGCTGGAAACTGGTGAGCCTGGAACGGAATCAATCGGAGTCGCGGGAGTTGAAAGTCGCCTCCTTGTTCGTATTGTGGACACATCCTCCTCCTCCGTCCATGGACTGTTAGATCTTTCATTCTCACTCTTAATTCGCGATTTGCTGTCTTTACGGTCCAATTCGCTGTAATCCCGATCAGAGAAGCTCTCTTCAACCAACTCACTTTCGTCTCTTTGCGCCTTTTCAATGGCCAAAAGCATATCAAATTCTTTATCGTCCTTCTTCTTCGTCCTGGAATAATCGCGCTTTGCCTTCCCGGTCTTGTCCACTTTCACTTCCATATTGATATCGTCATACAACTCCTCGTTATAGTCGGAAGTCAATGTGGTGGACTCGTCCAGTTTCATTTCGGCTTTCTTATCAATCTCTTCAGTAGTTTTATCAGTTTCTGAAACTTTCGCGACTGTTTCTGATTTTATTTCTGGGACTTCTGCACTTTCTACTGTTTCTTCCTTCGGCTCCGCTTTGACAGGATGAGCTGTATCTTCAGTTTTATTGTCTGTATCTTCATCATCCATGACTACAACTTCTACAATTTCGACGGAACCTGGAGTTGTGCTTTTTTCTTTCTTGTCGGAATCATCAATAGGTTCGTTTTTTACTTCTACCACTTCATCCCGAGATTCTTCGCCATTGGAAGTCAAGTGTTTATTTTCTGAATTTGGGGCTTCTTCAGTAGGTTGTGGCCGATCGTCGCTATCCTGTAGAGCACCAGTTTTAGAAACTTCTGTTTTCACGGCTGTTGTAGGCTTAGTTGGTTCAAAAACTTCCGGGTCTTCTTGGAACTCAAACGGATCTATTGCCGGTGTTGCAGTTTCCGTTCGTTTTTCTGTGTCTTTGGTTTCGTCCTTCATATCAGTTTCACTATCTTCGAAATCTTCCAGTTCCAAATTTAGATTAATATCACCGTTTCCGTCCAGTTGTAGATGCTGTTCCGGGTCTGCAACTATATCCTGCGCATTCTCAATCAAATCAGAGATAATAACATCAACATCATTCTTTATTTCTGGAAGTGGGCCATTCTGGATCAAGATACTGCTCGCCAAGTCATCAATTTTCAAAATTTGCAGATTGGCATCATCGAGGATATCGTTAGTATTGACGTTCTGTTGTGGGGTTTCTTCTCCGGTTGGTTCTTGTCCAATAGCTGTACTAACCAAGAGTTGCAATCCTGGAGAAACTGTTTCTCCAGTTGAGGAGCTTAAAAGACTGGCAATCATGGGGCTAGTAGTTGTGTTTGTTGGCCGTTGGTTTGTAATCGCTGAATGTAATATAGAGGAAGTTGTGACGTTTGGAACTTGTGAAGGTGATTTTAGAAGACTTGTCAAAAGGGGTGATAGGGCCGGTTTAGGGGGCTCTTGTACTAGGATTTTCTGTTCTTCTGTTGTATTTTCTGTCTCTGGGATAGTGTCCATAGCTTCGGAATTCTTACGTTTTTGACCAATCACCGGAGATGGCTTAACAGGTCTCCACGCTCTTTCTATTTCCTGTTTTCGTAATTCCCTCTCTTTTAGCCATTGTTCGTGTGCGAGAGCTTCTTGTTCCTTCCTGTGTTCCTCTTCATCTATTTCCTTACACCAAATATCCAACTGTTCTTCACTCACGTTACCTTTAAATAAAACAATTAATTAACAAAAACACTTGACTGAATTTCTTGTTCACGACTTCTGCGTCCTCTGACATCTGTAATTACTGCTTTTTAGGTAAAAGTACCGTCGATAATGTACCTTTAAAGTGTCAAAGTAACAAAATAGTATATGATGCAACAAGCACTTAATAACAGCTATTAAAAGACGAGAATGACACGAGACGCAGGCGAATACCTGACTGGAGCAGAGCTTTATCTCTTTGCAACTTCTGGTATTCTGCTTTTTCCTCCGCTAGTAGTCTCTTCAGCTCAGCTTGTCTCTCGGCCAAAAGCTTGCGTAGAATGACTTCAGCGGGGGTTTCAATAGTGACTTCGCCCCCAGATGTTCTTTTCTTTCTTTTAGGTGTTTCAACATTCGCCAAAAGGGCCCCATACTGGGCTGCACAGTTTTTTTGGTGGAACCAATCAGGGGGTCTGTTGGGTTCCCCAAAGGGTTTTAAAGCTCGACTCACACTTGTTAAATTTTGGTCCATATTACGAGCCACCGCTAAAGCTAGCTGTTCACGGATTGACCACTTATCTAGCGGCTCCCGCTTTATTTGTAGACGTTCTTCAATTGAACTCATTTTGAGGTTATGTTGTCCCAAACGTCCAAAAATCAAATACAAGGACGTCTCAGGTAATGTGCACTAATAGTACCACTGAATCAACATTCTTGAAGTAGAATTTTGCACACAATAATTATTACTATAACAATTTCTTCGACAAACTTGAACGTTGTTTATACTTGCTAACTGTCAAACTATGAAGAAGTGATTTCTGATTCTGTAGAGTGTTCTTACGATCGAAAAGTATCAATTTAATTACAGTTATTTTACTAATTACTGTATTTTGTTTGAAACCGGTTTAAAGGTTTTTAAATACATATAATACAAACATATAATTTTGGCCACCACCTGTATTTATTAAATTCATGTTAAATTTTAATCATATTGTGTTATCAAGTATTTCGGTAGCTTGCACGGTAGCAACGTTAGTGCGCTAGTTGTCAAATTTTTAACCTCACTTTCTTACGAATGGAATGTAATAAAAAAAATGTTTTTTCGAATGCTGTGGAAGGTGTATCTGGTGGTAGCTCCACCTGTCCCAAAGTGAAGTAAAAATAGAAGTTGTGACTGTATATATAACAATCGAATGTAAGGATACTCTGAAAAAAAGGTGGAAACAGCAGTATTCAGAATGGCCCCCGAAGGGCGAATCAGTTACTACATCGACAAATATGGGGTGTTTCATAAAAGTGGTGGAAAAAACGACAAACCGGTGAATGCACCAGCGCTTGAGACAAGTGTGACAAGACCTTCTCGAACTTGGCTGCGTTTAATAATAATGTTTTGGAATGCAAGAGTAATGAAAGCGGCTTTTCGTTTTGGTGTAGCTGCAATAATCATGAATCAGTATGAACGTCTGGGATTTGCGGTCCTCTTATTGTGTTTCACGCTATGATTATTTACTATGTAATATAGTAGTTGAATAAATTTGTTTGTTTGAATTGCTTTTGGTGTAGTTGAAGGAAATGCGCGCAAACTGTAAAAATGCAGCTTTATTCAATTATAAACCAAATTATAACAACAGTTAAAACATTAAATAATTTCAGATTACTCTAATAGTTGACCAAGAGGGTAGCGATGCGCAATTTAAAATAGGCACTTTTCTACATTTATTTACATGATTCTGAAAAAAATCCCTACTTATAAGGTGAACATGACTGTGAAGGAAATTTTCAACAAATTGTAATTTTGTGAATAAGAAATGATTTTGTTAAAATCGCTCTCATCGTCAAAAGCATTTCCCAAAGTTACATCACCTAATTTGATAACAGCATGAGCACTTTCGGTAAAAATATAACAGACTTCGTTACAGAATTGCAGTTTTAACCCCTAAAGTGTGTGTAACTACGTCCTTTACAACTAAAACATTTCATATACTCTACTCTCATTACGTAACAAAGCAATATTTATAATTTCAGTCTAGGCTAGGATTCATCATGGCAAGAATTTGTGAAACCTATTTTAACATAAATTATATGATATAATTGATATTCATTATTCTTTTACATTCTACTTATAAATAGGTACTCTATGAATGTTGCATCGTGAACGGATGAAAATAAAAGCATGTCAATAAACACTTTTCTATTGCTATTTTATGCTATTCAGACAAGATGAGATCATCCTCCCTGCTAATTCCATTCTTTTATCACTAAAAACTCACTTAACTAAAATAAATTAATCGTGTCTAAGCTAATCAATTCACTGATGCAACATAACTAAATTAACACATATGCTTTATTTAATAGTTCAGTCAACTACTTAATAAAAAATCACTGTACAATATTAAAACAAACGTCATTATACAATTTACAAACGAAACAGTTTCATGTGGCATAAAATATACATAAAACGCGTCAAATCTATCTAGAATGGTAACAAAACAATCGTGGATGATATTTTTGATTTTTATTTTTACATAAAAACTGGGATGGAAAGTTAATTGAATTCTTGTACCATACATTTTTGTTCAAGTTTAACTTTTTGCAAGCACACAACAGCTGATTAAATTTACACCAAATCAATTTGACCAAAAGGTAATCGTGAATATTTTATAAATTAATCAATAGACCTTTGTTTAATGATAAGACATCCATATTGTAGATCACAGCTAACAGTGTAGAGTCTCCTTCATTACATCATTTTTAATTATATTATACAAAGTCGAATTATCCACACGAACATCTCTAATCGCGCAAATAAATAAACAATTTTACAGACTCATGTTGCGTATTTTCTAAAACTCATAAGACTGAAATTTGACAAATTTTAGAAACACGATATGACTAGATTTGGTCAATTTCTAGAATTGAAAGTGTCTTTAAAAACAACATATTTATCGCCAATTACCAGTACCAAAGTTACAAAAACGACTCGCCTTTGTATTTAAAACGGTTATACAACATGATCAGTCTTTAAAATAATAAGAAACTACTTTTAGTCAATTAAAAGAAACACCTGAAAGATTACGCAACGTGCTTTATTTGTCATTAAAAAATAAATAGAGTATTTGAGCACATTAAGTAACTCTTTCAGCGCTTTCCGTTAAAACATCGCACTGGACTTGAGTTGTAAAAGTCGTTTTCGTTTTTTTAAGTTCATGTGGCATATATTCAATCGATTTTAAGATATAAATGGTCCTGCAAACTCATAGATTAGTAAGAGTTTTTATCTTAGGCCTAACTTGCACTTTGTTCTATCTCGCTATTTATTCTAATATACTAGTCTGCAGGATACTTCATGCATTTTACTTTTAGCAAACATGTGACTTTCAGTGTGCCGAACGACCACGGTTCTTGACTCGTCTTTCGGCAAACGCATTTATAGAATCAACGTTGTTGGTTCGGCGGATAGCGCTTAAGCAGCTGGGAAATTCATCCAAAATGAACACCGACACTTTATAAAAGAACGTACTTTTGGATTAAATTGACGTGTTTTTCACGTCGGCTGCAAACTGCATAAACAAAAAAGTCGCTTCTTTAACGACTTCACGGCGCTTCGGCTAACAATTTTATTTTCACAAAAAGTTTTGGTTACTACTTAATGCGGTTCAAACATTTAAAGAGATTTAAACATGAGATAAGTCCGGTGTCGGATTGCTCCAAGGCTCGCAGGGTCCCACACTTACTACTTAGATTTTATAAAGAAAACTATGAAAGCAAAAATTAAAACTAAAATTAGACAAAAGTAAGTATACAAATTAGTAAAAAAAATAATAATGGTATTTGTGCTAAAAATACTTAATACACGTGTTAAAATTTGAAAGAATGTTATCAAAAATGGTAAAAAAGAAAAAAAACATTGATCGAGTAAAACAATACGTAAGACTGAAAATGACTAAAGGAGAATTCTTCAAAAGAATTGTCAAATGAGAAAAACTGAAATTCAATTGTTTAGAAAAATAATAAAGAAGATGGTTTCTTTATTACAATTGGATGTTGTTCCCAAATTTAACCATTACCTCATAGGTTAATTAATATCTGATTTTAAATGTTTGAGACCTATTTTGTAACGGGTTTAAAAATGCTAGTTTTATTTTTTTTAGAAAAAAAAATAACGTTAAAATTGTATGAATAAATGTATCAATGGAGGGGTAAACCGCACCATAAATTTTGTACACCAGACATCCTTAGATTTAATCATGATTTTTTCAAGAATTCCCCTAATTTTTAAAATGATTTCTGGTGATTTCCTCTGCGGTTTACCCTTCGTATAAATTTAAATTTAAAAAAAAATGCGTATCGTTTTAGAATTAAACGAAAAATATTTCTTATTGACTGTTGCCATTATTGTACCTCCTTATGTGTGTTACTGTGTTTTTAAAACTCTTAGAGTTTTTCACCCTGCTGAACCTCAATTATAAATATTTAAAATGATATAATAATAACTGTTCTGTGATTAATTTTATTATTTTATTTTACTTGCAAAATATTATATTTGTCTCCGTATTAAAGCAATTTTTGTTGAGGTATTATGGAAGATAATGTGACAATCTAAGCTAGAACAATGAAAATAAAACCAAAATATTGAACATGAAATAAAAAGTCAATGAGAAAAAATTATTTTGAAACAATAAACGATTATAAATATGAAAACTCATAAGAATTAGAAAAAACATAATTATTTGGTGCCTCGCATTTATATATTTACTTTTTATTTTTTGTTATTCAGTTGTTTTTATTTATTTGTTTTTAAGTATCACAATTTATTATGGTCACAGTTTTTAAAGTTTCTCAGTACAGTATTCCAAGCGAAATAGTGAAGATTGACTAAAGTAATATTTCATATACAATGTAGCTTAGGATAGAAGATAACCAGTCTGCAGTAAAATGCAAATTAGGGTTGCATTCAGTACCGGCGTATTGCAACAACATCTGTTTTGAAAAGTGAGCCGCACTGAGCAATAAACATCTTTACCCAAGGGAACCTAATTTGCATTTTACTGCAAGTTAATCATCTTCTGTCCCCAACAGCATTATTCATTTAGTCAATCTTCACTATTTCGCTTGGAATACTATACCTAGTCGAGTTTTTTGACGTGTTGTTTGAATCAGGCCAATTCGAAACAAATTCCACAAAATTATAAATATTCTCACAGTGATGCTTTTGCACTTGAAAATAATTACAAGTCTGCGTCCTTCTTTTATCACAAGCTTTATGACTTACTAATAAAAGTCATTAAACCTTATTTCTTGAATGTTTATTTCGGAAGAAATCCATAAAAAACAAGACCGAAATGTGGAAAATCTGGACCAAAAAGCCCAGAAAACTCTCTTAATAAAAATAAAATGTTTGGTCACTTTAATGTAAGAGCATCTTCGAGTACGTATTCCAGGACCCTATTAACATTTTTTTAATTAAAACTGTGTCATTAATTCAAGGCCCTTTATTGGGTTCCCGCTAGGCCATGTCAACAATCTGACGCTGATTATGTCCGTAAAAAGTTGGTATGATTGTGGTAGTTTGAGCCTGTTACAAAATAGTTTATTTTTGCAATAAATCGTCCAGCTGCCGGTGCGTTCTGCCAAAAACCGGGCGGTGTTATTCTAGGATAATTAAATTTATTGAGCACCTAATAATTAAAGCTAACTTAATGTAGTATCTAATATTGCACAATTCTAGCATAACGTCCGTCGCACGTATTGCTTAATACAAGACACAGCAAAGCGGCACGCACCAGCACCCCAAGTTTGTCGTCAGTTCAGCGGCGATCTGTGCGAATTGCCAGTGCCGCCGTGGCGAGCGCCAGCACCGGCAGTTGACACAGCTGTCCTGGTAACCCCGAGCACTAGTGCGTGGAGTGGCGTCATTGGAACGCCGACTCCTTGTGAAATGTGTCGGATTTGTGGAAGGAAGGCCGGCCGTTGTGCTCACCCCGCGCCAGGGGCATGTCCTGCGAGGCGAAGTTGTTCTCGGACTTGGGCCGCGGCAGCGTCAGCCGCTGCAGCGTGCGCCCCAGCTCCTGGAGGCTGCGCTCGCTGGAATGGAGGCGCGCCATCGACTCGTCGGACATGTTGACGTGGTCGGCCTCCGCCGCGAGCGCGTTCACCACCGCGTTAATCGTCTTGCTCTCGCTGCCCAAGTCCTCCTCTCTGTGCGCTAGCAAGTTGGGGTTCTTGCCGATCTTGTTCAACCTGGGGAAAGCGCCATCAATACGGTTTTAGGCCCGCAAGCGGTGCTCTTTGCAAATTAAACTTGAAAAGCGTCAGATTCAAAACTAAAACCACTGCCCAAATTTCGATAACTCAGACGGAATTGTGTGAATGTGTGTTTTATTGAATTTCATTCGACTCATCGCCGCTTCTTCGACTAGTGTTTCTCTGTATGTGTACGTGTGTGCCTACGTCATACTTTAAAATACACTCGCCCGGCGCATCCACCAAATAAAACATGGCGTACGAAAAATAACACATTTATTATTTCAAACATCAACTAACACTTTGTATAAAAACACAACTATGTTTACACTATATCCTGTAAATTGATTGTCTTTTGCGGCAAATCACCGATTCGGTAAAAACTGACGGTTTTTATAAAGTCCAATCTTTGCTCCTGAAAAGAATTTTGATTTCGAATCAATTTCAATTGCCTAAATAGTTGGTAATATTTCAGTGCGGCTCACGAGGTTACGTAAAATCTATAAGTCCCCTATCTAAAGCAATTAATATCAATAAAGTCAATAAAAATAGTTATTGCCATTCCAACTTTTTTTTAATTGGTCCCATAATAAGTTGATTATTTGTAATTCCTCCATTGAAAATTTCTTGCCTAGTTAGAATTCGTCAAATTAAGGCAAAAGTACGTCAATCTCTATACAGGGTGAGTCTGCTAGGTCCAAAGTTCCGTTTATTTGAATCTTTAAATTATACATTATATTGCGACATTTTTTTACGGATTTTTTACCCAAAACAATATTTAAGCATCCCTTGCTCTAGAATGATAATAACTTATTATTAATAAAAAATAATAATTTTTGTATCCATTTAATAACATATTAATTATTTTAATTATAAGAAATTCTAGAAAGATTCTGAAAAAAATCACATACATAGGGATTTAGTAGCAAACGCAGAACTCTGTGAATATTAGTTTTTGAGATACAGTAAAAACACACTATTAGCAGATTTATTTTGCATAATTTGCTCCTTTTTTCAAACGAAGTTTCACAAAACAAGTAAGTTTCTTGTTTAAAAATAAAAATAAATCCAACAAAGACGACGAAAATAATAAATTGTCAGGACCTGACTCCCGGTTGAGATTTCATGGTTTATTCTAGTAAAATTTTGTGAAGAACGTGCTAAAACACTTGCAAAAGACAAAAGTAACACCTTCATGTGTACTCGAGCGTGTAATCTTTTGGCGCATTTAATAAAATTCAAGGAAAAAAATCGACAATGAAACGGAAAATAAGTGTGTTGTTTACTCTAAAACAAGATAAATGTATCGGAAAAGTTACCTAAATCTAAGGAAAAAAGACCAAACTAATGACATGATCTGGTCTCTGAGATTTTTGGCCTATATTGAAGCTAGATTATATGAAAAACGTGTTAAATCTCCGGAAAGGCAATAGTAAGGTAAGTTTCGACTTACTTTCGATAATTTTTCGTGTAGGTTATTACAGAAAAATTTCACGAATTTTTGCTTAAAAAAATGAACAAGAATTATAGAATGTTCAGCATTTTAAACAAAGTAAATTTAGCGCAACAGAGTAAAATAATATTGGTTTCGGCCCTTGTCCGAAGTTGTGATAAATTGAGCTGAAAATTTATTCTACACTGGCCAAAATAACGTGAAAACCATTTTTGAGGAAATTTCGCAAAATAAGTGTGTTTCTTATTCTAAAGCAAGATAAAACTAAGCGAAAATGGCGAAAATAATGATTTCTAACTAATTATCTACGTGGTTTTTCACCTTTTTCCAGGAAATTGCAAAATATGAGCTTCTTACTCATAAAATGAGCTTTCAATAATAAGAGTTTTTTTTTATATAATTAGGCGATTTTTCCGCCTGTTTTAAAGGTTTAAAGCTATCATATCTAAAAAAAAAGAACATAAAACAGGCTCTTTACTGATAGTTTTGAAACCATGAGCCGCCACTGTAATATTTTACCAAATATTTACACAGTAATTAAAACGGGTGTTAGAACACAATTTGAAAAATAATCCCACCACAAAACCACCCAAAAGAGTGTGAGTCACCACGGAATTTAGTTATCCCAAACACAAATAGGTAAGGGAAAGTAATTTTGGAAAGAAATGTATTCAGTACTTTAGTTTCCCACACTTATTTGCCCAACGTATTCGTGTTGTAAAAAATATAAAAAAGTCGATATTCACTGTAATTCCAGAACCCTATTGTTTTTTCCGAGTGGATGAAAATAAAGCTATTGCCCTTGTCAGTAGGGGGTGCAAGAGATGGCCCTGCCGCCAGGTGCACCACTGGTGTTATTTTAAAGTATGACCTTGTTTGTGCAAACAAAAATTCTACGACAACATCTCAAGACAAGGAAAACGGATAATCGTGAACGTGAAGAGGTTAACGATAACAAGAATGACATCTACGGTATCGAGACGACACAGAGTGAGAATGTGTTGAGAAAATGAAAGTAGCACACGTTAAAGAAGCGATGATACAAAAATAATTCAATAAAACCTCCTCGGTTTTCTTATACCAACCAACGCACTGACCTCTCCGCGGCGACTGATTCCATTGTGCGTCGCATAAGTGGATACTGATCGAGTACAGCGTTAAAATGATCAACAGATAGCGAAAATAAGTTGCAATAAGTTTCTGCCCTCACAGAGGCTACACGTCTCGCATTCGTCAACAAGCAAATTTCGCCGAAATATGAGCCATCACTGAGGCTTGTGGCTACTTCGCCGTTCGCCATAACAATATCGACAATACCTTCTTGTATGAAGTACATTTTGGAACCGATCGTTCCCTCTTTTATTATAATATCGCCTGGAAAAAGAGCGGTTATGGTAATTCGAAGCGCCGGAATGCCGGCTATTACCTGGTTGGAAGACTTCATATTTCAACTTAGTTACGACATCAGAAACGAAATTCGAGTCGGCATTAGCAAAGAAGGGGACCGATGCCACCAACGACCGACAATTGTAGTTTATAACGTCCTCGCGCAGCTTCTCCGACAGTTCGCCCAGAATACACTCCTCGTCGAAGAACTTGCCCTGATACCGATGCTCGAAGTATTCGGTGATGCGTTGACGCATTTCCCGAGGCAGCTTCCGGTATGCCATGTACTCTTCCACTTGCTTCACCTGTTTGGTGCAGATACGTAACGTGCATAAAAATGTTACGGCTCGGGCTGCAGTTCTAACGTAATACTTGTTGTCATATTTACAGTCTTTAATGGAATTGGAATTACAAGTATTACATAAACATATTTCTTATTGGTGACGCAAATTTACATAAAACAGCGGTTTATCATGTTCTTTTCTCTGGTCTTACACAAATATGATTAGAAGAAGTGTTTATAAATGTTTGTGTCTTGTGAGTGTTTTACTAATTTATCAAAAATCAAATCGGGAGAAAAAAATTACATTTATAAACACTCTGCATAATTAAAAGTTAAAACAAAAAGTATGTACAAGATCACGGTGCTAAAAGTGTAGTAAAACTCTAGCTGGGACAATTTACGATAGGTTTTTTTTTAAATGTTTAAGTAATGAAAAAAAGTCTTTCTAACAACAATACAATAATAATGCAATAAGGTTTTACATACTTTTAACATGTGTATGTGGCATAGACAAATGCGATTATTATATAGAAATCTTGCAACATCACAAATATAAATACAAAAACGCATATAAACAGCAAGCGAAGATTATAACTTTGGCACAGTTTCATGCACATGCTACGGTTTTTATAGTTTTACACAATCGTATTGAGCTTAGCTTCTAATACCAACAATTCTTGTTGAAGTTAAATTATTTGATTCCAATAATCTGTGTTATTTAATATTATAATTAGGTTATTAACTTTTTAATACAGCAATTTGTCCACTTCATAAAATGTAAAGGCTTATTTAAGTTAAATCGCGTTACTGTTTAGCTACTCGCACGATTTTTTTACTCATTTGGATTTAAGTATCGGATTTTCTGCTTCATGTTGTTACAAGAATGTTCGCAAATTACACGTATCAAATTTTCTGCATGTCAAAGAACTTAGGATAAAACCATTACTCATGCATAATATGCTAATGATGTCATTATTATTCCATCTTGCTTTCGGTAAAACTGACAGCAAAGTCAAGCAGTCAGATTTCCAAATATCGTGCCAGTTAATACGTATTTTAAGATTTTCAGTAGCTTTGTGAATAAATAATAGGATATGCACGTATTTTTAAGAAATATATGTATATTGATCAAAACGACAAAAGAACCACTTTTTCAACTGAACACTATTTTTTTTAAAGCAAAGCAGTCAGATGTCCAAATATCGTGCCAGTTAATACGGATTTTCACTAGCTTTGTGAATAAATTGTAGGACGCACGTATTTTAAGAAATAGATACATTGATCAAAAAGAAAAAGGAAAATTAAGTGGGAAATTCAGGAATTATGATTTGGAGTTACTTTGTTTAATTTGACTTACTGGATTTTAGGTGGAATTTGTTTGGAATTTCTATGTTTTTTTTTCGAAATGGAATAGTTGTACACATTGTTTTTCAAATTAATGCATTAATGGCTGCTCCTTTTTGAAAATTTAACACAATAAAAAAGTAACTCCTTTTCAGTTTTGATATTTGATGTTTAGTGCGAAGTTTTTGTTACAAAAATTATTAAAAATAAGGTTTGTACAGTACCTAATATGTTTCTTATTTTATTGACTTGTGTTATGACACATTGTTTTTAGATACCAATAAAACTATTACTATTAAATTTCTTTCTTATTATTTTTCTAAGATTTTGGGATTAGATTATTTTATTAGATTACCTATGTGTTTAAGAAAAAAAAAATAGAAATACGAATTAATTCGTAAAACTAATTTCTTAAAACAAGTGTTTTTTTCATACTTCTTTCTTATAATTCAATGTAGAAAGCATATTATTATGAATCGTTATTCGTTTTGTAAATTATGACTGGTTTTGTGAAGTTTTCAGTTTTCACTTGAGTGTGGATTTTGGCTTAGAATATCAAATGTCCGACCTATTTGTCCAGACTGAGACAAGTAGTGAAGTACTTGTCAATAAATTTTACGCTTTGAAATCATGCAAAATAATACAATAATATCGACTAGAACGAATAACCCGGTCTAAAAGAAAATCTCTTTAATATGTAAGTCATGCATTATGTATGTAGCGACATTGTATATTCAGCTACGCGTTGTTGCAAAACAGCGATACTTTTTCGACTAAATAAGTTAATTATTTCAAGTAGCACTAGCACTAGTAAAAATAATAATAACCACTTATTACACAAAAATGACATTAAGCAATACTGTGTTAATTCTATTTCATAATTTAGTGAAACACCGAACAAATAAACACAATTCCCATTCCATTAAAAGAATATCTTACATAAAAAGCCGGTTAACTATGTACAAACATGCGGCCTAAATACAACACCAACATTTAGGACAAGCACAGCAAAACCGCAGCCAACCGGAGCCTTATTACCTTCTCGCGATACTGTCTCCTTGAGGAATCCAAACTTTGGATGAGGTTGGTGGCGTGACCCAGGAACAAGGCATAACATGTGGCTCCAGATATCATGGAAAGCATCGTCAACCACATATCTGTCAACGACTGGGGTGGAAACCGGCCGTAACCGATACAAAGCATATGCGACATGGCTTTGAATAAGGCCCACGAATATTGCTCCAGCCAGAATGCCTCCTGCAATAAATAATGGAGTAAAAAAGGGAACTGGGGGTGAGTGCAGCGAACCTGTAATTCGTTGATTGCCACCCAAGAATTTGCGGGGAATCCTTGGAGCATGGGTACTAAGAATTGGAGACAGCCGGACCAGTGACCGATCAGCAGCATCATACATATTAGATTGAATATCCTCATGAAAACACTCGCCATATTTAAAAACTGGAACATTATTAGGTACTTTGTTTAGTGTTTGAGGGTTTTAGTGGTGGTTGTCTAAAACAAGATCACTAGTTGTGCTTGTTTTAAACCTGACAACTACTTAAGATTAAATCAACGATTGTAACTGCTTGCTGTAACACAAATGAAACAAAACGACAACACAAAAAAAACAGTGTGAAAGAAATGTTAAAGAAGCATCGTCTCCTTTGTCAGTCTAGGGAGCGGAACCGAAAAGATAGCCTCAAGCCATTTCAAAGCAGTGCCTTCAATAAAAAGCACAAGCAACTGTCATGGTATAAAAGCATGTGTTTTTAAATTTGAAGTAACGTGAGCTAAAATTCTATGTACCCAGCACCTCAAACCAAACAAATAATCATTGAATAAACAATTTGACTTGACTTTGTTGAAACTGTTGACGTAAACGGGACAAGAACGCAAAACAGAAGCTCTTCTACGACTACGGGCACCTCTCGACTTACCTTCACATAAAAAAACGACATGCACCTCAACAGTGCTTTCAGCTCTAGAATACCAGGTCTACAAGGTGAGACATGTATCAAACAAGGTGCAACCTGGCCTCTAGAACGCTGAAAAAGTGACGTGCAAAGCGAACTAAGTCTAGGTTTTGAAGCATAGTCTAGGTTTGAATTTTGTAATATTTGGGCCTAGGCGGAAGCAGAGGCGCCGCGGGTCGGTCATGCGCATTGCCAAGCAAGCCCGAAGCGGGTTACCTTAAAGATGAGATTGCTTTTGGTGTAATTAGACTTGTTGAGGTCCGAACTGAGGCGCCCCCTTCGTTCCGTTCGCTTTTTTTGGAGATTCTGCAAGATCTAGAAAAAGCGAAGAACACAAGGTAGTAGAGAAAAGCGTGGCACACTAGATTCCAGAAGAACGACTTAAATAGAGAGAGCATGAAAGTTAGTAGATTACAGTCGGTGAATAGAACAGAGTGCAGTGCGAAGCTAACATGGACAGAGCTACATGCCACCACGAAGATGATGACACACTTAGAAGCTTGGACGAGAACCAAATGAACACTATGAACGTGATCTCTAGTCTAAAAGCCTATTTTTCTGAATACGACTTGTACAAGGAATTTTAACATTTTTTATTGACCTACTAAATTGACTGAAAAGCAATTCCCTGCACTCATACAACGATCGATCAACAATTTGCAAAATAAATAAGTAACACATAAATTGACACACCATCAAAATGTGAATATTTTTTCGCCAAATTTCATATACAGGATTAGCAAAACTAAGCGTATTTTGCTTACTGAATAAA
Organism: Tribolium freemani; assembly: GCA_939628115.1. Lineage (NCBI taxonomy): Eukaryota > Metazoa > Arthropoda > Insecta > Coleoptera > Tenebrionidae > Tribolium > Tribolium freemani. Next base: position 13,275,158 of record OW626789.1, read on the forward strand.
GTTTGTTGTTTTAATACCTACCTAGTACGATGTTTTTTTTTTCGACAAAGACTATGATTGCATAAAGTTACCATCTAAATAAAAATTTCCAATTTCCATTTTCCTATTAAGTAAATATACTCAAATTTCATATTTCGTCCAAAGGTCCAAAGGAAAATTAAATTTTATTCAAAAAATCCCGTACGACATACTCATACCTCTATTATTTAAAACATCGAAAATAGAAGTACTCTGTGTCCCGACTTTTTTAAAGAAAATTTAATATTCTATACAAGGTTGTGTGTTTTTATACTTTTTTTGTATACAGGATGTAAGCGAAATAAGTACATTAATTTTAATTAGAGGTAGAACTCATCAAGACAAACACTTTTTCTATGTACCATTTTTTCAAAATCGCAATTTTTAAAATCATTTTTTCCCCCTACAAATTGACGAGCCTTTTATGAAATGCTCCAACAAAGAAAAGTAATAATAAATAATAGTCGCAAACTACGGTAACCGTTTCATACGGTAATCTTGTCGACTAGGTAACTTTGCTTCCAGTGGCGTGTAAGAAAATTGTGTAAAATTTTAAAATAATTTTAACTCAAAAACTAAAACGTTTTGAAAAAAAAGTTATTAGGAAAAATTATTAGTCTTGACGAGTTCTTTTACCAGATGGAATTAATGTACTTATTTCATTTACAGCCTGTATTTAATTGTATTCTCAGCATGGTGTCGATTCTAAACCAATATTTCGACTCGAAAAGGGTTTCGACTGTCACTTTGTGATCGTGGAGCCATCTGGTGGCGCGAACGCCAAGCGCTTGTGACGTCATCAATTCCCTTTTCAAGTCGAAATAAAACTCAACTGCTCGATACATGTTGAGTAAAGATTTCGACTTGAAATAATTTGACGTTTGGTCACAGAGTAAATAGGCAATATACTCTGTGGTTTGGTGGTTATGTTAAAGTTGGTTATGTGCAAGGTCGATTGCATTCAAAATTGCCTGTGTTAACACTATTTAAGTGTGTTTTATTAATAAATTCTATTTGACAACGTTAGAAAAGAAATTCAACGGCGTTAGTGATAAAAGTGCGAAGAAAACCAATAGTTAAAAGAAAAATACAATTTTTGTTAAAGGCGTTTGATAAATTTTGGTTGAAAATAATTAGTATTGGGACTTTATAAGTAAAAGTGTTTAATAAATTGTAATAATGTTTTTAAATAAAATACATAATTATTTTTAATTATTTATTTACAAATTTACGTGCAATGTTGGTCCGGCTCTTTGTAGTGAATCAGGGTGTTGAGGTAGGAAAAATTGCTTTTGACCCTAATTATTTTTTCTAGAAACAGTGTCACGATCGAAAGTATTTTTATTTTATTTGAACGTGTTGATTTTTTTTAAATTAAACATAACCTCACTAAACGTGAACAGATTATTTCGACTGTCGAAATATTGACAGTCGCGTAGGGCAAGTCGCTTTGACGTCATCAGATTTCGACTCGACTTGCCGTTTCCAGTCGCAATGAATTAGAATCGACACCCTGTTCGAAAGATGTCAAAAATATGGGGCGAACCAAAGTTTCTAATTTTTTATTATTTTTGAAATTTTGTATTGAGTGAGTTTCTTGACTGAGTATAATTTTGTTTCTTACTATCAAGTAGGATATGTTCTAACTACCTCCAAATTCATTTAATTTAAATACAGCCATTGTTTTCTCGAATTTCTCTTAAAATGAAAATAGACATGGATTGCCGTTTTAAAATTGAACATTGGGCAACTTATTTTAATTTAATAACTTATATCAAAAATAGACAGACTCATGAACGTAATTAGGCCCAAGTAAGAAGAATCTGATGAATTTTCGTTTCATTTTAGGTCACTGTATTTTAACAAACATAACGACATAAAAAATATAATGCTTTGATCTAAAAAATGTTTGGCCTAGAGATATGTTGGCAGTGAAAAAACACCACTTTATGTCTATTAAATAAATAAACAGGGGTCGAATTTTTTGTCTATTCAAAAGAAGGTAATTTTTCATTTATAAAATCACAAACAAAATTTAAAGCCCCAAGTTCGTAATCGAATTTAAAGGAGCATTAAACTAAATGTTGTTTAGAATCTGAAATGTTTGTCAACAATGCTCCTGGCCCTTACGGTTATTAGCAAGGGAGGGACAAACCTTAAAAAATCGATTGGTTCAACATGAGTCAAATGATGAATGAACAGTTAAATAATTGTAACCAAATTCACTTACATAACAGAACAATGTATCAATTTATTCTTTCTCATTCATCATAACTCATTCATTAGCCTAGTAATAAACAAAAGAAAACTCAAATTTATAGATGTCCAATTAAGTATACAAAATTGGACGAAAAATATTTTAATTTTTTTGGTGTTGTAATTTATGTGTCACGTATTATATGATATTAAAATTGCAACACATCAAAGCCAGTAAATTTTTTCATCATGTTCCACACCAAAACTACGTTATTTTAATAACTGATTTGGAGATTTTAATTTATGTTGAAATAAAATAAACGCAATCTTTTTCAATTTTTTTAAATTTAACCAATGAACATTAATAATAATGACCTAGAATGAGGTACTATATGAAAGAAACTAAAATCTCGTCTTTTTGTACAAGTACCAAAATAAATATACCGTTTGAAATTTAATTTGTTTTTGGTAAAAAAATGTACGATCTGGAATGTTGCAGTTTTAGTGTCACTATGTTTTTCCAAATTTTTGAAATGTTCTGATGTATAAAAACAAACAGTTTAAATTAGCGAAATACTACTTTACTTTTAAATTTTTTTCATTGATTTCGTTTATGCACTGGAAATACGTAATGCCAATCAAGAATTAAAAAAGCTACCATGCAAATATGGAATAAAAATTTCATGCCACATTTTAGGTTTCTTGCTCTTAAATATGATACTTTTCAGCTATATTTTTAACAGTTCCTTTTAGTGTTCAGCCATTTCACGTAATTTTATGTATATCATTTAGACGCTGTGCTTAGCATTTGATTTAGTTATTGAAGAGGTCCTCTAAGCATGAGTAGCTATGGATGTAGATCGGGTGCTTTGAGCGTGCAGAAGAGGGAACAGTGAGAAAATCACGTGAAACTTACAAATTGTGAAGGAACTGCAGAGAAAGAACAAAAAAAGAATAGTAAAATGGATTTGGTAGAAAATATTTACATTGTATTGTGGTATTTGGAAGGTGACGTGTAAGAGTATACCTACCAAATGATTTAAACTGATCTGAAATGTGTGTTTGAATGACTAGCGATTTCTATAAACTCTAACATAGAACATCAAATAACTTACTTAAGCGCAGATGTATCTCAATGATAATTTATCGATATGGCTACCAACCTATGACGTGCTTGCAAATACCGAGCAAAGAACAATGTCGAGGATGTTGTGCATTTGACGTCTAAGGGTTGAGGGTTCGCCTACAAGCGTTGGGGCTTGGGAAAGTAAGTCTGAACCGAAGAATTTGGGGCTGGTTCAAATGCACAACAGACGATGTGATCAACAATAACTAGCGACAACGCGCTAACACTGACATTCCACACCGAGCGATCGACGGAAATCGACGGCTCGGTGTAAAAAACGGACAGACAGGCAGACAGACAGACAGAAAGAGTTTTGAAGCACCTCGGTTGTCCTGTCTCTAGGTGGAGGGATTGGGGTACCGTCGGGAGCGTACTCTGCCTGTCGCCCAGGCGGGTGCTGGTACATAGGTATCTGCGCAGCCCAAACACTTCTATTTGTATATTTGGAAAAGGCAGCCAGTAAGCAAAGATCGCTTTTGCCACACAACGATCAAATCTACCTTCTAATAACGCATGCAGCATTTTACAGCACCGCTTACAATTTGCATTGTTCCAAATGTGCTGCTGTGTATTATCAAAAGGTAATTTTGATTGATTCTTCGTTGGTAGCATATCTTTCGTTTCTAGTTGTGTGGCAAGTCAATTTCAGGCTAGTTGTGAAGTAGTTACACTTAACGAATGGATGTCATGTTTTGAGTACAGTGTACTGTTTTGTTATTTGAGTGTGACAAGTTTAAAATAATAGCGGAAAGGAAATGAAAATTTCGAGAAAAACTACTTCTATGAAAGGAAACAGTTCAATGAAATAATTTAGAAGAATTTATCTAGATCGCAGTTTTATTCCGAAAGGAGAGAATAACAGATCGAAAAGTGAAAACTTTTCCAGACGTTACCATATAATCTAAATACTTTTGCAAGTTTCGCCGTTTCGGAACGTGTCCCATGTTTGTGCCTAACTATCCTTTCGCAATAAAACAAATTGATAAATTTGTTATTCCCTCTGGGACGAGCCTTGAGGAGTTTGTCTTAGTGATATTTGAGGCAATATTGTAAGCTGAAAAGTGCAAACTGTAACAATGATAAGGTGCTGTAAAGTAGCAAACGTAGCCTCATTCCAAGCACGCCTGAGCTTATTGCGGAAGCCCAAAGCTCACAATATAATTCCTGCCTTCGCCTTCCCTAATCTCGTATGTTTTATCTCGGTCTAAAACACCTTTCAATTCGTTTGAAAGATCCATTTGGACAACTCTCTTATATTTAAGTTTGGTTTTTAAACACAAAACTTATTGTATGTCAGCCAGCACCGAAACTTGACTTTGCCGAAGCATCGAGTGTCGGTGCTCGCCCCAGGCAATGAAATGGACTGTTCACAATGCGTGAAAGCATGTGCGCTTCAGTGGCTATCACAAAAGCAGCTTTACTTACATAAACTTCTTCCCATTGACTGACATATCTTACAAGACGGGATAATCGCAGCAATCGAACTAGTGATAACAATTTCGCGAGCCGCAAGATTCGTAAGGCGCGGCCCGCGTGGAGAATCTGGAAACTGTCGCCGTAATCCTGGAACAGAAGTTTTAAGAGTTCCGGTAATTCGCTAGAGTTCTACAACACCCAACAGATCTAAGTACAAAGATTAGTAGGACATATCAATAGTGCAGGGTCGAATCGGACAGTAGCCCAACAACCATGCCGCTAATTACCTGCTCAAGTTAATCCCATTTAATATTTATTATTTATTTTACGAGTACAGTTATAAAACTGTCGTATTTCTCACAACAATCTATATAATCCACAATATGTTGTTTGTGTCTATAAATACATATTTTGGTTCATTTTGTGTGATAATTCCGATTAGCAAATTACATAATTTACGGTTCTGCAAATTAGGAAAGCATCATACGATATTATTTTTTACATCAACATAAAAAACGATGGACTCGAACTTTTAGATGGGTAAACAAATAAGTGCATATTTTCATTTTGCTAACAGCAAACATGCGATTGGTCAATGCAACGATTATTTAATGTAAATATAAGACAACAAACATTTGTATATTAAACAAATCAGAACCTGTTACTAAATGCCTAAACCAAACGGGCATCATCAGAACGAATGCGCTCTTCAATTAATAGCTTTTCCATTTTATTGGAGAGATTTTCAGAAAACTGCTTTTGAAATTTTAGAAAAAGTTTTTTTTGGCTGCATTTTAATATTTTATTCCACTTCCCTGTTCCTGTTCGTGGATTTAAGCAAAATCCAAATTTGAAACTCGTTTGATTTCTTTCAGGTTATTTTTTTCATGAATTGGAAGTAGTTAATAGTTCACATTTTTTTAAGTTAACGACCCTTCGAAAAAATTAAAGTACGCCCATTTTCATGTAGAGAAGGATTTTGTACATACATTTCATGTTTTCAAAAATATAATTTACTAGACAATTAATGAAGAAATCAATATTACGGAAAAACTCGTGCGAAAACTGTTCGCTTTTTTGTTTTCATTTTGAGCTATTTCTGTAACACTTATTTCCGCCATTCCTATTCATTTTGATATGAATAATTGGGCTGAAATTATAAGCATTTTGTGTATTTACTCCTCCCAGTCACGCAAGGATTTAAATGTGTATCACTAAAATTATTCAAATTTATTCTATTTATTCTCTCCACTTGCCGCCGAAACAAAAATCGCTGATATTGTGGCATTTGCTGAAGTTCGGAGTGGTCTTATATTTGCATCTCGAGCCATGTGGTACCTACATCGTCATACATCTTAAATTAAACTCCACTTACTTGATTAAATATAAGAAAAATATAATCTAAGGGGATGGACGAGATGAGGTCGAGGAAAAACCACGTCCTCAGGTAGTGTTTCGCTATCAACTTGGGGTCGAGAATGACCTGTTCAGCGTTATCTTGCTGCATTATCCCTGTAAGAAATTTACTAAACATTTTGTTTTCATTATCCCAGTACCCACCTGTTCTAAAATTGACTACAATATCGATTAGAAATATTGTATCGGACAGACAGTTAAAGGCAATCCAGCGGGTGCTCAAGTCATCGTTGAAAAAACTTATAGCCACCGGTAGAATTATGAGGTTGGCCACTAACAACAGAAGCATACACAAATCCCAGTAAAATCTGAAACAAAATTAGGTTTCAGGATATGTAGATTCGCCGAAAAAATGAAAATTTAATTATAAGAGACGGAAGTTTCACTTAAAACAAGATTGTTAAGTGCAGGCCCGCAACAATAGCTTTTCAAAAGCATTGGAAACTTAACAAAGTAGATAAAATTTTCCAACACGTTCTACAAAGTTGTTTTAATTTCGAAGAAGTGTCCTGCACATATAAGATAAAAAGGCGTCGTAAAATTATCGGAATCTCAAGAATTATGCCATTATCAAAGTGACAAAAATAGAAGAACAACAAAATTGATAAATTTTGACAATTTCTTATCACAAAATGTTGAGCAAGCATATGGTAGTGTTGACGATTTCACTTTTGTACTCGTAATTTACGTGGATGAGCTACTAATTAATGTATTCGTCCATCCACTAAATAATTAATTTAATTAATTTGGATTGTTAGAAATAAAAAATGCATTGCAAATAACGCAGCAGTATTTATCGCAATGTGTTTAACTAAATAGACAAATTGTTATTAATAAGATAAGTTAACACTGATTAATGTCTTCTGAAAACTACTATAATCCTATCATACGTTTTGATAAATATTTTTTATGTGAAATGTTTTTACTGATAACAACTACTAAATATTTCTGTTCTCGGAATCCCACTTAACTTATTAATTTACATATTAACGAAGAAAAATCCCTATTCGCTAATTTGTTAAGATAATAAATCGAGTTCAACGCCGCGCTATTCTCTGCCAGTTTATCCAATTATCTTATCTGTAAACCAAAGATATAAATACGCAGCAGCCACTGTTAGAGTTAAATCTCCTCCACCACTTGTTGGAAGAACTTCGCTACCATGGTTTTCGATATCAAGAACAAAATTGCTTTAATTACCGGAGGCGCTGCCGGAATCGGTTTGGCTTACGCCAAAGAACTTCTCCGGAATGGTGCTAAGGTACTCGTATTGTATCATTATACAAATTTCTAAGTTCAATTTTTCCCAAAGGCTGTCACTATCGCCGATGTGGACGCATCCAAAGGCGAGAAATCGGCAAAAGACCTCAACGCCGAATTCGGTGGCAATAAAGTGATTTTCGTGCAAACCGACGTCACTAAAGCAGACCAGTTGGAAGGTAAGTTTTTATTAAATAATTTATTGCAGTAATTATGAATTGAATTGTTTGAATTCATGCCCGACGGGAGATCTTCCCGAACTTTGGAATTTTCAATAAAACTTTACTATTCAGACAAAATTACTTTTGAAACTTTTATAAATGCCAAGTTGTGATTTTAGCTGCATTCAAGACCGCCGTAAACACTTGGAAAGGCCTTGATATTGTTATAAACAATGCTGGGATCATGAATGATGGCAACTGGGAGCTCCAGATTGCAATCAACTGCGTAAGTAATCGGTTGTTTTCTTTTTAATCAACGCGGCAAATTAATTCATTAATTTGTTGCTAAATTAAATCATTAGAAAGATTTAATTAAAATTTACGTCGGAACTTAATTACTTTCTGACAAGAAGTCGAAAACGATTTTAGTAAATAAGGGTTCGGGTTGATAAACTGATTAATGGTTGCTTAAATAAATAAGTACAACTGAACTAAAAATAAGTGGAAACTGTAATCATGATTCATTTTTGATGACCCAAAGGAGGTCTAATATTTTTTGTCGCTAAATGTAATGATTTCGTATAATTTTATTGATTGAAATGATTATGTGATATTGATTTTTCTTACGCTTTACGAAGTTCCTATAAATCTTTACATGATAACAATAATAAATGTGAAAAAAATTGCTTTTGCAAAACCTGCAGATGATCACGAATGCTCCGAGATTGAATTACAGAATCGGAATCACGCCATTTCTCCGGAAATAAGAAAAAATAAATCGTTGTTGCAGCGCAATTTATTTTCTTCTAAGGGAAAAATATTATGTTTTAATTAAGATTTATTCCATCTTGCTAGAGAGGCTATTATAATTAATGTCTACTTCAAGCGAGACACTCAAGATTACAGAAGCCAGATTAATAGGTTTTGTAAATTGAAATAACAATTTTATAGTTTTGTAAATAAAAAAAATTAATTCACTACGTTCTACGTTCTATTGTACGAAAAACACGCAAAAACGTAGATTTGACATAAAAAATGCAATGCAATCATAATTTAATACCTCTCGTTAGTGCTTTTATTGCAATAGTTTTTCTAAAATGCTTTACTTTATTTATTTTTCTTTTATGTTATTGACCTCTTTATTGACTTGTGGTTATTGTTAAGCACGCCTAACCCTAATCGTCCAAACCGTAATTTAGATCTTGATAAATGTACATTTATTTATGTAATAATTGGATGTGTTATCAATAAATAATCTAGAACCACGTAGTCCGTGGCAGCCTCCTCGCTATCCAACACATGGGCAAAAACCACGGCGGCAAAGGCGGTGTCGTGGTCAATATCGCGTCAATTCTGGGCCTGCAAGAGCTCGCAGGATGTCCCATTTACGTGGGCACGAAACACTTCGTTGTGGGTCTCGACCGTTCTTTCGGAACCCCATTTTTCCACAACCTCACTGGCATCCAATTCTTGACCATGTGTCCGGGAGTTACAGACACTCCCCTGATTTCCGAAGCTGACAGATTTGCACTACAAGGGATGGGAAACATTGCCAAGGAACTTGTTGAGGGGCTTGGATCATTGCCAAAGCAAGCGTGAGTTTTGTGTTTACTTTTTTGTAAAGTTATTGACCATGTCGGTGCTTAGACCCGAAAATGTGGCCAAAGGAATGATCACTTTAATCACGAAAGGCGAAAATGGAAGTGTGTGGGTGGCCGAAGGTGGGGAACCCATTTATGAAGTGAAAATTCCGCAAAGACAGATTCTGAGAAAATAGAGCCGGGAGGACGATTTATGGAAAAGTCCACAGCTTTCATTTCACCATATCTTGCGTTGTATGCAGCTGATCTGTATTTCTATGTCTTAAAATTTATTCATAATAAATATATTATTTGTCACTTAGTTTTTTGTGTCAAGTGTCAAAGAAACTTTGTCATTTGTGTTCGTATCGTGCAAAATGGCTTTCTTCAGGAATATTCTTGCAAAACAAAGCCCAAAAGTAAACGTAACATTTTCCCCAAACACATTGCGATAAAAATACACACTTTGTAGTTTTTTACTAATGCAGTATGGCACTGCCAAATGTCTGGGGGGAATCCTGTCGAATGCAAAGTTGCTGTTATAACTGGCGGCGCTATTGGCATTGGTGTTGCTTGTGCTAAATCACTTTTGGAAAACGGTGCTCGGGTAAGACCAACTTTAGCTAAACCTCCGATTTATCTCCTCACCAAAGGGTGTAATGTTGGGTGATATTCGAGAAAAAGAAGGTAAAGAACTCGCAGCTGAATTAAATAAGACCTACGGTAAAGATAAAGCCCTTTTCATGAAATGTGACGTAACCAAAAAGGATGAATTTGAAAGTATTTTTTTGAACCACGCTTATTATCATTGCAACAAAACTATATTCTAGATTTATTCAAATGCACCTATCAGAGGTTTCCATCTATGGACATTGTAATCAATAATGCTGGTCTGTTGCAAGACAAATATTGGCCCCTTGAACTAGCTGTGAACGTGGTAAGATCAATGATGTCAGATACAGGCGTTCAAAAATAGATATCTTTATAATTTATTATATTAATTTGGAAATTTCATTCGCTGACCATTAGTTCCTGATTCTGAATAAACAAATTTATAATTCAAACAGAACGGTGTGGTGCAAGGAACATTATTCGGTTTCCACTACATGGGAAAACATGGCAAACACGAAAAAGGAAGAGGTGGAGTTATTGTGAATATGGCGTCCATCTATGGGCTTCAACAAGCCTACGCATGTCCTGTTTACAACGGCACTAAAGGATTTGTTATTCGATTCAGCAACGCTATGTCCCACGAATATTACGAGAAAATGACAGGCGTTAAAGTCCTGACAATGTGTCCTGGGGTAACTGATACCAACATGATTGACGAATCGGCCACTTATGCCCTGGATGGCTTTGGAGACCTTGGTAAACTTGTGAGCGAAGGATTGGCCAATTTGCCACCCCAACCGTAATAAAACCGAAATTTGTTATTGTATTGTAACATTTTTTTAAAGAGCTTCAGCTTGTGGGGACTGTTTGATCAAAATGTTGTGCTCTGGTGAAAATGGGGGCATCTGGGTGATTGAAGAAAGCGAATGCTACAAAGTCCGGCTTCCAGACCGCCAAACTCTCCGTGTTTGTGATTAATTCAGTAATTCCTTTTTGTAAATTATCTGTGTCAAAAAATCCAATAAAAGTTTCTGGTAATTTACATTTTTTATCCAATGGCAGTCACCTGTCTAAAATTTTGTCATATTTGGTCATGCAACTTGTCAAAATTATCAAATATTTTTTCAGATCGTTTCGATAATGTTTAGGTTACTGTTTTTAAGAAATATTAGAAATATCGCCTCTATTTTCTTAGCGAAAAGGCTGCAATGGCCCAGGTTGGTCGCAGCTTCGGCGGATCGGTGTTAAGTTTGAAATTTTAGAAACACCTTGCAGAAATCGTCTATGGCACGAGGCAGAAACGTGGCTCAAACAGAACAGCCTCCGAAACCGCACAAGGAAATATTTTTTCCGCAATTGGGGCGCGATGGTATTAAGGACAAAGTAGCTCTAGTGACTGGGGGCACCGATGGAATTGGCTTGCGATGTGTGCGAGAATTGCTAAGAACCGGGGCTAGGGTAAGGCCGAAAACTGAATAAAACAACATTAACTGACCTCGTAAAAGGGAGTAATGATTGCAGACACAAATGAGAGCAAGGGTTTCAATCGAGTGATAGAGTTTTCAAAGGACTATGGCCAAAGTAGGGTAGCATTCATTCAGATCAACCCGGCTAATTATGTTTTGCTTAAAAGTTCCGTTTTATTGCCAGATAATCACACTTTATAAATAAATAAATTGCAGATGCGTTCATTAGCACTATCAATTTCTATAAGGGCTTGGACATTGTGATTAATAACGTCAGGTTCAAAGAAAAAAATTGGGAAGATCAGGTTGACGAAAACATTGTGAGTTATTAACTGTTTTCGTTTGATAATTCCTTCGTGTTATGACAGAAAGGAATCGTCTTGAGCACACAGCTCTGTTTGGAATTTATGGGTCGTAATAACGGAGGAAAAGGAGGAATTTTGCTAAACATAGTCTCTGAATATGAAGAAAACACCGATTCCTGTCCACTGCATAGTGCTTGTCAAGATTTCGTTGTCCGTTTTGATCGATCAGTGGCAACATCACATTTCGATACTACGAATGTCAAAGTGTTAACAATTTGCAAAGCAAGGTCTGCTACCGTGTTCCCACTGGTAACAGTAATTTAACATTTCTTCCTCCAGTTTTGATACGATCGGGTGCGATTTAACTACGATACTAACAAAAGGAACCAACGGTTGTGTTTGGATGCCGTGCACTTGTGCCTAATAAGAATATTTAATTATTTGTGTCTAATTTGTATATGAACAAGGTATTTTTTTCTAATAAATATTGTCTTTTCCTGTTTGAATCAATACAAATCGGACTAATTAATGAACGCTGTAAGTAGATTACAGTAAAATTTGAGTTTATGTGTTTGACGTGTGTTAAACCGCAATTGCTGGAATAACAACCCAAACTCGCTTTGCACAAAATAATGTGTCTCTACCATGGGATACATTCGTTACTGCCGTCCTTAAATTTTAACGAAGCGCAACACGCTCTTCCTAGTTATGTATTTATGCAATGAACCGCCAAAATGTCATTTACAAATCCAAAATCAGATTTTAATTTTTCCGGAACCATTTCGAATGTAATATATTTTTAGGAAATCCTTGCCAATGTAAAAATGGAAGCAAGGATATTAAACAGCGAACAAGAAACCATTTGAAAAATCACTTGTTGAACAACGCCATTATAGCCTTTCAGTTCAGCTTTCGTGGCACCATAAACCCAAATCAATTTCTCGTGCACATAAAGCATTTTTATTTTTGTACATGTGAATAATAAAATTACAGCAGAAAGCGGTTTCTACAAATAGCAATTCCGCGCTTTTTCTCCTATTTTTGCTTTGCTTTGTCTAGAAACTTCAATCCAATTTGAAACAAGCACAGAAATCTAAAATTTACATATGTTACAAGCCTAGAATATGTAAATGGAAACCAGAACTTAAGCTCTCTATTAATGATATCCGATGAGTTCAGTAGCAAGTGTAATATTACTATTACAGATGTCAAACTACCATTATTCGATAAGACTTGTAAATTTGAATCAATTTATACGCATTTACTTTTATTGTATCCAAACTTTGACATTTATGGTAAGCTCAAGTAAATTTATTGAAGTTGAAGATCGTTATGATATGAAATGTAAGCCTAAATTTGAAGTTAATCTATTGAGACATTGAATGAAATACTGTACGAGAGATTCAAGAGAGGATAATCAAATCCATTTTTCATTTTGGTGCTGAAATGTAATTCGATAAAATTATCACTTAAATTCTAAAACTTTCCCACAATAAGATTCTTCTTTTTCCATTGATTTAAAAAGAGAATAAAAATTTAAACAGTAGTTTCAATACTTGGCCTTTTTAGACGTTGAAAGGTCATGTGAAGACTGATCGATGTGTTAAGGGTTCCATATGGAAGCTTCATTCTGTTGCAACTTTACCATTTCGGGAAAAATGTGACGAATGCAATAAAAACACTTAAAAAATTGTAACAGATTTTTAATCTCTGGAATTATAGTACAAAGTGCAAAACTGCCACTGATTGATGCTCAATGTAATGACATGCATTTTTTTTAGATTAACGAGGGGAACAACTAAGTGATAATAAATATTCATCATGTTGACGTACCTAAAATTGGTTGCTTTTAAGTTTATTAGCCGGTAGATGGATACAAAAAATGTATCATCCTTTCGGGTTTTGTTGTGTCCATTTCTCGCCTTGTGAAACAAGCAATTGAAAACTAGATAATAGAAATCTAACACCAAATCCTGGCTAAATCTCATAATAACGTTTCTGTTACAAAAGCCTCGGTATATGTTTTCTCATGGCGTCTCAGATTATGTGTGGTGGTGTTGTATTACTTTTGTCAAATGTTTATCCAGGTAGTTTGTTCTTTGGGAGCCTGGAAGAAATCAATACCTGCACATCAATTCTGCGGTACGTTACAATCTCCTGAGATTTTCGGCTCGAATTATTGCAGGTAGTGCGAGATGTTGTAGTTAATGCACCCCAAATCTGCAAATCTCCCTGTAACGAACTCGAACCGAATCGGTGTAAAACCAAAAAACGTGAATTTTACAGCGCATATACTTTCCGGACCATTACCTTCTTCGCATCGTACACTTGGTCGATTTAAATAGTTTAATCCTTTATAAAAATCATCCATGCAAGAAATCCGTAAAGCGAGCTGAAAATGCTTAGGTCGCAGGTCAAAAATTGTACAAATTTAAGTACTTCAAATGATTTATTTTTATTTGAGAGCGGTTTTCGCTGCTGTTGGTGCCGAAGTTATTGGGTTTGGGATATTGCGATGGGAACTGTATGAAAACATGATAATAATGTTAGATTAACCTTTGCGCTGCTTTTAATGAATGGTGTCAACTTCACCAGTTAAATGATCGCACTCGTGATTCTTCGGCTCCTAAATAGTGCACCCCAATGTGCTTAATTAGGTGAAAAAATTGTGATCAAATTGGGACAAATAGGTAATGAATGCTATTTTTAGACATGCACGGAACACGGAACTTTGAATGCCTATTTTGTATTGTAACGACATTCAATATCTAACAATTTTGTGTTCAATATTTACTTTTATTAGCACTTCATTTTCTTTTCCTTTTGCCCGAAAAAATACCACTCCTTTTTAGATACATATTACTGCTGTTCCTTCTTGTCCTATTTCGTAATAAAATAAAAAGCACGATTTCTGGTGTGTCACAAATCTCTGCCATGTTTCAATTTAGACATTCTTAAACTCTAATTCGCTTGCTTTTGGGACGGAAATCAAGTAGAAACCTGATTAAGTTAATGTAAGGCTAGTGGTTGATTAGAATTTCTTATCGGTGTTTAACTAAAGGCACTTCCATTTTACGCTTGGTCCGACGGAAGTTTACCGAAAGTTATTTTAATGGTATTGAACTTGCTTTACAAATTTTCACTGAATTAATTAATTTAAATATTATTAGTATTGGTAATTAGCTATGGAAATTGTTACGTTTGGTAAATTACATATGTAGTTCGAGCAAACACAAAGTTTTCAAAATTATAATAGGAACAAATATCTACGAAAAGTTTAATGTTGATTGTTGCAAACATTTTACAAAATTAAACAGCGTTGAATCACATTAAAATTACAATACAGGAAATACCGTACTAGTAAAGCAGTTACAAAATTTTAGTTACTTTAAACTAATTTTATTTTAGGTGGAAGTTTATTCAAAAAATGTTCCAGTCAATTAGTTGAGCCAATCGTTTTTTAATTTTTCGTGAATTCTTTTTAAAAAATATATTGTGGAAGAAGATTGAAAAGTTTCGGAGGAGCGCGCGCTCAAGCATCCAGTCGATTCAATTATTAAAATTCATTCAAGTATCTTGTTTGAGTATTCATCGTCTGAAACAATGAACTCTTAACGTCCGAAAATGCAGTGAAACTCTTATCAATAGTTTATCAGTAACAGCCAAGTGGGCCATTCGCCCACAAAATGCAAAACCCATCACTCTGCGATAAAAATGTTAGTGCACTTATCGGGTTGAGATTTAATGATATTCAAGGTCTTTGTCCATTAATGAAAAAGTGCTTAAAATAATGTGTGGGAGTACACTAACTGTAATTACAGTTGAACGTCTTGTTCCCATTACAACGCTCATCGTACAGCACATGTTTCTTGAGAGTTTACATATTCATCGTTTATTTAATGCGAATTTAGACTAAGCCGAATCTGGCTCCGAGTTAGCATTCACAAAATAAACATGTTTTATGCTACGATCTGTGTCATGCATTTATTTCCTCTTCTGGAACAATGTTTGAGGTTTACCACTAGCAGGGGGAATAATCTCGGTTTGCTAAAGAACAAGGACGAGGACGCGGCACACCGAAGGGCAGACGAAGATTTTTGTAACCCTACAATGTTGCAAAATAATCGTAATTATTATTATTATTGAAAAATAAGGTCAACTAAATTGACATTGAACTTTAATTTTGCGAACTCGAATTTTCCTCCTATTTCAATCAATTACCTAACGCTTTTATGGGCCCACAAGACCCAAACGTAATGAAAATTGGCGCAACAAACAAAGCTAACTGTCACATGTAATAACAAATCCCGGAAGAATTCCGACAATATTGGGAACCGATAAGTCGATAACCCATTTTATGTAGGCTGCAAAGAATGATTATTTTGTTCTATCAGCGCGGGATTTATGGCACAATAAAGCCACTGATACGACATTTAAATGAGGCTATTTGAACTAGATTTTGTTCGGGTTAATTGGTGGACATTTTTCGGTATTCTATGTCCTATTAAAAGACAATGGCTTTACTAATCACCCAAGGCGGTGGTAATCCTTTTAAGAGGTTGTGGAAGCAGAAATTGTCGAGTAATTAGCGAAATGTTAATTTTGGAAAATATTTGTGTAAAAATCCATCCATAATGAGAGCAAAATATACGTTTTCCAGCAGAATAGTTTTCCTTCTGTTGAATTGAAGTACGCTTTTTGTAGGTGTTTTTCCGCAATTAACCTTCTCTTCACGGTTTGTAGAACAATTCTCTTCCAGATTTCAGAAAAAAGACCACAATGACTGTGAAAATTACATTATACTACAAAATATTGTTTTAATCAACGGATCGCGTCGAAAATTTTAAATTTCAGTTTTGCTAAATTTTGTTTCCTGATGTTATCGCATCAAGGCCTAAAATTTAATTTTGTAAATTTTGTAGAAAGGGTGAAGAGCATATTTGTTAGGCTGTGTGTAGAACGTGATAATGTTCGTAATTACACATTATTCTTTGTGTTTTCTTGGAATGAATGTTTATATGGAAGAATATAGAGATGAAGTAGCACGGAAAAATAGCGGACTGTTTTATTCACAATACACACAATCGCGCCTTAGAACTATTTCGAGAATATTATACTGTCAACATTTAGAGTAGAAATATACGTGTTTTACTCGGTTTTAATCTGAATTAAATATTCTTTGCCAGTGACATTTACAAATTAACATGATTAAAAAACAAACAACAATTTGCAACTTGTTTCTGGTAGTTTACATTAGATGAAAGCGGTTTAGCTACTTTAACAGTCATCTGAAAGTTCCGAAAAGCTGTGTCAATAAACTCTCAAACTAATGGTGAACATTCATATTTTAGCAAAATTAAAAAAAATACCATTTCGATCATTTTAACTCATAAAAATTTAACATAACAGTAAATCGACACGTACCTAGCTACAATAGAGTTATTTCTAGAACGTAAAGAGTGCGAATGCCTACGTTGAATGTTTACCCTTCTATTTCTGACACCACGTTATAATTTATGGCAAAGAAACTGTAAAGTAACAAAGTCAAGATTCCGACTTTAATTTGAGCAAATATTTTTCAATTTGGAACAATTTTAATTGAATAATAGAAATTCTTGTCCAAGCAGGAAAAGGAAATCCATTACATTACATCACTCTATACATCAAAATTAGTTAAAACCTGTATGGCAGGATTAGCGGAAATCTAGCCAAAATTAACGACATATTGACCCGTCCATCATGTCTATTGTGTGGACAAGTCGCTCCTTACTGTGCAGAATTTACCAGAAGCTGGAATAACTGTTTTAATCTTGTAATTAATTATCATGCAGTTCGTTTATTTTCTATTACAACGATAAATGGAATGCATTTAAAGGAACAACCTTGACTTTGACTTCAACTCCTGAATGGAATAAATTCCGAATTGTGTAAAACCCATAATTTTAGGCTTGTTATATTGTTACATTTTCGCTACTATATGTAATTATTTAAAAAATGGACGAAATTATACCCTAAACAATTAAGCGCAAATTGCATTTCCTTTACTAGTTATTCGAAGCTTTATGACACTAATACACAGGCTGCCGAATGTACCTATAATTTATCTCTTTTTTACCATGATATACACTGTATATATTATGCTCGTTTGTCTACACAGGAAAGAGCATTATTGAACGGAGTATCTCAGTATCAGACCATTTTGTGCTTTGTCACGAATGGGACTTTTAATATAAGAGACGCGTGCTTTATTGCATCGAAAACACACCTTGCACCTTTAAACCATTTATTATCGCTTTATTTCTGATATTACATGTCACGTCTTGAGCTACAACTGCAATTTGTGGACAGATAGTAGACATCATAATCATGTTTCAAACAAGACTCTTGAGAAGCATACGTTGCAGTTTGGGCTTTCATCAAAATTTGACAATTAACCCAATTAATATCTCATTAAACTTCCAGCATTTGTAGTTTAAAGTTCAAGTCCATTCATTGAAATTGTAGTTTTGAACATGACATTTTAATTAAAATCGTTAAGATTTTCAATTTTTCCAAGCCGCAACGCTGTGCCTACAACATAATTTGTTAATCTAATTTCAAGCAATTTGATTTCGGATATTTCCATAGAGCTGAATTTTATTTAATCCAAATATTTATTAATTAAAAAATTTTCGATTAGGACTGGAAAAATATATCCATTAGCTAAATAGCATAGCATATATTTCCGCATAACCCACCTTGTCCGAACTCCGTATTGATCCAACCTATGAAAAACCTACCAAAAATGAAATAGATCCACTAACAAGGTCGTATAATTAATCGGACTTTTTACCTCTAGTGCCTGGAGCCGTTTGTAGAAACGTGTTCAGACGACAAGAGGTCATTATTAGACAGTAATAAATAACACCACTTTTGTAGACAAACGGCTCAATTAAAACAGGACGATCTAATTTAACACAAGTTATGGCAAAGTTTACGATAACGCCATCGAAGAAAGGTGCGAGGTCAGAAGAAAAGAATCAGCAACTTTTCGACCTTCGCAATGTAAAATATTCGTACAAAGTCCTCATCAAGTTTTTATTCCGTCCCCGGAGAAATCGACTGATGGGAAGTGGAGATGGTAGAGCCAAACTTTCTTCGGCATGGATTCTGATAAATTTTTGAAATGAGCAAACATAATTGTGTGATTTTGTCAATAACAGCCTCAAACGATTTTCGTACAAGTGCATAGCGGGTTTCGCAAGAACGTTTGAGGGAACATTGCAATGAAATGAATTATTAATAAGCTTTGATTTCCAGCGACAAGTAATTCTGGCAAAATCTAAGAATTTGCCTGCCCTACTTTACGTGTTGATATCGTTTCTAGAATGTAACAATTTATTTTTCATAATTGCATTCAATGATACCGTAATACTCGATTAAACGAATTTTTAGTTTAGTTCCTGCTAAAATAAAAGTCCCTGGACTGATAAAATTATTCATAAATCCATTAAAACTAATATTAACGTTGGTGTAAAATCTATAATAAAGCTCACGTAATCCCTCGTACAACTTGTAAGTTTTCCAAATTAAACAACAAACATACTTAAGTCCAAAAGCTTCCGGTGTCTGTTTAATTACAAAATGAACATGTCCGTGGCATCACAAGTAAATTTAATAAGCAAAAAGGTCTTCATATAACAAGTTGTGCATTTTTAATTGCATGTTTCCAGAGGAAATTATCGACAAGTTTTTAACTCCAAGTAATCCTCTTAGTCTTTACTCAAAACAAGAAAATTCCAATGTTTTGTAACGAGAATGGCGGATTACACCTCTGTATTCAACTTTTCTACAAGCGGAAAGTAAACACTGCCATCAAAAAGCAAAAATTTCGAACATTGTCATTTACAAGCTTGTGAAGTTTTCAAGTTTTAAGCGTTGTTATTTATACAATATACAGTCAAATTCCCGCAATTCGAACCATTATGATTCGAATTCGCTACAACTCGAATTGCTATAACTCAATTATTTCTCTTTTTGTGCATGAGTAAAAGAATTTTCGGTAATCTACGAATTTTAAATCGTCTAACGCAAACACAGTTGAGTACTTCTCATTTCTACAAGGTTACAAAATGATTGCGTTAAAAGAAAAACATATAAAAAAATAAATTTTAAAGGAATATGAAAATAAAAAAAAGAAAAGCAAAAATTCGAAACACCTTCAAAAATTGATATAAAAATGTGTTTACAAACTTGATTTTAAACAGCGAATGGGACTACAGAAGTTTAAAAAAAACAAAGTCCCGAAGAAATTGAAGTGTTTTTTAAAGTCGTAAAAAGAAACAAATCTGTACAGACAAAACTAGTGACTACATTTTTATAAAATAAACATTGTAATAAAAAAATGTTTACTTTATTAGACTTAAATAGAGCCGGTTTACAGAACATTTTAATTGCAATTAAATTTTAATCGCGATTAACTTGACATTTGTCAATGCATTTTAAATGACAACTTAAGTCGAATTAGTTTAATTTTGAATTAAATCTTAATTTCGCTTTCTGTAAACCGACCCTAATTAGTTTCTATAACCAGAATTGATCTTGCATATAGAGGTTCAAGTGTAATAACTAGTAATTATCTCAAATTATAAACGAAAATTTAGAACGTTTTTCAATCATTACCTTACATTAATAAAAATTCTTCGGAAACAAAAAGGTTAATGACAGAGACTCGTATCATAAAATGGTAAAGCAGAAGCAATAAAATGTTCACATCTTGTATCTTATTCTTTAATGGAAAGTCATAGAAAGTTTATTTCTTACTTGCAGGACCCTAATCTTCTTAACAGCTAGGCGAAACAGCCGAACTTCAAGGAAAATGTGTTTAGAAATGCAATTGGTTGCGCCTTAATTTTTGCTATTTTTTTTTATTTTTTGACGCAGCTTTTAATCGTGAAGCCTTTAGCTTAGTTTGCAATATGTAATTTAGTATTTAAGCCGAATAGGAACTAAATTTGAAGTGTCAGTTCCACTGTACATGAATTTAGGAAGTGGTCAAGATCGTTGTTAAAGGAGTCAATGACAATTTTTACTGCTGACTCAAAATTAAACCACAGGTGTGTACAATGTGAGCTTGTGTCATGCTAAAAATTTCCAGCTGATTCAATTTGTATTTAATCACTTGGTTATGAACTATTTATTACAAGATAAAATGTCTGGAAGCATGTTTTTGCAAGAATTAGCAATTCAGATTCGGTTGAATTAGCATTTGCGTTTTTGAGTGTCACTTACCGAAAGCTGGAGCATGGATGGATGACCCAGTGTCCGGCGGCCTTCTGCCGTATCCGCTCCTTCATGAGTGCCTTCTTGGATCCGAAGAGTTTCATGGCGAGTTTGTTGTCAGTGGGCTGAAAGAGGGCCTGCAGTTGGTTCTTGATGAAGCTCTGTTTGCCGGCTTCGGCGGAGCCGAGGGGAGTGGGCCCCGGTTCCTCTTTGGGGGTGCCGTAGAGCGAGACATCGTCCACGCCGAAGTGGACCTTGCCGCTGCCCTTGTAGTTCATGTCGTTGGAGAGGTAGTCCGCGATGAGCAGCGTCTCGTCATCGAGTGCGGTCACCAGGGAGTCGGTGCACGTGTTGGTGTTCTCGATGCTGATCTTGATGGAGTCATCCTTGGCCAAGCGGCGCGGCGGCGGCGAACGGATCTCTTCTTCGGACTGAGCCGCGGCCACCCGTCCGTTCGCTAGCCGGAGACTGGGCACGCGCCGAGCTCCACCGCGTCTTTCTCCACCGTCCCCGCCACCGTCCCTGCAACATCCAACACGACAACATCACCACGTGCTCGCTCCACGGCGATGACTTCCACACCGCCTGATTGTTGCCGGAAAATCGCCCGGAACCACGCTCGGATTCACAAGCGCGCTTTTTAAGTCTAGTCCCAACAAGTTGTTAACATTTGCGGTTGTAAATTATATAATATAAATATATATAATATAAATTAATTATTTAAGAGTTAATTACTAATTTTTTTAAGACCAATTATTTCCATAATTATTTACAAAAAAACAAGAGTCTGAAGGATACTTACTAGGGCAACGAAAAGAGGAAAATCAGAAAAGTGGAATCATTTTTTTAAAAGAGGTCTGACCGAAATTGTTCGTGTGCTAAAAGTAGAAACGATTTTTTTACTTTAGGCATTTTACCGCAAAAGCGAAAAATTAATTAGAATTTACAGGGGGCTGAACTACTTTACAGAGGACATTAAAATCAATGAGGGTTAAATACAAAATTGTTAATACGAGTGAACAAAAACACGTAACAATTTCAAAAATACAGTCTTTTAAAAGGTCCTACAGATTCAAAATTCTCGTGACAATTTCGTGTACTAGGACGAAATTTGAAAAATGAGCCTGAAATTCGTCGGTGGCTGCAATCCATCAAAATTCAAAAGTGCAATACCATATTACATTACAATACAACAACGACAGAGATAAAACCACGACAGGAAAACTTTTTCTAAAGTAGACTAAAGTGTAAAGACCAACTCATTTCTGCTTTGGTACAAGTTCAGAGGAAATATGTGGTGCACTTATAGACAATGGACAATGCTCCTTACTATTCCATGGTCTTGGACAACTCGTCATTTTCCTCCAAGAAGAGTAAAGTGGAGAAAAGTGACACAGGCAAAAGTCAGTATCGAAATTTAAAGAAAAAGAATTTTGGGAGTTTATAAAACCTTTTCAGAATACCTAATAGCAACAAAATTTTCGTCACTGACCGACTTTTTTAAGAAAACAGAAACATGCATTTCTTTGTTTCTTAAAAAAATGATTCAGTTTTTGAGGACTTTGTGTTTTATACTTGTATAAATATAAACAAGGGAAAGCGTTTTTTAAACTCATTCAACGACTAAAGCCTCCACCAGATGTGTACCTACTTCTTGTCTTTTTTTCTATTGATATTTTTAATAAAAAATGGTTGGTTCTATTAACTTCTTTTAGGTCAAGTTGTATAAAAAATTAATCTTCTTTATTAATCCTGGTTTAAACCCATAGAGACGATTATTACAATAATTGTTGTTAGAATCAGAATTAAAGATGATTAATTTTTTATACAACTCGATTCTAATAATAAAAGCTGGAATATACACAAAAAAGCTCAGACAAGTCAATTTTCTATTTAAGGGCAGCACCTAATTAATTTTTATTTTAATGGAAACACAGGTGGTTTGTTTTCAGTGGGCCATCTTGCAATTTACACAACATTTTTTGTTCCTTCGCCTTGAATTTAGATCTTGTTTTATCTACATTTTTGATTAATAAAGGCATACCTACTATGATAATGTATTATTAAAAATAACAATTTTGTTAAGTATTCAGGTACTAGTATTGTCAAAAGAGCTTCATTTTTTCATTTCTAATCTTACAAACATCTTACAAAATCAAACTTTGTATTGTCTGCTAAGTGCTAACCTGCTTTCATCTTTTATGAAATAATTTGAGACGCATTATTCAAAACTATTTTTACATCAAAGATTACTGTGGCTTTAAGAATTGTGCATTGTTAGACGCGATATTAATAACATTTCGATTTATTGTTAACAATATGATAGTCAAGCACGTTGAAATCATTAAGAACGACCAAGGGCCAAGTCTAGACTAGACTCTAGACTCTAGACTTTAGACGAATATGTTAGGTATTTTGAGATGACATTAATGATTTATGTTTTTGCGACGTTTCGAATTTTTAATAAAATAAAGATAATAGAAAACCGAAACGTCGCGAACAATATAAATTTTAATTACTCCCTACCATAAATAACCAATAAATCTTCTCAGGTCATATGTTACGTATTTTTTTTAAACTCAAAGCTTATTTTTTGTCCGCTTTACGAATCAATTTTTCGTGCATCTTAATTTTATGCACGATCAAGTTTTATTTTTTCAATAATGTAGCCATATAGGGCTCACCGGACCTGGAGCCTTATTTGGCCGCCACGGAATACCAAGTGTACGCGATGAGTCCCACCTATTTTACGGGGACTTGACTTTTACAGGGGAAATGCCGAAGAGGAAGAGATTAGAGAACGCGTGCTGTGTTACGATGGCCATTATGCTCTCCCTTTACACCGACATTC
Organism: Tribolium freemani; assembly: GCA_939628115.1. Taxonomy (NCBI): domain Eukaryota; kingdom Metazoa; phylum Arthropoda; class Insecta; order Coleoptera; family Tenebrionidae; genus Tribolium; species Tribolium freemani. Next base: position 13,298,826 of record OW626789.1, read on the forward strand.
GTTAATCCAAAAGGCGAATTAAATTTTACCTCTAATTTTAGCAGGAAAATCGTTTTTATTCTGAAAATATTTTCCGGATTTCAATTTTACTCATTATGCAAATTATTCTCATTTAAATACTCAATTATCAATCGGTGCATGAATATAAATCCTCTTTTAGTTCTATTGTTATAGAAAGATTTAATATTTGTTTCGATAACATCGATTTTGTTTCTATTCGTTTTTATCCAAAAGGTAAGTTGCACATTTGAAGTATCCCGGAAACATATTTTTGCTTCAAGTATAAGTGCAAAAATACAAAAATAAACAAAAACCCTACCTTGCTACATTACATTTTTCTAGCTTTTTTTAAATAAATTCGTCCGAAATATTGAAATTATTTATCCTACTAATAAATTTACTTTCCTTTTTGTTTAGTGAGTCTAAGTCATAAAACACTTTTAGAAGTTTTCTCTTCTTTCAAATTCTTCTCGTATTTCCTCGCCATAATACGTGTCTTAATTAAAAGTCAAGTTTGCTATTTACGAGAAGATACAACAAGCTTCTAACATAATGCCTTGCTTAGAATGAATAGCACATTAACTTAAGCATCTTCTTTTTATACAACATAAATTCATAAACCTAATATTAAATTGCTTTACCATGTAATTGCTCTTGTACAAAGTAAAAGCAAATTATATCAAAACACTTTTAACATCGATGTGTGTGTATTACACAATTTTTGTGTTACAATCATAATGGCACGTTATCACTTGTGAACGCTTAATAAAGTACAAGTTTATCCAAATGACAGCGTGTTTATATTTTTGAAAATTGTTGTTTATTTAGGAAAAAATGCCGGCGTACTACGCCACATTTTTGAAAATGTGATGTGATTATTTTCTTAATTACTACCAAAAAAAATTCGAAATTTCAAACACTGGAAATAATAAGATTTATTTCATAACACTGACAAACGCCTAGGGCCGTATTTATTTACTAAGAAAAAACAAAACCAAGTATACTTTTATCAGTAACTACCTACCTAGTAGGTAACACCTATTTATTGTGAAATGTGCTCAAACGATGAAGATAAGGCTTATTTAGTTCCTGTTTCGAGAGAAATAGTGGCAAATTAGAATTTAAAATATTGAATTGATTTTTATTTTTTTAATGCAGTACTCCTACAAAGCAAGAAAAATAAAAGCATAAAATTGCTCAAAATCCAATTAAAGTATTTAAGTAGGATTGAACTAAATCGCTGTTTTTGCCTTTTGACTTTACCTTGACCCTGCTAATTTTCCAGAATAAAAAAATCATATTTTATTTGAAATGTAAATATTTCCACTGGTCACGGTAATTTGCAAAAGAATGATTATATAATCCAACAAATATGGCTCTTAGCAAAGCAGGTTTGGTTATAAAAAATGCGGTTTATAACGATTTGAATAACAACAATTTATTTTTTAGATATTTATATTATTGTAAATTGTCCAATAGAATAATTCAGATTTGCTCAACTTTTATAAAAATATCGACTTAAATTCAAGTAACGCAAATCAGAATGTCAGGAGGAAACAAATTTACTACGTATTTTAATTAGTTAATTGCCTCTTTTGTTATTTAATCTTTAATTAACATGATTGTTAAACTAACGACAAGTAATTAACTCAAAAGCAGACAATTTATCTTCATTTTTTGAATTCATTTTTTTATACATGGTTTGGGAAAAATGGTAATTTTCGTGTATTCCCACATTCTTTGAATCTAGAAACGGTACAAAACTATGTGATTCAACATTTGTGCATCCACCCCTATAAAAAAATAAAACTAATCTAGGTACCTACAGAACCTACAAAATTTTATTTATTATCTTTATCTAAAAGGAATCTAATTTCTAATCAATTTTTCGGTTCTCGGTTTTGCATAACTAATTGAAATGTAATTAGCATTTATTTACAGCAAAGCATCAGCAAACAATAATAATGTTTAAGGGAGTTGCTCGTACTAATATTCTAGATTTTGATACAAAAATCGAAAAAGTATGTTTACAACTGATGGCAAAAAAATCAAATATCCTTGTGATCGTAAAAGTCGAACCGTTTATTTTTCCACATGTCCTGTGTATTTTAGCATACCTAATTGGGGGCCACTATAAGCTCGGCTATAAATAATATTTTATAAAATCAATTTTTTAACATGACTGAAAGCTATGCGTACAAGTAGGTCGACTTGTGTGAAAAAGATATAAATTAATGGTAGTATTTTGGGTTATTATAACTTGTTAGGTCAAGTTCAATTGTACTCGCAGCTGTCTTTTGCTAAAAAGTGGTGCACGCAATCTATTTAGCAATCACAGACTCTATGACTTGCATTAAACCATTTTTTATGAAATTTCTGCTTTACCATGACCAGATAAATTCATATCTAACATACTCTGAAACGAAAAAAAAAAAACATTTCAATGACGGCGACGCATCCTAGTAATTAAAATTCGAAAGGTCAAAGCGATTATATTATAGCTGGCCCACAAAATGCAAAAAAGCCAAATTAAATCATTATTTATTGTTGGGTACCTGTGCTTAGGATGTCTATGACGCGCGTCGAATATGATGGACCGGAAGAAATCCAAGTTGTCAAAATGTCAGTAAATTTCAAACAATTTAACAAAAATTCCAACTATTAAGATAATTAAGTCACATGAGCGTATGGTGATCACATTGAACTTAAAATTAACTTGATTCATTACTGCTGAGCTGAATTACAAAGTGTAGATTTGGTCACTAGTGGAATACCGAACTGTAGTAAATCTCCACAGTCAACAATAACAACAACAATACAATTAAATCAGTTATTTGGTCAAGTAATAACTAGAATCTAATTGTGAAGCTATAAAAAGACCAGATCGTAAAACAATCAGTTCGTCAAACCAGAGAAACATTCTTTAATTCAGTAAAGTGCAGGTGACTTTTACTCACGCTCTGGTATTGTTGAATGAATAATCCTTTTTCTTTAGATGCAACAGTGTAACTTCTGGGAATTTACCGCCGGCAGCAACTGTAAAATGTCTCACTAAACCAAACAGTAAACACTAGTTAAAGCGCGAATGGAGACCAAGCACGACTCTTTATTACATGTAAAGATTCGACTCAATAAACTTACATGATCTAAAAATTTGTCACACTGTCAAACATGTTAATTTCGACCTTAACTCTTGGTCAGTGGTGAACCTCAAAACTTCGTGAGGTCCCATTAACTCGCTTTCTAATGAAGTGCTACTAGAAGACTATCTTTAATTGCTTTTTGCCCGAGTGACTTTTTCCTACCATTGAAGAAGTAGCATTCCAAGTTTATCAACTGTAACATATGCTACTTCAAAGAGTATTGTTTCATATTTTAACTTATCTCTATGTACACTTTAATTACCGCTCGCATCATTAATTAAGTAAATAGCGACTACTTTTAATGCTTCATTATCTTGTCGTATTGATTTCTAGCATGATCAGGAGTTAAAATTCAGTGCAGCCATTTGTCTTCATTTACTCGTTGTCTCATGTTTGATTCAATAGAAAACAACGAAATTAATAAGCAATTGTAAAAACAAGTCAACGAGGAAAAAATTAATTTATAGCATTGATTTCCTATTTTTATGCATGAGACATCATAGAGGACGAGGTATTTTCGGTTCTTTTTGTAGCTCGAAGGAAATGTCTATTCGGAAGTAGGTAACGGTTTAATACCAAGAGGAAGACGTGCGTAAAATTTATTAACCCCAACCTTGCGAATGGCTTGAATTACACAAGCAAAGTTTGCGTCTTGGAGTCAGGTCGAATTATTCAAATGCCTTTTTTATTTACTAGCCGAACTAAAATTTGTGTTCATTTCGTATTCAGTGATCGATGAATTTCTAATTTGGGTCGAAACGCGCTCACAAAATCACCTGGAGGAGGCTTGCCTGAGCAGTCGTGGCCGAGCGGTTAAGGCGTCTGACTAGAAATCAGATTCCCTCTGGGAGCGTAGGTTCGAATCCTACCGACTGCGTGCGATTTTTTTAATCACTTGGTATTTTTAAAAATGGATTTGGCTAGGAATTGGTTGCCTTCACGAATGACCTTTCACTTGAAGTTGCGATTCGATTGATCCAATTTTGGTGTGACGTCACGGGCTCCCTCTGGCGCTCTCTGAATGATGGATGTCCCCACCTGTGCGCTCCGGTTCGTATAACGATACCGCCCGGATTAAATTGTGTTTGCAGAATGTGTGAACTAATGGCCGGTTTGTAAATCATCGTGCGGGTCAAGTTCCTCAAATGCGAGCCAATTTTTTCCGCCAAGAAAATTGATGTGGCTTCGTGGTAGGTTAGTCCCGATTTCCGCTGAAATCGTGGGCGACCTTTTCCCGGAAATATTGCTCGCTGCAATTTTAAAGCGCAACGAAACAATTTCACATTGAGTCGCGAAACTTTTCTCGGACTAAATAATTTACTTCCAAGTCTGGAGTCGAAAAAATCAAAAAGGTCGCCGTAAACTTTTCATTTGCCAAACCTTGGACCGGTTAAAAATTGATGTCGTTGAAGAGGTTGAGGTAGGCGTCGTATTTTTCAACAAAAAGCTAATCAATAAGGCCCAGCCGTTACAAATCCTCGAGAGACGGTCGTCCATGGCCCTGCCAATTGATTCCCACCTTCATTTCCAACTTTTACAAAAACTAGTGCCATTCAAAAGATGCTCCGCGTTTTATTTCCCCTGTGGTTCCGCGAGGGGATGTACATGAATATTAATTGATTTAAATTATTCAAAGACCGGCTGGTTGGTGTCAAGGAAGTTGAGATGAGGAAGACGTGGTTCAGTTCGGCCGATTCCCATGTAACCGTGACCGAGATTCGATGCAAATCATGATCTTGTTCTGTATAATCAACGGCCTCGCCATGTACCACAGAGAAATGGCCTCAACTTAGCCGTATTTCACGTTCTTCTCTTTTTATGATTCAACGTGCTATAATTGCCTGCCATTGGCAATGAAATTGTTTCCGCTCTAGGCACTGTTAAAGCGATATCATTTATCTTCGTCAGCATTGATCGCAAAATATAAATTATAATTTTGATTCATTCATCGCAAGATAACAACACCACCCAACCAAAATATCTTCGGCTTCCTTCGGGAAATTACCCGAAAATGTTTCCTTAAACGCAATCTCGAAGAAAGCACGATGAGCATAATTATGCCAATTTTTTAGCACTTTCGCCAAGCTTTTGCGATTATTCCTCCCACTCATCCAGAGCTTTCCAGATCATCACTTTTAATACGAAATTATATGACCAAGCACGAGCGCATTTTAGCTCGCTTGTACTGCATTTTTTCGAAAACTAAGAACTCAGTGATAACCAAATGTTTTTAAGTGTTCTTCAAACAAAATTTATTGTTGCAAGTATTTTAAAAATCGAGCTAAAAATTAATAGATATAGATACTTAATAGATACTTCTTCAAGTAATAGTAATAAAAAAATAATGTCCAAATTTGTTTTTTAATTGCAATAATTCTTACAATACATATTACAAGTCCATGTCTGAGCTTGCAAAGTGCGATTCAAATTTCATTAAACCTAAATGAATGGATTTTGTGGTGCGGAGGTAATAAAAGCTGAGAAAAGCTCCTCAGACACTTAGTAACTTAACAAGATAATATCTGCTGCCGAAGAGCACGTCCCTCACATGGGAATTTGAGGTAGAATCGAATCATAAACGATTTGAAGAGCAAAAAACTAAGAACGCGATGAAACGAATTATTGATTCGGTCTCGAATTTTATTGCAGTTACATTTTTCAATAATGTTCGAGTGTATCTGCAATGATATCTCCACCGACGAGACACTTAAAATTAATTCCACTGCTTGTTCTTTTCAATGTAATTTCTCTTAACTGCTGTCGTAGCTAATCAAGATTGGCAAAGGGAGAACGGGAGCATTAAAACGCGTCTCAAGCATGCCTCGAGCATGTTTTATTGAATTTGGATCAGCCTTTCTCATGGGTCTCACAATTCCGATGAATTCAAACTTCGTTAAAGTACGAGTGTACTGCTAGATAATATCTGAAAGCTCCGAGATTTCGCATTATCATACATAAACATGGAATTCTTTGTAAGGGAGATTTTGTGTCAAAACATCTGTCTGAACAGGCGATTAGATAACTTTTGAGACTTTCCTACTCTAAAAAAAGAATTCCATTTTTATTTGCAACAAAACTAGTATATTTAACGGCAAAGGCAACAGTGTAGTGTAACATTGTTGAATGGCAGCTATCAAATCTCTGAGTGATGAGGCTGTAGCTGAAACATTTACTTGCCATCGTAAGGCAAAGATTTATTACAATTGGGGATCTGGTTTTGGGAGAATCCATCCTCAAACATTATTTCTCCAAATAAGCCACAAAATTGATGAGTTTCACAAAATATAGCATTTTGTTAAGTTTCCAATGCCAAATAAAATTTAGCTAACTGAATATAATTGGCTTTTTGGTATAAGTAAAGAAAATCATTTTCGTAAGCTTCAAAGAACAAACCGCTGCTTTTTATAAGCTCTTTAGATACGAAAAGACGCAACAGCAAAATTAGAAAAATAAACTCCAAAGTCAGAATTTCTGTTATTTTCTTGTTGCTTCCGCTTCAGGATGATAAAGTGTTCAATTTAAGCAATCCGATTTAATTTCTTTAAATTTGTAATGAATCTTCCATAAAGAATTAGCCTTGTCTGTAATAGATGTACGTAATTCTTTACCAGAAAAGGAACAACAATTAAAATGGAATGGCTTTATCGGAAGCAATTTATTTGAGAGGGTTGACACTTCTTCTGAACATCCTAAAAGCATTAAAAAATTACAATTACAAAACGAATCTTTTCCCTATTTTAATTTTTTATTGCGCTATTGTTGAATAAATATGGGAGGATCTGGTGTCAATAAGCAGAAACTGGGCGAGCTTTTACAGAGAATGTGTAGAAAGTGCATGGTGCAAATTCCAGATGGAGCCATGGTGTACTTCGTAATCAATAATTGTTACCTTGGCGCTCACCGGCCATCAGATCGCGCTACAAGCCACTTTCATGGACAGACCAAATTTGCAGTTTGCTATGTGTGTGTATTTTTTACAAATATCTACGAATAATTTGGTTACATAATTCAATTAAAATGAAAAGACAAAAAATACGCGTTTATCAGATTTTTTTAAATAGTATACATACTCGTACTAAAAATAAATAAATTTAGATAAAGATTGTGTACAAATTTTTGCAACAATCAATTTAAAAAAAATATATCAAAATATATATATATATGTACTTATTAGGGGCAGTTTAGTAAAATACATAATTGCTCTACAAAGCGTAAAATTTCATTGCTTTTAAATTTTACATTTTCATCGAAAATAGAACCGCATATTCAATAATAGTACAATGTTTTCATTGTGCCCTCAACATTTCCTCTGACATTTAGCGTTTTTGTTTCTCTTGACGTAAAGACCAATACAAAGTTTTCAGTAGTAATATAATTTGTGGTGGCAAAATTCGAATAAATAATTTGAAACCACGCAATCTACATTAAATTATTATCCCGTCGCATTGCGTACACTTTAGTTTTATTATATTATGGCAAGCAATTTTAATTTGAATTAATCACGTTTGGGATCTGCTCATCTAAACTAATCTGCATCGTAAAAATGTGCGAGATGGCAGTTTCAAAATTTAAACAGTGCTCCAAATTTAGTTAAGTTTAACTTCCACCCAATAAGATACTTGGGGAATAATACACTGACATGGCCAAGGAAAAGAATAAAAACGGCTTTATTTTTGAGAAATGATATCATATAAACCAATTTTGTGGATTACGAGAGGGAATATTAAAAAGTACAAAGTATGCATTAAAAATTAGAAAGGTGGGCAATTTACTGCCAACTGCAACGCTTCCACCATTTGCACACAAAATATTTTACTTGAACTGAATAAAAGAAGCGAATGAATTAAATATTTTGAAAGTAGGACTTCCTACTATCGACCAAAGTTTTAACCAGATTACACACAAAGGAAGCCGTTTCAATTAAGCGAAGCTATCGATTGTCATAGATTATGCGATAGCCACTAGAAAATAAGCTGATGAAAGCTGTTATTTAGTCCACAGTATCATCGTCTATTAAGCCATATATGGAACGGCTGGTTGGTTTTACAAATTATGTTAATTAAATGTCGTAACACTTTACTTCGCTTTACCAGCTTAAAATAGATTTATTAAAGAGTAAATGGTTTTGGTAACAAATATCTGGCTCCGAGTCATAAGTCAGCTCAACTTAACGTCTCCCTTAGAAGTTAATAGCTTATTAAACTTATACCTGCACTCGTGAAGTTTATAAGATATTGCGCTTTAGACTGTCTAAAAATAATTCTGCTAGATTGTAAATTTGTTGGCTTTATATTTAGACAAAGAAAATCAATATTTCTTGTCATTAACTGCAAAATGAAAAACCTTCAACACAAAAGTCACAAAGTGAAGGCAAGTGTAATTGAAAATTGATTTTTTAATACAAATCCCAAAAAAATAAGATTTTCAAATAATACGAAGAAATTTATAGAATGTTTTTACTAGAACTTCTCGACTTTGCTATCTTACCAATTTGTTTCACATTTTTTAATTCTTAAAAACCATGAAGATACAGTGAAAAAATCTGTATTGAACACAACAGATACTTTGAGAAGTCAGTGCTTTGGGAGTTGTCTTCTTGTATCTATATGAGTATACAAGGTGAATTATGATTTCTGTGTCATCAAAGAATGTCCGTTGTTAAAGCTCTAGTGTCAAGTGTTTCATACAGCAAAATGGTGTCATGAGTCATGAGGTTGGAAAAATAAAACTCGTCATGATAAGGAATGTTATTAAACCTTCATAATCTGGTGTATAAAAGAGAAAAAAACCTCATTTTGCCAATCGAGTAATTGCGAAAGATCTTTGAAAACTTTTCTATTCATGCAAGTTTTTGAGTCTTTCTCAAATCTGCTCCCCCAGAGAATCTTCGGCTATATTGAATGTTACGTATCCTTCCAATATTGATAAACTGACGGATCGTTTTGTAATGTTGGAGCCTTTGTAAACTAATAAATCAAGTCGGGGTGTTTATGGTGACACCCTCCAAATGCCAGTGCCTTAACATCGGATGCACTGTGCATGACAGTCTAAATAACAATCAGAAAGTGAAGACGCAAACATCTCGTACCAGCAGTGTCGTTGGCGGCACCGTGGCGGTGTATTTATCGATCCGAAAGAGGTCACCTTATGTACGTCACTCCATTCACTACTCACCTGGCAGATAGACGTCAGTACCCGGCCACTAAGGGCTCCATTTTCAAATTTATTCGTTACTTGCTTGTCAACATTTCGGGGATTTAAATGCAGCTTTTCAAGTATATCTCATTTCCGTTTTCATCCTTCCGGTGTTTGTTTTATGGCGTCCGCGAATTTATCGCGAGCAATCATAATTTATCACGGGGTGAATTATTTTGTTTACTCTGTTAGTAAAAGCTGTCAATTGAACGGGCGAATCTCAATGGGGTTATTGCGATGTTTGTTCATCATTTTCAGCCAAGTCTCGAGAGGTCCCAAGCTTAAACTAGGCCTAGGGGAGCTTATAAACTAGACTCAGGTCTCTAGTTGACACGATCCCAATACGATTGAAAGCTTTGTCCGTGTTTATTTACTGAATAAAATAACAATGGAAAAATGCACCATTCACAACGGTAAATATGCGGCTGGAACAAAGTTACTTTCGTTTAAATAATAACAAAAAATGCTCATTTATTTTTCATCACAGCTTGTATTATTCTACGTCACATTTTAATTCATATTTTCAGAGCTCGAATTTTACCATCGATCCGCTAGTTTTCAAAAAAATAATACAAAAATTGTATAATTGCAATATGAGTGTTCGTTGCTCGAAATGTAAAAGGAAAATGTGGTAAATTTTCAAATCGAGTAATAAATTTTTTTTTAAATTTCATGATTGTACGGCTCTGCTTTACAAATGTAAAGGTAAATGCACCATTCACAACGGTAAATATGCGGCTGGAACAAAGTTACTTTCGTTCAAATAATAACAAAAAATGCTCATTTATTTTTCATCACAGCTTGTATTATTCTACGTCACATTTTAATTCATATTTTCAGAGCTCGAATTTTACCATCGATCCGCTAGTTTTCAAAAAAGTAATACAAAAATTGTATAATTGCAATATGAGTGTTCGTTGCTCGAAATGTAAAAGGAAAATGTGGTAAATTTTCAAATCGAGTAATAAATTTTTTTTTTAATTTCATGATTGTACGGCTCTGCTTTACAAATGTAAAGGTAAATGACTTATCGATTTCAAATTATTAATTAGTACAGGTTTGGAGACGCTCGGGAGACAACTTTTTAAATTTTCAATGGGTGCACAAGCAACGAGCTATATTAGTAAATTAACAAACGCAGTCTTAGGGAATTTTATGATGGTGTCACTTGTAGAGCTCCCGTGTTTGCGTTAACAAAAAACTACAAGGAAAAACAATCTCTTCGTTTTAAGCTGATTCTGAATAATTTTTGATATGACGAATGTTTTACAGAGAATCACCCAGAACCAGAAATGGCAAAATTTAAGAGTAAAAAATACGAAGATAGTTGTTGTAGTATATTGCCTTACAGACTCATCTCCCATTTAAATAAAATTTTTTTGATAATTTTACAATTAATAAAAATAGGTACAGTTAGTATGAGCAATAATAGTTCTTCATGTCCACAAGCAGCGTGTAATAATGATTCTCAATCAATACATACATGTTCCACTTGTAATTTAAAAATGGATTCGTCTTTTGCGTATTGGTAATTCTAAACTTTGAAATAATCAGAATAAAGGGGTCAGGGCCTACAAGGTTGGTACAACATTGGCAAATAGCTTTAACGATTGCATGTTCTAACGTGTTATTACTCGAGATAAAAGCTCGGCTTTTCCAATAATGAACTGAGCTTGCGTTAACATGTAACACATTTTCGAAACGATGCGATTGATTCCGGGAGGATTTCGACTCGTGTTTTGAATAAGCGGCTTCCATTGACGTGATTTTTACGCCCCCGACATCAGCTGCTGCACCCAAAATGCAACGTCACCTCTTGATATTGATTTTGCTGGTCATGTTTTTAAGCACCTGTATCTAGCTGTAAATTTAATTACGACCAGACGTGAGGTCCTGCTACGGCAAGAAACTCGCCTTAAAAAAACATCGCACAACCCACCCAAAGATATAAATCGTAATAGTTAATAAGATTAGTAATCTCAGTTGACTCGTTTCGGAGATGGGATCTAGTGGAATTCTCACATTCGGGTGAGAGTAAATGCAAGTGGTGGCTTTTTTGGAACGTTTTCAAGTTGTTTTTTGTCTGAGTACATCTACGTTCAGGGTTATCGTTAATAATGAAACATAGAGCCAGCATATTCCTTCGTTACGAGCCCTATTCAAATTTGTAATTAGTTTGCTTCGCAAAAACGGCTTTGACACTTAAAAGTATCTCGCACGAGCATCTCTCCTTTTATTTAGTGAAGTGTCATCTGAATGAAGTGTGAACTTTTTTATTTTCAAAACACCTTTTCATTCTCACACAAAAGTCAGTGATAATTTAATTGCCCAACATTCAAGTGATGACAGAAATTATTAATTCATAGCCATTCACAAACACTACATTTAGCAGCTCAGGATAGCAAACTTGTTTTTCTCTCTGTAGCAGCTTAGACACCTTTGTTAGACAAGTCCATTACCTTATTAAATCATCCCCAAATGAACCAGCTACAAATTAACTTGATCTCGGTTCAAGTCAAATCTTCAAAATTAGATAAATCAATTATTAATTAGACTATTTCACGAGATAATCCAACAGTTACAATAGTTTTGTATGCGCAGTATGTTGTATTATATTTCATCGTGACGCGGCTTTGATTTGAGTTTTCCAAATTTAGAAAAACTTTTAGCAAGACACGCAAAACCCTCATATACGGTTTATTTCCCGTTTATTCATAACAGCTACTTTTGCACTAAATAAAACAAATATTTATGAATCTAATAGCAGAATAACAAACATAAACCTTACCAAACTGAACCACGAGACTAATAGCCCGTGTGCTTCATACAAAACAAACATAATTTTCCTTTTAGTTGGATTATCATTCAATTACGTTAAGTACGACTATTGCACGTTGAGTTTTAAGGACAGCTGGCATCTTGTTAAAAGTTTTAATGATTTAAACCTTTCAGGACGATAAAAATTCAGATTTTCTAGGTTTAAGTCTAAATCTTTCCAGACTAGTAATTTTATAAGTGGGAACCGGTCTTCTAAGTAATTGAACTGTGTAAGACTCATCTGGGAGTAGGAAGTTTCTGAAGCAACCTCACGAGGAAACCAAACAGCCAACCACTTATTCATTGAAAACCTAGCTGCCATCTTGGCAATATTGTAATTGCGCCTCGACATATTTTGATTGTAATTCAGATTCTTGTTAACATAACATGCAGCCAATTACACTAAATATTAACATGCATGTAAATGTGTCTGATGCAATAGCATAATTAATTCTGCAATTGAAATTTTGATGAGAATTGACTGTGGGATCGGCGAGGACTATCAATAATTAATTATCGGGACAAGTCAATCGCTGAGCTTTTCTGAACAAATTAAACATTGCGGTAGCACTGCTCTTCACAGCTAGCATTTTATTTTCTTTGTTTTATTTGGTAATGTAGCGTGCATAAAGATAAGATTATCTTCCTATATCGGGCACTTTTTGTTCTTAATGGTTATATTAAATGAAACGAAACCGTTGAGCTTTTGTTTTGTTGTTTCCACATTTTTAAGTAGCCGTATCCGAATTGTATTATTTTTGTGCATAAATCATACTTTTATGAAAGAAATATCGACAGCCTCAACCTTGATCTAATTTTTACAGTAAGATATTAAATAACTAAGCAGCTTTAAATCGTTTGTCGGATCTCATTCTTGTATTACAGGTTGGGATAGATACGGTGAATTATTGATTTATTGAAATATTATACCAATGTCATATCTGATCATTCATACGACGTAAATCAAACATTAATAGGGTGCATTCATTATGGATTGAAATGAAGGGCTCTCATTCATTTTTATTTACTTTGATCTTTGTGATTAATTGTATGGGTTTTTGCAAATAATTAAATGCAAATTGGCAATAAATTTGCAATAGATGAACTTTAACGGGTTTAATATTTAATAAATTCAATGAATTTAACAGACACATTTTGAAAGACCAGTTTCATGCCTTCTGTGTTGCGTGCTAATTATACTTTTAAAAATAAAAATCTTGTTTCTACATTAAATATTAAGCGTTCAACCTTTTTAATCATCCAGCGACTACGACGCACGCATATCCCGATGCACTAATTAACAAACATCACATATTATATTGGAATTTTTGTAATATTTGACCAAATTCATTTGGAATTCCACAATATCGTGACAGTTTCGTTTTGCGCAATAAATATGTAATTTCTTAACATGTACATACACCGAAAAATATACCTGATACTTAATCCTAAATCAATAATGTGTGCTTTCACGCTAGTTTTGGAAATACAACACACATACCGCATTGCAACATACTTTAAAAAGATATACTCATATATTTACATGTTCAATCGATAAACTCTTGGGGAAAAGAAATAGATTTATTTCACATAAACAGGTGAATAAATAATAAAAATTCACTAATGTACATATTGTAGCCAACAAAGTAGCATTGTCTCAAATGTGAACAATGTGCGACATGCCCACAGAGACATAAATTTTTATTTAGTGTGGTATTGTTAAAATGCCAATCCACTTTAAAAATTGATTTGATTTGCAACTACAATTTTTTTATTTTATTTGTTTGAAATAATCTAATAGTTCATTAGGTTGTGTTCTAGAACTTTTAATTGTTAATTAATGCAAATGTACGAATTATTCTTCTTTTAAATTGAATTTTAAAAAATTGTGTCACGTTGAAAAAATTGTCTCCCTTGTGAATATTTTCAGCCGTGTTCCTGTCACTGAAATTGATAAATTTTCCTCCCATGGTTAACTAATAGCTGTCTATTATTGTAAACACTGGGAATGTAGGTAATGCATTTTGCATGTAAAATATTAATTTTACATTAAATAAAATAATATGTAAAATATTTGGATATTAGGAATTGTACAGTACGAGTACGTTTTCGACGTTCTCCTTTTGTTTTCCGAAAAGGCAATGAATGAAAAAGCGTTAATTGGAATCCAGATTTGAATAAACACAAATCCAATAAATCATCGCTATCTCTGCATAAATTACTGCATTCATTACTTTTCGCGTGATTTTTGCGGTAAAATGAGAAGTACCTAATTTATTCATTAAATTTAAAATTGACCCGCACAATTTTCTTTTATTGTTTGTTAATGAATAGAACTAAATAAAACAATAAAAACAAAAATAAAGCTCCAAATAAAGTTTTAGGTGTGTTGGTAGTGAATATTTTCGGTCAAAAATGACGAAATCGTGGTAACTATACAGCAGTTTAGCCACTCTACAAAACATGTAGGTATATACCTAACTGTAACGTTGGAGCATGGAGTTGCATGAACCTGTAAATTATAATTTGTAAATTAGGTTAAGATTTCTGTCTTTGTAGGATTTCTGATCCTCTATCATTTTTGTAATTACTGAATAAACGTTGTTGAAAAAAAAAAAATTTTTCCGCCCTGTAACCTGTGTATTAGGTACTCAATTTCTTCGTACATGTGCCGTGACACACATATAAGTATGCGAATAGACGGATGTGAACAAAAGAAAGAAAAAATTATACACGTCAAGGCATTATTACATCTAAAATTTTATTATACTTGTCTTCTTGTCTATTAATCTTCGTAAACTACATTTATGCTATGTTATAAGCGAAGGTTTTCTTGTCTTGACTTCTTGACTGATTTTTATTGAAAAATTTCTCTCAAAAAAGCGAAATAAAAATCATTCAAATTTATCACAGCGTTTCCTAAATTTTTCGACCTCAGCCCGTTTTATGTATTATTTGAAGTGTTACTTATTTATATATTTAACTCAAAAAATGGCATCTTTCAATATAATTTTAAACATTTTTTGGTAATGTATCAGGTTTGCAAGGACCGTAATTTATTCTGCATTCCGGTACTGAACCGCGGAGCAGTATTTATTTCTGTAAAAAACACGTTATAACAAGTGGCGTCTCGTGAGTTTCAAATGAGGTGGAGAGTTGGAGACCGAATACAAAATTCGCAATGCAAATGATTTATTTTGTTATTGAAACGCATAAGCACAAGGCAGAACATCCCGAAAAAAGGTCGATTTAAATATGATTAAAAATTTGTTGAGCCAAAAACTGACTTATTTGGGAAACTTCCTCCTAATAATACACCAAGGAATTTCCATTTGAGAACTGAAGCCAAAAATGATTTTTTTTGCTAGATTCTAAATGGGAAACGATTAAATCGAAACGAATATCTTTTTACATAGTTTTTTAAGAATACAATTATTATTTTTATCTTTTAAAAATCTAAGCACATTATTAGTTATTACGTATAAGCTAAAATCTTACTTTTCTAGCGTAAATTTCCTCAAGCAAATCAAATTATTCAAGCCAAAAAAATTACAAGGGAAGGTAGTTGAAAATTAAAATGATAGTGTTCTTCGTTATACCTAGATTGTATTTTTGAAGAGGCGCACTTTATTTCAAAAAGTTCAAAATTACGATTGTTTAGGCTGTTTAGAATTGAAGGATTCCAAAATATTAGAATGAGTCGAAAATTAGGTCATTTTGAGGTAAATTTTTTTATTTTATAGAATATCTCTTCAAAGTAAAAAAGTTTCCAATATGTGCCAAAATGATGTGATGTTATGCACTTTTTTCAATTAGAAATACACTCAAAAAAACACAAATTAACCCTTTTGTGTGTCTATTTGACATTATTTTAATCTTTTTCTTTACATTTACGAGTATTTTGTTTTTAACCAAGTAACTAGCTTATTTTGAAAAATTGCGACAAACCACATTTAATCGAAAGTGAAGTTCTTTTGGCCTGTTTGGAGTGACGATTTATCTCGCTTTTTGAACGAGAAACCTACATTTTTCGTAGTACTTCTCGTAAAGACACGCCAGAAATTATCTCACTTTTAAGTACAAAATTATATTCTGCAAAATTTGTCTCTAATAAGAATAAGCCAAAAAGCTTCCAATGACGGTTGAAATTGGCTTGAACCGGCTTTTAAAATTGAACTAGTTAACAAAGTTTATTAAATGTAAAATGCTTTAGAAGTACCATAACCTGGCGAAGATCCAATTTTTATTTACCAACTGATTATTGATTAGCAATTAGCAAGAAAAAAATCTTGAAAAAGAAGAAATGTTAGCATCAAGCAAAAGTCAAAATGAGCAAATACTGCAGGGTCACGTTTCTTGCGAAATTTAAATAGTAGCTCGTACTAGTTTTGTAAAGAGGCAGTTTGAATTTCTGGGATATGGACCTGGAGTTTTTAACCAGCAAGCTACAGGTCAAGTTGATTTACGTGAAAAAAGGGAAGAGCTCCCTAATGAAAGTCATAATAAAGGAGCGTCTTAATCAAGGTGCGTCAAAGTGTCCAACCGGGTGATAAGCAACGCGTGGAGTGCGGGCACGTGTCCCCACGCCAGAGCCGGAACGGAAAGACTCGAAGAAGAGACTAGAGGAAAGAAGGAGCGATTCCAGACTCGTGTGAAGAGTTCCAGCGAAGCATAAGCGTGCATCAGGAGTTGAGTTAGTGGGGTACATACGAGTCCGTGTCCGTGGGGTTGTCGCAGGGCTGGGAGCCGGTGCGTCTCAGCCGCCAGAGGGCGTGGCGAGCCGCCACGAGGCGAGCTAGACCGTAGCGCGCCACTGTGATCAGCCGGTTTGTCTTCGCTGCACTAACTCCGGGTGCCGGAACGACGTTCCGGTGAGTCGCAGCGCGCACGCGCCCGGATCCGTTCTCGTTCCGGGACGGCTTCGAATGTTTACCTTGAAATTTCACGACATAATTATCGACTAATGTGTCTCGAGACGCGGCTCTAGCATAAAACAAGATTGACAACAACTTAAATTTATACCTGATCGCTTTCATCACCGAAACGCATTAATCACACACCCGGTTCTAACGCACCGACGAAAATTTATCTCGCAAGGTTTCGTGACAGACATAATAATGCCAACATCATTTCTAAAGAGATCAATCTGCAATTGTAATTTTCGAAAGATGTATCAACAGAATTAGAAGACATCTAAATGTTACTTTATTACGCTGTTTATGACTTACTTCTTATCGTTAGATTTGCGGTGCAAATTACATGATTGGTATTTTAATCTATACCAATAATAAATTTAAAGCGTCTGTGATTTCAAAATAAATGACAAAAGTTAAGTAAAAGCTGCTACTTATACGTTAATCTTAAATGACCGTTTTTAGATGTTTCGTCTGTCTGTCTATCTGTCTGAAAGTTTGTTTCGAATAGGCTCCGAAACTGCTCTACGGATACTAGTAATAAAAAAAAGATTAATAATATTTATTATTTTACTAGTTTCAATATTTTTAATTCTCGAAAAATTAGATAATTTAACATTTTTATTCAAAATTGATTACAGCTGTTTCGGCTTTCTATAGCCATCATCAGCCATCTTCAGATGTGTAGATCTGACGATGGCTATATAAAACCGTAATCAACTAAATTATTATTATCTAATTTTTCGAACATTTTCAAACTTTTACAATCGAGCATATCAACTTATACTATTAATACTTTTTATTAATTAATACATTTTGCATTTTGTACGTAGAAGACTTCTCAAAAAATTCACATGTATACATACATAAAATAAGTATTAGTATTAGTATTAGTTTTTGGGATTTAGTAAAAAATACTTTTAGTAGGCCCCGTATTTTTTTACTGACTGTACTAGGTACTAAACATAGCAAGTGAAATACTGTTTGAATTGCTTTGTACAAAATAAATGCGAACACATCACACAAATTCGTATTATTTAAACCGCGTATTTCCCTCAACACTGCGCTGGAATAATTTTTTTATCTGTTTTTGACCGAGCTAACTGCAATTTTTAAAACTTCCGTTTTTCAAGAGTTCAAAGGGGTGTTTTTTAAACTGATTATCCACTTAATCATTTTATTGCGTCCCACACATTAAATAACGATTATACGAAGCTAACTGCTCGTAGCCAGGAGTTATTATTAAAATTTTTCGTGATTTCAGCGCTTTTCATCGTTGATTGTAGTTAAATAATTAAATTACGGCAAGAGTACCTAGACTTCTAACCTTTAATTAATTACACGCGAGTTGATGCTTCCATTGATCATTGTCACAAAAGTTTCAAATTTGCATTGTAACGACTAACGAGTGTACGTGAAACAAACATTAAACTTAATAAATTTTTGTTTGTGTAAGTGCGTGCACAGGTATCAGCACAAAACTTACCACACTATCACATAAAAATAACATGGAAATGCAACCCTTGGGATATCAGAAGCTTGTGTGGCAGGGCAATCAAAATAGAATGGTCATCTTATTACTTTTTTATTCTCGTAGATATACAGGATGAATTAATATATGGGTTGTTTCTGAAATTTCTTAGGTGCAACTAAATAAATATACTAATTACACTTACCACTTGATAATGAGTTTGGTTTTTAAGTAATTAACTGAATTAAAATTGTTTTTTTATTAAAACAATGCAATCATGGATTAATTTTGTAATTATCTATCAATTACAGATCTGAACAGCTGAATTTAGTAAACCTCACAGTAATTGAATCACCCTGTACAAAAATAAATGCTTCAAGTTTAGCTCCACACATCTTAAAATATTAAATGAAAATCAACCTCTTGAATCTTGCCAACCACCCGTTGTTCATCCATAAAATATGAATTTGTTGTAGAGAAGGGTATTTCTGTTTTCCTTTTTTTGGTGATGAATGACATCTGTTGAATTTATGAAAATGTAAACATTTTTTTAAGCATTGTTTTGATACATCTTTCCCACAAACTCATATGGCTAAATAAATTGCATACAACAGCCTAATTAATGACAAAATTACGATTCCATTCCAAATGTGAAATAGCGTTCGAAGATTTAGTGCTCTTGATTTTGGACTACATTTTAGCTGTTAGTTGGGTTGGCTATTAAACACTGTTCAAATATGTTATCCATGTCCAATTATGAGATAGTTATTGTAGAGAGATTTGTTTAGAGTAATCAAACTTGCAGTATCTGTTATCATTACGTAATACCATCACTAAACGAGTTAGACTTTAGAAGAGTGAAACATGACTATGGGAACCTTCTCTCATCAGATTGAAATTCCTAAAATTTATTACATCATTTTTACCTAATCTCAGGCAGTTTTCTTCGTTTATAAAATTTTAAGTAAAATTGTTATTTTACAATTTACGGTGCATTTACTTCCCCTACACTTACTTTCTAGATGGCTTGATAAAAAATTAAAATGAACTTAAAGAAATTTAGGACATCCTTTTATCTGAACGCTTATGGAAATGAAAACGTAGAGGAACTCTTGCGGAGAATTTTTTCTATTGTATAACTGAAAGTGACGTAAATTCCCGTACCCCTTATTTTGTAAATGTTTTATATTGCATTATAGGTCGACACCGTTTGCTCTATTATGAAGCAATCTGGAAAAGAATTTCCGATTTATATTTTATGGTGTATGTGTGCTGGTTCAGCGACCCTCTTTCCGTTATTATTGATTCAATCAGACTTGTAGTCTACTTCCGGTTTCATTAACTCGGTACATAAGAGAGGCCGACTAGCCAATCCACCATATTTCGTCCCGTTTCCAGCGATAAAAATGTCGAAATGTGATTTTGAAAACAATGTGGTGTAAAACCCGCTTGAGTTCGAATAATTGCTCGAAATCCTGGAATCGGTCGTTTTAAATTCGGTTTAATAATTGTCCAACCATTACAATGACCCGGGAAACCCTTGGATTAATACGTCAATAAATAAAATTATGAAAGCCTATGGCACAATATGCCAAAGTTCCATTGATTCAGGTAAAAAATGATCGTGTTTATCAAGTTGTGCCAGGTTCGTGACAGCATGAAAAGGTCAATTCTGTATTTAACCCCCGAGATGAAGGTGCTCTTTGTTCTAAGGACTGCTTTATGATGACGACTCGGCTCGAACAAACACCGTCTGAGAAAACAGTAGCAAGAGACGCCGTAAAGGCCATTTACTTTTTGCGCCCAGAGACAAAACAAAGCCATCTGTTGCAAGACGCTTCTCGGAGATGAATGAACGCCAGTTCGATGAAAAACACTTATCCCCACGCTCATCTTCCGGGAAATTTCGAAACCAGCCCGGACTATCGATTTTTGGTTCAAATTTTAATCCTCCTCACTCCGATACTTGGAATATACTGGCGTAGAGTTGCACAACTGTTGAAATTAGGACTTGGACGAGGAATGAGGAATTGCGCCTAACCCTAAAATAATCGATAACGAGTTAAAAATAAATACCCGTTAATTGTTTAAAGATATTTTATCGTCTACGAGTAAAAAGGCGAGCTTCACTGTTACACCTGAATTATGCAATATTTACTCGATGCCTCTTGTGTACAGGAGGTGACAGAATTTTGCTATAAATTTCAAAGCTTTTCAAATAGGGCCGGAGATCAAACAGCCACGACATTGTACATAATTCAAAATTTAATCAAAATGTACGTTCTAGTCCTATGTGTGTTAAATAAAATTTGCAAAGAGTACTTTGAATTTATTCACAGGACTCACCAGAGACCAAAAATTATTTAATAATAAAATAACCTTTGGGAATAATTAACTGTAACCACCCAACATTTATATTTTTTTTAAATTGTAAATTAATAAAATTTGCGTGACTACCTTGTGTTTAAAAATACGTAAAAAATGTTAAGATCAAATTTTTAGCATTTAATCAACCTAAACATGACAGTTTTAAATAACTCACCATCGTCAGAAAAAATGCGTTTATAATTTTCAACATGCAAATTCGTGACTTTTATGACGAAACTTCTTGTACTAATCAAAATTTTTATCGCATAACGTCTGTTTCTAGCAATTGTGACCAATTCATCCACTCATTCATTAAATCGAAGTTGATAGTTTCACAAAACTGAATAATAGCGCCGCCAAATTTAGCTTGATAAGTGGTACTGTTTTTTATGCTACTGCAATGAAGCGGTTTTATGAATTAATTCTAAATTAAGGTGGTAATTTGTAGACAGTGTTCAAAATGAACTAAATGAACAAAAACAGACAACTGCGCATTTCTATTTTGACATTCCGTTAAATATAATTAAAACTCGGTTAAGCCATTAAATACAAAAATACGACCAAAACAATATGAATTCTTTTTAATTTCTCATTAACAATTTTATTAAAGTGATATTTCCCGGAGTTGATACCGATTGAGCGGTCATTTGAATAAGTTCAATAATCACAAGCTATGTAGGTGGACAAACACTCATAAATTGTAAGCAATGACCATCCCTACATTTGTCCGATGAATAAATAAAGCATCAGAATAAATAATTGAAGAGGTAATTTTAGTTGTTAACTAGATTCCGGAGAGCCTTGCATTGAACCAAATGTCGTGTTATTCCGTCCGACCAGGGTGAAAATACGGCTTAATTTTCATCACCCAGGCGCTTCTACATTTTTCGGCAACTTTCCAACCATGTGTTTAATTTTTCCCGACTGGCCATTGTTTCGCCAGCTCAATTTTATGTGTGCGTTTTATGCCGATATGAATTCATGTTTTCCGAAATGCGGACCAAATTACAGTTGCTCGTTAAAAAAGCCGGTGTTTGAAATGGAACACGCAGCTGTTTGCGTCAATGGCGCTATCTAGCGCTAGCAGTGGAATTCAAGGAAAGATTGCGTCGGCGTCTATACCTTCTGGCAAGTCAGATTATCACACCTCGCTCTAGACTATAACACCTACGTCGACGTTATATCGTAAATTTTACAATGAGCTGTGTGGTTAGCACGCCGGGGTACTTAGTAAACTACCCTTGTAAAATAACAATAAAAACAAGCTTGGAGTTGGAAGCTCGGCATAATTTCCACCGATGTGGATTATTCGAAAAGACAATATTCGGTAGGCTTTATTTGTGTTTAACTTAACGAAATTCGGGAGATAACTCACTTTGAAGTTGGGTAAATAATAAAATCTCGTTTAACCGTGACTGGGAAAAATAAAGGTATCACGAGAGCTTCTGCAACGGTGATGTTTCTCTCAAGAGAGTACACCACAAGCCGATGCTGCGCGTCATTAAAATAAAAAGTTGGGTTGATAATTTCATCAGCCGATCCCTTGATGAATGGTTTATAGCACGAACAGAAAATATAGTTAATTGTGAGCAAATTAATCGATTTTGCCAAATATTGATTCACTTTCTCTTAATTCTGCTGATGGTTGTTAAATAGGGGCAAATTCGGAGATCGAGTCTAACTCAATCCTCGCCTCATTAAAATGTTTATTTTAAGGTATAATGTAACTGTAAATGATATTATTGAGTAAACGCTCACTAAGGAAACTAATTGCTTTGGATCCAGGGAAAGGAGAATTTCACGTTTAAATTTATCGAAAAACTTTTATGCCCAAAGTTAAGGAATTTTTTAT
Source organism: Tribolium freemani (assembly GCA_939628115.1). NCBI lineage: Eukaryota > Metazoa > Arthropoda > Insecta > Coleoptera > Tenebrionidae > Tribolium > Tribolium freemani. Next base: position 13,321,584 of record OW626789.1, read on the forward strand.
TAACAAGACATAAATTACAATTACAACTATTAAAACAATAATTATTGTTACGATAGTTTTAAGAATAAAACCTGTAGGTTAATTATCAATTGCCTTCAGATAAAAGAACACTTCTGTTCAATTGCTGCTTGAAAACGAAACAAATCGCTTTAGAAAATCTGAATTTTTTTTATTCTGTCCGAAAACGACCATTCAAGCACTAGCTACTTGAAAACACTTGATTTCGGGCGATTCCTTATTTTATTCTGCCCTGATACGACACTTTTTTGCCTAGACTAAGGACAAATATAAAGCGTTTTCCAAATTGTAGTAGACGCATAACATTTTCTTCTACTATAGAGTTTATTAATTTAATTTCTTTATTTTCTCAATTCAAAATTGTACAATTATAATATCTAATTTATTATCAACAACAACATTCTCCATAGTGATCATCAGTCCGGTTAGTCTTGATATACACTTAAAATTACTACCAACACAATTCGGCGAACCTGACTGTTGATCGACCTCGATCAAAATTCATAAAAAGCACAATGTTTACATCAATTTTCATAAGCACAACGAAATTCTCATAATACCCATCAACATTCCTAAATTGAACTAAGTTCACATAAGACATAAGACATAAGACATAATTGAACCACCAAGTTCACATAAGACATAAATTGAACTACCATATTCACATATTGAACCACCATGTTCACATATTGAACCACCATGTTCACATATTGAACCACCATGTTTACATATTGAACCACCATGTTTACATATTGAACCACCATGTTCACATATTAAACCACCACGTTCACACATTGAACCACCATGTTCACATATTGAACCACCAAGTTCACATAAGACATAAATATTCATAAACTGAACCTAGTTCACATAAGGATTCATAAGCATTTACAAACATTATGAAAATCTAGCTGCAATAATTAATAAAGACGCTAACATTTTGCCCCGTCTACGGCCACTTTCACAAAGCTGTAGTCGCAATGTTTTTTTCCGGAATCATCACAAGTAGTTGAAGAAGGGGTTCCGGGTGAATTTTCCGGGACTACAAGTCCAGCGACATCCTCGTTGTCTTCGGAGCTTCTTCGTCATTAATTTCAATTTTGTATATTAGAACAGTTCAAAAATTCAATCAAAAGTTACACATTAATTTTGACAGTTTGGATTGAGATTACTTCATGATTACTTGTTGATTCTCCATTCTATGTTCTCCATCGTACATCCAGGCACATAATTTCTTCAGTTCCGCACATAAGTTCTTCAGGCACTGCTCACGATTCCTTTACATGAAATCCTTTACCACTGCAATGGAATCCTTTACCACTGCACATGGAATCCTTTACCACTGCACATGGAATCCTTTACCCCTGCACATGGAATCCTTTACCCCACACCTGATTATTATAGATTTTATTAATTTAATTTCTTTATTTTCTCAATTCAAAATTGTACAATTATAATGTCTAATTTATTATCAACAACAACATTCTCCATAGTGATCATCAGTCCGGTTAGTAAACTTGATATATTTAAAATTACTACCACACTACTTAAATTATTTATTAATAATGACAATTGTTTAGTACCAAAAATGATTTGTTGTCACTTGGATCTTTAGGTTGGAAAGAATTTCGAAACGCCTTATGCAAATCCTGGCGTTTTGTCACAGAATCATAAAGCAAACCCACACAACGTCGACTAAATTTATTGTTATTTTTAAATACTGTAGGCATTTTGTTAGAGCAACAATAGAAAGCCTTTTGAAAGGCCCCCAACAAAGAAGCTTACAACGCAAAACTGAACCGACTGTGGCTTTTCAGGAATTAATAGCTTTTGTAATTGCATTAAACCTGGCAGACTCAAAAACCCTACAAACCGTCATTCCATCCACATCTCTCTCTATTAAACAATCAAACATGTTCATTTCGTGTACGACAAGCCAGCTCACAGAGAGAAGAATCTCAACCTTGGTGGCTTATTGCAGCCGCTCTCACTAATTACAACTGCGACATTTCCACCAGTGGATTTTCCTTTTCATTCCAAACCCGGCGCATCTACCATTTCAAAGTCTCTCCCGAGGCCACGCCGAAATCTGATTAAGCCGATTTTGCATTTGATACTTTTTTAAAACCAATGCACATTCGAGAGAATTAATGCCCGGTTTCGCAGAGTCGTCAAGTTTGCGTTAAGGCGAGCATGTAAGAAGCTAATTTAATTCCGAGTAATTGACAAGAGATGTTTCGAAAGTCTGTGGTGCTAATCTGCGGGGAGGCGGTGGTGGATATTTAGTCTGTTGGGCGCGTACGACGGCCTCCTGGGGTATTGATCGGCCTTCTCGCCGCGACATACTTCTTTTGTTGGCAACACCTACAGCGATCCCAGATGTTATCCTTCTGTATCGTGGGTGGTGATCTGATCACCTCGGCGTGACGAAGGCAAATTATTTCCCAAGCGTTCATGACAATGACGCTTCCCAAGATGTGCCGTGATGCACGATTTTAATGAAGTAAACAATTCATTGTCTTGATGGAGCTGATAATAACACGTAATTTATCAAGTTCTAGTCTTCGAATGTATTTTTGATTTAGCAGTGTCATGACAGAGAGGATGTTTTTCGTGTTTTCGTGGCAACAAGGAGCGCTACCATTAAGATAATAACCCTAAGTAGTTTAAAAACACAACATTACGCAAAAACCACTTGCCACTGTTTTCCCCCGATATAAATTCCGGTTTTTAATATGCAGCGCAATAATTAAATAGAAAACTGGTTCATCAAATTAATTATTTAAAGACGGAAGTGTTTGTTGTAATCGTTTGTGACAGGGCCAATTTTGGTGGAGGCGCCGGGCGAGCGCACAAGCTTGGACTATTTCTTCTTTAAACAATGGATTAAATAGTACATTTTGGCCATGTTGAAAATCATAACTCAAATTGAAAAACTCTATTTGAGCAGCTGCCTTTTGAAAAGTTGAAGTGGCTGCCATTCCGCTTAAAACGAGTTGATTTCGAAAGGAAAACGTAATTTCTTGCGAATTGCAGCTAACCTGCTCTGAGGAAGTAACCGCTTAAGAAGCCGTCGGCGGTTGTTAAACTGCGCGATAATCCTGTTCCATCAAAATGCCTGTTCAGGTTTGACATGAGATTGCGCTCAATATGCTTATTTTGCAGATCAGGTGTTAAGATGCTTTTCATGTAATGTGATCACGTTTGGTCCTTTTAATGCGCTTTTTATAAACATCTGGTAATGGAAATTGCTGATCTTCAAGGTTATTTTTAACTGATTACCGGTAATAGGATTTCCCGCGAGTACGGACTTAATTTCAATTAAACATTTATTCGAGAAACAGACAAAATACTCCGTGGGGAAAAAGAATTATTTATTGATTAAGCGGTGCGATATCAGCAAAGGAAGTTAGGCAACTTACACCGGCTATGTTTGTTTTACTTACTTTTCTTTCCTTACTGAAATTTATTGTCTTCTGTTTTCATACAAAAATAATTATAAAAATAACCAATTGTCAAATTACTAATAATAATGAATACACAAATTCATTACCTAAATAAAAGTACATTCTACTACCGAATTTCAAGGAACATGAAGACAAAATGGTCATTCTAATGTAAATCAAATGTTATGCCACTTTTTGTGCTAACAGGATTTCCATCTGTTTTATTAAAATGTAAAACAGTTGCCTATTACACACCGTTGAATATTATAATACAATTTCTGTGAAAATACAATTTCAAATTCACTATGATGGTATAATTTGGTTGAATCCAATCACAAGTATTGTTTCAAATAATTCAGATGTTTTCAAATTCCATATTTTTTATCTTAAGTTACGCACGGAACATTTTTTAATAAAATTTCAACTTGAAAAAACATTAGTTATCAAATGGCTTTTTGGCATTATTACGGAAAATAGAAAAATATGGGGTACTAAAAGTTCATTGAATAAAAGGTTTACTATACTAATATCACTTTCTTAAAGCTACTATACTTTGTACATAAAGCGCTAATACACCTATAAACTTTACTAAAGCTACCTACTTTTCTATTTTTATTTCTTTAATACAGTCATTTAATGCTTAGTGTGAGCGGAAGGCAATTTTATGTTTTATTTTAAATATGTAGTTCTAAATTGCAGTTTGTTGTAGAGGTAAAAAACCAAAAGAATTTAGTTCTATTTTGTTTTTCAATGAGTTGAATAAATTTTGCTTGTTAAAGTAAACTTGTAATACTTACCTTTTATTTACTTGTAATTGTAAAACCAATCAATATAACTGAAACTTACCTCAAACAATTAAATACATTATTTAGTCATAAATATAAAAAGCTATAGGACAGATGTGAGGTCAGAGATTTCTGAAATAAGAATCTAATATGAGAATTCATGCATCTAAGTAAGTAAGAGACTGAGGAAGATTCTAAACAAGATCAGTCCTCTAATAACTTACTTAGTGTGTAAAGGCGACGTTTCTGAAACAAATAATTACATCATCATTACACTAATCTAATTTTAATAACCGTAAAGTTAATACAAGTGAATTATTAAAACGAGAAGACAAAGGAGACTCCAGTAGCCTGAAGCGGAAGTTGTCAGTTTCTTTTTATAAAACGGTAACATAAAAAAAGTTATTTTCCATAGTCGTGCAAAAAATTCCCTTGCAGTGCTTATTGGATTTGTAAGTTATCCTTTGTGCATCAGTGGATCCTCATTTCTATAAAGAGGTAAAGAGTTTTTCAGTTGGCTACTGAATGTGTTTTATAATTCAATCTGCATATGACGTGACACTGCTAAAAATGAATATTAAATGTTATAAATATTGTCCCGTGAAAGGCTGTTTTTGCAGATAAATGGGACATAGGCACATGAGTAATGAATACACTCCATCGATCTTTGCTGTCACAACCCCAATAAAAATAGTGTAGTGAGTCGTTATCTTTTCCCTTGAACTTTCGTCTGATTTACTATTTTAAGAAAACTCAGACATAGAAATAGCGTTAATTTGGTAATTAACGCTATTTCTATGTCTGAGTTTCTATGTCTGGTTACCAATCTGAAAAAATCTCGAGCTGGCACGATAAATCATTTGAGCTTTAAATAATGTGTTGGAACAACAATAAGTCAGCTCAATTTAATCTTGTTAGGCTAGTTATTAAAGAGGTAATCACTGCACTTGTATAAAACCTGGGAGCGGAATTAGGAGATTATGAAACGGAAGTTGCTTGTACCACAAAACTTTGGTGCCAACCTACTTTTAAATTTATACAGCAATTAAATGTTTCTAAATCCCTTAAAAAGCCTCTAACGAGGCTTCAATCGATGGTAGGCGCGAAACACAGCAAAATGGAACAGACAGATTTTATCTATATAGAACGGCCCTGATAAACCAATTATGTAAATCCGTCACGGGCCAAGGTCTCAGGATGCAATTTGACATAATTGGAATATACCTGTTCTTCGTGAAACGCGTTGCGAAAAATCGGTTGCGAGCCGAAATGTGATTTATCGCAGAAATATCCATTGAAATTTATTATTTATGTCGGGTGAAGTAGCTGAGTTCGTTTTTATCAATTGACAAAGTTTTTCGCCCGCATATTACTTATTTTGTCAAATTGAAGAACGATTTAGTAGCGCTCTGTTGTTAAATAATGTGGTCTGGAGTGTCCTCAACAGACTCGCGTCCAATTTCATAAACTGAAAATATATGCAACCACAGTGCCACCACAGCAAAAAATCCTCTGTAAGCTGACCCAAATCCATTAAATACAACGTTTATTTTTACTCGCCTACCTGACAAATGAAATCTCGTGAAATTACAAAAAACTGTGTATCAGAGAAAGTGATTCAACCAAAACATGCGATTTAAACTAAACGGTGACGTAAAAAGAGGAAATAGCGAAAAATGCGATGAGTGTTTACAGAAGCAGTTAGTAATATTAGTATTTCTAGAGCTAGTCTAACTACGGATACAAAAATTGAAAAAATATCTGAATATATGAATAACAACGATGCAAAACTTCGGAATATTTATAAAAATTGAAAAGAAATAAACATGCGCATTGCGCATACCGTCTAACGCTCCTTCTCAATATCGATTCTTTCTTTTGCTACATCCTGGGTCCATCCATAAGTGCTTGCCTGCATCAACAGTATCCTTTTAATACAGATCATTACAAAGAAGGCGTCAAGAATTTGTTGTGTATTAATTTTAAAACATCTCACTCCTGCGAAAAAATCACTCGACCCTTTATTTAAATTTTATTCCGGGACTGAGACTGACTCTAGATTCCAATTTAAACCTCATGTTACGTAAATGTAGGCGTACCAAACATTGGGAAAAACTAAACCGACATGCTGAGTCAAGATCTTTCCTCACAGGAGAAAGATTTGCTTAGATCGAAAGCAACCACTTTTAATAATTCGATTAATCTCGAAGAGATCTTTAATTTTTCTAATATCGTGATTGTGTTTGCGGCACTGATTATTGGCCAAATTAATAAACTTTATGAGCCATAAATTTAATGCGACATAATAAAAGTCCAATAAATTAGCCCATATATTTGGCCAAACAAAATTCAAAAGGTCGGAAGGTTTACAAAATAATCGGAGATTTTTATCCCCTTCACAAGCTCTTACGTCACCGGGGATTATAGATTTGTGACGGAGAAATATATTGTTTTCAAGAGAAAGTTTGAAAAAGCACAAATATCGGACTATAATCTGATTTTCAGTTGCAAAACTGATTGCAGTAAAATGTTTACAGTTGCTAATTTTTTATTGCTCGTAATTAATTTATCTATACAATTGACCGTAAAAGCCAACACATGTAGCTGTAATGCTGTTCTGTTTATGTTTTTCTGGAGCTTATAATTGATTTTCAGTAGCTCTTGCACTGCATTGTCAACCATAATTTAATTTGTGGAAAGTTTGTAACGTCGCTCAGTGTAGATAACACTGTGGAATAATCGAAATTTTTCATAAAGTCATAAAAAATAATTGCAACAGAACATAATAGCCCTTTTTAATTAGCGAGCATATAAACCCGAGTGTTCTGTACTGCATGTGGGAGGAAGAAGTGACCTGAGGCAGGCAAGATATTTAATTTGCACAAAAACGACAACTTTACTTAAACCGTTTTACCCGACAAATCTAGAAATTTATTTTTATAGTATTAATTTTAGAAAAAAATCCATTCCTTTCTTTCTCTAGTGCACTTAAAGATAATCGCACATTTGCATAATATTTCAGGAGTTAAGTGGACCTTTCCATTGGAATGAATTTATGTCAAGCGCATACTTTTTAATCAAAAAGCAATTTATTAAAAATAGGATTTCTTGTGGTTGTGTAATACAAACCAACCTCGCGTAAAACGCAAAGAAACACTATATTCAGCTTTATCGTCAAATTAAAAAAACTCAAAAAGTTTCTTAGATCAGATTGTTGGATTAGAAGTAATGCAAAAACTATTACCACTCTGTTTAATAATCTTCTGACACTTCGGATCGAATTAACCTTCTGCAACTATCTTATTTATTCATAAACCGGTACATGGAACCATTTCATCCAAATCTCTCAATTTTCGATTGCTCGAAAATATTGTATAATAGACCAAAATAAACGACATCAGAGTTTAATGATCGAAAAAGTTCACGATCTAAAAGCAAGACCTACAAGCCTACGTCAATCACATCTTATGTTTCCCTAGCTCCTAGTCCCTCGTGTGTGTTGTCGCCCGAATTTGTTTGAAATAAGATTTGTCTGGAGTAAGAGCTACAAGGCTTACAAGCTTAAAGATGTACCAATTTAGCTGTCCACGTTGCAGTTGAGCTTGTGTTTTTTAGTACTGGTTTAATTTGCTCGTTACAGCTCGTGTATAGACACAGCACATTCTAGTTTGTATTCCACTACCGGTGTTACAGTACTAATCCAAGTTGCATGAAAGTTAAATTTGAATCCATATTGTGCTACAGATGGCTAAATAATAGACTTGTAAAGCAATGATTTAATAAATTCTTAAACTACGAAACAAATACGACTACAACCAAGAACAGATAAAATACCAACAATAAAGCAAGCCTGAATAAGGAAAAAATAAATCAAACGCCTCAGTTCACCTGTGAGGGAAGCAAACTACCGATAAACATGACTGAAATCTTGAAATGAGAAACGCGCTTATAATAAAATATTATTACATTTGGGTTTTTCGCTGCCGGCTTTCAGTCTAGTTTATCTGTGGTTGCAGCGAACAGCAACATTTAACATCGATCCATACCTCCATATGACCGACTGTTCTGCTGACCTAGCCTTTGTGATAAGCAAAGTTTTCTCTCCGTTTCTGCATAATAAGAAAAGACATTATTAGGAATGGGAAAATCAGAAAGGAAAACGTTTTCATTTCAACTCGAGTCAAGTCACATACTTAAATAGCCATTAATAAATGCACGAGATGTTTTGCGTTCCTGTCGTGTTATGAATGGACCGGGCGGTTCAACTGTCAGATCACTCTTTGGCCAAAGAGCTCTGCTCCTGTTTTGGCCATTCATCTGCTAAAGATGACAAACGACCCGGACAATTACACTATACGTAACATTTATTGGATTAGAAATCAGACGCAGACGGGCCAAAGAACGTCAAATAAAACTTGGACGCTATCTCTGATAGACGTTTTGAAAACTGTGTGACATTCTCTTTTATATAATGCAATAAAATAACACTACTGAAGAGCTCTGTCGCAAAATCGTCTTATACATGACGCAATAATCTTGAGTTACAAGTATCTAGAACTCCTATTTTTTTCTAAATTGCTAGGCTGGAGGGTTGCCACGCTTGTTGCTTTGCAAGGGTCAAAACAAATTGAACAATAAATTAAAATAAAGTGCTCCGATTTAATAAATTTTAGCAAAATGATGCTTTAAACACAAACAATAAGGTTAAACTAAATCTTTGAATGCACTTTTGATCAAAATAGAGGTTCAGACCAATACTGTCCAGAAGTTGTTCAAACTTCAAGTTTAACTTGAGAAGTTGTCTACAACATCTCAATTCATAAAAACTTAAATCCATTACAGCAAGAATGCTTGAATTGCATATTTTTGACAAACTTTAGTTCTACACACAATACTTTAAAAGTTTACAAATTTTAATTACTTGAACATAGCTAGAGATATGTTCCCGGAATGCGATGTACTTTTTGAATTGCTGGTACAAATTAATTTATTTTTTGTGTTGCCAAATATTTTATATTAAGTCAAAGATAAGTAATAGTTATTTAATAAACTAATTTGTTAATGATGGTGATTTCTAATCAACACTGTTAAAGCACGAACGAGCGATAGCGAGTAAGTATCTTTTATACTTGAAATTATTAATTACCCATTAACAATTGAGTTGGTTATAAGATTTGTTCGTTGATAAACGATCAACGAAAGTTTTTTAATTTACTTTCTAAATAATATGGTAATTACAAATTATTAGATTTATTTTTTACTAAGCTAAAGCTGGTAGGTAAACACGAACAAAAGTGGGTCATCAACGCTGAACTTTTAAACTGATTAGCTGGTTTGAAAGATGTTATCCTAATTAGGAAAGTTCTGAAGCTACCTCACTCAAAAATGTTTACTAAATGGGTGCTTTGCTGACACGATATCAATGGAAAAGTTTTTATGCTCATTTCCAAAAAAAAGAACTATTGCTACTTTTATATTTAGTAATTTCCCGTAAATTATGTTAATTATGATAATAAAACAGAAAAACAAGAAGAATTATATCCCATTTCAGTTCATAGTAGAATTGCAACAGCGCATTTGAATTTTTTGGAGTGAAAAATAAAGCACAAATTAATTGTTTCTGTAAAAGAGAAGAATTCTGTGGTGTTCAACTAAATCCTAGCGCCACGTTTTGAGCTAAGAAAACCCACCAGAATCTCTCAATTTCTGCTCAATTTCACTCCAAAAAATTCAAATGCGCTGTAGCAAAATTCTACTATGAACTGAAATGGGATATAGTGTTAAGTTCGCCTTTGCTATAAAAAAACAAGTGCCTAAACGTGAATTTACTTAGGTATTCCCAGTTGTGGCGAGTTGTACGTGAAAAATATAAATAACCAAAACGCAACAACTGTGAGGGAAGTGTATGATTTGCAAAACTGTATTTATTTTGTATTAAGCAAACGCAGCGATGATGTGTGTGTTCATATTTTAGTACGTAATTTTTGTCATAGTAGAGACAACCATTTTTATAAAGTATTTAATTTGTGGAAACTCCTGCATTCTTCAATTCGTCGAAAAATTGCTTCCTCCTTTCGCTCTTAGTATTTCTTAGACTTGTATTTTACTTAACTTAATTAGCCCAATGATCTGGACATGTGTTTCTAAAGATTTGTATTTTTTTATCAACAATAATAATAATAACTAATTATTATAACAGGTATGATAGCTAGTAGTAGTACTTAGTAAAAAAGTTATATTTAACTTCCAGTTTAAAAAAAATCTATCTAGTGCATTGAACCGTTGGAGACTCCCTGCCAAGTTTGTCATTCATCAAATTCCTTAATTTTTAACGCCGCCACAAATTTCATTAGCTTCTAACCGAATTATTCATGTGTACTTTAATGAATAACTTAGTGAGTCGCAACTTGTAACGGCGGTGGCAAAGATACTCTCGAATTACACTTAATCGGAACTTTTAATTTAACCCAAGTATTCTGCAAAAGCATCCTCTCACATTCGCCCACATGATTTTTATTTGATTTTTTCTCGTGCAACGGTGGCGAATAAGATGAAACTGGGATAAAGCGAAGCGCTTCCAGCGCCAGTAATGAGCGTCAAACGCAAACAAAGCTGTATCGGAGTAATCTAAAACAGTTTAATCGCAGCCTATCTGTTTACCTAGTGATGGTCCCGCTGACGGCATCAAAGCTAAAATCGAAGACGCACTTTGTGGGTTGTACCGGACATACGATTTCGAGACACATTATCATGCCTTGCGGAAACCCTATTAGCTAGCGCTCTATAAAAAACCAATAAAAGAGACTTTCTGACAAGCCAATTGTCATCGTAAAATACATCTCGTCGAGGGTGATTCGCTTGAGATATAACCCATATTACGATAACGATATCGTTACTAACGGACTAGATTGCACATTCTTCATCTTAATTATGGAACTCCATACACCTATATCTCACACGTGACAAATTAAATTACCTTCCACCTACAAGAAATACGTGGGATGGAACCGACTAAACCGCAAATTAACTATTTTTTACCAACGGATACCAGATTTAGTTCGCCGTTTATTACCCAGTTTCCCATTTCCTGCAACAGTTGAACCAAATTTGCACACAGGATTTGAGCCGCAGATAAAAAACCTTGTAAAGCTCTTTAAAAAAGACAAACACGAATACGAAAAAATATAGTGGACAGTAGTCTAAGATATTAAATCAGAATTATGGAAACATATTTTTGCAACCTTCTATCAGTGAGATATTCTGTTTACAAAGCAGATCGGCTAGATTGCTTGTATTGGGAAAATATTCCGCCAATAGAACTGCCTCAAATATTGAAAATAGGAAAAATATTCGTTACTATGCGAGGGCTGGTGACCTCATCGTATTTTCAAAGAATCGACCTACTTGTTTATCAGTGGCATTACATCACTTGGTTTACGAAAATAAAAAAAATACATATTAGTTGTTGGTAAAAAAATAACCCGGCGCATCCACCATTTTACACATTAATGAACGATCTAATTTGCAAATTTTTGTTATATAACAGCACGTTGAATGGGTGTATTACTATCTCAAAGTTTAATTAAATAAATTTAAACTCATTGGGTGATATTCATAAAAAGTAGTATATGCTTATACTTATATTTTTTTAAGTAGTAGTAGTAGTACTAACAAAAATTAGTATGTACTTATGAAATTACTAGTCTGCTATTCGTTAAACTTATGTTTTTGCAGAAAAATCTATTTACTAAAAGACGCTATATTTGCCGTACTAAGAACTTCAAGAAACTTTAAAATTAAGCAAGAAAATGCGGCCGATCATAATTTCATATAAATGTAGCGGTTTTCAGCAAAAAGTGTGCAATAGTTAATTATCTCGATGGACACACAAAAGCCGATTTACCATTTTAAAATTTTTTATCGAAAGCGCCAAACCAATTTTTGTATTACGTTAATAGTCGGAAAATTGTCGGCTGTAAGTAACAGAGTTTGGTAGGTTCAGATTTTTCAGGTGATTTTTCGTCGATCTTAGTGCGTTTTGACTGACTCCGGCTCATCATAATCAAACGATATTTGGAAATCTTTTTTTAGAACCATGAAAAACCCGAGTGAATACGTAGTGTTACAGATTCGCCTGCAGATACAAAAAATTATTATTACAATATTTTATTAGAGAAAATATTACTCGGAATATTTATCAGCTTTAAATAAAAACTCAACTTTAGATGTTCAGATTCTTCAAACGATTCTGTTTAGAATTTTTTCAATTACGGAGTATTCTTGGGGATTTCAAGCTACTTCCAAAATTCCGTCCACGAGGACTAAACAAACTTTTTGTAGATGTTCATAACTCGAAAACTGTGGCTGTTAGTTAATAATCCTAAGCTTGTTCGAATTTTTTAGACGATTATTAGCTGATTTCGGCGCATTTTGGGTGACTCGGGGTCAAAAAGTCGAAATAAAATTTGAAAAATTTTGGCCGGAAACGCTTAGAAAATCATAAAACGGTTATGTTTCTGTTTCCAAGATGGGCGACCTGGCACTCCAAAAATCTAGCTAAGAACTCCACAATGAGGTTGATTTACATTTTGAACGTCAAACTAAAAATAAGTAAATAATTGTCGATATTTGACAAATCTGGCGGTAACCAAGCAAGCATATTAGTAGGTACTTATATGATGTAAGTATCTGCTCATAAGAATAAGCATCTTTTTATGAATATGGACGCAAGTATTTACTTTTAGGTTCAACTGATACTTATAAGTAAATGCTAATACTTATAAGTATTTGCTTATAAGTAGATACTAATTTTTATGAATATGACCCAATATTAATTCCTCAAAAATTAACTAAAACTTGTTACCCGGCGCATCCACCATTTTTGTACAAATTATGTGACAATTTTGTCATTAAGAACTAATTTGGAGGAGATTTTAAAATTTACTGCGTAACATATATGTCGGAAGTGTGTTATATTAAATTAAAATTTGAACTAATAAACTTGAACACTGCTTCCCATTTTCCGTTAGCATGCGTAGCACTGAACGTGAGAGCAATGTTAGCTAATTCAACATCCGTGAAATTAGAGATTTTCAGTTAATAAAACATGCAACTGAAATTCACTTACGCTCTAACGGGGAAATTCACTGACCATTACTGGACTAATGGTAACTCCAACAAAATTGGTTAAAAAATGCTACTTTTGTGTAGATAAAAATTTTAATATTTTTACTTACACAGTGTGTTTTGGCGTATGTACTTTGCTTGTGCGGTAAAAGTTAAAATGAAAATAAAAATTTGGGCCGGTGAAGGTTGGTCGTTGACATCCCAGCTCCGCACTTTATCTGGCAAATATGCAAATCTCTAATCGGGCCCAGCAAACGCGTGCTATATCCACATGAAACACGCCTCTAATTCGATAATGTGAAAACAAATTCGCAACTCTTTAAAATTCGATAAATTCGGCTCTACATTTGTGATTAATATGAAGCCTCAAGTCTATCTCGATGTATTATTAATTCAGAAAAATTCAGGCCCGTTTGTTCGTAGAGGCGCCCCCGAGGCCGATTATGTTGAAGCTGGTGCTTCCGAGTCCACAGATGATTGATGCGCTTGCTACTGATGACGTCAGGTCTGATCGATGTTTCTTAGCGATCAAGGACTTCTTCGTTATAACGCCACCCTTCAATTTTTACTTTTAAACTACTTAGGAATGCTGAAAAGGCCATGGTGGACATAAAATGCGGCGCCGAAAAAAACTGTTTTCTTCAATGTTAATGAAATACGAATTGTCTTTACAAGAATTACACCCCCAGGTTTTAATAAACACAGATTTGCTGTAAAGCAAACAAGTCTGTAGAATAATTTTACGGAAAACAGAGGTATATGGGACTCTTCCCGGCCTTTTATCTCCGAAAATTAGCGGCTTTATGAGATGAAAAATGCGCTTCGTGTAGTTGTTCATTTTAGTTCGCGGTTAGCTTTGAGCTTATTTTATTCATATCCCATCTCTAATTTGCGTGTCTAAAGCAACAAATTTAATCCCCTAACAGATACTATGATGCAATAAATTCCTTAACGAATAAAAATTGAATAAGTTACTCCAAAATCTTTTCCTTACATTTTAATATCTTGTCTTCTTGTAGAACCATATGTGATCTTAATAATTTTATAAAACAATGGAAAGCCCATTTGGCGATATTTCGATGTAGTTAGAGCAGGAATACTCCTAATATCTGGTAATAAATGTTAAATTGGGATATAAAACGCAGAAGCGGACATAAATAATTGTAATGTTCTCATGAACGTCCAGACCCTTTCGCGGATTAAAACAAAATTACCCGGAACGTTGCGATTCAAATAAGTTTGCGGAATAAGTAGAGTAGAGTATAAAATGTCTTAAAAAACAAGAAAAAATCTTACAAATTTAGCTGTTTGCCCAAAAGCAAACAACCGAAAAAGGCCCAAAACGTCTCAAAAATCATTAATTTTGTCCACCCCAAAAGTTCCCAAATATGTGTAGACCACCAAAAATTGGGCATACAAAAAAACCGTTAAAATCTCCCAAAAGAATGGAAAATTACCTCAAGAACGCCCTAAAAAACTAACAAAATACCTTGTTTTCACACATTCCAAAATGGCTTTTTACTTCTGGACCAGGACATTTGGCGTTTTAAAAATCAGGTCAAAATCCTACAAATTTAGTGTTTTCCCAAAAGTAAACATTCGAAAAAGATCTAAAAAACTTACAAAATGTCTTGTTTTTGAACACCCCAAAATGGCTTTTTATTTCTGGACCAGGACATTTGGCGTCTTCAAAAAACAAGGCAAACCCCTAAAAAATCAGCTGTTCTCCCAAAAGTAAACATCCGAAAAAGACCTAAAACCCTTAAAAAAACATTAATTTTAATGCACCTCAAAAGTACCAAATATCTGTAGACCGCCAAAAATTGGGATCTAGGCAGAATCCTAAAAATTTATATGCTTTCCCAAAAGTAAACAACCGAAAAAGACATAAAATTCTTCAAAAATCATAATTTGTGCTTATTTTTTCATTACCATTCAAATTGTACGATACCTTTGTCTAATAAACAAAATGAAACTTTATTTTTGTTTTGAAATCAATTTCCAACATTGTTCATTAAGAACTATACCAATAAGGATGACTAATTAGTAATCAGCGGAATTAAAAGTACCGTGCCATTGACGGCGAGAACAGTGCGATATAGGCAAACCAACTTTTGCCAACAGTTATCTTGTTTCTCAATTTGATTAAAAAATGTAAACATAGATATAATTATTAATTAGTAAAAATTTGCATAAACTCTCAATTTTTCCAAAATACATGCGTACGATGCCCCTTTGAATCGAACATTACAGAACGGAACGACCGATTCCTCCTGAAAGAACGATGAGTAATAGTTTGAATACCACCATATATATATATGCGTATGGTGGTAATGCCATCACCCAAGTGCCAGAGTTTTCAGGTCGCATCTACAGCCTCTGACCTGACCTAACGACCACTGACTAGTAGTGACCGGGACCGACGGCTTAACGTCTCCTCTGAAAGACGAGTTAGTTGCGATGTTTTTGGCATTACATTATCCGGTCACCCATCCAAGGAATGACCGGGGTCAGTGCTGCTTAACTTCATAAACTAATGAAAACCTATGAAATCAGCTAGTCTATGCAACTAACTGAGAGGTATTGGGGCCCTTATCGGTTGTTTGCTTTTGGACAAACAGCTAAATTTGTAAGATTTTGCCTTATTTTTTAGAACGCCAAATGTCCTGGCCCAGAAGTAACATTTTATACTCTACTAAGTAATAACTTATTAAGAAATAGGCCTAAAAAATAATTAGGCAATCGGCGTTATTAAGCCCCCATATGTAAGTGACAGGAGTTTAATTAATGAGAAAACTTGCATCTATTAGTAATTAATTGTAATGTTTAATAAGAAAATTTTCTAATTTTCCCTTATCAAATTGTTCCAAGTACCAACCGTTATACACACAAAAACGTTGACGGTTTCACGTGGTAATTAAGACCCTCCTCACTCTAATAATTTCCTTGTGTCAAAATTCAATCACTCTTAATTATCACACACAAACTGTAACTTCGCAAAAGTTTGGGATCAGAGACAAAAGCAATATGCGAAAGAAAGGATATGTCTCGGCAATATACAGTCATGCTACTCTATTTATTGCAAGTTTGCAGACTTTCCTCACGGTTCTTTCCAAACTTTAGAAGCAACTTACATTAAAACACAAGCTTTTAGCAAACACGTAAGTAGATCATAATTAATAGAAGCATCTATCAGGCCTTGTACTCGTATAATTTCCAGGAAATACCACAATAATTAAATTTTGCTAAAACTACTAATTCAAGCACATGTAAAAACAAGTACCTACGTATAGCTAACAATCTGTGCTGGAGCCTAATACGCAAAATAATTTGTAAAATTACGTTGGTGCCTAATACTCTTTTTCAAGAACTGTTTGGATAACAGCGATTCCACAAGCGGAAAGAAGTTCATTCTTCGATTCTATACTTTAAGATCAATCAGAAACTGATCCCAAACTGTCATACATCTTGCCCAATTGCTAGTTTTGAAGGAAATACACCATTCAACACATTAAATTAAGCTATTTTTTTTTTAAAGAGTTCATCCTGTTTGGAAAATGCTTTTCATTCTTTGTGTTCATGGTAGAGCATAACATGTTTATAATGTTATTTATCAATAACATTTTCTTTAAATTTTTTATGTCAACAAGAAGAAAACAAGGGCTAATTCCCTAATACTATTAAAAATATTTCAATTCCATGTCCAATTTCCGATTTATCTTTGCTTAAACTTAACTCTTTATACCGACTCGCGAAACTCCGTTAAACAGTTACACCTACATTCATAAAAGTGTCGGTAGCCTCTATTGACAGCAATTAAGTTAAGAACTTCCACTTAATTACTATTGAAGGTAGACTTTTGAAGCAACATCCCCTTTGAAAATGTATTTGCTGAGATTCATCTCAAAGGTAACAAAACAGACGGGAAAACGATCGTTGCTGTTATTACGAACAATTTTCCAAACGTAATTTACTCTGTTTACTATTACGACTGTCAAACCCATTGAATACATTTACGACTACCAAACAATGAGCATTATTGCCTTGCTAAGCTAAATAGGTTGTATTGAAAGCCGAAAGGTTCATAAAATGTCAATCACTTTTGCAGCTATTTCAAGAATCACATAACGCCCCACATTGTTTTGGAATAGACTATTTATTTAATTCAATAAATTTTATTTATTGACACAGACAACTGTCTATTATTATTTAAACTGTATTTGATGTTGGTGAAATTTGTTGAGCCTAAATTTAACACTTTTGGCTTCGTTGGAAAAACGGCTGTTTGTCCTTATTAGCCTCATCTGTTTAATCAGGTGCAAAATCGTTTAATGATACAATGTTCATCAAGTTTGTCAAGAATGCTCCAGTTGAATATTCCCCCAACTGGTGTACACCAACCGAAGAGAATTCTTGGTAGTTAACAGCGTTGGTTGGCGTATTGAACACGAATAATAGACGCAATGGAGCACACAATGAATTAAGATGTTTGACACCTGACTATACACCGAAGGGCCCGTTTATTTATCTTCTCAGAATTTGCTGTCACTACCACTCCCGATACAATTTGGCTAAAATTGCTCGTAAATAGAAAACAATAGCGCAATGAACGCACAAGATGAGAGTATGTAAAGTCCGGACGTGGCGGCCTATTGATCAGCACCGCCTTGCTCGCCAACGACAACCCAGTTACAACTGAGCAAGGAAATGACATTTGGGGCCTTTGCCGTACTCCCGATTGGGGCCCAATTTGAGGCGTCGCCTTACAAAACCCAATAAATCAAGTCATGGATATTCATTACGTCCGGTTACTTACTTTTAAACGCCTTCTGACAAGGAAATGCGCAATCTAATCGGGCTTGTCCCAACCTTGAACTAAAACGCCAAATAGAGCAACTTTGCGTTGGCCCAATCAAAGATAATTGCACGGTGCCTTGTAACTATTAATCGATAAGGTAAGTAAGCATTTTGCATCGTTACGGGAGGCTTGCGCTTTAAATGAGATTTTCGCGCTGGATTTGATTTAACAATTTCGGAAGAGCTTTCTCATATTGACGTCGAAGCAAAAGTTGCACGTAGATTGGACAACCTCTTTATTGCGATAGATTGTGTTTTTTCAAGGTCTCGTAAACATGCAATGGCTACGTCAAACGCGTGGGAGGGTGCACGGTTTCCATATGGTAATTTCCCGACTATTAATACATCATTTATAATTAATTAAACATATTTTTAGACGCAACTAAATCAGACACTGACCAAACCACCACAAAGTGTGCAATAAATGAAAATAACAATTAACAATATACACACAAATTGTTATGCGCCCACGACTCACCCAAGTAGAAATATGTGCAGCGATAATAAGGGCGTTAAATCAACTTGAAAAAGTAACTTCATTAACCTTTAACACCAACCCACACTCTTAGGGTAAATAATTCTCTCTTGCAAAACAATGCTCCAAGTCCATTCATCAAGTATATGCTTCAACCAATTGCAATGCAAGAAACAATTGATTCTGGAAATACGTTTCTGCTAACAATTAATAACTGCTTTGACATGGAAGTTGTTAAATTGTGTCTATTCTTCTGGGCAATAAATGACAATAAGCAATGCAACAAAGTTGTAGTTTCAGTCAAGTTTCCAATAACTCATGGATTAATAATGGTCAATAATTATTAGCGTCAAACAACTTTGGATTCGTTTATAATTCAAAGTTCTAAAAAATTAAAATGTGGCAATTTGTATGGACACAAAAGCGTCATATTTTTATTTTAAAATATTGCATGTTTTCCCATTTATAAAACCTGTCAATACCTTTGGTGAATGATATTTACATATTTGTGCAATTAATGTAATAAACTGGTATCAGACAAAAAATATTCCCGCATATTGGGAGAGATATAAACTATTTACCTTTTTGTGATTACAAGCGCTCATTGCATGAATATACGTCACATCTGATTAATAAAATTCGTTAAAATTATTTTAATTTAAGCTCGTAAATTTTAAGCGCTATTATGCAATTGCCTACTAATACTTTGTTTACGTAAAAGCATATCTTTTATTTTTTGACAAATATTAGAGTACCTTTAAGCAAAATTTATGAATTTACTTCGTAGTACTGCCATCATGGGAACACTAAATTACTGTAATCACATTTCACAACTTTTGGCAAAATTCCAAAACTCTAATTTATTATTTGGTGCAGCGTAAAATAATAATAAGCTGGGAAATCACAAAAAATCGGTATACGGAGAAAAGGCAATGTCATAAAATACACATAAGTGATTTAAATGTTGTTAACAACAACGAACTCAATCTTAAGTGTAAAGTGGAGTTTCTATGTTTGCCTCGGATATGTACAGTTTATGAAAAGAGAATGTTTGCAAAAATGGTGGATGCGCCGGGATATTAAACTCAACAATAATTACAAAAAATTACTGACTTAACACATTTGTACAAATCTCATAACAGTTGCATAATGCAATGAAATGATTCTTTTGGTGCATGTTGTGCATCAGCTCGGTGATATAAAGTTGGTATCAGCGGAAGTTCGGCTGGTGGCCTCCCAGTCCGTATAAAGCGCACATTCTTGCATCTCTTAAACCGCAATGTTTACAATATTACGTGCTTATAAATGCATAGCAAAAACATGCCAAAGATGTTTCCGTTTGCGGTCGTAAACCAGCCGGTCTGTGCGTTCCGACAACGTAAGATTGAATTAATTAAAAGTGTGACGCGTCATCACCCGAATGCAGTTTCCTGGACGGCAAAGCAGCAATGACAGTGTAATTTGATCGTTAACGCAATTGCGCGGGCTAACAATTTAACCCCAAGTTCTGATTTGGAGGTCAAATCTATATTCGTGATGGGGAGATTTGTTACCGTTTGCCACCTCTTGTTTAGATTTATGGACGCAAGAATAACTTACTTGCACAAAAAAGCTGCGAACATTTTAATTCATCAATTTAAAGTTTCAGATGCCTGCTCTCTAATTAATTAAAAACTCAGTTCAGATTTCCAACTAATTTACTACTTTTCAACTTGCATGTAAAAATAAATAAAAGCACACGCTAAAAAGCTCAACCCTTTCGAACGGTTCAAGTTAATTAGTAATTTGTTTTCACAGATTAATTGAAAACATGTGCTGTGTACTACAGACAACAAGACTCATTTCGGTCTATTAGCGTAAAAATACGAGAATATCATCAGTAGAATTTTTGTTTGATTGCTATTCCCTATATTTTTTTAGTTCAATATATCACAAAGAGCCCAATATTTGCTCATCTTATCCTCCAGTTTCAGCCTTAACTTTCTTTGTTGATTTAATTAATAATTCCTGATTGTTTTAAGTACATACACTGATACCAAACCCATCCTTTACTTCAGCTTTCGTTTCGAAATTGTCCTATAAAATGTTGAATTTGATTCTAATAGTTTTACAGAAACTAAGTAAACAAAGAGATTTTACATAACGTTTTGTGTTAATTCTGTTCGACATCGACCTCACTGTTTTTTGCTCTAATTCTTTTTATTCACAGTTACATCACATTGTTTTATCAATCAGTAGTTCTAAACTGAAACAGAACCCATCAACGAATGTATTTATAAAATGTTGTTTGATCTCAAATCAATATTCCATAAATAATAACCACGTTAACATTCTAGTGTAACGCAGGTATCAACTACCAGATCAATGCCTCTGATCTTTAATATTCGTTCTTTAGAAAAACAGATTTGGAAAGTATCTATTTAACAAGATAAATCTGATAAATTTTCAAACATTATCCTTATGATATCCTTATGATATTGGACCACTTGAGGCTTCCGTCACATTGTCTGACCGGTTTTGCTGTTCCACCCTGCCACTAATTGTAGTTGACACTTTATCTGTTCCGCCACAGGAAGTTGACGATGAACTTTCCAAGAAAGCCAAAGCAAACTGAAGCGAAGGGTAATTAATAATAATTGAACAATGCAAAGTATCTTTGATAAAAATATCAACTTTTGGTACGATCGATTGCTATTAATGTGTGTCCAATAGTTTGTTAAAACGGTCATTAGTCACAAATCGTTTGTTTTATAATCAATATTTGATACCAAACGTCATGTGTTCGGAGATATTTTGCTATGGGCTAGCAGCTACAAAATCTGTTATTTATAATTCAGAGATCGAGTTTTTGGTACAAGAATAGCCGATTTTTGTTGAAAAATGTGGTATTGATTCGGTTGTTTATGGCCATCGATTGCGTTGGAAGGTTTCTTATTGTAAAACCAGAGAGGTTCCGAATTCGCGCTCGCTGTTATAATCAATGGATACGAGGAGTGGTAATGAGCGACTTTCCGCACACCGGCCGGGCAAGGTATCCGGAGTGTTACATAACGCAAGAAGGTCCTGGAGTGCGTTGGCGCGTCCGGAAACTTACTGGTTGTGGAAGTGCTGCACATATCCCCCGGGTCCTGACACCCGGCGATGGAGGCTCCTGACAGACATAGGTCTGAGCTGACTAGCATCGCCCCGCGGTCACCGCTGGCTCACTCCCGGACATTACGCGGGGTTCCTCGTGCGACCCCGTTGCGCCGCTGACTGCCGGCCTCGAGGATGTTCAGCTGCACCCGCGCATGCTCCCACGACAATCATGTGTTAAACAATTTCATACATCTTCATTTAACGCATTTCGTGCCGTTTTGCAGTCTCGCCATCCACCCCCATTAACCCCAACACGACAAAAATCCCACGAAATGCTTAAAATGCTTCCAAGGAACCGGAAGCGCTAAGCGCAACTGTCACCGAATCGATTACAAGACCACCCTCAACAACCAACGGAGAACACTTATCATAAACTAACGGCCCGAGCTGCTGCTACACCGGACATATTTCAAGCAAAGGGGTTGCACAACTACTGCGTCCACACATAACACTCAAATTTTATAAATCTCTTCGTAAATGACGCAATTTCTTAATTCAATATACCTACAATGCGAGGGCGAATCAATTTCCTACTAGCCGACCTTTTGTTCTGTAGTTCATTTATTATTTTACCAGGTGGAAGCTACGTTTTATCGTGAATTTAGCAAAAATTATTAAAATTTATTAAGCACAGCATTAGCTTCATTTGAATCACTCTTCAGTTTACGATTAAGTAACATTTTAGGCAAGGCTGTGCAAAACTTAAAAAAATTAGTTTTAGCAACATCGACTGACGTCTTGTCTTCTTTAATCACTCGTTTTCTAAACTTCATAATTTTGGATATCCTCTACTCATACATTCAAAATGCACCACCCTGTACCTATTTTAGAAACAGAAGTGGTAGTTAATTATTAGTTATTACTTAAGCTTAGTTGTACAAAAATACAAAACGTTTTATTTTTACAGATTCTGTTCATTAAAACAATGTTGACTTTTAGTTGCGTTCTTTCTGTACTCACAGCTGTACTAGATGTCAACTTTTTAAAAAAAATATTAAATTATTCGTCTCTCTTAATGTCTTTGTTTCATACGTGTATCTTTAATAATAACAAAGATACGAATTTTTTAAGGTTTCACCAAAACGCCAACTTTTGTTATAAGTCGCAAACAAAAGGATAGCGAGATGCGGTTTCGACTAAAGTTAATATCTCAAAAAGATGGGCTCAAGAATGTCACTAGTTTATCTAAACCTCTTAGTTTTAGAGCTCCAAAATGTACCACCCTGTACAATAATAAGAAAATAATAACTTCTTATTGTAAGAACACCTAGGCAATTGTTAGCTATTTATGAAGAGGTAATATCAGCAACAACACATCAAAAATTTGTTGGCACCAAATAACGATAAAAAAATGAGTATATGTGATTTCAGATTAGTCGGTATATACATTCAATGTGTCGTTGCCAGTTTGTGCTATCTTTAAATATTAAATATTAAAGACCGGTTTATAGAAGCGTCATTAATTTAACCTGCAATTAAATTCCTGATTAACTGATCACGTGACGAAATTGAACAAATTTGATTGGCCAATTCGCGTTGTTAAATTTTAACAACGAATTAAAATTTAATGAAGCTTTCTATAAACCGGCCCTAAATCTACAAACCCACGCGGCGTAGAAAATTTATAAAAGCATATCTATGTTCCTTCAACTCTTTTTTATCATCAAATACCATATTGTCCGACCCTTTGTAGGATGTGGTTCATTCATTCCCTAACTAAAACCACTAAAAGAATTTTTAGATTCTAAAATAAGGGTATAAAAAACACATTCTCTAATATGGCTTTAGTTTTTCAACTTCAGCGATTGACGAATTTGCAAAAGCTGGGAGAATAAAATTTTCAATCGCTAAACTTTTAATTAGTTTTTAATAAGTTAAACAGTTTAATATTCCTGAAAGTCACATTTAATTCTATTAAAGATGCTCAAGGATTCTACAGTCCATTTGTTTGAAACGTTTTAAATAAACTATAAAGGACAGCATGTTCATATGCAAAAAACTGATTTTGATGGAAAATTGTTTTTTGTGTTCCTATCAAACAGTATGATATTTTTGGATTTTAATTATAATTAAATTAATTTTAATTAAAATTAATTTTAATTTTAATTTTAGGAATCTTGTTTCTAATTATGATTATCCCAGCATAAAAATAAGGTGAGATCATTTTGGCAGACTAAAGTAAAAACACTAAAAACTAAGATTGTTCTTTTGAGAAAGTGACTATTTTACAGTTTTGAGCCTAAATCATTTAAATCAAAAGTTACGAGATATTTTTATCCCAATGTAGGTATCTAAAATGTTAACATTCGGTTATCGTTCGTGTCAGTCCAAGGGCATAGAACAAGAGAGAGAAGAAGAACAAGAGAAGAACAAGAGACTCTCCAAGGGAGAGTCAGCCGTTTCGAAAACTTGCGCACTCATTAAACATTTGAGAGGGAAATTCAGAATAAACGGTGTTTCTAGCTCGACCAATATAAAATTACTGGTTAAATGCAGTAAATGCACCAACATCTGACAAGTAAACTTTCTGTACCTAAAAATCAAATTGTTATGATACACCCTTGCAATTTTGTTCTGTAACTCTTTATTAAAACTAAAGTCTTCTCAATAGGTACCGAAAATATAAATGACGATAAATGCTTTTGCATTTTCAGTTAAAAGACCGAATGGGTAGGATAAAATTATCCATGATATTTAGATAAAATTATTTATTAAAATAAAACGCCAGTCAACTAAGGGTCCATTTTATTCAGACTTTGCATGTACAACAAACAGCAAATTATATTTCTAGAATATCTCGTTACAAAATTCTCCGAACAATTTTAGATCCCACCACAGCACAATCGTTACAAGTACTTGTTTAAAATAATACTACTGAATATAAATGTGCGTCCTGAAAACTTTTGCGTCTAATTATGATTATCCTGGCGCGGCATAATGAGATTATTGGCACATAAATATAAGGTGAGGTCACTTTGGCACACTAGACTAGAGCAAAAACTAAGATTGCTCGGTTGAAAAATTGCCTATAAATGTATTTTAGGCCTAAATCATTTAATTCGTACGTTTATTAGATAATTTTATCCTCTCGTATCTAAAATGTTAACATTCATTTATCGTAAATACAGATCTATGCAAATATTGCGTATTAATTCAAGCATTGTTGTATAAATTATATCTACTTATACAAACGGTATTTCTTTTGAAAAAGAATAAGACGAAAAATTATTTTTAGAAAAATAGGTATCGTAGTTTCATTTATCATTTATTTATTTATGCTCTACTGACCCCGGGAATATCCTGCAAGAGTTGAAACATTTTATTCATGTCCTTGTCACACAGAGGTAATTAAAGTGAGAAATTCACTACACCAAATTGTAATGCATTTAACAAGTAGGTTGAAATCAAAAGCACTCATGGTCCATTCGATAATTCGAACAAATAAAACTCCATACTGACAGTAAATTGACTTGATTCAATCAGTCGTTACAACGCTATAAGAAATTCCGACCTGTAACAGGCAGAAAATATTGAAATCGTCTTTAGTTTTAGCCTTTGCTAGGTATTTTTTTATTAGATAAATAAATAATGAAATACTGCTTGTTTTTTTAATTTGAATTTTTAGGCAAATGCCTAGTATAGATTTTACTATAGTATTTCATTTGACATTGTTTGAGCTGTGTAATGAACCAACCTTATTATAATTACACTACTAGTGATGTAATGAAAATTGTAAGGAGCTTACAATAGAAGAAATAAAAACAAGAAGCGAGTTTTATAAAATATAAAATTAAGTTCAGTTTTAACAACAGACAAAAATATCAATCTTTGGTCACCTTTGGTCTAAATGCTACAAAATGATCTATAGGTCACACTGAAGTACCTAATAGCTGTTTATGTAATGAATACATAATACAAGTCTTTTTGAGAGGAGCTTTTTTGCCAATGTGTGCGCAACGCAGAAAGCTTTTAACAGTAAAACTCAATTTTCTTTTAGAAAAAAATACTTTTCGATGTTTGCTTTCGCTGCGCTAAAACTTTATTCATAGCAGCGGTTGATTTTTTTTTAATTCGGTTTCACTTCACCTTTAGTTACGTAAACAACTATTATTGGGAATATCAATTTTTACTTTAAACTTTTTATTATAATAATGTATGAAATAACGAGGTATTTTATAATAATCTGTATGTGGGAGGACTAATAAATCTTAAAATGTTTTTGAAGTAACAAACAATACATAACACGATTTAATTCCTGATTGTAATTTAAAAATTTAAGTACTTTCTTTTACATAGAACAATACAGATAAATATTTCATTCCCTAAAAAGATCTCTGCTATTTTTTAAATATATCACACATTCTTACAAACATTTCATAATACCGTCGGAATTTCTTATAATACTGAATGTTTCTAATTCACCAAAAATCCTACATTATTACACAAAACGAAAACGGACAACAAGCAAATTTCTTATAAACCGTTTGAGGGGGAACGAGATGTAAATCCTCCTCTTCCTCATCATCCCCTGATATGCTCATTTCCTCTATACTAAAGGTATCAGTAAGCTCCTGGTGAATTCTCGATTCCTTTCGCGACAGGGGAAAAAAATTGACTATATCTTCTTCACTAAAACACCCCAAATGTTATTATGAAAGCGTCGTAAAACCCGTACAAACCTATCATCAGTGTCCCACTGGACCAACGGTTGATGGTCTTTAACCCCGGGAATTGGAAGTCTCTGAATTGGAATAAGACCAGGAGTTGCATGATATTCCTGGTGTAGTCTACGGGCATGTTCTATTCGGGCTTCTAGTTTTCTCTGAAGCTGACGGGAAGTTGGCAAAGACCTAGGCGGCGACCTACTACTGTCAGCGCTGGAAGAATCGCTACCCTGAAGACGATTCATAAAATTATATGACCTTTGCGTTACTAAACTAGGACACGATAATGTCAAGAGTAAATCAATTTTTTTATAGTTTCAAAAATACATACCCTGGGTTTTAATGATGCATCCCCATTATGGTCTCCACTATCAATACCACTATCTTCCATCACAATTTTATTAATTTGATGAAATAATGTGAGTCGGTAGTGTTGAAATCACATGTTGGAAGTGTGAGAAATTTGTCAAGTCGATGATTACTTGGAGTGCAGTTTTCGGAAAATGTTTATTCTCGTTTCAAAAAATTTGTTGTGTGTGTCGTGTGATAATTCTGTTATCAGCAGCTGCACAGCACTTCCACCGCAACTGCCATGATACATATTGGGGAGTTATACTAAAAAATCAATAGAACGGTTCTGACGCCGGCTATGTGGATGGATATGCGTAAAGAAAGCCCTTATTTATTCAAAATGTACACACAAACATAACAAATAAAACGAAAAATTAATAAAGTCCTTGACCATTGCGTATTTTTTTTGTTGAAAGGTTACTAGGAAGGTTACATAATCACAATGTTGTCAAGACAACACGTAAATATTGTCAATTCATGGCCCTTGGCGCTCTTGGCTAATGTCACTGTAAATTTGTCACTTAAATGTAATAATACTCAATAAAATGCCTCCAACAACATCCATCAAAAAAGTTTTAAACACAAAAACTTTGGTAAATATTAACAAATCCCTTGACGAAAATGTAGAACACTATTTTTAGAAAAAAAGTCGCCAAAGTAACACTCGCGTTGAGGACGGAGACGACTTGGAAGAATGGAAAAAGTCCAAACAGTTATTACGCCCAAAAGACCAGCTCGAATTAAACGAAGGAGTAAGACTTTGGTCTTGAAACGCACCCTTTATCTATTTTTTCCAGGAATTAAAAGACATAATCGCCCGACAATTAGGAACAAATGACCCTCTAATTCCGCACAATTTGGTCCAATTCAATTATGCCCAAGGCGGGTTTGAGTTGATGCCACCTGCAGGCCCTATGATTGTTGTTTACGAAGCTCAAGGCACCCAAGTTCATAAGGAATCAGAGGAAGCGAAAAAGCAAGTCGTTGAGCAAGGACTTGACCGTATGATTTAATTATTACAACTTAAATATCTCCCAACTGAAATGAATTATAGCATCAATTTTGGAAATCAGTCAAAGCACTGAAACACTCGCGGTTGAGGAACCAATCCCGGTAATACCGGAGGAAGTAATTGAGGAAGTCGCAGCTGAAGAAAGTGAAAGACCGGAGGAAGAAACCGAAACTGAAGAAGGCGAAGGTGAGGGTGAGGGTGAAGGAGAGGGTGAGGGCGAAGGGGAAGGCGAAAGTATCAGGCCTGAGGATGACGACGATAAACCGCAAACTGGAGGAAAACCAAAAAAATTAACCAACCAGTTTAATTTTTGCGAACGTGCTGCTCTTACGTATAATAACCCAATGCGAACGCAGGAGACACAAACTATTCCTCCACCTATGGGCACTTTTTCGGCTAATGTTTTACAGTGGATAATTTACGATGCCTATCAGGAGGATTTTGAGGCACAACAGTTGGAAAAAGAGCTTGAAAGGGAACGGAAGGAGAAGGAAAAAGCACCGGTTTCAAGACATCAAGCAATGGCGAAAAAAGTGCTGGTCGGAAAGACGCATCAGTTGAGCGAAGCTGTCCAAGGACGGGTTTTGGAATGCTGGAAGGTTTTGGAACGAATGGTTAACCAAAATACCTTTGATGATATTGCAAAAGGTTAGTGGAAATTAATGGCGGGCTTACATAATCGAAACGAGACTAGATTATAGGTATTGGGAGGACCCGTCTGATGAATTTCGTGATGAGGAAGGCACTTTGTTGCCTTTGTGGAAATTCCATTACGATAAAACGCGGAAGAATACGGTTACTGATATTGAATGGAACCCACACTATTACGACTTGTTTGCAGTTTGCTTCGGTTTCTGTAGTGCTGTTTAATTTTTTTGGTACTTTCTCTCACTTATCGTTTACAGTGGATTTCATGAAGCCGTTAGAGGAAGGCGCTGTTTGTCTGTTCACTTTAAAAAATCCCTCCTTTCCCGACTATATCTGCATGACGGATTCCGCAGTCATGTGTGTAGATACTCACCCTAAATATCCTTACATGGTGGTAATAGGATTATATGATGGTAGTGTTAGGGTTTACAACGTTCAAGCCACTTGCAAACAACCTGCCTTTAGAAGCAATAATGTCACAAATAAGCACAGAGGCATTGTGTGGGAAGTAAGTCTTGTGTTGCCATCAAAGAGCGAATTTTTAGTATGTTTAAGGTTAAATGGGCACCTGATTTGCCCGACGGTGAAATGAATTTTTACTCGGTGTCGGAAGATGGTAAAATCAATAACTGGGTTTTAATGCAAAATGATTTAGCTGTGACTACTATTATTACTCTCTTTCTGGCTAAAGATGAAGTTTTTGGACCAGATGGGACGAAATTAAAAGTGAAAGGTTTATAATTTATAAGAAAACTATTTGAAAAAATATTTCAAAAATGTCTCAGGTTGCGCTTCGTGTGTTAAGTTTCACCCTAAACAACCTCTTATTTATTTGGTTGGAACGGAGGAAGGCAATATCTACAAATGTAGTACTGCTTACAGTTCAATGTTTCTCCTAACTTACGAAGCGCACCATATGCCGGTCTATCGAATAGACTTCAACAGGTACAATTCTGATATTTTCATATCGTGCAGTGGTGATTGGAGGATTAAAATTTGGGAGGACAACAGATTGTAAGTGAAATAAACTAACTTGTCCTGAAGTAAAATCTTAACTTTTCAGGGAACCACTTTTCGTTTTCGATGTCGGCGCTTGTGTTGGCGATGTAAAGTGGGCCCCTTATTCCTCGACTGTCTTTGCAGCAGTAACCAGTGAAGGCAAAGTCTACGTTTTTGATTTAAACGTGAACAAATACAAACCGATTTGTGTCCAAGCAATTGTATCCAAACGGAGGAATAAACTGACACGGATCTCCTTCAATCCGAAATTGCCTATTATAATTGTTGGAGATGACAAGTAATTAATTTTGCGTTTGGTGTGGTTGCGAGTTAAAAAAATTACTTTAGGGGATGTGTACAAACTTTGAAATTGTCGCCCAATTTAAGAATTCCTTGTAAAGCACCGAAGAAACAACAACATTTGGATCAATGGACCCTTCAGTGTATGAAGTTGGACAAACTGCTGTCGCTAGTGAGAGAACCAGGAGCGTTAGATCTTCCGGAGGATACGGCAGAGTCAATAGAGTCATAAATAAGCGTATTTTATCGGTAAACTTTATTAACATTGAATAAACTTCTACATAAATATCTAAACAATATTTTTTAACAAAACGCTTTGGCACATAGTCATGTAACATAAAATAGAGTTCACAATGTTCACATTTGAAGAACTGAGCAACTAATTAGGTACAATAGTTATAAATAGCAATCACATGTTTAATGAAAGTGGCTGAACAAAATGCTTAGTACATCTAATAAAATCTATTAAAATAATTTCGATTTTCTGTACCCAACAACTAAGTACGGAGGGGTAAAAATGAGGGCTCAACAAAATTCACTGATTGTGTGGAAAAAAGCAGGAATTTGAGCATGAAATTCTTAATAAGTTGAGAAAAACTGCCCACTAAAATTTTCACAATAAACATGATACTTTTACTAAATTAAGTAACGAAGTGGTAACAAAAATCAATGAATCAGATAAACCTCTTTGTTTCCCACCTTCGTAACAAATATTATTAATCTCACAGATATTTTGTTGTTGGTGACGTTTTATCAATGTTCTTACACAACTATTGTTGTGTCGTTTAATTTTATTCTGTTTGTTATGTTGTGTTCTCGCGAACGGACGCCTCATAAATAAAATCAGAATTAGACAAATTAGACAAACGCACGAATAACGCAAAAATAACACCCGTTCCGACCAAATTCGAAGATTTTTTACCTTATTTTTTCATAAAGTTTTGCGAAATAATTGCGTTTTCTAATGAAAAATGTGCCAATAAAACGCAAAATTGGTAAAGTAGTTCCATTTTCCACAAGATTTAACGAATTTTCATCGCGGTTAGCAAAACTGTGCCGAAAAATTGCTGTTTGAAATGCAAAAATTATCTGCGTTTGTTATGTTCTGTTTTACTCATATTTTCGACGAAAACTTGCTATACAATCGCGTCTTGGCTAAGAGATGTAATATAATGTCTGAGTTATTTAGTCAGAAACTGTGGTGGAATCGCTTTATTATAGAGACAGACAATGGCATTCCAGCGGGCCGCAGGCCGGCAGTGTGGACACAAACACTTTGCAAAAAAAATCAGTGCCGTTTGCAAAAACAGAATATTTACAAGCCTCGCGTCCCCTTTTCACATTATGCGGGACAGTTTCCACAGACTTTTCATGTTTTTTGTTGGATTTTCTAAAACCATTTTCAAAATGTCGCTTGTCAAATTTAAGCTGCGCGCGCATCCGATAAAGACATTCATATTTTATGAATTAACGTAAGAATTGTGAAATTTGTAATCCTTTTGATTGGGCCATTTGAGGTCGGCCATTAAAATTATGGAGAAAGCCAATCACTTCAGAGTTTTTGATTAATTGAAAAATTATATTTTTGGATATGATTGGTCGATTTAAGGTCGGCCATTAAAATAAAGTAAGAAACCAATCACTTTGAGTTTTTGGATTCATTCAGGCATTCATTCAATAAACATAAAAAAAGATAGGTAACTGACGAAGACGTTTTGAATTATTGTAAAGCGGTTTAAGTTAAAAGGAAGTCAAAATTTTGGCGACAAAATTGTGATAACATTAGAGATATGGTCTCGTCAATCCTTTTGAAGAA
The DNA here is from genome assembly GCA_939628115.1 of Tribolium freemani. Classification (NCBI taxonomy): domain Eukaryota; kingdom Metazoa; phylum Arthropoda; class Insecta; order Coleoptera; family Tenebrionidae; genus Tribolium; species Tribolium freemani. The sequence continues at coordinate 13,353,219 of OW626789.1, forward strand.
ACTTTAATTGTTTTCAACTTATTTGTTAATTTAAAATTACTGCCACCGTTGTTTTTTTTAATTAGATGAGGAGAATGGACAAAACCAAATATCGAGAACCCTACTAATAATTTACTAAATTCAAGAACCAAGAACCGTTGGGCGCCAAAAGTAAATTTAACCGTATTTATTAAAAAATATTAAGTATCCCGTGAAAATCCTAGTCGTCAGTTTTTCTCACTTTTTAAGAATTTGAACCTAAACATTCCTGCATTTTTTTTTCAAAACAAAAAATTTGTTGAGTCGATTAATTGTTTTGAAACCTGATAATTTCTTCGAACTAAATTTTGAACCACCTTTTCGTCCTCCGTATTTAAACTTAAATAGTGCTTATCATTATCAACTACGTAATATTAAAATAATTTCTTGGAACTAGCTGATCAAAATACTGCGAATGATCACAAGAGTAGAACTAGAGAGTAGCCTACTGGACACAAGTTTATCACAACAATTACGGGAAAGGAAGTCTACTGGGACTAGGATACTCGGGATTTTCAATCGCACCCTTACCAAACTTTAATTCTAGAAAATCTCTAATATTATTCGGACTCGGCACTTGCCGCCCGATAAATTCGATACTTGACATGGGATGAAGAAAATTCTCGGGGAACTCCATATTTTTATGGCTCGTAAACCACGAGTCCTTGGCCATTGTCCCATTTTTTGAATAAAACGGAAACAAATTGACGTAAATTTTGTTGCTTTTGCTGAAATTAACTCTGTAGAAATTCCCTCCTGTGGCTTTCTCCCACAGGAAGCCTTTGGAATCAACGACAGGCTTATCTTTGGCTTTTTTCAACCAAGGGCTCCTCAGTAAATCATCCCGATTGAAACCCACGTCTACGTCGTGGTCCCATGGTAAAATATCCCCGCTCCTCATAGCCCCCAGTAAGCTTCCAGCCTCCAACCAGTACCTGATCCCCGCTTCGTCCAAACTGTTAAAGACGTGTTTTGCCGTTTTTCGCAAGTTGGAGAGACAGCAAGGGGGCGTCCATCTACCTTCGTATAAATACGAGGGCATTTGGTCGATTATGGTGCCAAAGCAACGGGAAGTCTCCCGTGTGCATCCATACCATTCGGTTAAGCCGGTTTCTCGCACGACTTGCTTGACTTGGAAAATTTTGTACAGATTTTTCAAACGCTCGGTGTTAATTTGTTTTTGTTTCCACTGAGCGTGGTGTGACTTTAAAACGGGCTTCCCTTCTTGAAAGAACATTCCTTTCAGAATTTTGACCTGGGAAAATCACAATAACTAACCGCGTGAAGTAAACAAAATAACTTACCTCAACAAGTAAAGGGGCTGTCTGAATGTATAACGACTGAGGAAACGGTAAAATAAACGGCTCCGGCAACTGTCTCAAAAGATCAGTTTCCATTAAAATGAAATGCTTGCCCGCCACCGCATCACAAAGATTATTTTTTGTTAGACTATACTTAAGGGTCCATTCGCGCACGTTAACGTTAACTCTAAGACACCCCAACTCTTTTTTACTCGAAGCAGGGGCCACAATTATGGAAGTGGGTTGTTTGCCAAGTTCGGCAACCATTAGTTGGAGGTTTTGTCTGGAGGAAATGCGAGTCGAGTCTGGCACAAAGAGAACATACTTTGTCTTTATTTGTAAAACTGGGTATCGCTCAGCATAGGGAACTCTGAGGCTTGAGGAGAGAGCAAACCCTTTCACGTTTTTCAAACTGTTATTTTTTAAAATAATGTCGAGAGGCGGGTATGGAAGTGAGTCGTAAATTATCATCACTTGTATGTTTGGAAACACGTTCAAGAAGGATTGAACGGTTGCGGTAACATCGTTCTCGAAAGATTCGAACTCTCGCACGATGATTGTCACCAATTTACTGACATGTTTGGAAGGCGATTTTGTTGTGGTTTTTATAGTGGGAGGCGAGTGGTATGTTTTAAATCCTCCGAACGAAACTAATAAACGCAGACTATAGTAAATCACGATAACATTAGCGAACACAACAATAAGTGCTATTAAGCGGGCAAACTTTATACGCATAATCAGGTCACTGGTGATTAAGGTTACGCGTTTAGGGCATTTTTCACCTTTCAGAGTCACGGTTTTGTATTATCTGGAATTTGTTTGTGCATTTTTAATTAAATACAAATTTCATGTTTGACGTTTAGATCTTGGTTGACAAGTGTGACCTTGAGAAGGTTTCAAGCTAGTTCATAAGAAATACGGGGTATTATAACTAAAACACATAAGACCGCCTGCGTAATCAGAACCACTCCTTTTCTAAATTCACATTTGCAATCGTGACAAAACAATATCTTGGTGTAGAGTTCCAAAATAGGAACTCTAGCTTAGTGATGTGGTGCGTCTAAGGAAAGATCACAGATAAAGAATAAGACCTACTTTCGGTTCACTTTCATAAAAACCATTGTGGTGCAAATGACTAATCTGTTACCATGACAACTCATATAAAAGTTAATGCCAAGAGTACGCTATTTGCACCACAATGGTTTTTATCAAAGTGAACCCAATGTAGAACATTTATTCAACGTGTGATAATTTGTGGTAGGCAACACACTATACAATTCAAAAACTAACTCAGGCAACAAGCTATACAGCTTACGATAGGCCGCATTTATTACGGTAACAAATTGTGGTAAAGAATTTAAAATTGATTATGATTAAACCCAACTCGGGAAATTTACAGATACGCACTTCAAAATGTAGCAATTTCAACCAAAAACTTTTCTTTTTTTTAACATCGAATACCTTTTCCTGTGATCCTGCAATTAACAATGTTTAGTAAAACTCTAGTTATTAAAGCCTCAAATACCCCTTCATTTTCCTGTGATCCTAATTCACTTCCTTTTTAGTATTTCCAAATTTAGCAAAAATTTACTTCCTAAAATTCGTAATACTTCATAGAATTTCTGTGTCGAAACCTCTAGACGTTCCTATGATTCTAATAGAACTCCTGACACTTTCAACTTTGTTATTTTTACCAAAAATTTTTGTTCTAAAATTTTTAATACCTCTTCGCGTTCCTGTGATCACAATAATACTTCTGATATTTCTGTAAACACTTACTTCGTTGGGAAACTTGTATTATGATCACTTTGAGAATAAGTAGAAAAATGTATGGTGATGATACGGGTAATGACTAAAAGACCTGCTTTATTTAAGTTTCTTTTATTTCTATTCAAAGAATACATTGTGTTTGTCTAAAGTCAATATCATTAAATGGGTATGATACACTTTGCCCAGAATATTTAATATACAAAGACATTTTCCAATTGAGATGATATAAAAATTTTCAAGTATTACGTCGTACTTCTTAGAAGTAAAATGAGGGGGCGTTTTTCTATACAAGAAACAAGTGTAGCAACTAATGTTCTGGACAAACTGTTAATTGTTTTATTAAATATAGTACATCTGCGAAAGGCTTATTATATAATTACAACTGTCGTTCGCAGCGCCGTTTTTTAAATCTATCTTTAGAATTGTAATCGGTTTCCAGTTTAACGTACTTTCTAAGACATATTGACAAAGTATTTAAATATTTTTTGTCAGACAAAGTTAATTAGTAAATATTTCATTTGTATCGAATATGGAATGTTTAAATATATAACTGTTTGCATGACGTAACGATGTTTATATAATATGCTAAAGGCTTTCTTAGGCAAACATCCAGACAAATCAGACTGGAATCAGTACGAACTGCAGACATACAATTTGCAAATATACTTATCAACTAACTAGAACTATATTATTCTATTATCATATAATTATATTGTAATGTTTAAAAAACTGGCTGCAGCCTTACAAGATACAAAATGCTTGTTGCACAGCAATATTGCAGATTTCTGCATAGGGGCTGGGCGTATCCCTCAGAGGAAGCAAGTATCATTTGATAATCAATCATTAGAATTCACTTTACACTATGTTCTATGTAAACTGTTTACAAAATTAAACGAATTGCAAATTGATGCCCCAAAATTTGATACTCAAAAAAAAAACTAGCGCTAAAATCTATAAAATATCTGAGTGCCAAAGTTCTGTAATATTTAAATATTCAACTTGACTAGGTATACTATATTATTAAAATTCTATCTACAACTTTATACAATTTGGGAAATACAGATGCTGAATATAATTTATTGGAATTACCTTAGTTAAAATGCTAGAATGTAAAAAATCAAACAATTATTGCAATTTTTTGTCGTGTTGATGATATTAAAATAATTGTTTTGGTTTTACAAAGGTGACAAAATATTTACAAATTTGAACAAAAAATTGCAACAGTCTCTACAAAAACATGACTTCTGTATTCAATCACAATATTATGTATGCACAAGTTTGATACAAAAATGTGTCTCAATGTTATTTTAAATTTGCCTCACAAATTTACTAACAAATTGACTGAGTTTGGTGAAAAAATAGCAATAACACAAAATAAATCAACAACGCAATTGGTGTTTCATTCACTAATAATTCTACGGCATATAAAATATTTGAGCAACAATAAAAATAAATATACCTAAACTGAGATTAAAAGAATTAAATAACAAAAATAATAACAATGACTACTACTTCGTCTTCATCGCTGAGAAAGAACATTTTGCTAAAAAATTATTACGAATTATTCACGAGCTTGCTAAGCTTATTAGGAAGTTTGTACTGTGATAACGCGCACAAAACCGAAAGAATAAAGTAGCTTTACTGTCTAAACTTGGACACGGAGTATTATATATTTCAGTCTTATGTACATTACTAGATGCGTTAATGTATAAAATAGCTTAATTTCGAGAATGAAATCAATCGCACGAAATAATAGTTGCCCTCTTTGCGACTTATTTACTGATGGCTTCGAAATGAGCGAGCGGTCGGAAAATTGCAAGTGGCAAAGTGGGGGCTTCTCGTAATAAAATATGGAGTATACAATAACAAAGATACAGATGGAACAACATTATAGCTAAAGAATATACAATCTAATCACAATGTTGCTAAATCATAACAATCTATCGTTACGGACATTCTTACCTAACACATTCATAAGAAGCACTTTATTAATCATGAAAATACTTAAACGAGTCTATCTGTCTAAGACACTGCCTAGGTCTACACTAGCGCACCCTCTACTTTTGACTTTAACCTTGTCGCACATTAAGTGTAAACTAGTCGCTATCTTTACTGTATCCTAATTATGAGTCTCAGATCCATCGATTCTCATGCCACCCACAATCACGATTTTTTATTTTTTATTTTGCTTATAAAAATGTCTATTCCGGTCGGAACAAGCAATAACAAAGGTTTTTTCATATAATATTAACTCTGAAACAAGAGAACAATTTACGTATAATCACTTATTGATTTCTCTCTATAAAATTTAGACATCAAGTTTCTTAGAAAAAGGTTTTTTTGGGTTCGTGGATGGGGGTGGTATGGCTGGGGCGCCTAAGCCCTGTATATGTAAGAGGCAGTGCGGGGAGGTGTCGGTGACGGCGATGAGGAGGGCGGCGAAGGGGAACTGGAGGATCCACTGCTCGTCGGCAATGCACTGTGCCCCGAACGTGGTGGGCGCGGCCGTCCCAAACTTCGTGCACCCACTCCGCCCTCCTCACTGTTTTCTCAGAGGTATACCTTCTTTACGCTGCGAGTGGTTGCAAAGCCATCACCTCGCCTATAATTATCACCCTGGAAGAAAACCCAACGTGAGGAAATCGAGGCAAACTGCGAAAACGTGTGGAAAATCAACCTAACGACCACAAGACGAGTGGTGCGTGGCAGGGGTACCAGGTGATCAAGATTTACCAGTTGCAATTAAACTACATTTCTACAGTTTTATAGTCTTTGGAAAAAAATATTTGTTACTTGTTCTATTGCAAGTCTTTCTCTCTTTGCAGCTCGATATTCTTAAGGCCCGATTGGCTTGAAAAAAAGAAGGTTCCTTACGGAAACTGAGCTAATAATTAGTTATGCACAATATCAGTGCTGTCCAACTAGCGTACTGCCAAGTGCCAAGCAAATTACCTTTTATGTTAAATTGGCTTCATATTTCAAAATATTTCCTGGTCGAAAACTAGGTGAATTACGAGTGAATTAAATTATTTCAGACAGTTTCAGAAACTTATTCATCGTCAAAACAGTTAAAAAATAACTGTTAGGGCCAGTTTCATAATCGAATTTAAAGGAGCATTAAATTAAATGATGTTTATAATGTGTAATATAATGTACGGATTTGTTGACAATCATTTCACATTCTAAACAACACTTAATTTAATGCTCCTTTAAATATGATTATAAAACTGGCCTTTTTTATCAGTGGTACAAATATTTGAAATTCAATGAGAATTGCTTGTTTATAAAATTACTGTAATTAATTATTAATTGCTTAAATAATTAATTTCGAATTACTGGAAGTTAACCTGGAATTACTATATGGATTATTAGAATTACCAAATTTTGGTGATTTTTTTAGAATTACTGAAATTATTAATAGAAAAATTCCCGTATATTCACATACTGAAATTTTTCTGGGATTACTATAATTCTTTTGTGGACTTACACAAGATGACTTTGAATGAAGAATACGTTGGATTTTTTAGAACTATCGGAATTAGGTTTTGGGAAGTCTCGACATTCTCAAAGTCTCGGGACACGAGACAACCCACGATCAAAGTCCCGGGACGTCCCGGGATTTCGAGACTTCTCAATAAAAAAAGCAATTTTAGAAAAAATAAAAAAATCAACATTTATTGAACATAAAATCAAATCCGAATATTTATAACGTAAATTATAGTCTAAATAATTCGTATGTTTCATTCTTATACCTAATCACATATTCAGTTCTTAAGCACTCTTAGCAGTAAAATGTTAAAATGTTAAAATGTGTTAAAAGGATGCTTCCTTCGAATTTATATACATAATTATAAAACAACCTTAGTTCATGATTTTTGTAACAAAACCACCAGACAAGGAGAGCACTTTCTGGCTTTCAACAGATGTCGGTTTTATTGTGTTTAAACCATTGTAAAGTAGTTCTAAACTTTGAGTGCGTTCTTCAGTTACTTCAAACAACTGCAACTTTTTTTTTAAGTTGCTGTTGATTTTTTTGCAAGAATTTTGAGTAAATTTTTTTCGATGTTATTGATTGCCTGTTCTATTTGACTTTCAAAATTTCAGTGCGGTAAACTAACAATAGTTATTTATTTATTGTATGAGTGTTTTAGAAAACTGACGCCCTCGTTTACTCATTCTTAAGTGGATAGAATGCGACTAAAACATGAATGCAATACAACGTTTTATCCACAATCACCACATCAACGAAATGGAATTAAGCGAAGTAAAATTTTTTTTTCATTATTTCACTAGTGTGAAATACAGTTTCAACCACCCTGTCTCGAGTCTCGACCCGAAAGTCTCGGGACTCGAGACAACTAAATTTACAAAAAGTCCCGGGCCTTCGAGACACGAGACGTCCCGGGACCCAAACTCTAATCGGTATTAACTATCCAAATTTACTTTGTTACTTTGAAATTACAAAAATTAAATTAGAATCACAGGAATTTTTTTCAAGTCAATTCGGTGATTTTTTGGGTAATTTCTGACAAAATTATAGATGGAAAACTTCCATAAACGCACGAAAAACGCAAGAATAACACCTGTTCGACCAAATTCGAAGACTTTTTACCTTATTTTTCATAAAGTTTTGCGAAATAATTGCGTTTCCTAATGAAAAATGTGCAAATAAAACGCAAAATTTGTGAAGTAGTTTCATTTTCCACAAGATTTAACGAATTTTCATTGCGGTTTAGCAAAACTGTGCCGAAAAATTGCTGTTTGAAATGCAAAAATTATCTGCGTTTGTTATGTTCTGTTTTACTCGTATTTTCGACGAAAGCTCGCTATACAATCGCGTTTTTGGCTAAGAGATGTAATATAATGCCTGAGTTATTTAGGCAGAAACTGTGGTGGAATCGCTTTATTATAGAAACAGTCAATGGCACTCCAGCGGGCCGCAGGCCGGCAGTGTGGGCACAAACACTTTGCAAAAAAATTCAGCGCCGTTTGCAAAAACAGAATATTTACAAGTCCCGCGTTCCCTTTTCACATTATGCGGGACAGTTTCCACAGACTTTTCATGTTTTTTGTTGGCTTTTCTAAAACCATTTTCGAAATGTCGCTTGTCAAATTTAAGCTGCGCGCGCATCCGATAAAGACATTCATATTTTATGAATTAACGTAAGGCATGTAAGAATTGTTGTGAAATTTGTAATCATTTTGATTGGGCCGTTTGAGGTCGGCCATTATAATTACGGGGAAAGCCAATCACTTCAGAGTTTTTGATTCATTGAAAAATTATATTTTTGGATATGATTGATTGGTCGATTTAAGGTCGGCCATTAAAATAAAGTAAGAAACCAATCACTTTAAGTTTTTGGATTCATTCACGCATTTATTCAATAAACATAAAAAAAGATAGGTAACTGACGAAGACGTTTTGAATTATTGTAAAGCGGCTTAAATTAAAAGGAAGTCAAAATTTTGGCGATAAAATTGGTATCTCCGCAGCCACAAAATTTTCACTGTTTTTTAATTAGATAAGAATCAGACACGGAACGTTATGAAATTTTGCAGAAAGTTTACTGGAGTAAACTTCATCACGTACAGTTTTATTATATTTACTTATGTTACTATTACTATGAAGCTTATTGTGTAACTTTTTTAAAATACTGTTAGAATTTAACATTCGTTAAAATCCAAATCTAGCAATTTATAACTACAATGTTTTATTACAGAATAAGCCCCATTATTAATTATTAGATCACCTGGTATAACCACTGACAGTAATTAATTGTTCTCAATAATAATTATGAATGAAAAATAACTGCTCTGATTTGACATTCAGCTAAGTGTAAAAATATGCAAACGCATCTACGAGTGGGCTCAAAAATGCATAGATGTTCTAGAAGTGTCAATAAAATTCCCTTAAAATTTCCAAATCCACATCAACTTTCCACAACATCCATAAAAAATAATATTCTTCGAACATACCAACCTGATGTGAGCGTAGGGTGCCGAAATTATCACGACCTCGGTAATTATCCCGGCCATTGTAGCCAGCATCAGTCTGAAATTGGAAGAGGGTCTCTGAATTATTTTGATGAGGGCCCTTTCGAAGTGTATTCTTTGGCGAATGTAGTTTTGGTGGAGGTTGCGGCACCAGCACTGGCTCAGCATACGTCACCTCCTCCTGCGGCAGCAGCTTGGGCTCCGCTTGTATCCTGAAAAGCGGCAAAGAACTAAATAAAGCGTTGTTTCCGCTTTTCTCCACTCGACAAGTACCTGTTCATGTTTTGCCGCTGCTCGAAGTACTCGTATTCCGTGTCGGGATACGGCAAGTTATCGTCTTCGTCTTTGTGGCATTTCCTTCCGCAGAGGTACCCGGCGATGAAGCCGACCACTAGGGCTGACACGGCCCCCGCCACCACCGCCATGATGAGGGTCTCCACCGAGTACTGGGCGGGGAGAGTATCCGCGGCAGAAACCGCCGGATCTGCACGAAAAACACGCTAGAAAAAATTAAAACAGGTTTTTCACTCACCGCTACTTTCGTACGTCTTGTCTTGGACAATGTTGATCACTTGCCCATCGGGCTGGTCTTTGCTGGGCTGGTGGTCTTGGTTGAATTTGGGTTGGCTGGAGCTCAAGCCGCCCACTGACCCAGCGTCTTTGCCCAGCTTGGGCGGGGGACAGGCGGTGTGTTGTCCCGTCGCTACGCTTTGGAAAAAGTAACTTTCGTCGCCCCAACGGCCAGAGCCGTGCGACCTGCATTTTCCCTGCACCTTGTCCCAGGCACAGTAGGGATCTTGCAGTGCGACACACTCGCTGAAAAGAATTACGCGTTAAACGAAATGAGTCTACTTTTGTGAACGGTATAGGTAACCTTAGACGCACAATCTGAGCGAAGACATTTCGATAATAGTTAAAGATTTTTCAAAAAAGGCACCACTGTTCTACATTGCCGATGGTTCATTATGAAATCATAACAGCGAGGGAGTAATGCTAAAAATCAGTTAGTTGTGCCACAATTTTCCTGCAGCTCTCGTCGTACAAGTGAATAAGAAGATGAAAAGTAGTAACAAGTTAATGTTAATTGTTATTAACATAGAGCTAACATTATGTAGTATAATTTTTCCGAGTAATCCAAAACTCTAAATAATTTCTTCGAGCCCGAATATGAGACACTTGAAAACTGGCTGAAATAGGCACAGATGTGCAGGCGTAATGAGGGGGAATTAAATCAAAAAGGTTTCTCTGCGCCCTTTGTTGTGAATTATAAAACCTAAAAGAATTTTAAAACTTGTTTTCAGTGTTGTTTTTTATTTTGATAGAAAATGTTAATTTGCTTTACAAAAAATTGATATATTGTTTTAGGAAGTTTGTTATGTTTATTTTTTATTTTATATTATTCAACAGTCAAAGAATACTGCTCCAATGAAAGTAGAATTTTGTAGAGCCATTTTAAATGTACTTTATGTCACTTCCAAAACCGCGAAATTTCGTCATTTTAACTAAAGTTTTTACTGATTGTATATTCTTTTTCTTCACACTACAGGTTATAGGGGTTGTAGACACTGTACATTTCACTATACTTAGTAGCTGTTTCAAAACTATAAAAACGCTAACGTCGCATTTTCCCTCAAAATTAGCTGTTATAAATACTCATGCACTTCAAAAGAATAATAGCTGATGTAATTTATAGTTTCAATGAGAGATCTAATCATTAATAACTATTTTACATTTTTATCAATCGTATTTAAAAAAATTATTCGGTAAAATGCGACGTTGGCGTTTTTACAGTTTTGAAACAGCTAATATATACTAAAATTACACGTTTTTGTGACACTTCAAAACTGAATTTCGCACGGGTTTTGGGCAGTTTGGGTCACCAAAAGAACAATACATTTGCGAATCCGTTAGGATTTGCGCCAAGACTCCTTGTTTACAACGTAGTAAATTACGAAACTCGTTAGCTTACCTGCAACTCGATATTTTATTGCTGTCGCATCGGTGTAGACGAAGGGATTGCACCTCTCCGTCTGAGATGACGACGAGACGACCTTCGTTCTTGGAATTTCGCACCACTTTGATTCCTCGTACAGGCACATGGACTGGGAACACTTGGATTTCTTCGACCACGACGGGCCGGACGCCGTAGCGCGTTTCCGCCGAGAGGCCGTTCACAGCTTTGATTATTTTACCATTATCTAGAATGGAAATAAAAGTTCGCATACACTCACTGACTGCGTCCGTCTGCAAATAATGTTTCTTGTATTTCGCTGCAGAATGTTACATTTTGCAGAGGAAAATTTCATCGAATTTCATCGGAGTTATTTTTGATACCAATTTCCTGAGTGCATAGAAAATTACCATGCATTTTCATCACATGAGTGCATATTACAGAACCAATATACACAAATGAGTCAGATGGTAGCGGGATTTTTAGTAATTTTCTCTTCATAAACGGGAGTTATTCCCGAACAAATATTTTCCGAATTCGCAAAATATGGTTCAAATTTTCTGCTGCGACATTTTATTACGCGGAAAATCAGGATTATTTGAGATGGAATCTGTTTATTGATTCAGCTGATTTTCGGTTGAAAGAAACCAAATGTGAATCGAAAAACTAATAGTTTACATTTATAAAATTTGTATAAACTCAAATTTTGTTGTTAAGCGCTGCAAATCAATAGAATGCTAATTTTTATCAAACTGAATACAAATATCATTTTAATAAATACTTCATTTTGGTCAATTGAGTGATTACCACGTTGTCCATAGAGACTGAAATTAATCCTAATGACGTTTAATGGTACAATGAAACACAAAATTAAATGATGAAAAGAGTAGAGTCAGAGAGGTTCAATTTTTGTGTTAATACCACACTGTTCACAAAAAATTATCTTTGTGCGCCACTGTAACTGAATTTTGTAATTTCGGTGTTATAACCAAATTATCTATACAAACAACATTATAGTAATGACATTACTTTAGGAAAGAACACCAAGCAACTTAAAACGTCTTCAATAATGTTACGTAATTAAAAATAAAATTAAATAGTTGCAACAGTTTTTAATTAAAAATTCTTTTCAGCAGAAGCTAATTCGATTGAAAAGCTATTTACATGTATTAAACCCGTTGAAATTTATTTCAATTAAGTGAGGAAGAAAAATCAATATTTTTTATGCAATAAACGCAAAGGTTTCTCCGGGTTTCTCAAATGAAAAGATCCTTGTCCCATTTTGACAATATTAAACAAATCATTTATCTTTGATCACATTTGTATCTCTTTCTTACAAGAAAATTAAATAAGATGTTAACTTGTAATAAATTCGATGGAAATGAACAAAATTAAAGAAAGTTTTTCTAAATTGAATGAATATAATGCTTCAAACAAATCACTTCCTTTCAAGAGTTAATTGGCAAGACGTACTTTGTTAGATTTTGTTTTTGTTAAGCATTAGTTTCGGAAAAGGTGCAAATCTGTTGAAGAAGTTTTAGTTACGTGGAAAATGTGCGGCGCAAATTCCTGCAAAAAGAGTGCAGCTTTGTAATTTTAATAGCGCATACAAAATTAAGTCTTGTAAATAAAGGTAGGTGAGGTAGATCGGTGTTTGGTAACTCTTAAGTTTACTTAACAGTTTTGACAAGCTTTATCAGTTTTAACCTCGGATTTGAAACAATGTTAACCAGTTTGTAAGCTAGAACGTTAAGTCAAGTTTCCAATAATTACCAGTTCCAATAAAAAGTACGTCGTAAGTTTTCCCTCCGGGCACTTTAACTTGTGGATCGACGGCGATTTGGGTGAAGCGATAACTGCAAGAAAAACATTATAAAATGCTGGGGTGAGATTCGGGACGAGCTTACTGGAAAATCGTTCTGATAACGATCGGTTGTCCGAAGAACGACGGCACGCTTTCGTCCATCAGCGAATGTGTTTTGATGAAATTGAGGGTGAGATCAGGCAACGTTCTGCTGTCGTTGTGACATTGTCCAGGTCTCGGATCAGGCACTTTCGAGCTTTGCACAGGCAGCCAATTGGAATTTATGGCCGACTGTTCCTTGAAGTTGCCTTCAAACGTATCGGTGATGTCCTGCAGACTGAAGGCGCACACGGCACTCCCAGATATGCTATTCGGCGGTGTCGTGAACGTGCCGTAGATCAATTGGGCGTAAACATCGCCGTATTGGCCCTCAATCAATTCAGTCGTTGACTCTGCAGCGGTTTAAACAAAATTAATGAGTCTGAAATAAGGACCATCACTTCGAAGGAACAACTTGACAAACGATCGAAACTTTAACGGCGGACCAACTTTTTTACTTTTACTGGAGTTATCCATTCGGTTTATGGTGCAGTTATATCAGTGAATACTAAAGGAGTAAATTGCTCCGGTGTTGTTTGCGTGATTTTCTGAATTATGGAAGTGTATAAACTTTCAGTTGCCCAAATATAAAATGTTTTATTAAAAAGTTGGGATGAAACGTCGTTTCGGGTTAAACTTTTCACATTTATGCCGTTAAAATGAAAGCGAACGCCTATTTTCAGACAAACCCAACGCTTCACACAACTTAATACGCAAAACCAACGTCCAAGTAAGTCATCAAACTTGACACCACATTTTAACACAACTTGGTCTCACAAAGGAATTTCGTGGTAAAATTTCTCACATTTTTATTAAAGAAAAATGTAACTTAATAGATTTCAGTAAATTGTTAAGTATTGTAGCTTTCATAATGAGAATTTCGATTTCATTATGTGTGTATTACGAACACAAAGCAGGTAATAATTAAAACAACTAATGCAATGTAATACAATAGTGGAGATGATTATGTTATTAGAAAATGCATAGACAACCTATTTGTATTTACTGAAGAATCATTCAGTAAAGGAGTCTGTAATATGCTTAAACAAACGCAGTCGGTATTATTTTGTATTACTTTTTGTGACATACAATGATTACTTATTTATAATGTGTGGGACGTATTTTTTTTAATTTTTCAAGTTCCAGTGGTATTTTTTGTAATTGTGTTTAAGGGTAGCCAAGAGCCACAATAATTGTACCTCAACGCAAATGTAAATCCTTTTGTAAGACTTTAAACCCTCATAAAGCAGGAATTAAATTTAAACGTCAAAATGAAAAAAAGAGTTATAAAAAAGAGTACATTATTGACGTCCATAATTTTAGTCAACGAAAAAAAAAACGAGGAGTACAACAGATTAATATTATTTCTCGTAGAAATGTCATTTTTACAAATAAATAAACCCGGTTTTAGAAATCACTGTGGCAAGAATCAGGATCGAGTGAATTTGTCGAGAATGAGCGTACATTCGTCAGTAAATAGATTAACATGGCAAATACATTATCTTGGTTTAATTTAAAATGCTTCTTACGTGCAAAGCGCTCGTGGCGCATCTTTTACAATTCGTCTAACTGAGTTAGCGACTAGACCGGATAACTTAATCACAACTTCAGTCTGCAACTGACTTCCTCAAACTTCCTTTACGATTGCATTTCAGAATTATAGCTTTCTCCCGATCTATAAAACTTCCCGAGAAAGAAACCGAAAATAAGAAAAAAGAAGGGCGAGATACATAAAGGGAAAAGTAACTAAAAAATATGTCTTTTTAATCAAAGCTCCCTAAGTGTTAGCTATTCGCTTCGAGTTGAGCAAATTCTCCTTGTAATGCTTTAAGAGCCTCGTATATAACAGCTAATGCTTTATTAATAGGACAAAATATAAATATTGCACTCACGTATCTCGTTGAAGTAGAAGGGAAACTCCCCAGTGACGGAGCAGTTTAGTCTGGATTTGAGAAACGAAGTCCAGCGGTTTCTAAAACGATGCGGTCCGCCTCTGTCATTCTTGCAAACTCTCGCAACGCGAGAATAAACCGCCTTGGAAAGTTTTGTTGAAAAAAATTGTCAAACAACACAAACTAAAATTTACCTTGCCACAGTTGATATATTCGACTGCTGTCTCCCGAAAGAAGAAATAAACGAAGTCTTTCTGGGTCATGGAGCTGACAAAGTCAGGAGCTGGAATAGAAAACAAATTAATCAAAAGCCGTTCGAAGACAAAAACGCATCAGAAAACTCACCGTTGAGGCTCATTGAATCGTATTGTTCCGTCTGTAGCGGCTCCCTATAGATAATAGGGTCCATTCCGCTGAAATCGGCCACCGTGCCCGTGTACAAATCGCCATCTGAAAAGAATAGATCCTGGCTGAAATTCTCTTCAATGGCGAAAATGCACGCGCGATTAAATTTCACGAAAATTATCTAATTTCAGGAACACGAAGGCCGGGCGCTAGATCCTTTCCTCGAATTCGCCACATCAATTGTGGTAAATTTATCACGCGAAATAATTTCAGGAAACATTGTTGTTTCATTTCTCTATACCCGCGGGTTTTGTTTCAGGTAGGTGCTATTAATAAACGCTGTTCTGATCCCATCAACTTTTTCACAACGAATTCCATAGGAAAATCAATGTTTTCATTTCTTCCAGTTTGACATATCTATCGAAATGCAACACTCCAACATGCCAAAGCTACATTTGACTGATTTTACATGCCATCAACTCTAATCATCGCAAACATTGATTTTAGAATAACCAACGCAGATTTCAAAATCATAAAGTGATGCGAAAGCTTTTCTAAACATTTCGCGTTTGTAATAACTCCAACAGCAGCTACATTTGAACACATCCATCAAATTAAAGCTCCGCCATTTTATCATATTCTTTCAGATAACAACTGTTTCGTTTTAAAATTAACAAACTTATAATACTCATCTCATACACAGCTACAGTACCAACAAATATTTTTTTTGAAATTTAATTTAAAAATTAAAAAAAATAATAGCATTGCTTCTTCGATAATAAATACTAGAAAATTCATTGAAGTCTCTCATTGTTTGTCATTTTTATAAACATTAAAGGAAATGAAAGAGTCCTGATCTGGATATTGTTTTTTAATCTAGAGATTTTAAAAATTAGCCATTTTCTACAGCACTAACGCCAGATATCCCCAAATCGACTGATTTGTTGAACGAAAAACCTAGCGTATGTGTTTCAGAGACTATTACTGACGCCGACAATCTCAAAAAACAAGTTCTAAGTTTACATCTGTCGGCATATTATTTTTCAACGAGAATTGTTCATAATAAGATTTAATTTATGTAAAAGCATTCGCTGAAGTGAGTTTTGTTGGCTTGTTTCATTCAATTTGGCGTTCCTAAAGAGTTGTTTTTTCTTATTTTAATAGATTTTTTAAAATGATGTAAAAATATCTTCTAAATTTAATTTTTCATCTTATACAAATTGTAACCTTTCGCAGGAAACTACAAAAACATTAATAATTATTTATTATTTACTTGTGTTTTTAAGAACTGGCCAGTGGTTAATTCTAAAGATCAGTTAATCCTCGGGCTTTTTATTTAAAAAAGCATGTAAACTTGTTTACATGCTTGTTTACATGTTAAGACTTGTCTTAACATAGTGTTCAAATTACTCTTTCTTTTTGAGATAAAATAATGGATTCAGTAAAGTTACGTTTTTGAAAGAAATATTTTGTTCAGATAGAAATATAGTATAAAAAATGTAGCCTAGTTCGACAACAAATAGTGAGTAATTAGTAATTGGTGGGTAATTATTGTGTGTCGCCGACAATGGATGTCGCCTGCCTATCCCAGCATCCTGTTCTTGAATAATCCTCTGTTCAATAAGTGGGTTACATCTATCATTGGCCCTTGTGTCGTGAAGGCTAATTAGAGCGGCGCGTCTTGGAATAACGAGGACAATAGGGTTGATGAGGATAACTATATCATATTGAAATTGTTTCACAATCGGGTAGGTGTCGTGTCGAAAACCGGTCGAATTAATTTAGTTAGGCACTATTCCATGTTGCCTAGCCTAGTGTCACGTTCACATGGGACGAACTTCAAAGAGCGCCGGAACGACGACGACGGCGCGATACGCCGAGAATAACGAGCGCAAATAATGAAGACGTTTTATGCATGTTTGAATGTAACAAGGCTGTGCCATACAACACTCGGCTTTCATCGACGACGCAGCTTTGGGAGTGAAAACCGTAAAAACCCCTGATTAAAATGCAGATAAAGCTCGTTTAATGATGGAATCTTTGTGTCGCTTTATTTCAAGGAGCTTGGACAAGACGAGACGGCTTCTGTCGTTAATTGATTGCATTTTTAAAGGGACCGCAATCACTGCGAATATGACCGGCGCAATGTTAATACAAAGGTGCAATACGAGGCAGGCCGACAAATTAGAGGATGCATTATTCATCAAATGCATGCGCATATCATTGGAAACATTAGCGTCTACGGCACAAAAGGGAACATGTACAATAGGCTCGTATTTCACCCAGTCAAATACATTAATTCAAATTTAAAATTGAAATTTGCTATTTATTGTTATTTGCATTAGATGCGAGGCTATCTCTATGCCCCCTTGACACATTTCAACCTTGCATTTATTTGTACAATTAGACAAATGAAATGAAATGAAGTGAAATGAAATCTGGTCCATTTTTACAAAATTACAAAAAAACTATGAATCGGCCTCGGATTAATTATTCATCTTTATCCTTCATCGCTCTGTCCTATAAGATACAGTGATATTTTATTAACGCTCAAGCACCCCTTGTGTATGATCTAGATTTCCAGGTACCCAACGCATGCATATCAAATCCATATAACTGGGCATATTAAGAATTAATTGCTGCTAACCCCAAGTCGCACTAGCTTAGCGGTTATACACGGGTCTCCCTGTATAATCAATTACAAGGCCCTACAGAGCATCTCATGTAACGGCTGAACCCTAATATCTCGAAGGGTTCGTAAGACAGACAACTGCGGTTTTAGTGGTCGACATCTTTCTTGGCCCAGTTGATAATTATCGACCCACTTGCTGCTTGTTTTTGCTCGACTATTTTCCATAAATTTATTACAACTTCTATAAATATTTGCATAATTGCTTTGGGACCTATTTAAATTACTTCAGTTCACAACACATAAACAAGAACTAAAATGAAGAAAAAAATTCTAGGCTTTTTGTTTTCTCTCGTCGTACTTTTCGACATTTTTGGTTGAAAATTTCAAACCTGTTTTTACAACAAACAGCAAAGATTTTTGTAAGCTTTGTTTCCCGGAGCGCAAACAAAAACAACCCAGAAATGAATGGTCCAGCACCACTGACAAATTTCGTAATTAAGATTTAAACAATACATCTTTATACGGACGTAATTTAATTTTCAACGCTCTAAAGTTACGGGAATTTGTTCAATCAATGGCTGAAAGAAAACAAATTTTATTTTCAATTCGTTTCACAAACAGGAAAAAGGGCAAATTATTGAAGCAGCTCCAACGACAATATTTTCAGTGATAAGCAGGAACAAGAGCGAAAGTAAAGTGGGTTTAATGGTAGTCTTTCTTGAATGGGCGTCACTGAATATTGATTCAGTTTCACTATAAGTGGGTTGCGTTTCATACAAACCTTACCACCGATTTTCCGTTTTTTTTTCAATGCTTCAGTATTGTTAAAATTGTATCACACATTTTATCATAATAAAATACCTGAGACTACATTTAAAAAGTCGGGTATTGGTTTAGTCTCGCAAAGAACGTTAGAATTCTATTTTGCTGCTGCTGTTTCATAAAATGTTCCAGAAGCTTTGTTTTCGTAAAGCACGATCAATTAGTGAATTACTTTATCATTTTGTTTAATATAAAAAGAGCCAACATTTGTTTCAAATTAATCTGAGCCGTGGTCGTAATTATTCTGTATGAGAATGTCGGCGGCGTAAATTCCGCAAAAGGTCACAGCAATCGTGAACAGAAATAATAAAAATCATGTGCTGCGTTCGTAGGTATAAATCGTATAAAGGATGTTACAGCCCCAATTCATAATTCATAAAATTTTATTGTTGTTGCTCTCGTCTCATTTCATTTTTAATGTTTCATCAGTTCCAAAGCTGCTCCAACTCTCAAATACCAAATAAAATTTTAATACTTTCATTGCATTTTGCTTTTCGGCCGCGGTAAAATGAAGATGATTTGAGGGCGAATTCCCGGATCTTTTGTCAGTCCGGAATCAAATCTTCGCTTCAGCTGCCATAATTCGTGTAGTTTCGTAAACTTTGCTCTTCGTAACAATCCAAAATATAACCTTCCGCGTGTTTGCTTTTGTCCGCACTCTAATAAATCGGATACATTATTTTTTGTTTGACTATAATGCCATCTGAAACATGTTTACCCACCGCCTGTCGAATTTTATTAAGACTCGCCTCGACTTTATTAGATGAAACAATCAACACACGGCTCCGCGGACCGCAGCCGGGATCATCAATCGGCTGCCACACTACTAAATGAAATTAATTAAAGTGGAGAGAATTTCGTTGCGAATCTGCTGCGATGATATTTCCTTTTAGGGCCGAAATGAATTCATGTTTGCCGGAAATTGGCAGCATTCAGCCATACTGAAATGCCATGTACTTATGTGATGAATAGTTTTAATTACGCAATAGCTACCCACGGATCAGCTCCCATAGCGATAGTTACGTACACCCATCAACTCTGAATGCTTTGATTTGCAGACCGAGCCACAATTTCACAAAAATGACAAAAATCGGGTCAGAGACAGTTATCAGCTCTCTTCTTTCAAAATTAAAGAAGTTGTCTTGTAATAGTATGCCATGAGTTAAATATCTATTGACCAAATATTAACCATAAAACCAAACTCAACAAAAAGTAGCTACAAATCGGGTAAATAGCAATTAATTTACATGGACGTATATTTCGTATTGTGCGTTGAATGGAAAATTGGATCTTAGGAAAATTAGGGACTTTGAGTGAGATCCGCGTCTGTAATTGTGATAAAGCTTACTTACCGACATAAATGGCTGTGGAGTTATGGTGGGGATCATACGGACAAACAGCTTGACCTGGTTTTTCTTTTTCCATCGTATAATTTCCATTAAGGATATTATACTCCCTGCAAACAGGCTTGAAGGCGTTAGTTCCGCATAGCAATAAGCGACCCACTGCAGTTTTCGCCATGATTCTGATGTAGTTTTGGCAGTTTTCCTGCAA
The DNA here is from genome assembly GCA_939628115.1 of Tribolium freemani. Taxonomy (NCBI): domain Eukaryota; kingdom Metazoa; phylum Arthropoda; class Insecta; order Coleoptera; family Tenebrionidae; genus Tribolium; species Tribolium freemani. The sequence goes on from OW626789.1 coordinate 13,373,401, forward strand.
TAAAGAATAGAATTTTAAATAGGAAAATAGCCCGCGGGGAATTATTTTACAACCCCTAGCAGCACAGTAATGCAGTAAATCTGCTCGCAAGAATGTAAAAATGAAAGGCCATTGACTCGTCTGAATTTTTCATAAGACTCTAATGGCTTCATTCAAACATAATGTAACATGATACGAAGTTATTATATGTAAATATTTTATTAAGGTTAATTCACCCGTGTGTGGCAGCGATTCACGGGCGTAAAACAACGTTATTGGTTTATCCGCGTCGATTCGTCAGAAAACAAAGCTTCATAAAGGGTGAGGAATCGCCGTTTGACCGAATAAAAAAGCAAGGGGACTGTGAATAATGGGCCGAACGCGATACCGCGTCAATTGCCGAAAATAACGTTTCAATCAAAACAGCGATAATAAACTGGACGGCTAATTTATAGAGAATAGCGCTAATGGCTACACGGAGCTGATTATTTCGGCCCGACAAGGCCAGAAAGCAATTAGAGCGAAGGAGAGATGCAAGAGATAAGAAGGAGCAGCGCGAATGCAAAAACTGAAGCTATAAGAGAGACGGTAAATCAGGCTCGCACAATGCTAGAGATAGGGTCGGGGCAAAAACTTAATGGGAGGCTCGAGATTGAGAAGAGATGCCTCGAGACGATACTGTCGGTGAAAAGGGGTGGACGCACGCAAAAATTCAACCGCACCACGAGCCATAAAATAATAAAATAACTGAACACATGAGATGAGCGGCTATTAATTTCCTGAGAGAAATAAAATGACTTGCAATAAATAAAACTACGTCGCCAAGTGCTTTTGATGAGAAGTTGGAGCGGCACGTAGCACGATGGTAAATAATTGGTGGAGGCGCCGGGTCAATAGAATCTCATGATCAGTATCGCTTTCGACAATCCATTAACGACTCCCTAAATGACTGATAACGCCAGCGCTTCGTATAAAACTATGATCAAACAACATTAAAAGTTAAGTTTTAAAAGTTAAGTTTAAACTATATAAATCCCAACATTCTTCCTGCGACAATTATTGCGTCCTTTCTGCAATTTTAAATCAAGCATCTCCGAAATTGATTTAAAATGCATTTTTAATTAAACGTTAAACGCACTCTAAACTAAACCAGCTGTAAACAACCGGAATGAAAAACTGGCTTATTAAAAACTCGTAGAATTAATTTCTTTTGCAAAATGTATAATCTAATTAACTAATTAACTTTTTATATATTTTTTGTTTCTAAGTACTTGCATTATATGTGGACATTTCGGTTTATTTCTGTTCGTGTTGTTCGTCTTTTGTAGCGTTTAGTTGTGGTTTTGGTTTTAAAGTTATTTTGATTGGCCGTTCCGGAATTTTTCATTTGGTTAGAATTTCGCGTTCCACATTTTTCCAAATTTTACTGATTTAACAATTTCTAGAAAATTAATTCCTAAACTGTCATTGGTGGAAAGTGTGGCAGCGAATCAAGCACATAAATATATTCTTGTAGAACTACGGTAGCTAGGAACGATCGAAATTTAATAATTTTTGTGTAAAATTGGGAACAAAACGTATTATTTGCAAATATTTTTGCATTGATCATTGGCTATGTTATAACAATGGGGACGAGGAATCGGGAGCGGCGCAGATACGACCACACATCAGACAGCGTATCGATCTTCTTCTCGCTTTGTAACATTTACAACGACTATCCCCTTTTCTTTCAGTCCTGCCCCACTTTTCTCGAATTTCTTTGTCCATTCCTTTTTTAATCAAGGAAACCAGACTTGAGGAGGTCTTAATGATCGTCAACTATTCTTTCATATTGCGACATCGCACCTTTTCTATTCCCGCTCTCTTTTTGGCTCAAAGATATAGCTTAAAAATCCTTATAAAAACCTTTAATTGCAAGTATGACGTTTGAAATGAGATGCAACAAGCCGCGAGAGTTGTCAAATAAAAATTATATATAAATAGGGAGCAGCCGCGGGTCGTGTGTAGTTGAATTGCCCTGCCGTGGAGTATTCAATAGAAAAGAGTTTTTTGCTCCTTTCAACTGCGAAGATTCTAAATAATGGCGTCATTTTCCCCTGGAAGCGGTTCTTTTGTGCAAAGCCGCATGAAGACATCTAAAGATATAGACAACCGGTGGCGTGGTCGCCTTCTTTTCATACACTCGGTAATCGTGTTGGTACATTTATTATCTGCCTTGCACCTAGATAGCTTCCACATCATGCATTTCGAGGCTCAGCTCTGTGACGAAACGTAATTAATCAAAGAGGATTAAAAAACTTCCTCTAAGATTCTTTAAGGCGCAAATTACATTCCTGTGAATTAAATTCAGGTTTTCGTATAATTTGTTAGCTCGCAAGTAAATAAATTATTCTATTAGCAGAATATCCGGAAAACACTGATAGCAGATCGGCCGAGAACGGTATAATCTAAACAGTCAACGAAACCGCTTCTCAGACGTCCGTCAGCTCAACAGTCGTTAAATTGAATCGACTCGACTGAATAACTCGATCTGTAATGGTGGTAGTTCGGCCGCAAATTACAAACCTGAAAACAAATCCGTTTCAGGGCTGAAACGCCATGCTTACTAGCGGGGACTTCTCCGCCTAATGAAACGTCGGCTGATTTTAGAACAGATAAAGGATGCGGGTGGAATCAATACCTAAATGGATGGATATAAGAACGTAGAGAAGCAAAAAGGAATAACAAGGCATGGAACACAATCTGATAAGTGTACCTCTTCAAGGCGCTGATGACAGCTACCGTCACATTTTTAAGACGGCCCGACCATTATCATGTTGCATGTTTGGGAAAATTCGCCTCTTTGATGTTATTAATTTTAACCTCTTACAATGTTCGTTTCCAACCATTAATTAAAATGCAACCCTCGAGCCCGACTGTCGGCCCAATATGACGAATAAATGACCCAACAAATTACTTCGGCACAAAAAAATTAATGCAAAAAAGTTCATGGAACACAATCTGATAAGTGTACCTCTTCAAGGCGCTGATGACAGCTACCGTCACATTTTTAAGACGGCCCGACCATTATCATGTTGCATGTTTGGGAAAATTCGCCTCTTTGATGTTATTAATTTTAACCTCTTACAATGTTCGTTTCCAACCATTAATTAAAATGCAACCCTCGAGCCCGACTGTCGGCCCAATATGACGAATAAATGACCCAACAAATTACTTCGGCACAAAAAAATTAATGCAAAAAAGTTCAAAGGTCAACGACGAATTATACACGCTTTTAATCATGTTTCACCATTAGAACGGCAGACATAAAATATTCACTTTTGACGACTAATTAACAACTAATGAGCAGAAACTAAAAAAGCGCCCAAATTAATTCTCCTTTTCATTTCAATAATAAGTTGCAAATTAAACAACCACTGCAAACAATGGTATTGAATCGTTCATTCATACTTTTTTTTATGATTCTGCCAACTTCAAAATCTTCTTTTCTTCTATAGGTATTTCCTATTTCCCATCATAAAAATTAAGTGGCAGGCGACCATTTAATCATGATAAGTTTGCACACAGAGCTTTTTACACTGTATGTGTATTTTAGTTTTCTTGATTACCTAATAATGACAACTTTTGATAGCTGTGGTAAAATGCAAAATTATGAGAACAATAGCTATCATGTTATGCCCATCATGAAAGGCTATTTTCGGAATGTCCAAAATGCAGTTTCTCAATATAATAACAAGTATTATTATGTAGGAATCTCATAAAGCGACGCACAAAGTTTTACTCTAGCGCTGTCGGAAACGCTCCACAAACGTCAGTTCCAAAAAGCTCCAAAGCTTTCAGGCAAATATCCACCTATTATTACTCAAACATAAATTTGCACTGTGCGATAGTTTATAATTCAATTTTCGGTGTTTTTGAATAAAAATGTTATTTCAACTTGGACCTTATAATATCTGGAGGGCTTAGAAGAATGAATAATATAAAATTAAATAAATCGAATACGTAGCCAAATATTCCATTAAGGGGTGAAATCTGCATGAAATGAGGGTTTTGAATAGAATTTCTGGGGTAATTTTCATTAATTATAATATTCGTAATTTCCATAAGCTGCCGTATAAAAAGCCCGCCGTATAAAAACAAAGATAAGCGTATCAGAACGGTCTTATCTGTCGGGGAAGTTAAACTTTGTTGGAAACTCGTTTCTTGGTAATTTCCCAACATACCAAAACTATATTTTCCCGAGTGTTCAACGGCCTAAGCGAAATTTGCATACAGAATACAGCCGCGGATCGATACGGCGGTTTCGTCGTCGCTTCACAACGTAATGTCTCACTTACTTGTTTATCTACCGTAAAACATAAGTTAAGTAAGCGGCTGATAGTCTTACATAACCTAATGATCACTAATTAGGGCGAAACTGGCGGTGATAGTTACCGAGTCGCGGAATTACTCCGGCCTAATCCACGCAAACGGAAGATTATCGAAAGCTCAGACTCAAACTTCACCCGACCCATTTTTAACCCAACCCAACTATTCGAAACTTTAAAAGGGTTGTTCAAAAGGAGCGATCCATCACCCTCCGCACCAGCCTATCATAAAGACAATCGCTATTTATACTTTGGCCCTTTCTTTCGCATCCGCAAACAAAAAAAAATTAATCCACGTTTTCGACTCGACGTTAAGCTCTAATCTGTTTAGGAAAGATAAGGCAAAGTCGTGTGGAAACAGATAAAGAGTTTGGTTTAACGACCTTGCGTCGATAATCGCACGATATGCTTTTGATAACTGAAGTATACCCTAATGGCGCAAATGTTCAAAATACGATGCTCCCGATGACAACGAGCTGATCGCATTAGCCCACCCTACACACATAAATACCTAAAGAGGGTACATTTCGTGAGCAAAATACGACACTTCTCCAATATCAATCAACTTTTACGCCAGTGCCACCAGAAGAGGGCCATTTTTCCAATTAGACAAAAATTACTTGGACTTTCCCACTTTTAGGAGAAATTTATGCCCAAAACTGCCTGCTTTATTTGTATGTGGTTGCACTAAGTCGCATAATACTGCACCGGCATGATAGGTAAATATATGCCCCTGACATACGAGATAACTGCTGCAGACTACTCTTATTAAATGAGCCTGCAAACTGCACTTGCATTGCCATATTTTATGTTAAATATGGGCCACCCTTATCGCTCCTTACTCGTGGTCATAACGTGTAATGACTGCCATTGAGAGTCATGAAAAATAGCGAAGTCGCTCTATACAATATTGGAAAATAAATGTCAGTTTTATTCCATGTGTCTCCTCGAATAAGAACATAAGAATAAACAGGTGTTGCTAAGGTCAATATTGAAGTGCATCGATTTTATTGAATTTCGTTCATACCAACAGGAAAGCTGCTTACGTTCGATTTGCTTCTTCAGTGTTTTATAAAACGCAAAAAGTAAAATCATTTTGCGTTTTGCGACGATTGAAAAAAATATATACTGTCCTCGATTCAGAAAACTAAAAGAAAAGTGATCTAAAGTCCGCGCAAAACTAGATAAATAAATAAATACATACAAAGAAGTACATTTTTAACATAAAAATACAGTTTTAAATGTGCTATCCTGAATTGACACTGTGCGACAGAAAAACGAAAAACAACAAATAATATATTTTCTATTTCTAAAATAAAATACTGAAATTAAAAAAGTAATACAAAACTTTAGACGTTTTGAATAATTAAGTATACGGATTAAAAAAATGGTTCACCTCAAAACGCCTCAAAAAAGAAGGAAATATTTTCGATTGTTTTTTTTTTGGTTTTACGCTCTTTCTTACTGTATATGAACTCGGGGTTTATTACATTCTTGATGATAAAAAACAGAAAAAACAGCTGACAATATGTGAAACATGATATTTTATTAGACGTGATATTAGAGGTAATATTAGCAGGTTGTCATTTCTGTCATGCTTAAATAGATTCATTCATATTAGCATATCTTCCACCTACCTCGTCTTTCCCTTTCATTACACACATCTTGGCATCATGTTCGTTGGAATACCACGTCAGCTTCTGTTGTTGGTTCAGATCTGACAGACTAAGATTGTATACTAAATTCCTGAAACAAATAAAAAATCACATTAAAAGCTGATCCCTCAGTGAAACAATAACTTTGGAGAAAAAGTTAATTGGCGAGTGTTGCAGCAAAACAATTAAATAAAAATGTCTAAAATTTAATTAAGAAGTAATGTCGAGTCGTAAAATATAAAATAAAGTAAGGAGAATGAATGTACGGGATGTATAGTCTAAAATTAATGTTCCCCGAAGAGTTAGTCGCACTCGGCCAAGATACTATTGCAAATTCTGCACGTATTCCAGCCAATACAATTTGTCAGAGTGCAGCGGATTATTGACTTGTTTATAGTGATTGTTACAGACTGCATCCGACGATCAATTGTCGCCCGGGAGATAAGTAAAATGATATTGCTCCAATTTCCACAAATAAACTCGGGGCAAACGACGCTCATATGCCGGAGGGATTGAACCAAATACACAGTTTCCCCAAATTAATACCTAAAACTTGGCCAATGACAAAACGGGACGGAAACTAACGTTTCCGACTTATTCTCCACTTGTCTGCAGGGAAAAGTAATCAAAGAAAGAGAGACAAACATCCTCTAATCTTGTATTTCCTCGAGATGCTGAAATATCTCAAACATCTCGCAAATAATTAAGTACGATCGTATGATGGATAGGGAGGAAGTCGTGACCTCCACAAAGGGTCAATTCGCGCCATTGCTCGGAATTCTTCCATATTTTGTGGGCCAATAGATGTACACTATCGTGAACCGCATGCAAAATCCACGTCAGCCACGAGATAAATGGAGCCAGGCCAGATCGATCCGAAGGCCAAAGCTCATTTTATTGATATGAGAAACGGCCACCTTTGAGCCTGACATCGTCAGCTATATTCAAATCCGACACTTTCAAATTCCTAAATTGAAATCCCTCTTATCTTCCCTAGAAAGGGCTACTTTTGTATTTCCTGTCGGAGCAAACGCCGACCAATCACATTTGCCACATACACAGGTCCAATGCACCACCTTTCCATCCTGATTCTCAACCAACTTCTAATCACAAAAAACTTAAGACTTGTTGCGCGAGATTTATTTTGCACAGTAAAGAAGAAAAACCATAGTAAAGAGTGATTAAAAAAATAAGGTACCATTTTCATTGAAAATTTTTGATTCTTTGTTTTTTTCGTTTTATCCATTGGAGACAGCGTTAGGTACCGAACATTATGATTAGTGTTTGGCAAAAATGTCTTTGGGAAACTACAAATCAATAGGGTTTTTATCAAAGTACTTCTCGTTGTTAATATTTGTTAGAGTTTGGTGTAAGTCAGTTAGGACGTGCAGACGCAGACATTCTAACAAACTGAACTGTTAAAGTTATTGTAGTGACTATAAACGTTGGCTTCATGATGATTATTTGTACTTTGCTAAATCCAGACATATTGCCAACGACTAGAACACAATAGGAATAGATTGCAGAGAGTTTTCCCTGGAACTATTCTTAATCAAAGACACTATAGTTTCACCAAATATTGAAGACAATATGCATAATTAGTAAAGAAACAAACTGAAAAAATGTGCTCGTGAATGCATTAATAAAATTGTTTACGCTGTCGAAATCGCCAAAAAGTGTCCGCGAGGAAGGTAAAAGCAAACGCAATAAAATGTCTCGTTTCGTAGAGAGAATGTAAATTTCCATGAGGAGTGGAGAGTGTTTCTGGTGGAAGTGCGACTATAGTGGAACTGTTTCCAACTAAAAACAGTTTTGTAGAAAAACAGAAAAAGCCATTCGATCGGTCTAAAGGTGTATTTGGTGTAGCAGCTAAATCTTTTTATTGGCGTCTGCGATACGAGGGGCGACGAAATTGGGCTTGGTTTCATTGGATGCTCTCCCTGGGCAACAACAATATATGCTAGTTTATGATAGCAAGCCGGCCAAGCGTTCTCAGAAATAATCTTACAATGTAAGAAGGCACTATATGCAGGGACACCCTGATATTGCACAATGGTCCAATAAAAGTTCCCAGGCCGAACGACCCTTCACCCTTACGATCTGAGCAGAAAAACAGCTCATGTCGCCGCCTTAATTAATCGATGATGAGGTAAAAACTGGCAAGTAATTAAACGGCACGATTCAGGATTATTCGGCGGAACAAAGAGACTTAATTAAATGAGAGAAATTATAGAAATTAAAAATATCAAATTGGGACGCAAACGAGCAGTTTTCAACAAGTTATTAGTTTCTTTGCATTTAATTAAATTACTAACAACGCATTGGACATAATCTAAAAAGTTAAATGAAGACAGAAAGTTGGAAGTAGTAATTACGGGAACATTTCATTTTTAATTTTCGTAAGATGACAAAAGGAGACCGAGTCGAAGTGAAAAGAACTCGGGAGCCGAGACGAAAACATCGCATAAATCTGCAAAGTTTCGGAAAGGTTCTGAACAAATAAGACGAGTTATAGTTGACGTCGCCATTAGGCAGGTGAGATTATCTCGATGGTGGTCATTAGGGGAACTCGATTGCACATCTCTTGCAACGTTCGCGTCCTCAAAACAAGCCCTTCGCATTTAAATTAAAACCTGATCGGCAAGAAAATTACATGCCACTATCAGGCCATCGCGACTTCACCTCTGACCCAATGCTCATTTCCACGCGAGACTAGTGTTAAACAAACACAGAACCCTTGAGCGCGTGACAAACAGCCATTGTCCATCTCTACAAATGCCTACTTTCGAGGGAGTGGCCCTTTCAAAAATGATGTTTAACGACGTCGTCCGTCACTTGACTGCTAATGCACCGCCACATTCTCAAATTTGGCCTATTAGCCTTGTTGTTCCCGGTCACGGCGACATTTTTGTTTTTAATAAGGGACGCAATTTTTGCAAATGCTCGCTTGAAACGACTACTCGCCGGATCCGTAATTATTGTGCAATTTGCTCAAAAGCCTCGTTAAAAATGTTCGTTAATCGCCGCTGATGGAGCTCAACGAGACGTGCTTCCAGACACGGTTTTGCCCCTGCATGGTGTTGGAAAAAGTCGCAGAAAAGCTTTGACGAAAAAATTGACCAGAGATTACTACTTAAATACAGGACACTGCAGGCAAAACTAGCTATTTAAATCCTGCAAAAATAATCATACTGTGATGAGTTCACGGATTATTTTATAATTTCAATCGCAAGTAACGTGTCTTTCAATTTGCAAGTTAAATTAAAGCTTAAACTAACAAAACGGTCGAGAATTAGAAGTAATTCTGCCATTTGGATTTAGAATAGTATACCTGAACCTGTTTGCTATAAAACTGGATGAAGGTTTATTACAGTTTCAAAAGCAAAATTAGCTAAATCGGTTAATTCCAAACGAGCAATAAACTTACTTATATAGGACAAGCTTAGTCGTAAAATAGTTGTCTGTCATCCATTTTTCATCCTCGAAATGATAGTTCATTTAATTAAATAAATTAAACTCTAAAAACGTAATTTGTTTTTATTAAACAATGACAAGCTAGACTGTTAGATTAATTCGAGTACCACCAACATCTTCCACACTTAAATTATTCATATATTCACTGTTAGTCACTAATGGGAAAATAATCCCCCGAAATAAAATAAAATTACTATCATTATGCTATCACATTATGGGTGTACCAGCCACTGTTATAATGTCACGCCACGTTTACCAGTTCACATTACAAGTAGTTCAATTTTTTCACCAAGCTGATCTTACACAAAAATTAATTAGTCCTTTGTACCCGCGCATTAATTTGTAAAACTTGGGTGTATGACGAAACGGCCGAGGATTATAATTTACGCTTTTCCAACGTCTCGATGCTTCGTTGCACTTTTTTCATAAAAAATGTGATTTTTAATCCTTTTGTCTGTATAATCGCAAAGAGACCACATTTTAATTTAAGACCACAATGCGATTTTCATTTTCCAACCCAATTTACTCTGAATTTTGAAATATATTTCGCTTAAATATTATGGGCGTATTACACAAAAAGCAACCATATTGTAATGAATGTTTAATCAAAAGAAAACTGGGTTCGAGTCTTTAACCACCGTAATAGAAACTGCGTCGGAATTTCCTCCATCATTGGCCCTCCGAGACAGGGAGTCGAGTCACGCTCTGATTGTAGTTTTCGTTTCCAAATCTTAACAAGCCTTACTATCTTCTCGAAGCCCCAATCATGTCCAAACTAGGCCGGACCGAGCTTCTGAATGCTAAAACCTTCTCGTGATGGCGAAAACAATCCAAAATAAAAATCCAAAATCATAAATCGTCCACTTGGATTGTTATTTTTAACTGGATGGGGTTGCAGAGTAAATTATTGGCTCAGTCATAAGCATAGGGCTTCTAATAATGCAAAACGTAGAGTTTGATATAAAGCAGATATTTGGGAGAGTATAAATTGCGACTAGCGCTCACAATGTAAATGAGTTAGAAATGTTCATTATCTAAATTGTCTGGCTGTAATGCGATATCCTGTCCCAATGAGACCGCGCGCCGCCGTAAAATGCGAATTGCACCGGGACCGATAAAAATTAAATAAATATATTGTCGCTGTTTCGTTGGATGGTTCTTGATGAGGCCATGATGCTGGATGAACTTTATTGCATTTCATTCATTTAATTACGAATTACATCATCAAATAAACTGATTTTATGGCCACCACGCTGAATTATGCGGCGGACTAAACTCGTTGCGATGTTTGCTGCCGAGCAAATTTTGCGCCCCGATCTATACACCAAAATCACAATAATGACGCCAATCAGTCCCAATTATTACTTCACTTGACCCGTTTTCTACTAACTAAACCTCTGGAGTACTTCAAAAATTTAAGGAATTCTTCTCTTTTCTAATTCAGTATCTAAACCAACAAGAACTCGTGTTTCGATCACAAGGTGCTCATTCTCGGTTAAAAATAACACCAAATACTAAACAATAATGTTATGCCTCATATTATACGTACTCATTGCATGATTCACTTTCCTTAATGAAAATCCTCAAAACTTCCGAACTGGTCACAATACTACCAACAATTGTTGATTGCCTTAATACTTTTGAAAAATCTGTTAATTCGGCAAAAGCAAATGCTACTTGTATTGGCTAGTTGATTCTGAAAATTTCTGATTGACCTATGGACCTTTTCGGTATTTTTAAAACGGCTGAACCCTTTTGTCGATAAAGCTCCAGTTAAAGTGATAAACTCGTTCACCTTTCGTTAAAGTCGGCCACCGTTGCTCAGATTTTGCCTCGGTGGTTGCTCGAGTGACAGAAGAAGAACAAAGAAGTTGTTTAAAATGCCAAGAAATCGCTCGAGATTCGTTGTTATTTTATGTATGCTAGAGACGAGGGATTTGTGCGATATGTCACTCTCGTCTGCTCTCCACCCTTAGATGATTTATGAAATGTACAGAAAAAGTGACTAATTGGACAACGATTCGTTTATTTTTTGAGCACGAGCGACATTCTAATTAAATTCAGGCTCGCAAAAAAAAAAGTTTGCCGTGTTGTGAAACGTACAAAGCCGCATGGAAACCTTATCACGGCAATAAATATCTCGGTGGCGTTATTAAACGGCGACAATATGATAGGGGCAACTATACCAAATAACCTGTCAAGTATGGAATCGACCTCTTTTACAAACCACGAATAATGCAAATAAAATAGCGCGACTGCGTTCATCGAGCCTTATCGTACCTAAATAAAGAGCAACTCAAGAGCCGATGTTGGGCCAAAATGATGATGGCTGCGACCTCTTATCTTTATACGAGTAATAAAAATATGTACATGTGTACTCACATGAGCAAACTGGGAAATACCGTATCGGGAAAGCAAATTTCTTAGTTAACGAGAAGGTGAGCAAGATTCTACTTTTCCCAAAGAATTAACTTTATCTCTCGGTCACGAGTTCCTACAACATATTCACTAATGTAAACTCCATTGCCAGTTTATGGAAAATAATTGCTCGCTAATATCCCTAATGTTTATTTTTCATTAAACTCGAGACTGGAAATGTTTGCCAGACAGGTTTTTATTACAAAAGTTTTACTTGAAGTGCAGACGAGATTTTTTCCTCTTGGACGCAATCATAACGGCAAAAACAAATTAAAAAACCTACTTTTTGTTAATATGCTTCACAATAGGGGATGATGCTGGAAAAGCAACCCTCTAAATTTGTAAACACACCTTGCTAGATTAACAGAGATAAACACCCTTATAATCGGAGGGTCGCATGAGGCTGGCTTCGAGCTTTTTTGTGACTGAGATGTGGTCCAGACCTTAATTTGAGTGGTCTCAAACAATAATTAGTGGTAATTGCCCGACGCTCAAGAAAAATATTTTAGGTTAATCAATAAATATTACAATTCGTGAGGCTAACACGGTTTGTTTTGTATCTGATATAAATCAAACTGCCAGGTGTAAAATAAAATGTAACACATAAGTAAACCAGGTAAAGCCACATTTTATCAAAAATAAGATGCTATCGCCATATGGCAATAAAAGCTTTAGGCCTCGTAAAAACATCCTACTAACAGCTTCGAAAAATCCGAGAAATTAGTATTGGTTATGTTGCGTAATATGAATGAAAAATACATGGAGCGAATTAAAAAATCGAATGAAAGATAACAAACATAAGGTATTAACAAACTTGTGTGGAAACAGTAAACCTTTGTTATCCCACGTGCGGAGGATAATTTGTGTTAAGCTGAAAAACAATGAAAATGTGAAAAACATTGAATGTGGAGTGGAATTATTGGTTGCAACGGGAATTCCTCAAAATAAAACAAGGATCCTGTTTTTGCAAATTTGCTGTTTCAGTTTCGAAAATCAACCGAAACGAACGCTTTGGTTATTGAATCTGCGATGCTTACATCGCTACAAGTTAAAATATTTGACATTTACTCGATATTTGTCCTCATGAAATACATTTCGAGAACACAATGTGTGGTCAGGTATTTACGTCACGCTATAAATACCCTATAAATATTATATGCAGCATAAAATCCAATTGCTTGAGGGCATACATTTCCGTCTGCATTTTTATTATTCTAATTTTAACAATTTTAGACCACCTTTCGTGTGTGTCGTGGCTTTCACATCTCCACTGCCTTTGTAAATCCCGCTTTCATAGTCAACTAATGTTTGTGACATTACAAAGACTGCGGACTGCGTGTAATTAGAATTCGACTTCTTGGTGTGTTTTTTATCATAGCGTCGTGTCGTTTCGTCGTTAGTTGAGTTTGGTATTCTTCAGTTACTTAGTGACCGTGTAATCCGACATTATGTGGACTAATCCCGCATGTAACGCATCTGAGCCGGACTGGCCGATAACCGGAGCCCTGCTCATTTCACACTCGACTGGGTCCGGACTCGCCGCCCGGACTTGTCTGCTCCGATAAACAGCGCCCTGATTGGATAAATCATTGTACTATTGGTTCTGCAAACATGCTTGCCCGATCAAATCTACGTCTCCAAAAGGTACCGTTCAATCGAAAAATAAATTATTTTTATTGTCGTCAAATATCGCTGTACGTCAGATAATAAAGCCGATTCGCTCATGCCTCTGACAAACTACATCCCTGCTCCGAAAGCGGTTTATTGTTGGTGGTTTGTGTTTAATTGTATGATATTAGTTGACGGGTGCTCAGGTGATTACGGCCAGCTCAGCCTCCAGCAATTTCATTAAAGTTTGACGTATTGCGTCATATATAGAGGGCAATATTACCGCAGTAACATTATTTACATCATACAAACAAAAAGAAGCATCAAATTGTGCGCAACTCGATTTTGCTAGTTTGTTACGTTCGCCATTCGGTTAAATCTACTTCCAAAAATGCATTTTTGCTTATACGCCTTCAGCTCGCATAAGATATAAAATACATCAGTTGCCAACTTTATGTTTAGATTACCTTCCGATCAAGATAATAAAAGTTGCGCATTACATAGTTCGCAGATATCGCCAACTTTTCGTTTGATTCTCCAACTTTCGAAAACAACAATTTCCTTTCAAATCCGCTAAGCGATCATACAAGCGAAATTAAGCAACAATAACAAACGATAACTAAACAAAAACAAGAAAGGGACTTCGACGGACGAAAGACATAATGCTCAACTATGCGAACACAATAGCATACACATTATTACACGTCCTTTGGTAAACTCTCATCACTGAAGTTGGCAACATATTGTTCATAGTTCTAATTAGCTTCTCAAGTGTTGAATGTAATACCGCAGCTCTAAGCACTTCCGATTCTCAGGTTCAGTGCCAAGCGAGACAAGTTCCGAACTAATTTATGCCCTATACTTAAAATATCGGTACATCTGGGAAACTGGCACAAATGCAGCTTCAGCAAATCCAATAAGTCTAGAGCAACAGACTGTATTGCGTGAAAAAGCAACCAAAAGTCAACCAGAACTATGACTTTAAACTTTTTTCAGTACTAATTGCACTTCTAATTTCAGATAATCAACTAAACTAATTATCATAGGCCTCTGCTTGTTTGCTCAAATCACAAAAAATCGTACGGCTTAAAGATTGTCTAATGAAACAGTAAAAGTTTGTACAGTGTTAATAAAGCATTTGAATTTAGTAATTTCGATATGGAGCACTACTTTAGAGTTCCTTCAAAACTCAGCGAATATCGTCTATAATTAGTCATTGAAGAAAATTTATTATTTTTCTTTTATACATTATTAAGTACCAAGAGACACATAGGTTCTGTAAATTTCGAATAATATTATAGTAGTTCACACACACAATACAGATAGCACTAATTTGCTTCTTACATTATAAGAAAAAGTTTTGACAGAACGCGTGAACAAACCAAAAGTTTTTTCGATTGTCGAATTCGTTATCCTTGCATGTTCTATCTGCACCAAAGCATTCACAACAAAGTCAGAGTTCGTCTACTAATTTTGGTATGTAATATTTACGAAATCTACGAAATCTAAATGTGATGTGAATGCTGCATAAGTGATACCTACATCCGGCAAAATCCCTCAAAAAGATTTGAACTGTAAAAACGACATAACACCGGACTACAGAAAGCATACAGATATAAAACACAAATCAGGACAAACTCTAGAGTGAAACAACTTTGCTGAATAATGCAAAAAAGTGACAAAAAGCTTAATTATTAATCAATACAAAGATTTGACAGCGGAAACAGTACCTAAAAACTATAGTAGTTACTTGTACGAAGCGGCAACAGGAACTTGGATTTCATAAACGATTGATGAACCACCGTTACTTAACAATTTATATAATTAGAAGCTAATAAAAAAATAAGTTTTTAACGATTAACGTTCACCCTTGTTCCAACCAGAAGTACGTATTTATTGGCGGGCGATAGAACTTGGAATAACTAGAATGTAGAAAGAAAAGCAGTAATCGAAAATCCCTATTAAACCTTCAAAAGATAATGTTGTTGCCATATAAATTGTTCTCCAACCCTGTTCCTGTATTGTACTGCTCCCGCAGTTAAATGTAACGTTTTCTACTGAATAGGGAAACAGAATTAGAAAATAAATATTGAAACAAAATAAAAATTGAACTCTTTGTCCTTTGGCTATCTGCTCAGTGGTTGTTTTTGTGGTCGCTTTCAAGTGAACCGTGAGCGAGGTGACGAGATGACATCGGGATCTCTAAATGACGTAGTCTGAAACAAGCACGTCATGCAACGCGAAAGGGGATTAGACACTCCAGCGAAATTCGGAATGATTTTCCTCTCGAGCCCGTAGCTCTGCCGAAGACAGTTCTTATCTGCTCCCGTCGAGCAAAGACGCAATCAACAATTGTGTTCCATTGTCCGTAGCAACGGAAGATCGCACATCCAGATAGTTACAGATCTCGTTCCGCAGCCGCGAAGGGCTAATTGTGTTAGTTCCCCGCGTCCGTGGTGGTCGTCATCAACTGCAACCGATTCCTCAAGTATCAACACTTATCTTCCTGCAGCTGCAGAAAAATAGCACTGAACCCTGACCGATGGTTTCTCGTCCTTATCTCCCTGGAATTCGCTGCTTCCGGGCTTGATATTACAGTATAGGATAATTTTTAAATGAACTACCCGTTCGTGGCTATGTAAATATGAACGCGCGCTTTAATTTAAGTATAGTACACAAGCCAGGCAATCTAACGATACAATGGCCAATGTTATTGGAAGGAAAATCAATTAAATTTCTGTGGTTTAGAAGTAAGCGGGGGTCGTAACTAGATTTAATAAATCCGTCCCGCAAGCGGGCGCTTGTGATAACGTCGAATAGCATGCCACATCCTGCTTTGTGCCGCCCAGGAGACGGTATTGTGACGGCCTCATCAATATCCGCACGAAATTGTTATTGCGGACACGAGTTCTCGCAGTCTCATCCATCCCTCATGCTATTGAAGCAAGCCGATCATTATTTTAATCATCACTGTGCGCTAACCGAATTTACCAACAAGTGGATCAGTACGGAAAAAAGTGACAATGGAAAATGGAGCTTTTACTGCACTATATGAAATTTGATGATCTACGTACTGCACTATCAAGATTTAGGATAATATTGTGTCGTAAAAGGAGAGATTTTAATAAAGAATAGACTATAGCGCTGTCTCTGGGGCTTTAGAATAATATATTTATACTTTACTCTGAATTGTATTTGAATAGGCAGCTCACGTTATATCAAGCCGCTACAAAGCCCTCATTTGTAGAAGATTCAAGGGATGCAAATTATCACTAACATATAGCGACTAATAACATGAAAGTTTGTCTTTCATATTTAATGAAGATTGTTTCAAATTTAAAGAGCTTCCCTCATAATATTGAAATGAAGGTAGATAGAGCAATAAAGTAATTTGTTTTTATGAAGTTGTTATTCCCCTTTTGTAGTTTCAATAGAACTTATTTTCGGTGTCTGTCCATTCTCCCACTTTTCATGCAACTTTGCTTAGGAAGTACATTAACTTCAATGTATGTTATTAAATCTAGGTTTACAAAGACCCTTGATATAGCTAAGTTTGAACAAGGATAAACAATCGTCGAACGATTTTTTTAATATTGCTGCATAAAAACTTCAAAATTGATAACTGCAAACTGCACACATTTAATGAAATAAACTTTAGAAAAACACATTGCGATGGTTAATTTTATTATTGTATCATACAAGTTGCTTCAATGTTTCCTTTTGCTAGATTTTAGAGCTTTTCTTCCAGTATAAATAATAGGTTTCATTTAACATTGGGTTTGTGTTGTTTGCCTGTTTCATACTTGAGGGGAAATCTGTAGTTGAAATGTTACATCTACGTTTGCATATGAATTATCAGCAATTAGAACAATAGCTTTTATATTTTGACTCCCCCGCACACCAGGTCAATGTCATTTGCATTTAACTTATAATGAATAGGAAGGTTAATTTCTTTTTTTTTCACGATGCGGGCAAATGTTCCGGTAAAACGTTACGAGCAATTCCTTTAATGTAAGGTTCAAGAGTTTATTTCATTTGGTTAAGTCTCATATAAATTTTCTTTAGCAGTGTGGTCATGTTTATTGTTGGTCATCAATTTCGAGCGAGTTACCTTGTAGTAAAAAACCCGTCTTATTGAACCAATCACACCGATATGTGTTCTGGTGCACCATAGAAACGTTTGTTTTATTGACAACGGCCAAAGTTTGTTTTATCTTCTAACATGACGTGACACATAATCCGGTAATTTATATTTTAGCTAGAAAAGTTACCGGCAGGTGCAATAAAAAGTCAATTTGAGTTTATAACGTTGTTAATATGCGCGGTGTAGTTGCGAATTCCGTATTAATTTTCAGCAGCTAATAGTTTCTTTAATAATCCAATGTAGGTGGTATGCAAAGCTTATATAGCTTGCAAATTCTTGAATGGTTCAAATAAGGACGAGCCGGAAAAGGAAATTACGCGACCGGACTGGAAACGAGGCAGTTAGCAAAGCTGCAGCGGTAATGCAAATGTGCTGTATTGCAGAAAGCTGCTGCAACAATTTTATTTAAATTCCGATCTCAGTAAGTGTTAGTTTAATGGTATATATTAAATTAACCCCGTTTTGTACGTGTTATTTTGTCAGCTAATTGCCACATGCTACAAGTATCGATTTAGGAGAAGTAGATGTTCCCTTATTATTTTGTGCTTTCGAGAAGCTTTGACGATAATCAAGTAAAAACGTATCGCCTCGCCCGTAATATGCAGTGATTTTTAACAATGTTGCTTTTATTGGATATTACGTGGGACGATAGGCATCAATCGCGAGTAACAGTCTGTTTATCACGTCGTTAACTCCAGTAACATCCATTTAAAAATTTATTAAAAAGAAATTACCATCGTTTTTGCGCCGTTTTCCGCGATAAAAATTTTAAAGAGACCGTCTTGACGTAACTATTTACTTTAGGGGTTTGGTCACTTTGACGATACTCTTCCATCCTTAGCAAGGGTAATTGCGTTTCCTTAGAACTGTTGAAATACGGCTCAACTCTCACAAACTTCACTTTCATATTTTTCACCAATCAAACGATGAACGACATGCGATAATAACACATACTTAGTTGTTATGGAAGCAGATTTGCACAATTAATATGATAAGCTGGGATGGCCACATCAAAAGCCGGCCAGAAATACATAAACAGATCCTGCATGCATGGAAACATAATGCCGCCACGGTTATTTTTACGGAACCAACCGTCCAAATACTAAAGCTTTGTGCTTCATGTAACGTACGGATGCTTTGAGGATTTCTTTATATACAGAAAGGGCTATTTTAAATCCTATTTGAATACCAACACCGTAAATTTCCATTCGCTACGTTTGTTCCCAAAGATAACGAATTAACGGCGGGAAGTTGTGCTTTACTCATATATTAACAACAAAGTTAAACTAAAAAGTGCCCACCAAGGCAAAATGAGACTATACCTATCAGAACACATTTACAAACTTTAACAAAAAATTTGGTTTAACAAACCCTCAGAAGCCGCTCAAAAAATTTGAAAGCGACTTCAATGTTACAGTGTTTTATTTAAAACACATACACAACAGGGAGACAGTAATTGTTTCCATTATTTCATAAAATTGCAACGTAAACGAACTAAAACTAAATTGCTTAGCTTTTTGCTGGGAAAGCTCGTCAAATGTTCGTCTCTTAAATGAAAACTAAACTAAAATTTCTATTCAATACAAGTATTTTTGCATTAAAATTGGTCTTCCTACGCAGATAAGGGACACCAAGTGATATTAAAAATGAAATGTGGAATCCGAATGTTTTTAAGCGAATATTTTCGTAGAGTATTTTCTTTTCGTTTTCATCTGACTTGGCAGAACGGTTTTATAATCCAACAAAAGTTCCAAAGTCAACAAAAAAGATCATGCTAAATATTCGTCGAACGATTTCACTTGAATTGAATGGTATAGAAGTGCGTGCGAGAATGACAATGTGCAATTATTCGGGCATCGAAGCGTCTCACCATATCCTGAGTGTATTAATTGAAAGTCATTTGACAGGGCCTAATGAGATCCGGATCGACGTTGTTCTGTCGAAACCGAACGTGAACATTTAATGACTACAGGATGCGGATCTGAATCCCTCAACCCCACCCTTAAGATGCACTTGAATTGGTGCAACTTTAAGCATGAGATGGATTTTAACGAAGCGAGCTGATTCGCGAATCGATCCCCGTTCTATTTCCTGTTACATTATTCTCACTTCAAAGAGGCTCGCAAAAAGTTTAAAAAACAACGCGCAATTTTTATTTTAATACTGGACTTGCCAAGGGATTTGAATTAGAAGTCGAAACAACCAATAAAAATTAAACTCCGAAAATGGTAAGAGGTACATGTTTTATACCATGTAAAATCAACTTTAATTTCATATTCTGTGACAAAACGTGCGACTAAGTAGTCCTTAATCTTCGTGCATAAGTGTTATTTGTGCTTTCGCGAACTAAGTGGTGTCTTAATGCGAATATTACGAGTAACAAGACAACTATTGAGAAGTTCGAAATAGGTATTTGCAAATTAATCCCCTCCGGTGATATCATCATTGCTAGTATATTCGATAATGTTTGTTTCTGACAGTTATACGACATGATGTAACTAATTAAACCACCCTTTCTCAAATAACCCAGTATGTAGTCCTGCCAATTAAGGGATGTCCTCCCTGTGTCAATTAAATGGTGCGTTAATTAAGCTCTCTATTTATCTCAATTCGATTTTTTGTAAAGGTCCCCCTGCACACAAAGCGTCAAAGAGGTATTTTCAGTCCGGTTGGTTCCACAAAGCCCTGCCTTAAGAAAACACCAAAGTTGAGAAAGAAGTGATGCGCTAAACATCCTCGTATCATAATTAAGCTTTAACCATGTTGGATGCCGGAGAATTAAGGAACTATTAGTCCGAGGAAAATTAGAATTTGTTGAGCTCCTGGTGAAAAAATTAAGACAAAGTGCCCTCCCACCGTATATTTTCTTGAGGTTGCTACATAATTACTGTTTTATTACCGGAGTGATTATTATTTGTACCGGTGTAGCATTTCGGAATTTGTTCGGGACGGCTTTATTAAGATTTAATGACGTGAACGTTACCCCTCCGAATTCCCTCGGGTTCTTGATGGGGCACTTTGCCCTCACTATATACCTAAAGTAATTTCAGGCGCTACCTCACATTATAAAGCGTTCGTTAATTGCTGCAATCGGTTTATAATGGGCATAAAAAAAGACAAACGCAAATTTACATGTAAAACGGAAATGCTATCTATGGCTCGGATTACATCGTACCATTTCATCTGTCACCTGCGTTATCATCCACCTTGTTACTTTGCGACTATCTGCGTTACAAATGCTTGCAATAAATTTTATTTCGGCCGAAAAAGGCAACTTACAAATTCCGCTTTTAAAATTAATCTCGCGGTTCTCCCCCTGATATAAAATCGCTCCACCAGAACTCCCTCATCCCTTTCCAATGTCTTCTATTTTGGAAAAATTGCTAGTTGGCTTCAAATGGTTTATGCCATAAATAACGACCCACCCTCATAACGTAATTCGAGTCAAAAATTCGTGTAAGGTAAGCCGTTTTCACTACCATGCATTTTATCTAGTGAAAAGTCGTTCCTATCCTTTATACGAAGTTTATCGAGTCGTTAAAATCTCAACAGTATATTTTATTTGAAAACCCCTAAACCGATTTCAACCACGTTATCGTTCTAAATCATTTTCGTGCAGCATAAAACCTAAAATGTAATTTTTTTGCGGCTCGCTCTGCACCACATGGCGTTGCTCGATGATATTTTTGCGCACTAGTTTTTGCGGATATTTCTGAGTTTGAGGCGGACTGATATATTGCCCCTAAGCAGAGCCGTACCGCGACACTGAGATAGATTCATGTGATAGGATATACGACCATTGGGTCTTACAAAAAGCAACGCCGATGAAATTTATGTGACGTCTTCGAATATCAGCGAGGCTCCGTTTCCGAAAAATGAAAATTAGTTTTGTTTCACACATAAATATACACCGACGTTATTACTCCAGAGGGTCGGAGCGCCTCCTTAATTCGCAAATTTATTTTATTGCACAGTCTGATATAGTAAGACGCGACCTGCACTAACGAGGACACCGCGAAGAACTTCCAAGCACGTCGCTGTAAAAAAGGACCCGCAACTTCGTGCCGGTCACAAGGATTTATTTCAATCCGGCGTGGAATAATTAATAAAGATGTAATTAAAAATTTCAGCGCAAAAAAACTTTTAGTTTGCGATTCAAAACAAAAACAAACTCTTAACAAATTGCTAGAGAGGTGTCGGTGTAAGTTGCAAATTTGTAAGTGTAGCGACTGTTGCACATGATTCATTTTTCCTTATTTAAAAATTACAATATGACCGTCTTTACACCCCGGAGGAGGAATTGCGCGAATGAACATTAAGACTAATTAACATCTCAAGCCCGTATCTTCATTCTTATTATATTTATCTCAATTATTAGGCGCTCGAGACAAACGCTGGCTTACAGTAATTGCCACAAAGTATTATTTATACAGTAAATTACATCGCAAGAGGTACAAATTTACGTTCACCTATATTATATAATAATATTCTATGCAACCTTTTGTATCCATGTCACGTCCCGGTTAATACAATATTTACATGATTAGGATGACTATAAAGTCGTATAACAATAATTATTGCCGTTGCTGGAAGTGACACTTCACTATTATTACTTTGATTACAGCAAATTTGGTGAAAAATACATCAACTAAACAACCTTTGGCGCTTTGTGATCGAATCAGAATTGCATGCGAAACGATGACTTTCCATGAAATTACTGCAAGTTTCCTGAACAACTAAAAGCAATTATACACTGGAGTCTCCTGACTTAATTCTGAATACAGATATGCATCGTTATACGATGCAATACCAAATAATGAGTGGAAACCCCCAAAAGCGTAATTTCCTAGATGACCACCAAGTAATTTCAAGTAATGGCTTATATTCGTGTGATGATAATTCGAGCATGTTTACAATTCAGAAAAACGATTTTATATTGTACACCATATCTCGAGCTTCCAGCACTCTAATAACTAGTCAAAATTACAAAGCTCGAATGATTATTAAAATTATTGTTTACGAAGACCAATATTCATTTTAATTCAGCTTTTGTGTACAGCGTTGAAAAATTTGCAAAAATGGTGTAGACGGAATGAAGAAACTAATTTAATTCGTAAACTTGGAACAAATTGTGATTCGAAAAGGTTCGCTGATACATTAAAAAACAAGGCATGTGAGCAGGGCTGGCGAACTAATAACGTTTCGATTACAGAAAACTTTTGCCGCATCAAGTATTTAAAGGTTTTTGTGAAACTGGCTGACGTCGTGTTGTCCTGAAAGTTTTTACGAATGACAAATACGTGGAAATTTTCTATATTTACCACTTGGATATCGTCGGAAAAGCCTCAATTATTCAACAGTAGTAAAAGCTTCCACTTTGCGGAGTATTGCACTCATTTGCGCAGATTACTAAATAACATGTCTTGGGACAAACAATAAAAACGACTGCGGTGTGTCGTGAGTTATCAAACATGTCAATATACTTTAGATTTCATTGTGTTTTATTTTTAATGTACACAGCAACAGCGACAACCATAAATCAATAACGCGACGATACAAAAATTTATTTTTTACAGTCTGCTGTAGCAGTGTTTGCACTGTCTGAAGATACATACTAAATCCTACTATGTTTCTATTGACTTTAGAACTTTGAACATTAAATACGCGTAGCTCGCGCTGCTAAAACATTTATCTGCTTCAAATACACACATTTAATTTATCCATTCTCCTCCCTCTAAAACTAACGAAAGAAATTTTGTATGAGACCAAATTATACCAAGTATGCACACCTCTAAACGATGTTTAAACGCTACGACAGTAAAACATTGAAACGCAAAATGGTTCTACTGTAAATTAATTTACGAACCACCATTCGCACAAAATAAAACATAAACCACACTGAATCCAATTGCATATTTAAATTGTCAATACCACAGTAAAATTAATGAAAAATAATAAATTTATAAACGACATGCTACTGTGCTGAATTGTAAGCAATCAAACATGCAGCTGTGTGATCCACAATATTTATCCGTTAAAAAACATATTTATG
Organism: Tribolium freemani; assembly: GCA_939628115.1. Lineage (NCBI taxonomy): Eukaryota > Metazoa > Arthropoda > Insecta > Coleoptera > Tenebrionidae > Tribolium > Tribolium freemani. The sequence continues at coordinate 13,397,098 of OW626789.1, forward strand.
AATGGACTGGAACAACATGTTCCATATTCCAAATTATTTACGAAAAAATGTTCCATAAAATAGAATCCCCAATTGATCGCTTTGTACAAGATTAGAACGAACGAATGAATTATACAAGATTATAACTGAACTACAAAAGAAATAAAATAATTACGAGCAAGATCTCTTAATTACGGGAAAATGACCAGCTTTACATTTGTAAGAATTTATTTCAGTTTTATTAACATTACACCAATTATTTAAACCAATGACGTCACTCTGAATTAGGTGGAAACTCGAAAAACTATAATACATCTTGATTTCACTGTTTTTTATCAAATAAATCACTTTTTAGATAAGATATTAGAAATTTACCAATTCCAAGATTTACTTAAAAATGTTATTGAATAAAATGAAAAAGTGATCGATCACATTATTCGAGCTAGTCGATTTCATGTAGGAATATCCTATGAAATAAAAATGCGCATGAAAATGTTTACCAACAATCCGTTATTTTCAGTTTTTTTACTTTGGTAAAGGAACTTTTAGTAGTATTCAGTAAAAATTTCTTGATATTTATTAACCACATGAGACCCAGTTTGAGTAGTAACATTTTATTTTCTTCGGAGATTGTTTTCCGACTGAATTGTAGACGGAACATGACGTAAATCAAACACGGCAAAACCAACATTACCAACAGCTAATTGCAGTCGTTTGTAGTGTACGAGGGTCGAAAACAGTACACACGCAAAATTATGTACAAACGTAGAGCCCATCTACGCGTATGGATATTAATGCTCAGGTGGATTACAGGGTGTTATGGGATCTCATAGTGCCCAACTAAATCTTCATTCCTCTACTTAATGTTCTCTGATAACAAGATGCCGTCTTGCTGCTTTATGCCTAAATATGCTTCATACACTCGAGGCCATCATAAACACTAAGTGCACGGATATGTTTTTGGTGATTGTGATAATTTACAGCGAGTTACATTCATACCCTCAGGTCGCCCACGTCTCAAACATCAACACGAAAAACACCACCCAGACAGGCCCACCTTGCTTATTTCCATGTTGTAATGTATGCTGAGACCTCTAGAGTAAATCATAGGTTTCCAGTAATTACTCCGAGATAATTCCCCTTACCTACAGGTACAATATCGTAACCCATAGACCATACAAAACAGTTTCTTGTTCCGTTATCTAGACCACGGCTTTGTGAAAAGTAAGTTTAAACAATCAACAGCCTCTCAAAACCAAATTACATCAAGCAAACCGAGCTTAAGTTATTCGCCTTGGCAAGGAGGAACGAATCCGTCGCATAATGACAGAATTTATCTCCGATCAAACAATGTTTTCCTGTGTACCCCACTGTGTGTAGGCATTTATCCAAGTCGTGTTGATTTTCTTGGGTTGGAACAAAAGTGGGCGCTCCGAAGGAGTGCCGCAAATTTAGTTAAATAAAATTTGTCTAAGGCAAAACGAGATAAGACAAACATCTGGTCGAATATTCACTAAAAAATTCTATAACTTGTCAATAATCATTAGAATCGCATTAGGCAGATTTGACAAATGGAAAGCGGCAAAATGAAGAGTCATCCTCTGAATGAAAATTAACTGATAAAAAATGAATAGCATGACGAAGGAATCGGGAAAATAGAGTGGATAGGAATGTAATCTGAATTTCATTATTAAAATAGCGCAAAAATGTGAAATAGCCTTGCTGGCCCCGATAACACAATTTTAACATATCCATCAAAAAATCAAATGCAATAATGGTAGCGCAAAGTGAAGCTCTGAAACGTGGAAACACAATCCAGTTTTTTCACAAAGAATATTAAAGTAAAACAAATTTAGTGACTGCAGTCAATATGAAATACCTGAAATAAACAAAACAAGTGAACTTGACAGGGTATCACAAGTCATAAATCGTGGAGTTTTTTTAAATTTCTCTATAATTAGGATAAAGTAACTAACTAGGAACTAAAAATGTATGTTTCTAGACAATATGTTGTTTTGTGGAAATACATAATTATTAAGGATACACCTACCTTACCCACCATCGGCTGGACAATTTTTTTGATTAGAAATATCTAGTTACATTGATTTAATAAATTACAATATCATTATTATTTCAGTCCGTTTTATTTTTTATTTTATTATTTTTTAAATATCTCAGATATTTGATCCAAAAAATACCAATGCCCTTGTAACTTCACCAAAAGGTGTTTTTTTAAATATTTCAATAAATTAGGGTTTAAAATTGCTCCATTTCCTGTCAATATTTAGTTTTTTCTTTATTTTAGTATAACAATTAGATAAACTTTCAAAATCAGTCTGGCTATTGCAGCGAAAAATAGGTATGAATGTGTCCTGTGTCTAATAGGTAAAAGAAAAATCAGTTTAAACTTAATGATATATCTTATGTGAAACTGTGTTAGCTGTTTCAAAACTATAAAAACGCCAACGTCGCATTTTACCGAATTATTGTTTTAAATAAGGTTGATAAAAATGTAAAATAGTTATTAATGATTAGATCTCTTATTTTTTGAAGTGCATAAATAATTTATAACAACTCATTTTGAGAGAAAATGCGACGTCGGCGTTTTTATAGTTTTTAAACAGCTATAATAGATATGTGTCAGGTATCAAAAGCAAGATCAAAACTTGTAAATATTTAAATATTTTTTTATGTATAGTAACCCATTCTTCATTTTGCTAAGCGCGAAGCTTAATAAAGTGCTTACAAGACAACAATTTATAATTACCCATTTTCAAATTTCCAACTTTGTAATTTATAAATAAAGTTTTATCCCCGTTTTTATCTTTATGTAGAGATTTATGCGAAGCATAGAACTTTTGTAATTTTTGCTGAATTGGGTCCTCAATAAAGTTTCTTTCTTAAGAGCAAGCCACGTTTGAAATGTCCCACGAGTAAAACTTCTTATTTCATATGCATTAAAATAATTTTTTCCGACACAAAAAATAAACCTTTGAGAGCATGGCTCAAAAGTGGAATATTTCCACAGTTTAATTTGATGAAATATTTCTTAAATAAAAAAATGAAAAAATTCTATTTTCTTTAGCTCCATTTATCACATCAATAGCATCTTTGAAAGTTTGGTGGAGAATGAAAATGATACTATAGGCGCCGTAACATTTAAGTTTCTCTTCTGACGTTCGAAATAATTTATGGCGGCGTTGGTAGGAAATTTGCTCACAAATCTTGTAGATCTTGTAACATTATTTGAATATTTCTAGGATAAAAGGGGCAGGAAGTTACTAACAAGGCAATTCATTCGATCGTGAACTCCGCCAGTTTCAAGGGTAGTAGTGAAATCGATAAATGCAAGTAATTTATGAAAACGTGCCGCTATTCTAAAGCAACTCACCGGAATAGTTTACCCCGTTTCATCCCTTTGACTAACGAGAAAATTCTGTTTGAAAATATGATATATCCGATATATCGGATGTGCTCGAACAAATAAAGTGAATATAAGTTGAAAGGGCGCCGGACGGCCGCAAGTTCACCGCAAGGAACAGAGCCGGGCTAAGCCAAGTGCCCGTGGGCTTCTTATTTCTCTATTCAAATAACACAGAAAATGAGTCCTTAGAAAAATGAGATGTCAGTGCTTTGAACAGTATCAATTATTATTAATTGTCTTCATTAACAAATGAGTTAACCTCGAAGTTTACTAAACAACTAACATTTCTGTGAAAAAAGGATAGTTTCCCTGGCTCTGCATCAACTTTGTACTACAGAGAAACGCGTTTTGCATTTGAGGTAAAGCTGTTCCACATTGAGCATCGGCTTGGTTTGGTTCTGGGGAAAGAAGGCAGACAGCAGTAAAAGGTTTCCGATAAATTCCAGTCGTGTGGTCAAAGTCATTAAGAACAAACATCAAAGTGGCACGAGACCATCAAGGAACAATATCCGGCGGGTGGTAGCCTTGTTTCCACTTACCGTCCTCCCACAAGCAGCGAGTCTCCATCTCGCAACATCAACCGGAAGTAGTCGGTGCGAGTATCGTTCCCCACGAAGTGGTGCACGTCGTCTTCCGCTCCTGTGGACAACAAAACATTCATGAGTTTCTGGCGAAATCCTCAACTGGCTGGAGCAACTCGAGCAGAAACTCAACAAAAACTAACGCCACCTCCACCAAAAGGATGAAACCGACGACGCGTCAAAAAGCTAATTGAAACAAAAACTGTTTATAATTCCGGAACGATAGTTTACCCAACATACTACCATTTCACATTTAACTTGGTCCAACAAACACCAACTTGATGTATTCAGCCTTTTAATATTGTCATCCGCACATTCGCTCTAATTAAACGCAAAAGTTAAATGAACGCGGGCCTTTCTCGCCCTACAACGTAATTAAAACACAAATATTTCAGCAAACCGCAACCTGACAAACAATTCAAAAACACACAGTGTCATAGCACCACCGGAACCGATATCTCATGTTTCTTCCTCCAACCGCGCCTGATTCAGCACATCGATCCCAACTTTCTTTCAGCGTCTTTCCATTTTCTTGCGGATTAAGTAAACTTATATTGTAAAAAGCTACCCAGTTAGCAAGATTCAGCTTTTTCACTCTGGAGCAACTCAATAGTTTCCGGGATGAACGCCGGGGGGCATGTGATTAATGACCGAGAGGTGATGGTGCGCTCACTAAAAAATACAACTGAAACAATTCGGGACACGGGACACCTGCCACAACACGATTTTTACTTCGAAACAACACCAATCTCAAAGTTGGAAAACGCGCAATTCGCAGCTGCTTCTATCGACTGATCAGGATCTTGCAAATGAACTTCTATATCCATACTCGATTAAAAATAATAAAGTCAACACAAAAGCCAATAGGCATACAGACAAAAGATGCGTTACCTACTTCCATTACAGAACTACGAGTACCACTACTAAGCTCGTTTAATTTTAGATTCTATTTGTTTGTGAAAAATCAAACTTCATATTGTCATTTCCGCAAAAGCGATTATATCTTACAATTTAAACTTTTTGTCCAAACAAAAAATTCTGAAAGATATTGGATCCTAGTGCCAAATAATTTCAAAAATGTCTAAACTGTGGTTTAAGATTCAATGAAGAACAGACGTGGAAGTGCGCAGATAAATATATTCTTCGATTTTCATGTTTCCTAAGCTAAAATCCACGTATACTGCATAACGCCCCCCTGCTCATTTCGTTTAAAATATGTGTAAAAGATTGACAATAAATTTATAATGTGGAAGAACTTTTTCATTAATGCTCGCACTGATGGCAGAAAATTAATCCATATATTAATTTATTACCTTTCAATGCAGAAATTATTATAATGCTTATAAAGTGTGATAAACAGTTCACCCGCGTGTAAATTCAAAATTTATGTGGCCATAACGTGCCAATTAAAAAATATATTTATATAGATTTAAATTCGTGGACTAAAAAACACCAAGAAGATGTTTATTTGAAGCGGTAATTTTCCCATCGACTTGTGTCAGGAAAATTATAACGTAATGGAAAATATCATAATTAAGTGCGTCTGAATAAATGATGACTGGTTTTGAGGTAACAAACAAATTCGGCTACAAAAAAGTAATACAGTAGCCGCCATACAATAAACTTAAAACGTGTTGAAATCGATTGGTTGTACACAACAGTACGTTTTGATGTTTTCATAAAAGCAACCTAAGTGGCTCTTTTAAACATGAAATTAACGTTCTAAAAACAAAGTGTCCAATTTTACGCCAAGTTATAGGTAATTACAATTGTAAACAGTTCCTTTAAAGTGTATATTTACGGTGCGTTAATACAATAATAAATTTGGGGCAAATCTGCCAACGAAACATTTGTGTACAGTTCAATGATGCTTGTGCAATGACCGGTTAGATTACATGCAATGTCACTAAATAATGCGGAATTGATTTATCTGTGAAGCGCTTTGCGACAGGCGCTCTCTATAATGGATGTCATCTGATACTATTGATGTTATACTCAAAACATGCAAATGAAATTTAACACTCTCGACAAATTACCAAGAGAAATAAAATATGGCTGGTACACACGGTATATAAATTGCCTAAAAGCTCAGATTTTTATTTAAATATAACTCATAAAATTTGCAACATGTTTCGAATCAATAGGCACGGCCCTGTTATTCCATTATTACTAAACAAATCAAATTGTAGTGAAAAAGCTGCACAATGCAAAATCAAGCGAACTTGCAGCGAATTTATTCAAATAAACCAAGGCAACTTCGAAATTGGAAAATACAGACCCCATAAATACGTATGCCAATATCGAGGTTACATAAGTAATAACACTATTATTTTCAAACGAAAAGTTCTTTTCTGAAACTCGGCACGATCCCAGCGGTACTTTGCGCTAGTTCAGACAAGTAAAATTGCCCTCATTTCTATAAGTAAAGACTAATTTTCGAGAATCGCAGTGCTTTCAGATGTCGCCTTCGATTTAAATCATCCGATAGACATGCAATGGCGCATATCTGATGGAAAGTAGGTGAAGAAAAGCGCCAACATGGGGTACATAAATATTATAAAGCTCACGGAATATAAAACATGTGCGATTGCTATGCCAAGAGCGTGCTCCGTGAAAGAAGAAGCATATTGAGAAATTTCAAATATCCGATTGCTATCCAAGATTGTAAAAAGTTCGATGGAGAATTGCGGTGATACGACCACCTCAATGTGATAGCAATAGCAATAAGATGGCTTGTCGGACAAGAACCGAGATTGCTTCTTGAATATGTGCAGTAATATCTCAGTACAGCAGACGAAGTATTTAGGACCGCGGAAAAATATAGACCTTCGATATCGAAAACACAAAGCTTAGTCTCGAGGAAAGAAATCTTCCTCCAACTTGTACCCAAAATGCTATCCATAAGAAGCAATTTTTCTACTTGTTGCGTTTTTAGTTCATATTACGTAAAGTTAAAATGTTGCTTCGTTAATTCATAAGTATTAGTCCGAGGCATTTATCAGAGAAATTTCTTGCAGATATCGCCGTGACCAAACCGCAGAATTTATTTCCTTGTGTCGCCTTAGAGTAAAAACTCCGTGATAGTTTAATATAAATTTATGTGGGCTGATTACATCGTTGTAGGATGTCTCTCCATAAACGACAAAGTCATCAGAGTACGAGGGAGAGATAAATTTTATTCCGTTCCCATCATCAGATGGGAGTACTCGCATGTTCCGCTCCACAATAATCGATTCTGGTCCATTAATTACGCGAGCATACACATGTATGCAGCTCGAATTTAATAACATCGCCAAATGAGACACCGCATGTCAAGAAGTTAACGGCGCAAAAAGGCAACCGTGGACAAGTTTAGTAGAATGGAGAGCGTAAAGTGGCAACCTGAAATGAAATTGCCCGAGTGATTAATCGCCGCAATAGCTCTGAGGACATGTATATCCTGGAAAGCTGCTTCAATCATTGTGACAAATAACAGTCAGGCCGCGACAACTACACTTTCTCCTGAAGGCAGAGTCCTCTCTATACAAGCCTCCCAGATTTGATTACCGAATCCCCGAAACCCTGACGCTTTACCATAACAAATTGCGCTCCGAGCAATCGGCTCACGAAAAACAATCCGAGGGTCCATATGTGACAAACAAACCTTTTCACAAAGAGGAAATGCGACGCTACTTTAATTTCCTTAAATTAATAAACATCTCTGACGCAATGTTTGACAACAAATTTTATAGTTGCCGTTTCGGTGCAGACTGAACCAACTTAATTACTCTCAAGACAAACAATCGAAATTTTATACACGTCACTGCTTCAGTTTCCAAAAATAACTACAACGGAAGCCATCCATTTTAGAAACATCAATTTCACCAATCGGGACTAATTCAAGTTTAATTTGATCACTTCTGATTTATTTATTCACCAATCATTGATCCGGATTTCACCTCCCTTAACTACGATGGACCTCAATTAATTTTAACAAAGTGAAAAGTTGAATCCTTTCATTATACATTTAATACAGTTCTCAGTTTTCAAGTTATCTTTTTTCCATCACTGGCGTTTTGTCATAAAATTTGTTTTCCATATATCATTTTAGACGAATCGATAGGCGATCACGCTAGGCAGCTATTCCTTTGTGCAATAAGAAAATTATTCATTCATACAATGGCCAACGCCTGAAAGGGTGAAATACCTTTATTCGCTGTGCGCGTTTTATTAATTTTTCAGAATGATCTGGCATGACATAAAGCAGCATTTTTTGTTAAAGAAAATTGGTATCGTCTGGCTCAAATTCAGAGCGACAGGAAGGGTAAGTTGCGTGTTTACAGTTGACGGCATTATTTAAATTACTCTCCAATTCTTTGAAACTTTTTTTAATAAAAGTAATTTGAACACTCATCCAATGTTCAGCTAAATAATAGTGAACATTTCCAATTTATTTTGCAAATAATTAAACAAAGACCACAAAATATATATTATGCATGTTTGCAGTTGAACTCGCTAAAAATTACCTCCAGTAAATAAATTTTAATGGTGAAATAAAATTAGCATTGGTAATTAAACCCAAATTACATTGTAGGTTTTTATCAAAGCAATTCCAAATTAACTCACCTAAAAAGATACCTAATTCCATTTATTCCAAACAAACACACTGAAAGCAAATTGGCTCGATAGGTCTTATTTATAATAATTAGCCCGTTTTATTCCATTTCAAGCGTTTCGTTCTGGAGCAAACACTCCATGAATTTCAAAAAGGACTATACACACGCATCAAGACGCTTCTCTAATTAAATTAACGCAGAGCGTTGTGTTAATTGTGAACTGAAGTACCCTCAAAAAAGAGACAAATATGAATTTTCGTCCCGTCCCCTCAACCTTGACCCAATTCCGCGCCGAAAGTTTCCTCCCTGAAGGGGCTCCTAGCCTAAATTTCTTGTTATGTCTTGTTTATACGTCTCACTAAGTTGATGTAAGTCCCATATAAAGTAATAAAATAATAATAAAAACACAAAGACTCCCTTAGACTGAAGTCTCCATGACTACCGCTAATGGTTTTCGCGTGTCGCTCTATTATGCCTCCGTCGTGGCAAAATCGCAACCGCTTCCCTAAATTTAGCTCGTCGTGTCTATGCCTTGCATTTTTATTTGTAAAAATCCAACTAGCGTTGTGTTTATCACACCACTGACGGCCCTAAATTCGAGTACCTGTTTTATTTAAATGCCTCATTTAGAAACCGTCAAAAGATAATCAAAACTGAATTCATTAAAGTTAATTTTTGCTGGAGCCACGAAATATATTTTTTAGTTAATTTCTACGTGACGTCATTTTCCGTGATAAACATCAACCGCCTGTATACCTAATTACAAGATAAGGCCCGTGTTACGTGTTAAGCAAACTCCGCACCCTCCTCAGATACACACTTCGCGTTATAAATTTGGTGGCGGTGCCGGGATAAAGCAATCATTTGATTTATTTAAGCCCCCAAAGTTCGAGAAACAATAACACCACATCTCGCGACGATTCCGCATTGACAAAAACGTAAAATCCCGAAAAAGATTAAAGGGGAAATATTTCACGATATGAACTTGCACCTAAATCAAATCTGTCAAGGATCAGGTAAGCTCTATTCATAACACTATTGGTGGAGGCGCCGGGTAATTTTCTTCGCTTCCGCATTTAATATTTGTTTCCTCACGCTCTGCTAAATTTCGCTTGCTTTGATCGCACTTTTTACTTCTCGTAATAAATTACCAGTCGGTATAAATTTATACGGGGCTAAACTAGAGAGATTAAAAAGCAAAAGAAAAAAGATAAATATACCTACCTATTTATAGCAAGAAAATGCTAATTTGCAGAGCAATCAACTGGCTTGAATAACCTTCTAGTTCGTAGGCTTATATTTTTGTCGCAGACGAAATATTTACAAATTTATACACAGAAAAAAAAACAGTTGAAAAAGTCTTCTGACTCCCACACAATTAATGGAAAGCGAAATCTTCCATTTGTTCGTTGTCAGTCTTCTTTCATAACTTATTTTCATGTTTTTAGTATTTTCGTAGCATCAAAATGCCAAAACCAGATAAAGTCATTTGACCGTAACATACAGGATGTAAGCGAAATAAGTACATTAATTTTAACCAGTGGCAGAACTCATCAAGACAAACAATTTTTCTATGTACCATTTTTTCAAAATCGCATTTTTTAAAATCATTTTTTCCCCCTACAAATGGACGAGCCTTTTATGAAATGCTCCAACAAAGAAAAGTAATAATAAATAATAGTCGCAACCAACGGTAACCGTTTCACACGGTAATCTTGTCAACTAGGTAACTTTGTTTCCAGTGGCGTGTAAGAAAATTGTGTAAAATTTTAAAATAATTTTAACTCAAAAACTAAAACGTTTTGAAAAAAAAGTTATTAGGAAAAATTGTTGGTCTTGACGAGTTCTATTACCAGTTAAAATTAATGTACTTATTTCATTTACAGCCTGTATTGATGAATTCAAATGTCGCTTCATCACTTTGCTCGAAATGAAACTCCTTACAGTATCAAATAGGTTTACTTAGCTCTGTTTGGAGCAAATATGGCTTTTAAGCCACTCGGCGTGCAGCAATGATAATGCACCCAACACTTTATTGTCCCAGAAAATGCAAGACGCGACTTGAAATCTTAATATTCTCAGCTGCGGAATGTATTTTTGAGTCTAGGTATCTAATTTCCGTATCTGCATTAATTAAGTTGTTTTTGTTTGGTGTTTACTCGAGATATATCCCTCCTATTGAATATCCGTATTAGATACGCGGAAATGTATCTAAGATCGACCTCATCATCGCTCTTTCGAGAAGTCTGGTGGGAACCGATAAGCTGCATGTGTAGTGTTCATCTCGGTGTTTATGAAGGGGTGCTGTATTATAGCATATCGCGATGCACTAACAAACCGGCATGGAAATTCTACCTAATCTTCTCATTTCCCACAGACGACCGAACTTATTTCCATAGTGGCAGCCGTATAGTTAGAACTTTAATAAGAACTTCTGTTCTCTGATGTGTCGGCTCACTTTTCTCTTTAATGAGCAATGAATCACGAAATGCGATTCTTGCTCAGATTTATTCGCGTAATATTACGAACTTTGTTTTGGATTCCTGTCCGGTGTATTGATTTTTGGCTACCTGTTCCATCACCGTGTTATTCCACTGCAAACATGCTAGTTCATGTATACATTTTCCTTGTCAATGGTGTTGGAATACTGTTAGTTCGAAATTCTAGCGGTGCTTAAATTCAAAACCATTGTTGTTTGGACGAATGCCTATTCATTATGGTTAATGTAGCACAGTGCATCACACCAAAGGCAATAATGGAGCACCAGCTCATTCTTTAAAGTCGTGTGAAATCAACCACAGGTCCATCACGTAGATGGAAAATAGTTCATTTCATTTGAATTAATAATAATGTTATTAAAAAATAATAATAATAAGTAAAACAGCAGATGCTGTAAAATTATGGGCGAAATGCAAATCATGTTAAAACATCCGACGCGTGGCTTCGATTTTGTTGTTTTTATCGAGGAATAAATCAGGCAAAGATGGAGGACGGCGGCCACTGGAGCCCCGAAATCGGACGGACGAGCTTTGGAGCATTAGCCGTCGTTCAGACAGGTTTAATAATGATCCGTTAACCCGCGCATTCATCACGCGCCAAACCGCGACCAATTATTCAAGAGGATGACTGCATAGGGTTCCAACTTCGCTCAACTTTCCGACGCATTTCAGATTTATTGCGCCGGTGTACATCGAGCAAAAATTTGCTTACGCCGTTCCCAACTTCAAGAATTCATCATCGCATTGACGATAAGCTGTACAGTGTCGTAATCGCGGGCTTTGCGAGTTTAATATATCGATTAAAAGCTCCGTAGACTTATCTAAAGTTGCGATTCTTTGATCGATCGCCCGCCATGCTAACTGGAAAAGCTGGCAAGTCGTCTCGGAAAAAACACATTGAAATCGGATTATATAGTATTGCTTCAGTGTTACAATAGATTGATTGCCTGCCAACAACTCGCGAAAGATTGATGCGATGAAAGTGAAGCAACGGAAGTGAAAGGAAAAAAGCTAGATTAAAATACTTTTAGTTGGTGAGCTATGCTATGACCATGCATGAACGCTCCGCTTCCATTGAATTCGACGTAAATCCGAAAACGAAATCAAAATGGCTGATATTCACGAGCTTTGATACGAAGTCTTTATGGAAGGAACTTGCTAATAAATTTCGTAAAGTACTTATTTAGCTTTTAGAATTTCACTAAAATAGTTTGGGAACCGGATCGACTCATAGTTTGGAAAGAGCGCTTCACGATGAGTCGCTCATCTAAATTAGTTAGCTTGTGAACAAAAAGAAGAAAAGTCTTTCATCCTCCAAATAAAATTTTATTGAAAAGATATATCTTTTTTACAATTTCATTTCTTATTGTACCCATGGCTTTTGTCCTGTTTGGGATAAACTTAATACAAGATTTTTTGTCCATTTAAGAGACAATCTGATGAAAAGTGAAGTAAAAAAAGCTCTCTAAGAAGCTTTAAGCACAAACAATTCTGCTTCATTTTTAGTAAATAATTTGTTATTAGTTCGATTTTCAGTTATTTTTAATTTTTATTAACATTATCAATTACATATAGTTAAACAAGTAATATTTGTTTCCGCTGTCCAGTTATAAAACAGTAAAAATATTAATTTAAAATTCGTAAATAAATATCATTTATAAAATTAATTACCCTCGGCGAGAAAACTAAACTCATAAAGCACGTCATGTTCGATAAAAGATTTATTTTAACAGAGAAAATATTATCTGTAGGTACTGTACTGTACTGTAGGTCCTACGAGAAGATTCAAAACTTAGAGAAAGATTAATTGATATAAAATTTAAACATTTATTTTGTCAATAAAACTCATGCCGGGCTGCAAAATATGATGAATTTTAAATTACAAATCTGTGTAAAGTTGTTGGTATCAGCAGTCGAGCTAGTAATAATCCAAATTTAATTAAAATAAACAAGGTGGTGTCTGTAGTTTAGCAATGAAGTTTTATAAAGTGCAAAGATATGAAAGTTGTCTTCATTCGCCGAATGCTCGCCCTAAATTGAATCTTAAAACTTTTACATTATCAAGATTTATGTCATTTCTGCCGTTAAGTGAAGCTATTTTGCCAAGGCGAAGAAAAATGGGCTACTTTGAGAAATGTCCGTTATATCTCATCCGCGTTAAACGCCCAACAACTGCAAACATCGACGACGAATTTGTTCGAAATTACTTGCAATTTTTCCAATCGATTCGAATGCAAAATGAATTCGACACGTTGAGCGATTTCAGGTGGTCTCCGTCAAGTCTTCCGGACGTCTTCTTCAGCTGAAACAAGGGTTGACGTTCCGGAATCCGCTAAATTTCGAGCCTTGAAACATGTCTTTTTGTTCCAGGTTTTGCACTATCCTTCCGGGTTTTACCGAAACACTGTGGAAGGATAATTAGTCGTGTAATTCAGAAATGTCGCGTCTGCACGAATTCAAATTAAACTTGGCGAGTTGTTTTAAGCAAGTTATCCAGAATGTGTGCGATTGCACAAAGCGCCTTATAACTTTAATCAGCAATAAGGGCAATCCAGCCGTCTCGTATTAGAACGAAATACGTTTTCTCTTCATTACGGCTATGGAAAATAAGTGCCCGAGCGATATTGTCAGGCCTGACCTGGACCCTTGCCTGCTGAATCCGCAACACTCGCTTCTAATTATCTCTCCACCTCTAAATCTGCAATATAAGCTTAGATATTCCTCATTAAAAGTTGGTTCACGTTTTCACATACATGATGTAAAATAACCCATATCTCGTGTTTGTCTTTTGTTTCATCATTCGTACGCTGACGAAGTGCTTCAGTTTAAGGAAATCCAGGCAACAACCGGTCATAATTAAAGTTTATAATCCAGAAAATAATGACACAAAGCAAATATGACGACCGCAGATCATAAAAGTTAAATAAACACACACTTCCTGAGCACAATGCAATTCTCAAACATTATCACTATTATGCACTTGCAATTAAAATTTATGTAAAACCACCTACGTATCTGAATTGAACAATTAATTGATTACGAATTTATCTGCCACCTTATTTATCATCAATATTAAACCGGTTAAACTAATCAAAAAGACATTTTAACTATCGGAAAAGTGATTAAGATGTGTTTGAAATACAGTAAACGGACATGTCAAATTAGTACTTATGATTTGTCGGTGTTTGTAAAGTTATTTTTTAATACCTATAATAAGTCAATAAGCCGTAGCCATCGGCCTGCACTTTGGAAATTCTTTCACTGCCGGAAATATTTAATCATTTACGAAATCGATTCGTGTTTAGTAATTAACACTCTCAGTTGTAATTAAGGATTGATTTTTTAATTAATAAATGAATCGTGATCTTTAACCCGACTCTAATTTCTGTCTCCAACATAAATTATTTAATCGCTAATCGAAATTTCATCGATTGAACCAACTCTTTGTTGTTTCCAGTTGGTCAAAAATCTGTTAGCAACTTTGTAGTTTGCTAATGGGAAGTGAGATACCTATAGAACAAAAAGCGGAATCTTTTTTAGTGTATGAAAAAGTAAAAAAGGCTATATACGCACGCACATAAAACCCTTATAACATTTAGAAGAATTTATGAGCATCGATACCTTTCCCATTTTATAACCTCCAGTAAACATTTCAACTTTTGCTTAAAAATGTTTAATGCCTTCTGCCCTTGGAAAGTAAAAAAGAGGAAATTCGGTGTATATTCCTTTGACATCAAAGTAAACTTTATCAAGAGTTTGAAACCATTCTGGAATTTGTTTTATTTTTCGTGTTGTTATTAAATGGCACAAGATTTCGCGACTGGTATACAAATCACCCTTTCCAACTTAACTTATTGTCTAATCAGATAAGGGCCTCTCGGAGTTGAATTAATTTTCATGTAACGAATTCAAAAGTTTTTATATTCCGGATGGGGTTGTTTTCGTGTCGCTGGAGGCCTGTATATTTACAGTCGAAGCAAGTTGATGCGTATTCCGTTTTTCCTCGACATTGTTTAATAGAACTCTGGCGGTGACAGTCGTCGCCAGAACGTCTGGCATGGAGTGACAGCTTTGCGACAAGTCGCAGGCCTTGCGTGTTCTGTACAACAGGCCTATTCGAGCATCGCTCCGACTGAATATCTAAAACGGAAAAGTTTCCAACTCCGATTTATCTTGATGAATATTTTATTTCTCCGGAATTGAACGACAAGAGCTGCTTTCGGTTCGAACTACCTACGTAGAACAATGTGCTCAGCGACGTCTTTTATTGAACAACATAATTCATAAATTGCTATCTGCATTCATGACGTTAATTAAAACGTCGCTTCGTGTTATCGTGCCCAACAACTTATATTCGTTCTCAACGGACATCTGGTTGCGATTTTCGCAAAAATTAACTCTTCAAGGGAAAACAAACTACTGTCATTTTCAATTAGGCAGCGAAAGGACTAAATGCCCCACCAATTCCATCAGCCTGTATCCACTTTGTCGTTAACGAAAATGTTCTTCCACATGGACGCCCACCCCGACTTGTTTAACAATGATCCCCTTGTGATAACTGCGATCTACAGGGTGTTTCTTTGTTATTTATTGAAACCTTGTAACGCCAAATTAAAATTACTTATGTATGATTCATTTCAGACAGAATTTATAATTTTCCCGCCGCTGTTGTTCAGCCACTTAATATAAATGAATTCATGAAATACAAGTTTGATCATCATCAAATACGCAGTTCCATTGGATGAATCCGAATCGACTGTTTAATTTCTAATGAAGTTCGACAACACAATACAGGCGATAGAACAAAAGAAATATCCTAAGCTGATCGCCATCACTGCATAATGGGACATTTTCAAATTCAAATTATCTGTGCTAATCTCCATATTACAAAACTCTAATTGTAAACAGCCCGATAATTGTCAAATTAAACGTCGCTCTGTCGCCAGAATTTCGCAAATTTCACCCTCGCCATCACGAACGAGGAAATCAAGAAGTTTTTTAATAAAAAGGTTCTGCACAATGGCTCCAGGGAAAGAAACCGAACAGAAATTTCGTGTCTCTTATTATCGTAAAAATTCTGTGTTTTATCTTACCTAGGTGTATGGACGAAATTCTTAATAATCTCCGATAAATGCGTTCTGGCACAGTTGCTCCTGAGCACAATAGTCCCCACACCCATTTGCTTTTGTTATTGGAAGCCTTCTTCCAATAATATTTTTCCAAGCGCTGAATAAACAGTAAATATTCTAGCGTTTCTTGGGAAAGTATCCAAACAGCTTTCTTTCCCAACTATTACTATTTAATGTAATTTTATTTGATCTTAGCAGTGTGTTAAAAAAGAGAAAAATCAGAACACGCAGATTCCATTTGTAGCTAACAATGAGAAATGGGTCTGATTAGGTTTGTTTGGTTGTCGGACGTGTCGTAGATCTGGGTCGGCTTTCCAGTCTGCTGCTTCTGTCAAGTTACAAATTCAATTTGAAGAAGTGTGACTAACTTACGTAATACCATTCCGTCCAAATTCAGCGTTCATTTAAACATTCACCGGGAAAAATAAAGACGGGGAGTAATTATTGAGTGTGTCGAGTAAACTTATTTCGATGGTTAATCGTTTTACGTTAAACAGGAGGAAGGGTGAAAAGTATAATAACCTAAGTTAAATACTGCCAAATAATTAGGTCTCCAAAACGTAATATCGTTAGTCGCGAGTCATTCAATTTGCAGTGTCGACAAAATTTCAACCAATTTTCTAAAGCGACTGGCAATAAAAATATTATTTCAAAGTAGACAAATTGAAGCTTGAAAAGCACTTTAGAGATCAAGGACACAAAATTACCTCCGCAACTCGCGTAAGCACCGTAATTACGACAAAACTCTAGGTCTCGAAATATGAATTGTTCCAAAGGCTTGGGGAAAAATTTGATAAGTTATACCCACTTCACTTCACTAATCATTCTTTTACAAGTAATAGTAAACTTAAGAACATTGTTGTTTTATTTGTGTCGGTTTATTGTTAATTTAATCACAATTGCGGTCGCTTTGGCAAGTTTTATCTCCATCCCCTCCACATAAAAATTCTTGAGGATCCGTAATTTCGTCTTGTGTTATGTCGTAATTATAAAGGGTAACAAAACGCCTCGCCGCCACCAGTGCTTTCATCCCAAATTTATGATTCATGTCATCATTATGAATAATGATCGCATGTTATTGCAAACGGAGAGTATTCAAATAAGCGATTGTGTATTAAAGATTTATCATTCGCGCGCATTTGCGTTGATTCTCATAATTGGTTTAGTGCCGAGGTACTGGCAGATATTAATAGCAACAAAACAAGAGGTGTCTTCTTAGCGTCTGCACCATTATTAATCAAGACTTGTTTTGGAAGCGGATAATGTGATAATGTTTCACTTACTAACGCTCCCATATTTCATCCCCGAAAAATTAGTCGGGAATTAAAACCCAGCGCCACGTGGCGTTCTCAAGAACCCCCGATAAATCACCAAAATGCTAAACAAAAATATCGGCATTTCTCCTAATGGCCCGAAGAATCATAAAGCGGAATCACGGATAACCCAAACCCATCGCAGGATTTCCCAGAAAAAGCCGATTAATTAGCTCATGTGGGACGAACCGAGGAATAATTCGCCCAGATTTCCGGATGAAATAACTGCATTACTTCCAAACAAATAGTAAACAAAACGAAGAAAAGTTTAATGAAAATGGGTGACGACAAATGAAGTCGTCATGCAGCAGCAAGCTCATGAACCTCGACGGTTAGTCGAGTTAATTTCAGTGTGCACGCGGTACGATGGCAACGGCAACAGTACAAATTTGGGTAATTACTAGTAACCAGCATCAGGCACGAACGATAAACTGCTCATTAGCAAAGTTGGGGACCAGCCAGAAGTCTGCCTTAGCGGAAAGGGAAATTGAAGACGAAAATGGTGATTTAGATGCAGGCTGATGAGATTAAAATTTATTTTCAACTGATGACGACATGCGGCAAAGCTGGGAAAGAAAATTAAAAAAAGACGGGAATCAAGCACTTCTAATCCTATAATCAATTCGCAATAAACGCTCCCTGAAATTACCCCCTTTCTAGTAGTTCAACCAAATAAGTGTCAAATTTCAACGTTACAAGCAGCTTGACGCTATTTGCTTATACGCTCAATTGAGTAAAGATAAACTGCACTAAACTAGAAATATGTAGGGTTACATTCGATGTACATAAAATAAAAATAAAATTACAGTATCTCTTCTCTCAATTTCCGGTAAATGTAATCTACTGACAATTAAACTTAAATGAGGTAAAATCGGACTCGACAAGTTTACATTCTATTTATACGATGGAATTCAAGAAGTCAATAAATATTTAAAAGTGAATCGATCCACTGAACTGGTGAATGCACACAGCATCAGTAATTTAACGCCAATCAGGTAAACCCGTCGGGCAAGTTGATAATATAAAGATTCTCTTTAATTGGAAGCCCATTCAAGGAAAAAGTACCGCTTATCGCATCAGTTAATCGTAGTAATTTTTGGATAAAAGTAACAGAACTATGTGCCAGAAAAAAATTGATGCAACTCCGTTCAAGTAAAATTCATTCTATCACTTTTTATGATTATGTGCTTTCAGGAACAGTGAACTCTTAAGTGAAACCTGCCTTTTAATCAACTGCTAAAGTTAACAACCCTTTCTTTGCCATTAACCCTTAACCATACTCCTTTAATGTTATATAGGTAGGTATTATTTTTACACCACATTTTTTATGGTACAATCAATTATGTTTCAAGCCAAGCACGGAATTATAGTATTAAAAAATAAAACCGCATTCATAAAAATAAAAAACAATGTGTTTGTTTATTTTAGTGCTTCAAAGTCTTGCTTTTGTGTATACAAGACTGTCGGAAACATTGCACATAAAGGTTAAAAATAGTTGAGTACTAACATACTGAACTTGTGCAAATTTTACATTTTACTATTACCGCAGAATATCCAGAAACAATATGAGGATCCAATGAAATTACGTTGCTCGCAAATTGTTTCTTAAAAACGAAGAAATAAAAGAATAATGTTTGCGAAAATTTGGTTGCATCTCGTGTTCTCAAATATGAAATTTTCTCTTCAAGCGACTATCAAATGCTCCGTTGTTCAAAATCTTAAACAAGTTTCCGGGCGCAATCGGTTCATTACCTAAGAGAAAAGCAGTTGGAAAGAGCAATTTGCTACTTCGAAATGTTTGAACAACTAATAGTGTGTTTTAGTAGATGTTAAATTGGTAATAGCTGCAACAAAACATTTACGAATCGATAGTGTTAAAATTTGTGCAATTCTGTGAATTAGATAAATTTTCAATCAGCTTTGGACATGATTAATTGATATTTTCCGACTACTGTGATATGAATTTATTCAAGGAAAAAACTACATATTTGAGTGAAATTTCAATTCGTCGAAGGGATGGATTAGCTCTGTCCGTAAATCCGTCCAATTATTTTTTAACGTGCGCAACACAAAATTACTGATATTACAATAACAAAAAACGAAAATAGAATCCCATTTTTATTTCACGTATCTCCATTTACGAAGAACGAAAATTTGCTCCGGCACACCGTTTTTATCGTGAAATTTCGAAACATCGAGCAATCGATTTTTATGATTCCACGTATCCCAACAGGAGCACCAAAAGATAAAACGTGTGGCTCGGCAAATTCACCATCCTGAAATAGGTGATTTAGGTGGTTGTTTTTCACATTATTTAAAGTGAACCTATACATAATCCTCGAGTCTAGGGCGTAGTTCATTGTCACGCACATTACACGAAGGTGTGTTTCAACGAAGCCACAAAAACATCCACTTGCATTAATTAACATAGCGAGCTTGACGCCTAGAGCAAAACAATTTGGGGAAGGAAAAGACGCTCAGATAAGGCCCCAATCCTGATTGAAGCACGCCGAATCAAATAAATTCGAAGAGGAGGAAAGTGCCGGTCGTTGACGTGAATTTTTCAACGCTGGAAACCGGACACTCCCTCACAACCCCAACCATAATCAATCATGTGTCGCAAATCCCCGATGGCGCCTGCCTAATTAATAACGCCGACCTCTGACCGCAAATTTGCCTAATGCATTTTCAACACACACGACGACGTGTTCCTCTGCAAGAGACCAACCGATTTTTTACTCAACTTAGCGTTTTTTGTAAATAACTGAGCTAGTGAGTGAATTTTTCGATGCAAGTGCAGGTGAAAAGCATTGGATTGCAGCAGCTACTTTTATTTCCGTTTGGAAGCGTGCTGGTAGCACCACCCGACTAAATCGGATTGCGAGGACAAACTAAAGTTAAAAACATCAAGCGGGTCCGTTGTCTATTTGAAACACATTTCCTAACGCCGTTCCCGAAGCTGAACAAGACTTGGCACTTTGATGCAACTAAGTTGAAAGTCCCTGTAAGCCTCGCTCACACACCAACACTTGAGACAATTTCCTCGGCACAGCCAATTGGAGTCTTGTCAATCGATTAGAAGAGGTGGAGCTCGATCGAAGTGGACGCGACAATGTGCTTAACCGCCGCAAAGTCGTTATTTTAAAGCAATCATCAGTCGAGTCCGAGCAACCGTCGAGAGCAGTCCAGTTTCCGATCTTCTCCAATCGACATTCGAAGAGCGAAGTTCAGTCTTCAGTCGGGTCCAATTTAACGTCTCGACGTTAAGTCCAGGACCGCCCCCTTGTTTAGTTTACGGTCGGGCTCGTTTTAACCTTATGGTTGAAATTTAGCCCCGCCTCCACTAACAAGTCCAAAGCGACACGAAAATTCGGCTTTTTCAAGCCGCCTCCACCTCAAACTCGGCTTTTTCAAGCCGAAACTCAAACTCAAAATCGGCTTTTTCAAGCCGAATTTTGTTCAAAAAGCGTGTTCTTGCAACACGCTGATTGGCAAATAAAAAGTTTCAAACGAACTTTCTCCGACTTCGAAACGTGTTTTTCAACACGTTAGAAGGAGGGAAAGTTCCTTCTTACAAATAATCAAAATTCGTTTCTGCGAGACAAACAGAAGGTTTCACTGAGCGGAAATGGCGGAATCAAATCCTCCATTGACGCTCGAAGCCATCACGGGTGCCATCAAGTCCCTTCTGGCACCCATCAACGAGAGACTCCAACGTCTCGAGGAGGCTGTCTTTTCAGACAGAACCTCCGAATCCGGCTCGACTTCAACAATCACCGGTTTTTCAGCCCATTCGCTGAAATCCGGTGATTCCCAGACCTTCGGCCTGCCGACGAACCCCCCAAGCGACGAGGAGATGGAGATGGAAGTCTTCAACCCAGCGAAAGCTGGAAAGAAACGCCCAGCGCCATCTCGCAGCCCCCAGACCATTCAGACTCGAAACAAGTTTTCGAGTCTCTCCACCGAGGAGGAATCGGAAGACTCCGAAGCCCCCATCGACGGTGAAGCCCCCTCCCAAGGGGAAAAGCGGAAGAAGAAGAAGAAAACTTCTTCTTCGTCCAAGCGGACCTTCACCCCAGCAGCCCCATCATGGTCCTCCATCGCGGCAGGCCACCCCCCCAACAGCCCCCAGGGCCCCACTCTGGCAGCCCCCCAGGGCTCCACCCCGGCAGCCCCCCAGGGCTCCACCCCGGCAGCCCCCCAGGGCTCCACCCCGGCAGCCCCCCAGGGCTCCACCCCGGCAGCCCCCCAGGGCTCCACCCCGGCAGCCCCCAAGGGTTCCACCCCGGCAGCCCCCAAGGGCTCCACCCCGGCAGCCCCCCAGGGCTCCACCCCGACAACCCCCAAGGCCTCGAGGATTCCCCCCATTTTTCTGCGGGACGCAGGAAAATGGCACCTGGTTTCCCAAAAGGCCAACTTCACCAAGGCGAGGAGCGTAAGCGACCAAATCCGCATACAGCCTGCTACTGTTGCTGATTTCAGGTCGTTCACGAGGTTCATGGAAGCCGAAAGGATTCCATTCCATACCTTCACTCTCCCAGAGGAGAAGAACACCAGGGTCGTCCTGCGTGGGATCCCGGTCCAGGTGTCCGTGGAGGCAGTGCTCCAGGACTTGAAGCTCCAGGGCTTCAATCCTGTCTGCGTCCACCGGATGCACGCCGGAAAAAGGCAACTTCCGTTGGTGCTCGTCGAGGCACCACTCAGCCAGACCAAGGACGTCTGGCAGATCAAGACCGTCTGCAGCCTGATGGTCAAGGTTGAAAAACCAAAGAAATCAGGCAAAGCAGCCCAGTGCCATCGATGCCAGCGATTTTTCCACGCTCAGCGGAATTGCATGGCAGAACACCGATGTGTCAAGTGCGGGGAAGCACATGACACAAAAGTGTGCACAAAGGAGCGCCAGGAGCCTCCCAAGTGTGCCAACTGTAATGGCCCCCACACGGCCAATTACAGAGGCTGCCCGCAGTTCCCCAAGCTGCAGAAAACCGCCGCCCCCAGGACAACCGCCCCCGCCAAGGTGGCCGCCCCCAAGGCAGCAGCCCCCAAAAAGGCCGCTGCCCCCAAGCCAACAGCCGCCCCCAAGGTCGTCGCTCCCAAGGCAAACCCCGCCGCCAACAAAGGCAAAGGAGGCACCAAAAAGACCGCTCAACAGCGTCAATCGGTGACCTTTGGATTGCAGAGGAATCAGATTGCCACGGCCGTGGCAATGGCAAAGAGCCCGGAGGAGTTGGCTGAAAAACTTTCAGCCTTCGTCGCTCTCCTTCTGAATTGTTGATGGGTGCAAATCAATTAATTCAGAATTCTTTTCAGGTTGCGTTCTGGAACGCCAACGGTCTTCGAGCAGCCCGGGACGAGCTCGAAGAATTCGTCGACAGGTTGCAACTGGACATCGTACTTGTGTGCGAAACAAAGTTGCAACCTCCGGCGACAGACCCAAAAATTCGGGGATTCACTCTCCACAGGGCCGACAGAGGGACCGGCCCAGGAGGAGGAACGGCAATTTTTGTAAGTAACAGAATTAAACACTCTGTTCTAGCAACACCAGATCTTCGCAACATGGAAGCCGTGGGCATCAACGTAGCCACTGCAAATGGGCCTCTGCGCCTGTTTGCATGCTACAATCGCCCACAAATTCCAATTCTCGGAGAGGACCTGCTGACGCTTTTCGACGGCAACACCCCAACGATCGCTGCTGGCGATTTCAACGCCAAGCACATCAACTGGGGAAGCCGCCGTTCGAACAGAAACGGAAACATCCTCAACGACTTCACGGATCAACACCTGGACATCTCCGTCATGGCTCCGGTAGAACCCACGTTCTACCGAAACACAGATGGTGCTGCCGACATCCTTGACGTGGCAATCGTCAAAAACGTCGTGCACCAGGTTCGGCTGACGGTAATAAACGACCTCTCCTCGGATCATAACCCCGTCCTGATGCAAATCGGGAACGAGGCTAACGATCCGGTTGAGTGTTGTTATACCTCAGTGGATTGGAGGAAATTCACCAAGCACCTGGTGAACAACTTCGGAACAATCCCACCGATCACATCCGCAGAAGAAATCGATGAGGCGGTCCAATTCTTCGAGACGAAGATTCGGGACGCCATTTCCACCGCAACCAGGGAACGGAGAACCCCGGCCCCAAGACTGGAGATTCCATGGGAAATCAGGGACCTCATCAGGGCAAAAAGGCGAGCCAGGCGCATTGCACAACGCACCGGTTTTCCGGTGGACCGTGCAGAAGCCAACCGGCTGAGATGGGAGGTGAGAAAAGCACTTTCTGATTTCAGAAACGAGAGATGGGAGGCCAAACTTCAATCTCTCACCGCCGAAGACAACTCCGTCTGGAGAATGTCGAGGGCGCTGAGATCCGACCGAAAACCGCTTCCACCAATCCACGGTGAGAACGGGATCGTTTTCACAGACGAGGAGAAAGCAGAAGCGTTCGCGTTGAGCTTGAGCAGACAATGCTCACTCAACCTCACGAACGCTGACCTGGACCACGTCGAAGAGATCGAGGACCACGTGGAATCCATCGCCACCGAGGACCCAGATGACCCCTTGACCCCGACAACCCCCGAAGAAATTTCCGGAGTGATTCGGAAGCTGAAGAAAAGGAAGGCATCAGGACCAGACGAAATCAGCAACAGGGCTCTCAAGAACCTCCCGCTGAAAGTCATCGTCGAACTGACAGGTATTTTTAATGCAATGTTCAGTTTCAGATATTTTCCAGAGAACTGGAAAATGGCAACGGTCATTTTCATCCCGAAACCGGGGAAGGACCCGAAGTTTCCCCAGAACCACAGGCCAATCAGCTTGCTGTCGGCTGTGGGAAAGGTCGCAGAACGTCTCATCCGCTCCCGTCTCCTCCATCTCACCCAGGAACGGCACATCATCCCCGACGAACAATTCGGCTTTCGGTCGAATCACTCAACAACTGATCAGCTACTACGAGTCGTAGAGCACGCTTCCATCAGTATCGAGCGCAAGCAAGTTACTGGTGCAGTGTTTCTCGACGTGGCAAAAGCATTCGATGCGGTTTGGCATGATGGGCTTATTTACAAGCTCCATCAGACTGGCATTCCGCTCGCAATGGTTCAAATGATCAGATCGTTTCTCGACGGACGCCGTTTCCAGGTGAGAATCAATAACTCTGTTTCAGATCCCCAGGACCTGGAAGCCGGAGTCCCTCAGGGCTCCGTCCTTTCACCCCTTCTGTACTCCATTTTCACCCACGACATTCCAAAAACTGATCGTACGACACTGGCAATATACGCAGACGACACAGCGATCCTCACCAGATCGAAGCAACCACACATGGCTACCCGCTACTTGCAGGAGTCTGTGGAGCGCATCGAAAACTGGTGTCGCAGGTGGCTCATAAACGTCAACCCCGACAAAAGCCAAGCGCTTTTGTTGGCACGACGTAGAGTCAGCCCTGCTGGGTTCGTTAGAATGTTCAACGCAGATATTCCCTGGTCTGACCAGGTCAAATATCTCGGGGTCATTCTTGACAAAAAACTTTCCTTTGGCCAACATCTTGACTACGCACTCGCGAAGGGCAAGATGGCCACGGGAATGCTGAGATCTCTCGTATGTCGGCGGAGCGCGTTGTCAATTGACAACAAGCTCTTGTTGTACAAATCAGTTATCCGACCCACCGTAACCTATGCTTCTGTAGCTTGGGCGTTCGCGCCCTGTAAGACTCGGATGCAGAAGTTACAAACCTTCCAAAACAAATTCCTCCGACAAGCATTCAACGCCCCGTGGTTTGTTCGAAACAACCAATTGCACCGAGAGGCGAAGATGCCGACGATGGAGGAATTCTTCCGTGAGATCGCCGAGCGAGCCTTTCCGAAGGCGGAAACACATCCGAACCCCCTGGTCCGAGAGGCCGTTGACTACGACGAAAACGGTCCGTCCAGATGCAAGAGGCCAAGGATGGCCCTCTTGTGATCAAAAATGCCCTCTCCTTCAGATTTTCCGAATTTGGTAAGCATCAAATGCCATTACCACATTTAGCTGTGCAGCTCTTTTCAGATTCCATCAAATGGATCACTTCGGGGGGGATTCCCCCGAAGCGCCCTCTTCTCTCTTCTGGCGCCATGCAACCCGGCATGGCTGCCCAGCGTGCGTTCAGGGATGAAGGACCAATGGTCCGATCCCTAAGGTGACGCGAGGGGTTTTAGTGGGTATTGTCGGCTTGCACTCTTACCGACCGAGTCCCACATAACCAGACGAAGTCTGGTATGCGTAAATGCATTTCCCCTCTCCAAAAAAAAAAAAAAAAAAAAATTTTAAAGCAATGTATTTAGTCCCCTAAATGACTTCTGCTCTTGTGAGATTTCCACAAGACGTGTTGCTATCGC
The DNA here is from genome assembly GCA_939628115.1 of Tribolium freemani. Classification (NCBI taxonomy): domain Eukaryota; kingdom Metazoa; phylum Arthropoda; class Insecta; order Coleoptera; family Tenebrionidae; genus Tribolium; species Tribolium freemani. The sequence continues at coordinate 13,422,989 of OW626789.1, forward strand.
CCGAACTTAGACACAAAATTAAGTTTGGGCCGTGTTTCGGTCGCTCGGACACTGTTATTATTTGCGCTTCGATGCCGACATAAAATCCGGATGATACGACGATGGCCCTCACCACACCCACACAAAGACTTATCTCTTACGACCTTCTTTCACGATAAATAGCGATTCACTTTAACTAGTTTAGTGTTGTACTTGTGACGGTGATAAGAGTCAAGCGCCAAAGAGACGATTCAAGACTACATCCATTCACGAAAATTGGGTCATCCTACAAATGGATAATCGATCTTACTTTAATTTTTGAACATTACGACAGCGCCGCCAAGAGCTAACAAGGATACCTACTATTCAGATTAAACTAATGCATAATTTAATCACCGCCCAGAGCTAACAACCTTTTACATTTATACACGAGATCTGATGTTACACCGGAAAATCGAAAATTAATATTTAATTGCAACTGAAACGGTTATTTAAAAGCAACTAGCTACTCAAGTTCATTTCTAAATTTAAAAAAATTGGATGAATGACGTGTTCTCATTTTCAAAATTATAGTCAAAAATTAACAACTACTGAACTGCCATTCCATTTTCTAAAAACTAACTAATTAAGCAGTTTCTGCTTATTATTACCATATGTTATTTTTTTAAAGTGCTATGTTGGTTGTCTCCTGATATTTCCTACACTATTTGAGATAATAAAAAAAAACAAAAACACCATCTTCTGGAAAATTTCAACAACTTTAATTTTGTTCGTCAATAGTTTTTTTTAGTCTTTTACCACCTAACCAGTCCTAACATAACTCTGAAGTCAAATAAGTAGTATTCTATTTCCAACCATGCATTTTTGAGCGTTCATTAGAGTTACTTGTGAAATAAGGTGGCACATGGTTTTAAACGTAAAGATTTTTTGCATACGTAATGTAAAAATATATGGGGAAAATCTCTAGGAAAAGGTCTACAAGTAAAAGCTTTTAAACAGAAAATTTCGGAAGCAAAAAGGTATTTGTCGAGTAAACTGACGACACGTGAATTTAAAAAAAGGCGATGCAATAGAATACGAGGAAACGCATAAATCAAAATGAATGTAAAACTAAAAACAATTTATGCGACAGTTCGTTATAGTACTTGAATACTTTCTGAATATTATTTGAGAGTGAATTATGCAGAAAATCTTTAGGGATTGCGAAGAAATATTTCAACGCGGATAAATTGAATAAGTCAGTGCAAGACATTCTATTACGTAGTAGTCGGCTAAAATGCATGAGCGCCTTCTCTTACTTATATCAAGTAAGAAGATTGTAGTTCGAAAGTTCGTAAAGTGTGATTAAAAATTGTAATAAAACAGCATTGTTTCCAAAAATTCCGAAGTTCGGCGCAGAACAATTACCAATGACTGCCTGGCGCACACATTACCAGTCATTTATTAGAATATCGATCTGAGAGGGTCGCAATTAATCTCTTTAATTAGTTTTTTCCGACCAACTAACTTTGAAGTCACCAAGGATTGATCGGTGTTCCGTCTGTCACTGACAACAATATATGACTTTGAATTTTTTCCTTCCGTTCATTTTGCTTCCTGCTAACGTGTATCAAATGCGTGTCCCATAAAGGTTTCCGCACAAACAACTCAAACAAAATAGAAAAATGGCATTATCATCGCATTTGTGACATAAGTATGGACATGAAAAGTGATAAAGCCACCGAGCTATCCAAAGTGGATGGTTTATAGTCCAATTGCTATAATGCTAATAGCATTTGAGCGAATTTATTTACTTTAAACCCTGTTACTGGAACTGGATATATTTACGGCGACTGGAAGCAAAATTGGATTATGTAGGATCCAACGCCATCTACTCTTGCAATATGCAATATTTCAGCCTCCTAAGACTGCTACTTCTCTCCTTTATGTAGGGTGTAAGAGGCATTGTGCACCACTGTTAACCATTACGTAGAAAAATCATGCAGATATTTGAGCCGCTGAACAAAGAGCAGATAACACCGCACAAAGTATTCAAGAAAATGCCCAAATGCAACTTATTACAGCTGCCTCATAAACTTCACATATCGACCCCGAGATAACGTGATTGTGAATTCCGAAAGAAAGCAAACTGAGGCCAACTTTTTAAACATTTACCCTTTCCTAACTTATTCAATACAAGTTGAATGATCGCGTAAATTTTATACAAGGGCTAACGCACTCTGTGCATAGCAACCCCTCGTACAAGAGAAGGCTTGAGTGAATTAATATACCGCAACCAACTGGAGTAAAAGTTTCCTTATTTAATTTGAACACGAAAAAAGCGAATTAGTGCATTCGCAAAGTTTGTTTTCCAACTTGGTAAGTGTATGCAGATTAGAAGTTATGTAAATGGCAGCCGTATTCCGCACCAGAGGGCGCGATAAGCAAAGTGAATGCTATGATGATAGATGACGTGCAGAAATGAATAACAGGGACGAAGATCAATCGTATCAGACGATACCTGTCACTTGCCCCAAACTCCCAAAGCCATTTTGCAATGATTTTTCAGAGGGGCACTACACCTTGCGGACCCTTACCTGGAACAAAAAAAAAACACATTAAATTTCAGTAGTTTAGGAAAATAAATTTCATTTGATTTTCATGATTTAAAAATAAAATATTATAGTATAATATAAAATTTGCTCATTGCTACACATTCAAACTAAAATTTAATGCTAAAATTGTTTTTGTTTTCATTTTAATTTATAATACTGTGGTGTAATGGCTTTCCTGGAATAAATGTGCCGCTACATAATCCAATAAAAGCAACAGTATTTGTATTATTTTGACTACTTCGACGTATATAAAATTATGATTGAATGATAACTGCATACTGCACCTAACGGCGATGCAATGACGCAGATAAATTGGAATTTAAAAATTTACTTGTTTACTCGTGACACGATTAATAATTACACAATAATTTTTCAAAAGCTACACTCTATACCAGTTTAATTATTTAATTATTACAGTGAACAAAATACTAGCCTTTGAAAATTTTACCTGTGATAATAATCTTCAATTAACATACACATATGAAACAAGGATTTTTGATAAATTACACCCACATTTCTCTCACCACACCTAACCACACCTTATGGTGCTGAAAAAATGAAAAATATCTTTTCTGACCCTAACTGGAGGTACAAAGCAAACTATTAAAAAGGATTAACAAACGCCCCCACTATGAAAACACACTTGTTTAAGACAAAAACGAAGTTTTTTCTAATGGAATTCATTTAAAAAAAAATTTTACGTTAAAGAACAATAAAAGTCGTTTTTTTTCAGGATTGGCTCTTGTTTCGAAATTGTAAAATGCGGTGCAAGCAAACACCCTTATTTACTTGATTTCCTTCTCGTTTTCACCAAAAATTTCTTATTCTTGTCAATTTTTTTCGTTTGCAATTTTTTTTGACGATTTTTTACTTTTATAAAAATTACCACGAATAAGACAGCATTTAGTATAGAGAAACACACGGTTTGGTAAAAGTCTTCGGTGGAAAACGGTGTTAATGTATTCTAATTCAATTCATTAAAGTAATTAAAAGCTCCTTTTTATGTCGAGCTTTGGCAATCTCATAGAAATACCAACAGCGCGATATTAGCAATCCTCGTTTCGAGTTTAAATCGTACGTGCAATACAACCAAAATTTCATTTCATTTTATCGAAAGGCGAAATGTTCCCCGTCCGTATTTAGGGCAGTTGCGTTCCATTTAAAAAGTCCCTGTTTTCATTGCATTTCTTATGGTGTTGTAGCACAATTTAATAGAAAACTTTACAAAGAGACACTTGAGACCGCTTATAAAATTCGTGTTCACTCCAGTTCCGCAGACTTCTACGCGGATTGGGGTGCACTTTATTGGCGAATGAATGGTAAATCAGACTTAGCCCTGCCTAATTCCGGGCATGACTCATAGTATCCTGCCATAATTGCGTACAATCCCGTCCTGATAATCTTCCGCTTACATTGCCGCCACCCCGTGCTCATGAATTCAAACTAATGTAAGTTTTATGTTAATTATTGCTTTAGTTGAATCGAGCTGTGTGGTATAGGAATTAGGGATAATCCCACGACTGGGAGGACACGGCTAATTTTTTATGAATTGCGTGTAATCAACGCGATAGGAAGTTTGTTGAAACCGTCGGAGAGAAAATAAACCAAGCCTAAGAAAGCCAACATTTGTTTGTTTGGTTTGTTGTGAGAGGATTGGTAGCAAGCCATGACGCAAATCCTCGACTGTTTTGTGAGGTTCGAGCGACATCGCCGAGAACAGATTTTGATTTGCTGACCAAAATGTCAGCTTTTCCGCGCAAATATTTCAATTAGATTTGTGCTATGTGCTCGTTATCACGGTGCAAGCAATGATTGATGATGTACTAATCTGTCATGATGTTGGACAGTGCACGGTGTACAATTTATAGTCGGGCAGGCCGCACATGAGGCCTTAGGGACCCAGGATGCCGGGGTCTGACTGCATTATAGATACCGCAGAAATTACACAAGTACCATATTCAATAATGCATGACTTCGACAATTTCGGCATAAATCAAGCACATTCTTCGCATTACTAACATCGGCGACAGATGTATGCCGAGACATCGGAAATTCATCAATCACACCAAAAATTAATGCCAATAATGAAAACCACTACGAAGAGCATGCGACCTGCACGCGACCGAATTGATCCACCAGGCCCGCATTTAGGACTAACAGCACTTTTCCTCAAGAAAAAATTATACCCCTCGTACACAAAACCAAAAAATGTAATCTATTCCACTGACAATATCAATCATTACTACTTGCAAAATAACACAACTGATGCGTAAAACAGTCAAAAATCCAGCACTGTTAGTAATGAGTTAACAATTCAATGTTTGCTTTTGTATTTCCCTTTGAACTCAAACGAATTGTTTCAAACACATACCTACGAGGGCCGGGCGTTATTTATGCGCACTTTTTTCAAGTAATTATTTTACTGCAACAATATGGTTGATTCTTTAGTTTTTCAACACCTTTGGTTCAGTGGTTGGCAAAGTTGTAGAAGCTCTAAAATAAACTGCGCACAAATAAATAAAAAATAATAAAAAAGACGTTGTACACATTCTAGGATTTATTTTTTATAGTACATTATATTCTTTCTTGTGCTTGCAGAATGCATTCTTTTGTAATGCTTTGATGCAATTTATTATTTAAGTAAAAAATAAAATCCTAATTTTAACTAGCAGTTAAACCAATCACAATATCCCTATATATTTGTGCGTAGTTTACTTTTTTTGGCGTCAGCTTTTAACAAGTATATATACTCATAATATGGGAAAATACTTTATTATTAAATTCAGCATTTTATATCAATTATTATTACGAGTAAATAAATTAAATAAAAATAAAGTGTAAAATATTTTTAATGTTATATGATTTACTGGCATTATTAAAAAAAAATGCGGGACAAATGTCCCACCAAAAAATACATTTATAACTGCTTTATGATTTGGTTAAATACTAAAGTACATTTTACTAGAAGACCTCTGAGGCCCAGTTTCTGGAAATATATTTAACGAAGAGATACATTTAAACCTCAGTTAAAACAAAGCAACGCACTGACAAGAATTTATTTAAAAAACGTGGTGCGAGTAAATACTGACCCAGGTATTATTATTACGAGTAAATAAATTAAATAAAAATAAAGTGTAAAATATTTTTAATGTTATATGATTTACTGGCATTATTAAAAAAAATGCGGGACAAATGTCCCACCAAAAAATACATTTATAACTGCTTTATGATTTGGTTAAATACTAAAGTACATTTTACTAGAAGACCTCTAAGGCCCAGTTTCTGGAAATATATTTAACGAAGAGATATATTTAAACCTCAGTTAAAACAAAGCAACGCACTGACAAGAATTTATTTAAAAAACGTAGTGCGAGTAAATACTGACCCAGGTATTAATTTCTATTTAATTTGATTGAATTTGCTTTAATTTAATTTGTATTAATTTGTGGCCGAAAATACAAAATCTTAACTTTCAAATTTAACTGAACTAATGAACATGAATTTGCCCCGGTATTATTTTTGAAATAAAACTTTTTTAACATTCGCAAAGCAAATCCGTGTGGTTTATCTACTTAATCTTTTTGAAATTTGATTTATTCAGCGTATTCAAATTAGGCCTGTAACAGCGCTTTAACTGTATTTGAATTGGTGGTTTTAAAAATATTTATTGCGCCTGTTGTTGATAGTACGGCCCTGAATGTGCGAACGGCAGCAGTCTTTGATTAGCAAATAAGCGTTCCATCTGGCCGCAGCAGGCATGCGTTAAATCATAAAGTCATCGGCATCCCTCTTATCAATAATGCGGATGAGTGTCGAGTGTCATTCGAAATAATTTAATCGCGAAAGAAACTAGCCGAGGGACCTGCCATAATTTCGATATATCCTCTGGAATCGTTAGCAGTTTTGCAGTTATCGGGTAATTAGCCGCTACCTATATGAGTTCGTTATCAGGCTGTTGAGCAATAATCGGCAGGAAATGAGCGGAGATTCCCATAGTGGGGTCCCTTATGGTAATTTACTCACATAACGGCTGTATTTCATGGACATTGGGGATGGAGAGGACGTATATCTAATGAAGACTGTCGCCGGATCGGGATTTTCAGAGCTAAACGTGTTAAGATGTGTGTTCTGTGCGATAGCGGGATTACCGCGGAGCAGGCGATTTGCATTCATGAGACGATACAAGATTGCCGCGAGAACAAATATTAGACTTCCGACTTCCAAACACTTCGGAAATAACGACGAAAATATGTCATTGTTTCAGAGTTTTTAAGCTCAACTCATTTTATCTCTCTGCTTAGATTTAGACAAAACTTTACGGTTAACACTTCCGAGCAAATTTTACTCCAGCAGACGACCTTATTGCCTCCGAATGCCACCAATTTTAAATTTACTAAAGGAAAATCGCAAATTTTCAGATAAGGCAAAAATGAAAACGGAGCCTTCAAATAAGAGAATCGTCTTAGCTACTAAGTTCTCGTATAAGTCTTCTTAGTGATTCCGCCAACTTTATAATTCCTTTAACAAACGTATTTACGGTATCTCCCTGCCTCTTATTCTTCATCTAATGCATTAAATTTAGACCAAATAAAAAATGAAAACCGAGACTTATTTGCCATTTTCCATAAACTACGAAATGATACACGTTAAATAAACGTTTCAATACCGTTATCTAGACGGATAAAGCATCACTATTAAACCCAGGAAATCGCTAGGAATCCCAAAACCTACGTTAATAATACTGCTTCCAAATAGTTACAGTTTAGATCGTAAACTTGGCTAATGCACACATTCTTACATACATAGAGCATTAGTTATTTAGTTCAAAGCTGAGCATATGAATATAACAAACAATGATAGTGTAAGTAAACTAAATAAAGTATTTAATACGCTCACTCTTGTGTGATTAAATGATTATTAGTTTTTGAGATACAATAAAAATATATACTTTTAGCAGACTCCCCATTTATATCTAGTGAAATTATCCACACATTGCAAAAATAAAGCAGGTAAGTCTATATTTAATTAGCATCGACAGCAGAAACCCTTTGAGTACATTAATTTAATTCCTTGAAACAATGTCACAACAATATGTTTACAAAAGCGGAGGTATGGAAAATTAATTAAATCTGGACTCTACAGTACATGCCTGTAAATGCCATATCCATGTAGAAGTATTTTTTAAATTTTTTATTGAGTTTATTGTAGCAATTTATTATTATTATGGACTTAAATAATTCATGTGTTGCACTCTTTAAACAAACTTCTAAAACTTGTTTGGCGGAAGACAATTTTCCCGTAGTTTCTTAACTGACATTAGTCTCATACCTAGTAGTCTATTTTGTCAACACAACATCCTGGCAAACCTGTCTTTCATGCACTGTTTCAAACTGTTCGAATTAATTGTCTGAATCGTCCCTAAACCTGTCAGGGCTGCAAAACCTGATTCATTGCGAAACAAGTCTCCAGCAATATTTGAATATTCAAGGAAACTATCGCTACAAACTTAAAACCGAAGCATTTAATAAGTGTCAAGACGTTAACTCTTTCATTGTACAAGATATTGAGATCAGGGAAAACTTTTTAATAGAAATAATTTGCAAGACTCGTTAGAGTTTGTGCCGAGTTGAATCAGGAGATTTAAGCCAGATATTGGAATATTTTGGTAATGCAGGATAATTTATATTTCAATAGGTAGCATACGCCGTCATCTGGAAAAAATATTACCTTATCGTGTCATTGGAATATTGAAAACGGCCAACATTATTAGAACACATCTGTCAACAAGATTGAGATATATTCGGTTTTCGGGGTGTGGTGTTTGCACCGCAGGCAGACAGATATGCAACTTTTGGTGCTGACTGCGCTACACATGTTGCAGTTCCATTACGTCTCCTCTTATATCGCGTTGCAATTCGAGTAGTTACGGCCTAATTTTATGGTAATTAAATCAAGTGCATCGCTCCCTCGAGACACATCTTAATTGCACGCACAGTTCTTAAGGGACATTTAAATCTGTCGTTAAGTAGAGACTTGCACGGAATATAAAGCAGCGTCCAGCAATGCCCCCTCTTTAGGGCTGATTCAGCACATCGAAATTTCGCCGTAATCGGCTTTGAATATTTCCACTCGTGCACGATATCACCATGTGCGTGAATAGACCTAAATGTGGGGTTTTTTCAAATGGATTTAAATAAGCCGACAAAATAATGTTCGAGAGTTAAGAAAGAAGATTAAATAGAAATGTTCACATAATTTATACACACTTAACATGAACGATTTTTCGTCGCGCAAACATCGGAAAACATAATACAAAAATCTCTTTTGAGGTTGTATCAATTTTGCTCCTGGCAGATGACAAGTTTCGAATCTTTTGAAGTTCCTAATACTTTCCCTGAGGCGATATTTGTACAGTTCGAGGCACTGCACCCCATCTTAACCGCGGGCTTTCTTTCCCAATCAAATACTCTAGCGTTTCGCTGAATGCACGTGCCGTCTGCCTTCAACGGCCCTTGCTTTCACATCGGACGAATATTAAAGACAAGGATGTCATCAGAACGCCATCAGCCAGCTTTTTTCCTCTTATTAGAATTAAATACGATAAGGGCGCAATAAACACCCCCTAAGAAGTGAGCTACGTCATTGATTACCGCCGAAAGCTGGCACTGCCAAAACACGCCTTTTCCCTCAAAATAATACCCAATCTCTCGAGGGAAAGCGGCCGCTTAATCCAACTATTGTATCGCCATAAATAATCACCCTGTCATTCTGCATTATCAACAAAAATGACAACACCTAAAAGCAAAGTGCCCTAACGGCAAATGAACAATCAATCGGATCAAAATAAACAAGTTTGTGCTCTGGTTACATTTTTAAAACGTTTGAAGCTGCACAAATAGTTCCAACAAATCGTATTAGTTTATTTTTTGAAGAATTCCCCGTAGCATGCGAGGTCAAAAGTACCGCAAGTGCATTAGCAATAATTGATATAATTGAGTAACAAGTTCAGAATGATTCCAACTGCATACCTCCAGCTCTAATATGATAAAAGCACCAGTGGGTCCCCCAGCAGCCATTCCTTTTAATAACCGCTGCAAATGATGTCAATGTTTCGGTGTAAGTTAAATTCAATTTGGAAAGTAAACAAACTAACTTATTTCTGTTACACACGGTAGTTCATTTGCGTACTTAAACAGAGATTCTGATGGCATGCTCCCTTCCGAACGCCACTGCTATGCAGTTGGTTCCGTTCTCACCGCAGACAGTTGTTAGTTGCAAAACTCGCACGGATTTAATTGCATTTCCATACTTTACTGTTTGCGGTTACTGTTGTACATTTTAATGCTCGTATTGTTGAGCCCCCGTATAAGGTGATTTAATATTAATTAAAGGCTGCGTTCCTCATTACCTCAACCGGCCCTTTTTTCAGCTCACCCAAATCATTTGAGAAATGCAATAGCGTTCCAAACGCCGGAGTTTCATTAAATAAATGTGCCGGCGCAATTTGAAAACACCAAATCGAGCAAGCTTGTTTATTTTAGAAGTTACAATTGTAATAAAACTTCAACCGAGTGTCTTCGGTGCCAAGACTTTGCTCTGGTTCATTGATCTTACAAATGACCGACCTACAACTTGGGGCAGGTGCCCCCAGGATGCTTATCTCGAGATTTGGTCAGGAGGAAAAGAAACAAAGATAACGGTTTCGGTCTTTTATTATTTCAGACAATACGTTCAATAAGTGTGATTGAAAAAAGTTTTCGCATTAAATAGCTATGAGAAAAAAATCAATTTCAATATTTTATTGAGAAACAACCGATTTGTAAATTCTTTACGAATGCTTTCGATATTTGTGGACATCATAAATATTTCCGTTCTGGGTTCATCAATAATTGTCGTCGGAAATCGCTAAAAACATTTGGGAAAGCCATCGGTAAAAAAGTCAAAAGCTGTCGCCTGGAAATGCGCTGGAATAATGCATCGCCCTGGGTCATAAAAAATTCTGCAATTGCCTCCCCCGGTGACAGCAACATCATCTAATCAGCTTTTAATAATTTCATTTTATAATGTTGTTAACAACGAGCTTTTTTCATTAGACTGAACTTAATCGAATTATGTATCAACTCTATCTCTTTTATGGCTGGAAATTGGCAATAATTTTCTGTAAGCGCGTCTTACGGTGAAAGGACGAGCCTTTGATTGTTATTTTTGGTTAGAAAATTCCCATTATCACGTAAATAAACAGACCACGTAAAACGAAAACAATTGCTCTATTATTTGCTTTAAATTTGATTCGCTTTAGTATGTGAATTCTGAACAATGTTATTCAATTTTGTTTTTCATATCTGGAATTTATGCGAAGCGCTGAATAATTATTCATTTTATACAAATAGCCGGTACGTCATTTTATTGTGCATGCGTTTGACATGATTTCAAATGAAGCGAACGCACCGAAATTGTGACTGAATGATAGATTCTTTTTTCTTTTTCTTTTCATTTTCTTTAATTTATTTCAATGGTACAACGGTCGATATTTGATCGAGAACTTCCAAATCTGTTGTAATAAAGTTTTCGCATGCCGTCAAGATATGTTATATTTCTCTAGTTTGTCAAAGGCGCAAATATAGTGGAAGTTTCTGCGTCAGACTTCCCGCTAAAATATAACCCCCTGATTTGACTTTCAGATCACTACCATATCGCCCTCGGATTGTTTGCCTCCTTTATATTAGACTAAGTAACTTGCCGATATTAATCTTTTGAAGAATATATTTGTCGAGCTGTAATACGTCCCCGCGCCTTCTCGACACCTAACTCCCCATTAACTACCCGCAATATTTCCTCCTAAACGCCCTCAATGCCAAATGCTAAAAATACCCACTGAAAGGCTGCCTAAGCTCCTCTTCCTCTTCCTGCTCCTAAAGCCACACACTTAAAGAAAAATATTACACATCTAAAACTCTTCAACAATTGGAATTATCGGACACAAGTAGCAGCACTAGTGAATTTTCGAAATATTTTCTAACAATAAATGAGCTAAATCGCCTGGGAATACTTCAAGTCGCGTTATTTTTCCTTGTTATTTTGCTTAAATAAGTTGATTTTCAGCGATTCCTCGCTGAAAGATGCATATTTATGGATTTTTCCTCTTTATGTAAAGATATTTAAAATCAAAAATGTCGTTATTGGCAATTTGGAGAGAAGGACGTGTCGGATAGTTTTATCTGCCCGGCATGAAAAGTCTCCCGATGCAATTTGTTTTTTGATTTCACAATGTGTTCATGGCCGAGCTGACGCTGAATCACCGCAACGGCCGCTTTTCCATGCAAATATATTCAAATGGGCGTAGGGTCAACGGCCCTAACGCTATCATAAGAACAATAAATCCAAAAATGCAATAATCCGATGTCAATGCGTTTTGTGAAGCGTCAATTATGCGACTTGAGATCACGGTCGATTTATTTTGTTATTTGTCTATCGGAATGCGGGTTTTTTACGAGAAAAGTTGTCCCCGTTCTTGTCATATACTCTGAATAAAATTCCGGGTGTGTATTTGAACGATATATAAAGATATATCGAGAATGTGTTACCTCGAAGTGGACTTGGATCCTTCTTTTATCGTGTTTCACCCGCAGAATCGATACTATAAGCACCGATTGGTTCCAATCGGCTCAGTACGATGAACAGTAAATAACTGGGACTAACGCCACTCGTCCAATTCTGGAAGATTTATTCGGACGTTTTGCTCTTTTAATCAGTGATTCCGAGGTGCGAACTATTGGCGGAGACACCAACAATTCACAAATTTTCCGACGAGGCGAAAATTATTCCAGAGAGCGGAGGGAAGAGGCAACTACTCCATCAATCTGCGAAGCACGACTCAAGAATGCTACATACTAATGGCATTAGCATCCGAACTGCTCCATAAAGCCGATCCGCGATAAATCCGACTCACAAATTGAAAACCTCCACTCACATCGGGACGAGACTTGCATGGTTCCCGATGGAAACCATTAAAAAAGACCATGTCGCACTCCGCACTACAAACTTTAAGTGAATTGTAAACCGATCCGTTTTCGATAAGCCTCTCATGAAAAACTTTATGTCCTCATTTCATCAAGTCAGATTTCACAGGAAACGTTACATGTGTTACCAACATTGTTATACATGGTAAATATCAGAATTGTTCTAGCCGCTACATGGTGTAACCAACAACAATACGGTCAATTTCGAACGATGACCGCTCAAATGCAGATGTTGACCCCTAATTTTCAAATTACTAACACACCTACATCACCTCAAATTATTTAGGAAGCAAAACAACTAAACTATCGCTACAAACCTGAAACAAAGACCATTCAGGCTCTCTCTCAGGAACCACAAAATTTTAACTGAAAATTTCTAAGTTTTGTAAAAGCAAGTGGAAGCAATGTAGAATTACAGAACTGCATCAACACTTACTAAATAATAAAGTAAAAGCAAACATAATTAAATTTGGATTTTGTTTCACAATCCATTTTATTTTGGTATTTATAAAAATTCAATAATTTTACATCTACACGTACTCGTATGTATTAAAAACAACATTATTCACATGCATTATGCCCGGAGGCTCTTTTGTGTTAAAATGTGTTTTTTTCTTGGTTGAAGATATTAATTTGATTGTTGAATACTGTAGTATGTAATATTGTCTGTCATAACTTGATACTGGTATAAATAATTCTAGTTATGAGGATAGGAAAGTTATTAACAAAAAATCAGTCAACATGTTACCCCAGATTAGTCAAAACGATTTTTATTCTAACCATTTTATTAGCTAAACTTTTGAAATGTTGAATTATACATTGCTTTAATTTCCTTTTGTTGTTTTACTTTTGTATGTAAAAGTTGTGCTAACTTAGGTGTAGTTATTAAAACCATCGAGTGTCATTTGCAAATAGCGAATGTTTTCTCAAAAGCCACAAGCCGCTCTCATCAGTTTTCTATTGTGAGAACAATGTGTCACAATATGCTGCTCAGGAATCGACTGCCTGGTCAAATTTGCTTGTATAAATAATTAAAAATCCCCCTTAGTGTTTGGACAAAAAGGGCAAATAGTCCACGTATTCGAAGAAAAAACCAGCAAACATTTTAGGAAAGACATTGAGCAAATATTTACGTGAATATCTTATATAGCAGCCCATAAAACGCTTGTTTTATCCGGGCACGGTTCAAACAAATCATAAAATCCAAATTTGATACGAAATACAAATTCAGACGTTTCTAAGCAAACACAATCATCTTGCAGGTCATGCATAATAGATGAAATATAGCCGGTAGTTTTCGGGGAAGGAAGATAACAACGGCATATACACCTGAGGGTGAAACACGCGAGTTCACTCCAAATTACTCACAGAATTCCTCTAGTTAATAATTAACGCAGACTCAGCAAAGCTAATCAATTCCAACTGAATCTGTAGAATTGTTCGGACACGAAGCGTGCCCAAGTATTTAGATTACATTGTCTGTGAAATTCTACTCTCACAAAAATCCCTGTGATTAACAAAATTAGCCAACAGTTGATTTCGTCTAATCGATTCCCGAGAATATTTTTCATCCGCTCGCAGTTAAAATCGTTCCGCGCCATATGAGCAAGCTCCTACGGCGACCAATTGTCATAATTAATTTTTTATGTGATCCAGGAACAATAGACCGGACAATAAAAAACACAATAGGATTTATGAAATTAATAAGCGTTTTAATGGAGCTGCATCTCTTGCGGCGTTAATCCAGTGTTAAGCCGGCATTAGCAAAATTAAATTCCGCTCGTAATTTATCGATAGAATATATTTTATTCGTATATTTGAACACATGGCGTTTTAGCAATGGCGACACTACCGCGTAATACATATTCCGGGGGAGCACAGCGTGCTCCGGAACTCCATTAGTGCAAAGCGGCGCCCCCAGCCTAAGCACATCTGCACTCCGATTAAAAGTACACTCGCAACTTAGAACTCTCTTTTATGGATGTCGTTTTTCACGCGGTATTAGACGCGATTCGACGGCACTAAACTCACGTAGATAATACATCAGCTTGTTCGGAGCAAATCAAAATTTCAGAATAAAGCCCGACAATCAGCAAGTGCTGCCTTTTTATTGCGCACAGAACAGGACTTGCCAAATTGAATTCATTGTTTAAGTGTTTAATAATAAAAAAGTTGCCCGGCTTCAAGCCGGAACAATTCAACTTTTTCGAGCAATTTGCGCCGAAATTCTTTCTCGTTTGCTGCACGTTTCCAAGGTATAATTAAAGATCGATACAATGTGTGGTGAATAAATACCAACAAGAGCAAAATTATTATTCATTGTTCGAAATACGCTGGAGAAATATTGAGACACTTGTTAATTTCCGAATAACGTGTGTTGCATAACAGCCGACGGAAATTGACGTTGATCGAATACACTTTAATAGATACATGTAATTAACAAGGAAATTCTGCCAAATATTACTAATAACATAAACAGACGATCTCACACCCAACTGTACAAATATGTATTTAAACACACATTTGAAAAAATTTCCTCCGCAAGGCGGTGCCTACGTATGCTAAAAATACGACCGGAAAATGATGTAAATGTTGACTTTCTGATTAATATACAGTTGCATATGAAATCAAAACTCTGTTTCTATCCATACATTCTAGAAATTTTTCGTCGACTGGACTTATCTGTAGACGACAGAGCTCAAAATTCGATTTTTATTGCTTATACCTGCGACGAGAAAACTAGAAAATTAAGGCTGATAGAATTTCAAGATAGTGTTTTTAGTTTTGTATCTTCAACACAAAGTGATTCAACTTTATATATTTTCTCAGTGTTTTAAAAATGCAAACTATAAACCTTCTGCCAATAACTAAACTGGTTTAACACTAATATGTGCCTAATATAATTTAAATATCACAGCCATTTATTTTTGTAATTATTTTATTTTTAATAAAATCCTTCCCATTAAATTAATGTAGATGGGCAAATTTACTGTTTTTTTAACTGTCATGTTACAGTAAAAATATTGTCAGTCCAATTTTCAGTGTAAAATATTGCAGCACATTTGGTGTTTACTAGTCGTTTAGCGATGCAAACGCGACAAATATTTAAAAAATTCCCGTAATGTAAATAAAAATAACGTGCTGTCCCGCGTTAAAATATTTCCATAAGCTTTCTAATTATAAATATCACGCAATAGCAGTGCAATAAAATGAAATTTTAATTATGAAATCATCCCTGCTGCGATCGATGATGAAATTTTTAATTGTAAATGACGATGAAAATTTGACGTTTCCAATTAAATTTGGATGTTATGTCAAAAACCTAATTAGATCCCATAATTAATTAACTAAATCACCGACAACATGGAACACAAGCATCAATCAACGGAATAGCTGACACAGAAAATAGAACTAAACTGCTAATAAATTATATTGGAGCACCAATGTCCCATTTTTGCAATATCTGAAAATAATTGTGTGTAATTGCAGAGAAAGCTTTAATAAATTGCTAATCTAAATATTTCATTATTAATCAATTCGGAAACGAAAACAAACACATAATAAATGTTTGGAATTTTCGTGATCACATGCATAAATGTGAAATATTTTCCTTTGAAATACAGTCAAACGATAATGTCCCTAATAGCATAATCTACAGTTCACAAAGTTTTTAGTGCAAACGTAAAAACTCCCAACATTAACGTACAGAGGCGACCAAGCAATTTGTATCGACCTCATACCACAACAGTACTCTCGACATCGATTGTTATCGCCTCTATTGTCGTAGACAATTCAACAGAGGATGTAATTAATTATACCTAATGTAGATTTCCGACTAATTCCTTTATACCAGTTGACGACGATAGAGAACTTAGACACCAACAATTCAAAAAACAAAAATTTTGCCATCAAATCCACTCAAAATGTTGTGCGTGAGTAACTCAGATTTTAATCGTCTCTCAAACGCACTCAAGTTTAATAGAAGATCAATAAGTTGATCAGCATTTCCACTTAACGATCAGTTTAAATCAGAGTTGACCGAATAAACTACCAATAAATAAATAATCAAGAGAATAAATGGGAAAACACATTTCCCCCATGTAGAAATTTGCATTTAATTTACTTGACATACAATGCAAGACGTAATGTCCCTATGCGCCTGTCAGAACAACGTTTCATCAAGCTAGCATAAAATACAACTCGCAAAACTACGGTGTGATAAAAAAATAACTCGAACGCGCAACAGCGAAACTATAACAAACTTCTGTGCCTCTACGTCTTTATAATTTATTATTGGATGAAATGTGGCTTCCACTGCAGGAATTTTTCCCCAGCAAGCAAGTTACCCTTGCCTTTAACAATCTTGGTTTTTACACTTTAATGTTTTGTTACCTTGCAGTCAATAAATGCGGTATTAAGGCATAGAATATGGCTCGATCATTTAACTACGGCGTCTAGAGCTATAAGTTTTAATTGAAATTTTTACTATACGTGAAAAACCTGCCACACAGTATTAAGGGGATAATAAAATTAGTATATAAATTTAAGCTAAAACGAAAATTTTATGGATTCGTTCTAGAAATAGAAGCCGCGGAGCTGTTCACAAACAGTTATATGAAGTCTCGAAAGCTCCAGTTTTCCAATAAAGTCAAAAGCAATCTCATCTCAAGCGGAATATGCAAAAAGTTGTTGTTCTCTTCTATTAATAATAAACCACCCCATTATGGCCACCGTCCAAGGGGTGATGACCACCGACGTCACATTTCGGATAGACATTTAATTAGGACTCGTAATAAATTTTGCATACATTAACGGTGGTCCCTTATTGCGAGACGAAACTATCGTAATTGACGTATTGCACCCTTTCAAACGCCCTCATCGTTAAGCGGGGGCCATCTTGGATTTGCTAAATTAATTACTCCCTCTTTTGGATTATCTCTCAATTATTTATAAGGGTTGCGACAAACACTTTGATTAAAAACAAAAGTCACCGAATTAATAGTTGATATTATGCGGTAATTAGGTTAACAGGCAGTGCGCTAAAAGCCTCATTTATAGGGTATCGACATGCACTCAACTTGACATTCTTGAATATTCATTATTATGGTAATGTGGGACATCGCTGGCTGCTGATGGACTTGATGTGAGATCAGATTTCACTGCTTATTCGACAGATCTGTGAATCCCCCTAGTTTACGAGCCATGTGATTGACTTATTTATTAATACGCTATATTTAATAATGCAACAGGATAAGTTACCACCACTGAGCTAACTATGGCAAGCAGGACATCAAATTAATATTCATAAACCATCAAATTTGTAAATCAACATGAATATTACAAATATTAATTTGTCAACGATTACTTTTTAAACTACACCATCGTTATAAATATCGCTTTAACACCTTCCTATTTGACTGTAATTAACACTCATAAAGAATTTAAACAGCCGCATGTTAACTGCAAACTGAAATTAAGCGCATAATTTTCACTGGCACAATTTTCAACATCAGCCGCAATGTATGATGAGATACGACCCCTAATTATCTACTCTAACGATAATATTTATTTCCATTAGATTCGGGCATTATGACTATAAAAACAGACACAAATTTAAAACACTGTTCTAAACAGCAACAACTAAAATTAAAATTAATGAGCAAACGTATTAAAAAAGAAACTCCAAATGGGGAAATATGGCATGTTTCCTCCCAAACGACTCAAGTGCCAAATAAAAAATTACAGTCCCTGCATTTTTATTATTCTAGTTACACCCGAAATCCTAACATAGCTACTGCTAGTAAAAAATATTGTTTTCGTAAAAACACTCACCGATCAAAGACGTTTTATGTTTATTATGTGCTTTATCTGTTATGCATGATAGATATTTCACATAATCCAACAACACAACGCCATTATGGATTTTACCTTTTATCACATGAAACAAGGCAAATGCTTCATTTATTTTAATTTCGATTTAGCCGAGCTCCAATCACGAAACGTACTTTGATTCAAAGTGAGCTTTTAAATCACAAACAGATGAAAACAAATAAAAGCAAACGTAAACGATTCAAATACTTATGACTTTACTGCCTATTAGTATTTGTATTTTGTAATTTCAAATCGTTTGAAATTCGTCGGAAAGCAAACACAAAACAAGTAGTAAACCTAGAACTGAAGGAAAGAGAGAAAAGGAATATTCAAAAGTTGGTAATAAGACTAATAAGAAACGGGATTGGCGTTCAAAACGAAAAAAATAAGAAAGATTATCGTAACTTGGCGTAAACGTCAAAGTTTCCTTCTTTACGGTAATAAGAAAATTAAGTAAAGCAACCAAATCTGTTTTTTTATCAAGAAGTTTAAGGAAAGAAAAACACATCGCGGTGTTTATCCGCAGTTTAGTGCTTATTCCGAAACAAAAGTTTTTCTTATGCACCGGAAAATTTAAGAGAATTACTGCCAATTAGCCGCGCGAAATGGACCTAAAAGAGGGCGTCATCGCCATTTGGAAACAATTGAGTCTGTGGATTAAATGGGGAAAAATGCTCAATTTATTAGACCGGAGCCAGTTTCTGCCACTGCATAATTGTTTCGTAATAGCTTCTACTTAATTAACGTATCTACAACTGCGCTCCAAGCCAACACTAGAAAACTTATTCCGGGATCATACTTCAAATCCCCGACCACATTATTTGAATGAAAATTAGAAAATTCAATTTCCTCATAAAAGCATTCGCGTATAGCCTGACCTAGAGGAAGTCGAAATTCGATAAGAAGATAAAATTTCCCGCATTATCTAGAAAACACAATCAAGCGTAGCAGATAAAAAAATATTTAAATCAAAATAGATTAAGAAAAAGGCAAATTAAATTAAATAGCTTCGATTGGGATTTGCAAGGAAAATGTAATTCGGTGGAATATTTAACAGGAACGCAATTTTAGAAAACCGAAAGTAATCAAATAAATCGCTGTCCCATCGCATTTTAATACGATGTGCAAGCAGAGTGGCTCTGTTCTGGTCGGAACGGGGCATTAGTCGGAAGGTCTCTGGTAAAAGGAAGAAGTCAGATGGACCGGAAGTAATCTGGCAGTCGTGTTTATGCCGGTGCAGATACGCCTAATCGGATTGCGGACTCGTCCCGCTTTTTCTTTCAGATTTATTCAAAGTAGTTTCGACCCCAATTCAGAGAATAATTATCATTCGACTTTCAATATTCCACAAAATCTATAACTCCAAACGTCGCAATTATTCCTGTGCAAGTCGTAAATACATTAAATCAAATAGACCTAGATGCCCTATACATATTCAACCGGAATACATCATAATTACAGATATGTACTCGTGGATACAATGAGACATAATAGCGCATAAAATTAATTAAAACACATGCTAGTGGCTCGTCGATGTGAATTTAAACTTATCTAGCATTAGACTAATTCGACTGAAACTAGTTGTGGCCAGTTTCTCACATTACGTTATTAACAAAAAACTTTTAATAATCATCACCAAACATTAAAAGAATGGCATGCACCTAAACAACGAGCAATAAAAATTCACGTGCGTGTGTTTATTGATAGCTACTTCTATTTCTGACCACAAATTCATTAAACACGAACCATTTCCTGAAATTGTCGTTTCGTGTCAATTGCTTTTTTGCCTTCTTCAGTCTATTCTGTTGGGAGAATTCGTGTCGGATTTACTAGCCCTCGGTAAATTGTTGAAAATTGCAGCCGTATAATAATTAAGAGTCGGCTTTATGCTTCATTATATTACTCGTTGTAGAAAGCATGCAGCTGCAAAGTCTTGGCAACGACCCTGACAACTTACAATTCCATTTAAATTTGTGGCAATTGCCCTTTGGACTTTTGTTTGGTGCATGCAGACGTGTGCTAAAGGAAGAGGAGGCATTCCATCCGACAAACTTATCGAATGTATGGCGTTGTTCTGTTATTCTAATTAAAGTGTAGGAAGAAGGAGAAGAGGAGACATTAATTTGTTGGCTCTGCGCAATATCAAACTACTCGTTGATCTATGTTTGACTGCCTCCTTCTGAACTCGAGAGTAATTACTTTGTAGAAGTAATATCGCATTTGAATTAAATAAATTGCCCCAGCTTTCTCGCAACATTCGGGTGCACCATTTACATTACGGACAAAATTGAAACCAAAATGTATGACGATTCATTTTTCGTTTACGTTAGCATATGCAGCCGACACGAATTTTCAGTCAAATATCAAAAAATCTCCTAATGTGTGCATTAGCACGAAATAGTTTGAGTCCAATTTTACTAAAACGTAATCTCATTTCTTACGGGAAGCACCTTGATGTTTTTCCTCTTGCTTTCGGCGGTACACTTTATTTTCTGAAAGCGATACATCACACATAGTATCAATGACGAGTGAATAGAACTTCCCAAGCTTTAAAAGTTTTAAGAGCATTCCATTGCAACTCTCATCATATCTTGTGCCACAATAAAAAGTAACTTCCAGATGCATTATTTCTCCGATTACAATTCAGTTTTAGTACGCTCAATCATACGACGGAAATTAAATCTCCTACTAAAAATGAAATCCGGAGAGTATTAAGGCAAAGATTTTATTTCCTCAATTTAAAATATTCGAAAACTTCTACCAACTACTCCACCGCTTAATTACTTTAATGGTTATTGATTACGACATTCTTCTTTGGCACGAATGCGCAAACGACTCAAAACTCTCATCACGTAAATTATGTGCCACAGTTAAATATTTACACGAGATCGAAAAAGCAAAATTAACACAAACTTGGCTTTAAATTAAGTAGTTGCAGTTTAATGATGGAATATTCATATGGGTAAACATATTCTGCATGCAATCTGTATTTTACGTCCGTCATACAATCACAGATGGTAGGAATTGGAATCAATAAAATCTTTTTACGTCTCTCTGCATAACCCTCGTTAAAATAGATTGCATTTACATGATTTTATCAATCCAACAGATGAAACAAACTGAGCCCTGCACTCGATTTTTATTAAAAATATCACACACTCTATTACGGCACAGCCCGCATTTAATACCAATCCAAAGTCAACAAACGTTAATCCACTTAGACGGATAAATTTAATTACCCTGAACTTACTGGTAGTCACGTGTTAAAAATCACAACGTTTGGAAACAAAAGTGCAATAACTAGGTACACCCTATCCATAGAAATCAGGCCCAAGTAAACAAAGAATAGTTTGTGATGATTTTTTTCAAAGGGGGTTGCTGATTCTCCTCAGCCTCATCTAGGAAAATCATGATTGCAGGCACGCATTTGGCACTGAGAGAGTTCATGTGCGGTCTTGGGTAAATACACGTTCTGTATGATAAGGCACCGTGTTTATGGCATTATAGACACGTCCCAATTGTGTTTTCATTCCATTAGCAACGCTTCAAGAAGCACTCGCATCAATACTGAACCCAGACAGACAATCGAAAAACGAAAAAAGCACCTAGTCAAAAGCTCGTCCTCGCTCATGACGAATATGAATTTTCTGCAACTCGCGATGTGTCTTTATGTCGGTTAAAATCTTTGATTGATGTACATAAACAAACCAAAACGCAAAGAGAAACGCAGCGAAGAGATTAACGATGCCGCGCCAACGACAGTCATTAAGCATACTGGGACATCAAACACGAAATTTGCAAGTATTAACACGAAAATTAGCAAAAATGTTTACAAAGCCGCAGCAATGTAGCAATAAGTAAATGAAACATTTGAAATGATCATTGTTTACTTTCACAAATTGCGTCTGAGATTTAGAATTGACGGGATTTTAAAGTATGGCTGTAGAATCTAATTCTATACCCATAAATATCCGGCCGAAGTGTACATAAATCTACGTATAGAATTGGAAGCATTTTCAGTGAGGCCATACAAGCTTCGAATGGATTGGATTTATACACATTTACATTCAGGCCAATGTAGTGATGCTGACCTGGGCAAGTTGCTTTAAAAGCTTCCACATAAATCTAAACCAAAATACAGAAACCTAGAAAGATACCCGCCTAAAAAATGTATTTCATAATGTTGTGAAACATGTGAGGGTAAAATTTCATGAGTCGTTTCGTCTAGAGGAGGATTTTAGAGTTGGACAGCGTAACAAAGCATTATCCGATAAGTATTGGCTGAAGCAGGCTGTACATTGTATATTGAAAATGTAATTAAGTCAAGAAATAAATTTTGTATAATCCGTGCTCCTACTTCTTGAATATTCAATCAAGCCAGTTCGTGGAAAACACCAGGAAGTTTATCACAATTACATTACTGTGAACCGTCCGTATCGAATGTTTGCATTTCTTGATGGAACAAAGAAACGGTCTAAAAATAATAACGGTGTTGATTTTGAAGTGGGAGCCCTAAGAAAGCATTTACGAAGTGAGTGGAGAAATAGAGCGTGGTGGCACCATACATAAGTCAAAAACTTTGTCGTTATTTCCATATTTCATGTAAAAAGAGCGAACAACGTCGACATTAAAAATGATTAAGATTCACGCTCACGTTTCCGTTACATATTGACACGGAACACCCCCGAAGGGATCTCTCTCGCATAGTTCTTCAGTAACCAGAGTCGGTTTCTGAATAAAAGAGTGGAGATAAATGGAGAAAGAGACGCGGCACCTATATATCGGCATCGGAAACGTACGTCCAACACATAAGTCACATTATCTGGCACTCCGGGGAGCGAATTCCATGCAACAAATACGGAACATGGTTTGCTTTTCACGTCACGGAACAATATCATTATAGATATCAAATGCTAATATTCTCAGTGGAAATATTGACGTTGTCGACGATTACGTATTCGAACTGCATCGAAACGGGCAATCAATTTGAAGCGTCAATCAAGGTTGACTCGCGGGGACCGTGTCACCAACAATGGTGAATGTGACCGAACAAACTGGCTGTCCCCGAACTGGCTCACATTCTCTCCGAAGTATGGGATTCGCTCAATTTCCCAATCGGCACAATGCACGGAATCAAATTAGAATGGTCTGAAAGACTCTCCACCAGCGGCTTTGCTCCCAGAATAAAGAACCAAGAAATGTCGGGAAAATCTGCAGATAATTGTCAGTCGTTATATCAGGACGCGACGAGCATCGATCTACCTAACCTGCCCATCAAATAAGACCACTGACGAGATAAAGAGATTCAATTGGAAGAGCCTCGCATTCAATCAGACACGTCCGCCTCCAAATAAAAATCCTTCCAAGTCGACGTTATAAACATTTCCTTCAAACTATCTCCATTATTATCCGGATTAAATTATCTGCTGCAATGCAGTGCAAGCACAAAACATCAACAAAACGTTATGAAAACTCCCCTTCCATATCGATGTGAAAACTCCAGCTGAAAACTAATTTTCAGGGTGTCAACCTGTACGTGTGCAGATCGGAAATTTCAATTAAAACAGAAACACGGCATAAGGGATTTTTACGTTGGATATCACCTCATAATTTACTGATGGGTTTCAATTGAATCAACAAACAAATTTCAAATTCTGTTTATCGAAAGGACAAAATTAGTCACCCCTGCCATCCACGAGAAGTTAAGCTACAACTCGCAACTATCGTTTCGTATTTAAATGAGCCCCAATCAGGTCAGGTGCTAATTACAATATTTCGACCTGCTAAGTTGCACCTAAGTGCAGGAAACAACCAGCTCCGCTTCTCTATTATTACGTCTCAAAAAAGCATTTTCCCGATTGTATCACAGGTATACTGCAGCAGCTTGAAGTAATTTACATTATGACCAATAAATTCACTTTATGACGCAGGCGTCATTAATTATTGCCATTAATTAACAGTCCATTAACAAAAGTGTACCTTTCGAAAGTTGCTTTGAGCTCCATAAATTATGCATCAGCGATAAACTAGCAATTAATCAGCAACTCACCGGGAAGAAGAAATAAGCAAGAGAGCGGGAAAGAACACCGTCTGGCCTGTTGGAGGTCAGTGGCCCTTTGATAACTCAAACTTATAGACCTCCAACCGCCAGAGTGAACCCCAGCCGGAGCTGTCAGTCACGGATTAGGCAGACAGGTCTACTCTCGTCGGGAACAATTTAATCACACGCATCAGTTGCCAATGCATTGTCTGTAGCACGACTGGGATATAGACAGGTAAAGCGCATCAAGGCGTAATTATAGCCGTGATGGCTATTTACACATTTCGACAATTGGCCAACAGCAAAAAGCTCCACTCTCATTAGCCCAAAAACCAAACTCAATGTCATTTTAGTTTCAATAGTCTGTTTTAATAAAACGCGGATCGATTCATTTGGTAGCGAAATGGTGGAGGCGCCGGGCGAGCATAGCCCTCCAAAAAGTGAAATTCAGGCAAACAAAAGCCAGGAAAATGAGACAATAAATATATTGCTAAAACTTGTATGAAATTTTTATTCCATGCAGTGGAGTTTTGCAATAGTGAAACTATTCAAGTTTTAAACAGACAAGATCAGTTATTATTCATATTGTACTGTTGGCTACGTTTCCACTCAATAAAATGCAATCCAAGTTCAAAAAAGAACTCGATTTGGGTAATAACACATCTTCCCACAGCGCTTCTAAACTTTTATCGATTTCTAAAGTCAATCTTCATGCTCCAGAACGTTACCTTTGGTCATTTCGGCAAAGCTGGGCATCTTACCTGTAACAAAGCAGAATGAAAATCAATCAATAAATCAACAATAGTAAAAATAATCGCATTGTAGGGCATTCAATTAAGTTGAAGCTTTTTTGAACAAAAAACGACCTTAATCCAATAGCCTGCCGTCTGCAACTCAATTAGGTAATGACTGTTAGTTAATTAAAGTAAATGTAATAGCTATTAGAAACAGAGGCTCACATTTACATAGAAAGCGGAGAGTTCCGAGTTTATTACCCCGAGGTGACAAATTACACTGGTGTGATGATTGATTTTTTTCGTAACATGTCGCAGCAACCCTCTTTTTGCTCAAGATAAGGCTTACCAGAAAATCGATCCTTTGCTAATGTCTCGATGCACTTAAAGCTGTGTTATGGAACGCAGAAAAATTCTCATTTCCTCATTATCTCGACAAGCACAGTTGTCGTTGCAAAAGTGAGAAGTTCGAGCCGAAAACATTTTATAATTATCTCTTCCGAGAAAATGTCTGATAACATAATTGGTAAACGACTCGCAACCCTTTTCAGTAAGTTGCCTGAAAGTGAATTCTTCGCGAGTTTGGCGGTGCCGAGTTTCAATTAGTAACTGAATTACTTTATTTCTCCCAAGTTTTTACCGAGTAAGTAAATTTCGCTATGAAACCAATTTTAAATACAATTAACTCCAAATTGGATCAATTAATGTAATTAAGTAGACTGCTGCCAGGTCTTAGACCGACTAATGCGATTTCCGACCGTTGAATTCTCAAGTACACAATTATTATCCCGGATGGTTCGTATTAATGAATTTGAAAATGAGTTAACGACAAAAATGTTTAAACAGTTAACTCGCAATTCGGAAGTACATGGATTAGAATTTATGCGACCTAAAGTATGCCGAGGTCGAGGTTTTATGTCTGGCAGTGAGCCAGTACAGCGATCCTATCAACTACAGAAATAAGTGCACCTAGACATCCAACAAATTTATTACAACCGGAATATTAGTGAACTTTTGTTCATCGGCGATAACGACAATTCTAAAGCCGAATTATCATTACAGAGATATACTGTGGCCTTAGATGTTTGTTCCTACACAGGATTAATTAATTCATTTGATGTTAAAGACAATATTACCACACACAGAACTGCAAATTAGATCAGAGATAAGGAGGGTTGCTCCTCGTTTTTAGAACCACTCCGGATTAGAGCTACTAGATTAATAGAACATTGCTCTACCGCCGAACACGATTAATCTACTTTAAACATTGAAAATTAATTTTTGGGCCGACTGAAATGCCATGATGTTTACTCTTTTAATGTGTATTGCTGCCAACCGTATATATTGAATATTTATCGGTTTGAGTTATACGTGATTTGTGGCAAAAGCCAATATTATATCGATTGCCGAAATAAACAAACTGAAGCCGCACTCAAACAACAAAGTTAACGACCAGATTTGCTCTGATAAATATTTTGTTCAACCTCACACTGCATTGCTTGTTCAAATGTATTAATGTTTTATTACTGCATATTTACTGCCGTAATAACCAATCCAAAATAGAAGCTATTGATTTAATTCTTTACCAATACAGGCATCAGTTCACTCTTGTAATTAAATGCAAATTGTCAGAAAAACTGAATAACTATTCTTGAATTTCCTAAATCCCACACAGCGAACAAATTAGTTGATTATTATTATTTTACTACTTTTAAAGTCTCAAGAAAATGAAATATATTTTTAGAGTACTAATTAAGTGTAATTGCAAATTACACATTCATTAAAATAATGAATACATTTTTACCAGAGTAACTACCAGAGTAGTTGCCAACAAATTAGCAACTTTAGTGAACTTTGCTACAGTACATTTAAACACAGTAAGCAAGAAGTCTGGAGCAAAATCTCGCAAAAATGCATTTTATTATATAAAATATTTCAAGTGACAAATCCTAATTCTTGTTCCAGGCATAACAAGATAAATAAAATCATTGTTTGTGTAACTTTTTTCGGGCCTTTCGACAACCACACATTGCCAAGTCGACAAACAATAACATTATTATTACGGCAAATCTCGAATATGGTATTCGTTTAGTGGAGTGATAAAAACGTCTCAAATAACTTTCAGGCTTGAGAACCTTTCAAAGCTGCAATTATCAGTCACTGCCTCATATTAAACTGATTTGTAGAGACATTCGCAAGATGTATGTTCAATTTCCTCGGTAAATTGCGGTTCAAATCAATAAATTATTGTTCCCATTCCTTTTCTTTTTCAACGAGCTATCTTGTAGTTATATCATTAGTTAGCAATCTTGGCCAACAGTTGCCATTCTGCTAAAGCTTGAATTCCTGTGATTGTGTTTTTCAATATTCTTGTTGTTGTTCTCGTTAACTGAAAGCAATTTGTGACAAATTGGACTTGTTATGTTATTTGAGAAAAGTTAGATTTCAACGTATGTGCATCGAATCATTTAAAATAAAAGCAAGGCTGGTACTTTGTTATTCCATGACATGAGACGGAGCAATCACGAACTGTTTTAAATATTGAACCGACTGATGTTGACACACATGTGCACAAGGGGAGATCAAATCTTTGGCAATGAAGAGCTTGCCATTGCGTTTCGGCAAGCTATCGATCGTTCGGCACGAACGTGAAACTTACATCATGGTGGAAGAAACGGAATACACTAAACAAACAACGATCAATGCACTCGGAATCTCGCCCCAAATATCTGTGGGAGGAATGAAAAAGAAAACACGAACGCAAACCGAAGAGATTCCACAATCTCACATGATTACCACTTGAACTTCGACTTAAATAATTTCCCAAATAAATACATCACTTCTAGACGTAGTAAATTTCCCACAAGAAAATTGAAAGCAATACTGGAGCGAGTTTCAAGAGGCGTTTTTGGTTGACGCAAGCAATTCCGCGAGGGCAACAAACGCAAAAACTCAGCTTTCTCCTCAAAAATGGACCCTGACAAGAACGTTAAGATATCAATATTTATGGCATTCGTTCGGAACGGGTCTAGAGGGAACAATCCGGGGACAATTCTCCCGAAGAGAGGGTGCAGAAAAGATGCTAACGGTTAGAGCTGTCGTTCGCCAACATGGGTTCGAGCGGCTCCTGCTTGGTTGGCTGCGGTTCATTGTAACCATAAGCCCACCATAGATTTATTAAGAGAAGCCAATACGAGATTATCATCAAAACTTAATAAAGCAAGTTTAGCAAACTCTCACATATACCTTACCCAGCTCCGAATTGGGTCAGTTTAAGTAAATTCGTTACCGCAACATTTAAACTAATTTCAAGGTAAATTTATCTGTAATCAACGATGCCGATAACTTGCATTACCAAAACAAACATCAAGTTATTTCCTCAGCTGTCAATTCACTGGGTCAACTTGAATATAAGTATATTAAATAATGACTGTTTATACTTGAGCCTTTTAACAAAGACAAAGCAACACATAGCGTGACCAAAAACATATAAAGAGCGTAAGAAAACTATGTGTCAGTACAGTGACATTTAATATGTTTAATACACGCAACATTTATAGAGCAGTCGAGTAATTACCCTCATTAAAAGGGTGGAACAAAGAAACAGGTACTTGGCACCTTCTTCTGCGAATCACATTCAATTTTTTTGCTCTTGTAAATTTGAAGAAAATATTCCTCCCAGACATGCACCTCTAATGAAATGCAAGAAAAACTTTACCACTTACCATAAATAGCACACCCTACTTTCTAATTGAAAATCTTTATTTCAGAGAAAATTAACATTTTGTCCGAGTAACAAAGAACTGTGCTGGTAAAAATTGCATGTTTCCAATTTATGGAGTACTTTATCCCGGAAATAACAACGTGAGTGATTTAATAAGGTATGAGGGTTCCGAAAGGAAGCCATAAATCTGTAAACGAAAAACTATCAGTGCCGCAAAAATAACGAGAATCACCAATACTACCGCCATGAAATCCAGATCAAATCGGGTACGTGCATATAACGATATGTCCGTATCATTCGTAGGAATTTGACCGAGATTATGAGCCTCGAACATAAAGCAAAGCCGCAACTTCTCGTAAAACAAAACTAACTGCTTGCTGTCTTCCATACCTACGTTTACGTCCCCATGAAGTCGTGCCATTTCGGATTGGCATTAAAGCTCACGCAAAAGAAACTGCTATTGTGAAAAATATGAACACAACAACCCTTCTCCAAATTGAATATTAAACTGTCAAAATCAGAAAACGTGCCAGTTTGTTTGGTTTTTTGATCGCCTCGCCTGTCGGCGAAAAGTTTAAATTAATTATAACAGATTTCTGATTAATTATTATTAAATATTTTTCCCTGTAACTCGCTTGATTATCACTGCTGCTTGCCGATGCAACATTTTAATTATCTATACATGGCTTGTCACTACCGATTATTACTCCTGTATCCGATATTAGTACGTGTAGTATACCAACTGAAAACTACCAATCAAAATCACTGCTAATATAAAAATAGGTTTACAGAACTTTATTTTGCTCATTCTCTACATTTAACGCTGAAATATAAGCGTGCAAAAATGGTGGAGGCGCCGAGTGAGTTTTCACAAAAAATGCCGATAATTCTCCGGTAGATAAAAGAGAAGAGATATGTACCTTGTTGTATTTTCATAGTGCAAATGCAAATTTTAATCGTTTCTTCCTCCTTGAGGCGTGATGAAAAAACGATTAAAGTTTCGAAACGTTGCCAAAAAATTCATTGTTTCATTCTGACCCACATCCTCAACAACAATGTGGTAATTACTTTATTTCTGCATTAATTAGAAATTTTTACACTGTTAACTACAGCAATGGTTTTAGTATAACATTTTGTCCGAACATTTACTAGGGATAGTGGGATTAGCTATCTCTATCAATAGAAATAGTTAAAGTCAAATAACTCTGAGTCAACCTAAAGACTTCTACCGCTTCTGACACTTGAAATAAATTAGTTTAACTCTATCTTTGTTCCTACTTTAGATTTGAATTAGAAAAAGTCTAAGGTAACTCAAGAATCAGGTTATTTAGAAGTTGGATATGTTTTTTTGACTTTAACCTGAAGTTTATATTTAACTCGACATTGAAATAACGGTCCTAACAAATACAGAAATAACATACCTAAATGTTATAATGTAATTTGGGCTCTGATACCAATCGTTTGCTAGTTGCTAATAATTTAAAATCACCTTATACTTTATGAACCAATTATATGTATTATGTAAACTTTAAAAACGAAACTTTTGAAAAAATGGTGGAGGCGCCGGACGAATTTAAACATTGAAAATTAAATTTATTACCTATGGTCTAAAATTTTATTTTCGCGGCGCCCATAAAATTAAAACAGCATTTCTTCTGAAAATAATGTAAACAATTTGGAAATATTTTATTTCGTCAAAAACATATTAAAAAAGCTATACTGGAAATAATTAAATCGGATGATTATGAAATTATTTAATGGGATTCAATTTTGAATGTGGTAGCGTTGAACACGTAAAAAGCCATTGCAAATAACTTGCGCCAAATTCGCTTTTCTGTAGACTCCTTGATGAGTTTTTAATAGCGGCGCTCCACTCAACTGCAGCATTTCGCAAATAACAAATCTCAATAAAAAGTCAGAAAATGAAAGCCGGAATCGATTGGTCCGTGGTCCAAATTCATCAGGGTTGAAATCGGCAATTACGAGTAAAGACATCTGGGTAATTTCCAGTGGCCGAAATAATTATTTCGTTGATTAATGGTCCGGCACTGATTGTCCTGCAATAATGAATCCGAATTGTCTCTCCGAACGTAAACCTTAATTTCTTTTGTCGATGCTGGCCGTCCAGACTTTAAAATTTGCAGTTGTGCGAGTGTATGTGTTCGTTCCATAAGATAGGGTTTGGTTTTTACGAGCAGCCGTTGTCACATCAGCACTCTCCTGATGTTCGCAGTGGACGCGAATTTTAATAAAAGTGGTCGGAAGCTCCGGCTCGTACCGGTCGTTTATTATACCCCGCAGTAATGTATACTGAAATGGTCCACTCCTGTCTGCGGTGCAATTTATATTTTCTTATAAAGACTATGCATAATTTTCAGTCTCCGGCCAATGCGTGGCTGACTTTCAATAAAAGTGTCTTACGGTCTTACAAGTGACTTTCCGAATCGATAGCTTTCAAAACTCAGGAAATTACTGCTACGAAAATACAACAGTCACTGATATGCAATTAACTATTGTGCATCAGCTTACAATATCAATATTGTCAGTGCAGTGTTTCTATTGATTCGAATAAGGAAAATGCAAGTCAGAAGCTCTGACATTGTGCCAATATTTTTGAAATTCAATATCCGATGAACTGATAAAAGCCGTGTCAATACGAGCGCGTTTGCTAATTTTTTTATATACACTGTGTAACAACAGAAAATAATTTGTCACTAACAAAAAACCTGCTGGCCTCTCATTACAAAAATCGCAGCTATTCATTATCGATAATTACAGTTTACTGTACACATTAATTAGTTTAATTTGTGTAATTACGTGTAAATAATGTGGGTATATGAGAAATATCAAAAGCGCTCCCCATCAAAACTCTAAAGCAAATTCAACTACTTCGTAACATTAGCTTTCTAAATGCTTCCTTTAACAAAAACATCCTCTACATCTTCGTCTTCTGTGTATAGTAGGAAATTGCAAAGAATGTCGGGCACCATTTACTACAAAGTTTAGTATGTTGTAGAGCCCTCTACCTGTCTTACTGTGCTATTGTACAAGCTAAAATAACAATAAAAATTTAATTGGTAATTTAAACACTTCGAGTTACAATACACCTCGGCGGATCAATTTCAATCAAAGTTGTAAAAAATTTAATTGCCTTTTCAACACATTCAAATTTATATTTGATGACGAAATTGCGTTTTAGATCTCGCACACACGGAAACTTTCACCAACAATTTCAACGCAACAAAAACTAAGTAAATTGTTTAACTCCAACAACAGCCTGTGTACGAAGCAAATAAACGCATCCGTGGTTCAGTTACAATTTTTGCATTATTTGCATTTTGTGATATCACTGTTTGCCATTGAGTCCCCGATGGCTCAACTTCCCTAACTGTATAACAAAGCACAAAGACGCTGAAATGTGGAAAAATTCGTGCGCTATAAAAATCCAACCCTCAACGCAATCATATTTCTGAAATAAATCATGTATTTATAAAAATATATAGTGGCATTCTTCACGTTGAGTATTATATAGAATCCACTGCCGGCCATTTATTATTGATGCAGCGTTTGGGTTTGCCGTTATTTGTAGTACGGTATGCGTTTATTATATTGCAGTGGTGAACAGACGCTGTTTGAAGCCGATATTAACACGCTACCACCACCAAATTAGAATTTCGAGTGAGTCGCTCGGTGTCGTACAAAATAATAATCGCCCTACAATAAATTGACCAAAACACGTAGGAATTTTACAATTATTTGAGCGAAAGCCCGTGACGACATTAGAAATTTTTAATCAAGCCCTCGGACGCAATAACGCCAAATTCCAAAACAACATGCGATGACTGTTACATGTCGCAGTAATAGTTGCCGAGGTGAAAAATTAATTTATTGGAATTGAGTTCCACGCAGCACGTCAAAATCATATTTGCACTTCATCAAAACGCAGCCCTGTGGTAGCAGAAGGTTCACGATCTTGTCCTGCCCGCGGGGAAATAACATCATGTCCTGGCTGACTATTGAAACAACGCTCAGATGGGACTGCAGCGGCATCTATTATGATCTGATAAAACGCTGCAACGCATTCTTTACGAGAGATGCCATCGCTAAATAAATTACACGAATAAACCTACCAAATATCAAAAACATAGCAGTAATTAAATTTTTTCGGGCGCAAAGCTACTTACTAAAGTTGCAACAGTTTAATTGAATCATTCGAGACGTGATAAAATTTTTCGAATCTGTTTCCAACATTGTGTATACAAGTTACAATATCTCTGAAATTCTGCTGTTGACATAAGCCAAAAACAATATGACACAAAACAATTCCACTGGGGCTTTCTAGAAAAACGACACACAAAAGCGCAACTAATTAAGCTAAAACAATATTTAGTCCTCAAATAAAATGTTTTACGACACACTGATGTTTCATTTTATAAGTAAGTTAGCACTGAACCGTATTTGTAAAAACAAGAATTCAACAGCTACATAATAACGAAATGAAGTGGTTCGGTGATCAATGAATTGGCTTCCCACAGTTCAATGCAGAAATTACTTACCAAATACTAGGCAATTGTTGGCAATAACACCAATTGATATGGAAGTAGCTCTGTTCAATATTAGCTCATCATTAAGCCTCCACATAAGTTAAATTTGCCTTACCGCTAAAAATTAAATGCAAAGACCAGCAGAACTGCTCTCTCTGCAATAGCAGTATAAAAATGTGGGCGATAAAAGTGTCTAATCAGACCTCCACCAAATGTAAAAGCGAAACTTTAGCACACCTGGATAATGTAAATAAACCCGTTATTGTCACTTCTCAGTTACCGACATTCCTTTTAAAGACCTTAATTAACTTAATACTTCATTAAGACCAAAAATTACCAATGCCTAGATTAGCAAATAATGTGACGTTTAATATGCGAAACTTACACTTCCGCAGTTGGTTTAACTAAGCTAAAAACAGTTCGAAGTTTTCAGCCATGATCAAATATTTAATAACTAAATCAAATATTATCCAATTTATTAAAACCCCAGCAAAAACGTCAATAGTATTAAAGGCTAATTAAAAAGTTTGTTCTTCATTCCTGACTGCAGGATCAATAGCACATTAGTTGGGGAACATTTTCAACACAATTTGTTCCCGAATACTTTCTAAATATAGATCCGATGAAAGTCTTGTTGTGGTACATATTTAGAACCCACATTATATGCGAATCGATCCAACAAACGTATGGTTATACGAGTTCAACTACACTTCCAACAACAAAATAAAACTTTCAGACAAGAATTCTGGTGCCGTTTTTTAATTTAAATAAAAATTAGCCAAAAAATCGACATTCAAGTGCTGCTGTTGAATTTTATACCGCTATATTACATAATGATATTCCTGAAGAGAAGAGCCATCTTTTTCAGGTGCGTCAAATGAAATAAATGGTTCGTTCCGCTTATGTGCTGCATATTAGCTATGACTTAGTTGATGATGACACGCGTTCTGTCGTGACGACGGCCCATTTGCCGCCACCTGGTCCTCGCTTTCGTAGACGTCGTTACCGTACCACGAGCTTGTCTCATACATGTATTTAGGTCCGCAATTATTTATTCATTGACTTAAAGGCTTAGAAAGTCGTCCGAAATAGACAAACAAATTCTGTATTTATGGAAAACAGCACCCACACTATACCAGGAATAGGTATATGGTACCATAAATATCAACCTTTACGTGGGCCACAAAACCCATAAGTAAACTTTGTGGTTGAAACAACTCTATTACAATGTGGGAAAATGTTTTATAGGAAAAATCTATTCTGACCTGATTCTCGAGAAATTATTGAAACTAATTGAAAGATTAAGTCCAGAGTTGAACAGTGATTCAGAGCCGGCGAAGTCGAAAAATCCTCGAAGCAGAGCTAAGTCTTGAACATCACAACTGATTGTTATTACTCATCGCTGTCGCAAACGGGGTCATGGGAAAATTTAATGAAGATCGCCTTAATAAGATCACTTGTTTACATTCAATATAATGAGGCCCAATAGAACGTCACAAAAACTCAACGACAAACTATAAAAATCTAGGTTTAAAGTTCTTCCACTTAATTACTACCAGCACGCACAAATGCATTTTACACAAGAATGATTTACTTAAAGTAATTTGCATTACAAAACTTGGGCTAAAAAAACCCTTGTCATGTATCACTACCCACATTGTTCGATATTTAGGACTTAGCACAGAAATAGGCATTTAAATGAGTCGGTTCTATTTTAAAGTTGAGACAATAATACTAATACGTTTTCCCTAACTAAGCAAACAAATGTTAATTGTTCAACAAAGCGTCCGTAATTACAATTATAAACCTAACATCAAAATGTGGTGTCGCATAAATAATAAATTAAATTGTATGTCATGTCCGTTTTACGACTTGTCAGAGTTAATAACATAAATATTACAGTCTTGTGCAAAAATTACAAATTAGATATTTTTGTAATACCAAATGTTCTCAAAGTCAATAGTAAACGGAAATAATAATTGCACTAAGTTTTAGAGATATGACACCATCAGATGATAGATTGGGTGATTTCACGTTTTTTTCTTTATCTGACAGTCACAAAATTTAAGAGTTGGAAGACAAGATAAATAAAATCCTTGCCAACAAAAACTTGGAAAATATGTGCTGAATTAAAACTTGAAGATATTGTATTAAGTCCACTTAAATATTCCCCAATTCTTCTCAGCGATTGCCGAAATTCGTTGCGGGAGTGCAGACTATTTTATTAGGCATGAATCTTTAATATTCGCTGCTTTCATCCAAAAACAAAACATTTACGGATGAGATTTCACGAGAAGTGACACGAAAAAATAAAAATGTTTCTCGGAAGTTTACTAGTTTATGAAGTTTGTGCTGGCATTCACATTTGCACTTAATAATTCACGGTAGCTTCCAGATCACTATCTAATTTATTCGCGCAAACGTCGTTATCTAGCATCTTTGATTCCGGTGGGGCTGAGGTAAAATTCGATCTCGTTCAATGTTAATTATTATAAATTTGTGTACACTCCAGTCGACAGAGCGATTTACATTAGTGAACTTGCAAGGGGCTTGTTACCTAAGGGTCGTTGTTGTATAGACTAAACCTAAAGCAAACTATTTCAGGTATAGATAGATAATAAGGTCGACATTCGTCAATATTTGAAAGATGACATGACCGAGATTGTGTACGGATCTGTATCGAAATCCGGTTTTGGTCTGCGAGGGTATTTATTTGATTTATACCCATTTCCTAGAGGAGAAAACATGAATCATACGTGGTTAGAAAATGAGATCTTACTTATTCTACACTACATAATACCCTGGAAGAGCATTTACGTGTTTCACCCTATCCGTACTTCACTAGGAAGACATTTCAAAGCCCAAGTGCCACAAGGAGCTCCATTAGCGAAGGTAAACAGCAGTTCTCACGTGTCGGGATCAAGTTCAATACCCGCACCTGGAGTTACTTCTTTAGATGTCCCCATTTACGAACTTTTCGATATTTATGTTGCCAAGCGCGAAATTGAGGCGGAAAGCCGATGTGGCTAAGTGTAGAAATCATTAATTAAATAGTTTGAGTAATTATGAACTTCTTGAGCCCTCTACGTACATCACGGCCTTCATCTGAACGAAATGGTTGAAACTTTGTTCTGACAGCTATTATCACAGACTTATGAATATTTTAATTGGAAGCTTAGTTATTACTTGGCCGGTTATTAACTTCAAAGAAGGATTATTTGTACATCGGTTACAGCGAAAAACGGTCAATGATTGCACGAACCTAACAAATCGACAAACTTTGAATCCTATCCATAATGAAACTGAAAAAAGAAGAAATATCGTCCGACTTTTCCTGATAAATGGTTTGACTTTTGTTCTGATTACTACTGGCCGAGTCACAAAGGACTCCTGGAAATAAGATATGGCAAAGATTTGTTCCCGATCGCATCATATTTATCAATGAAAATTTTTACAGAGAGACTAAATGACCCGAAAATACTTCACTACTTTGCTCTCTTTATGAAATTATACGGAGAAAAAATGGAGCAGGCAATAAATCACAGTTACAAATGCTTTAACGTCCCGAGCCTTTCGCTACTGTTGTGTCTATAAACAAAATGTTATGAATTAATTATTCAACCTCTGTAAGATATTCTTGTTTGTAAACTACTGTTACAACATAAATTACGCATGTTAAAGAGCTTACCGAACACTTTGATGGCTTGTACCTACGCTAATAAAACTTGCATAGTGTCATTTGATTCGTTCACTGATTGTGTTTTATTCCTATCTGCGACCGTAAAACCAAATTTATGCAAAACTATCTTTGTCCAAAAACTCACAAAATGCTATAATCGCGATATTCCCCGACTGACCCAAATCACTGAGATGTGAGGAGCTTACTCAACATTTCCATAACCGCAATGGGTGTCAAAAATGACATTTATCAGACAAGAAAAGATGAAGGCTTAACATTCTCTGGATATCAATTTATTTTAATGATGCGATTCCCGTGACGTATGTGTCTTTGTCACAAATCCAAATCTAATCTAATTTCGCAAGGCATAATAAAATCGTGTAAAATAGACAGGGAATCCGTTTCCGGTTAAAATATTTTACTCGCTTAACTAAATAACAGCACACATTTCCTTAATAAAATAACGACTCGGATTTCTTTAACAGGTGGAACCTAAGTCGACAGTGATTCATTTCATATGTAAATATTTAATATATGATACAACATTATTTCATATTTAAATTTTCTGTCTGGTCTTGGCTGGGTCGAATGAACCCTCATTTAAACAGAGATTACCAGATCCCAAGTCTTAACAACCCGCATAATTCATCTGTAGACCACATCTCCACGCTTGCCTATGCATAAATCAAAATAATAATATATACAGACTGTAAGATGCACCCGCATAATCGTTTCACATTAAACAGTAGGTGTATTATGTCAACGAAATGCTTTAGAAACAACTTTCAGACAAATAATTGCATCGGAACTTATCTCTCTGTAGCTAAACAAGCTAAGCAAATAATTTAAAACCCACATAAAGTATTTATATAAAGAGAAAAAATACAGATTGACGTCAGTCAGGTAAACAATAAACATGTATGTCGGAGACGTGCAAATTTACCAACACATTTTTTTCAATCCATACATTTTTCCTAATTGCAAGAAACTTCTCATAGTTGTAACGTAACGCATAAAGTACGCGACCAAAGTATAGAATATATTCTTCCCAAAAATCGTTATGACCCTACTTTACAATAGGAATGGTGTGAGGAAATAGAAAAAGAGCAAAAAAAATCATTGCCATAAAGGATATTATTGCAATCTTTAAAAAGCACTTTTTTAAAGAAGATTTTTCGTAATGAGTCTTGTTCCTCTAGACTAAGATCCTTGTAGAGATTAACCTACGTGTCTCACGTAAAAAGCATGTTAAAAAACGACCCATTTTTACCATTTCTCAACATTTTTGCACCTCTACCCCCTAAACCGACAAGTAAACGTTCTCCGATCACGAAATTTTGATCACTTACAGGGATGTAATTCATAGCTAAACTATTATTATTATTTATTATTCATTAGAAGCAAATTTTTGTCGATGTTTTTAATAACAGTTAGCGCATTTCACTCGTAAAAATTTGGTGAAAAAACAAGGCAGAGTAGCAATAGAGTCCCGAAGTTTCAATACTTGCGGGGTAGTAAGCAAACATCCGCAAAAGCATCCCTCTTCCCAGCCGTTCGCTTATGAAGACGCTGTCAAAGTAAACAGATGCATCCGCAAACACAGAAATCTCAGATTCGGCAGGCGTCTGAGATGAAAAAGTACCGAACAGTCGCGCTCGTAGAAAACAATATTTCATGAGATTTGCGTAATCGTGAAGCATACATCCAAATGTAAATCAAGCTCGAATCGGCCGCAAAGCTTGGTTAGTATGCCAAACATGACCGGCAACTATAAACAAAATTAAACATTTACGGAGTAGAATAAGTGTACTTCTCGCAGCTTTTAGCTAAATCTTGATTAGTGAAAGCGTGATTCCCGCTATCATTCGAATCTTATCGATCCATATGTGGACAAAATTGTTTACCTACTTTGAAGTAACATCAACAACGTCGATCTATTCACAAATGAGCAAACTCGGAGAGGACGACGTGGAATAACTAATTTAATTAGCGTAATAGCGCTAGACTGAAAGGGTGTGCAAATTATTAATGAGCGTAATGGTTCGTCGATTGTGCCAGAGTTCGCTACAACGGCCATCCGCTCCTAAAACGAATCGAAGCAATAAATCATACTTTATAACAAAAACTGACTTGCCACGTTCAAACCTCACCAACAACAATCACTCCAATCAAAGTTAACAAATTTAAGATGACACTAACGAAAAGTTAACTTTCCTCCCGACTGTTTCCAACTCTAACTTCATTATAAATAACTGGCTTTAACATTTTCAAATATCCTTATCTAGGTACAAGATCAAATAACTAAGTCCACTTTGTTTCCACGTTACCTCCGGATGTAATGAATTCGAGCCTCATAAATATGGAACGCTCTACTTTTAAACTCGAGTTAAAAAATAAATAAATAGGGAAGCAAAACTGTACAAAGCAAAAATTCGCAGTCAGAACCGGCGCATCCACCATTTTTCAACCTGTAAGAAATCGGCAAAAACTCAACTCCACAACTATGTTATACAGTGCAGCAAAAACATTGATGTATCAAACGTACAATATAATCATTTTCGACAAATTATACCATTGGATTTCTTTTATCAGATTCCAATCGCGTATGCAGTAATTTTTCGTGAGATATAATCCTGCAAAGTGTTATTACGTTCTTGGAAGCAAACCAATTTGTTCGCAATAATTGCTAAATAGTTGGAGTTTATGGAGCAGTTAACATGTCATTTGGCGAAATCTGTCGTCTGTAGAATCTTTTGAACAATCCGAATTTATGTAGAAACCATAAACCAACTCGAAGACATCTTTGTGTGCAGTTAGATTAGTTGCACACAAGTTATGTATTGGTGGCGTCGCCGACGTCGCGTCGCGTCGCTCCTTTGCCCCAGCTGAATTATGATGGAATATAAGTTGAACTAGAAATTCCACCCAAACTATTCTCATTTACTTTTGCAAATTCTATACGTAACACACTTGATAATCGCTTGCAAAACTTCCAGCCCCCTGATGAGAAATAGCTCCAATTTTTGTTCCAGGGGTCATAATACGAACCGCAATTTATCGAAGACGAAAGAAACAACAGCTATCGATCAACGGAAACAATCACCGAAGGCAAGACATAAACTTTCCATTATTTCCTCCACTAAAACCGTCTTGTATAAAAATGAACAATTTTTCAGGGCGACGAAACTATCAGTATAAGATATCGTATTAATCATGCCCCTCCACAGTTTTTGCAGCGACGCGTTCAATGCACTCATTTGAAACGATAAAAAACACGACTGCTACTCCTGCGAAATGATAAATGATTCCAATCATTACTAGCAGATACCGACACAATTTTGATGGAT
Source organism: Tribolium freemani (assembly GCA_939628115.1). Taxonomy (NCBI): domain Eukaryota; kingdom Metazoa; phylum Arthropoda; class Insecta; order Coleoptera; family Tenebrionidae; genus Tribolium; species Tribolium freemani. The sequence goes on from OW626789.1 coordinate 13,463,520, forward strand.
GATGTATGCATATCGATGTTCCATGTACACTGTTTGAATCTTCCTTCTCGGGCAATCAATATTCACAATCCCATTTCCACATAAATAAGACACATCACCCAGACTCACTCCTTTCGTTTCAATTTCAACAAAAATGCACCGTCTGACGCAACGCACTAAAAATTCCAACGCAAATGCACTCTTCCTAATTAGTCTATCCTTGAGTGGAATAATGAACGAGTGCATCCGGTAACAGTAATTATATTTTCATCAGGATCTTCAGGTTGTTGTCGACGGGAAGTTCATGACTGCCACCTGTCTTTAAGCCAAACGAGGAATCAAGTGCCTACAATCGAACAACGTGACCCAGTCAACCCAACTTTTACGCTTAATACCCACGTATCAAGTTAAGGAGCACCGTAAAGTGTCCTAACGACCGCCAACACAATTAATTAAAATCCCTAAGCTCATGTGGTGGCGAAGTTTCCTCGGCGAAACCGTTACAGAAAACATTCAAATTTGCAAAGTATTAAGCCTGAGATAACACAACAGCAATCTCTTGCTTCCACCACTCCCAGAAATATGGGAATTTGAAGTCAACAAATTATTTAGACACAAAAAAATGTTTTCCTCCATTACAAAAAAATCATCACAAAACTGATCATTTTGTATTTCACAAAAATCTTCGATGATTCTTGTTCTCAAAGCTAGGACTTCTGATTGGATGTGGCTATATTTTATTAATCCCAGCTATAGATTGGCAACGCAGTCCCAATTCTCCAGGTAACCAAAACACGTAAAAAGCTATAAAATAACTGTAACAGAACATTCAGCATTCGGTGTGGATCCGAAGAGAGCCGAAACGCGTCGAGGATGAAGGGTGGCAGAAGTGGGGTGTGGATCAATACGCCAAGAGGCCTACCCGGGTTATATGATACTTTTAATAGGATTAGCAAAATTACAGAGCATCCACAGAGAAAACGTTTAATTTAAACATGATGACAAAATGAACGAACCGATTTTTTTCAATCCCCCTTTGCCAGAAAGATGCTTTCAATTACCTGGTGTCTGAGATACGTTTCATTTTTTGCAAATCGAATTTGCGTCAGTTGGAACAAAAATTTCATGTAAAGTACGTTGCGAGTTTATTAATTTTGAACACATTGATTTACGTGTGGCGGTAAGAATCGTTAAACGAAAACAATGAATAAATTTTCTGAAACAATAACAATTTTTATGATTGCAAATTGAAAGTGCTGGCGGGGCCGATAGTCCATGCTATTAAATGCAAATGAATGTTTAAACCAACTGTTGCAGGAAACGTGCAGGTGCAACCAGTTCTGAAGGTGTGATTTAACTAAACCAGAAGTTATGGGTATGTTCTGCACCACACTAAAATTTATGCCTGTTTCAACCGTCGCCGTTGCCACTACACCAATAATAAATTCTAATCATGTCATAATATCCGTCCATAAAAAATCACAGCCCTAATTATGATGGTCCATTAAATGCAAACAATTGGATTTAATAATACTGAGGATGACAGATAGGGGATTGCAAGACCACCCACCACTTTTCTTTGACAAATTAGACTCCTTTGAAAAAAGAACAAATTAAAACGTCCTGAAGCTTCAAATTAGGAGGGTTGTCTCGTGTAACTACTTTCTGGTGGATTATTTCGTACTATTGCCTTTGCGACCATTCAGATTTTATCGCAAGTGATATGGAAACCAGAAACGCTTCATCTCCCCTTTCGTACTGCTAAGAAGCTCTCTTAAAATCCCTACTCGTCTTTGTTTATGTTCCGAAGCAAGTAGGCGAGAAATCCAACAAACCCTTTTCAAAAATCCCATTTCTGGCGGTTATTTCCCTAGTGCCACCAATTTGGAAGTTGAGAAAATTATAATGTGCGCTTAGGTGAGAAAAGCTAGTCTTGTAATAGGAACTATTTCTAAAAGGAGCCGAGTCCATTTACTAAATGCATCCAAATGGTAATCGACTAATCTAATTTGCTTTTTAATTTAAAGTCGGAAAGAACAGGTAAACCTAATTAATGCAAGACAATCCATTCGACTTATCAAAGTTCCCTGTCACAGTCGTGCATGCCTCATTAAAAATAACGGCCCGGCTTAATCGTCGAAATAAAAAAATGGCAAGGGCTGCAAGAGTCTTCCATGTAATCTCATCGACGTTAATGACCTGTTTATATGATAATGGCGCCAAAGTAAAAAGACACCTGAGTCACCTAAATTGCAATTCTAGAAAAGTACATGTACAAAATGTATAAAACACGACAAACGTATGCAAATCAACTCCAAGGATTGAAACAAAGTTACACTTCGTATGCATGTAAGTCACGATACCACCTGACCCAAAGATGTAAAGAATATATTAAATTTATTTATTTTGTATTTCGTTGCAACGCACTTGACTGCAGTTGAAAGCCGTTCGTGCATTGAAAATTCTTCGAGCACGTCTAAAATTAACTCCTTCCGTTTGAACCAACGACGGACGTCAACCGACTCAAAAATAGTTCCACGTCCGATGAAGAAATTAATAATCTAGATTTCATTAAATCACAATACGAAATTAACATTTCTGTTTACACGACTATTCTGGCATTTTAATGTCGTCCCCGTTTCCGAAGGGCTGCTGGGCAGCGAATAGACCGGAAACACCAACCAAGACAAGGTAACTTGGAAGATTTATAACACGAATCTAGGAAAAACAAGTCGCTTAGAACACAGTACGTACGAGGAACCGCGGCACGCTCATAACTTGACTTATGTTACTGGAACGTGTGGGGGTGGTAAAGCACAAAACGTCAAAATAAATTCGAAAATGTCAGATGTACATTTTTAAACCCAAACATAAATTATTCCACTTTGCACTAGTATAGTATACCTCGACTTAGAGATTTATGTACTACGTCTCCGAACAACGTTTCAAAGGACAAAATACCCGCTTCTAATTATTCAATTTTTTTTTCAAAGTTGCAAAAGTAGGTTAGAGGAAAAATGTAACGTCACAATATCTGAGAACACATTTATTATTTATACGACGCACCTTGTAAAAATTTTTCACTTAAGATGAGTGTGCCTACAAAAATCCAGTAATAAATTATTCACCCAATTTTCATATCGTAACGGGCCCACACCATGGTTTTTAACTCAGCTTGTTTTTCTGATCAACCAAATAAATCCAAAACTGTTGCTCAAACGAGAACAGACAGCATTACGTTCAATAAATAACAATGATTAAAATTAGATACCCTTTACTTCATAAGTAATAATGGGAATATTCAAAACACTTTAATATTTGATTAATCGTCTAAAACTATAAATAGCATAAACTCTGTTACCCATTAAAGCTACCTATAAACCTCCAATCGGTAAATGTCTCACATTTTTAAAAAAAAATTATTATTAATACGATTCAAAGTATGTATAAATTTTATAGGTAAGCATTTATAGCTATAATTTATTAAACTTTCACTGACATTTTCAATATTTGAAGAATGTATTCTGCATAACTCGCAAAAAATTTCATTTTTTTTGCCATATAAAGTGTGTGGTAATTTTTGGAGCGAATTTTTCAGTTACAATAAAATAATTTTTTTACAAAATTTTGACCTGTCAGCCTAGTGTTGCAAATGTAGATAGTAATAATAAATAATAAAAAATATTCTAATTGAAAAATCAAGTCAGATTTTTTTATGTTATACCTAGATGCTAATTCATATTACATCTCATCTAGTTTAATTGCATTTGGTTCAATTGAATGCATCGTGTTAGTGTGTTCTATAATTTGTTATGCGATTTTCCTGTTTTAATAGTTAAGGCTACTTTAAAGAAGCCACGAATTGACAGTTCCTGACATACAAGAACATTATAGTCAAACTACTTCACAAGTTTTGTTAATTATCACCATCATTATTACTTTCCAGTTTAAATATAGATACTACAACGTCATAAATAGATCAAGTAACTACATCCACAGCACTTCCCTTGACTTAAAATATAATAGTGTCTAAAGGAACTCCGTGTGGTTATACTACAATGATCCAATCTAACGCTAACAGGACACTTGTGGAATAAATGAACGTATTGTTAAACAATTAACCAATCACTTCAATATCACATTTACTAACAGAAAAATCAAGTTAATTAAAAACTCCAATCGAATTAATCAACTTTAAACGCTCCTTTATTTTTTTAATTAAGTCATTCGTACGTTTCGAATGGAAGCCAGTAACTAACCGATTTATCTTATTCCAAACAGTTGTTCCGACTTCTGACAAATATCCAAATCCGATGTTTTTATTCGTATCGACTAAACAAAACGGCGGCTATTTATACCCTTTTTAAATGTTCCTCCCCACAACAAAATTGTTGCACTGAATGTCGGTTAGATTATTTCTTTAGTCTAATTGTCCAAACCGATATTCACCAATGCAGTTGCTGTCCATTTTGATAAATTTGCAATTTGTTGCATTGTGTGCGGTTTTGTTTGTATTGAATTTATGTTCGTTTTATTTCTTCCATGACCCGATATGACCTAACCTTCTATACAGACAGATGTTTGATCGCAAAATATGTTTTTTACTAAACAAACATTTGCAAAACAATATCGAAAATTGAAAAAAACAATCGAATACCCAACGGCACACCGACCAAATTTTTAAGCAAATATTTACGCCATTATGTATCACTTTTGATAGCAAATAATAATTTCATGATCTAAAATTGGCCTAATCCAGATCGAAGCACACAAGATTTGAGTTAAATAAGTATTACAAACAAGATAAAATTGATAAAATATTGCCAAAAAAACATTCTTGACCCCGACGTGATTTGAACACGCAACCTTCTGATCTGGAGTCAGACGCGCTACCGTTGCGCCACGGAGTCAGTACCCACATTTTCTGTTTATGTGCAGATAAACTTGACACCACTATCACCTTATCAAAACTGATTTATACATTATTTATGTAAATAAAGAAAATAAAAGCCCAACCTACATCCAATAATTGCACACGAAAACAAAAACAAAAAATTTATTAATAGTTAATTCGTGTCTAATAAAATTAACGATAATTTCTTGGTGAATGGTGTAATTTACTTAATGCATTTCTGATATCAGTGTCATCGAAAACTTTGACCACAATATCAAAATAAGACAAAAAAATCGATCGATATTAGAATCTAATACATTTACCCAAGGCGGCAACATTATCATTTCAACAAACCATTAAAAAACTGTGGCTGTAATAGTAGAGGTATGAAAGTAAAAATTATGTCCACTTCAATAATTCAGAGAACTAAAATTGATAAAAAGCAAACACCTCATCGGATTATAAGATCATTAATATCGATTGGTGTGTTTTATGATACACATCTTTCACCGTGTAATTAGTTTTAACTCCGATCACACTGTAGAGACATATTATAGCTTAAATCTGCTAAACATTTGACCTTTAAGCTCATATAAGGTGTGTCAATTATAAGTCAATTCTGAAATTTTCCTATAATAGGGTGTATCAGTAATACGTGTCTTAATTTTAACAGGTAACAGAGCTCAACAAATAAAACATCTTTTCTATTTTTTCAATAAAAGTTTTGAAAATTTATTTAAAATTTGGAAAAGATAACGTACTGAAATGTGTACCCGCCTATGGGTAGAAACGAACAATTTTAAACAACAATGAAAATTGTTGCTATAAAGACAAACTAATTAGTAAACACTGATCGGCTTGTATACCCAAAAGAAAGGAGAAAAACAGTGAAAATAATGAATAAGAATTTTGCAAAATGTTATATAGAAAAGTTGTTGTACTTGATGGGTTTTATTACTGGTAAAATTAACACACGTATTTCTGATACACCCTGTATAAAACCAATAATACTAATTTCAGCTATCCAGATGGGCAATTTTTAAAAAATCACAAAATCCACTATTGCACTGTCTTGAAAGTTTAGCTAAAATTTCATTATGAACCTACTATTTAAAAAATAAAGAACCAATTTTGATTCAATTAATTATCTAAAAATCAAACACAGTGTACAGTAAGTATATGTATCCATCTAATAGCAAATAATTGAGTATTCCTTCTGATGTAGTTTCATTACAATGCTGAAGAGAGAAAAATTGTAACTTTTCTGTTTAATGAGTTGGCCCGGCATTGCAGAAGATCGTCTTTGGTTCGTGGTGATTTGAATGAATCTGAGAATGACTTACCTAATTGGACATACATCTTGGGCCTTACATTTTCCTGCCAAGCCGCCAGACACGCGGAGAACGCGCACGCGGCTAAAAGAAAAAGGCTTTTCATAATTAAACAGCGCTACCACCAAAACATGTCAAAAAATCACAACACTCAAAAAACACGAATAGCTTTGTTAAAAAACTACAGGGTAGTTCTCATCACAGATCGAAAGCACTATCGAGATCAACACAACACATTTGTAGTTTTTAATATAAAAAATTGTGACGCGAGGCGGCACAATCCAAACAGACGCTTGACGTCGACTGGCAAAGCTCCGTCGCGACGCCGGTGCCAGCTGACTTCCCCTCCACTTGCACTGCGACAGTAGCGCCAGCAACCTGCAACGGACATACACACAATTAGACGGGGTGCATGGACCGTGAAGAATTAATATCACATAGAAGGGATGTATAGCATTGCACTGGGGCGGCCCGACACGACAATGTGCCTTCTCATAATCATAATTAGCATTGACGCTCACCGGACGGGAGAAACCGCATTTAACAGACCAAATGAGAAAACGAAAAATTACACAAATGTTTTAATGCATTTTCATATCAAAAACATCCGGTTGCATTACTTCGCGACACGGGTTTATTAAAGTGCATACACCACAAGCGCATTTCAGCACAAACACATTTTTACCGTTGTGATTTACTACAACTATGGTAAACGTTTTAGGGGTGGCACTTTGTAACACTCATTATTTTTTATTACCTACAACCAGCCGACTGACAAAAAAGTCAATCTAAATGCAGTAAAACCTCTTTATCCGAACTAATTACTGCAAGGGTTCTCCAAATTATCGTTTATCGAAGATTTTTTCTTAATCAAAATCAAAATGAAATACAAATGTAAACAAGTATTTTTATTAATAAATATATGATAAAATATACAACACTTTAAATCACCCTGTATAAAAAGCAACTCTTAGATGCTATTTTTCTTATTTTTCAAGTTCAGGCACTCACGATGCTTGAAGAAGAAGACAAAAAAATAGAAGAAAAAGTAAGGAAATAAAACACATACAAGAACTTGTTTAAATTTTCGTAAAAGACACTAATTTATCTGACGCATTCACAAATGAAAATAATTTAATACGTTTGTGCTTTGCACTTTTTTTTCTTCCGAACACTTTTCTTTGATATTGCCGTTTGTGAGAAGTTACGAAAGTTCGAACATGTTCAGAACATAAATATGGCTCTGAACTGTTCTGAACTTCAATGTGTATCAGGCATTACAGAGAAATATGAAAACAATGAGAAGAAAAATTCAGTTTCTTTTTGTAGAACATGTGTTATGTCTTTCAAAAGTTTACTCTTTACGTATTAAATACAGGATAAATATAAAGTATGAAACAAAGCCTACAGATAATAACAGTTAAATTTACTCTTAGTTTAGATAATACCATAGTTGTAATCCTTAGATCGCAGTCTTTGTCCAAAAAAATATTAATTATATGGAGGCTTACTATTAGAAAAAACACTAAAACATAAAAAAATAAAATTTATTTTAGGAAAACTATTATATTCTTATAGTATCAATTAATTCATTCCAGGGTTAATAGTTTAAGCTTTGTTCCCTGCTTTCTATTCACCTGATGTAAAATACGTGTACCTTGAATTTTAACTCCTAACTAATCCGCCTCTGTGTCTAACTGTATTTCAGTGCAATTTTCAGAACCAACCTCGTCTGGCTCTACGGTACGCTATTTCAGAATATAACAAGGCGTGTTTATGTAATAACTACTGGACAAAGGAGTTATTTCAGAGCAGATTTAAACATAATAATTTTATTTAGCGATCCCTTCAATCATAACCATAACTTAAATGCTATAATTTTGTTGGAGATACAATGGTAACGGATTGTGGCTATCAGACTAAATAGAGAATTTATAAACGAAGCTTCAATTTAAGTTGTATATATGTTATTATACTACGAGCGTATTTTGCGTATTTGTTTGTAATATTGCAATATTTATGCTAATACAGTTATTACAATTGCTATTAAAATTACATATGGACGGCCCCGCAGCAAATGTGTAAATTTATCAGAGAATGCATACGAGTCCATAAAATTCCAAACGATAATTAAACAACACTGAAATTTATCTATCTGAAAAAAGTCTGAAAAAAATCTCGATCACACGACCACAATATCTCACTCGAATCGACTTTTGAAGTGTTTCATAAAAATATTCTATACACAGTGATAACTTTTAATGTTGGGCATAAAACTTATCTCCAGAGCCTAAAGCTAATAACCCGAAAGATATCTAAAAAAATTAAAAACATCATCGGGTTGTGTTCGGTACTGTTCTTAATCTGATTAGCTCGGAATTAAATAAAATCCCAATTATGAATCGATTTATTTTGATTAAAGTGGATTTGTATGCGAGTCTTTTATTAATTTATTGACAATTAGTGTCAACAGATTACGGAATAAACGAGATACATGGGTTCAAGCATCGAAGCATAACTTTGTTGAGTATTTCCCTGTAATTGTGTTACTGCTAATAGCGTTAAGAAACTGTCACCCGAAAACAACTCCTTTTATTAAGGAGAATAATAAGTACGCGATTATGTTAAGTAAGTCATAAAATCAGGTAAAGTCAATATTTACCAAAGACTTTGAATCATCAATGTGAAACAGTGTTTACTTCAACAACACGATCGAAAATAAATTATTTTCACAAAACATTTCATAAATTATGGACACTCAATAATTATGAAAACTCTAGTGGTATCACAAATTAACATTCGTGCTATTTTGAAATTAATTTTAAGGTTGGTTAAAACTGTGTGGAATGACTTTCTCTCTAAATTTCAACATTGCAAAATCATCAAAAGCAATAATTTCCATAAAATCCGGTAAATACACCTAAAATAACGTACTCACAAAGCGAAAGTATATTCTGTTTATTAAAACCAACAGTGAAAGGAATTATTTAAAGATTTTGGCCCACCTGAAGTAAAGTATCTCTAATAACAAATTAAACAATGTTTTTTGAAGTAAGCTCCCCAGGCTAAATCTTGATAATGGACAAATTTAAACGCAGCCCTTTTACAAATTGCGGAAGCGACTATTTGCCATTGGAATTCCACGCACTGACCGCATTCAGAACAGGAATGTTAACCTCAGAGATAGATACATAGAGATTTAAAATTTTATCCAAATGAAATCAGAGACAAATTGAACATTTTTACGTTAATTAACATTGGAATTTGCTGTTAAACACAAGGACTTCACGACGGAAATTCTCTAGCTAAAAATTACTCATCCATTTTTTGTCCATTATTCATCTTTTTCCGCATTTCACTTACTGAAAAATTGTCGCACCGAGAATTTACATGAATTCCCTTAAGCTCCATGGAGAGGGATCCTTTATGAATACAAACGCAGTATCTTGTAAAAAATATGTATAACGATTAAATCCGAAATGTACAAATAAAATACCTAATGGCATGCTTTTACGGCTGTAAATTCAATATTGATTTTAGTATTCTCGTTTCAATATTTTATTATTTCATGGAGATTATTTCTTTGTAATGATCACTGAAATAACCTCCCAGAATGCTAATCGGTTTTTCGTTGACATACAAGCTTTGTGCAATATCGAAGAATATTTCCCGACCAGAAAGCGAATTGCTAATGCAAGGGATCTAGAAATATCACATCCTTATCTGAAGCATTTTATCAGCAGGATCCACAGCCCACATGCATATATCCATCAATCATTGAGGGCTAGCGAGGAAATAAATGAAGGTTCCTTTCTGTATCAACACGTAAGTCACCACTTGGTGCGGGTCGAGCAATCGCCAAAAATTGAAATATTAAAGTCGTAAGAGGCGATAAAACACCAGGACAAGAAGGGGTATAAGAACCTGCAAAGGGCGAGTCGGCACTTCGCGTTATGAATGAATAATGCGATCTGTCCAAACGAACACACCCCATAAAAGTACGTCACATCCGCTTCAGTTAAGACCGTCACATTTTGTTTACATGAGAACGAGAGAAGTGCGAACGACCGCCGTGAATGGGAGAAAAACGAACACTTAGAGAAAACAGAAACTAAGCGCCACGATAAATCAGGCCAAATCACAAATGCTTGAGATGTTCGCTGCTGGTAACAACACCATGAAAAAACACAATCGACCTCAATTACTTTAAATTAAAAGACTGATGAGAGCGAGAAACGATTGAATAAGGCTCTCCTGAACAAACTCTCATTACAGGAACTTGCAACGAGATTTTATCAAGAACGGCTTTCTAATGCGTTTAAAGGCAACTCTCCAAACACGGTTCAGACACGAAAATTTAAGAACCTGTGAGAACGATGCGCAGCTTTTGAGAAAACCCAAACACTTTAGAAAAAATAATTAATTACAATTTTTTGTGTCCCACTCAGACCTTTCAGTTTTCTTATTTCATGAACCAACTACGATAAAATATGAACAAGTTAGAAATCGTGAATTAAAATACTCTATTTTATTAAAAACATACTTCGGTGCTTGAAATAACGAATTTGTAACTATCTTACACAGCAAAATTTAGTTCAGCACACAGTAACTCTTAAAATAAAAAGATTAATGAGTTGAGTATTTACTGTGGAATTGTTAGATAATTCACGATAATCTCAAAGTAAACTAACTAATTTGAATGTCCTATTGCTTTCAACGAAAAGTTTACCGAAGTCGTAAATAAAGCGATAAAATGTTTAACCAGACAATAAACAAATAAGTGTCTTGCAAGTTTTGTCTTGCAAATAGTATTTATTTTTTTATATCAAGGTGCTAGCACTTGACTCTTTCTGTTACATCTAAAAATTAAAAACTTACCCTTTGAAAATCTGAAGTTCTTTCTGTAAATTAAAAAACAACATTCCCACACGTTTTATTCACACGAGTCTCATATCAAATGATAAGAGTTAATATTCATCTTATCACACCATTCTAATTTTTACAGGATATTGCACATCACTTAGTTAACACCTAGATTTGACTAAGCACTGCAAACAGCAAATCTTACTAAACTCTCAGCTAGTTTAAGTATTTGTAAGTTGTTTGTTCTTAAAACTTTCCTAAAACAGTTATTCCTTTTTACAACAAAGAAGAAAGTGTACTAGTTTAAAACAAATCAATTGCATACTCATACTAGGTTCCTTGTTTTCGTCTGTAATACATGCTGTAAATTAAATAAGTACATTAATTTTAACTGGTAATAGAACTCGTCAAGACCAACAATTTTTCCTAATAACTTTTTTTTCAAAACGTTTTAGTTTTTGAGTTAAAATTATTTTAAAATCTTACACAATTTTCTTACACGCCCCTGGAAACAAAGTTACATAGTCGACAAGATTACCGTTTCCAAGCAAGTTCATGAAAATTAAATTAAAATTATTATTACTTTTCTTTGTTGGAGCATTTCATAAAAGGCTCATCAATTTGTAGGGAGAAAATTTATTTTTAACAAATACAATTTTGAAAAAATGGTACATAAAAAAGTGTGTCTTGATGAGTTCTATACCACTGGTTAAAATTAATGTACTTATTTCGCTTACACCCTGTATATGACTGGTATATTTCCCAAATATTTAACTTTTTAGAATTATATTATAAACATTTTTGTCAAAGAATTTTCTATTTATATGCAAAAACACCCTGTACTTATTTGCATTCCGAGTCTTCGGAGTTTTACCACCTGACAAAAAATAAATAGTATTTACTTTTTATTGTGTGAAAAAAAAATCTGTAGCACAAAAAATCAATAAATGCACTTCAATTTGATGTTTTACGTAATTTTAGGTAGCATAGATACAGCAGTGAAACGCAAAAAAAAAAAATTTGAAAAAATATCTCCATGCTGGTAAATACCAGAAGGCATAGTCTCCACAAATGTATGTTAAAGGTGACTTTTGTGTGCCAATTAGTTAAAAAGTTCTAAATCCATAATAATAATTGCCAAATCAGAATTAACAGTAAGAGCACAAATTTTTGTGAATCAAGCAAAAACACAAAAACACAAGCTCGACTCGTGGACCAAAATGTTCTAAAGAAATGATTATATGAAATTAAAATCTACTTTATTCAAGACCTCTAAAGTTTTTTACTATTTTCATTTCAGAAGGAGATTTTATCATGTACATATACAGAATGAGTTCACAACTCTTTGTTACTTGTTGAATAAAAATTTCCCAAAAAAAGTGTTTGTGCACCACCGAGTCAGCTATAATTGAAAAGACTTCAAAGTAGAAAGATGCATTGATGTTGGATAGCAATAAAATTACATAAAATGTAATTATACAAAACCTTGTTTTATCTCGTTTAAAATTTTAAAGTGAAGAGAATCGTCCGAAAATGTTACATCCTTATTTCTGTATTTATTTTCCAAACTATTCAGAGTGATTCAAAAAAACGTCCAACTGAGGTAAAAATTCCTACGACAAAAAATTGTTTGGACCTTTTTTCACGACATAAAGCTTTTCAAAGCTTAAATTTTTAAGTTAAGTTTTTGGCACTTCAGATCATGCTCAAAAATAAAAACAACTCTTCGAGTTTACCTTTAATTAAGGGCAAAAAAAATTGTCTGGAATTAGGTACCTTAGGTATAATTCATTAATTACTAATAATTGGTCAGCTACATTCCACATCAAATGTAAAGCAATGCAACATTGTGAAAACCGTGATGGTTAGAGAAATTAAACTGATCCTACACACTGGAAGATGAAATTATGCTGATTAACTATATTGCGGGCTACAAATTATGATCAAAATCGAAATTGTACTTTCACCATCATAAACCACATGCAAAGGCAAAGGCAAAGGCAATGCACTGCAACGAGAAAGAGAGAGAAAAGCCGCAATGTAACTACGGTCGGCTCCATGAATGGCTGCTGTAGTCCAGATCAATAGCGGTGGTCCAGTAGAAAAGAGGGTGTGCACTGTACGCGCTGCGTGGCCTCTGCAGATCCGTATTTTCATGGAAATTTTGAGCAGAAACGGATCTGTGACAAGCCAATCGTCCGTCGCGAAAGCGCCAAAATGCGACAATTAATTTCGGAGTTTTGACGCCCCGAAATCGGGGCTATTTTGATGTGAATCCAGAAGGTCGGAGATGCTAACCTCTGGTTTGAACCTACTCCAACCCTGTCCTGTTCCTGCCACCAGGAAATATTGTAAATATTAAACGAAATAGGGGTCGGCAACCATAGACTGAAAAGCCAACGTTTGCATAAGACTAATAAAAACCGTTCAAGTGAAAACACGATACTGATGAAAATTTTGTCATATTTGCTATTTTTCTGCAATAAAACAAATCCATAAAACAATAAACCCGGCTTTGTTTACACACTCCCCTCAGTTGCTACATTTCCAAGGACTTTCCCGCAAAGAAACCAGAAGAATGGTTCTTTGTTTTCTTGAAACGTTTTAATGTCCCAAAGACGATTATCAGAGCAAAACTTTAAACAGAGGAATCCTGGATACTTCTTAATTAAATCATTGGCATGATTCAAGTCTAACGAGATTAAGAAGAAATTAAGAGGACAGTTATCAAATCATTTAGGAAAAATTCATCCTTCAACCCCACCGTTGGGAAAGTTTCGGAAATTCAATAACGCACCGCTGAACCAACAAACTAAAATGAATCATTGTGGAAACAATTTTTCGCGGAAACCTGACCTGAGTAAAATTCTCAGGGCTACAAAGGAATTCAATAGGTTTTTAATTTACTCCAACAGTTGCGAAAGAAACTTTACCCAGTGCCATAAATCTTACGTCAAAAGTTCGCTACCTGTATGTCGACTGCATTTTAAATATGCGATTCGTCGAAAACAAATTGTCACAGATGCTGCCTTTCGAGCTAAATTAAATAATTTCGATTTTAATCGTACAGGTGCGATTATTTTTTCGGGACAATAAAACCATTTATACAATCAAGCCAAGCTGCTGCTTTGGCATTCGAATTCCATGTAAATTTTAACGGCACAACAGTAACACAAAACGATAAAATTATTTGGGAGTTTCGAATCCAATGCGACCGTGTTCGGAATAGATATTCGAAAAACGCCACTCAATACCGGCAGAATCGCCATTTGAATAATGAATAGAAGCTGCATTTACCTAGCTTTTTATTCCGATTTATAATTCTGCAGCTCGCAGGAAGCCGATCTGCGGACGCAGGAGACTGTAACGAAAGTTTCCTGCGATTTCTTAATTGCCTACACATAACTTCATCCCGTGTGGACCCTCATTATTATTGTTATCTGAAAAGCTATTAGCCATACCCACAGGTCTATTGTCATATAAACGATAAGAATGATTCACGGGTGCATTGGGAAAAATTTTACATTAACTCGTGGCTGTGAAAAAATAAAACGAAACCCTGTTTATCGATTGGCACCGATTCGTATAATTAACTTAGTAAAAGACATAAGAAGGAAACCATTAAATGACATCAAAAGGCAATTAAAGAACAGATTATAAAGCCTGAAATCACGCTTCGAACCTCGGAAGACATTTCACTTATCCCTCACAACAAATAACCTCGTAACTGTAGCAGTTTCCTGTAAAAAAGTCTATTTTATCTATTTCGGTTGATATCAAGTTGAAGAAAAACGTCCTTTCATGTAAATAGGTCTGACACACAAACTCCCACTCAAAAGAATGGAACGTTCTTACAACGAAAAGATTACCAATTAATGATTCTCTTTTCTACAAATTCCAATCTCTTGGAAGAAGAATCGATACGAAATAAATATTATATGGTGCTCTATAAAATCGGTGATTCACTAGTTCTTTGTAACGAAATAATAGCATGAACAGCCGTGACATGTCTTCGGACGGAGTGAAGTGCAACACGCCAAAAATGTATTAACAAAGCAAGAATAAAATCGCGATAAGAGCACAATAGGGTGGCTTATCACTGGAAGCACTTTAGGGGTAAAAATGACCAGATAAATTTAAGGATATGAGTTTAATTCTGAAGCGAATGGTCCATACAAAAATCAAAAATTAATATTTTCACAGAGTGAGTAAAAATAACATCTAGGCCACGCTAAAGGATTGTCTGAACGCGGGATAGCTTCCAACTTAATAATTTATTTCCCATCAGATTCAGAATTAGTTTGAAATTTATTTACACGTGTAATTATGTATTCCGTTTCTCTGTCATAACAGGCGGGTAATGGGAAATTTGGTGGGTCTACAAATCTGGTAAAGGTAAAACAGGAATTTTATAAATGCATGATGCACTTTTAAAAAATATCACTTATCTCACCGTCAGGTAGATAAGTGAGCTTGGATTGCACTCGCACATTTTATCGTGCGCTGGTGTGATAAACCGGAATTTCAGTTTATCGAATTTATTGCACATTGTGCAATTTTAGTAAAACATTAATTAAATTTCAAATTAACGGCAGAATACAAGCAGGAGTCACGCCACATGGACATTAACAATTACCCCGAAAGTTTATTAGTCGGTAATTAGTGAATTTGGGCAAAAAATTTCTTAGTTTTTTGGGGTAAACATATGTTCGGAACTATGTCACATCACTAATCGAGGGAGCCGAAGCCAGGTGCTACCCAGTATAATTCTTAAACCATCAAGCCTGCTACCGCATAACATCTGGTTCCTATTTGATTCTTTAAATTGATCCTCACTCTTCCCTCGCGAACTCCAAAGGTCGACTGTGTACACCACCAAAGTTTAAGGGTAAACAAAAGAACTCTTCCAGTTAGGGTTACGTAATATATTTATAGTTAAAGCGAAGACCTAAACCCGGAATTTAATGTGAAAGGAAGTATTTGCCGGGCCCAAACTTTGCCACTAAAAATAAATTTTTAATGGCGCCTTAACGAAATTTTCATACAATGCTGAGCGAGGCATTACGCCTGATTACGCGGAATGTAACACTTTACAACTGCAATTCCAAATAAACAGCTTATTAAATACTGCGATGAGAAAACGTGACGCAGGACAGTCAATTTTCTTCAAAAATATGTTCCATCATTACAAAGGCTGTAGGAACTGAAAATGGAAAAGCCATTTTAAACTACATCCAAGAACCAAATCTGGCCAAAATTCCATTTATAGGAGTATCAGATTTCATGTATTATTAATTGAACGTCGTATGCAGGTTAATAATGACTCAAAGTTAACCTCGATATTAAATAATTAACACTGCAGTCATTAATAGATGAAAGCTGAGCTTCTCAGATCTATCAGAATAAAATAGCCTAGAGATAAACAGGTGTTTGATATTAAATGCCGACGTCGAATACATTTGGCATAACGATCGCAAGAACTTATTATTACTTTATAATGCAAACATGTAGTTGTGATTCCAATTTTTTTGAAACAATGCTCTATCAAAATAAAATTTATTTGCATTAAAATGCCTAGTGAAATTGCAAGATTTCCACCATATTCGAAGCCCAGACCTGTCCGTATGAATAAAACGTATTTTGTATTCATCGCTATCATCCTTTAACTCTGACATCCGTCATTCCCTGACCATTGTTTACCGCCTCCATTTTACATTAACTATGTTATTCACCGATGGTACCCGGCCTCAAGCAGGCGTTTTTATATGTTCACTTATAAAGTAACTTGAACTGAGAGAAAAAAAATCACTCATCGTCAAGACTGATTTGCATTTGAATGTGCAGAAAACAAAATGTACAGTAAAAGTTTTTCTTCCAGTCGAAGAATTATTAAAACTTGGAAGAAAAGTAAAAGACTGTCTTTATTAACACAAAACGTAGCAAGAATACAAGTCGGGAGAATTAACAGATTATTATCATAATCGGTTCAATGAGAACTCGAATATTGATTAGTAATCTTGTACGTTCCATTAATTGGTAAATTCATTAGAATATACTTACCACAAATCACATAATTCCACAAATCCTGTTTCCATCAAACTCCCAGCTAAATAAGCTAATAAAAAATTCCAACGTTTCTAAATTAGAGCCCTAATCCCCTAAATAAAGAAAACCATTAACACTGTTTCTAAACAAAGCTTGAATTATGTTCTTATGTTATTAGTTTCCACCCCTTTTAATAATAATCAATGTTTTAATAGCTTAGCGCTGCATTAAAAAATAAGTCTTCGGTTCCCATAAAATCTTTACTGCTTTTGTTTGTATTAAAATTGGTTCAGCCATTAAAAGCAATTAAAATGCAGTGGCAGAATATTTATTCTCTATTGCAGTATGCTAATTCAGGTAGTTATTCAAACTTCAAAGTGTCGCACGCAATAGTGCTCTGTTTACCTATGGATATTTCAATATCTGCTAATAAAGCTTCGTTGCCTGCATTACCTTCAATGGCTTTATACCCAGGTATAATGAGACTAGAACGAAGAATTGCATAATCCCCACTTACTCAATTTGCGATAGGTTAATTAGCCCCATTGTACCTAAGGTGATTGTTAATTGAAAAACTGGTTTGAGATGGTATTAAAGTACAAAAAAAAACAAATTGGAAATAGAAATCCGGTAATTAATACTTTCCTTACTATAATTTTAAAAAAGTGTGTAATATACCTTATTATTTCGTCCGGGTTTCCCGATGGGTAAAAACTCTTTTGATGATGTAGAAAAGAAAACAATTTACAATAATATCACCACATAAAAAAACGAAAAAACAGATGGCATATGGGAGGCCGAGAATTCCCATATGTTCCCATTACATTTTCGATAACCGAAAACCATGTACGAGTACAAAACGCAACCGCCACCAAATTTTGTTAAATTCTTAGACAACAAATGAAAAATAATTCCAAATTTTTGTGAGAACTGAAAATTACTGGAGTTTAGCAATTTTTTGAAACTGTGAGCATACCAACAACTCTTACTAACTTAGCGTCAGTATTCCAAAAAACAGTCAACGACTTTTGGATATTTCGTAGTAGGTTTATCAATGATCATAGTTGATAACTAACATAATTTTAGCAAATAAAATAATTAGAAAAAATTGTTTTTACTCAAAGAGAATCATCTATCTATACCGTCAAGGTCTCTAAACAAATCATTGACTATAAAAATAAATGTGACACATACCGCATTTTCCATAAATAAGAAAAATTAATACATAGAGCAAAAAATGACGATAAATCAACCTGTGGATAATAATTCCCAGACCTAATAAAGACATTAATTTCCCGGGTAATAAGATAGGTTCGAGGATAGGTTGTTTGCATTAACATTAAAAATAAATTACTGTTGTAATAAATTTCTATGTAAATAATGTGCTACAGTTGTATCATAATCATTCGTAATGGCAACAATTTATATTCCAAAGAATTAATGTATTGTTGTTAATAATGTAAATTTACACCTTCCAAGCTCCAAATATGCAGATATTTTCGAGTAAGGAACTATTGCAATCAAAAAGAAAAAATATGTTATGGGTAATTCGGTATACTTATGGGTAAATATTTATTTACCTCGATATGTAGGTACTAATACTATGATGCAATCAACTTTTCAAAGAAATAAGTCATTACGACACTTTAGAGCAGTACTTTGGAGTAACTAAAATCTCATTTAAACGTAGTTAACGGTCTAGGCACCTAATATTTAAACACTTCACTGAACCGAAAAAATGTAAACAAGATTTACTTTTACCTCGACTTTTACTTCTTACATTAGATATTAGTATGAGACCGTTGACCTTTTGCGTATGTTTTGTTGTTTGTACTCCTTGAGTTCATTCAATTCAATAACTAGTGTTACAACCAACCATGAGATTGTGTGAGTCATTAGGCGTAAAAAGAAAAAACCCAACGATCCTGCTATTGTTCCGATTTCGGCATCTTATTAAAACCGTTTAGAGGTAATGTTACTTTCTTGAAACTTAATAGCAAAAACGCAATACAAAATTGTACATTTTACTGTACTTAACACCGTTATGTAATTCAAAGAGTGCCAATAAGTATTTCCAAGTTAGTATCAATCTGACCGTTAGGTTTATCTTGTGACATCCAGGATGAATCCGCTTCATCAATGAATGAATGGAATGATAAACAAGTAGAAAATTATGTTTACAATTCCTTTATGACGGACAAACATAAATAGCGATTAAGAATTCTCCCTGCGCTCTTAGGGAACGAAGTAAAAAATGAAACTTGGGGTCAAATAAAATGTGATATGTACCATGTGTAACGTGTTGGTGTTAAATCGTCAGATGTTCAAGATGTGTTATGACTTTCAATCAACTAAAGCTGGACTTTGTGTCCCTGGCAATTTTCTTAAGAACTTCCGCTCTTTACCAAACAATACATTACCACAAGAAAAATAAATGATCAACAGAACTTACAACAATCAGATTAATGGCATATCCCAGTAAAAAACTTCATCCCTTGACTGCATCATAACAGTGGTCGCAAGGGTGTTGTAGGGAAGCCTTCCGGCATTCGCACTATGCAAACTTAACAGAATTACAACTGAGAGACACACGCGCGGACATGAAGAGTATCTTTTCATTTAAAAACATCCATGTTTTCTTTTAGGAAATATAAACACAAATACATGAGCATATTGACATCATGAAACGCGCTTGCCCGACAACAGCACAACTTCTGCGTGTTGCTCAGAACTGCGCTGGTTGAGGACTTCTTCAGGGGCTGCGCCATCTAGAAGGCAGGGACTGCACTATGCATGGAGTCTCAACAGTTTACTCCTGGTTTGCTCCAGAGAAGTTTACTCCATGAAGGCCCTCTCCACAGTCCACACAAATAGGGATTACATATAGATACCCAAAAAGCCCTTATAACGTTCTCTTTTTGTATGTTAGAAGAAGTAAATTGTCCTTTGAAAAGCTTTAGGTTGCATACAAAGTTGCAGTTGATTTTTTGAAGCACTTTTCACTGTTTAATTACCTGATCGTGAACAAAATTTTGTGGCAATCGAGTGCCAATACCTAATAACTTGAGACCTTTAGACATTTGAATTTTCTATTTTTAGAAAGGCTGTTTATAATCTCTGGAAAGCAAAAACAAAAAATATGGGGTTCCATATATATTTTTTTAAGCTATTTAATTTTTAAAAATTCGTTAATTTTTTCAGTTTTGATAGTTTAAAAGGTGGAAAAATATATTGAAACGAATATTTCTTGCAGCACTTCCTGTTACATACAGTAGGTACAATCACTTCAGTACAAAAAAAATATATAAAGCCAAAATATTTTGCATATCCTCGTATGTACTTAGTAAAATTTACCACTCAACAATCTTTTAAACAGGGTGTAGTCCTTGTCAAAAAAATCCAAGGAGAGGTATATTTCTATATTTAAAAATAACAAATATGTGGGTACTTAAAACTCTTAAAACATAAAATATAATTAAGGTAAATTACATGATAAATCGTTATAAAAAATAAGTCTTCAAAATTTAATGGCACTGTGCGGCGACACTTCTCTTATACTGTTTTTTCGTAGCTTTGGCTAAAAAAAAAAAACAAAATGAATCAAAACCCTCAGTACAGAATTATACTCACGTTTAACTCTACAAACTTCCACGGAAGCCCCACTATCACACAAATAGTTTAACCACAACTTCTGCTTAATTGAGAGTTTATCATTTTCCCCTTTAACTTCTACAAATTTCGCCCTTCCCTCCTCAACATTCCACACAATCAAGTCGGGAAACCCACTTTGGTAAATTTTAAAATTTTGAACCAGTCTTTCGAAAATTTTAACAATCACAGGTCGCCCAACACAAATTATCACATCAAAAATATGAGCAGGTTTAGACACCGCAGCCTCAATCACAGAATTTTCGTGCGAATGTAAGTCCCAAGCGTGCGATAACTTCGTCCTTAGTTCAATGTTCTTCCACTTGTCTCGAATCTCGTCCAGCCGCTTTTGAATCGAGCGTTCCCTGTTCTTGTAAAAATAGGGCGTATACATGTCCAAAGGGGCACTCTGTACGCTGGAAATAAATGTCCCTCGCACGTATTTCTCATAAATAATGTCCCAGAATAGCAGATAGAAGGCCGCAATTATCACACTACCCTCACAGTGTAAACCGTTAGGAAAGCCCATCGTCTCGTAATGCTTCAGAGCTTTCTGCTCAACAGTCAGATACTCAACATCGCCGTTAGCGCAGCGGTGGACGTATTTCCGCTTCTGGCCAGATTCTTGGCTGGAATTTTGGTAATTTCAACGAAAACATTCTCTATGAAAAGATTATGATACGACATGACGCACAAAAAAAAGCAAACAAGTAAAATTAATGTAATTGGCAATCTAAACAAAGGTCTTTCTTTGAGCACATAAAAAATAATATTGATAAATTCTACTTGCCTACAAACAGATGCAGAAAAACTTGTTTTAAGTTATTTTAGCTTTGCACAAACGTAGAACAGAATGATTATGTCAAGTAGATAAACAACTTCTTTCAGCCACACATACATCTGTTCAAGTCAGCAATATTAAAAAAATATGTTTATTAAAGCATTTAATTAATCAATATTTGATTATTTAAAATTTTAAATAATATTTAAAAGATGTTTTAAACAGAATATTACAGAGATAGAAGAACTTAATAGACATTCTTAAAGTAGCAATACACTTTGGTTTTGTCTATAGAAACTGAAATGGAAAAGTAGAAAAGTTTTAAATTAAAAACTTCAAAGTTAGAGACAAAGTTAATGCAAACACTTAATCGAAAACAATATATAAAAAAACTAAAACATCACAAAAGTGAGTAACTGCCACATTTACACAAAGGTAAATGTTTTATTTTTCGGCCATAGACTAAAAGTTCTACTTTTGCGCCCAAGCATTTTTACATTCACCAATTAACAAATTTAGAAAGAATTTCAGAAGCATTCGTTTATTATAAGAAAAAAATATTAAAAACATTTACCGAAATAAAGACAGTATGTGTTTTTAAAACTCAAAGAAATTTAATTCTCGACATTTTTCTTTGTTATATTTTTCTAGTATTCGCCGCGTTTATAAAATTTTATATTTTAACATTTTTTCTCCAATTATATTTTTTGAGTATAGAAAATCAAGCGGTTTTTTTCGTCTCTTAGTATTTAGTTATTTAATTCTCACCTTTTCAACGATTTGCAGTCCAAAACCTCTTGGGGCCAATCACTGTCGCACGAAGGTGGTGACAAGGCAGCTATTTCGTCATGGTACAACGAAGGCAAGTTGTAGGTTCTCCTATTTGTAAGCCTACCTCTATGTGCCAGTGCTTGCAGTTGGATATCCGTCAAAAAATCTTTCTCTTCTTTGAACGCTTTTATTATTAATTTTGCCGCCTGGAATTCCCAACTCACAACAAAAATCAAATCAAGCTAAAGTTACCTTTTCGTAATCTTTTAAATATTCGGTATAAATCAATACCAGTTCGCAATACCAATCACCCCGTCTATGTTTGCAATATTTCTCATTTATGATAAGATATTCCAACCAAATTTTAACCTCATCAAAGTTGTGCCGTTTGATGTGTTTCAGACCTTTTGTTATGATACGAATATACTGGGCGTTTGGAGTAAAACGCTCCAAATGTGGCTCCCTGATGTCATTGCTAAAAAAAATATTTCGATTTATTAATTGGTTTAAGAAACAACTCACTCTGCTTCCTCGTTCGCTCGTTTCAACAAGTGAAATGCCTTTTGGCAAAGTACTAAAATATTTGGATTGTTCTTTTTCTCAATAGCTTCCTCTAACTCTCTATTTAAATCAACAGCGTCTGCATATCTAAAATCAACTCAAAATTACTTGTTTCAAATCTAAAGCAACTCACTTTGAAAACTCTCCTGGCGTGTAAAAAATATGAAAAGTCTCAACTTTGCAGGAGGGGAACACGGTGTTGAAATACGAAACGTTTTTAAAATAATCTTGTGGCACAGTCAAACTAAAATTAGTGAATGTATTTAACAGAAAAACGTAGCGCAGACATCGGTTGAGATTTGTAGAGAGTCTCACGCAATATCCCATTCTCTCCTTGATCCGTTCTCTAAGCAGGTCTTCTGTGCTTTTTGTACAAGTGAGGGTAACTTGAGTTTTGCAATTTTTCAGTAATTTTGCTATAAGAGACTCTCTAGGCCCAGCAGTGGGTAGTTTAAACTGGGCTAGAATTGCTCGCAGATCCGTTAATCTCAACAGATTCAACAGAGTGACTGTGTCTTCAGCCATATAATCCGTGTCAACAAAACGTTTCTCTTCTAAACACTTGTACATAGCAGTCACATCATTATCACTCATTTTTAGCCCGATTCCGTCAACATATTTAAAAATATTATACCACTGTCGTTTCCACAAAAACAGTTTTACACACGTGTATTGGTAATCCTTCTCTATGTTATAAAAATTATAAAGCATGTCCTGATCACTCTGACCCAAAAGGCACTTCAAGTGGCTATACTTTAAAACGTTGATGAAGAATTCCCTCATCACTTTTAACACATCATAGTTGAGTTTTTTCGTTTCGTCTTTAACTTCTTTCTTTGGTGATTTTTTAACAGGAGACGACACTATCACTCTATTTTCTAGAACGCAGATTTTGCTTGTACTGGCAGTGGTTGCTTTGTTATTTTCGTCAAATAGTCGTTTCTTTGGTGTTTGCTTGGTGGACGAAGTGTTTGGAGAACTAAGATTTTCGGATGGCGGTGTTAGAACGCCTCTTGGCGGTGAATTTAGAGGAGTTGAAGTCGTAATATTTATTGCAACAGATGTGGGTTTATTTAAAGATAGTTGAACTGTAATAGGAGCTGGAGTTCCTGAAAAGTATTTACAACTAATTGGCATAAAGGTTTAATATTATTTTTTATTATTACTGGCGCAAAACTTTCTTATATGTCCCATTTCAGTTCATAGAAGAATTGCAACACCGCAATTGAATTTTTTGGAGTGAAAAATAAAGCACAAATTGAGAGTTTCTGAATAAGAAAAGAAAAGTCTTAATCCCAGCGACACGTTTTGAGCTAAGAAAAAACACCAGAAACTCTCAATTTGTGCTCCATTTCACTCCAAAAAATGCAAATGCATTGTTGCAAAATTCTACTATGAACTGAAATGGGATATAAGCAACTCATTCATTATTAAATCCATTCATTAAAAATTATGAATGAATTAGAGGTTGTTGAATGAAAGAATTGTTTAAATGTGTCAAAAAATGTGTCAACAAGTCCTCCAAAATTTATCTTCAGTATCTTAATTAACTGCAATCAACAATTTCGCTCTCACTATCAAACCCGATAAATAATTGCAACATTATCACATTATTATTATCAGTATTGTGTACTAATACCAAAAAACTTCCCGCTAAAATTTGACATTTCTACAACCATCCAATGCAAATAATATTATGAGTTCAAAGATTTTATCTTGATTATTTGTTTGGACAGTTATAAAAGTGTCAAATATGTGGGTGTAAGAGGGGAGTGTAACCAGGATAAAATTATATTTTTCAAAATAATTTTAGATGTTAGAGGTGTGGGATTAGAACAACGAGTAGAACAAATTAAAAACTCACCACTGTTTTCCTTTAATGTACTCTGACTGTGGTCACTCCCCAAATCTTCTTCATCATCTGAGATAATTGGTACTTTTAATTTCCTCTTCGAAATTCTGGCAGACGAACAAATTGTTTTACTTGGTGTATTTGAAACCGAGTCTGTTGAAGTGTCTTTGGGGCCAGCAAATGAAGCGATAGACATTGTTCGGCGGTTACGTCTTTTCTTAAAAGGGGGGTCTGTTGGAATTCGCTTTACTCGACATCCTGCGAAATACGAACTGATTTTCGTTTGACTGAGTCTTTTCCCGCCAGAGTCACATTCAGAGCACTCAGACATTATTATTATTTCTGCACCGACATCACAAATCTTATCAAAACTACCACAAACATTTCAAGGTTAGGAACTGCAACACACAGAACAGCAACACTAAAGCGCATGTTTGTGCAATTCAAAATTCAAATCATATGTATAAAACACGGGAAATAATTGGATTGATAATAATTAATAATAGAGATTAGGACAAAGATAATGGAGATAATTTAGACTTATCGCAATAAACACCAACACATGAATTCATATAATAAATTTTGGTACTGTCTTAAACCAGACTTTATTTGAATATCTTTTAAAAAGTAAATTTTACACAATTTTATTAGAAAAAAATATATTAGCTGTTTCAAAACTATAAAAATGCCAACGTCGCATTTTCTCCCATAATTAGTTGTTATAAATTATTCCTGCACTTCAAAAAAAGAATAGCTAATGTAATTTATAGTTTCAATGAGACATCTAATCGTTAATAACTATTTTACATTTTTATCAACCTTATTTAAAAAAATAATTCGGTAAAATGCGACGTTGGTGTTTTTATAGTTTTGAAACAGGTAATATGTGAATCAGGTCAACATATTATAAAACGCATAAAAAAATATAAACAACTTACACGTACTGTTTTTCACATTGATTCTTTATACTTTTCAAATTTTTAAAGAAGAAAAACTAGGGAAAAACTAGTTACAAATAAGAATCTTACACCAAATTCAAAATTTGTTGCGAATACCTTGCAAGTATTAGATGTTTCAAAACTATAAAAACGCCACGTCGCATTTTCTCTCAAAATCAGTTTTTATAAATTTTTTATGCACTTCAAGACACTAATAGTTAATGGAATTTAATAGTTTCAATGAGAGATCTAATCATTAATAACTATTTTACATTTTTATCAACGTTATTTAAAAAAATAATTCGGTAAAATGTGACGTTGGCGTTTTTATAGTTTTGAAACAACTAATAGGTACTCAAATAGTTAAGTGATGGTTCCATCACACGCTAGTCCAAAACATTCTTTTCAGGTAGTCCGTTACTAATGATTTTTGATAATGATTAGCGATAAAGGTGGAGACAGACAACAATAAAAGTTCAGACCGAGCTTAACTTTCTAATTGCTTCTCTGTTTTTGGAACGTTAGTTCAAATATTTGAGATTGCAGTCGTCAAAAATAATAATACCAAAAACCTGTGCAAAAACCTTCTTTTCTTATGTAGCAAATATTAAAACAGTTATTATAGGTATCTGTATTATTTACTACAGAACAATATTTTACTCTAAAAGTGGTAAAACTTGTTTTTTAATTACAAATAAAACAATATAAGTGTACAAAAATGTTGCTGAAATGTGCATAACTTTTTTCTGAAAACGTATTTTTTTAATTTCTTCCAAAAATTTAAAATGTTATGCCACCAACATTACACACATTAGTTTTACTGAGATTCGCTCTATCGGGAATTCGGTTACACTGTGATCACGTGTTCGGTTGGACCGCATTTCGGTCGGTCACTAAATAGCAACCTAACCTTACATCGTTAACACAAAATTTATTTTGAAAAATTGAAAAAATTCGAGTTTGAACAGTTTAACACTCAACACCATGGCTTTACAAACTGCAGCGAAGACGTCTATGCTTCTGGGAAGGTGTGTGCCTTGCCTGAAACAAAACGCCTCAAAATTTAAAATTAAAAGATTAGAACTTGACACCAATTTGTTAATGGTATGCATTTGTTGTTTGTGGCAGCTTTAAAAACTGGTCCTTTTGTTCTTTTAGTATTTTAGTAAAGAAGAATTTGTGTACGCACATGATCCTAACAAAATATGCAAGACCGGTGATATTGTTCTTATTGAACAACTTCCAACCAAAATGACAAGGTTAATTACACACGTGGTTAAAAAAGTTGTATATCCGATGGGGGATATAAGTGATCCGGTGACAGGGAAAAAGGTTGTTGCTGGAAAGTACAGAGATTTCGTCGATTCTGTAAATAAGGTGTATGGTGAAAAAGAAGAAGCATTTAAGTATGATGAAGCGCCACCAAGAGGCTGGCAAGAAGACAAGAAAGACTTCACTCATGTACAAACATACATCAAGTACCACGACTCGGGCAAAGACGATCCATATGCCGTTTAAAACCTAGTTTTGTTGCTTTAGTAGTTGAATAAAAAATAAGTTGTCAACAGTCTTTATTTGAAACTCTGCACAGCATTCAATTAATTAAAAATAATTACATTAACGTTCTATATATATAAATAAGAATCCTTCAGCGTGAAATTATTCAGGTAACAGATTTCATTGTTACTATTAATACTGCAAGTCTAAAAAAATAATCGATGGCTTAAAAAATTATCTCTAATTATTTGACAAGAATTCTCGTTCAAGGGCGGCACCCATCATATTCCACTCTCCATCGTCAACTTCGTCTGGAGCTTCTACACTTCCGTCACTATCTTGTGAATCAGGTTCCATATCTACTTCACTATCTACAGTCTCTCCCCTTTGGAACTTCACACTAGGCGTTTCATCATCTTCTGTACTATTATTGAGATCAATTTCAGCTTCGTCCCCTTCTCTTTTTCTCTTGAAGCCTTTTGGATGTTCACCTAGAGAATCTTCACTACTGCTACTATTTTCTTGTACTTCAGAATTGACAACAGTTGCTTTCGCGTTCTTCTCTTCGTCGCTGCTATCACTTTCGTCATCCAGAATGTCTTCAACCTGTAGAAAATTAAACCATCAGCAACAACCTCAAAGGGGGCGACATTAAACTAACTGTGCGACAAAGACAAGGACAATGAACTATTTTTCTGTTTTTAAATAAAAATAAAATTGAGAATTTGCACCAACCAACACGTTCTTGAAAAAAAAAGACATTTTTTATTACAATTTTAAACAAATATTCATAACACCGGGTGATTGTGTCAACAAAAATCTGTTAGCAACATTGAGTTTGAAAGTTTGTTATATGGCACCGATATATTAAGAGCTGTGATTATTCTAATAGAAGGTTTATTAGAAGTCCAACAAAACGCGAATATTAATTTTAGTGTCGTAGTATTCAGCTTAGGAACACACTAAAATGTATTTCCCTTTCACCTAAATTTTAACCGTACCTCCTTATCCATATCTGCTATATCTGCGCTTGAGAACGACATGAGAGGATTAATCGTATCCATAAACCTTCCACTAGGCGTCCTTTTTCGCATCGCGGGCGTATTGTGCTCTGGATAACTTATAATATGCTCTGGACTGCTGCAATGGGGCGGCGGATGCCGGTTTTTTGACCCTTTGCTATTCAAAGCAAAAATCTTCTCGTCTACGTGCTCCCACCGTTCTGCACAACACCACAGCCAATCGGGTGTAACAATCTTCAAATTCTTCTTTCTTCTGCCGGCGTTCACCTTAGCAGTGCCTGGTCTAACAGCCACCAAATGTGTAGTATCGTCTTCCAGCTCCTGCGTAACTTCAGCACCCAAACTCTTGGCGATTTGATACGCTTTTGATTGTTCCAATTTGATGTGAGTTGGCACCAAACCGCTAAAAACCAGTTTGTAGCCCTGTAGCACCTGACTTCGCACCCCGGGAATCACTTTCTTCAAGTCTGGAACCTCCCCAGATTCCATTTTGTCATAAGCGTCATAAAATGCCTGATGAATACGTTTTAGTACGTCTTCCAAATAGGAAAGATAGTCATCAGGGTCTTCAACTTCTACTAAGTGATTGTTTATTTCGATTGCATTTTTTGTTTCAGTGGGGATTTCAGGGGTTTTAGTGTCTTCTTCCGTCTGGGTTTTGCTTTCTTCAGGCGGAGGCTTTTCGTCATTGGTTAATGCTTCTCCATTCACACTTTTAGATTCAACATTTTCAATTTTTTGTTCACTAATGTTGTCACCCTTCTTACTTTCATCTACTTTATCTTTATTATTTTCTTCACTACCTTCAGTATTGTTTTCACTTTCGTTTTTTGTACTCTCAGATTCATTTGAAACCTGATTTTCAACTTTGCTCGCTTCCACATTTTCACCATTTTTTTCACTGTCATTTTCTGTCGCTTTACTATCGTTATTCTGGATTTGTTCGTCTTTTTTCTGGTCTTTAATTTTTGTTAAATCAACTCCTTTGTTATCATTTTCATGTTTGTCTAAACCAGGGGGTGCGTTTATGTCACCAGTGTGTTGAAAAAAATGGTACGGCTTGACATGGATTAAATTTGCGGCGTTCGACCACACATCCTCTCTGTCGTCAATAATACACACCATGTTGTCCCCACAAGGAAATAAAGCCCTAAATAGATAAAATTATGTAACATATTACATCAAAAAATATTTTAAAAATTTGTATTCCCCCCAACATTTAGCACAATTACATTGTTTATTGCTTTTTGCAGCACTTTGGACGTTTTTCAGCTAGAAACTCAATTATTTCGAGCAACTCCTCAAAAAACACGCCCGTTTGAAAACGTTTCTGTAAAAATTTTGATAACACTCGAGTGTTTAGCACGTTTTTTAGCTATGGATGCATAATTATTTCGCAAAGTCACGGTAAAACGAGCCAAAAAGTAACGAAATTACACATCAAACATTGGGTTATTTTTGACCTTCTCGAGCACTTATTAATTATTATAAACACGATTTTTAGGCAAAAACTGGCGTTTTTTATTCAAAAAATATCAGTAAAACTAAGCGAAAAATCACCAAACTAAATCAAAATGAATGTTATTCCGGGTTTCGGATTGATTGTTGGTTTTTCAACAATTTTTTTATTTATTCAATTTATTCAGGTCAAAAATTACATTTCATTTGCCTTGACATCGAGAGTTTATCAAGTTTTGCATCCTGAAAAATGGTCCCATTTTTGCCTTTTTTTTTTTTTTGGAAGCTAAACACTCAAGTATGGTAATTGGTTGCAACACCTGCTGACGTTGAACGAAAAGAATTAAATTTAATGTAATATAATCAATTCATGGCACTTACACCAGAGTGAACGTATTGAACTGTAGTGATTTTAAAACACTTGAAGAATATTTTTAGAAATCAAACACTTAAAAAATAGTTTTAAGAAACAATAATACCAAAAAACTATTATTTAAAATTTTGAAAGGCTTTTAAAAGACAGAAATAACAGGAGGGATTTTCAGATTTTCGTATTTAAATACGTACTTTAAGTTCGCCTTTTTGCTGGTGGGGTCAAAACACTCATCTCTCGAGAGAATGCGATTTGAGAAAAACTTCTGATCCCTGTCCAGAACCGCAGCAATCATATGTGCGTAATTTCTCGCGCCAAAAGTGCAAATATGCAGCTCGTAAAATGGGTAAATATTGTTCAAAAACTGGTGCGTTCCGGGCCTCAACCTTGTGAAGTACCAAGGTGAATTTGGCCCATACAACTGAAAGCGATAGATATCCTTGATGTTCGGTTGAATGTGGTCATTAGTCGTGTGGATCAAAGTTTGATCCAAGTCCACAAGAAGGACAAGTTTCCTGTCTCTTATCAGCCGATCAACGTCCGCTTTGCCGAGTTTCTGTGCAAGCTGCAACAATGCAAGTCAAACCCCGCAGCGGCATTTTATAACGAAACCACCTCTTCGCTGACTTTCAAGTCAGGTATGGCATGCACCATGGGCACAGAAGCCGCCACACTGACATCGTTTTTCCTCAAATCCGTGCCGCATTCTGCGCACATGTCGTTCATCACCGTCGGGTGCGTGCATTCTTTCAATTCGCACAAAATCTCGCTAAAAATTCGTGGCGTGAGGTTTCGCGCGCCTTTTCAAAACTGTTGCTTACCCTGGCTTGACAATGGCGCCTTCCTGCGCCACAATCTTAAAAATTGTTCCGGCCTGTGTTACCTTCAACTTGCGTTGTTCCACCTTGGAAGCCCCATCAAACTCATACAGAAGGATTACTCTTCCGATCGAGACAGTGTTTCCTTCGCTCACTTTCCATTTTAAAATTTTTATAGGTTTTGTTTGTTGCTGTGATATGCACATAGTTTTTTCCGCCATCTTGCACGGAAACGACTTCACTCATGAACCCAGAACGCGATGTGATTGGACGACGGGTGCACTTCCGCGTGTAAATACTCAAACGCGCCAGTTTCAAATTTAGGGGAAATAAAACACAAACTGGCAATACAACTTATATTTGATTATATTACATGAAGCTTACATAAAAAATTTGACGTTTTACAATACAAATTTATTTAATGAGATAAACACTACATTTCTTAATTAAGTATAATAGTCGCAATAAAACACAACACTATTATCACCAAGAACAAAAATAAAGTTGGTTTAAAGTAAGATGTAATGTTTCTGAAACGGTTTTCGTTTGGTATTCTATAAAATATGAACTCAAAACAATAAATATGTGACCTGTATTGGACTAACTATACCACACTCTTAAAATAATCACAATAATAATTCTTTCATTACATAAATTAGTGGGGGCCAATATCACCATATGTATCAAAATATTTGAAAAGTTTTGTCTCTAAAGGTTGTTGAACGATAGGGTAAAGTGCAACTTGCTAATTTGGAAGATATCAGATCATTAATTTATGTAATAAACCTGTGCAGTCACTTTCAATTCTTTAATAAGGGTTTCTCTCTTACATACAATGTAACCCTCAAGACAGACAAGTCATCTTAACAGCAACTCGAACCCTGCGAGCCCCCGGCGCCACCTGCACCCGGAAGTGATGGATTTGTGGGGGAATGTTGGGGGCCGATCTTGATTCCATTTGCCTGAACAATTTCAAAACAAAATTTCAAACACAATATTTGTGTCTTTAGGTTGGCAGCACTGAATAAATGACTTAATTCAAAGTCATAGGAAAGTATAATCAGAAATGGGGTAATGATCTTTGTTAAAGTATAAAATTATTGATTTCTAAAGTTTGTGTAACCTTTAGAAAATGCCAATTAGCTTAACAGAGCAGAACCGCTACTTTACCTCATTGTTAATGTCAAAAACTCCCTCTTGTATTTTCTCGTAGATCTCTTTTGCTGTGTTTATAAACGCTTCTTCAACGTTGGCGGCCGTTTTTGCTGAAGTTTCCATAAAGACTAGTCCGTGTTCTCTGGCAAAAGCTTCCCCTTCTTCTTTTTTCACTTCTCTCCTACTCTCTAGATCACTGGAAGATTTACTTAACAATTTCGAAAAAATAAAATCAAATGAGATCAACACCTCTTGTTCCCAATCAACATGATGACCATATTTGAGTTGGAATGCTGGCGAGCATCATCGAGCCATGTAGTCAAATGGTTGAAAGTCTCCCTCCTTGTAATGTCATAAACTAAAAGAGCGCCAGCAGCCCCCCGATAGTACGACCGCGTTATAGACCTAAAAGCCTCCTGTCCGGCAGTGTCCCAAATTTGTAATTTGATTTGTTTGCCATCAATCGTAATCATTCGAGCGCCAAATTCCACCCCAATTGTCAAATCATGAACTGGCTGGAACCTCTTGTCTGTGAACTGTAGTAACAAGCAAGACTTGCCCACACCTGCAACCCCCATTGTTTACTTTGCGCCTGATAAGCATAATCAAGCTGATTTTAATGAGTGCCAAACACACTCCACCTCCCCTAATCTAAATCGTCAATACAAATCTCCGACAAGTTTAAAAAAACAAAGACAGACCTTGACACCGTCCAAGATGAATAATACAAACGAGTCATACGCAAAATACAAGAAAATTAACCGAATCGATTATGATTTTTTACGGGAATAGCCCGCTGAAACACCCACCTGTGTCACCTATTATAATGTATTTGAACAGATACGCGTACGACATTTTCACCACACGAAACTATAAACTAACAACTTGCTCTAATTACTTCACGGCTTATCACCGAATTTATCAACTTCGTAAAAAGATGACAGCTGTCTGCTGAATGTCATTCCCTGAAGGTGCGCCTCAACTTAGTGCGCAGCAAACAAAGCCGCCTCTGCATTGGTCAATAAAATGGAAATTTGAAAATATTGCTCTCCAAATAATAATAAAATTAAATCAGACCAATAAAACACTCGTTCAAATCTGAGCTTGAGTTTCCCTATTTTAGGAAGACACTCAAGAGGCATAAATCGATTCGCGTGTCAAGGTTGTCTAAAAATAATTGAAATGTTGGCGAAGGCCCGCTTATTGCTAAAAACAAGAACTACGGGTTCAAAATAAACAATAAGTTAAATTCACTTAAAACTTGATATTCTCCACATTTGTGTACAAAAAAATCGGACAAATAGTGTCATTCATTAACCAAATGCAACAAAAATTAGGTACAAACGATTAAATTAATTTGGAATTATATGCAACAATATTAATTCTATTTCTTCTTTCCCTTCTTGGAACCACTCGAGCTTCCTTCAGTACCATCTCTTGCTGGTTGCCAATTTAGCGGCTTTCTGCGATACATAGGCCACGGGGGAATTGTCAACTAAAACACTTATTGGCATTTATTCAAGTTTTCGAATCCTCAAAACCTACCAAAGCAGCTAAAACAAAACCAGCACCCAGAATGTAAACAGTTTGTGAGAATTGTTGAATAATGTAACCCCAAACTAAGCCAACAGCCCCAAAAAGTGTTATAATAATGCGCGACAATTTTTCGGCCGTGGCTTGGCCCTCAAAGTCCTAAAATAATTGCAAAATATTAAGAGCAATTAAAATTTGCAGCAAAAACTTACCATGTGTGTGGGAATTGACTGCATAAAATTCATTGTGATTATCTAAAAAAAAGTTAAAATCATTCGGCACAAAAAATATGTTGTATAAAACGTTACAATATTAATTTCCTTATTGTTAAAAATTGGTAAAATTTAACACAGCCCCAAAGAAAACACACGTCAACAAATTGGACACCTACCAATCTAAAGATGTGAAATCCACTAGAGTCCCCAATTTGCAACAACGGTGGAATCTGTGGCACAGAGTATATAGCCATGGCTATATACTCTGTGTCTGTGGTTTTACCATCCAAGGTTGGTGTGCTGGCACTGCTGGCTTTGTCATACTGGTTGCATAACCAAGTTCACACTTAAGTGTGATTTTTTCTTAAATTTTGGATTTTTTTCTTTTTATAACTAAAACCAGCAAAAATGTGGTTGGAAGAAGCCGAGGAATTGTTTAAAGGATATCTACCGTATTACGTTTTGATAGTTTTACCTATTTTTATTATCATATCCCCTGCTAATCCCGTGTTAGCCTCACATGAGTTTCCCGTTTACAGAATGCAACATTTCGACTTACACGGAGTGGCACACGGTAATTTACCATCTCCTTGCGTTTTTGTGCTTGTTTGTTGAATTTCTTGGCCGCTAAATGTAAATGTGAGGTTATGTCGCCAATTTTTCCAGGTTCAAGAAGTGCCGCTGTGAACTTAGAAGCGCGGTCCCTGACGGGCTGGAGCACTTCTCGCCATTGCGTGATAGTGAAGCTCCAAGATTTGACGATAGATCACTTCCGAAACATTCGAGTCAAAGCTGGTGCTTTGTTAGTTGTGCTGCCAAATGATTTATCTGGGCTTAATTCTGACGAGAAACAACACCTTCTTGTGCTTGAAGAGGCCATGCTGGCACAGGAAATATCAGTGCCTGTGTATTTTGCTGTTTGGACTGGGGAATTGGAGACCATTGTTGAAGAAGTGTCTCAAAACGTTGCCACAAATGATTTGAGCAAATCAGCAGCTGAGGCGATGTTCAGTTCAGTGGCTGCAAACGGGTATCAGTTTGTTGTTTCTCCAGGGACCACAAGTGTTAAGCAAGACGTCAAAGTTGCAACAATCCAAGGACACCTCTCTGGATACAGCCAAGAGGGCAAAATACCAACTCTGGCAGTGGTTGCCCACTATGACAGCTTTGGTGTCGCACCTGTGAGTATCAAAAACAAAATTCTAGTTCACAAATAATTCAAAAACTTATAAATTGAGATCAGACGAATAATTATATCTGTATACAATTTTTTTTTGTAAATCAGGTAGTATTGCTTCCCAGAACCGACTTCGATGACACATTTATTAGCCCACACCTTATCCAAAATTTGCATTTTAATTTTCTTTACAGAATTTATCATTTGGGGCCGATTCTAACGGTTCAGGCGTTGTGATTTTGTTAGAATTAGCGAGACTGTTCTCAAACTTGTACTCAGATCCGAAAACTCGCGGGAAATATAACTTAGTTTTTTTGCTGACTGGTGGCGGAAAAATAAACTATCAAGGAAGCAAAAAATGGCTTGAGGACCAACTTGACTCCTTAGACGGTTCCATAATTCAGGTCAGTTTTGTTTTGTGGAATTCGGCAAATGATTGTTGATTTTAGGACGCCTCGTTTGTCATGTGTTTAGACACTCTTGCATCAGGGGATTCCCTCTATATGCACGTCTCTAAGCCTCCGAAAGATGGCTCGCCTGCATCCTTATTTTTCAAAGAACTGAAAGCAGCAGCTGATCAGTTTCCAACTACGACAGTAGACGGTGTCCACAAAAAAATCAATCTTGCTGATGATATTCTAGCATGGGAGCATGAGAGATATAGCATTAGGAGACTACCAGCTTTTACGCTTTCCACATTGAAGAGTCACAGAGAGTTGACAAGGGGAACAATTTTAGACACACGCAAAAACCTAAATGTTGAGAAATTGAACCAAAATACGAAAGTGATTGCTGAGGCTTTGGCAAATTTCGTTTATAATACTTCACTGAGTGAAATTTTTGGTGGTTCTTTGGTAGGTCCTTAAATTTCTTGTATGAAATAATTTGATCGTTTGTCTTAGGACGTGGATAAAAATTACTTAGAAGCGTGGATAAATTACTTAACTTCGCAGCCAAGGGCCACTCAGCTCTTAAGCAACAAAGATAATGCTCTAGTCACATTTTTAAAAGATAATTTTAACAAATATCTCAGAGATGTTAAAGTGTCTTACGCAGTTCCTGATAAGCGAGACCCAGATTTCCTCTTTTACGACGTCACCAAAGGTGTAGTCAATGTTTATGGGTAAAGTATCTAATTTATTAGAATTATCTAAAGGTAATTAATTGTTTCCAGCGTTAAACCAGCAATATTTGATCTCGTCTTAACTTTCGCAATAATTCTCTACTTAGGAACTGTCTACCTGTTTGTACAAAAATTCCCAGCTTTGTATTCTACAGCCTGTTCCTTAACCTCAAGCAAACCAAAACAAAATTGAACAAGTTGCCAAATTACTTGTACCGTATCCAAAAAATGTATTAATAATGTTGTATTATTTCTGTTGTTACATAATATAAGAGTTTACAATAAATTCAATTGGAAAAGACATTTTATTTCTAAACTAAAACCTGATATAAAAAAGTCATTACTCATGCGTTAAAGTTGATAACGCAGTAATATTAATTAAACTTTGCTGTTTGTATAATGTAATTCGTTTAAAGGCGGTTTCGTGATATGATAAACGTATTCTAACCTAACCTTTGAATATCGTCACACCACAATCAAATGTACTCCAAAAGTTGCTTATCATCGTCCACGATTTTTTAAAAACAAAATATCTATTAGACGAAATGGCCAAAAAAAGTATTTTCACTTACGAAACCCTGGTACATGCCACCGCGGGGGCTGCAGTAAGTTGACCCATAAATATTTTTTGTATTGTGTATTTATTTCCAGGGCAGCATTGTGGCAAGTTCTGTTATGTATCCATTAGATAATGTTAAATTTCGAATGCAGTGTAAGTTTTTTTTAATTAATCGAGTGAATGACTTTTGTATAATTTTTTAGTAGAAGACAGCTCATTAGCTGGGAAAACAGCACTTCAAGCGCTGTTTTATCTTTTAAAAAAAGAAGGACTGTAAGTGTTTCAATTAACTGCGTCACTGTTTAATTAATTCGATTGCAGTGAAGGTCTATATCGCGGAATTAAGCCCCAATTGACCACATTAGGCATCTCCAATTTTATCTACTTTTACGCCTTTCACGGGCTCAAATCTCTCAAATTAAACAATTGCAAAAACCCCACACAAACAGATCTAATCTTGAGCATAGTGGCGGGAATTATCAATGTGGTAACAACAAACCCTTTGTGGGTGGTGAACAGTAGGTTGAAGATTAGTCGAGAATTGTATTTTACTGGTCTTCTGGACGGTATTGTCCACATTGCGGACTCGGAAGGAATTAGGGCTTTGTGGTCAAGTTTAGGACCATCTCTAATGCTAGTTTCAAACCCTGCAATCAATTTCACGATATATGAGGCTTTAAAACGCAGAACTTCCTCAAGAACTGCTCTTGCATTTTTCGTAATGGGTGCGATTTCTAAGGCAGTGTCAACCATTGCGACTTATCCACTTCAAGTGGCTCAAACGCGCCAAAGGTACAACCGAGATGCCAAAATGAATACAGCCGCTTTGCTCCTGGGCATAGTGAAGAAGAGCGGGCCTGGCGCTTTATTCCAAGGATTGGAAGCCAAACTATTGCAAACCATACTTTCGTCAGCTTTAATGTTTATGACCTATGAGAAAATTGCTCAATTCGTTTTTACATTGTTAATGAATAAGAAAACAACTTAACTTTATACAAATTAACTCTGTGATATTCTATGAATAATTTTACAACATTTATAAGCCAAAATTAGGTGTCAGGGATCTAGTCGGAGGGACAATTTTTACAAAACCATTTAAATAAAACGATTTTAGTAATAGAGGTGTTTTATTTCACTTTTTGGTTCTGCCGGCATTTTGCCACAATTCCATTGGTCGCGTTCAACTGAACGCTGGCTTGCTATTGGCTACGTCCAGCCAGTTTTAGGGCTTTTTTGTTGGCTCCTTTGTTATTGTTCCATGTTTGGCCAACCTGTTTATGTAGTGAATGTTGATTGTTGACAGAAGAATGTCAGTTCAACCGCTTCAATTCGTATTTTTACTATTTAACGTGGAAAAAACGCGAAAAATTGATCGAAAATTACATTCCCGTTGCGTAATTAAAGTTTCAAAGTACTAATTACGTTTGTTTCACTGCCACTTTATTGTGAAAGTTGTGGAAAGTGGTGGTAGTACATTTGTCTTATGCATTTCAACTGTTAGCTTCAATATTGGAGCAGATTTTAATGGTTTCTGAGCCCAATGGAGCTAAAAGTTCTTCCGCTTATCAACTAGCATACATGTAATTACAAAAATCGAAACATGGTAAGTGTCCAGGAACTACCTTTGTTGCTTGAGACTATCAATTCTTCTGTTATTCAGCAGGTGGACGATCCTCCGTACTTATCCGTTGGTACAGCAGTCAGTGCCAAGTACAAAGGGGCATTTTGCGAGGCCAAAGTCAGCAAAGTCGTCCGAATTGTAAAATGTAAAGTAACGTACAAAATGGGGCTGGGCACAGCTACAGTAAGTGATGAACAAATCAAGGGCCCCCTTAGAGTTGGCCACACCGTTCAAGCCAAACATGCAGAGCGCAAGGAATTCGTTGAGGCCACAATTGGAAAAATCCAAGATTGCAGCCAGTACACAGTTGGTAAATCTTCACAAAAAATTAAATGAGTATTACGTAACGGTTTACAGTTTTTGATGATGGTGATATCACCACTCTGAGGAGGTCAGCCCTCTGTTTAAAAAGCGGACGCCACTTTAACGAGAGTGAGACCTTAGATCAGTTACCCTTGACTCATCCAGAACACTTTGGCAATCCAGTTGTAGGTGGCAGAAGGGGCAGGAGACATAGACAGTTAAAGTATGTCTAAGTGTTAACTACAAAATATACTTAAGTTTTTTATTAGGGAGGACAGCAGTGAAGGGGAAGCGGAAGAAGAAAACGAGCCTGATTTAGAGGGCTATTCCACTGATATAGGACGGGTTGTGAGTGTTGAAGCCACTGATAAGAAGAGGGGGAAGGATAACTGGTTTCCTGGCCTTGTTGTTATCCCATCAGCGCAACCAACAGTGAGAATTAATGTTAAAGATGAATATCTGGTTAGATCTTTCAAGGATGGGCGATAGTGAGTCCAGTTTAATTATTTAAATTTTGGTTTGCGTAATAATCAAATTGTAGCTACACTGTACCTAAAAAAGAGGTCTCAGAATTCAGTAGAGAAATGGGAGAGAAAGTTGAAAGTTCTGTACTGGCTGAAGCCGTCGGTAAGGCGCTTAAATACCTTGATCACAATGAATTACCAGTGCATTGGGAAAGAAATTCCTTATTTAACATGCAGTCACTTGATAGTGACTCTGAGGAAAATTACAGTGATGTAATTAATAATTTTCTTCTTTCTTCTGATTCGTTTCTTATCTCAATTTTTTAGTCCTCCGATGATGAGCCTAATGAAGAAAAGGACAGGTTTGTCGCCCAACTGTACAAATTTATGGACGATTCTGGCACTCCCCTCAACAAGAGCCCCATGATTGCAAATAAGGACGTAGATTTGCACAAGTTATTTAGGGTTGTTCATAAGCTCGGAGGTTACAATAGAGTAACCAACCAGAATAAATGGCGCTCGGTATCAACACGGTTAAAATTACCAAACAACCAAATTACTTACAACCAAGTCAAGAGTGTTTATAAAAAATGTCTCTTAAGTTATGAATCCTTTTATAAAACTCTGGGTGTGACCATGTTAAATCATAACTTGTCCACTAAGAAAAATCGGGGAAGGTCGCTAATAAGAGACAGGGATCGTGCAACGCCTGTAAATAGCCCAAAGCCGGAAAAAGACGATGAAGAGAGGAAAGAAGATGAGAAAAGTGGGTCTGAAGATAAGGTGAAAAAGAAAACAGAAGTTAAAAAAGATGATGAAAAGAAGAGGAAAGAAATTGTTGAGAATAGTGATACTAATAGTAGCGATGCCACGGACCAGTCGGAATCAGCTCCTGGCTCTTCAAAGGATGGTGGAAGACCTAGACGTATGGATAAGTCAAAAGAGAAGAAAATCAAACAGATCATCGCAACAGAAAAAGCCAAAACAGTCGAAAACGTGAAGAAGGAGGACGAGGAGAAGGTAAGTGATCGTCAATTAAATTAAATACATATTAAATTTTCTAAAATTATTTTTTAATGTTGAAATTTAGTAGCAGTTATATTAGTTACTATGCAACACCAAGACGAAAAAGTGTACTTTATACATTATTTTGATGTGCTGGATGTGAATTTGAAACTGGTTTTAATTTTTATTGAATAAAAACCACTAACTTTTGATCTTCTTGACCAGGAAAGTGCTAACAAAATACTCAAACAACCAAAAAAAAGCACTTAATATTTTCAATGCTGTTTTTTTAAATCCTTCAAATTTCCATTCAACATCTCAGAAAACATAACGTACGTTTTAAGGAGGGAAAAAATATATTTGGTTTTATTTGAATAGATGCAGCAAACACGGTCAAAATCTCAGCCTGTGAAGCCGAAAGAGAAAGAGGTGGCAAACAATTTAAGCCAAAAGAAAGAGATTAAACCGGGGGAGCCCCCAAGTAAGCCACCGCCGCCGAAACCCAGTGCAAAGAAAAGTGACGATGAGAAGAAACGCGGTCGAAAAAAGACCAATTCGGATGAGAAAACATCCGGTGTTGAAATAGTCACTGACGTCTCGTCCGGACAGACGGTTAGTGTTGGCGATAAATTAAAAGTGTATTATGGACCAACACACGAATACAAAGTCACTTACGAAGCCAAAGTCAGAGAAATAGATCGAGATGCGACCGGTTTGGTCTATCTCGTACATTACACTGGCTGGAACACAAGATACGATGAATGGATTGTCCCTAGTCGTATCGCCGAGAACCTTAGCGCCAACACAAAGGCCAAAAGGTTGAAACAAAGCAGTGCTGCCAACGCTGCGGGAGGTACAAAACAAAGTGCAAATAAAACAGCGCCTGGAAAACGTGGTCGTGGGGCGTCTGTGACCACCAAAAGTGGTGAAGCTCCAAGGTCTACCACGCCATCTAGCGTCACGTCGTCTTCAAGTCGGACGAAAAGTCCAGCAACTCCAGCCACTAGGTCAAGCAGTAGAATGACTCGATTAGGTATAGGTTTTTACTTGTGTGAGTTATGTGTTACGAACTGTTTTTTTAGATTACGGTCGAAAAACTCGCCGAGCTTCTGCTCAAACTGACATTTCGAATCATTCAGAGTCCGATTCAGATATTTCCGAGAGCGAAGCCGAGTTAACACGAACGCGGAGCGGGAATAGATCCGAAGAAACTGAAGTCAAGACGTACAAGAAGAAGGTATCAAGGACTCCAACAACCACAAAGTCGGACAAAAATAAAGAAGATGGAGATTTGGAAAAAGACGACGAGACTGACAGACCGAAGAGAGCGAGAAAATTGAAAAAATCGCCGGAAAAATCGGGAGAAGATAGCGATGAAGACACTGGTTCCAGTCTTCCCAAGGGAAGAGATTTTGACCTGAATCAAATCAGATCTGAATTAAAAGGTTTCAACAAGGCGGTCAAGGTTCCATCCTTGGATACGACTGAGAAGGAGGTTTTATCTTCATCAGATGATTCAAACACTCAGACTTGTACGAAACTGGAACAAGTGGAGGAGAAAAAAGAAGTCAAGATTGAAGCGTCACCGACTTCTGATGATATTTATGAATTTAAAGAACCGGAACCTTTCGAGTTTGAATCACGTGCCAAGATGGTGGACGACAAGGCTTCAAAGAAACGAATTCCTAGACTTTATGAGGATTTGGAGAAGAGTCCGAAGAAGAAAATTATCAGATCACCAGGAAAATCGGATAAGGACAGTCCAGAATTGGAGAAGAAAAGGTTTAGAAGGACTCCGGTTCGGAAACAGGACGAATCGGAAGAAGATGAGAAGAAAGATGAAGATGATCCGTTTGATAAGCTAGTCGTATCGCCTTGCTTTAATTTGAAACCTCTGGAGAAAGCGACTGATAGCAAAGAAAAAATATTAAAGGAAGAGTCATTGACTTTGTTCAGGGATGAGTTTAGCAGAGACATTGATTTATCTGATAGCGAATCGCAGAGTCAACCGATTTTCTCACGTAACGATGAGCTTTTCTCAGGGACTTTCTCGAAATATTCCCCAGATAGGAACACTCTAGACCTGGAATTTGTGAGTAAAATTGACGAAATGAAGAAAGACAGTGATGAGTTGGAATCGATTCGAGAATCAATCACTAGGAAAATAGAAAGGACTCCTTCCAGTGACGAATGTGATAATTTGAGCGATGACGAAGATTTGGTTATTACGACTTCAGCAACGACCTATCAGTCCAAGAAACGAGAATCTGATGCCACTTCTGGGGTTTTGGAAGATAAGACTTCTGAAATAACTATTCAGGAAGATAATGATGTTAAAACTGAAGTCAAGGAAAAAGCGGTTCTTAAAAGTCCGACTACGCATATATCTCCTGCTCTTCAAGAGACTGATAGCTCCTTATTGGAATTTATTTGTTCCCAACCTTTGTCAATTACAGCAAAATTGGAGGAAACTAAAGAATTTAGCCTGAAAACTGGCACAAAAATCGCAGATTCGTTACTGCAAAAGTTAAATTCGACCAAAAAGAACGACTCAGATAGCGAAGATACGAAGAAAGA
The DNA here is from genome assembly GCA_939628115.1 of Tribolium freemani. NCBI lineage: Eukaryota > Metazoa > Arthropoda > Insecta > Coleoptera > Tenebrionidae > Tribolium > Tribolium freemani. The sequence goes on from OW626789.1 coordinate 13,506,083, forward strand.
GTTAGGGAATGAAGCAGATGCTGAAGATAGCCTCAAGTTAATTGATGTGTCCAGAATGATAAAACAGGTCGAACTGAAGGTTAAGCCTTCCGAAACGGATGTTAAACCAGTGGCAGTTCCTCCAACAAAGCCGGAAAAGAAGCGAAAAATCCTCAATCGGAGTTACAGAGAAGACTCAGATTCGAACAGTAGCGATTCAGAACAGCTTGTCATCGCGAGGTCTGACGACGACTCACAAACCAATTTCGATAAACCAGATAAAGAAAGCGACAGTAACATGTCCATTGCTCACATTGCAACCACTGACGATTCCCAGTCACAAGAAGAACAACGAAACTTTAAATTCGACTCGTTGAAGAAATCCGCAAGTCCGGAAGTTGTCAAAGAGGAACAACCCGAAGTTGAGAATGTCAAAGAGGAAGAACCCGATTCCCAACTTCATTCGTTACTTTTGTGTGAAGAAACCATACCGAGGAGCCCTGCTCCGGCAACAGAAGGGTCGAGTGTGGTCGAGCAGAGGCCGAAAACCAAGTCGATGTTGGAAATGCCGTTTGCTAGTGCTCCCGGAAATTGTAACAATAAAAATATGTTACTGAACAACGAACATAAAGGGGCGAATAAGCCGCAACCACAGCCGTTAGTTTTGCCTTTGGGGGGTAGAGAAAATCGGGAAGTTTCGAATGTTATTACCCCACCTTCAACTCCCGGAAGTTCCACCAGTGGGTAGGTCTTTTTTTCTTTCTTGTATCACAATCAGGGAAGTTAAAACAACTTCACATGTAATTAATCACACGTAGGAGGGTAAATGTTACATATTTAGTAATTTTCAAGAGTTCAGATCCAGTTTATTTAGAAAAAAACTGTTAGTATTTGTATTACTTCGTGATATCTACTATAGATCTGATTTTCCACAGGTTTGAAATATCAAAAGTACTTTTGGATAATATGGTTTCAATGCTTCAAGAGTTCAGCTGAGTCTGTATTACTTTGTGATGTTTACCACAGAGCTGATTACTTTAAGCTACCTGTTTACAGATTGAAAATATCAAAAGTACTTTTGAAGAATGCCTCCAATGTAATTAAATTTTGCTTTTGGTAACGTAGGGACCATGGAGAGTTGTCTCCCAACACGATAGAAAACGAAAGTTGCAAATCCAACGATGCTGAACTGGATTACCCCAGGAAACGAAGAAATTCTTCATTAAATAAAGCCCCTCTGTATAGCGAAGACGGTAGGTCGTACTATTTGCGATTTGCTCTTTTGTAACAATTGATATTCAGATACTCAAATGACAAGTGAAGCTCCCAGTGGGAAGAAATCCCGCGAAGAATCAGTACCTGCCTCTTGTCGAAAACGCCGAAAATCTGCCAGAGGAGCAGATGAAGTGCCGCCAAAACGTGGCCGAAAACCTCTGAATCGGTCACGGCATAACAGCGATAGCGACGATACTTCGGAACATTCGTTGATTGGTTCGGCTGCGAATTTAGGTTTGTCGTACGATAGGACGTCAAAATCGCCGCGACCTTCAAAGTACAACTTTTTCGTTGAATTTGGTATTATTTGTGTGACGTTTTGGGGAATTTGAATTGATTATTGTTTGGTTTTGCAGATCCTAGCTTAAACAGTGGCCAAAGAATTGCCGTTTTGCAACAGAAATTATCAGAACTTCGGAAAACCTACGCCGAAGTTAAAGCTGAATTGGCAGCGGTTGAAAGACGGAGGAAAAAGATTAGGCGAAGGGAACGTGAAGGTAAGTCTCGTTGGAAAAAAACTGACAATAAATGAATTACAATTTTGATCAGTTGAGAAACGTAAAAAAATAAATTACTGTTTTGTTACAATTTTATTAAAACTTAAAACGATTCTGTTATAAAATAATTATTATATGGTGATTTTAGTAAGCTAAACTGGTGAGTATAAAGTGTTTTTAAAATTCATTTTTCTTGTGTTTGAAAGAGTCATACTCGTAATAAGTAGACAGAAAGTTAGTTGAGCTCTGGAATATTTTTTTACCAATGTTCACACATGAGCACACTAATATTAAAAAAAAATATGTGTTACAATTTTGTGAACATAATGGATTGCGTTTATTTCAATTTTTTAAATAAATACAAAAAAACTTATTGGTTTCAATGGTATTACTTTATATACTTTTTAAAACATGAAATTTAATTCGTAGACATAAAAACGCACGAATGCATTACATTTAATAAGTGACTAATCTCCTTATGTTTACCTCAACATTTGTTGAGTCACACAAAATAAAAGAATTAAAATGCAAGAGTGGCGAATGGAGACCCTTATTAGTTGAAACTGTTTTATACGTTTACAAAAAAAGAAACGTACATTATTTATTGAAGAATATTCCCAGAACCAAAAAAGTTTAGGCTTTAGTTACGAATATACGGGAAAAAATAAATTATATTAATCGAAACATTGTTCAACATTTTATTATTTCACCCGATAAAAATATTCAGGCGTTTCAGAAATAATTGAAAGAAAATAATCCATGTTTCATTTCATACTTTTTCTAGTTGTGGACGAAAATGAAAGGTGATATAACAATCTAGAAAATACATTCCAGTAATCATTTTTTGAAAAACCACTTTTTTATTGAAGATTCTGAATTCATTATACTTACAATCTGCCAGTTGTAATATATTTTTTACAAGTATAAATAGCGCAGTTAGCAAGATTCGTAAAGTTTAACCGCGATTTTAACGTTTAATTTGGAAGAAAATGTAAACAGAAAGTCTATAGTGAAAAAAAATTTAACGACCTGTCTTAATAACTGGAAGCGAATAATTCCTGTATCAAATCAGAAATTTCTAAAGGTAGATTCGCCACTGAATGCGAGATAATACATTCCAAGAACAATTTGTAACTTTCTGGAGATAATAGATGAAATTATCTAGTTTTTTATGCCCAGTGATTACTTTAGTAAATAAAGATTTTTGTTTAACTAACAAATTTCGCATTTGTTTCATAAATTGGCTAAATTAATCACTCAACTTTAACTACAACTTGTGATTATTACTATTTTCTGAAACTATTTTAGCGCTGAAAGCTTCAAAACAAGAAATGGTTTGTGGTTGATCAATCCAAACTGTACCAGTGCTCTTCCATTGTTAGTTTTCTTGAAGAAATATCTTTGTAAAATATTTTTAGTCTAGCATAATGATATTCTATGACTTAATGTTATAAGTCATTGTCTGCAATTTTTTGTACATGTTTGTTGTCAATTTTATTTAAGTTAATGATATTTGTACACAATTTGTTAATTAAGGATTTAAAATTATGGAATAATTTTAATCGATCTCGATAGTACTTTCATTATAATGTCCAGATTGTCTTAAGATAGCGTTTTTTGTTGTTTAGAATTTAGTATCAACTTTTTTCGTATTTGTTTCTTGTTACGTTGAAAAAATTATGTACTAACTTATAACATTAAGGAATTAAAGTTGAAATGTAATTAATATTTTGGTCGTTGCCTACGTATTTAATTTATTAAATAGATACTTTTTAAATTTCACTAACAGAATGTTGTAAATTGAATAAGTTCGGCTCTCAGCGTTGCAATACTTTTATATATGATTTTATTTATTTAGAATAAATAGAACAAATATTTTTTATTTCCTCATTCAAACGTAACGTTCCAAATGCATCTGATGCGAAGGTGAGTATTGAAAATTGGGTAAGTTTAATCTATTATTTATTTCATTGTCTTCGATCATCAGCGAGCGCGTATCTTTTGTTAAAAGTTACCTCGTCTTGCGCGTTGGCGATAATGGGTATTTCGATGTTAGGCAAGTCTAGCACGGATATTTAGGCTGGTAAAAACCCAAAGACTTCTCCGTACCGTTAGCCATTGCCTCGTCACCACAGTAGAAAGCTAAGCAACAACCAACACACGGTCAATCTTCACATTCCTCGTGTATTACAGCCATCCGGCCATCTAACGCTCCCATTAGGCGCTTGCAACGAAAAATACCGATTTGAAACTCAGAAAACGCCAAATTTGATTTGTGATGAACGCGGAGGCCCATTGTTTTGCACTGAATCGGTACTTTTGAGACAAAGGCCGCATGCCTATATTTTTGGATTATCGATTTGAACCAAGTGGAAAATTTCGAGGGAACAACCGGGAACGCTGTTTGAGAGTACAAATATGTGGCAGAACTTAATGTTTTTGTTAAATTATATGAAGAAACAAGTCCGCTGTTTGAACAATGATGAGAATTTTCATTTATGATTCAGCCACGTTTTTCCCACAATCTTTAATAGCAAGGCAGCGCTCGAGATTTATCCCATTTGGAGGAGATACGCTACGCCCCAAGAAAAAAATCCATCCGAACAAAAACGTCCCAAGTTAAAATGAATTACGTAAATCAAATAAAATGTCATAGTCGAAAATTACATTCTAGATATAAAAATACTTCTACCCCCTAATACTCATGAACAAATCAAAGAAGTTGCGTTTGCGCTGTTGCATTTTTAGAAAAAACACTTGACTGGTCCACTGATGTGCTGGCCAACTGGATTCCCTGCTTCACAATGTGACCGGGGCTATAGTCCGTCCTCTTCCACCCAACCCATTATTCTATTCGCCTCTCTCTTTCCTGACGTCAGCCATAGATGTGAAGGGACCGAGTACAAAAATAGCTCCTATCGCTCAAACGCGGAATGGGGACTAGTAGCCACGAATGCCATAAAAACGGTCATAACGCTCTAACGAATATCGAAAGCGCCTCCAAAATCCCGACTTCGGTAATTCTTTTATTGCAGCTCGCTTTAATTGCGCTTTTATCTCAAATCAAACGATAAAACCCAATATACGCCACCCCTAGCACTTCTTCATTGTTATCTTGTGCATATTCTACTGCAAACCAATATTTTTTAGCGCTCCTGAGAACGTAAGTGGCTCACAATTGTGAGTCGATTCGATTCTACTATAAGTCTATAAGTCATTTTTCGTTTTTTAACTTGTGACCTGACCTGACCTCGCCCTAATGAGTTAATAATTCAATCTTTTGCAGTAAGTAAAGGGTGGTTGGTTGTAAATGATTTTCCATCAAGTTACCTTTAGCTCACTTGGTGAACATTTATAAAGCCAACTTGATTTGAGGTTCATCTCCACTGATATATCAGTGGTATCCCATGTTTTGGCAATCTTCTCTATAGATTTAACACGGTAAGTGTAGTCATGGTTGGAGAAAAACATTTGTTTGCGAAACATACTGGACGTTTTAGCATTTTCAGATGTAATTATTTTGCACATGAAGTTCATAACGTCGTGCAGTTCCTTGTGTTTGTTAAAAAATCTGCACTTGTCGCTCGTTTGTGCGATAGATTGACATGTTGCGTGTGGTTCCCCGACGTGTCGGCAAATTTTGCTCATGTCATGGGCATTGGTGGTTGTTTACTTGTTCGGCTGCTAGTCCCCATGACAACAGAAGTCTGCCTTGGTGTGCAAGCAAGCAGCCGGTTGTATGTCTGTCTCTTCCTCTCCCACGATATCAGGCAACTGTTGTTATTCAGCCAACCGTCCTCCATCTCTCTTTCTGTTTACTGCTATCCGTGCTCCACAATTTCATATAAAAGAAGAAACCAGCAACAAAAAGTTACCGTACAAAACAATACACGGAAAGCACCGATAACACGCGATTATCCCTGGCGCCAAATTATGGAAAATGAAATGAATTTTTTCAAAATTTTTTGGCAAATAGACTTGTTGGTTGAAAGGAAATAAGGGATTGTTGCGTTTGGCCATAATGAACGTCGGCTGTCTTTAAAGCACTGTGTTATTGTATTTTTAGTAAATTAATTCTACGAAATGTTTGCTGTAGACATGCGCTTGACGTCAGTTATTCGAAAGTCCCAGCGTTGAAAATAAAATCGCAAGATTTTATTTAGAATATAATTAAAATCGTTATAATTTTTAGCCAAAAACCAATTAATTGCGTGTTACTAGTTCGGGACGCTCATTTTTCCTGAAATTTAATTCGATTGTTAAAGATATGTGGCATTAGTTCTCCGCACGGATATTAGCACAACATTTCAAATTGAAACAGGAAAATTAGCTCATGAACGCGGCAGCGGACGTGCTGCCCTCTCTCCAGCTCTTTTTGCACTGCTCGCTGTTGTATTTTCCACACGAATATTACAATTTATTTTCTTGCACACAATTCGAAAAAATTGCATTCTGAAGCCCTGAAATTAATTTTAAATGAAATCGCTGTGTTATTCGCTCGTTTGTGAGCCCTTAATGATGGAAAACAAAAAAACTCTGTTTCAGTTTTATCGATTCTTGTTCTGTTTTGTTCCACAAAGCCATTTCGCGTAGTACGGTGATATGTCGAAAATCTTTTTGGTTTAGCGTGTACTATATTCGGAAAATTTTAAGTAAAGGCACGCATACACGTTTCGCTCTGGTGACTGCAGCGAGTTCTCCTTGGCTGCTTTTGGTTTCCAGCGTCTTGTAATCGGTGGTAACTTTTTAATTTTCACGAAGAGGAAGGAAAGGAGGTGTTTTCTGAATTGGAGAAAGATCAGGTCGGAAAAAATGTGTGGAAGACAACGGACCGGGAATATAACTGTTTGATTTTATTCTCGACGCTAATGACTACTCATCCCAAGCGAATACGCAGTTTTTTGAACTTCCGCAGCCTCACTTTCTAACACAGCTCCATTCTGATTCGTTATGATTCTTTGGAAATAATGGCATACGTATTTTTATTTTTGTTGTACGTACTTATTGATAAAATTGGTAATTCAGTGTGAACCTAATTGACGATAACAGAAAAATCTGAACACTAAGCTATCTTTTAACAAATAAAATCAGGTATTAAATAAACATTAGACACAAATATGATCTCGCTATAAAAATTCTTCTCATTGTAATAGAGCCAACCAAAGTTTTGCAGTTTATAGGTGTTAGAGTTTTGTTGCACAAAAAGAAAATTTGTAATTAATGTATTTTATTTCTCGGATTTGCTTTTGATTTAAGCTTTTATTAGTAATTTTTTTTAAGAAAAACGCTTGTAAATACATAGGTACTTAGTTAAGGTGCATTGGAAATTACTCAAACTGACAACACAATGTGGGTATAGATGTCATCACATTTAAAGTTAAGGGTCAGAAGGATTTTATACAATTTTGTTTAAATGTTATTAATTTAACCTTTTGATTTTTTTCTAAAATTTTATAACACCAAAATCACAGAGAAAGATAGCATTCTATTACAAAGTGTCATAACATACTTTTGGTATATCTAAGATTCATTAGCATTACATTCATGCCGAGACAACTGAATATAATTTTTTTAGAGGTTTTTAAATAACTTTTGATTATTTTATATTTTTTACCGAAAGATAATCAAATACGCAGTTGAGACCAAATTGGAAGTCACTGTTTATTCTCTTGTCTCATTTACTTTTGAAGGAAACAAATTAAAGGCTAAATACATCGGGTAACCATAAATGGTAAATGCTAGATGAAAATAATAAATGCTAGGTAAAAATTGTAAACGATAGGTGAGAATTTCGGTAAGAATAGTAAAAAAATAGTAAAAAACAAAAAAAATGACTCTTGATTACGGCAGCTAGTTCTGAGAAGTTTCTAAGGTTTTCAAGGGAACCGGCTTGAAAAATCAGTCTGCTCTCAGGAATCACTATAAAAAATGAAGGATGAAAGTACAGGTCTTTCTATGGATTTCCACGAAGGCGTTAAACGAACACGTGCAGTTTTATTATTATATTTTTAATTTAGGTTGAATTCTGGGCTTCTGAAAAACAAATTCTCTTCGTCTTGATAGTTTCCGGTTGGAGTTGCAAAATAACATCTGAAAACTTCTTGGAAAGCAGTGAAATTATTGTGTCTGATGTTTGTGTTAATTTTTTTCTTTCAATTTTGGTCTATATGTCTAGGTCTTGTAAAATCGTATTCATCGTACTACTCATAGCAGGGAAACACTGCATATTTTTGCAAAATTTATTGTTTTAAATATACCAGCTTGAAGATGATTTATCTCGACATAAATTTTTATCCATTTGTTGCTTTATAAAGTCATTAAAACATACCTGCTCTATATCTGTTTAATTTTCAGCTGCACAACGACTTAACATTTAGTTTAATTGTTCGTATTAATTTTTAACAATCAGACGGAACAAAATAGCACTTAGCGAGTATTGCATATTTCTTATCAAGATGCAACGACAACGAAGTTGGAGTAAAATTCGACGTGCGTGGAGAGGCGACAGCGCGCTAATTTTTATTCAAACTAGGACAAAAAAAATCGAAAATGAATATAATGTTGATGAGTGCGATGCTACGATTGCTACGCCGACTTTTAAAAATATATTTTATTTTATCAACGTAACATTTTAAATTAGGTTTTTGTAACGACGGTGAGATCCACGGAAAATATGAAGTTGTAAAAAGTGGTTTGAACTTAAAATTTGCAAGATTGCTAACAGTAAATTTTGTGCAGTATTCTTTTTTTATTATTATGGAATATTTTTCAAGAAAGTCATTAATTTCTCTTTTTTTAATTTTTTTCTAATCAACCATTTTTTAAATGGTCATGCCCTTTTAATCTTCCCACACCTGACATAGTGAAACCAGAATAGTTAAAAGTTGATTTTATTTTGATTTCATGTAGGGGAGGTCGGGACTAAAATAAACCAAAATTTTTATGCAATTTTGTTGCCGATTTGCTCTGGTTAATATTTTCTGTAGCTTCCAAGTTTCAATGAAAAATTCTTTGTAAAAAGGCCTCCAAAAACATTTATAAAATCTTTGGAACTTATCCCGTGCGGTCTATAATAAACTCATACCATTTATTGCCAAAATCGAAAAATCGTGATTATTAATTAAAGTGGAAGCTATTTCATATACGTAAACTGATTTGAACTTGTTTAGTTCGTTTTTATCTTGATAAATTGAAATGTTCCCAAGATTTATAATCTACTTTTACATGGCACGCACAGAATGCAAGATCTTACAACTCAACTAATTGCAGAATTTATGTTAATATTGCAGTGTGACAGTGTTGCTCCTGAACATCAGTCGATCTTATATTTATCAGTTATCAGATGAGACGCAAAGATAAGTAAAAGATATCAAAAGGGATTTATTAATTTATTTTGTCACGTTATTAACGTGAATCTTGTATGTTCAATTCCCTGACACGGTATTGACACAGAGTAAATAAATAGCTCTGTGGTATTGACTTACCTCGTACATACAACATTTTCAATTGTCAGAATTTACTTACTTTTCTTTAAAATAAAAAAAAACTAATACATTTAAATTTTTTTCACTTTTTACAAATGTAAGAAAAAAAGTACTATGTAGATATCTCTCTGATTACAGAGCTGAACAAGTTTCAGTTAAGTTGGAAAATGCAAAATAGGATAAGGTGTCTTTTGAACAAAACGCTCAAGTGTAGATAATTAGTCTCCATGCAAGCGAAGGGTAGACTCTTATTACCACCATCATCTTCCGCTCCTGAAATTTATGTACTAGCACAAAAAAATACGAGAAACAATTGATAATAATGTTATTTCGAGTGTTATTTTTATAACTGAGACCAGTTCCCATAGCTTTTGAACACGATCACAAGCAACACTATGTTTGGTTTGTGGCAATGGGCAGTCTGAATAGGTTACAAAAAACAAACACTAGTTTTAATTTTGTGATTATTAAGATTAAATAAATGAAAAGCGATAAAAAAAGATAGATACTTCTCAGAAGAAAAATTAGGGGTGAAGTTTTTAAATTTTGATTCGCTTTAATTATGTTATGTTATGTTTGATAAAAATGTAAAATAGTTATTAATGATCATTGAAACTATAAATTACAATTAGCTATTGATTTTTTGAAGTGCATGAATAATTTATAACAACTAATTTTGAGAGAAAATGCGGCGTTGGCATTTTTATAGTTTTGAAACAGCTAATAGTTGTCTTCAAGTTTTGCCTTATCCAATTTCTAAATTCAACTGCTGGAACTTTGAACAGTGAAATGAGTACGCATAAGGATTTCTTATAAAACTTCTTTTACCACATCATGACATACTTCAATTTCCCGTTTTATTTTGAGTTATAGTTTGTAGTATCCCCAAGAACTTTATAACTTGTGCTATCAGAGTGCTATCACCCTATCACTTAGCCACTCTTGGTAACAGTACAAGAGATGGAGCTATGAATAAACTCAAATTGTAGAAGAAGATAGAACATTCGAATGGATCGAAACTTGAACATGAGATGTCGTTGTAGAGTTTACATCGTGGGTTGGTACCCAATATAAAATCAATGCCAGTCACTATCCAAAAGTGAAATTTTTACTACCGCCGCCACTGCTTTGGTCGCAGCAGTGGCGTGCGCGAAACTATTACTTCAGCAGGATAGCATGTTTTGTATCTGCATTCTTCTCAGTGAACGAATCGTCCTGATTGAATTCCTCTCATTATCATTTCAAATCCTCATAAAATCCATCAACACCTCTCTCCATAACTCTATTGCACAACTGTACATCGGCGTCCAAAGGCATTTTTGAGGTTAGTTTTCGGCCGCCAAATTTAAAAGATCGATCCTAACATTTTATTTTCGGAGAGCAAACCGCCGGCTCATTCGAAACAGGATGAAGAGAGAAAGAGCGAGGCTTCAACGCGAGGCTGTTGCCTGAAGTTGGAACACACATAAACTTGTTTTCGTCCGGTTCTTTTCGGAAAAATCCGTCATTAAACGAAGTGCAATTTTTAAACATTTGTTAATTGAACCGCCAAGAGTACAAAGGGCCGATTCGCTCAAAACCCTAAACGCAGAGAGAGGACTCGTTAAATTATTCCTATTATTTGATTTGAATATGTGACGTATGCGCATAACTGACGGATCCTGGAGAAGCGTCGACTGAAAATTGACCAAACCGCAAACGGGCATCATCCCGAAACACACACGTCAACGCGGCATCATGCCCGAGATGCGATAATCAAGGTGGCGGTGCTTTTGTTTGATTCTTAGCCAACGTAATGACCGTTTCCTCGCCGCCTGGACGGGCCATCAAATTGCAAAATAAAACATGTCGCGAGATATTTCGCCGTGCTTTATATACGCGCAAATTTTGATTATCTTATTTCCATTATTATGCTTGAAATACAGAGTAGAAGTTTCGAAATTATCCATTCCATGGTTATATGTAACTAGAAGAGTCGGCCGTTTCGGTACTCGCCTCCGGTTGCTTTGTTTCTCGAATGGTGGGGGGCAGTAACAGTCTGGCCAACTGTAGGAGAGAAATAGACTGGAGGGTCGGTGCCGTAGCTTTCCGTGAAAGCAGTACACTGTAGCCTAGCTACTCGCACTGAAATGGTGACGTCAGTAGAAAGAGACGCTCGGATTGGCTCTAAGTGTGTGGGAGAGAGACAGGGATAAAAGAAACTTATTAGGGAAGGGAGAGCCAAGCGACCCAACCTAACCATACTCCAGCCGGTTCGCCAAGCTGTTCGAATGCCGGAATAGAGAGAGAAGGACTATGTTTTATGCATGGCAGTGAATTGCGGACCGGTCCACAACGGCTGAGTCACAGTAATTGATAATAACTTAGGCATTGCTCGCTGTGTACGTTTAGATCTAACGTAGCGCAACTTTAAACACACTTTTATAGATTTTCAGCATTGATTGACGAACTGTCGGAGGATCAGCGTCGCTACTCTTCAGCGTGTCACTCCTGAAAGGATGACGCCGCTTGGTTTTTGGGTGTCTGGATGCAGGACAATAGCATTGATAATGCAAACGTGTCGATATCGGCGGCAGTTTTTTTCTTACTTTTCCACAAACGGGGAAATTTCATGAGTTGGGGGCAAATCGACCTCATTAAGTCCGGGCCGAAAGTTTTTCTGCATGTGACAATATGCTAAGGCCGGGACACAGGATGATTATGCGGGCAGGACTATAGGATACAACATTCCATTAGTCATTAGCGAATTCATGTTTGCTGGCGTCAATGAGCGTCATCGCGTCGCATTGAAATTACCAGGAAAAAAGTACGCTCAAACGCAAAAATCGGGGAAATTATTTTATAATAAAATGCATCAATGTGTGCCGTGCTGCACTTCCGTCTTTGTGTAATTAGTGTTTGACATGTCGACACTGTCGGCATGGAAAATCTAAACCATCAAACATTTAATGAAATGTTAAACATATTTTTTTCTTCTCCATGTATTTATAAATCATGAAATTTTATTTAACAAAAGACCCACTCAACTTATTGATGGTCTGAGAATTACCCTAAGCTTATTGACACCCTGAGCTGTGGTAAAATCATAATGTGTGAGGGTCTTCCCCAATTATCAACCACTTTTCTAAATTATTGGTTACTCACTTTTATTGGCGGTTATTGCGATTTACAATGGTGACAAAAGAAGTGGCTAGAACTACAAGTTTTTCATTGAAATTAATGTAAATATTTAAATGTAATGTTATGAACAGTATCGAAAATTTTGGTCAAATTTACAATATCCATGAAAGAACATCCGACAAAATATTGTTGCTATGCGAAAACAAAGTTTCAAAGCAGATTATGACAAAATTATTATTAGAAGAATTTATTTTGTTAATTTGTTAATTAATTACACATGTATCTACTTCTTTAGGTGATTAGAAAGCAATTGATAAACGATAAAGTTCTATAAAAATGTGATCGTTGTTAAAAAATAAGTTTTTTTTCATCTATGAGTTACGCATTTTTTTCCTTAAATAGTAATCCACCATAAAACTTTTTTTTAAGATTATGTCATAATAGACAGAGGTCCAACTGGCAAAATATTTTTTGACTCTGACAGAGACATTGCTCCACAATTTTCAGTGTCAAATCCACAATTGTCAAAAATTAAAACTTTAGGTTAACCTTCATTCCATTTTCAGCCAGTATAACACTAATGAAAGGCACAGTTTTTAATTCGTTAAGCTTCACTTAAATTTTATTTCTCCGTTAGTTGCTATGGCAGTGGTTATCTGATTGGTGTTGCTATGTTTTAAATTGGACCTACATCTTTCAAAACATCATTTTTGAAAAAAAATTCTTAGGTACTCCACAACGGCAATGTCGGGTCGCAACAAAATTTTTCTTTTTTTTAAAGAATAACCTGTGCCACAACTGTATCTTTCTGTTTCCTACTGATAAATTTTGAGCCAAAGACCACGATTTCGTATAAAAAACATTGTGAAAAGTGACAGAGTGGGGATAGAATTATATTCACTCGCGCTCTGCTCGTTTTTGTACTTCATCCTCGTGAATAATAGAATAGACATCATTGCTCGTTGCTTAAAGCTAAAATTTAAAATTGTGCCCTCTCATTTTGCTTTTTCATGTTATGAAATGGCTTAACAGATACGCAACTTTCTTATCTTTTGTAAACTTGTAGATAAAATTCACTTCGATGAAACAATCGTATTTTTGGCTGCCGAAACTGAATTAATCTTGTTTTGAATTATTAGATAGGGGCGCTGTACAGGTTTTAATTGTGCGGATAAATCAAATGAAAATATTATTGAAATTAAAGGGTGTATTTCAATAAGGAACTTCATTATTACCCACCGTAATCGCCATAATAAATGTGCACAACTCGACCTTACGTAGCCTATAATTTTTCAGTGAGCAAAATTTTAATATTAAATCATCCTCATCCTCCGGTTGCACACATGCAGAATTCTCGCTCGCACATTTTTGCAATATCATTAATTGTAATAGGTTTTTTTATTCCCACTTCCAATCCAAATAAAAGGAGGGAGAAAAACGGAAGAGGGCATGTTTATTTTGCGTGATTTGCTTAATTATTAACATGACAATTTTTCGGCTAAAACGGTAAGGATTCTACGATAAAATCGGCCGAATTTACGTTATTGCACCTCGTATTTTACCAAAATTGTTGTCGTGTCGACATTTATTTTATTCCCGCGTTCGCATTTCTAGTTTCGGCCACGAAAAATGTGGTTTGTTAATTTTTCCGGGACAAAAATTGATTTGTATTCGCGCGTGAAAATTCGTCCTGAAACGTAAACACCGCCGGTGCGTCTGGCTGAAAAATGCGCGATTAATTGGAGTAGACATTAATTTGCGTAATGTAAGCATTTTCGAAAAAAAAATTCCTGCTTCAGTTGCAAGGCTTCGTTTTTCAGCGGCTGAAGCTGAAATGTGGCGATAAAGTAGGCATGATTTTGAAAGTCCCAAAAGCCGCCTTGACAGAGCTGGAATATTTTCATCTAACCTAACCTTTCAGTCGGTTGTGGGTATGATATGCAGGTGGGCCGACCCCAGCCGACGTTGGCCGAGGACGGCCGATGTTTTCAGACCGGTCTTGGCGCTGCCGTATTTTGCCTGCGCACTCTGTTAGACTGTGTATCGCTCTGTGCGCGATAGTTCATGCATGTGATAGTGTGTTCTTCAAGTGACATGTTGCACTACGCAACAATGACATCCCCCAGCCCAAATTAATCATGTGGTTTGAATCTCAGGTGAGTCGGTTTTTCCCCGAAAATCCGCCCAAACGCCGGTTTTTCCCCAGAAATCGGCCGAAACGCCGATTTGCACCGCTTCCTCAGAATCGCAAAAATCGGCCTTTGGGGCCCGTGGAAGCCGTTTTTTTTTCTCTAGTTGGCCGCCCCGTGGACCCCACAACGCGCCCCGGCCGAAACCCGGCCACGAAACGCCGAGTTTCAGTCAGCTTTTTCGAAATTTTCATTCCACGTGACAACTGTCAAACTCGATCTAGTTACCTATGCTATCTCCGCATGTGTTTTGTTTTGAAACGAGCGGGATCGCAGTGCATTGAAATGGTTTTATGTACAGTCGGCCAGTTGACGCGTTGGCATGCAGCGCGCGGTAACCAAGCGCTGAAACATCCCCACCACTTGGCCTGGCCGATTGGACATTAGTCTTGTACTTCAAGACAGAAAAGTGGAGGGGGCAGGCGCCACACTCAGACGGTTGGCTGTTTACGACGCTCACTTTTTTTTTTCGGAAATTTCGACATATTTAGTGCCGAATTTTCGGGACTTCACCCATTAATCACTATTTTGCCACAAATCAAGTTTAGGGAAAAAATTACAAATCAAGGACCAATCAATTACTTCATGCAGTGCCAAATTAATTGTATCAAATGTGAGGTTAAGAAAACACAACATTCGAATTTTTGACACGCCATCCTCAGTGGTAATATGATTTTGATTTGTTTGAGAAGTCAAAAAGGGGTTTAGTGTGGAGTATCCGTCTAATGGCAATTCATACCAGAAAAACGAAAATAAAAATTACACTCGCGGAACTGTAGGTATTATAAAGATATCAGCAGTGTCCCGCTTTCTAAAGCGCTAGCGAATATTAGTCCCGTTTACTCTCAAGCAGCGCCTCTCGGTTCTATTGCAAATCCACGTCGAATCCACCATTTCTCTGCATTTAACAATAAAAAAAATTAACAGTCATGACAGAAAAGTTACCATATTATATCGATTGTTTAGGATAGCGGGTCTAATAACACCGCGTTGGTGTCGTAACCATGGCAACGGTGGGCGTAACTACCGTGCTGTACACATCACAATGACATGCGTTCATTCAATGAGTAAGTTCACTTACAACGTGCCGATGCATTTTTTCGCGGGCAAATCTTTGCCGAAAATTGGGGGAAAGACAGGTTTTGGGGGCGGTGGATGTCCTGTCGGAAGTTCGGATTTGTAATGAATCACACTGTATTTGACGGTGTGGTGTGGAGCGAGTTATTTTGGGGCCCGAGGGGCCCCTAGCGTCTTCGCAATTCGTTAAAAATAGAACGGTACTAGGTTCGAACACGTTGTTGCGCCTTCTTGGATGAAAACGGACGATTTTTTTTTGGATTTTTGGTTAAGGGTTTTGTCGATAATAATTACAATAAGACTGGGGTTTTTATTTTTCAGTAAAGCGTAGCTTAAATATCAAAAATATTCCTGCTAGTGGCGTTGATTAAATTAACACCATTTTTTTCAAAACTACAGTTCCTGTTTTTTCTCAAAAGAGCCAAAAGAGTTTTTTTTATCGAACACAGTTATACCTAACAACGGTTGTTATCGTAAAGAAATTAGTCAGTCACACATTATTGTCAAACTTGATCTGTCATAAGAGTACGTTAAAATTGTTCTGTATTGTTCTGAACTAGGAAAAAAAAATGCAGCTACTTTATTTAATTATACCAACTGGTTATCAAAAAAATTACCTAAATAAGAAAAAAGTTCCTATGGATCAAGTCCAGAAAAGCTTTCTCACAAAAGAGGTCCTTCACCTTTTTTAATGAAGAAAAGCAATTTTTGATTGTTTACCAGCGTGAAAATATTATCTCGACTGCAAATTTTAATTAATTTATCTCAACCAATTACTGATTATTAAAAAATTATTAAAAATCAAAAAAATATATATTTTTAAAAAAGTCCGGACATATCTTCATAATAGGAACATTTTTCCTATCTTGACCTAAGGAATCGCCCCCGGGATCTAAACCTTTTTCCGACACCCTGTACACACTAAGGACAAAATTCTTCATTCTTTTGTGGTTTTGTGCACTGTGAAACTGGAAGATTGTTCATGTCGGCCATTATAATGTTTAAAGTTAAATATGTATCATTTACCTCTTTAAAATACTTTTAAAAACGTGTGACATGACGACAAATTAAAAAAACAGTTTATTTGAAAATTTTATATAAAATAATAAATAAACGACCTTTAGATGCAAAAACACAAAATAGAGTTGTCCCTCTGATTTTCCACGTCTTTTAACTTTTAACAAACTTCTTCATAATTTCGCGATTGCACTGCACTAAAAAGTAATAAATCCCTAAAGTTTGATCTTTTTTCTTTGAAATAGTAAACATTTTATTTTTCTATTAGATATTGTTGGGTACATATTCTTAGTTTTCGTGTAATAAATTTACAAAAAACTAAGCAAATTCGACAATTAAAAAACATCAGCATTAATCTGTTAAAGTATATTAGAAATCGCTAAAACTCTGTGAATTAAAATTTTTGACAAAAGTTCAATTTTGAATTTTTACCAATTTGGTTCACATAGCGAAAATGGTTGTTGAAATATATCATTTACTTAAATTCTTTCCTTTATCGTTTAATTTTCGTTTTTATTCCATGTCTACGAGACATATCGACCAAGAAAGTAATTCTAGCTGAATAATTTCACTTTTTTCCCCAATTTTTAACTACAGATTTTAACAGTATTGAACACCTATAATAATTAAGTAGTTTAAAAAGTTAAGACGCATTTTAAATGATGTCGATAACCTTTGCAGAAAAAAAAATCATGTTTTTTCTCCAATTTTAACGTCGGATTTTACCAGTGTTGAATAATTATTGATTTTTCGTATATTTATCACAGTAGGTAGTTTTAAATTAAAATTTGTCAATAGTCTTGCAGAAAAAAGGATAAGTAAATGAAATCATGTTTGCACAAGTCAGGTGTAAAAATCGATATTTCTACCTGTCTTTGCTCTAATATGGCTTTTACAAAGTCAAAAGCAATAATAAGTAGATAGTTATCCCATTACAAATTTATAAGTTCAGTCTTCATGGGGGTTTACCACATCTTTACCTGTGATGCCATAAATTAAGAGATTTGTTTAACAAGCTTAAAGTGTTAATCCTTTTATTGTTGGGGTAACTGTCATTATACTTCCTGCTTTAGGAGTCACCTCTTTATTGGGACCATTTCTTACCGAATAGTGAAAGAAATATTGAAGTCAATGTATATGTGAGCGTTATTAAGAATGAGGTAAAACGTTAGGTGTAATTTGGTAAATAGCTCGTAGGTATGCATAAATTTTTGAAGTAATCTCTTTATAAGCAGTCTCTGCAGAGCAGAAAACTGCTTAGGTCGATTCTTTATGTGTGCAAAGTGTCGCTGAAATAGTCCTCGTATCCATCTCGTAAAAAATGAATGAGCGCATCTTTTCGCTTCGACAAAGCCGTGAAAAGTTGAAGTGAAGTATGCGGAAAAGAGCAAGCAGCAGTGTCCCGCTTCCGAAGTATTAGAATTTTCATGAATGAGTCGCGATGTTTACGCTAAAGCGTAACAAATCGTAAATTATGCGATTGTGTAAAGTTGCTCGCGAGTGTCATGAGGTGGCGCTTAAAATGTTGTTAGCATCCGTCAATATGGAAGTTGTCGCCGCCGCTTATCTCAAACACCTGTTAGACCGGGAGAGTAAACACTAATTAGCATCGCACAATGGCGGACGCGCGGCCAACTAGATCGCCCGTAAAAACGTCATAAAACGGCAAATCATGCCTCATCAACTCATCAATCATGCCTTGCCACTGACCTCGCGCAACCTGCCAGATATCTGAAGTGAATGAAGGAACAGGTAATGTCACACCAACACACTTCCGATTGGGTCCAGCGGCACGTGGGCCCGCCCCTCTGCCCGTTTTTATTGCATTATTGGCCGCTCACATGTGTGTCTACCACTAATTTAGCAGTTCGTGCCGACAAGTGACAGTCGGCACGCGCCAAAGCGCTGCAATTGTCATGTCTTGGGTCGTACGGGTTACAGGTTATGCAAGTAGCGCGGTCTTTCACAAACGACAATTCATGAATGGCATGGCTACGGATAGAGGCCGCAACGACCAACGACGCATTCTTCAACTTGCTTATACACTCCTGACTTTTATCTCTTGTCCTACTTATGCCAAATCGAACGAACGGCTCAACCCTCGCCGATACCGCCGTAATCGAAAGTGAACATCATTCATAACTTCGGACTAAACGCCATTCAGCTGAGATTTTGCACCGATTTGCTGCTTTCACAAATTATTTTTATTTTCTACCTTTGTTGTGCCCTCTTCCGAGAAAACCACATTCCCACGTACTTTTATTTTTATACACACGTTTATGGATGATAAAAACATACTTGCTGCTGCAGTGGAAAATTATAGTACGTGGGCTTTTTCAACAAGTATTAGGGGCTTTGATGTCTACTATTTTTATTTAATTGGTTGACATTTAGGGTCGTTTTTTCTATAGATACATTTATTTTCCATGTTCTATTTTGTGTAAAAATAAGTTCTGAAATACGAGGAGAAATTGGCCTTTTGAAGCAATTTTTTAAAAAACTGACATTTATCATTTGAACATATAGGTATCAAGTTTAACCAATGGAATGTTAAAAAAGAACAATTCGTGTAATGTAGGTACTTACAGTGAAATCTCTCTACAGCGGACACTGGCGTGACCAGGAAAAATGTCTGTTGGGAACTGTAAAAAAAGACTAAGGGTTGAATGCTGCATGTCATAACGCAAAAAGGCTTCAAATCTTACAACACCTACAGCAAACAACAAAAAGGAATTAGGACAAACCCTTACCGAACAAATAACAATGCAAAAACCTGAGAAAAATAAAGGTTAATTAGTGAATTAAAAATTCATTCGATCCTAAAAGTAAATGCACGGTTATCCCTTGAGTTTTAGCTTTTGATTGGTTTAATTTCGCCATGGCGTTTGATTGCAATGCACTTAATGACGATTCTGTAAACCGGCCTTAAAGTATTTGAAAAGTGAGTTGAGCGTTTTTAATTTTACAAATTGTATTACGCTTTGTATTCGCTGCATGTCTTCTCTTGCAGTTGTGAAACGGCGTGATCAAAGCGTGCTTGTTGAAAAATGTCTTGTCATTGGCCACTGATAGGCAAAGTACGACGCCGTTTCATCTTTCCACTAAAAAATAATAAAAAGTAGCAGAAGTCAAATACCACTGAGCAGTGGATTATTTTCATTATTTTTCCTGGTTTTTCTCTACAAAGTCAATCTTAAATTTCTTAAAAAGAATTGTTTTTTTTTTTTAATTTTTTGCGCAAAATTAATTCCTAACCCAAAAATATAATAGGGCTTCCACTGTGAACGTGATTCAACCTTTGGCGGATTTAGTAAAATAAACTTTTTTTCGGATACCTATACCTACCAGTTTTTTTAAATTAAATTTTACAATGATTTTCAAAAAATTATTAATTGCTTAATTTCTTGGTCAAGTTGATCACAATAACGAACACAGGTGGTTGTGGTTGCATCTATTTTGATGCATTTTCGGCAGTAAGATTAAGGAATTACCATTATTTTCTGAAATTGGGTGCTTGACATCCAAATATTGCTTCACATTTTTGAATAAAACTAAAGAATGAGTTGTTGATTTACTTATGAGCTAAATGATTTTCATGAATGTTTGATGATCTTGTCAACAATCTTTTTGCTGTGTTTTAATTGTAAATTATGATATAATTTTAATTTAAAATTATAAAGCAGTTTCACTATTTTTAGCTTTTAGTCGAGTTACAATAACTAACTTATTATTTTTTGATCTAAAAATAGTTGGGTGTATCTATACTTTTTAGGAATTTTAGTTTTAATCGATTGCGGTCTTTAATTTTTATTAAAGAAAGGTTGATTCCACATTTTCATAATGTGACGTGAAAACATTCGTTGCGACATGAACGCGGGTTGAAATTAGCCGTTTTGTGGTGCAAATTAGCAAATTAGTTTGAAACTCATCTATGGTCGTGTTATGCTCACGCAAAATGGTAGAACGACTTTGGAAGTTGTTAAACTTACCACTGTATGTCTTGACTTTTAATTCTCGATATCATTATCAGTCGCTAAGATAAAGTGAGTATCCTTGCCTCATTAAACCGTCGTGCTCCGATTTCCTTCATCGTTCTTAGAAAGTCATCGAATTGTTCAAAGACGCAGCTTTTTTCAAATAATATTTTCTTGAGCTTCGCTTTTAGTCAGAAACAATGGCGAAACATTTTTTATGTCGACAAGCTACCGTACTTGTTTGCCAGCTAGCACACATCACGAGGTTCAATTGGTTGTGCAGAAATATCTTACGAAAAGAATTTTGACATTTTAATTATTGTGTCAGTATTGGGTGATTAATTAATACTAATAGTAGTAAACAATCAGAGAAATAGAGCACTGTCCTGGTCAATTTGTGTTGCAACTCAAAGCACCACAGTAAATGCATTTGCATATTAATTGTACATCTTGTGCGATTTACATTAGTAGCTATTAATTATTTATTGCACCTGTAGATTACAATCACCTCTGTCTGGGTAAATTCTCGATTTATTCAAATGTGACAATTTTTGCATGCGTTAATGGCGTTCTAATGTGATTCTAATAAATAATTGATTGTTTTTATCATTTGTAAGTCGTTTGAAGCACAAATCAGTTTTGAAAATCAATGATGTACGAATCAATTTTCAATTGATTTGTGTTTGATTATCGCCATCGAGCGAAAGAATGCACTTTCGGCACTCTGGGGTCCGAGGTGTTTAATAATTCCTTGTGTCACGTCGACAAGGATTTAGGTCGTGACCTTAACCACAGCATTGCTCAATTCAACAACTGATTCATTGTTTTGACAAAGCAAAGGGAAGTTACAGGTTGTTAGGCTGGTGCCCAAAAAAGGGAGCGTTTACACACCATTGAGAAACCCACAGCAAATTAATACACTGGTTAATAAAATTTGTGAGGGTTTTATGGCCGATTTGTAGTAGTTTTTATTAGGGCTGACAACCTATAACTTTTTGTTCGGGCCGATCATCATCATTAATCACCGCGAATTAAAAGAAACACCTGATTCGCCATTGATTTATTAGAGGAAGCGAGTTCAAAGATCGCTGAATAAAGTATTACATAAATATCTCATAAAGTGAGCACAATTGTAAAAAACTAATCTTTTTTATCTCGCCAGCTTATTTACATAATAAAGCTGTTAATGCGATGAAATAAATTAAAGTGTTCACTAACCTGGGTCAACTTAATATTAATTGTTTGTTTTGTTGATATGACAACTTATTAAATACTTAAATTGTATTTTTATACTTCATTCATGAATCAATCGAGTGTCGTAAGCGTAAACCCACTTCCGCTTCGCTTAATTATTATTTTACGAGCTCTCTTATAAATTTGTTGCTTTTATCGGTTCATTGATATAATTTGTTTTTAATTTCGGCAGATGGAACGCGCCGATACACATCATCAATAAATTAAAACATCCCGACGAGTTGTTTTGAGGTCAGGATGTATTATTGTTTGATTTATGCTGATTTAACGTGCTAATAAATTGAATTAAAACATTATTAATCGGCACTTTGATACGCGTTTATCTCGCTGTTTAACCGCATTTTATTCACCTGCCACGCGAATTAAATGTTTATTAAAAATATTGTAATACGAAAATTTATTAGACACTCGGTATAATCCGATTTCAGCTTTTGTCGAAATTGTGGTCATATTTATTGTGCCAGGGTGAGACTCGACATGATGTTGCAAATAAATAAATCTAATCACTGTGTGAATAGAGCGGAATCGTAATGTTGGTTTATAAATTCGGTGAATTTGTTGTAACCCCTTGGTATACAAAGGAAATAAATACAATCTCTCTCCCTATAACAATGTTTGTCATCATATAAAATTTGCTTCATGTTCAGAATAATAAACTCAGTTTTCAAAATACAGTAAAGCCTGACTTATCCAGACTATTAACGTTTTTCTTTTTATAAGAAAATGACGTTCAGTTTAATAGATTTGTCACCAGATCATTTGAAACAATGTGGACGAGTACGAATGTAGAAATATTTAGTAGGTTTTGTTTTACCAATTTGATCTATTAAATATTTTGAGAACGAATTTACTTATTTGCTGGTCACTGGAATCAGTAATCGCATTAGTTCAATTAAAATACCGTGTTGGTTTTAAGACTCTTTGCATGTGGCTGCGTTATAAATGAAATTTAAAACAGCCATTAGTGTGGTGTCTGATCTACATTTATCATTTAGAACTAATGAATGGATTTGGTCTAGTGTAAAAAAGGGCGAGAAAAATCCGGTCGGACTGAACATAATTTCGGTCGGTAATTGGGTTCTCCTGTGGCCTCTCCTGTGGTCTTCAGCTTTGTTCATTTCGCATTTGCACCCTGTAAAATCCGGTCTCGATTAAATGTTGTTGCATTTGGCCCTTCACCTATTATATTAAATTGTCTCCGGCGGCATGTATTAGATTTATCGATAACGGGATAACTTTGTCTTTGTCATATAATCATTGTTGACGTGATCTAGATAAGTTCAGTCGATTTCGCAACATTTTCCCATCACCACCATCACAATAAAAATGATTTCCACTTTTTCACACTACGGGCGGCTTCTTAACTGATTAACTTTTAACATAAATAAGTGTATCTCCCAGGCTGTATTAAAGACAGTGTTTAACAGAAATAGCTTCCCAATAGGTAATAAATCGGTGGAAAGAACTACCGTGGCTCGCCATAAACCTTATCTGTCTGATATACAAATTGCTTATTTGCCAACCGGGGATTTACATGCAGTGCAAGCAAGCTGGTATAACCTGTCACGTGACGTGGCCACGTGGTTGACAGGAGTACAAACATTACACTAGGTCAAAGTTGACCGAAGAGATGCAAACTGGTCCTTTTATCTCGGCTCGAATTGCTGTGCACTTGGTTCTACTTCTATTTTAGGTTATGACGGCGCTGTTTGTCGCTTTCATTACGCCATTTACAGCCGTCGCCTGTGTCAATTGATGGCACGCCACAGCGAAGAGCGAGAGTAATTGGCGTATGACCGGTTCTGTATCTTTTTTCCCCCAAGAATGCACTAATTAGTTGGTTTTACAACTTTTTTCGGTCAGAAGTCTGTATTTTTGTTTATCGGCGTTTCTAATTGATCTCGGACGAGTTTGGTGACTCGTCCTGTATTAAATTGATGTGAATCACTGTCGCACGTGCCTCCAATCAGTGCAATTAGACGTCGTGCGATGAAGTAAACAAGTGGTTAAAAAACATTCGTTTTGCGCTGCTGTAATAACGCCGAGCTAAAGAAAGTTGAAACGGTGTTTGTTTTAGAGGCACAATATCTGCGCAATGTCGTGCTGTAAGGACCACAATCGCGAGTCCTCCGTGCAAATGGACGCAGTGCTGCGCGATTTTGATCCTTGTAGCTCTCCCCTTGCCTGGGCCTCCGGTCTAGCGATAAGAGAAAATGAACCTGGCTTGGATCGCACTCGTTCGGCCGAGCCGAGCACGTTTTAAACCCTCCGGAAGGAGCCGAACGAGTCCGGGGACACCGTGTTCCGGGCAAAAGAAGGCCAAGCTCTGAACTTTTCTCTAGCGGTAGCGCAAAGATACTGACGTATTATTGTGAAAAAACTCTTGATTTGTCGTTCGCTTGAATGATGCGGCGAGGCGCTACTTTACAAGTCATGTGACCGCCGAAAGCTTCACTTGTTTGAATGCGACGCAGGGCAGGACTGGCCGGCCGGCCACCGGGGAATCCCACGGAGCCCTGTCTCATTCGAAAGACTCCGCTAATTGGTCTTAGAAATGAACGAGCCATAGAAACAAGCGAGTTTCCTTAAGTATAAAGTGCCAAATAGTAATAAATACAGAACGGTCTCTTGAAAACGCCATATTTGAACACTGGTGTATCATTTGTGCGTTTTTTGAAGTTGGTTTTGCACCAAATCACCAAAAATAAACCCTTCGCTTTTTTGCTTTCTTTGGTGTAACTCTTCTGTCTTGACACAAAAGCTCAGAGAGTTAATAATTTCCACTCCAATGTTTCAATTTTTGTTCGTAGAATGAACTAAAGGAAAGACAATTTCAAAATTTTATTTCGATTTTACAGAAAATCCCTCTAATAAAAATTGAAAAGATTTTTAAGTTATTCCTCACTCAAAAAACATCAGTTATATCATAAGAGAATGAGAATAAATTGAAAATTATTTGTCAGAACTTTTTGCAAACGTGTTTGCCACCGTTTTTTTTTTTTTCGATTTTTATGTTAATTTGCCTTGTTTTATTTTTATTATTTTTATATTTATATTATTATATTATATTATTATATTATATTATTATATTATATTATTATATTTTTATTTTGTAACTTTTTTAACGGGCTGTTAGGATTTAAACAGGAATTTTGTTGGTTATTTTTATAGCAACCACGATTAACGGTCTAAGGGGCTGATTTCAAGTTGGGTCGCAAAGTTGCGTGGGTCGCAGTTGCATAGCAGCAACCAATGACATTGCTAGATTTGCGTCGTTGCTATGTCAATCACGATTTGCGTCGGTCGTAACTCAACTTGGAATCAGCCCCTAAGGGCCTAATTTCAAGTTGAGTTACAACCGGCGCAAATCAAGATTGACATAGCAACGACGCAAATCTAGCAATGTCATTCGTTGCTGCTATGCAACTGCGACCCGCGCAACATTGCGACCAAACTTGAAATCAGGCCCTTAAACGGTTTTATTAATGAATACGGGTTTTGTCCCACAGACGCCAAATCAAAAAAATCTGTCACTCAAAAAAAACCAACAGGCTAAATTTTTCCAAATGGAATGTTTTATTTTTTCCTTTACCAACTAGATGAAACAGAATTTAATTTTGTTTTATCATTCTCTGTAGGGACCTTTAGTAAACAGTTTTCAAGTTGTTTTGATTTTTTCACATTGCAGAAAATTAGTTAAATAATTACTTAATAGTCTTACTGTTTTTGTAGGTAGGTGCTTATATAGAAAAATTTCTCATTAAATAAACGACGTGTTCTGTTGAATTTTTGTTACGCTTTCGTCAAAAAAATTCATAAAATTCAAGTTTCACAAATAAGTATAGGGAATCTTAATAGGTACAGATCAATGCATTTGAAAAAAATTGAGCTATACGGGTGCTAAGTTCTACAAACGTAACCTTTAAAATTCAAATTTTGTTAATTTTTTTTTTAGAAATGTAAAAAAACCTATGTACAGATTTAAGGTTTCTCTTTCTGTATGTTTTTATTTCAAATGTGTATCTTTGATAACAGATAGGTAAGGAAGATGTGATTTTTTTTAAGATGGTCTCTAAATTTAAACTTTTTTTGTTAGACTTTTCTTTAAAAACGAATTCCAGAATGTGCTATTCGTTTTTCTAAAAACAGTTTAATTTTGGAGTTTCCTTATTCGGACATCAAAATGCACCCCCCTGTACATGCGCAGGCCTGGCAAAATTATTTGAAACACCCTGTATAGTAATATGTTTAATTTTATACTCTTGTAATAAAAGTTCGTGTCTGAAAAAGGGCGCCTTGTACTAAGCCTTACGCGGTGGATGTGAACAAGCCAGTCCGGGCCTGATTGGGCCTCTAATTAAGATAATCTGGGGTTCTTTGAAATTTCGAAAAATGCCGCCGGCTTTGGGGGAATTTCTCATTTCGATTTTGATCGAATTAGAGCCAAGGCTGTGCCCACGTGAATTTTGACAAGAGTATCCAAACAAAATAAGGATAATTGCATTAGGCAACACCACGTGCTTTTTTTGTTTCCCGAGTGGAGGGGCGCTTTGGTATTGATATCGGATATTTGTAGTGGGCGGTGCTTGCGCGAACGCCTTGCCGCCGCCGAGCTTCGGCGTCGGTTTTTCGAAAAATAAGAGAAAAACTTTCGGTCCCAACAGCGGCTTCGGTTAATATTTGCAACGGGCAAACGTAGCCTTCGAGCTCCTGAGCGAAATTAAGGACGAACGTAAAAAATACTGATGTATAAAAGCAAATCGCGTGAACATGACGGCGAGCGGTGGAGGGGAGAACCGCGCTGCTATTGGCTCGTCGTCATAGCAACGCGCCTACGTTACCCCGTTAGTACTCAACAACCGGCAAAAACAAAATGCGAACGGTGCTCTCGGGTTGCTCGATTCTAATTTGAAATTGTCCACACGGTGCACTAGCGCTGTCCTTTTCTTTCCGGCGAGGCGGCGAGCTTTTTGCCGTCGAAGCTGGCTTTTTGTGACGTGAACTGCGTTTTTGTCACGAGCGAGGAGCGAGGGTGAACTCCGGGAATATATTTTTGGGCCGTTTTGAACTTTGTTCCCCCTCTAAAGGAAATTAATGGGGAAAACAGCTTTGAGCCGTATGGAAGGGACAATTTTAAAGTTTGTTGAGTCATATTTTGTTCTATCCCGGCTTTTAGTTTAGTTTGAGTTAGGGTAATTTGATGAGGAGGGTTGGCAACGCTTGCCCTGGCCCAACTTCGGATTGACATTTTTTACGCACATTTGTGGAATCCCCACATATTAATTAAACCGAAACTGATTAATAGTCGCCAAATCAGCATTTCGAAACCCAACTAATGACAAAGTTTTGAATTTTTTGCCAAAATCTGCCTTTTGATTGTTTGAATTGTGCAATAAACCCTTTTCCCTCTTTGCCTCGTCTACCATTATAGCGTTTTAACTTTCAGCGTTTTCGTTTTGTAAATTTCCTTTGTCCTTGTCTGACACAAGATCCTGCTGACCGTCTCTTTCACCCGGTCGTAATATCCTCGTGATATTTGAAAATGACAAATGATACTGGGGTAGATTTATACAGCCCTTGTGACTTGTTCTTATCATTCGAGCTGGCTGATATAAATGCACTCTTTGCGGCCGCTGCTCACCTTGTGCCATAATTCGAAAATAATTATAGTTTAAAACAATTCGCTGAATTCGTTTGTGGTTTTATTAATAATAATGTTCTGAGCTGGAGTTTGGAACCTGGTTGGTACCGATTGAACGGTAGATGGAGCCAGGTAGTGTCAGTTCATCGTCCAAACCAGGTCGCGAAGGAAAAGTACCGAACTCAGCTAATTATTTACGAACGTTTGAGAGAAAATAAAATTGATGAATTATGAGCAAAAAACCCTCTCTGGCGTTATCACACGAGGGCGAAACGTGCATAGTTTCAAATATAACCCGCGTTTATGAGAGCGTACAAGAAACATGGAAATTTCCCCATTTAGCGCTGTTTTCTGCACGACGTTGTTACAATGATAAAGTACGACGCATGCGTCGATAATGCTATTCCACTGGTGAACGCTAGTCATCCAAGTTACCCTCGTTTCGTTCTCTACCTTCCAGTGGTTCCCAAACCTCCTTTCACACACTATATTCATACCGATTTTGAAAAATCCGCACTATTGTATGACTTATAAGGCACCGCAGGGTCATAAAACCCTTCAACTATTTTTTATGTCGTGAACTGGTTACACGATACATGAATAAACTCAAATTTCCCCCAAGATTTACGCACTCATTTATTCTGGCATACACTTCCAAAGGAATTATTCCTCATTAAGATTTTTAACAAAATATTTTATAGAAAACAATACTACTAAAAGGTTTTTTTTATTCGATTTACTTTGATCTTCAATTTGTTACATAAATGATTCGAAAATATTTATACGAATCTAATTTTTATGAATTCTGATGAAAATTTTAATAAATTCAATTTTGTTGTTTCAATAAATTGGGATTTAAGTTTTGTTTTGTTAATAAAAATAGTTAATACATCTGTTTTGTAAGAATCTTTATTGTAACATTATTTCCAAAGACAGGAACAATGCAGAAAATAAAACATTTATAATTGTTGTTATAAGCACTTTTCTGTTTATAAAGAGATAAATTGTTTTATACTTAATATAGAATGCTAGTTTAAAGAAACAACACCATTTTTTGAACGAATTCATAACTTTTTGGATTATATTTGGCGAGATTTCTCAGTTTTTCCCTGTGAACAAGAACAATGTCCAAAAAATTAACACTACATTCTTTATTTAATTATAAACAGTACATTCGTTTGTCTTTTCAAACCTCTCAAGTTAAGTCTAGAAGACATTAAATCCTAAAAAAAATATATTTTAAGCCTGAATTTGTTAATGCCGATGGTAGAAATCAAAGGGACAGTTGGGATAGAATTGCTTGAAATGGGGGTTTGTTCGCTTCGTGTCGTAATTGAAAAGTTTGAGTGCCGCAGAGCGTGCCATAAGGCCTGGTGGCATGTATAGCGGCGGGCGACGTACCGACCCTGCTTTTGTGGAGGGAAGTTCCCTGCGTCGTGTGAGCCCCTCGACCGCGTTAGGGCCGCTACCCCAGGCGAGGGCCCCGCTTACTAATCCCGGTTGCCTGCCAGCCCCGAATATCATCCGCACTTCGGGGAACGTAATGGAAAATTGTATTTCAGATTTGACTCACCAAATTACGTCACATATCTCCAAACGTCGTGTTCATTTTTTCCGTAATTTCGTAAATTCTTCGGAAACAGCGCGATGTTTGAATTCGAAACAGATGTCCCAACACCCGGATGGTTTCTACCTGGGTTCTGGGTTTACCCTAATGCTTTTTTTCCTAAAACTCCAGGTAGACGGATCTTCGCCACTTGGCGAGTGGGTCCTTTTTCATGGGGAGGCGGTTTCCCCATCTGTCCCGAATTTGCATTTCTTTTCGTCCTTTCAATCTTATCGCTGGAAGATTTTGAAAATGTTTCTCGAAACAGCGATAAGCTAAATTTAAAAGTAATTACTGAAAACACGTGATAGTTAGGGTTATCTTATTTGTATATTCAAATCTCGGGGAACTTTTATTTATTGCAGACATAAAATTAGCGAAACTTTTAGACCTGAAGGGGTGAAGGTAATGGATTAAAATCATTGGAAAAATTCCTTCAGGGTTAACGAGTTCAGGGTTTGATGCCACATTTTTTGTTTCGTATCGAAATTGCATTATTTTGCCAAATTAGCGTCGATACTGTATAATTGAGGGAGGAGAGATTATTCCTGTGGTAATTACACAAGGTGTGTTGGGAGAAGGATTAAACACAGATAACCTTGAAGAGAGTAGTTTCTCATGCGACGAGTTACGACTAAGCGGCCTTCGAGAGACCGGCCTATGGCCACTCGCTACTGACTGCAGGACTTACTTCACTTGCGCAGGAATAACTAAATTAAATAGAAAGCGTTCATAGAAAATCAAAAGAGTTGGACCGTACTCATTCGACGTTCACTCTTAACTTTTAATGCCTTATTTTCCGTAGTTTCTCCAGCTAATGAGTCAACAGAAGAGCGCCAACAATTTTACAAAAATTCAAAGAAACTGTTTCGCAATTGTTTCGACGAAACTTTTCTTGAAATTACTTGCTTTTCCATTTCCTACCTGCTTATCTAATGTTCAATTTTTCAATTCTTAGACAAAAAAAAAGAAAAAGAAAAAAATATCTGTAAAACGTTAAAAAATAAATATTTTTGCAATGCAATACGTGGGAAAATATGAGTGTATTTGATAAAATATGC
This sequence comes from Tribolium freemani, assembly GCA_939628115.1. Classification (NCBI taxonomy): domain Eukaryota; kingdom Metazoa; phylum Arthropoda; class Insecta; order Coleoptera; family Tenebrionidae; genus Tribolium; species Tribolium freemani. Next base: position 13,536,257 of record OW626789.1, read on the forward strand.
CGTCAAATAAGTAAGTAAATACTAAAATAATAATTCCCATTCTCAGCGCATTGCAGTTGATATAATACGTAGGCAACCAACCATACACCAGCATGGAAAGAATTGGTAATTTATTCACAGTAGTAGAAATGTGTTATATACGCATTCAAGAGCCCTCAATGTTGGCGTTATTACATTTTAAAGAAAAATTCCTTAAAAATTTACCAAATACCATAAATATAAAAATAGTATATTATTTAACGAGTTTGAGTGTAAATCGGACGCTTTATTTCACGAGTGGATTTTTAAACGTCGAGTGATAGCGAGAAGTTTATCATCCACGAGGTGAAATAAATGAACCGATTTACACGAAAACGAGTTGAATACAACATTTTATTCTTCGAATTAGACTCAACAAGGCATAAAATTGCTTTAAATCTGTTAAAAATAATCTGACGTTTCGTATTGAGAAATGCCAAACAGTTGTCAAAACTTTCTTACACAGGAGAAAAACCGTAAATTTTGACATTGTCGAAGAATAAAATAGTTATTTTTCTACAAACGCTACTAAAAATTGAATTTTTTGCACGGCATACTGCCTTTAAAAATATAATATTAAATAGTAGCGTGTTAAAAGTAAATCACGTGGTCTACTTTTAACACTAATGTTAAAAGTGAAATGACAGCCTTTGTCAACAAGATAATTTTGGGGCAAAAGTTCTTCAAAGTACGCTAATGAAACACTTTCGTTGTATTTTCCAACAACATTCTTCTGGGCGCACCAATTTTGAAAACGCTTAAACGCTAGTTCGTATTGTTGCTTCGATTTAGTCGGCAACAGATTTAATGTTGCTCTACTGGCAGCTTCTTCTATTTTTAAAATGTGATCAATAGTGGTGTTTGTAGAAAAAATGTTGTATGATATACGTGTTAAAAGTGATTTTATTTTGCTCGTGGGGTTGCTCCACTTGCTGTGCTCGTTCCGCAAACTGCCCCACTCGCAACATAAAATTGCACTTTTAACACTTATATCATAAAAATTATTTTTGAATTGAATTGAACGTGTATTATTGTAAATAAAATTTTAATTTCGGCGATTTAGATTAGATGGATGCATTTCACTTCATTGGTATAATAAATAGCTAGTAGTGATTATGTTATTTTAAGGCAAAAAAAATCAGCTAATCCACATAGTCACTTTTTCTCCACAAACGTAGGTAATTATTCAGATATATTGGTAGAGTGAGAGATTTTTTGCCACATTCCCAAGAGTACAGAAACTCATAACCATTTTGACGCATTTTTCGTTTTGGTATTTCACGAGGAATACCTCAAAAGCGTTAGGTCTAAAACATCAGATCAATGTCTAAAACACATACATCAGTGTCTGTGCTTTTTCAAAATATTTTATTTTTTTCTCCTGTAATAGTAAACGACCGCTTCTTATTTGTTTTAAAATGAGATATATAAGTTTTAAATCGGTAAAAGTGAAAAGCTAGGTAGAAAAATAGAACCTTTATACCTGTGGATATTTTTTTTTTATTATGATCGCCTTCAGTTATGATAATAGAAAAGACAAATAAAAATTGCGTTTGTACGGCTGTACATAATTCAAGCGTTTTATCCTTTTTTCCAACGATTTGTAATGACTTTTTTGCCCGTAAAGAGGCTGCTTTTACAGCGTAAGCATTTTTTTAAATGTTATTTGAGTCTGTTGGAAAAGTAACGGGGTGGACACGTTTTTATCTTTTTACGTTTTGTTACAAAGTTTGGCAACACAAACTCTTCTATTAGAGACTTAGTTCGTGCCAGCAATTAAAATTCAACTTAGCTTATTGGAGTTTGAATTTAAGCTAGTCAATGATTTTGTTACATTTGCATCCATTTATCAAAGTGTTTCCCTCGTTGCAGAATTGTGCCATGATGGGTCTGCAGGCGACTACAGGGAAACGCAAGTTAGAAGCGGCGACAGCTCCAGGAGACTCCTCCCCTCCAAAGTCCGGTCGATGGGAGGCGGACGATTGCATAGCGCGACTTCAAGCCGTGGCTGTACCCAGCGACACTTGGAGGTCCCCCACGCCGTCGCTGGCGGCGACGCTGCTCTCCAGCAGCGACGACTACGAAGACGATGACGAGTTCGACGACGAGCTGTCGGACGACGGCATCCCCGAACCGGCGCGGTTCAGCCAGCCCTTCAACCGCTACCAGTCGGAGTACTGGCAGTACTACCAGCCCCCGCAGCAGCAGACGATTCGCTGCGAGGAAAACGGAAAATCGTACCTGGAACTCGGTGCTTCCCCGCCCATACGGACGCGGTGCTGTGATGGCCGGACGCGGTGGTGCCACGTGCCCTGCTACAGGCAGCGGAGGCTCGCCGTCCTCAACCTCTCCATGTGCAAGCTGGCGAGGTACCGGCAGTGCTCCGACCCCTCCTTGCGCCGCTCTGTGCTCATCTGCAACACCCTCAGGAGGCTCGAGCGCGAGATGGAGGTACGTCCGCGATTTTTGACACACTCCGCACGAAATAGAACCGCACCAAATCTCAGTTTTTCGATTTTATTTCGCATCTCCAAGTATCAGAACGTAAAGATTTAAGCCGCCAGTAACAATTAACTAAGAATATGTGCACTTACTGGTGAAATATTCGTCACCTTTTCTTCAAATGACCAAAAACAAATCCACTATCACCAATAGGGTGACCAGAAAGAAGCCCACCAAAAAACTCATAGAGGAAAAAGCTCCCCATATAAGTTGTGTTTTTAACGTTTTCCCTCTAGTTCCTATTCATTAATAAACTGTTTTTTGTCCTCTACTTTGAAGATGACATTTTCTGATATTTTGCATTAATACAAAAAAGGAAATCTTAATTTTACCCTAAACGTTACGTTGTGCACTTTTGATAATATAGTTTGTGGTGATTACCTTTTTCAACATTCCAACACCTGCAGAATCGTAAAGAAGAGGGATAATCTTGTCTTGTTGGCAACACTTTTTTTTGCTAACTATACTTTTCTTCACGATTCTATAGTTTTCTTCCGCTTTCGTATCTAAACTCTGTTAAAATGATCATTATTAGAACAGTATTTGTTTGCTGTCCCCGGATGTATCAACTCGAATTTCATAGCAATTTTCTCATAAACTATTAGATATTTTAAAATAAAACAAAAGCGTTTTAAATGAGTCGATTGTAATATTTGCTGAGTGCAGTTTTTAGCGTTTTATCATTTATCGCTCCTGAGGTGTCCCCATCCCAAATTTTTTAATGCCTATATTTTTTAAGCAGACATAGCATGCTAATGTTTATCATCCCGGTTCAAGGGTTCTCAAAATTTGCGATCATATGTTCAAAACAATTTTTTGTGAAAACTGTACATTTTCGATATACAAGAATGTGTTTTCCTATTCCCTACTTTTGCTAAACCATTCCCTAACATACGGTGTAATTTTTTCGTTTCGTTTTCCGTGTGAGTATTTATCGGTGTGGGCTTATTTCATAGACTCCAACCTCACGTACGCACTAGGGAGCCGTGTGATTGGTGCATGTTAGTGATTTTTATGTTTTTTGGATATTTAAAACTATATAATTTTTCTTGCTTCAGATGGAGCCCCCTGAGCCGAGTTACGCGCTGCCGGAGCTGTCTCCGCCGAGCAGACCTTCCCCCGTGCCTGAGCCCAGCTACGAGCAGAGTTTGCGAGAGATGACGTGCTCGTCGGGGCGCGCCACCCCCTTCCCGTCCGCCGCCCCCGACACGGACTCGGGCCTGGGGGACGACGAGATGACGCGGCCCATCAACTGGGGCTCCGTGCTCAGCCTAACGTCTCAAACGGATCTAGAATCGCTGAACAACAACGAGTTGTACGCGGAGCTGGGACTGTCCAGTGATCCTCCGGAATGGAAGGAGCCGTCGACGTCGCGACCCGATAACGAATGGGACGGCTTCATGCACGTGCTGGTCGGAGGTACGTAGCAGAATGTTGGTGCTTCCGCTCTCCTCAGGTTGTGATCACTTAGTTAAAGACATCAGTGCAGTGCAGGAATTGTGCAGCTATTGTTGACTGTTTTTATTTTTATATTCTATTTAGCGATTGGACTGAGGTACTTAGCAAGTCGGAAGTCTTGGACTTCCCAACTAGACTTATCGCAACGGATTGATCTCCATCGCTCAATTAACTTAACTAAGCTCAAGACATGAGTTTTATTTGTTTATTGATATTATTTCGTGTTACTGACCCGCCAGGGCATTCCTCTGTAAATAAGTTTGTAATATATTGTGCATAATGTAAATAAGAGAAGATTTCTAACTAGGTCTATATTTGTAAATAATTCTATGTTATACATATATTTTAAATGATGTGTGAATTTATTAATTAAATTGGCAATATGGTTCTACACGTAACAAATAACTCCCAGGCTGAAGCCACAGCGAACAAACCTTCCTAAGTATTTCGTTCATTTTGATTGACTGATTCACGCGCAAAACGAGGAAATTTTACAACTAATAGTTCATAACTATGCCCAATGTTCCTTTCTTCAATTTTAAAGTTACCGTAGAAGTTAGAATTGTATTTTTTTTACCCAACGTTTAATGTCAAACCTGTTTTTCGTCGATGTTTCTATAAATGTAGATTTTAATGTAACAAATTTCAACAGCTGGGAGGATGAATCTAGTCCATCATTGGCCATTATCAGGAAGAATTAATTGTGAGCCAGTATTACTAAATATTAAAAATCTTAAGAATGAAGTTGATAACTTAAATACTTGTTCAAACCGTCCCAAAACTTCTTTGATGATGGCTGCAATGAGATGTTTGTAGGTGTACACCATGTTATTTAATAGCTAGTTAATTCTCTTCGTGGCCTCTTTTACATCAATATCCATTGGTGTAAAAGACGCTTTTCAGTTTCTTGCCATGACACTTCATTTTCAATTTTTGTATTTTTTTACTCTGCATTCACGCTGTGCTCTTTTAAATCCTGTTCCTTACGACCACTAGAGTAATATATTTTTCTTTCAATAAAAACGCTCGACTATAAAATGAGATTACATAAAATAGTAAGACGACCGATAATTTAATGGAGCACAGTGGTGAATGGTACAAATTTTGTGGTGATATTTATTTATTTAAAGGTGTTGTATTAACATCAGTGAATTAAATGAGAAAATTAGTTTGTAACAAATAACAATACAAGGGCACAATTAAATATCGTTAAATATTTAAAGTATTGAAATAAGAAATTGTTGTGGTACGATAACTTAAGTTGTTGAAATTGCAATTTTATTCCACCTCTGTAAAATAGTAAATTGAACCGTGAGGCAATCAATATTATACAGTTTTATGAAAAATAGCTGTGTTTTTTATTCTAAAAGAAATTATATGTGCACAGAAATTTAAATATTTTGATAAGATTGCAATAAAAGATTTTTTGAAACATGTTGTTTCGACGCCTGAATTTTCTGGACAAATTGTGCCTTATTTAATACCAAATTTTTATTTATTATTAAGACAACGACAAATTGTATTTATTAATTCTGCGCAATTCTCCTGGAAATTTAGGCCTTTAGGTTTAAGTAAAAGTACTTGTACTTCGTCCCACATCGACGTGACGTCAATAATAATTACGTACAACACTTGATTGTGTGCAAGTAACATGTGATATCATGTAATATGTTAGTGTTAAAAAATAAATCGGTATATATACATATTACCTCATTTCTTGTTTTATATTTTTATGTTTTAATATAAACGACTAAAGCCACAAGTCTTTAATTATTGACTTTTTTACCAATAATTGAAGTTATTTCACTAAAAGAAGGAAAATAATTATTAATTCAAAACTGATCGGGGAAACCCCGAACAAATTTCTCATTTTCGAGCATTTACTTCTTCGATATTTTTCTGATTTGAATAAATGCAAGAATTATACATCCAGCGACATCTATGATGCGGAGCGGCAACACTCTCGTGGCGAAACCTTTTTTTCTGTTTTTTTCCAATGAATAGACAAGTAAACGCTTTAAAACCTTTCAAATAAACACTACAAGTCCAAAGATACATTGCAAATTTACTAGTTGATGTGCTAATTGTTAATGCAAAAATCAAATGTGATCGTTTCTTAGATTGGCGACATTGGTTGTCAAATTTCACGTTGACGTATAACCCTACTTATAACCTTTTTTCAAAAATAAAAAGTGGCAAAATAAAAATAGGCCTGTGCAATTTTTTTATAGAAGACCAGTGTATTACGCTATTTTTTCATAAAAACGTATGGCCAGAGGTAAGGTTAAGTACCGAGATGTGGTTGGAGGCCGGTCAAAAAAATCGAAAAAGTTTGACAAAAAGAAAACCAAACCGAGAAAGACTTATAGCTTGTATCGTCAGGACACTAAAAAGCCAACTAAGAAGCGTAAGTTTGAAGCTAGTGATGAAGACTACAAGAAACGGCAAAAAGTTGAAAAAGAAGTTCAGCAGCCAGAAGAGTCTTCAGAAAGTGAGGAGGAGATTGATCCAATGAAGGAGTTAATGTCTACTTTTGGATCAAAGTTGCAACACAAACAATCACTTGCAATATCGAGTAGTGACGAAAGTTCAGACGAAGAAGATGAAAATTCTGAGCCAGCAGATGAAGGCATTCTTGAGGAAAATGAAAACACAGACGAAGAAACAACAAAAAATGAAGACATCACTGATTTAGAAGAAGATGAGGATGAGGTGGCAGTTGATAGTGCGCAAGATGAGGATAGTGATAACCTGAATGATCCATTTGTAAAACATGTTTGTTATGAACTGCATGAGAGTGTTTTAAAATCATTACAATCCTCTCCAGTGTTGGTCAACGATTCTGTTTTAAACTGGCCAAATTTAGGGCGCCTTTTAATTCAAATACCACAATTTGAGGAATTAAAGGAAGAGACAAATTCCTTCACAATAGAAGAAAAAAAGAAATTTGCACCGCCAGGTTCAGTGCCCAAAAAAATTAACACCTCAGACCTCAAAAAACCCGAAAATTTGTTCATTAAAACGCAAATTATAGATAATTTATCTAAGGCTAATGATTCACTAAGAGATGATGATACGGTATTTACCGATTTTCAGTCTGAATTATTTTCGATAATAAACAATTATCAAGACCTGTATTTCACCCAAAGAAGCTTTAACAATGCTGAAGAAATTAGATTTGTTTATTGCCTTCATGCTGTAAACCACATTTTAAAAACACGGCTAAAAGTTGTTCACCACAATGTGCGATTATCAAAAAAGGACGACGTTCCTGAGGATTTTAGGGACCAGGGATTAGTTCGATCCAAAGTAAGTCTTAACTTTTTTTTGCGACTTTATTCCTTTTTCAAAAATATATAGGTTCTTATGGTTGTTCCATTCAAAGACTCGGCTTTTAAAATAATACAAATGATAATAAACATACTCCTGCCTGAAGATAAAGGGCACGTAATGAACAAAAAAAGATTTCTGGAAGAGTACACAGGCAATGAGATTCCGATGCCCAAAAAGAACCCCAAACCCGAAGATTACGAACTGACTTTCACCGGAAACACAAGTGACGACTTTAAGATTGGCATCACTGTTACAAAAAAGAGCCTAAAGGTGGGCAACTCAATTTTTAAGGGATTCATTAACACTGGAATTATTTCAGCTTTTTGCCGACTTTTACTCTTCCGATATTATCATAGCCTCCCCTTTGGGGCTTCGTACAATAATCGGCGCTGAAGGCGAGCCCCAACGCGACTACGATTTTCTCGCCTCCATAGAACTTCTAATTTTGGACCAAACCGAATTATTTTCGATGCAAAACTGGGACCACTTTATTCACGTCGTAAATCACTTGCACTTGCAACCGAAAGATTCACACGGGACTGATTTTTCCCGAGTGCGGACCTGGAGTTTGAACGGTTGGGCACAATACTACAGACAAACTTTGATTTTTTCGTCGATCGTTTTACCCGAAATTAATTCAATTTTTAATAAGAAATGTAACAATTTTGCTGGGAAAGTCAAAATCTCGAATCCAGTCGAGTTGGGTTCGATTAGACAAGTCGTTGTGCAAATACCGCACGTACTTCATAAATTTGAGGCCCCAAATGCACAGGCCGCAATTGAGGCCCGGTTTGAGTTTTTCATCAATAAACTCCTGCCACTTCAGAGGGACAGTTTGATGAAACAAACGATGATTTATGTTCCGAGTTATTTCGATTTTGTGCGGTTGAGGAATTATTTTAAAAAGGAGGAGCTCAGTTTTGGACAAATTTGCGAATATTCCAAGGCAATTTTGCGTCTTTAAAATGGCTTTAAGTTAATATTTTTTAATATTATGTTTTAGGACGGTAAAGTAGCACGAGCCCGAGACATGTTTTATCACGGAGACACTCACTTTTTATTGTATACTGAGCGATTTCATTTTTTTAATCGCGTCAGAGTTAAAGGTATTCGCCATTTAGTTTTTTATCAACCACCGACTTTCCCTCATTTTTATTATGAAATGTGTAATCTGATGCAGGTAATTAATAGTTATATTTTAAGGCGTGTGTGATAACTTGTATTTTAGGAAGCCAACATGAATAAAAAAATCGGGAGTTTATCGAATATGACAGTAAATGTAATTTATTCGAAATATGATGTTCACCGGTTAGCGGCAATCGTTGGGACAGAAAGGACCACAAAAATGTTACAATCGGAGAGAAATGTCCACATGATGGTCACAGGTGCTGATTAAAAGACAGAAATTAAAGTTCTAATGTGATTGTATTTTTTATGTTAATAAAAAATTAACAAAATCCGGTGTTGTTTTTAACCTTTTTTCACAGGCTTGCGGCTTGGTTAAATAAGACTCAATTATATTTTTTGTAATAATAAGTGGCAGAAAAGCGTCAAAATTGAAGAAAATATGCAACTTTCTGTCAAATACTGCATTCAAAAACCGTGTTTCTGTGAAAAAATGGCAGAAAACTGCCAAAATTTAAATGAGTGCTATAATGAAACCTGCGCCAAATTTGAATTCCCACACTTAACTCTGCCAAACGTCTTGGTTTATAGTCTTCAAAACCATATGCCACGAGAAAGTAGTCAAACTTTTGCCAAATAAGAATGAAGACACCACCAAATGCCAAAAAAATCACCAAAATTTGAAAAAGTGAAAAAATATACTTAATTTTTTTATAGTGAAAGGTTGACCATCTTTTAGTTCCTCAAGCCCCCTAAATAATCAAGTTGCAAACCTCTTGTTTTAGAATCTAATATAATTTGGTAAAATGCCGCAATATCTTTTATAAAAATAAATTAATGATGATATCAAAATGTTTGCTAAAAATACGGAATAAACCCTATTACGAAGTAATGCGTATAATGTAAACATGTCATGGGAGCACACAGGAAGTATTTGTTTGCCCTAGTCGTTTTCATCGTAGGGGTATTTGTACATAATTTTTTTCATAAATGTGCTTGTTTTTTCGAATTCATCATTGTCGAAGCTGAGTCCGAAATCCGGCGACGTCGTGTTTTCGTCCGTGGTCGAGGGAGTCGCAAAAATGTCGTTTGTTGCAACGTTGGTGATTTGTTGTTGCATTTCTGTAACAAAAATGTGGTACAAATTTCTTATTTCTCTGCTCTCACCTGCAACAATGTCGCATTTCATTTGCGTTTCGCGTTGTATCGGATATTTGGGTAAAGTCTTTTGTCCTCCGTTCCACAAGAAAACGTAATACAGTGAGAGCATAATTGCCGCCAACGAAACGAAAAAAACATAAGCTATGACTGTTAACACTCTCACAACCTTCTTTTTGTGTTTGGGTTCGTAAAGTCGGTCTTTGGCTTCCTCACCCGCGAGTTTAACACTAGTGTCCACTAAATTGTTGCTCTTAATCCACTGTGCTTCGGTGCAGTTGATGCCATTTTTCATGGAGATTTTGTACGACATTTTTGATTTGAAAATGAGGAGAGCTTTGAGGAATTTACACGCCACGCTGATGGATTGGGCTGAATTACTGCTTTTTAATAATAATGTACACTAATGCGGTCTGGTTATTATGAGTTATTTCTATTCGTTTACGTTTGTCTGCTTGGGGGGATTCTTTACAACAATCGATCATTTTACAGCGTTCAAAACAATCGGTTGCTACTTGCTTTTCAAATCAGGACACTATTGTTTTGGTTTTCGCATCTTTCACACCGGATCAATCAATAAATTACAGCTGTTTGGTGTAAAGCAGGGCAAGGATCCCCATGCGCAACCTCACGATTTTCAAAAGGGGTTTTCCATTTTTTTTTTTATTTAAAAAGCAAAGATATTTCAGGAAAAATATCTTGTGTGATTGGAATTCGCTCGAACACAGTTCAGTACTAATGTAACAACCGTCGAGGAAGATATTTTTACTTTTATGCAAGCAGGCTTAAAATAGGTGTTCTCCCATTTTTCATAGACCTTTTTTCCAAAAATTATTGTTTTTATCACAATACTCGTATTTAATTTTATTTTTTTAGTGATGTCTTTTATCTGTATATGTGTGTTTTTTTAAAAAAAGCATGCAAAAATAAAAAAAATAAAAATATCGGCATTAAAAGCTACATCCAAAATGCAAAGAATAGAATGTTCCTTTGATATAAACATAAATACGCATTGTATCATTCAGTTAAGTTAGTCTATTATCTATGAATTTTCAATGTTCTATACAAATTTTTAAATTTGTTAACATTTTAAGATTTAGCTGAAACCTCCATACAAAAAATTTTTACTCTGAACTGGAAGTCGACTGGGTATTTTAGAGCAGCCGTGTAATTTTTAATATTTTTGGTGAAAGTGGGATTGATCTTTTTGAAATTTAAAATTAATAAGTTAGACTTCCACTTAAGGAGGAATTTTTATTGCCAGAAACGAGGAAATAATTTTTTACTTGTAAATAATTTGAATTTTTTTTAAAACTGATTCAAATTGTTGTTTCTATTGCAATAACTAATAAACCGACATTAAATTACTTCTGTGCTTGTAAAATTTAGGAATCCTAGTCATGTTAATTTCGTTCACTTAACAAATATTTTTAAAATGGAGGAAAAAACACGTTAAAAATACTGCAAAATTATAACTTGAAACTTGAAACAATTAATGATTCATTTCGTAGGCAAATGTAGAACGACTGAATTACATAATAACTTATAGATTACATTTTGTTTTAAGCATTTACCCGAAGTGAAGTAATGAAGCGCGAACAAAAGGAAGTGCGTTAAAATAGAATTAAAAAATGCTTAAACCACATATGACGCAAAATATTGCATAATGTCGATTTGGAATTTTGCAAAATTTTCTAATTCGTTTAAAAAAGATTTGAATTTCCTCAAACAATAAACTGAATCTTATTGTTTCCTCTTTAAGCTTGAAAGGAATAATGCCTGAGTTTTCTAAATAAGAATTGTGTGTTTAATGCTTCTATCGACATATTGTCACTTCAGATCTAGAGCTATTATCTTCCGCAAATACATTTTGATTGACATATTTTTGTCACAATTGTTACAAGTAGAAGAATCGTTAACCTGTTGACCTGAGACTACAATTTAACGAAGCTATTATATTGTTCGAAACTTATTACTTTTACTTACGATGCAATAAAATAATCTTTACCATCTGATGAATATTATGCAATATAATGAAGACCATTATTTCAATTTATAGAATTCGGATGGCTATCGTCAATAGAGAGCTACTGGCTACAATAGAACATTCACTTCCTTGCAGCATTATGTAAAACCTACTAAGAAGCGCAATTTAAACGTCCGTTTTACTGCTCCAATATAAGCAAGCTTTTATGTTTGTGATTTTTTTTTAAATTTAAAAACGAAACCGGATTGGATCGTTTGTAGCTTTTCACGTTTATTAAACTGGAATGATTATTTTTTTTATTTTAATGTTTTGTTACGCATTGTTGTTCAGATCAATTTAAATTTTGTGTAACGTACGGTGAGTAGATATTTTTAATAATGAGCTTCAAACCAATAACTCTTCAATAAAATGTAACGATCTGTGTGACAGTAATAACTTTAATGCTGCCACAAAATATTATATCCAATTAGCAACTTAATCAGTTGCAATCTCTGCACTGATAAATTTTGTAAAGAACAGTTATCTAATTAGACCAGTGATTGTTAATATTTGTTGTCATTTCACTTGTCCCCAATAAAACCTTAATTCAAAGGCTGATTAATTATTTGAAATACTTCACTGTATTAAAAAGCAATAAAAACAGATTGAAATTTCGGTTGTGCATAAACTAATCCATTTAAAAACATGCATAATCTTCTTACATAAAACGCTTCTTAAAGTGGATACGTGTATGGCTTCGTAAACGAGCGGTTCGCTATTTTTATTGATAAAGCAATGAGTAATCAATAAAGCCAATAATTCCATTTAGCGCACTTAAATGTATTAAATTGCCGGAAAGTAATTGAATAAATTAGAAAATCACTTAATTGATGAGGGTTTTCGGAATACGAGTAATTTTGAAAAAAATCGCTAGATCCCTTATCTACCTATTTGTGGAAGTTCATCTGTGTTGAAGGTAGGAGTAGTAAAGTTGGCTTCCTCCATAAGTGAAGATGCGACGCCGGGAGGCACAAATTCATTATGCAGAGCATAAGTTTTGTGTTCGTTCCACATAAAGATATAATAAATTGATAAGAGGATGGCTGCCATGGACACGCTGAGTATGTAGGCTAATACGGTGAGTACCCGAATAATTTTCGGCTGAGATTTTGGCTCGAACAGTGCATTGTCCTTTGAATCTACAGGCGATTCCAGCGAGTCGTCGACATTTATGTCTTCCACTGATGACATTTCCGTCTACCGGTTCATTCCGCTAAAATTGCCACTTTTGCACAAAATTTGAAAAAATTTGAATTTCTTACCTCGAAAGTGCATTACAAAAATTCAAATTTTGGCGTTAGGAACCTCCAAACCATCGAGTGTTAAAATATACGAGTTTCCTGAAGTTCTTACGCGGATGCACGCTGATTATTATGTTATCTAAAGCGCCGCGACGACCGTGAATGTTACACAAACAAATATTGGAGGAGAGCGTCATGTTTTTAATGTAAATTACACATGCGCAAGCATCTTTTTCGAATATATCATTTCCAGATAAATGAAAATTATGACAACACTCGTAATTTATCAATTTTACGATTAATTAAATCCGATCTAACATACAATAACGCAAATTCTTGTTGCTTGTTGCGGATTTAATAATAGTTGTTAGTTGGAGGAATCTGGCCCCAAGTGCGCTACATATTAAAATTAAAGTCTGTTTATTTTATGGATGAGTGTGTATATCCAGTTCCTTCACACTCTATAAATATTTTCGCGGACATCTGTTGCAAAAATTTGAGAGGTTTCGTTTTTCCGACGTCCCAATGAAGACATAAAACAGAAAGCTTTAAGCTTAAACAATTAATAAACTTATTGAAAGAAAAATAATATAATTTTTCTCGTCCTCAAATGATTCTATATTTATAAGGAAACAAATGTATTTTTCTCGGTAAATAAAATAACGAGGACAACTTGGATGCGAGAAACTGTAATCAGGTGTCGCATTAACCGTTTAATCGATACCTCAACATTTTTTTGATTTTTATTGATTAACTTTGGCCAAATTGTCTCGGTCCTTTTGAGATTTTAGTATTCAGGGCAGTTTAATTTGAGTGAGGTTTGTGATTTACCAAAGCTTTGTGAAAGGTTGAAAGTTTTAAAATCGCATCAAACGAGTGGCTTAATTAAGACTGTCGGAAACTGCAATTTTGGTTGTATGGGATTTTATTATTTAATATAGTAAGAAAATTGTTAATGTACCTATGTCTGAAAACTTTTGAAAATAAAATATATGTGAAAGTTTGCAATAGTTTTAATAAGTTATCGGTGGAAATAGATTTTTTTATTTTTGCATTTACGTATATCTCATTTCAATTCATAGTAGAATTTTGCAGAACCGTAATTTAAAGCACAAATTGAGAGTTTCTGTATAAGAAAAGAATTCTGTGTTAAACTGAATCGCAGCGACGAATTTTGAGCCAAGAAAACCCACCAGAAACTCTCAATTTGTGCTCCATTTCACTCCAATAAATGCAAATTCTACTGTGAACTGAAACGGGATATATTATAATTTTTTTTGTGGAAAAAAATAATTGAAAACAACTTCTTGAAAAATTAGCTTTATTTTGGAGTAAAAAATCTTGAATTTTTGTAATTTCCCGTTTCATTATTAGGAAAAATGACAAAAAATTGTTTTACATTATTATTTGCCAAAATTATCTACACCATAAAATAATAACAATAAACGCTGAAATTTTTGGCCTGCATTTGAAGAAAACGAAATTCAAAGAGTAATTCAAACCAATGTATCTTTGGAGAAAGCCCCGAATCTTTATATTTTTTTTATATTTGTAATGAAGCGATTCTGAATGTTCTGAATTTAGAATTCGGCATTTTGTGGCACCCTGTATATCAAAAAAGGATTAATTAACCAAATATGTATAATGGGATTAACTATCAGTACTTTCGGATTTATTAGTTGATAAATGCTGCGGGTAAGAAAAATCGCCAATAACCGAAAAAAACCAAAAAATTTTCAAATCGATCCAATTATCTGTTTTGCATTTCTAAGAGTTCTAGACACATAATATCCGATTTCAGTTCATAGTAGAATTTTGCAACACCGCATTTGCATTTGTTGCAGTGATATGGAGCACAAATTGAAAGTTTCTGGTGGGTTTTCTTGTCTCAAAATTTGTTGCTGGGATTTAGTTTAACACAGAATTCTTTTCTTATACAAAAACTCTCAGTTTGTGCTTCATTTCATTCCAAAAAATTCAAATGCGCTGTTGCAAAATTCTACTAAGAGCTCAAATGGAAATAGAAAAGTGCATAAAATGTGAATTTGCTTGGAATTTTGATACAATTTTTGATTTTTGAATAGGGTTAATTAGTGGAAAAATTTTATAGTTGCAGGCTGTCCAACTTGGAAAATGAAATAAAAACACATAATAGTGCGTGTAACAATTAATCCTCTGTTTATGCTTCAAAAAACCGACCAATTATTTTAATTTTTAATTAATTTGTCCTAAATTTTAATTCCAGACTAACAAAATATGCGTAAATGACCACCAATTTAGCGCTTAATGATGCTGCGCTCATTACCATTTAATTTAATTATTATTTCCATTAGTCACTTGCGATAAACAAATAATTGCGCACGCAGTGTCATGTTTTTCGAATAAATCTTCGAATCTTCCGTAAATATTAATGTTCCCATTTGAAACTGAACTAGAGCAATAATTTTAAAAAATGGTTAGTTTATCAAGAAGTTTCAACACCAATTCAGGCGTAAGTAAATAGAAAGATCGAACATAACCTCAAAGTAGTGACATGTGAGTCACTTTTAAAAATAAACAATCGATGCTTGCAGGGTGCCACGTTTTTCAGTGAATCTGGAAACATGGGTGATCCAGAGCACCTGCAACCCATTCTAGAGTCTTACGGTACTTTTCGGCCCTTAAATACTGTGTCAGTTTTTAGCCTGCATTTGATGTTCACGCTAGCCTTAGAAATTGTGGCAATTGTGTTCGCTGTACAACATCCAGATGAAAAGTACAAGTGTCGGGAGTATTTTATTATTATTTATATTCATGCGGGGTTGTGGTTTCTGACATTGGTTCGTTCCTACTTTTTATTTAGTCACAGTTAAGACGTTGCTTCCAGATTGTAGATCAAGTGGCGAGACGTAAACATTACAATCTCAGAATTCTGGGTTATTTGGAATTTTACAATAAAACTCATATTCATCATCGTCTTCCACTGTACGTTGTCAGTCTCTGGAATGCTGTCATTATGATAATCCAAGCTATAGCTCAGCAGTTTTACCCCGACAATTTTGCTGAAAAATGCATCAATGGGGGGACAATGTCTCCCATAGGTTATCTTTGTGCCTTGATAACTTTTGAGTTTTGTTTAATTGCTGGCATTAACATTAATTACATTTGTAAGCTGTCTCATTAAGACCATGTGCTGTCGTTAATTGACTTGATTTTAGTTAAAGTTCAGCGGTTCAATAAACAAAAAGCGCCCCCAGATGTGCAAAGAGAGGAGTGGAATGCTTGTGTCAGTCCTGAAGCTACAGAAATAGGGAGTCCTTTAAGGGGAGAGAAACTGTACGACTTTTTACAGAAACAGGCTGATTTGATACGGTTTCTGAAAGAGCACAACGCAAAATTAGGCGAAAAATTGATGGTCTTGAGTGCTCAGATGCAAGCACGAGGATGACACGAGTGTTAGCTTAATGTTTACATTTGTTATTGTGATAGTGTTAATCATTTTAATTATATTTTTATATCAGTGAATGCGAAATAATTCGTTGTATCCATGTTTCTATAGTGGTAGCTATAATAATATCGTTAATCTAAATAAATGAAGAGATGACTTATATAACTTTTCTATTTATAATACAATTATGAAATACGGAACGACTGTATTTATCTTAATAATTGAAGTTAATCTTCTAACACCAAAGTAACCCATTGTAAGTTATGTAAAAATGTATAAATTATGAAATTAATAAAAGAAGTGATAAAACTCGTGTTTTGTAGTCTTAAATTTATGAGCTGAAAGATTATTTAATACCTTGATACTAAAATAAAACTTTAAATTCGTCGTAATTTCAGTTGCGAAGTAAATGGCATTTAACTATTAATTAAACTAATTAGAATTAAGTTGCCATTTACTTTGGAAAAAGATGAAAAAAAATTGATTTTTGCAATAAAAAAAATCGTACGTAACAAAAAATATATTCAGAAGAAAATCATCGCACTGCAGTTGTTAACTGCAATTAAATATCTACGATAAAACTTGCTGAACCAATGATATCGATCAATATACCGTTTACTAAGTGAAGAGAAACTATTTGAATATTTTATTAGTTGTTTTCTCTATATTTTTTATTTACTGTCAGTTTTTTTGTTTTTTGCATAAAATGTGAAAAATCCGAAGAAAAAATGCATGTTACAGAGGCGAAACTAAGAAAATCATTTTTCGGAAAAAAAGCTGTTGGTAAGCATCAGCAAATTTTAAATAGTCGTCAGTTTTTATCATCAACTTATTAGGCAGGTGCTCAACATTTTTTAAAGTTGGTGACTGATCTAAAAAATATTTTCATTTAAATTTTATTTAAAAAAGCCAAATACTATTTTATTCTTGAAAAACACACATTTTTATAGTGCGTACAAGTGTTTTCAACAAGGAAATAAAAAACGTTTAGTTTCATACTTTCAATTCATCTATCAAAATCGGTTGAGTAAATCTCCAGATTTTTTATTCACTAGTTTGAAAAATTAGCCAGGGTCTTTATGCATGTTTTTATATTAATTATTTCCTTCTGCGATTCCTACACCCTATAATAATTGGGATTTTGCGTATAAAATATTCTTAAAATAAATCTAGTCGATTAATAAACGAGCAAATAAAACGAGTTTAATAATACTCATAACAAAGTTAAATAAATAATAATGAACGGAGACAGAGGTTTTCTTTGTATTTGTTTATTTGTGTCTGAATAAATATGGTACCATGCCATATTACTACTGAGGGCTTCATTTAACATTGTTACGCCTAACCCAATAACCAATTTTTAATGGTTGAGTGATATACTCGTAATATTTCCATATAAATAAATGGGTACGAACACAAAATACCTCTTTCTTTTCTCGGTCACTGCGTGAAAGCAAAAGTATTACATACTAAATCCACTCATATACCTACCTACACCTGTTTAATTTACATCCATCCAGATACAAGTTTGGTTGTGAGAGATGTAGTAGGTGATAGTTGAAAGTGCAAGTGATAGAATGAAGTTTTTAATATTTAACCTTTTTACATTGTTTCTTTTATTTTATAATTGTGTTAATGTTTCGTGCCAGCATAATACATCTACCACCACTGGTTAGTAACCATAAATACTTTTTTCGCTTGAATGACTATTTTTTACTAAATTATTGTAGTCATACATATTTCAACACAAAAGACAAATAAAAAACCCAAAGAGATGAGATTCCCCCTTTATAGTTTTCAGATCTTTTAAAATAGATTTTAGATCAAATTTTTATACTTAAAATATTGTGAACATCTGTAGTTTACACCAAATTAAATTAAGCTAAATTTAAAAAAAATATAGCGTTTGAATCAGAACACTGACCATTCCAATTTATTATAAATCCTTTGTGACCTTTTAACACTGGAAATATCAAAATGTGAGATTGCTTAACATTCTTATATGGTGAAAATACAAGTAGGTTTTGTGTTGTTGCAATACCTAAAAATGAATTTAAAGTTCACACGAAAAGATTAGTCTAAGATGAAGTAATTAAATCTGCATAATGAAATTCAACATATGCACGACTTTAGTAAAATTGTGGTGCATTTTATGCAATAAAAAACAATAGTAAAGAAAGTTAAATGTAAAGAATGTCTGATGTAATAACACTAAAAGAAAAACATTTAGTGGAAATGTCGCAAAAAGTAAAATGTGCAGTCAACGAATTAACTTACACATTACAACACTAATTATACTGAATATATTGGCTGTAAAAATTTTGCTTTTGTTTCTTATTCCTCGCCATTATTTATTTGTCAATGGTGTTGAAATAAATTACTCTTATTATATATTTAAGTGAAATAATATAAATACTGTAATTAAAGCCGAATTAATCTTTTAAACTGGATGATTGAGTACAATTATAAGCTATACCTATAACTTTTAATACTGACTAATAGGAAACACAACTTTTCTTGTTCTTTTTAACCAAGTCTAGTAATTGATGGTCGGTGCATTGCAATACGTGGTTTTGCGAGAATTTCTTGCAACCAAGGATTTACATTCTCTCGTCATTTAAGATCAAGTACATACACCTTGCAAAAGTCCAGTTTTTTACCATCAGATGTAAACAAATGAGTTATTACGAAATAATACTTTTTTCAAAGGAATTGGAAGCATTATGTTTTTATGAACATTTTCTATGTTCTTATTCAAAAAACTCCAACTAATTAGGTAATTGTCGGAAATACCTAGAGAAAAATCGCATCTTAAAGGGAAAACATAATTTATTCGGAACTTAATCGAATTATTTATCTCTTGCGAAGAATGCAGGAGTTGAGAACTGTTACAAGGTTGATTATGCATTGATCGTAACAATGTAGGTGTCATAATAAAACTATCCGGTTTGCGCACAATTCTTAGAGAAATTACGGCATTTTACACACAAAGAAAAATAAATAATTTTCTTTCAGCGCAAAATGCCATAACTGATAGTCATAAAGCCAAAGAACCTGAAATATCCATAAACATTACGATGGGCACACCCTTACCCCCCATTCCACCACGTCCGTCCGCAAAAGCCAAGAAGCGGCCCAAATTAATTTGTCCGGGGAAAAACGAGTCGAGGCCCTTTTTTTCGATACCTTGCAAAACTGCCAAAGAATGCACACAGTTAGGCAACAAAAACATGCTTTGTTGCAACAACAGATGCCTGAAAGGGGTCCCTACACCTCCGCCAGAACCTGTTCACAGTCGTAAGTCATTTTATAATTTATTAAACTTTATTCTTTCCTGAGATTGTGTTAATTGAATTACCCAACTGTTATTATCTAATAGCTATAGTTAAATATCATAAGGGAAAACTGAATTTGCAGATTTCCGATAATGACAAACACTATCGAAAGTTGATTTATGTAATCCGTTAATCACGACGGAATTTCCAAACTTTCTTCACTCGTAAAATCATTCAAGATGAGTCTGAAGCAACTTTTCATTACTACTGCATACACTTCCGCGGTAATTTCTTTTATCTGACAGTGAAAGTAGCGACTTGCTGAAAGCCAAATCATTTCTTCATTTGCATAAATCATTATCGCCATTTTTAGCAACGCTGTTTGGGTTGGTACAAAGAGTTTGCCCCACTGAGCTAATTCCGGAAATTTTCGAAATAAAACGGTGCTCTGAAGACAGCGATTGTTCGCCCAGGATTTGTTGCCCCGAAAAAATGCTCAACGGTGACGTGGTGGGATATTGCAGGACGCCAGAAGCAAAATTGGACACTATTCCAGGTGTTCGACAACTCGTTGAACGTAAATTTTTTTAATAAACTAAAGAAACACCTAAACATTTTTTTTCAGCCTTTAGATTAATGATGAATTATATGCAATGCACTCCTCCCCCACCCCCAATTTTAGATGTTTTTCCGAAGGAATGTCGTTACCCTCTGGACTGTTTTCCAAATTTGTGTTGCCAGGAAAGAGGGAAAAGATATTGCAGACCGCCAAAACGCTCTCTTTTGACTTTGCTTACAACTGTTGCACAGGTAATGTTTTTTCTTTATTTTCGTTTTTAATTAAGTTTTTTAACAGAGAATTGTGCCAACTGAAACTGCCAGAGAAATCATCAACAGGATTGCCCCATAAGCTTGACTGATTGTTAGTTACGTAAATAAAACTACTTTTTATTAAACTGTTGTTTTATTTACTTGAAATTAAAAATTACATTAAATAATCAAGTGTTTCAAAATCGCACTCGACGTCCAAAATTAATCCAGCTAAAAAGATAGGGATTAGAAATTAAACTTTTCCCCGACTAATGATTTTATTACCTTCTTGAAGCCAATATCAGCAGCGTATTCTCTGAAGCACTGCCGACAGATATTGAGCCCATATTTACGGATCAATCCGTGCCTGTTTGAGCAAGCTCGGCTAGAAATAAATCGAATTGTTGTTAACTGGTAAAAAACTCAACACGAATTAATTTTTAAGAATCAACATCGTGTGTTTTTGAGGTTATGTTATGAAAGAATAGATTTTGAAGGTTGCGGGTTGTCTCAATTTTGTACTCACCATGACCTGGAACCTTGCCCATATTTGCGGGGGTGAGAATACCAGATATTTTGGAAACCCATTTTGTGGTTTTTATAATAACGAACAACACGTTTGTTCTTCGAGAACTTGACAGGAAAAGAAAGATGGAGGGCGGAAGTTGGTGGCGGATGGCGCTGCCTGTCACATTGTTTTTGCCGGCATGCATTTTAAAAAAAATAGGTGTGAGCCAATTAATTTCAATTTCATTCATTACATTGGTATCACTCTATGTTATCTTGCAAGTTAGAGCATAGTTTTGCATCTTATTGACTTTGTGCTATCATAACTTAATTTCCTTTTAATCTTATTTTTAATTTTTATTACAAGCAGGTATGAAAGATGGCGTTAGTGGTCTTAAAATTTCAAAATTTTTAATTTAAAATTCATATTCATATTTATAGTTAAAATTGTATACATAAAGTTGTTGGCATTTCAATTCTACAAGATGATTTAAAAGTTTCGGACCACATTTAAGAGTGAGCAAATAAATTAAATTTGACAATACTGGAAAAGAAAAAAAATATAAAATTAATTAAAAATTATTTGGAAAAAAATCTGAATTTATTTTTACGCTTAGCTGAGCGTCTTTTATCACAATTGGAAATCCAATTCTACATAGCTAAATAACAACAAATATTATTTATTCTGAAAATGCCTTCTTTTTACGGATCATTTACCGGGTGACTTTTAATGATTGAGGCAAAATAATCTATTGGCAACATTGAATTATTGGCTTCCCTGTCAGCTTGTTCTATTACCCCTGACTGCCATGTCAGTGATCGTAGGTCGGAAGTGAATGACAATTGAGTATAAAATTTTGACATTTAAATTTGATAGCCAAGGTTGCCAAATTAAGATTTCAAATGTGTTACCAACTTGACTACAAGAATCACAATCATTAGTAGTCACCCGGTATTTGAATTCAGTGCCGTCACTGTACTCTGTACTCTGTTAAATCGTCGTGGAAATTGTCTCAGGAATGACCTAATAGTGTACGTTTGTAATGCTGGTTGCATATCCCTTAAATAAGGTTGATAAAAATGTAAAATAGTTATTAATGATTAAATCTCTTATTGAAATTATAAATTACATTAGCTATTAATTTTTTGAAGTGCAGGAGTAATTTATAACAACTAATTTTGAGAGAAAATGCTACGATGGCGTTTTTATAGTTTTGAAACAGCTAATATATCCTTTTGTTCACTATTATTGCAAATATCATTTAACAATTTCTTTTTTCTATTTCGCATACACAAAATGCAATTTTGTGCAACTGTTGTCATGGGATACAGTTAGACAAAATGAAATTTTGTCTCATTGAAATAGTAACTTTTTTGTTATGATTGGTAATGAATTTCTGTCAGTTCTGTCAAACCGCAAACCTCCCAATTTTTATATTCAATGTCGTACAACAGAAATGCTACAGAATTTGGTCGGATTGAACGTAAGTATTAGATAGTTAACTTGGTTATCTTGTGTTTGGCCCAAAAGGATATCCCTTTGGTTACTGATTGCGATCGCGTGACTGTCGTCATCGTCAAACTCACAGCGAAGCCGGGTCAACTGCACTTCGTCGGGAACAATTTACTCACAGCAGTGTTTACGATGTCTCTCAGCTCGGAAGGAGTGCACAACATCCATCAGAATCCATATTTAATTAAACGAAGTAACGAGAAAACTATCAAATATGCAGTGACAATGCAATAAGATTTGAAATTTGTAATTTATTTTCAATAAACTGTCATTTCATCCCATACGTCATTACCAACCCAAAATCTCAAAAGTTACTAGGTCATTATTTAAATGATTTTAAACAAAAAATTTCAATAAATAAAGGCGAAATAGAAAAAATAGCATATTACACTCGTTGTACAAGACATCTTGTCGAACTCGTTCCTTTGGAACACTCCTCGCTTCGCTCGTCGTGTTCCAAACCCTCTCGTTCGACAATGGATTGTCTTGTACAACTCGTATAATAATATACTATTTTCTATTTCGCATACACAAAATGCAATTTTGTGCAACTGTTGTCATGGGATACAGTTAGACAAAATGAAATTTTGTCTCATTGAAATAGTAACTTCTTTGTTCATGATTGGTATTATTGGTAATGAATTTCTGTCAGTTCTGTCAAACCGCAAACCTCCCAATTTTCATATTCAATGTCGTACAACAGAAATGCTACAGAATTTGGTCGGATTGAACGTAAGTATTAGATAGTTAACTTGGTTATCTTGTGTTTGGCCCAAAAGAATATCCATTTGGTTACTGAATGCGATCGCGTGACTGTCGTCATCGTCAAACTCACAGCGAAGCCGGGTCAACTGCACTTCGTCGGGAACAATTTACTCACAGCAGTGTTTGCGATGTCTCTCAGCTCGGAAGCTGACGTGCCTAATCCGGAGATTTGGCAAAACGTTATTTTCATGAGAAAAATAATGTTTTTAAAAACATATGTAATGGCTTACATTGTTCACGACCAACTGTATTAATCTCCGCTTGCTTCGCTTCTCTCGCTTCTCTTCGATACGGCGATACCGCTCGGTTAAAAAACTGTTCCGATCACTTAGTAACCGAGATGGCGTTCGGCACGTGCTGCCCCCAAATTATTTGAACTTGTCAAATTTGAAGGTGTCAAATTAAAAAAAAAAAATTTCGAATTAGATGACACTAACAAGACAGGTAAATTATAACCTCGAAGCACCACTCTGACTTCTGACCTGACGTCTGACATCATTTTAATTCACATACTTGTCACTTGGGTGCTCTACCTGCCGAACTTTCGTTTCCCAAGTCAAGAATTTGGTTTCTTATGGGTCCTGAGCAGTGGGTGCAGAAATGTACGTAAAATAACGAATTTTTGTAATATTTTTGTAAATATTAACACTGAAGAATCTGTCGCGGTGCCATCTTAACTGAAATTTAATAGTCTACCTCGCGAGCCAATGAAAATTTTAAAAAAATTATTTCTTCAGCTTAAAATAATTAATATGTCAAAATTTTTGATACACGTTTTTTTGCAAACAGTTTACTCTAGAAACTTGCTGTTTGCGTATTTAGCAGCATTAAACCAAGACCTACCTCGCGACTTTCTTGTATTTCTTTTAACATTATTATTTTTTAATTTAAATGAAGAAATGTCTTAAAATTTTCAGCCGGTAAGTACTCGATCCGTTCGAGCACCAGCATGATTTACAACACCCTCTCTTCGGCACGTGCGGTCTCGGCAGATTATAATTTATGGGGGAGTAGTTAAACAGATAAATTCCAAGGTTTTGCAAGACCTTTTTCCAGCAGAACAGATTTCTAGTTATTTGACAATTATCATTAGATATGTAGTCACAGGTTAGGGATAGAAAGTTTCCTAGGTAAGTAAGCGGCGGGATACCTCTATCAGGTAGAAAATTAAAAATTCATGGAAATGTTTGTGCCAAATAAGGGAGGTGATTATTATTTAGGTACCGACCGAAATATTTAAAGGATTAAAGCAATTACTGTTGTTGAGATTACCAGTCCCCTTCTTCTTATCCCGCGCACCAACTCAATGGTATGTGGTAGAAAAATGCTTACATATAAAGGTAAAAATTGTAAAAAAATCTATGTATTAAAGTTACTGATAAATAACGAATTTGAAATAGTATCTACATGATATGTGGCAACGTTAGAAATAATTTTGCATTGACATTTGTGCCCTTGAAATTTTTGACGGAAGAAATTGTTTTTGGTTGTTTGGTTGGTTGTTTATTCCCTGCCCTAAACAACCAAAAACAATTTCTTCCGTTAGAAATAATAATTCATTATTGTGTTAGGGAACGATTATTTGGTGTGAAACATAGAAACATAATTATAATGGATAATTGAAAAATGTTCATGTGCGTTTGTTTCTGTTTCGGGTGCAGAAATTTAGATGAATTTAATTTAATTATTTTTAAATCACAAGAAAATGTTTGATATAAATTGACAATTATTTGTCAACATTTTTCGAAAACGTGTTACCATTCTAAAAATTGCCAATACCAGGTCGTTTGAGAAAATAATGTTCAAATTTTTCGCAATTATTGCAATAAAATTCGAGATTTGTGTAAAACGTCCAGAGTAGATGGTAGACTTAAATTATTTATAAGAAATAATATCTTGAGATTTAGAACTGCAATAGTTAGTGCTGTAAAACATAGAAGAAATAATAATCTACCAACATATTTAAAAATAAAAAACTTGAAAGAAGACATTTTAAATGGCCCGAAACATATATTAGGTTTTCACGATTATTGCAAAGACACAAATAATACAAATAAGTACTTTTGTAAAGGTAGTAAACCTGGAGAACAAAATCTGTATAATTTGTTAAAAGATAGTATTATATTTCCCGATTTTGAAAAATGTATAAATCGAGTAGCTGCTCATGCTTCTTCGCTATTATATGATGTAGATACAAATGCTGCGGAAAGTTATAACAGTATAGTAAATAAATTTGTAGGCGGCAAAAGAATAAATTTTTCATTAAAAAAGTCTTATACGACACGATGTTTTGCGGCAGTTTCGAACCATAATACAAAGCGCCCTTTTTTTACTAAAATTTTAAACAGTAGTAAAAGAAAGTATACTGGACAATTTTGTACTATTAAAAATAGTAGAAGGAAACATATAAAAAAACCTAGAAAAAATGAAATATTTCAAGCCGACAAGGATTACGGAATATTAGATGAAGATGACCAAATACCAGACAAATCTAGCGATTAATTAAATACTTTAATTAATCTACACTTAGATAATCTTAAAGAGGTGGACTCCACAATGATTGAAGAAATTACGCGAGGACAAAGTGCAAACCCAGAGTGGTTTAAACAAAAAAATCTGCGTTTAACCGCCAGTAACTTTGGACGAATTTGTAAAATACAACCCACTACTTCAACAGCTAATCTTGTGAAATCATTATTATATTCATCTCAAAAAATTGTGTCAAAATCATTAGAATACGGGGTTTCGAATGAAGAACATGCACGGAATTTGTTTCAGGAAATTTATCAGTTTGATGTTATTCCTTGTGGCATTTTTATTCATCAAAATTATAAGTTTCTGGGTGCATCTCCGGATGGTTTAATCGATGAGGATGCTATCATTGAAATAAAATGTCCTTATGCCTCTAAAGATTTAACAGTACGTGAGGCTGTTGAAACAAAAAAAAATACATTCTGTTTCATAGATCAAGAGAACAAAATAAAATTAAAACCTAAAGACAATTATATGTACCAAATTCAGGGCCAGTTAGAAATTACAAACAGAGAATTTTGCTACTTTTTTATTTATACGCAAATAGATTATCACTGCGAAGTAATATCCCGCAACCGAAGTTTTTGGGAGGAATTTATGGAAAAAAAAATTGCTAGACTTTTATTCAACAGCATTTTTACCGAAATTTTTAGATTCTCGGGTAAAACGTAATTTACCAATTAGGGATACTTTTTGTTCTCGTTGAATTTTTTTTATCGTTTAATGTTTATTTACTATTATTATATTATGTAATTTATTACTATTAATCCGTATTGTTTAGGAGCATAAATATTTTTATGTAATCACGTATTTTATAGTAATTTTTAAGTATTAGTGTACAGAGTGTAATTATCCAATGTTAATAGATAGCGTTATTTTATAAGGTTATTGTCTAAAATAATTTTTTTTTCTTCATTGTAGGAATAAATTTTGTTTTATTTCTTTAAAACACTGGCAATTCTAGCACACAAACTCGAAACGAATTTGCAAGTATCGAGGGCAACCCAGGTATAATTGTAAAACCCCCGCATTGTGGATGGCTTCACCGCCGGTAGTTACAGATTTATTAGCTGTCAATCATAACATTGCCCAGAAAGACCATAAAAGTCTGTATATTGGGTTGCAGGCTAATCCGAAAAGCGGACTTTCGATCTTACTGCTCAGGACCCTTATGGACAAATCGACAAGCGGTATGGCCGTATCGGAGAGAAGCGAAGCAAGCGGAGATTGATACAGTTGGTCGTGCATTGTTATACATGCTAATAGATTTTTTTTGTATGTAATAATATGATACTTTTTAATGTGAATAATAAAATGATTCTGAATTTAGGTAGCGTAAATATAAACGGATGCCATAATGTGGAATATTTTATGTGATCCTTTTAGCTTAAATGTGAATGGGTAAATTTGATGCGGGTTTTTCAGTAAAAGAATTATTAATACTGGAGGTTGTATTCGTTAAATCTTCTGTAAGGAAGTAAGGATTAAATAGGAAAATGGTGAAATTCAATTAAACTTATAGGCATTGGCAACTTAAAAAACAACTTTGCCTTAGATGATAGTACTGAAAACGCTTATTCCAGAAGTGAAAACCGTTTCTCTGTATCTGCTCTCTAACTCAAGTTTTTTCGATTTAAAGTTGAAATTATGACGTCATAACTGCCTATCGAGCGTTTGGTCCAATGTTAAGATCAAGTGGTTTTTGACTTTTAAGTGACACTGATATAGTTTTTCAAAACTTGGTAAAATTCTTTAGGAGTTTTCGCGAAGTTCAAGACAAACTTTAGAACAGAAATTAGTCGAAAAAGTAGTTAATTTTTAATTTTGTAAAAGGTGTGAAAAATGTTCAAATTCTGTCACGTTTTCGGTGAGTGAGAGGGTTTTATGATGAGAGGCGGTTGCGACGTCACGATTTCTTTCTTTGGAAGCGATTATTTCGCTTATTTTTCATCGTAGAAAATTTTGAAAAGAACCTACTGGTATAGAACGATCGATTTTTTCAATTTTCGTTAAAACATAAAACAGATAAAATAAGTTGCTAATGCCTATAATCAAACCAAACATTTTTAAGAAATTTAAAAATTAATTATACTCCTTTTTTGATAAGAATTTTTAATTTATTTCTTGTATTAATTTACATCATTATTAAATAATTATAAAGTCACAAATTAGACAACTATATAGGCTTGAATGCTTGTACAAGGTTGGTAGAATATTTATTTATCACATGCGATGTTAGAAATGTTGCTATTTAATAGTTTAGTGTGTACTAAATTAAATCATTTGAGATCTGTGTTTGTCTTTTATCTTTGTACATGTTGTATTTTGTAATATTAATTAGTTTATAAAATTACTCAATACTCAAACAGGTAAAAGCTAATGTAGTTGTGCGAATAATGTGGTTCTACAACAGTATTAGAAAATTAACTAGAAATGGTGGACAAGGCAAAGTTTACACCAAAGTTGTCTATAATAATAGGTATTATTATTATGGCATTGAAACTTTAAATACCCTGTGGGAATTAAATTGAAACAAGGCGAGTCTGAAAAACAACGTACTTAAGTTCGAGAAAGACGACACCTGCTTTGTAGTTAGTCAGCAAGCGGCTTAATAAAGAGGGCCGGGTTTGGGAAAGTGCAACCCAAGACAGTGTTATATTTTCAATTTTCCAAACCTCAATTCTTCCAGTCGGGAGGCTCAAATCCTTTCATAGAAACTTGCGGGCTCGAACTTTATTGTGTATAAAGCTACAGTGGCATTTCTAAAGCGACTTTCCACTTAATCAATTATTGTTCAACTAGAGTAAGAACTTGCTTCCATTCCAACTCATTAATATGATTCCAAACCAAACAAAACGCTTTCTCCGAGCACGAGATATTGACAATTAACTTGACTAAATTCGAGCACGAGCAAATAACCGGATTATTTATGCTTGTAAACCGATTCTCTTTTCTTCTCAGAAACTTCATCACGGTATTGCTGGCTGAAGGATTGAAAATAATCTCGAAGCACTATTCCGACCGGAATATTTCCTATTGTGTCGATTCCCAGCTGCATATTTCACCGCCGAAAGCATGCTTCGCTGCTTGTTAGATGCACTTAAAATAAGTAAAACTAGAGGAGGAAATCGAACTCACTGCATGTAATATCCGGCTTTAAAGACCACATTTACCATACTACTGGAGGTGTCTATACTGAAATGGAACAGAAATGCTCGAAATAAATGTCAGCGACTTGTTTCAAGACACCGTCACCGTCGCTCCGGGTCAAAACTTCTTTCAAAATAAATTTCTTCAAGTTTACTAAATATGAAACAATAAATACCTACAGTTTTTAATGACATGTAAATACTCATCCTTTTGTAAAGGAAAGTGCTTTATCTTTTTATAATTTATCTTATAATACTTGGGACAGTTTCGGAAAGTTTTCGTCATTTTGCAGGCATTTTTGAAATTCAAAAATGTCAAATTTTAAAAGAGCAAGCGCATGCGCAATAACTTTTAACATGGTTTGTTCTGGGCACATTTCTAGCAGATCCTTTTCTTTTCTTCTAAAAACAACATTGGGTGTTATGTCGATGAATGACTGAAGATGTGAAATGCGACAAAGACAGACTCATAATTATGAATTAACGTAAAAATTGTTGTAAAATTTGTAAGTATTGTGAATTGTGATTGGGCCGTGTGAGGTCGGCCATTATAATTACGGAGAAAACCAATCATTTTCGATTTTTTAATTCATTGAATAATTTTATTTTGTATATGATTGACCCATTTGGATTCATTCATGATATAATACAATTACTTAAATTAGTTAATAAAATAATAATTCAATTTTTTATAACATTATACCTATTATATGCTACTAATTATACTCCGAATATTTTTTTAACTGGGTTCACAGTTCACAGTCTGTAATAATTATGTAATAATTGGCAGTTAGGTGTATCTTACACGAAGCACTACCTACTGGATATATCGGAAAACGAAAATGTTAATTAAACTAATCCCGCAGTTTTAACAAAAGTTTTAACTTAATATTGTGTTGTTTTTAATTGAATTGGTGAGTGGAGAAAGATTTTTTTTAACATTTAACTTCTTAATTATCAAATAAGGAAAAATAAAGTTAAAACAACAGCAAATTTTAGATCCTGACATAGAATTGAAGGGGGTTGTAGAGTGAAGTTCATTAATTATACACAAATAGTATTTTACAATCTCACATTTGCTGAAGTCTTGAGTTCTTGACACAGCTTAAACTTGGAACTTCATTAAGATAATGAATATGTAAAACTATCTAAAATTAGGCAAACTTAATCAATATTTTTACATATTTTTTTTCTTAGTCTAAAAATGCAAATTCCCGCCCGTCGATGTGAAGGTCTCGAGTCCCCATGCACCCCGACAGGTGGCGTTCCATGCCACCTTTGTCTCACCATCGTTTAAAAATTCGGTTATTACGTTTTTAAACAACTTAATTTTTGTTTATAAATTATAAGTAAGTACAGATAGTATTAGTAAGAGTGTTGGCTGGATTAGGTTCATTGCATTTTTTTACTTCTTCCTAACTTTTGAAATTTAATTGTGATAATTTTCTTATTAATTTTAAAAACAAATTTATTTATTTTATGGAAGACAAAATAGTGGTACTAAAGCTTTAAAAGTGGTATTTTTATAATTTTGTTCTAATTGATTTGTGACAAAGATAAATTAGTTTTTAAACTATTTATTCTTTCAGAGTTTTTAGTGGTGTTCGTAACGGCTTCTAATAAAAGTCGCTGCTTTTAATCATTTAGGAGCTTGCTTAAAATTTGAAATAATTTACCTAAAATTGTGACTGTTGGAATTACGATCTTTTAGTTTGTCGCGGTCTCATAACGTGTTCCGAAAAGTAATTATTAAAGCACCAACTTTAATTTGCTTCACTTGTGCAATATTATAGTAACCTGGAGTAATGCAGTCTAGTTATTGAATTATCTTGCGGTAAGGAAACTCCGCTTGATGAAATTACAAGCCGAGTTATAGTGACTCCGATTACTTGAAATACAGCAATTTTTTCGCATTTCTGCTAATTTTTAATTTTGTAGCGACTGAGTGTATTCCACTGCGAGTGGGGGGCTAATAAACCACGAGACAAACCAGTCGAGAGCAAGTCAATTACGTCCTAAGTAAAATTCCCACAAGCTACAACGAAAGCTTTATTTCTTAAGAATTGGAAGGCATCTGCATATCTGATTCCCCGGACTATTTGTCAACTGTAGAATTGTGCTGGTGTCGGAACTTGAAATGTGGCTGCAAAAGAAGAAGAAAGACCTCAGCAATAACCGCGGCTACGAGACTCCATTTAAATGGAAATGATGGTCTACATCCGCAACCATTTACATCCTGTTATATGGGTTGTGACAATATGAATATGAGTATATTGATTGCGCTGGGGTGAAGCTTAGGTGGAAACCACATGCGTTTATTAATCGACTCACGTCCCTTGGGACTTGTGAAAAATCTTTCCTTTTTCAGCGGCTTTCCGTTCAAATCAGGACGGTCATGAAGAACAATGCAGTTTCACTTAAATGGAGCGTGTTTTAGCGAAATGCATTGTTTACAGAGAAAACCCAACAAGGTTGAGGAAACGACCCTTTTATTGTTTCGGATGAGACCTGAAATAGAGCCGTATATTTAAATGAAGCACGTCAAGAGATGGTTATCTCGGAAAACGCCCAACTTTTCCATTGTGCCCAAAATTATATTTATATACGTTTAAATTGCCACAGCCAAGTGCTTACGTTACTTGACAGCCCCCATTATTTATTTAATTGTAGTTGAAAATAAATTTTTACAGGAACACCGAGCTGCATTCATAAGCGAAAGAAGATTATCTTCTACTCTAATACTTTAATTAAAAACTTTCAAGTGTAAGCTAAAGCCTTCGCTTCTCGACAACTTTCAATATTAGAATTCGGGAGATCGCTTCTAACTCTCACGTGATTAAAGGCAAATTGAACCACAGGATGAATGACCGGGCTACGTGTGTCAAAAGGAAATTTCAACGGATTAAACAAATTCAATACAAAGTTAGAAAATCTAATTAGTTACATAATTGCACAAAGTAGGTTGATGAAGAAAATCTTTGCATGTTCTTTTTTGCACATTAACTATTTTAAATCACGATTTTTAATATTATTATAATAAATGTATATTTAACAGTGATTTAGGTTTGAAATAATATAAATTATTTAACAATTAATTGTGCTTTGGTCGCTCGTATGTTTTTATATGAATACAATTGAATAAATTATTCAGCAACAAAATGTAAAATATTTTGATACAAACAACAGTTAATTTGAATATCAAATACGTCACTTATCCGAAATTTACTGATAATAGATACTAAGCAACCCTTTTAACTTTGGATCTACCCTTGTCAATGTCGAGATTATATTACTGCAAAGGACAGCATACTACAAGGATGTTTTGTTATACATTTTTTAATAATTTTCTAAGGTTTCTTCAGTGCAAGCTATTAGTTTTAATTTGTTTGGTAGAAATTACGATGACTGAGAAGTGGTACGATGATAAATACTTGCCACAACACATACAATATGTTAAGAAAAAAAGGTTGATAAAAAGAGCTGTCAGATGTAAACTATTGGTCTAAAAGATTTATGCGGGATTGATATAAAATGGCAAGCGGTATATTTTTGAATTATAAATGTGACCGTTTCGATATTCCATTTTTGTGGCATTATGTGCGTAAAAATTTGTTGTGTTGTGAATTAAGAATTTTTGCATGAACATACGAGCCTTCTGTAGCAATTTCCTGGTGTATCTCAGGAAGCTAAGCCATCGTTGGCCGCAAGTCTTTTTAAGCAAATACCATCTAAGCTGAAAGGAGTCTAGTTTGCCGCAGCGTGAAGGGCGGGATTTAAAAGATACCAACTTAATTTTCCTTGTGACTGCCCCGCTACCCACGTAATCTGATAAGGCCAGTGTGAACCCCTCGCCAATATTCGTACATGTGTCTTCGGTTCAAGTCAGCTCATTGCAAGTATTATTTATACTACTTCCGATCTCTGTCATATCTGCATGTAAACTACTAATCTCCGAGATCCAAACGTATCTCTGAGCTGGCTTCTTGATATCCAGTCACGCACCATCACGCTTATCTCAGTTAAATAGCTGGGCTTTCTGTGCATGAAATTGATGTTTGGCTTTAGCAAAGTGAAAATAATTTCCCGCTGAGCTTCCAGCATTCGGATGCAAATTTTATTTGCAATTACATTCGAGTAGATGTAATCGCGGCTCGGTTTCAAACAACTAAATAAAATACGTTGTCAATTTTTGCTGCCTTCTCTGGCCCATTTTATTTATCCGGAAATAACTTCAGAATGTAGTGTTTAAAATATAATAAACTGAAGCAACATTTTGTGGATTTTGAGTAAGCATTTTGGTTCACAAAAGACTATTTTGCGGAACCATATAGATTTTTCTCAAAAACAATCTAAATTCTATAAGATCGTAAATCCAGGGAAAGAACTGTATGATTCTCTAGCGACATATAAATGTTCTTGGACCAGATATAAAGTGTATTATCTCGGTTCTAATGTGCGGAACGCCCCTATGTTCTGAGGCTGAAACGGTTGGAGGAACGTTATCATCCTTAATTGCTTGTCGAATCCAATTTGATTTATTGCAACTTTCCATCGCGCACTTACAAAACATTTCATTATAATTTTATTTGTGCGGAAGATTTGGGTTTATTGTCCATAAATGTAACCGCAATTTATCTCCGGGAGTAACAAGGCCTTTTTGCAATTATTTTCCCTCCACATCAGCCCAATCCTTGCCATATATTTCCCGAGAACGTAACATTCGTGAAACTTCGACATGTTTATTTCTAAAAGTTTTTTAATATTCTGATTTGCCTTGATTTAGGGCCGGAAACCAAAGGGCAACAGCGTGTTAGTGTGAGCGATAAATCACAAAAAAATCGTCTTGTTACTTTACCTCACAAAAAGCCAACACAAAACAGTGGGGCTTGGAGATATAATTCGGGTTCCCAGCATCTGGCATATTTTAAATTTTAAAAAGATATGTACTAAACTGGATTTATCGCGGTGCTATCGAAAAGTGATTATTTTTTTGATATTTGCCGTGATTTATGAAACCGGTAGCTTACCATTATTTGCGCAAAATGTTTTCCATTTCTGCAAACCCATAATAAATTTCCCTTGGGTCCGGTGATGCATTTCAGCCGACGCGAATTCGCAGATTTCATACTATTCATCCCGATAGCGACGACAAAGGATGGACAGTTTTATTAAACCTGACAAACCGAATCTGACGTATGCATCTAATAATTGCGGCATTGATTACCTGCCTAAAGCGAGCGCTTGGATTGTGAGAGAACTCTAATCTCCACTTGGTTACTGAAAGTAGAATGGACACAACCAGCGTCAACATCCCTCTTGGGAGCAGGACACTCATTTTGGCAGGGCTTTAATTCTAATACCGAAACGAGGGGCAAACATGTTTCATTGCGCCTAAGGACAGTGTTTTCATATTATGCCGAATGCGAGTGAAAAAACGCGTTTGCGAAATTATATACTTAATCTAACAGGAACTTTCGGATTATTATGCATTAAAATAATTAATGAGATGTTTACCTCCGAGCAACAACAACCGCCGTGGAAATCACTATTGTAAACATCATCACCTATGAATGTCCTAGTTAAAGTTTCAAAAATAAAGGGCAAAAAGGAGTGAGTAATAATAATCTGCAGTTTAGAAGTTTATCGCTTTAGCAATTGTTGCAAGGATAATAAAGAGAACGGTTTTTAGTGTAGCAATGCGAAATAAAAGCTGAGAAACTATAACAGCCTGAAATATACATAGAGGATAAATAATTTTTTCAATGATTTAGTATGAGAATGACATACGAAGGTTGTTCTGTTTTTGTTCAGTCTACGTAAGACACCATGATTTTTTGACACCTTTAACATTTAGGAACAATAAGAAACGTGGAAGTACTATTATTGAAATAAATACTAACTTGAACATCACATAAAACATTTCGTTGGATCTTAATTTCAGAATAGGTATATTGTTACTATTAGTAGTAACAATAGTTTTTGAGTTATAAATTTATTTTATTTTACCTATTTTTGTATTTGTTTACAATTATTGTAAAGCTGCTTCACACTTTCTGTAAATGAAAAAATCGTTGGTACTCTTTAGTACTCTATGCTTGAGTTACTATCTCTGTAGGGTGCAAAATTAAATATTTTCTTTATGTGATTGTACTGACGTGGCTGTATTTATAAAATAATTGATCGTTTAAACTTTAACAGACTAAACTTAAATGTAGTAGTCACGCAAAACTTGTAATCAATTTAACTGGAAAAAACCGCTTTTATGGCTGATAGTTTATCTACACAAGATAATATCTCAGAGAAAATTAAAAAATACCGAAGTAAAGAGTAGCAGTTTACTGGTTTTAAATTAAAATAAGGCAAGTTAGAAATGTGGCGGATGCGCCTAATTTTTCAAAAAGAGGGTGCAATAAATTAAGGGTGCTTTAATTTATAGAAAAAGTTGGCTAAAGCTCAATTAATTATCCTTTTAGAGCGAAATAATTCAAGCAAAATTTGAATTTGGGTATAGTGTTCTAATCAATCAAGTCGGTAAGCAGGCGTCGACAGTATAATATTATTCACCCGTGATAGCTGTTTTAGTAAACAGTGAATTAATTATACTGTTATAAGTGTTATAATCACGTAAGAAATTTGGTCTTGGATTAGGTGATTAGACCGTCGCTGATAAAATTCTTCGACATTTGCTGGGATTCCTCTTTTAAAGCTTAATTCGGGCATCGCCTGTTTGAATAGGAGACGGTCGCCGGAATTAATTTATACTCGGTCCCAAACCGACGGAATTGTTCTATCTTTAGGTGAAAAATCGAGGAGGACCCTTCAAGATTTATACAGTTAATTTCCATAGCTTAGTCGACCAAGCAGGAAACAAATTACATGGCGACAACGTTAAAGTGGGCACCCGGGAATCTGGTTTCTAGATTACAACCTCGTCAACATGTTTTACTGCAACCAATTTATTTGCACATGCATATTAAACCACCCGCTTAACTTTTACTCCATAAAGATGAGCAGTCTCGAAATGGCTACAACTATTCTTGATAAAAAAACTGCTGTAATAACAGAAATTTCTGAATAAGCGGGTTTTATTTAAATGAATTTTTTCTCCACTGTACAGTTTTTAGGACGGTACTTTAATTTTTAAAGCTCATTTATTTCCGTGACATGCCTTTTAGGGATGGCTTTTCAGTCTCCCTTCTACAAAAAACAATAAAACGTTTGATAGCGGTGGGAAGGGATCAATGGACGCTCGTTTTTTAGTTGCGAGAATAATTTTAATTTGGGTAAAGTGTGGCGGTTAATCAACAGAAAACCAATTTCTGTATGCAGCAGAGTAGAAATACGATATACGCCACAAATTGGACGTCATTAATAGTAATGACTCTTTGTTGTGGGCCGGCAATAAAA
Source organism: Tribolium freemani (assembly GCA_939628115.1). Taxonomy (NCBI): domain Eukaryota; kingdom Metazoa; phylum Arthropoda; class Insecta; order Coleoptera; family Tenebrionidae; genus Tribolium; species Tribolium freemani. The sequence continues at coordinate 13,572,503 of OW626789.1, forward strand.
GCCTCGCTTCTCCAAATAAAATTATAAGCTGTTAACTTTTTCAATGCTTGTTTCAATCGATCTCATCCTCGGTTAATTACCACCACCAGATTTTACAAAAGAAAAGTAAATCTGTGCCAACGGCACTGTTTATGAAACTAAAGTATAAGCTTGTTAATTCGTTGAGTTGAACTAAATAACTAAGTCAACTAAAGAAGTAATGCAATTACTTATTGCTTACAAAGTTGTTTCTTGTCCAGTCTGAGTTTAATGGGAAATAACTGCAATTTGTAAAGTTTTCTTTGTCGTAAATTCCTTACTGCATATTTAGCAATGGCTTTAACATATTTTTTATTGTTGAAGTTTTACACAACAAAATTCAATTTGCAGCAACTGTATTTAAACCAAATACAGGAGCAAATTGTCTTTTTTTAGTTTTCTAAAGGTACATGTTTGTGATTCTAAATTGTAAATAAATAATTTAAGAATGATTTTATTTGTTTTTAAGTCTATTTGTTTTGCATATTTTGATATGCCCATCGACAAAATTAAAATTAAGAACTTTAATTTTGCCAAGGTTTAAAAATGGTGGATGCGCCGGCTTACTTTCTGCAAAAATAATTTCGAAAACAACTTTTTATTTGTTTTTAGAGAAAGAAGTATACACGAAATTTTACCTAAAAATTGTTTAATTACTTTAGTGTACGATGATTTAAGAACGGAGTGTTGAATTATCTCATTGTTTTGTAAGTATTTTGGAGAGGTTAAGTTAATAAACCGAAGCTTTCAGCGTGTACCAGAAATCTTCGCTTGCTCAGAAGTTAAATTAATTACAAGAATTCAGTTACGATGCAGTCTCGGTCACGACTCATAACTCTTAAAACATAGTTTCGGTGCGAGTTGGTGAAATGTATTTGAAGTTTTCTTGTACAGTTCAAGCGCTGTAGTAGTACAAGTGTGCAGTAATAATTGCGTTATTGTAAGGAGGTTGGAGTTTAAGCTTGTTCCGAACAAGACCAACATGAGTTGTCTTTCCATAGTTTTGACAATCTCCTTGTTGGCTTAATCAGTGTTTGAGAAAAAGAGTTTACGCTTGGACGCTGCTTTTATCTCATCAAACACGAACAGGACAAACCAAAGCTGTGCAACCAACAAGAAAATTAACTAACTTCCTTCGAGAGATGTCCTGTTGCCCGCTTAGCTGATTCTGTCTTTTGGAGACGTGAGTCATTTTATTACGACGCGTTGTGTATAAAGAACGGGACATTCTTTCACTTCTTTATTATATTGCTTTTGTCATAAAAAAAATTGCAAGGAAAAAATTTCTATTGAAATTCGAATTAAATCCGATTCTTTTTCAGATTTTCTTCACAAATACGCGCCTTCATATTCATTCAGAAATGAATTTTAAATCGGGAAAATTAAATGCGTTTGCTAAATTGCCAAGTCGAATTTAACACGACGGAGCATTCAAAAGCTCGCTTTACTTGGACTCGTTTTGCATTTAGAGAGGGTGTTACGGGACTGTATCGCATATGTACAGTCGTAATACTTTATAGGGGATTTGCAAATCGCAACAACGTCACTTTGTGTAAATTTTACTTTAACAATCTTTATGGCTCCTTCAAAAGACACTTTATATTAAAATAATTCTAAGTGAAATGAATTTGAATAAGGTTATTTCTGATTTCTGATGTTTGGAATACTTGTATACAGTCGTGAAATGAATGATTTGTATACAGATTTTAAGACTGTGGTGAAAAAATACTAGCCACAGTAAGATAATTAAAATTATAGAAAAGAAAAAAATATGAAAAGTTTTTAACTAATCATTGTTATATAACTTACCATTTTCATTCTTTCACTAAATAGGAATCGTCAAAAACTTTTGAAATCATGTGTACTGTGCTTCATTTTCTTTTTTATCATGTAGTGATTGTAGCAGAACAGTGAAAATGTTGGGCGATAATTTAGTCCGTCTAGGTTTGCACGACGTAAAGTCAATCAATACTCTGCTTTTAGCTGATGAAGACAGTAACGGGATTTGCATTTATTTGGCTCAACTTTTTGTCATTATTTAGGCTAAGATAACAAAATAAGTCGTTCAAAGACAAGAATCAGTGAATGTAAATTTCTTGTTATCGGCAGTCTTTGCCATCTTCTTGTTGCTCAAGTTTCCATTCAAATGTAGTAAGCTTATCAGTTTTGTTTGTAACAGACCCTCCTTAAAAGTCGCATTAGTTTAATGCAATTGAAAAAGAAGTGGTACACTTGGAAACACGCTCATTTTGGATGTTTTTCATCGTCAAGGTAAAGACTTTTTAGCCTCCAATCAAATCGATTTCGCGGAATAATTAATCTTATTCATTTCTCTTTTGAGAAATTTTCCAATATCTACAAGGATTCGCTCTCAGCAGCAATACTTCCATCAATCACGTCGGTTAATTACTATTCCACTACGCATATTAAAAAGCGACTGTTAAATTAAAACGGAACAGACGGATTTGATTATTTAGTTCGTCCCTTCAAATCAATACCCTCAAACAATACATTCAATTAGTCGAGATTATCAAGTAAAAAGCTGTCAGGATTTATTTTAATAGGGTGCTTTTATAACTGACAAATAGGCGCAACTGTGGTTTTAACACAAATCCGCAGGACCAGTGCTAGTTATTTTATTTGTTCGCTGAACAACAAAAAAATCGGTCATTATTTAAAATAGCAACAAAAATTGAGCGACATGGAGTACACAAAAAATTTAATACTTTTAGTTTATAGTGCCTGATAATGTACCCGATCCATTATTAATCTGGGGCTGTTTGGAAACGAAGACATCAGCACTTCTGTTTGACGTTGGCTTTACTTGTAAATGATTGATGAATCTCGTCAACATGAACCTCTTTTTGAGTTTGTGAATTCATTCCTTGCATATCGCGTCTATGTCTCGATGGAGACGTGCGATTCTAGCACGATTTAATGTGAATCAACCATAATAAATCATTTCGCAAGGTGAATACATGGACGTTGTATAGGTGGAAATGCACGATCATATGCCGACTTCTCCCTAAAGTTAAGCTGCTCGCATGATAAATCTGAAATCTTTTATACTCGATGAAATTTTTTATGTTGGTGCTTCGTCTAGAAATAATATTTAACTACCCTGTTAGCTACCTGCGGATCATTTACGCTACTAAACTTTAAAAAGTAGGACAAGTATTACACTGTGCCAGTGCGTGATAGGCTGAGGTATTCTCTATAATAATGGGTTTTTATCGCTTTTGGCAGGATGTGCAATTTGAGCTCGTTTTAAGTGTTGAAAATATTTATTACTTTATAATTTAATACCTGAAATATTTCAGTGACATTCTCCCATTCAGACTATTTGATAAATCTCGACATTTGCAAATAGTTTGCTTTGTTACTGTAAAGCTATGCGTACTAACACAGTCGTAACTAAATACCAACCGTTTCAAAAAATAAAGCTTTTAATAAAAAAAGTGCACGACTCTAATGCTCCGAGCAAACGTCTTCCGGTTGCATTTATTAAATGTGTTTTATTGTACTACAAAACCAGTAAATATGTATCATACTTTTCTACTCTTCAAATATAACATTTTTAAACGTTAGTTGCTGGAATTAGAATAAGACACTTGTTTGAAAAAATGTAGACAAACGGGTAAAACTGCTTTTGTCTTGGTCGCGTCTGCAAATATAATACTCTTAAGTTGAAGCACAGACAGTGAAATAAATGTGCAGTGAGGTTTGAAAAAGAAACCAATTTCGAACTTTTGTACTTAAAGTAATGAAATAACATGGAATATGTATTGTGTTTGGTTGCATAATTTATAAACTGATGCAATACGAATATAATGCTAATTTGCGCCCAACAATTTTTGAGATTTATGTTTTAGAATCCTCGTTACACTTTATGACAATCTCTCTAATAAAAATGAAGATTCTAATAAAGCAATATTAAAACCAACTTGGTAATAAAAGAGAGGTTAGTGGCAATAAAAAGACTTCGATTTGAAATTTAAATTCAAATTTTATGCGGAAGAATTTGAGAGTGAAGGTTTTGCTATTAAAAAAATAATCTGAATTTTATCAATTGTGTAAACATCTCCAGATGTTGACTACATAGTTCTAAAATAAATAACTGTTTTACATAACAGTTTATGGGTATTTGATTTTAAATATTTCATTCCAAACGTCATCTCAAAATTGTGTGATGACACTATTTGGTCCTCGATTTGGTCTCTTGGAAGGATTTTTATACCCAAGGTAATAAAAGTTATTGGTGCTACTTAAATATTTAAGGCAAACACTCGTATTTTTATTTTACCAAAAAATCCATAATAAATGAGTAAATGAACTTTAAACTGCAATTTAATTTTGTCATTACATAGTGTATAAGAAACAGGTGTTGTAAAATAAAGGTGGTTACATACTCGTGATCCCGATTTTGTTCGAAAGTATCTCCTGTTAAAGGCATATAAAACACATAAATATAAACATGAGTTGAGCTACGATAACAGAATTTCTGGAAAGGTAGGTACTTCTAGATTAGAGCCTTCGGCGTCCCCTCAAAATTTAATAAAGGTTCGTCTTCACCACTCCTGCCAAATTTCATTTCTTCGCGATACCAATCTTTCGAGATAAAATAATAATAAAATAAAGTTGGATGTAAGCGGATAAGAAAGATTAATAAACTTTCCGTGCTTATCGATTTACAAACGGGCGGAATTGCAACAGTTGCAACGTCCCAAATTGTGTAATTATTGCTCTGATGAATCTCACTTCGTTATTGATCAGTGGAGTTCACAGTTCAACGTATTCATGCCACCGAGACGATGTTTACGCGTCAGCTCAAGATTCGCACAATGCCAGGGAAGTTAATTATTACTCAAGTTGAGCTTGTATTTTCGTACGACTCAGCTCTTCATATCCTAGCCCTAAGCTGTTTATGACACAAGTTACGTTACTTCTTTTGTACAGCGTGCGCAAAAAACTGACAACTCGTTATGAATGATATTTTTTCTTAAAGCATGCAAACTGATCAAAATTGTTTATGGCAAAATGGAAATAAACGTGGTAAATTATTTTACAAAGTGGGTTTGTGGATAACCATTTCATGTTTGATTTTTCCGCTAGAACTGTTATTGTTTGCCATTGTGGTTTAAACATCATAACAAATAATTCGATTCAACTGTTATTAGATTAGTTTGCTGGGTGGTATTAATAGTTCCGGCTTATTTGTTTCAATTCTGTGGTAAATAAAGCAAAATTTCCGACTGAATTTTTCACGATGGAGGAGTGTTTGGTTGGCTATACCCTTCAATACTTTCAACATCACGTATTCAATTTTGCAAAATGAACGAGGCATACCGTCGAATCGAATAGTTATTATCTATTTTTCGTAATACAATATTCTTTTAAACTGCTTCAGTATCAAATAAAATATGAGCAAATTAAATTTTTATAGTTTTTATTGCGCAACATTTTTGTAGAAGAATTAAACAAACATAATGATGTGAAAGCAGCTCATTTATAGCGGAGGAGCTGGTCTTTGTGGGAGAAAGACGATAAATGATGAAAAATATTCATGTGACTTCTCGGTGGAAACTAGAATATTACAAAATTAGATTGACCCTTTTCCTTTCCGTGAGTAATACAGGAATCAGCATTTTTATTAAAAAATATTTTCAGTGGTAAGCAATTTTGAGGTATAATCCAACCAAGCAGAAATGGAATCGTTTCTCCCCCAGTTCTATTACATCTCCACACCACATGGCTAAAACGAGGTGCCAAAGTGATCATCGTGTCAGAATGGAATTTTTTTTTTATATTATTTAATTTCATTTTTCTTAGTGATAACGCCGCCGGCGTGATCTTGTCACCTTCGTGCTCTTACTTTTTAAATATTTTTTAAATTGTTCGTACGAATTTTATCTCACGCAATGTATTCAGTTGCACGAAGCGTTGTCGGCGAAAAATTTGTCTTTTACGACGCGAGTCGCTTTGAATGTTTATTTGCACGAAATAAATCTAAACTTTCGGATATCTTTTAAACCTGGCGGTAAAATTAGTGGCATAATTAAGATGGATTAAGCTGCGAAATAAATCTTCCTTGCAAGTGACGCAAGGTTATATTACATCCGCGCCAATGAGCCCATTCTTTTTCGGAATCCTCTGCAGGTTCGCGTAATTAATGCGTTATTAAAGCGTCTGCCGGTGGCAAAATGCAACGTCAATCGATCCCCTAAATATCTCCCGTCTTATTCGCTCCGTTATTACGTTATTACTTCTGCCACGTCTCAAACAGAATTTATTATTTTCATAAAAACTCACTGCCTTAGGGCCGGATTAAAATTACTCCTAGCGCATTACTAGAGTTTGAATTAAAAAAAACTTTAACTTAGATTAATTTTTGCGATTGTTTATTGTTTGCAAGCGATAGAAAATTACAATTTCCTTTCTCATGAAACAGGAAACCAAATGTTTTTAAGACCGTGGATAACAAAAGCGTTTATTTACGTTGAAGAAGGCATAACGTGTAATAATTGTAATGGTTGTCATTTTGAGGTAAAAAATAAATTGCTGCTGGAAGTTAATACCGAAAATGTAATAACCTTAGAGACACGCTTTAGCCTGATTAATCAAGGGAAATATTTGCACCTCAAAACAAATGGTATAACTTAATTAATGTCGAATTTGCCACACTATGTCAGTTGCTACTTTTACCATATTGGGACGAGACATTCGTTCTAATTAAAATTAATCAAATTAGAAGGATCGCTTGGTAATTTTCAAGCGGCCTTTTATCGCATTAGCCGAAATATGCTGTTTTTATTACCTCGACTGAAGTCTGAAAACTTGAGACATTTGCTAAACATCTCCGAAGTGTAATTCAGTATGACCCATAAAATATTCAGATCTATCGTGTTTTTTGAATGAGAAAATGAAAAGGCCCCGCTTTGGGGCCTAATGTGCTTAGCTCATTGATTTATTTAAAATTCGCCGCTTGCACGTGGGAGTTTCGGTGAAACAGCAACACGTGACGTCATTAGCGATATGAGAATTCCAGGTGCAAGAGAAAACGTGTTTCAGTTACAGGACTAAATTCCTTCCCGTTCCACTTGCCTTTATACAAAGAGCAGGAGACGTGTAAACATCATCGAAAAACTAAAAGATCATCAGATTTGCCTCAAACTCGGCAAAAGGACGGGTCCTTGTGCCTCAAGAGTGCGAGTTTCTTGTAAAGCGATCTCCGAAAACCGGGACCAAATTACATTGAAATAACTGGGAACGTTGAATATGTAACGAGGGTTCGAGAGCTGTTGTTGTAGCCGCAACGGCACGCTATGCTGTTTGAATTTTCCGCAGAATGTGACAATAATTTAAAAATGAATTATTTGTAAATATAGAAATTTGGCAATATAATTTTTCCACAACATAAAAGCAATTCCGTAAGTTGGTAAAGACTTGGAGCGATATATTTAGGAAAACGGAGGGAAGGGATCTGAGAGCAAGCAAGCGAGGACCCATAAAAGAGTTTCATACTAGTTTCAGCAATAAATTACATTCCTTTTAAACATGTATTCGTAGTTCTCGGTTCCGCATCTATGTACTAGGGCAATTACATATAAAGCTTGGTGCCATTTCCTGCAATGGAATCCTAGAACCGCTCCTAATGCCTACGCGACTCCTACGGATGGTAATTGTAGATAATTTGCGCATATTTAAGCTAACTAGAACAATATAATGACTTTGAGGGAAAGAGGGGAAAATTGAGAACAAGGATAATAATTGAGAGTTTAATGACTTGGCGAACTTAATTTGAATCGAATACGGTTCAGGTCACAGGCACTCAGATCCCACATATTCACATCAAAAGCAATTAAGTTTTTTAAGCCAAATAATGTAAACATTAATATTTATAAAGCAGTGCAGTCATTGGAAATTACAGTTTAAATATTTATGTAATTTTACGGTCGCAACAAATGAACAATAATTTCGTAATTCAAAAAATCTAAAGTTCAGCACTCAATTTTAGTAATTTGTTAGGACCTACCTATATGACAAAGCTCGGATTACAAGTAATAAATAAATAAATAAATTACACAATAATATTTAAATCATTTCATCACCCGTCGACGTTCGTAAGCTCAAAATTTTTCTTTTCTTTTTTTTTCTTTCTCTAAAAAAGAATAATTCATGTTTTTCCATCCTTGGTTGAAAAAAAATATACAAAAAATGTGATTTTGTTTTTTTTAATTCTGAGCCTCATATTTGTACTGATATGTATTTACAAATTAAGCAGCGTGGCAATTGGCAAGTTGTGCCTAATATCGACATTGTGTAAAAATTTTAACCAAAAAATCGAACGTTTCAGCTATGAAGTTTTTAAAATCTCTGATATGCACTCGTTGTTTTATTTTGGATTGTGGCATGATTGACGTGGGTTTTTCATGGGTTCAGAATGTTGAAATTTGCTCGATATTTCAAAGTTATTTTTTGTTACATAACTGACATGTTTGCGGATTATAAAAAAAAGCAAAATTTGATTTTGATTTCTAGAGATACTAAATATTCTATTCGGCTAAGGTTTCAGTCTGTTATTTGTAGAGACGAATTTAAGATTTCTTGTTTTTCATGTTTCGTTCACCAAATTATTTTTTACAATATTTTGCTACAATTCCTTATTCTAAATAGTAAATACAAATATTAAATCTGAAAAAAATATTTTTATTATTTCTAATCACATTCTGAAACAAGCGATACTTACGTGTTGTTTTGTACAAAAAAGGTAAAAATATTTTTGATGGCTCTAATAAAGTAAATTTTATTAATTCGTTAGAGCTCACATTTACTAGATGTGATAAAATTCAAAATTGCAAATTTAACTTAATTTGTCAAATATCCTGAAAATCAAGTTGGAAAAAAAATCAATTAATGATTTAAACCAAACTTTTTAAACCCATAAATTTAATTTGTTAAAAATTAACATGTTTTTATTTTTTGCGACTTAAAATCTATACTTTAGTTATTTGTTAAATTATGTCTTAACACCAGTTTTAATTCCATCTAAGAAAATGTATGAATTTTTGTTGTGTTTGACGTTGAAATGAACTTTAATACTTGTTTATTAAGATTCTTTTAGTTTTTTCTTAGAACATTAAGCAGCGAGTAATTTCGTTGTCTGCATATTTCTCACTTTTGCATGTAATTATCCCGAAGGATCAGAATGCCACTAAAAATGGCGTGGCGTAATAAAACACCTCCTCAGCACTGTCATATCCTGTAATAGAGTGTGCCGTTACTAGATCCAAATGCGACAGATTTTCATCAGGAGGAAAAATATAATAAGACGTGTGATACAGCCATGAAATCTCGAACCCACAGAAATAAAATATTTCAAGCAAGTTAGAGTCGAGCATAGTAAAATTTTTATAATACTTTCATACGAAACAACATCCAAGTTTTTATTTTCGGTGCTTTAAGACTTGTTTTCATATCGAGTCGAGATAATCCATTTCTTCGTCTGAACTTGACACACTATAAACCACATTTTCTATATTGTCGTAAAATAAATGGAACGTCATGGACTGATAGATAATCTGTTTCGTGGCTTGTGATACGGTTGCGACTAATCCTTGCGTTTCCACGCATTATTTGTGATTATATTTCATTTGCATGCTTGTAGGGCGACATCGTATCATCGAATAAAGTTAAATTAATATGCATGTACTGGATTCCCTTACGCTTTAATGCGTAAATTAACAAATAATAGTCTAGCATTAAAGCGATGATGGTGGACGTTTAAATTTAATTTGCAATTAAGCCGATACTGTAACAAACAGCCACTCATCGGATTTGGTTTCGAATGCCCCAGTTATTACCATAAGCATTGTCATCACACGCAGAGCCACTATCTTATTGTGATACACAAATTGCATCGGTCAATGCAATGTCAAAGCATTTATTAACATAAATATCGGAGTTATGTTAATTGAAAAAGGTTGTTGGAACGATAAGTTACTCTCTTCGTTTGGTGGTTTAAAAACTGTTTTAAACTTTGTTAAGTAAGGGTCGCATGCATGGTGCGATCAAGGTTATTGATTACATTTTGCCTTTAGCGGCTTCAAGCACAATGAAATATAATTAAGTCAAAATTACTTTGTCCTTCACTCCTCGGTGAGCAATTTGAAAAATAAATACAATTATTAAAATTAACTCGCATTCATTGCGATCATTTTTATTTAAATTATTTGCATTAGGAATAAAATATTAAATATCGAAAGTATTGTGTGTTGCGTTTGTTTTGTTATAATTTTTCTTTGGCAGCTACGAAAGGAACGAGCTAAGAAGCAAAAGATTGGAGTTGAAGGAACGGGGGCTTTTGTTGGCTTTTATCACGCTTTATGTAGCGTCGTCGTTAAAATATCGATAAATCTTTTCCGGGATTTGTTAGCCAAAGCACCAGGAAAGATGCAATCGCACAACTCGTTTTACTCAAATTAGAAATGTGTTCTATTTTTGACCAAGACGAAGAAATCTTTAATAGATGTCAATGGTCGCACGTCGCAACTAACACAGCTTGAATTCAAAATCAGCTTCAAGGCAAAGCAATAATGTTCTAGCTGACGGTTTGCGATTTTAAATGTGGATTATTTTACAATCTTGACAGGCAAGGATTGTTAGAGATATCTGTTGAAAATGCTCGAGGGATTTGGAACGTTTTTAGTGAATTCTTGAACTCTCGAGGGGTAAAACAGAGCGACGGCTATTTTGAGGCTTAAATGGAATAAAAAAGTGACAGAATATACGAGTAAATTCACCAAAGAGGAAAAAAAGGAAGAGTAAATTATTCTTTTAACTTGTTAAAAGACAAAACTAAAAGTGCAAACATTAATTAAGTATTGTGTTGCAGTGTTGCTGAAAGCAATGTTATTATACGACGATTAATTTCATAAAGCCTGTAATTTCTTAATTTATGTTTTTCAGTAAATGGTAATTATTTAAAGTTGTGCCTAGCGTGTGTCGGTGATATCCCATTTCCTATAAAGAACCTAATTTCGTTGATATGTTATTTTCATTAAATATACAGACTTTATTGTGTATTAAAGTGTACAAGCTTCTAAAACCCGCTTTAACACGGCTCTGGAAATTTTTATTGTTTCGGATCATGCAAATAGGGTTAAGTTAATAATGACGTGGTGGAAAATCGCACACGCACGATGTACTATTATCCATCTTAGAATCAATTATGTATAAAGAAGTGTGTTGGAACCAGCCAGATTTAAATAATTCATGCGTAGGGTATAGGTGAAGCATCCAGTGGGTGAATTTATGTTGTTGTGGATTGATAGTGATTGTTATTGTCTCCCAAATCGGTTGTAATTTTCTTCCGGTGTCTTCGTAAAAAATAGGTTGAGCCTAGACCGATATTGCTTTTCTGCTACTACAAATGCGTTTTTTTGTGTTTGTTTTAAGATGGCCAACAGAAGGAACCATAGACGTAATTTGTCAGCGTGTGAGTGATGAGAAGAGCTCGTTCATCACACTGACGAGAATCCCAGCAGGCGTGGGGCCGTCCATCTTACCGGAGCACATGCTCCTCTACCGGAATTCCCTTCTAAACGGATTTGCAATCATGTTATACCATTCGCTCACACAACGACACGACAAATTATATTAATTACATGTGTGCGCGTTGACTGTCTAAATATGTACCTATTTGGCAGAATGCACCTGCGTGGAGAGACTACACAAGCTCGTTGGCGCAGTTTACGTACCTTGTTTGCAAATTGTACTAATTTTATGTTCTATATGCCATCGACATTACCTCTGTTAATAGTAATACTACACCCGAAATACAAACGAAACTACTTCGGTGTTTCGTTTTAAATTACATTATCGAGGAAACATGACTTATTCATACATTATATATCAGTATGTCTGAAACGATGGATGCATAGAAAATAAAGAGAATTTCAAGAGGGTTGTGTTAAAACAGAAGCATATAAAACGGAATCGGCAATGTACCCTGATTTTAGTTAAAACCAGATCGTCCCTAGAAAAGCTATACGTAGTTATTCTCTAGTAGATTTTAGATTCAAATATCGGCTTTTAACTAGAATCACGTTTTTTTGGTAACAATATACAGCGTATTCCAGCAAGTTTATATTGACTTTTTGAAACATCTTCTAGTCCAAGCACTATACTAACATGAGATCAAAAATAAACTCAATTAAAGCAAGCCGTGCCAGCCATATTTTAGCCGTTTATTTACACTTTAGCCTCATTTTAGCCGTTTATTTACGGTCGCACTTTTGAAGTTATGTCGTCTTGTGTTGGTTTTACACAGCATATGATGTGGCTAAAGTTACACTTCACTTTCAAAGCTTGCTTTAATTGAGTTTATTTTCGATTTCATGTTATTTATAATTTTGGTAAACAATTAAAAAAAATTAATATGTATTTATTTTAAAAATTTAACCACCAACTTGCTGTGATACGCTGTCTGTTGAGTTGTTTGTCTGTGTCTCTTGATTTGTCTTTGATTTATCAAAAGTGATCAGCAAGGAGGTATTACGAGGGTACATTTAGCACAAAACCAGCAAAAAATCTAAAATAAAGAGAAAAATTATTTAGTGCACACAGTTATTTTCCCATGCATGATGTTTTCTTTACATGCAAAAGCACGTTCAGCATTATCTAGAAAGCTTTATCTAGAGTAAATGTAACAAATGTTCAAAACAGTTTTTGCATTGGTGCTGAAAAAATTAGAAGATATTATGATGATAGTAAAAAATACTATTAATCAAATTACATAAACTGCATTTCACAAGTATTAAGTTCAACCGTTCCTGTAATTACGCAATGCTTTATTCCGACAGGTCTGTATAATTTAACTTCCTATTTATAGAGCGAAATGCATTACAATGAACTCATTAATTGTTTTACCAATTAAATTAATAGTTATTACTTATGTAGGTTGCTTTACTAAGTAATGAAATTAAATTTCCCATTTCTAATTTGTACGAAATGTGACTCCGATTACCCTTCAACTAATCTATTTTAATCGGTTGCCACGCCACATGAAATTTTCTGCTTAATCTCCCCAACTAACGGGGAATTAAAACAATTAAGTAACGCACTTTTGCTGTATTTTAGTCAAACAGTTTTTGCCCTCTTGAAGAATAAAAAAATCGCTTTGTTATTTAATTGCAGTAAAAGTGTATACAAAACATATTTACAAAAATAAGAGTAACTGCTTTTTGTGTCTAAAAATACATAGTTGATTGTCGAGGTTTGCTTAATTAATTCGTTTATTAAAGTGTCCCGTTTAATTTATGTGAGTGCAAATACTTTGTTGTTCGACGGTTTATCGTAGCATAACGCAGCTTTTAGGTCCGTTTATGTTAAACAACTAAAAACAAACACGGCTTGTTTACATGCGGAAAAGGCTCTTTCACCTAGCAAACAGGTTCGCAGGAAATGGCGGTCTGCATCATTGCTTAGTCGTGTAGCGTCAACATGAGCAATACTGAATTCCTGTAAATGGTCCTCATGGTGGATCTACTTCGACACGACTAGGTACTCGACATCGGTCTTCACTTTAGATGCCGCATTGTAGATCAATTCGTGAATGTTTGCCGGGATATATTCACAAACCGACACGTTTCGGGGTGGAGTATTTCTTGCAAGAGTTTGCTTTTTTATTAACACACATAATGCACCATGAAAAATATGGGTTTATAAACTTTTATAACGATATAGTTTTCCATAATCTTCGGCCTCTCAACTTGTTGATCTTGGAAATCCATTCCAGTTTTACGTTATACATTCTCTCCCCTATTTCAAACATTTGTTTTCCGACTGCAGAGATATTTAAAGATTTTATCTTGCCGTTATTAACAGTAGGTCATACATTTTGGTAGGATTGCTATACTCGTATACAGCACTAAAATAAATAGCTATACTTTATCAACGAAACATATTTTCTTTACTTGTTTATTTGTAATTCGTTGTTTCGTTTACAAAGGAATTACCTTTTTTATTACTAGCGAAATACACAAAAGGACAACTCAAATAATGTCAAACACAACACTAACTTTTCAATTATTCCATTTACAGAGCTTATATTGTCTAATAAATAAAGAAAGATGGTTCTTAGTCCAACGGTTAGCTTTTATCTCGCTGGGGAACAATAAAATGAACTGTAATTTGTAGGCGGGCCTGTGAATATTTAATCTTCGACATCACCCTTACCTTTACTATCTTCAAATTTTCGAAATTAATTCTACAATAAAGTCTAAATTTAATTAAAAAATCTATTTGTTGCTAAAATATTACAATGTTTTACTAACAAACTGGGACAGATTTCCTAAATTCGATACTTGCAGCATGTTTGTTATTAAATTCGGTTTTGTTTTGTTCATTGCTTTGCGAATTTTGCGACACTCTTGAGTATTCTAGCTTGTAGTTCCTCTAACGAGTTAGGTAAAGTTTTAAAGTCTACAAACTTTAAATGGCCTCAAAGGAAGAAATTTAATGAAGACAAGTTTGGAGATTGTGTTGGCTATTCAATCAGGTCTCTGACCATCCAATCTATTTATCGAGCTTGTCAATACAGGGCAGAAGCTAAACTAAGGAAGGCATGTGCCATTCTCCTGATATCTCAACATAAAAGTAAACGATACAGATAAAGAAGTGTAAAGATTTGATTTAATTCTTAAGACAAGTTTATTGCAAATTTGGTGGATGCGCCGGGTTAAGTCACAAAATAAATTATAAAAATTTCAGGTAAACTGATCACGTCTACATGTATTTTGGATCTAATTCTAGTAACAAAGTCTTGAAAGATTGATTAGTCCAATTTATAATAATGAGATTGATAGCTGAGGAATACAATGCATGTCATAATCCATGGCTTTGCTTGTTGTGGCGTCTCAGATCGATCAAATTACGCCAAGAAAATGCAAAAATCTGATCTGAATTTTAACCGGCAGTAAGTGAGTGAAAAACTAGTTGAGTTAGAGCAAAAAGTGGAAAAATGAATAAGAAATCAAATAAATCAGAATCCGCTGAACTTTGCGTGGGACTCAAAATAAATATTGTATCCGACGTTTCAACGTTTTAGGTTTTAATGTTTGAAAGTTGTGTAAAATATATCTCAAGTGTGTCTGAAAGGGCAAGTTTTTAGTTTAAAAATGTTGTCTCTGTCAAAAGTCGGGTGTTTATGAGTTTACCGAGCCATAAACATAGACTGTGAAAAGCAGAATAATAAGTTTTCGCATCCAGTTGGAAACTAAAACGTAACTCACTTAAATTTAATGTCTGCATAATTTTATCGCATCGTAAAAAGGAAGTGTGACTAAAGGAGGGGCAGACCTCGACCAGTGATGTTACACACACTTATATTAATATTATTACAAGTTATTTATTTAAAATCCTAACGGCATAAATCTTAATATCAGAGATTAGCTGTCTGGGAGGGCGTTCACGCATGAAATATGGGATTCATTTATCAGCGCCGTTCGGACGTCGTGTAAATTTCAGGAAATAATGTCAAGACTTGTTACGGCGTAATAAATTCAACACAGCAGGATTTGTTTATTAAAAATTCATAACATGTCTTTATCACTCGGAAACGATTCATCAGGCGGAAGGGATAACTTTAATTAAAAAGGAAAGCTTTTATTAGATTATTTCGTTCTTATTACCCCAAAGCTGATTATTTTTATGAAACAGCGAAATGCTCGCTAATATTAACGCAAATGTTGTTGCAAAAAGCTTTGATGTAAATGACACGATTGTGGCAGGCATAGTTTAAAGTGTTCACATTACGCTTAACATGATCGATAAAATCCATTAAAACGGCACATTTAAACTCGTTACAAGTTTGGGAATATGTAGCACGTTAAAATGGATTGAATTGTAAAAAATTGTTTTTATGACGGTCTATGCCGTTGTAATCTGTGCGTATTTGGCACTTTTGACCACGCCGCCGAATTTTATTGCATCATTTTGAAGATATCTTTAATATCTGAAGCCAGAAACAAAAATATGAAAGGTGTTAAAGCTTAAAAAATTATGTTTCTGTATAAAAATTGGAATGAATTAATGTTTTCGGGTTGTTGGACATCTGTATTAAAATATACTTTTGTTACAACAGCATTTATTTTAATTGAAAGCTGCGGAATTTGACGTTAATTAAAAGCCGAGCTTGTAAAAAGCCGTAATGAATTACAATGAAAGAATTATTATGCAAATAATTAGTTAAACAAAATCTGTTTATGTCAAGTTTTAATTTACTCTCATTCCAAGTTGAAAATTAGAGGCAACTTTAGAGAAGAGCAATTATTTTCTCGAAGTAGAAATTCTGACAGGCAATTTTTCTGCATCCCTATTTACTTTATAATTACATAATCATTTACAGATTTTTTCGAAGTTTTTCATTTGCGCGTCAAGTTTTCCTTAAAAGACGCAAATCGTGAAATTATGAGGTGCTGTCGAAAGTTTTCTTTGCCACATCTTGAGCAAGAACAAATTGTATTTTTAACGTATTATGCAAAAGTGCGAAGAAGTCGGTTTGATGTTCACACTTGGTGCAAACTTTTTGCCATGTTTGCAAAATAAACAAACTCAGGTCTCTGAAGGTGCTGTTCCGGGAAGGCATAAATTTAAACAGGAGACTTGTGGAAACGAAACAAAGCATTAGTCTTTCTCTAACACTATTTCTTCCAACTTGGACGCTAATGAAAATCACAAAACGAATAGAGGGATAATAAAGACTTTCCACTTACAAAGACCAACGCCCTGGATTGGTTTGATATTTTTTGCCACGTTCATTAGTTCTGTGTAGAAACGCTTACTTATGCTGCATCAGCAGTTGATTCACTTTGATCACAACTGAAAATACAATGCTGAAAATTCAATTAAAAACTGAAAATGGCTAGACATGTGCGTTTACTAAAAAAATTGGATCCGAATAAAAGTTTCCACTTAAAGGGATCACGAAATGCCGGCGCGACGTTCTTAAAGCAAGTTAAAAACAAAGTAGTGTCATTTTCTTAGATGCGAAAATAACACGCGATACAACAAAGTAAGATTCGAGTAGCTTACACCCACGAGATAAGTTAATGCCATGTCCATTTTCTCTATCTAGGTGCTCTAGGATTAAGAAACCCTCACGTATTTCACGTCAGATAATCGATAGCTCGCAATGATTAAGAGGATTTAGTTGGTCAGATTGAGAAGCATTTGGTCTTTGTAGACATACGACATGAATTAGAAAGCTCTTCGTCATAATCTACTAGACCCCACTGTTGGTTGAATAAATTAATCATAAAATTTCTTGATGAAAGATCTCTAGCTAAATTTAATTGAAATTATATAGATCCACCAAATGTGAAAGAAATATGAATAAATTTCTGTTTTAAAAGATAAGTTTGTAATTATTGCACAAGTTTTCCTATGCAGCTTTTAATTGAATTAGCTGGCTTTTAGCAATTAAGACTTTATATTTAGCTTGTTAACTTGACAGATATATTTAAGTTTTATGTAGTTTTCATATTACTTAACTACTTCTCGGAAGACATCGCGCTTTACAGCAACTTTATGCAATAAATTAACGACAGCCTTAAGCTTAATTGCTAATTTCCTCCAATTATTTTCCTCCACTGCACTATAAAAGTATGTCACCTTTTAAATTTTATGTAAACATGAGCGTAAAACTTATACAGGTGTTGGAAAGATTTCTAAATCGGTTCACACAATATTTGCACCTACTCCAAAGTGCTAACTGAAAGTAAAATGTAAATTTAAGTGGCCGTTAGGCTCGTCAAATTTATTACATCGGTAGGCATATTGTCATTAAAAATGTCCCTTAAATTTAATCGAGGATTAAATTCTTAACTAAAGGGCTCTTGTTAGAATTTATAGTATCATTTGCCGACTGTTTTACCTGCTTTTTTGAGCCCTTGGCAAAATTATTCTACGTTATAGAGTACAACCATAGTTAATTCAGAATCACTGTTTCTGTTGACAATTACGTACTGCTTTTAAATTAGATGCAGTTTCTTAAATTTAGTTTTTCTCTTTCTCTAATTGCAGACAACACTTATAATAGCTTTCGTGTGATTACAAGTCTCTAAGATAATAATGATATTATGTTGAGACATCCTGGGCGGTAAATGTAGACAGTGTGACAAACCAGCTATTGTTAATTGAACAAACTATGTCAACGTCTTGTAGACACCTACCCTGCTTCCTCTTTTGTGTTTCCTTTAGATATAGTACAGTTGAAATTTATTTTGTGAATAATACAGCAATACATTGCCGCATTATTTGTTCACAAGTTTACACCTATTAAGCCGAGAGGTCGTGAATTTATTGTAAAAAATAAATAGTAGATTTGAGATTTTATTTGGTAAAATGTGTTGACGCAAGAGATTTCAAAAAGGCTGCCGGGAAATGAATAATATTTTACACGTAAAAATAAATCGAATAGTAATACTTCCGTGAAAGAAATCGGATTGAACACCGATTCGAGTAAAAGCAAAACGTGCTAAATATATTCGCCACGCCTGAGTATTTTCCAGTTCAGTACTGGTGAATAATGTCGTGTTAAGAATAGTTAGACTTTGGCCGAGACTTTTAAACACGAAGACACATGTTGTCAGAACTAAGTCGCCAAGAATCGATAGGGTCCTTGGTGAAAGCCAAGCAACTTTCCGTCCCCAAAGAAAACTAATTTAATAGACTGGTCGTGTCTCACGTTTGACTTTCTGGTGGAGACCAATCTAATAAACTGGAATCATAAGAAACTAGAGATGGAGTTCTTACGTTTCCGTAAAGATTGTTCAAACTGTGGTAATTAGAAAAATTAGAAACTGGATTAATCTAAAGTTGGTTTTCATCACGTCGATGGGCTATTCTGTGTATTTGAACACGTTCAGAGGCTACTGCAGATAGAGAATTCCAATTTCCTAGGATTTTGGCTCGACTTGGTTGATAACAAGCCGTCCTATTCGATGTGCTCTGTCTTAGAGATTTGTGGGACTATCGTGTTTTCGCTGAGCTGGGGATGCGGTGGCATTTTGCAGCCTAATCTTTCCTTTGATAGTCGAGCGGTATGTAACTTTATCGCCGTTAAACAATCCCAAAAATCGACGCTTATTTATATCCCCCTGCACGAAAGGGCCAACACTTCTTGCAATTAGACGATTTTCGTGTCGGATTGGATATTCTCGGACAATCACGACCGCAATCTGAAGAACGCAACCACTCGCAGCACTGTTATCGTTGCCTTCACTTAATTAAATGAATATTCATGAATGCGCTTGTTGAATATTCCAACCGGCTTTACCACAACGGAGGAAAATTGTCACGGTATAACAAACAGAGAACCAAATGTACATATTTTCAAACTTTTCGTTATCCCACAAAGTCGACATTTCATATTCCGTTCACATATGGTTTTAACTAAGCCGGATTATTAGCAATTTGGCCAAGACAGACTGTGGCATAAAAATGATTAACTTTGTAAGAAGTTAAATCAACTCAGCCCGGTGTAGTTTTTACGGTCAATTCGGTACAGATCGGATGCAGAGTATATAAAAGTGAGAGACAAAAAGTTTATAAGAGCGTAAATTTGAAGAGTAAAACTGTTTCTGAACTGCACAGATGTTCAGAGAAACGGAAAGAATATCTGCCGCCGTTAAACTTCATCTAAATGGAAATTGCCACATATTGCTTGCCCTAAATTTACGGCATTTTCCAGAAAAGATAAGGAAGCAAGAAACGCGGAAAAAATATTTTCTTTTGCTGCAATTGAGTGAGCTTTGCGAAAGAAAAAATTATCAATGGATTACGGGCTATTATTAAAACCTCTAATCAATCACTGAGCATGGACGTAACGTGGCATGGACTAGTGACCCTTCGCGAATCAATCATAATAAAAAACAGCACTGGCGGCAAAGAATAATTTAGAAATTGCGTCCAATGGCCGAGTTAATCGAAGAGATGGAACGTTATAGCACAAACCCTAACGCGGGATGTTAGGGATGCCTGGTTTATGCTACGTTGAGCGTGGAAATTTAAATTTTTTACGAACCACTGGCAATGAAACTAGAAACTTAAGAAATTCACTATAATGCAACTATTTTATTAAAATTAATGTGCCTTAATTTATTCAATGATGACACAATTTTTGTATTATACTAATTAGGAGGTAAAAAACTTCAAGTACAATTTTTACTTTGAAATATAGAACAGTTTTAATTTAAAACTGTGTAAGTTTTTTCAGTAATAGTACGATTTACTAAAATGTGTTGTGTTGTGATTTACCACTCTGTAAAATTTTGTCCATAATTTCAAAACTAGTGATAGTATTGTATTTTAAATAAAAGCAAAATACGTAATGCAGTTTAAAATTTTTGTGTTGATATTTTGAAACAAAATTGTTTGATAAGTTTATCAGACAATTTTTTTAGCAGACTTACACTATAAACAAAATTTAACTTTTTAGGCTTTTTGATATATTAGAAAAATGGTTATACTCAGAAAGTGCTATATTTGTCAGAGCATAATTCAATTTTTTTATTTAGTTGAGATACAGATTTGTAGAATAATTTACCAGCTTTAAATTTATTAAGCACTTATTGTAAGACGTACAGTTTTGGAGATACAAGTGAAAAAACATTATCGAAAGCGTATTTAGGAAAAGTTAAAAATAGTGAATGCGCCGGGCTAACAAAACTGCTTTACAAGAACTTACGACCCTTTACGTGTGTGTCGTCAACCTGAACTTTTTAATATGTGTACCTCCTAATTAGTCTAAACACAAATAAAAAATTCGGTTTCCCACCATGCTTTCTACAACTTGTTTATTTGTTCGTAACCAAATAAGTTACAACACAATTTCGATTAGCGTAGCGTACACATAACCAACTTGTTAAAAGTATACATAGCATGAACGTGTTGTTGCATTTCGTTTTGTTTGCGAATTATTTGCACCTCAAAAGTATTAATTTTTGTAGCAGAAAAATGAAATTATTGGCGCCGAATGGTGAAAAATGCTTTCAATTTAATTTCTAGCTGAACAAATTGGTCTCTCGCTTTGAATGCAAAATTTGCACAATAAAAGTGCAATAAATAACTTTGTACTTGCAATTTTTTGTGTTAGCAATGCCAGTCTTGTGTCAAATAAAACCACCAACACAAATCTATTTCAAGTGATCAATGCAATATACACCCACCTTTTTCTTTTTCCAAATCCAGCAAAACACAGTGATTTAGGGCTTTTATGGCATCATTCCGCACGACGTAATGGAAGCGAAATATTTTTTTATTAATGCCTGATATATCTTTATGGCTTATTCCGGCGCGGGCCGTGCAAAATTCTAAAGGAAGATATTTCATCCTGTTCAGATAAAAATAAATAAGGTTAAGTAGTATTTGTATTGTTATTGCGTTCGGTTACAGGGTAACTTGTCATCTCGTAAAAAATAACAGCAGGTAATATTTCTCCTTGAAACGTGTCTGAGCCATAGAATGTAACCGTCACGTGGAAAACGCAGCTTTCTTTTAAATAATGCAAATTTTCGGTCGCATTGCTGGCTATGTGATCCACAGTTTACGTAGCTTTCGGTGCCCACACAACCGCTGAAAATAATTTATATCGCATTTTGTCTGGCGTTCTAACCACTTGAGCACAATTCATTAATAAATTTCGCAGTTATACACCCTATTTACTACTAACGCGAAACTGAGAAAGTGTAATTTTGAGCAAGAAAATAAAACAGCAGGACCGTGATTGATGGGATATTCTGCAAATGGAATTTTTCTAGTGTTTGCCTTTAATAGCCCGTATTAAATGATGGAACGACATTGAAACAAAAAATGTAAATAGCTCTTGTTTGGGAGTTTTTCAGGGATGAGGAAAAAGTGATTTGAGTTAATATTGAATCGTTTATTCAATAAAAATAAAATCGAATTATTTGACATAGTAATATTACATGGAAGTGTTTGGCAATGATACAATGATAAATATTCCAATTTTAGTTGAACGTTTATAAACAAATATTTACAAATTTACAAAGTTGAGTTAGGCTTACGAAGTACCATGATATCACTTGTAAAACATCACAAATAGTCCATATATCTCGTCCCTTGTCAGGATCACGTGTTTGGTATCACGGGAATGAGGGCAATGAGAAGAATGCTGCACCTGGCGAAGGAATACGAGGAGGATGAGCTGGTATTGGCGTGTTGCATGGCAGCTGGTTTCTCTTCTGTAACAGAAAGAACGCAGAATTACCCCAAAAATAATCCTAAACGAATTGGCGCGATTTAATGAGACGCTTTTGCGCTCGCATGGTTGGTTGCAAATTCCAATTGCATCGCCATTTCAAAAGAACAGCGTTCGGAATTTCGGGTTTAGAAATTTAATCGCCATTTCAGCGCATTATCTACGCTCCCATATGCATTTTTAAATTTTATATTCGGATCCGGGAGTGCAATTCCGCGATGATGGTGTGACCGTATTAAAAGTAAAGCCTTTGGAAAAAGTATCGGCTTCGGGTCTGTTTATGCCGACAAAAACTTACGATACGGGTTTGAAGAAATGGGGACAATAAAATGTTCCGGTTAGGAAACCTTAACGTATAAAAATATTGTTCGACCCTTTTGCCACAATAAAATTGACTAGAAAATCGAACCCAACATATATTTCCGCGACGAGCTAACTTAATAGTTGTATGTCTATCGGCGAGTGTTGTTTCGAAGGGCGTGTAAAGTTTAAATACGCTCGGCGAAATTTTCCACGCAATTAGGAGGGAATGAAAATGCAAGCCAATAAGCTCGATTGGTCATTAATTTGGCTTTGGATTTTTTCCAGCGTTCAAAAGTAAAACCTACCTAATTGAGTTTTACGTGACATTGGTTTCCTTTTATTTGCAATATTGACAGTGATCGCTCTATAAACACAATTTTATTGTTTAGTTTTTACTGTTTTCTTTACGACAAAGGAGGGAAATGGCTTTTACGACAAATCTATTAAAAATTGAACTCCAAGAAAGAAAAAATTTACTTGCTTTTGTTTCTTCAACAACGTGCGGTACAGTTTATTGATTTTTTAACATATAGGTGCGTTCGCCATAGGCAAATATTTGCCATTTTTATTAAGAACGCAGTTTAATGCGTTTAGTGCCTTCGGTCAACATTAAATACAATATGAGCTAACACCTTGTGTTTAGTTGCACATTCTGCTGACTTGTTAATTTATCGTGTACAAACTTTGTGTTTGTAAATATTATATTATCTCAACTGAACTTGCTTGTTTATTTTATATCGAGATCTGAAAATAGAAATGAAACTGCCGTTTTAAATGACGTTAAAATTTTAAAAACTGATCGTAGTTTTATGTAATTTATTTTTGGATAATTCGATTACGTCAACGTCAGTAACAATTTTTAAGAAAAATTTTTGTGTTAAATCGTCGGAAAGGCCGATGGTGCCTATCGACCTCTTTTCGCTCTTACAATAAGATTTAATATCCCTAGTGGGTTGACAAATACTTTTGAAATTCCCTTGTAGATACTTTCATTGTCAACCTATATAAAAATATATTTTTATTCCGCTGAATATCAACTGTATTTTATATCTTATGGTAAAAGCCTACTATTTTACAAAAAAAATCCTGAAACCCTTTAATAGCATCCTTTTATGCAAAGTGAATAAGGTTTATGTGTACATATAGAGAGATATAAAATTTTTATTTTGGGGGACAATAACGTTTACTAGCCATACAAAAACAAGTTTTGTTTTATCATTAAAGTGGTGCTTGTCAAGTTTGTTTGTATTTAATAGTTTGAAATGAAATATTTGCTGAAGTGAAATCGAATATTGTTTGCTAATAATTATTAACCCAGATTCTGCTTATTGTTTTGTTAAACAATCGATTTTTAATTGTGCAAAAAAGTCCGTTAACAAATATGGTAATTATTACCACATTTAAAAATTGTTTATATAATTTAGATGCTGTAATAGTATGTTATTTTATTGTCATTTTCCTGACAGGACTGTAGGGTTTAACGGCAGATTCAAGTCATGGGGGAAAATGTAAATATTTAAGTACATTAATCAAAGCACAAATGTGTCATCGTTTTTATGTTTGAAGAAAAAGTGTAATTTATAGTTTACTTGTTTCTTTTATTTTGAAAAGTACAATTGTCTGAAAATTACTATTTTGATATTTTTTGATAAATTACTTAAAGTTTTTTAATTTTCAATAAATAAATAGTTATGTTTTTTGTCCAGAGCATGCAATCCAAATCGCACCTTCAATTATAACAAAAAAAAGTAAGTACTGTTATGATTTTTAATGTCATATTGTTAGACAAAGTTTGTTTGTTTAATCGAAAAGGAATAAAATTTACTAAAAAAAGTAAAAAAGAAAGTAACAGATAAGTCTAGAAAACGGTGTTGTATAAATACCTACATAAAAAGTTTACGAAGTTTACTTTTGACAGTTGGTAAAAAAATTCTCTCTCAGTTTTTGAAGTTTGTTCAAATCGGTCTAACGACTTCGTATGAGAACTCTTACAGTGGTTTACATTAATTACGACCAGATGCGGTCATTTCGTTTGTTTATAAAAAAACTAAATTTTGTTATAAACTTGTAACTAAAACCATGGAAGGCAAATTAAATCTGAATTAATTTTCTTGGAGTCAAAACCTCATCTGTAGATCAATCGACTGTTATAAATGTTTCAATTTTCTGCAAAGTTGGGTTCGGTTACACGCAGATAAAACATCTTAAGCACCACATTACCATCAATCACATGTAATTTGAGAAAAAATGAGCGTTCCAAGTTTAAATTTCAGGATATCATATTTAAAAAGAGGCATTAATTAAGTCAAGAAAACGTGTAACGATTTCGCGGTTATTGCACATCATTAATCTCAGTCTTGCATGTAACAATGACGATAAATTGCGCGAAACGACTCAATAAAAATAAATACAGCGTTTTTACGTCAGTTATAATTTCCCCGTGATGTATCATTAAAAATGATTGGCTTGAAGAGGGATTAGGTGGGGTCGAAATTAATGCGATTACTTTGGACATTTGAGCGATACGATCGTATGACTGGGAGGCTTAATTGCAAGAAACACTCAAGAAGTTGGCGAGTCGCTTACCTGCAGTGGCGTTAAGGACGTGGACGTTAATGGATGCGGGCACCGCGTTGGAGGGGCTGCAAGTGTAGTTGCCGTTGTGGCTCTTATCGGCGTCCTGGAGCAGGAGCACACTGGAGGAGCGGCCCTCCTTGACAGTGACCCCCGGGTCGTAGTTAATCATTTTCTGCTCGTGATACCAGAAAACGTAGGCGGGAGGCTCTGTTGAATGCCGCAAGGTACAAACTAGGCGAAGCAACGACCCCGCGCGCATATGCAAGTCTGGGGCACCCTGGATTTCCGCTAAGGCCTCTGGAAGTAACACAACACTTCCATCAAAGGGGTCGGGCTCCTAATTGGCCCGACAATAACCCGACTAATTAAAGAGCCGCGTTACGAATTTTTAATGGTGATATGAAGTTGGCTTGTTAGGATTTTTAATTGAACAAGGATTTTTCCAGCATTATCTAATTTTGCCTCAGAACGGGATCAAACCGTCACATCAAAGACTAGTTAGGCTAAATTAATGTTACATATTTTGCAGCATAATACAGATAATTAATGCTAATTAAAGCGAAAAGTTTTAATTTATTCACGAGTGTTCTCTTATTTAAATCGGAAATTATTCCACAAGCAGTGACGGACTGGAAATATTTCAACTCACCAAACGCGACATATTTTATTCTCGAGGAAATTTCCCCTTTCTTGACGGAGATGGGGACCAAAAATTAATTTGGTTTTTGCTACACCTAAAGTAGCGTTTTGTTTTCGCAACTGTTACATTACATGTTTGTTTATTTTACGCACGTTTATTTCGTACTAGACACGTACAAAATGTATTGTAAAATGTGTAAATTTAGTCAAAACAGTTAAGTAAACGAAGAATCAAAACAATGGTTAGTTGCATTTGCATTTTGTCAAAGAATTTAAAAAAACATTTTTTTTTAGTTCCACAATAATAAATTCTGTAATCTTCTGTTTTTTAAACTTCCCCAGAATATCCCTTAGTTTGCTTAAAGCTGTTACAACAGACTTAATCTATTCACTTCTTAAAATCCGTTAAAATCTGCTAAAATGATCTTGCATATTATGCGGATTTGTTTTCTTACAACACAGTTTTGTTTGCCTCGAAAAATACTAATTGTTTTAGGGTTAATCAAACAACATAAAATGGGACACCTCGTGTTATATTTTGGTGCGAAAATTATGAACTTAGGAAAAATGTAACTCATTAAATTTAAATTAAAAACGAGGCCGATGTAAGGAAGCGCGAAAATTTGTTTGTGAATACGCTCTCCCGAGTATTGAAGTATTCATTCTCTGTTTCCGATTTTCTTTCCGGCTATTTCATGTTTGCGGTTTCAATACTAGTTCTGTAATTTCGGCGTTAATTCACTTACTAGTGATGAATTCTTTGAGAACACTTGTCCGTGGGTGAGTCGACATTTGACATACTATATTTGTTTAATTTTACTCTAAATAGTTATTTAGACAAAAAACAAAGGAAAGTTTTTAAAACCACGTTAGATCAGTTTATGTACTAAATGTATATTGCTCATTTTGAAAATTTAAATTTATTCTGTAAGGTGCCTTGGAGGAGGAGTTGTCACGGTGTGAAAAGAGTTAGTTAAAAGAGAATGTACACTTTGGTTCAAAAAATTATTGACGTGTTTTTTTTAAAACAATTTTATAATATAAATTCAGCGCTAAAAACTGCATCAGAAATGCCGTCAATCTTATTTTTCTTGGAAAATAAAGACTGTACACTTTGGAACTACTCGTAGGTATAACGACGTAGGTGGTCATTTTTAAGGAAAAATTGAATGAAAAGTTTATTGTTTGTTGTTCGTTCTTTTTCGTGTTTTGAATCCTGGTTTTTAAATTGAACAGAATTTACTTACTAGTGACCTTGAGTTCGATGAGAATGCTTGTGGGTGGATGAGTCGACATTTGGCACTCGTAGAAGCCAGCATCTGAGGGCTGCACGTGCTTGATAAGCAGGCCCCAGTTTTGCAGATGTCGAACATGTTCCACCAAGAAGCGGTCGTCGGTATTGTATGTCGTTGGGCCGACTGTCAGGAGGTGATAATCCTGTTTGCGGATCCACGAGACCTGGAGATGAAAAATTCATTTAACTTCACATAGGCACCAATTTTCAATTACACTGTAACGGAACGGGAAGGCGGCTTCAGGTGCTGAATTTCGAACACTGCGAGAAAGCAGAAGAGTACCTACAAAAGCGTAATAATGACGCCTCAGGGAGCAAAAGCTCATTTTTAGTTTGTTTGCGTGAAATCTGACTTGAACTGTGCAAATGACGAAGTTAATATTTGTTTTATTGCCAAAGGCGGTCTGAAACTTTGGAAATTATTCCCATGACTTTTTGCTATTTGGAGATTGCAGTAATTTACGATTTCTTCTATTTAACCTCATTTTAAAGTATGCTTAAGGAACGAAAACCTGGCTAAAACAAACCCAAAATATTGACATTCAGCACAGGGCGGCCTAATTTTGTTATGAAAATATTGTTTTGATGAACCCAAATTTTAATTTTTGTTGTAGGGACGCAAAAACAATTTCTATTCAATACCCCGAACGTTTAATTGCTTATTTTATTAAATTTCGTTTGGCAGCATTTTATGAGCGGTAACAGAAATTTTCATGAATATGGATTAGCTTTTTAAAACAAAAAAGTTAGCTTGTTTGATTTATAATTTACTCTTTGTACTTTTTAATTTAAAATCTACACAGGCCCCAAAGTGTTCTTTTCATTTGGAAATCGATTTAGCTGGACCATAAAGAGAATGGGTCAAAGTCTCCAAATAAAAGAGATATTTACACAAGTCGACCCAAGCTTTAATGGAATTTTTTTACGGTAGTGATATCTACTGATATATGACAAGTATCAGTTATTTTTATTTTACGTACTTATTTTCGCTAAAATGTCTTTCGAATTTTACATGAAACATACATCGCCTTATAAAATGTTGAGTGCAGTTTAAATCGAGTTAATCTACAACCAAACCAATATACCTAATTCTCAATTTAATCTCGTTATTTTTATTGACAGTTCCGGCGTTAAATAAAATCTACAATTCCGGAATTGAGTGTGTACTTACGACACCATTATTGAATTTTCTAACGGCGCAAGGCAACGTCGCCGTCCCTCCAATTTGTGCGACGACCACAGTGCAATTTTCCGTTGCAAAAACTCCAGACTTATTGCCATTTGACACACTTTTCACCGAATTGCTATCTGCAGCACTTTCTTTTCCTTTTCGACGAAGCTCGTAACTTCTTCTGTGACGAAACATGGCATTGTCGACGTTTCCTGTAACAATAAGGGAAAACTCTTCAATTATTTTGATTTTCTTGCATGTTTTTTACGGGCAAATAATCCCCATATTAACGAAATTCGGATTTTCCGCAACGTGTGTACTTTGATACATTTCTTATGGACAAACGGATTCATTCTTTACCCTGAAACATGGCTCGAATTTTGAATTCTTATAAAATATAAATTGACTGTAACAGTTTCTTTATGGAACAGCGGCACTACAAGAGCCTGATATACACGAATTCACCATGCATGAGTTTTCCATGTGAACAGTTTATATACATCGAATTCAATTTTATTTTGGCCCATAAAAGCTACATTAAGCTCAAATTTCATTGATGAAAATTGTTGCGATGCATGATTATTTCCTCTTATTACACTCGCTGTAAATTTTCGCAAACTTTGAAGCTAGTACATATTTCAAAGGGCTACTTTACAAGTAAATTAGAAAAGTTGAAACTGCTACGAGCAGTGATCGGAAGTAATGTATTACTTTTTACGCTACACTTTTGAGGAACAGAATAAATTACACTTGCGAAATTTAGTAGTCCATTAAAAGCTTACAGCGAGCGAAATCAAGGAAAAAGTGAAATTTCTTTAGTTCAGTTTATTTTACCATTTCCGGGGCTCGTAATTAAGAAACTATTCCAGAATTGGCAAATAAGAATTTAATTAAGCGAAACTTTTCTATTTTTTTAATTTAATTAAAAGTTAAACAAAAAGTATCAAATTTGTATGACAAATAACCCACGCTCCATTTACATAAAACTGTAATGAAACGTTTTAATAAATAAACGCATGGCTGAACATAAAGCTAAGCCATTACTAGATAAATTGTTTGTTTAATTGCATTGACTATACTGTGTCAAAATAAATCTATAAAAATTGTTTCATTTTTCAAACACGGCTGTACAAAATGTACGATGATTAATAACCATAAAATGTCATGAGAGCTTTAGCAATCATTTCGTCAATATGTTTCAGTATAAAATATCGAAATAGCGACGGTTTAACGGAGTATGAAGATGCATAATTTATATACACATGAAGTTGAGAATTTCCAACAATTTTGATAATACTCTAAGAAAATAAGTTTCAAAAGCAATTAGAGAATTTAAATGCTAAATTGTTTGCAGCTTGTATTACCAGTAACCAGCAACGCATTAAATTTAGACAAGTTAATTTAAAGCGTGAAGTAAGTGGTTGAAATGTTAATTTCTCGCTGTTGCATCTTCACACTTACACTATTAATTCTGTTACAAGACAAGCGTTTTAAAATAATTTCCGGTTTCTAATTTACTTTCCTCCAACAGATCTGTTTATAAAAATAGTACGGTCATAATATTTTATTTACTCATTCACTAATTAAAACAATGAAACATTAACGATTTGATTGCTTTGAATTACTCCTAATTAAATGCTTTAATTTCATATTTTATGTTGAGCGAAATTGTTGGAATCATATGACAAGTGGTAATCGTAATATTAAAGCACGATTTTCGCCGCAAATAGTTAAATGCATTATTAATGAAAGTCCTAAACCGAAATTAAATTAGCACGAGAGCTCGGTTGGGTAATGGTCCATGATGCTGACGTGGATGGTCGATCTTATCGATATACGGATAATTGACGAGCCAAAATCAGATATACGGTGCTTCACATTTTTCAAATAATACTACCGACAAAGGGCAGATTAAGTATTTATGTCTATAGTTGCTGAAAGCAAGGCATAGTCATGAAGTGAGATTAAAAATGCTTTTACCGACGTAAAACTTATATTAAAAAACGTTAAAAAGCTTAATTTAAAATTTTCATTTTCCTCAGTTATCTTGCAGTTAATTATTCACTAATTCGGGTCGACTATGACTTGGTTTAAGTAGAGTTAATTGAATTTCATTGTATCTTTATAATCATGTTCTTAAGTTAGAGTTACATTTTAATATAATACAAAAGCCATTATAATCCTGTGGATTTTGTACAAAATGTTTAACAATTTCGATGCTAGCCTTTGGTAAAAAATATCTTGCCATTTGAGGGAAATGAACTTTAGTCTCTAACTTGTCCTCTCATTTGATTAAATTAATTGAATCTAAACAAGGAACAAACAGTTCCTGATTTTTCAAGTTATCAGTTTTGCGAGTTTAAGCTTTTGAGCTTTCGTCGACTCTTTTATCCGAGTTACAAGCTAGAAAACGGCATTCTTTGTTAGCTGCCGTAGTAGTGTTCCGCTCTAATGTCATCCTAGATTAATATAAATTACAACTCGGAAAATTTCACCATAAATCTATTCAGCCAATTTGAAAAACTTTCAGCTCGATGCGAGGAAGTGGTTGGCCACCAATTTGCGTGTCGTGGAAATTTTCAGTAAACTGTGCAAAATTAAACGCAAAGTTTAAATTTAATTTAACGTTAATGTAAATACTTTGCTAATTTGCATAGTCTATAAGTTGAGAGTTTTCTTCAAATTGCCTGCACGAAATGGAAAAGTTTGAAGTGATAAATGTAAATAAATCCAAAACAAATGTACTCTCAAACATTCATCAATATTTCATGTTCGGTGTGAATTTACATTGTCGAGTTTGCAAATGAGAGATGTTTGGTTTGCCAGAACATTGCAAAAAGATGAATTTTTATTTGAACCAAATTTACAATCGTTTCAAGTTTTGGTATTTGCGTTTCATTGCTTTCCTCTGTATGTCTTTAGGTTTCGTTAAATAATTTTGTTCAGAAACTTATGAGCGCAAAATGTGTATAATTAAACTGTTTGTTTAGACAAACTGCAAAATAGGATATTTAAGAGCGCAGTAACTCAAAATGAGATTCTCTTGAGTCTCCGTCTTGTATTTATTAGAATAAAACTGGAAGCGGAACAAAGCACTCTAACATTAAGGGTTAGTATTACTTCAACCACAAACGCTGACGTACAAAATCCCGTTTCGTATGATTTTAGACATTTATCATAAAAACAATCGCAAACGCCACATATTTCATCTTTACCTCGAGAATGTTTAAGGGATAACGAAAATATACGAATGCAGGTATTTTTCTTATTTTCCTTTCTGATTGAAAAGACCTAAGGCTATTAAAAATGTGTCGAGCTTGCGATGCATATTGAGGTCAGATATAAGTTTCCAAATGCGATTTGCTCTAGTCTGATACTAGGATTTGGGTCTGAGGGCAATTATTTGAGTGGCTGTGGCGAATAGATGACAGTATCGAATACAACAAATACGCCTAAAACACGATATAAATTCAAAAGCCCCGTTCTCAAAAGAGATCTGAAACATTCAGCGTGTGGCTCGTAAGATTCCAATTCCTCCCGAGATTGGATCAAGATTGGACCGATGATACTCTTAAAACTCTCTATTTTAAATTTGATGTGAACGAATCCAGCCGACAGAAGCAACGAAATACATATTGCGATCTCTTCGTATCAAATTTCATAATAGCACCCCTCAAAATAATCGAAAAGAATTTGAACCCAAAATATAAATTTTACGCTTTAAGCAACTGGAAATTTCAAATTTCAAATTTATTATAAAATGAAATAATTTATTTTCGGTGTTTTGCAAAGTAGAATATTAAATATTTGTGCATACAATGAACAAATTATCAAGAATTACGCTATTTTTAGCAAAAATGTGGACGTATTAAAACTGTTTAGCTACATATAGAGTAGGTCTGTAGTAATTGAAAACATAAATAATTGTAAAATTTTCATACTTTTTATGACTTTTGAATCAGCAGAGTTATAAAATTGTTATAATTATGAAATAGGTGTAATTATACATGTTATAAATGAAAGCTTATTATTATGGAAAGAATTTAAACTTAAATGAAAACTATTATTTGGCTTTATTCTACGTATTTATGCATATTTTTTTTTCTTGCTTGAAGAAACCACTGGTGCTTCTAATTTCATTTTAAATATAAAAGAAATTTAGCCTCCCTTTCAGAGGCTTATAATCTAAATTCTAAAAGATAAACTTTTGCAGAATTCGCTTTATGTTGCTAATTTTATTTAAATGGAAAATATCCTTTGCCCGGTAACAATACTGAACTAAGTTTTTCTTAATTTCTTTTCTTTAAAAGCGTTTAAAAGGTTTTTTCCCCCTCTGGTATGTAATGGTTGTTCAGAAACTTAATTTGTTAGTGAATAAATTTGAGCCAAAGGAATAAAGAATCATTTAAATGCCACCACAAGGTGGCACAAGTTTCTGTGTTAAAAGTTGAGAGTAATTTTTATGTCAAGTGTTCATATACTCGCATTGACATTCTTATTAAAAATTGAAATTGGTAGCAAATAGCAAAGTTAAGTAAAATTTTATAATGTGCCACGTAGTAGCAAACTAGCAAGTTTTTAATTTAAAACAACTTTGTCGCGAAAGTTTTAAAAGTTGAAGGATAATGGAAAATATCTTAGTGTGACAAAATGTTAAATCCTGATTCATAATTAATTCTAAACTGCATTAACTTGACAAACATTTAATTTTTAAACCAACATCCTTTAAGAGTTTAAGTTTTTAAGTGAGTAAATACACAAAGATTAAATGTTAATCCTTTACAAGAAAGCGCTGTCTACACAACGTTTTAAAGAAAAATATTTTTTTCTAAAACATAGATTTGTTAAGAAGATATATACTTAAGAATGTGTGACGCAAAGAAGACTTGTTTTGTAAAAAGCAATCCAATTTCTTGTAAAATGCCACAAACTAAGCTTTTAAAAAACTTAATGAAATAAGAAATAAAGGAATTTAAGTTTTTTAAAATGTTCCACGGACTAATGTCGGGTTGAGTAACGAGGTTGCTGTTCTAACTGAAATATAGGTCAAGTGATATTTCTAAGTTCTCAGTTCGCTTTAGAGGACATCAGTATATTTCTTTGTTTTGAAAAATAAGTTAAAGCCACATAAAATTTTAATGCAACTTGAAGTAAATTGCTTAAATCGTAAATAATTGACTTTTAGAATCGATATCGTGCACAAGAATAAAAACAATTTTTTGGGATCAAATACTAATCATACGTTAGGTTCTAGATAATAAGCAACATGATATTACCATACATTATCATTAACATAAATTGTCTAATTATGGATTTAGCTTGACGAACGTTTTAATAATAGGGAGAAATGCATACTTAATGATCGATTCCTCATTAGATACTGCGTTAATTTGCGATGCAATAGATAGTTTATTCAAAGTAATATCAAATTTATAAAGTTTCAGATTTATTATTCATGAGGCTGAAATAATAATTTAAGCATGAAGAGAACCCCAGAATACATAATCAGCGTTGGGTAAACATTTGCCCCTTAACAATAAACACAGAGACTCTTAAATCATTGTGGTAAACCGCCTCTTGTAATACAAAATATGTATGATATTTAACAAATTTCTATTGTCTATTATCACCAAATAAATATGTGAGGGCGTTACATTTCAATAAAAAAATAAATTCGTAGTTGGAATAAAGTACGATAACGAAAAATGCCATCAACAGACGTAAAACATGTCAGTGGTGCATTGTTAGAAATCAATTTAGATTTTATTTGTTGTCATCACTTTTACAATATTTGATGTCTTTTATACCCTGTAAAGCAAAAACCGCTCTTAACAATCGTCCGTTCGACAACACGTTTTTGTTGGCAATCCTGTTGAGTAGCGATTGTCGTAAACCTTTCAGTCAAGAAATAACCACCCCTAATCAAGCTGGCCGCTCAGAGGCAGCTGGAGATGATGTTTTCTTTTTCTTACGACAAACACTTTTACAAAAAAATCTTAATTTAATATAATATCCGTCCTAAGAAAAAGGAAGTCTAAAAATTAGTTTCGGGAGCTCTTCCAGTTTCACATTTTAAAGACTATTGATTTTGTGGGTAAAATCGAAATTGTTGACGTCCTTACATTTAAATTTGATTAAGGGGGCAAAGTCCAGAAATCAGTACTTACGCAAAAAATGCGAGGATCCGTTGATAAACTGGACTAAATACAACAGAATCACGATGTATTTTATGAAATTTTGAGAATGTATAGCCATTCTCGTTTCCAGTCCAAGCATTTTTTTCAGACGACATCCATCTTGATTTTAGCGATCTTGCAACTCACGTCATTGGCAAACTCTAGTTTAACATTCACTAAATTTTGGTTTAGCTTAATGTCCCCCACTCACATTCACCCTGCTTTTTGCGCCCTCACCGCAAAACTTTTTCCCTTCCAAGCTCCCTCTCTGGAACAAAATGACATTATTAACATTATTGTTATGGGTGTGATAAAGCCAAAGAACCAATAAATTACTTCTCTTTCATACAGCAACTATCGAAAGGAGTCTACATGTTACTGCTCTCAGCAGATTCTTCATAATTCCATAAAATGCTAGCAATTGAATAATGCATGAAGTATTTATCACGTAATCTTTCCCAATGATGTATGATATATCGCTATTAGGGGGTGGTTAGCTCCACATTAATGAAAACTTGCGTTCGCTATGGTTTTTATCCCGACTGCCAAATAAAATTTCCAACACGAGGTAATTAATTAAAAATGATTTTTTCTTTAATTGTCATGATCTTTTTTAATTCCAATTAAGTAATTAATTTTTGTGTTGCTTACATTTTAATAATGCTGACAGAAATCGTATACTTCTTTCGAGATTTGGGTCAAGGATAATCCCGGTGTTCCCAGTGAGGGTAAAAATCTTAATATTCACAATCCACAATCACCGCACGTTACGTCATGCGTAATCCACCCCGTGCTGAAAACTACACTGAACTTAACTTGGAATCATTCCCTCAACAGTCTGAAACACCCATGCGCAACAATCTTGCTGCATTTCGCTGAAATTATGAAATTTGTAGCACTACCAGCAATACCGGATTCTCGAGGGTGGAAGTCATTCCGGAGCTAGGAAAATTACAGGTTTGAAGAAACAAACACTGTGAGATGAATTTTTCGTGCCAGAGCTCGCATGGATGAGCACGAAACAAAATAGATAAGCTCGAATCGGAATATGACTTATTTGACGTGTTAATGTTGGTTTGTCGCGTGAAAAAGTGCTCAGATAACGCATGGGTATGGCTAACGATAGTGTCTGCTTAATGGCGTGAAGAGTGTTATCACCCTCCACCCCCTGGAACTTCGCGAACCGTCGAAGGGCGTTTGATTTAAAGCGATGCCCCAAACTTGGCCTATTTCCAATTACACGGAAGCATTAAATGTTTAACATTTATAATTAATGAAGCTCAGGCTATGCTACACGAAGAGTATTAATCTTCTCGGCAGGATCTTTGTGGCATTTCAGGCGCCTATCATTGACACTTTACCGGGATTAAACCAAAAACACCCCAAGACACAATTAAACTGGCAATTTATACATTTCATTTTTAAGCACTTCTGCCAGGGGCACATACGGCATCAGGGCCGCTTTGAAGTGACTTTATACTTTTCTCCTTTCTTATGCTGAGTTTTCTGTTCTTTCTTTGTAGAAACAGAAACGTACCTAGTTAGTAGTGTCCAAAGACACTAGGTTTTTGGACTATGAAACAAACTCATGCAGCACAATTTTATACGAATCACTCTTATCAAGAGACTCTTATCAAATTTTGAAATGAGAGTTTGCAATTATCTGTTGACATGAGTTCATAGATGATTTATAGGTCTGTTTTTCCTTGATTCAGAACATCTGAACTACCTATTTATAACGTGCTATTGCGCTATTTGGTAAAAATATCAATATCTGATCGTACCCATCCGTCACAACTTTTTGCACTTGTGTTATGCTCTAATTTTTTAATAATAATAGTGATAATAATAATAATAATGATGATAATAATAATAATAATAATTATTATTATTATAATCTTTATTGTCCAACGAGATCATCAGTTACAGGACAAAATGTTGTAATGATACAAAAAATAAGAAATGCAGTTATTTTTATTACAAATAACGAAATTAACCTAAATTTAATAATGTCTTTATGTTCATTTCTATAAACTGCAGTGATGTAAATAACAAAATAATGGTTTGGCCCTTAAATTGCGCCCTGATTTAATTGCAATAAATGTAATTAAGCTGAATGCTAATTGTGGTGTAAAGTCAAATTAAACAAATTACAAATTACACAGTGAATATTTGTTTCCAAATTAAATATGACATCAACACGTCACACGGAGTAATTGTGATGGAATTAAAAATGTCGTGCCACATTGCGGTTGCACATTGATTATATCAAACGGTTTTAAATATTCAAAAATTTGATTGACTGAAATTAGGTATTGTGTGTTATTTCTTTGTAACATAATAAGCCAGATGCGATTGTATATTTTATAGGTATTATTACATTTAACGATTTCGGTTATCAAACGATAAAGTGCCGTTATAGCGTGTGTTAAAACCACCACTGACGTAAGTTCTGAATTTTTATCAATTAATGGCTCCCACAGGCGTTATTGCAAAACCATGACAATAAAACTTCGCATATCGAGCAAGTTGTTTTAAAGTTTTGCTACAATATCAGGTTTTGTCATAAAATATTAATTTGTAGCTTGAACAACTGAAATTGTACCGACACGTAATTAATGTTTTATTGTTTAACACCCCTAATTGACGCCCAAACGGAAACATCCCTAAACTTGTCAACATAAATAATTTAAATAATAATTTGGTAGTCAATTTCCCCTCTTTATATCGCATGTTTATATTTTCCTTTTTACGGTGAACCTGAATTAGAATGAAAGCGAATTGAGTTTTTATCTCGGTTGCTTGAGACAGGAAAGCGGAAGCTGTTTTTGTTAATGGTTATGGACTTTATTATGGAAAATATCCAAAACAGATGCTGTAAGTATCTGTGATTATGTAAATTAAGTACTACTTTAAAAAATATATCTCCGAGACAGCGAATATTAAGTACATTTATTTAACAACTCAAGTTTTCCGGAACAGGTTTTAACCCAATTATTGAATCGATTAACATTAAAAGAAAATACGAGCTGGATAAAGCAAAGTTGTTGTTGTACACAAGTTTTGAACGTGTCATGCACAGTCGGTGGTGGTCAGAGGGTAATTAATAAATATTACCAAATGCCCTACACTTGGACCAGGTTGAGGTTGAAATGTAAACAGCGTCTTCAGACAGCTGTGCTCAAGCGGGTTTTACCAAATAGTTTTAATTTGTATTAGATTTTTGTGACAACACTTAAGGTAATGCTAGTTATTAGCCAAAGCACGTCAATAGTTCTGACAAAATTATAAACACACATTTTTAATAATTTATGTTGTCCTTCCAATAACTTGACAATGCACTAGAACTGTTCATAAGTTTTTAATGTTTCACGAGAATAGATTTAACTTGGGAGTGAAAGTGTGTTTTATTGAGCTCAAGTTTTGGGGAAATTCAATCTGTCCGTTGTTTGTAAGTTAGTGTGGTTTTTCAAATACAATACATACACAAAGACTTTGTTTTTTTTATTTGCTTTTGCTTCTGTTTCTTTATTTTGCCTTCCAATTTTAATTATCAAGTGTTTAAGCTTGGTCTCGCATTTGAATAAAAAAAATCCAATTAGACGCATTCATGTTATTGCATTAGCGCAAGAGGCACATTCGCCTCGTATTGAGTTCTCGAAAGTGCTTATAAGGCAATTCTGCAATGATCAAGTTAACTGACTGTCTACAAGTTTTCGAAAAGCAGCGACTTGCAAATTTACACCGAAATATAATTCATTGCCTCATAAATAACACATGACTAACTAGTTAAATTCCGGAATAGTCCCCGGAGCTCACGCATGCCACCAGACCGCATCTGTCGTTTTATGGTCCATACATCCAGCGACCAAAGTGCCCGCGCTTCCGGTACTTGTCCCAAATTTCGCAAGATTACATCGCGAGCGCTTAAGGTCTTTACCGTCCTCTCCACAGTCACTAAATCGCTTCTAATCAACAGTTATGTTCGGAAATAATAATTCCAACGCTAGTTCTTTAATTTGTGGTATCTGTTACCGAATTTATGGAGCGAGTTATTCTTCCATTTCGCTCCCTTTATATAGAAATTCCAAGTGCGCTTGAGAATATTGAGATAAGTTCGACGTGATATGGTTGTTGGGAGCTTTATCCCATTGCATAATACAGCAGTCTATAATGCTGGCTGTCATTTTATGGGATTTTCAAGTCAATTGATAGTTTCGAGAGGTTGCGGATTTACTGATTTCGTTCAGATGGGATTTTTATTATGTAGGCGTAGCAATTGCATGCTACGAACAATCAAATATTTTTACGTTTTTGCCTCTTCCATTACCTAAATTGACACTTAGATATAAGGTAGCAAACAATTTAATATACGCTAGGATATTTGAATATTTTTTGCTTCTGATAACGTTTTAATTAAATTAATGCTACTGGCGGGCTGGATGATCGATTGTCACGCTAAGCTGCAAGAGATTTTAATAAATAACAGATAAAATAAGCGCATACTCCTGCAGACATGTTATTTTCTTTAAACTGATTATACGAGAGGATAATTTATCCAAGTCAAACAATAATACTCAAAGGTTATTCTAGTCACTGGTAGTTCAGTAATGATTTTTATGTAAATCGAAAATATTTTTTAATGCGAAAAAGTGCACCTGCAAGTTTGTAAATGTATCGTTAAGATTATTTCACTTCACTTTCTTACCTAATAATAAAGGTTACAAAAGCATTATCAATAAACGATTTGATTTAATGGGGACCATTAATAAACCATTTTCCATACCTTAATCGTTTATAGAAATAAACGAGCAGTAAAAAATATTTAATGCTAAGCTTCAAGCAATAGAGAATCTCTTAGTATTTCAGTAAATAGTTCCACATTTCGTATAAATGCACTTTTGGCATAATCACTGCCTAAATCACAATATTCCGAATAGTTAAATGCATACTCTGGAGCAAATCGTACAATTTGTACAACTATTTCAATAAAGCGCAAGTGCTCTACGTTAAACTGGCAATAATTACTAATTTGGCTTGGGGTAACGTTTGAAAACTATCACACTTTATTGAATTAAACCTAAAGAAAGTAAAGTAAAAGGTTATGGTTTTTATTGGCGGCACTTAAATCGTAAATCCAAATAAAGGCGATTATATTCGAAAAATTAATTAATTGTTTCCTCGCCCATATTTCATCTATCGCACGCATTCAAAGTTGGGAATAAACGCTTTGCACGTGAGTTTATATCCTAACACCGCTCTGCTAAGCCACGATTTAATCGATATTAAGTATAAAATATCGACAAGACCATTATTCAAATGGTATGCAAAGCGCTACAAGTCAATAAATTTGAAAAGTTTTACGTTACAGGACACTGAATGTAGGTCATAAAGTGAAGTTCCTGTAAGCTCTTGCTTGAAAAAATCCGGTTCGATCAGCGATTTGCCATTCCACGCCCTTATTTATTTCCATTTATAAGTATCGGCAAGTAACAGAGTTTTGCAAAATAAATTAGCCACGTATTTAATTATGTTATCTGCTGTAAATTGAAAATCATTACATTAGCGAACGTGTCTCGAGCATTATCACGTTCCTCGTTTCGCCCATTCTCAGCCGTACCTAGATTGAACGTTCTTGTTGGCATTTTATCACGTGCTTTTGACACACACTGCTTGAATATCAACAGTGAAAATATTCATTGTTGTAGCGTTATTAACGAACTTTCTTTCCAATTTGCTTCAGTCTTCGACGGCCCACCAAGTTCATACATAATTCATGGTTTCGCCAGCCACTGCGTTCGGCAGATTGCCTCTGTAAATTTTTTCCAAAACCCGTAATTCTTCTGATATTCTAAATGACATGGCCATATTGCTGTCTTTGGATGCCTGCCAGATTGCGTTTTTGTTGATGGTAGGCCTCAAAATGCTTATGTGCAAACGCCTGTTCCCCCATGCTTAAAATTTCATTAATATTTATGCAACTGAACACAATGCGCAAAAACTACGGCTGTAATTTTAATTGAAATATCAAAGAACTTTGCTCTGGCACCAACAACAGGGCATAAGTTTTGCAATAAATATGGTGTTTTATGCCGGCTGCTCTATAAATTCTCTCCAAACAACACGGCTTCTCCCACACTTAGACTACATGAATACTCCATTTTAAATGAATTTTACACTGCTGCAAAGAGAAAAACATCCACTAGTTGCTTTCGATTGGAAAAATTTGACAGAAATTAAAAATCAATGCACTAATTGTCTTTGTCGCTTTAACTTTTGCGAGTTTTAATCAAATATTTGTGTCGTAAATTTCCCTAAGAGTGGGTTTAGCCATACAACAGGTGTTTACTAAATGCGAAAATGTTTGGAAGAGGCTGTTATGGTCCGCAATTCGAATTTTTAGGGACACAAATGAGGGCAGAGATTTTGCTCAAGCAAATTATTTGTTGTTTTAGGGCTTAAAGTTGATTTTGTTGGTGTTTCTGCTTCTGTGGGTCTGTAATGTAATTAGTGACAGAAAGGAAAGCTTGTAATTTATACGTTTGAATATAATATATTACACAGCGTACGTTTGAGTTTTCTTTGTAGTAAAATTTATAGGTCTTTGTACCCTTTGCACACTACACATATGTGTTCTTTCATTTAAACACAGAATAGACAATGTTGAATCTTGGTTCGTGCACAAGTGTGCCAGATGGTGTTAGGCTTCACCACCCACCTGCAGGTCAGCTTTAAAATGTGAATTTTCTACTAAATTCCGATTTTTACGGCAGTGGCGCTGTGGTTCTATTACAGTGTTTGATTTTTTATTTACGACATTTTAGCCACTCAATTGCAATTTATGAAGTAATAAATCAATTGGTATTAGGGCGAAATTGCACATTTTGCATGATTATGATTGATATGCTATCTAATATTAGTTGGGTCTTAATTAATGAATTGATAAATATCCTACTCCAATTTAAGTTTAATTCGGCATAAATTTCGTTTTAGTGTTTATTTTCAGACGGGAAAAGTTCATGTGGAATTTTATTTGGTTGAGAACTTTTGTTTCAGTCTGCGTCTAGTTTCGCGTTTTCTATTTATTACTGTCTGCTGTCATTGATCCGAAGTCTGCAGTCTGCAGCTATATTCAAATGGTGTCGATCACTTTATAGAGGAAATAACAAAAATCATAACAATAGATGCAGTCAAGTTATTTGACGACACACAAAAGCGTTGTAGAGCTCGTCGCACAAATCTATGGAGAGTCGTCTTGGAAAATGATGTAGCAAGTGGCATCTTTTCAGGTAGAGCGGCCACATGAAATAATTCGCCAGTCTATTTCAGCATTTTCCAGTGAAGACGCATTATGATCAGCGAGACATTTTGAAATAGGACTTTGCGTCTGATTAATATAGCTAGAGCGATGGAATAATCCGTTATAAATGACATATTGAGCGGCAGTAATTAAAACAACCATGAAATGATAAAATTGGAGTACATTTATCAAACATAAATTTCGGCAATTGCGCGAAATCCCGACGAAAAATTCATAAAATGACATTTCTATTTGTTGTTTCGGCCTGTAATGAAATTAACAAATTAATCCGGGCTTAGTCATTTGCTCAAAAGCAGCGTAAAAGGTAGCTTTTTTACTTAGCACGTAAGCCGGTAGAAAGCCCTTGAGGCAATTTCCCTTTCCGACAGTTTTTTCAGTATCAGTAGCCTCTCGTTACGCATTCTAATGTATAACATCATTCCGCTGGGACCTGACGGACGTGACTTGAGCAAATTGCTCCAGAAAATTTGACTACTTAATTTCGTTTTGATTGTGTGAAATGTCGCACTTTTAATTAGTTTTAAATTTACTCCCCCGTTTGCAACAACGAAATTATAATCTTCGGAAATGGACGCTTATTTTCTGTTTAATTTGATTAAATTTTATGCCCAAACGGGGCGAATTTTACTGATTTATGTTTATTAATTTTTACTGAAGCAACAATGTACCTTTATTAGGTTCAGACTTACCTTAAATCATGCATGCAACTTTACGAGGCGGCTATAAATTTTTCAATCTGGTTTAGCATAACGCAGGATGGTTATCTGTTTGCAAGGTGTGAAAGCTATTTTTGTTAATTTGTCACACGCTAATTAACCGATGTTGTTCTAATCTCTTGATGTGCACCCTACCGGACATCCGAGGCTTAATTGCTGGGTGTCGGCGATTATAATATGACAAATTTATTAATTAAGATTAACTCGTAATAAATTTGCGTTGTGTGTGTATCGGCTTAATTGCATTCTAATCTCGTTAAGGTGTCGCGTAATTAAATGCTCCATTTGAATATTAATTTCCAGCGAGCATGTGCTTGCGTACGTCATGTCGAAAAGTTTGTTGAGTTTCTTTGACAGCAGCGTGACAACCTTATTCGAAATGGGTTATTTTGTGCCTAACAAAATTACCGCCGAAAGCTATGGATGATATATTTTAATTAAGGATGGCTACAACCACCAACTTTCACAACTAATTCAGTGCTGATACGCACTTCAATCAAACGGGTTTTAAGCCGGAAAATTAGAAGCCGAATATTGTATTCATAATTCAGGTGGGAAAATTTAAGTTTGGAAAAAAACCCAAATTGTTATCGGACGAAATTGGGACTCCATACACAATGTGTCTATTGTTAGCTATATGAAATCAATTTGTGTGATCTTTTGTTGCGGTGTGAGGTTATCCTGTTATCAGAAAGACATCGATTTTGTAGCAATTGCCAGATAGCTTCGCCTATATTGATTTCAATATTTCCAATCATATTGGCTTGATCCACTTACCCAATTTAGAATTTCAAGATATTTGAGCTGTTTTCGATAACAGAATCAATAAATATTCTCAACTGCGTACAAACAATTGAGAAAAACACTGACCAAGATTCTGAAAGAAAATATTTACGTGTCATAAAATTTTATTATTTGAAATTACTTTTACATAAATCTAATAAGATAAATGAGCTTCAGCAATTACTATCATGCAATCCACTTGAAGTGAAGAGAAACTGAATAGATTATTACATTTAAATGAAGTTGAATGGAATATTAATAGCTTCCGTTCATTGACATTATTTTCTTCTAATAATAATTGTAGTAGCAAAATGTTCAAGAATATAAACTCAAAAAAGACGTTCCATTTATAGGCAATAATTAAAAAAATTATAAATAGCTAAATTTAACACTTTGTCTATTTATAGTACCTTGTATTGATCCTTTGCCTAGAAATCAAGGTTATTTAAAAAAAAAATTGAATATTGCTCATTTGGTATGGAATAGTTTACCGTAATGTCGTAAGAAAGGTCGATCATTTTATATTCAATCATAAAATTACATAAAAAAAAGTAATAAAAAGTTTGGAATCAGAAGCAGAATAAATATAACAGACTTATGATTTTTTTGTGACGTTTTGCGAGGCGTACAGAAATGAATTAAGGTGTTTAGTTATTAGTTGCAAACAAGAGTTGGATGTATACTTTTGACATATTACTCGCTTAACAATGCTTGATACTATCTCCCGAACTTTTTTCTCTGAAAGTCTGTAAATTAATGTTGAGGTGATGGGAGTATTTTTACCTTATTCAAGGTTGCATCAGTGTGTCACATCATTAAGTGTAATTTTTTACTGAGCGATTGAAAGATTGTTTTCATAAAAATCTCGCGTCCAAAGACGGTATATTCCACCCTTTGGTGTTCTTTCGACCATTTGTTTCCGTTGATGGATGATGATGTTGTGTGAATTTTTAATAAAGATTTATTCGAAGCAGAGGAACAAAGCTTTCTTTTGTAAATATTATCTTTATTGGGCACGTAACGCAGCCTCGGTGAGTAATTGAGATTAAACCAGCTCATGTTGTATTCACCATGTGAAGAAGAGGATGTATTTAAAATGTAATAAAGAAGCAAGGAATTTCCACTCTTAAATTTCACAAGGCCACGTTGCGGTGCGAATTCGCACAATAACAACGCGTCCTCTCTTCCGCACACAGTTAGCACTATTGTAATATTTTCTGTACCGTTAACAAGTCGCAGGTCACGTATTTGAGGAGCTTACCACACGCAATTATTTTGAAGTATCCTTCCGACGTGCGCTGCTCGGAATTAGACACCGGTAAAGGGTTCTTCGAGCTGAT
Source organism: Tribolium freemani (assembly GCA_939628115.1). Taxonomy (NCBI): domain Eukaryota; kingdom Metazoa; phylum Arthropoda; class Insecta; order Coleoptera; family Tenebrionidae; genus Tribolium; species Tribolium freemani. The sequence continues at coordinate 13,617,120 of OW626789.1, forward strand.
ATCGACCAGAAAGTGCAGAGCGATTGGTTGTGGGTATTTTCGAAATGGACCCGAGGCTGCGGCCTAGACGACACCATCTAGATAAATGGAAACCTATCCGATGTAGTGACCTAATTGAATCCGAAAATGACCAACTCGGGATCATATGAAATTAGTCGGACCATCGCTTCATAATATTAAACATGCAAGCTCTCAACCGCCCCAGAGTACAACTTCCATTTGCTTGGTTAGCAAATTGCCATTGGGGCATGTCTTTATTTTCCGTTACACGAAAATGCAATTTTGCAACATCTTGGGCTCTGATTGCACCGCTGGAAACTGCATTTTTCAAAATATGCATCCAATGCTTTAAAATAACAAAAACTGAAATAGGTACGCTGTGTATTTTAGTTTAGTCATTTTGTTTTATTGCAATATTACGGCAAAAAATAAGCAAAAGAAGTAATTTGATTATCCCGGCGCATCCACCAATATTTTTCAAGAACATTTTCTGTGTGTATTTCATGTTTTATTTTGTAAATAATAAATTGCGTACGTCTGTTTAAAAATTTAGTTTTAATAATTAATACACAATTGCAGTACATTTAAAAATTTATTTTACTTTAAAACTATCTTAGTTTAATCCTGGTTTTTAATTTATAATTTGCTGATCCATTGCAATATTTTTTTTGTGTTAAATGAGTGATATTCCTTAGTTAATTTACCTTAGACCTCCACCATTTGATGCTTGAAAGGAATTATCCAAAGCCAAATATTACTTTATTGTCATCATAACTTTACAATAAATAATTACATGTCAAATATACACTGAGGTTTTTATCACATAACACTATTACTCCAATGTTTAATTTAAAAAAATGTATATCAATGCATTACTACAGTTCTTAGATCTTCTATATTACATGGAGAGTTTATTTCGCTGAACATTACATAACACACATAATATTATTAATTGTATTATCCTATGCTCACTTTTAATGCATGTCAATGCAACTGTTCTATGGAAACGACTATGTTCAGCAAAAGACCATGAGATCAAAAATATTCTGAATTAAAGCAAGCTGTGCCTGCTGAACTTTAGCCACATTTAGCCGTTTATTTACCCTTTATCCACACTTTAGCCGTTTATTTACGGCCTTTTGAAGTTATGTTGTCATCAACTGGTTTTACACAGCATAAGATGTGGCTAAAGCTACACTTTACTTCCAAGGCTTACTCTAATTCGTTATATTTTCGATCTCATGTTAGAATCTAGACTAGAAAAATGCAACTGCAAAATCTACTTTTTCAAACCTGCATTGACGTGAAAAACTGTTTTGTAATTTTAGTTTTATTAAAGTTTTGTTGACAGTTTTATAAAAAAATTGTTTTTGACCGTAGCGTTTTATATTTATACAAAATGTTAAAAAAACGAGCAATGTAACTTTTTAATTAATTATTTATTACAAACTGTTGTAGTTTTAAACAGATAACAGCTCATCAAAAAAAAATCGTTATTTATTTATGTATCAAAGACACACAGTTAAACTTTAGAGTGAGACCACGTTGTTCTTGGCAGTTCTTGGCGTTGGCCGAAGCTATTCAACTAAAAATCAAATTTTAACGTTGTTGCAGTAGATATGCAGCAACAGTTTGTAACAATGACTACCACGTTGACAAGGAGGGTATCTACATGAACCCAGGAATGTTACGGTTCTGAATAAAAATGTCTTTAGCCTATTTTAGCGCTAAGCTATTACTTAAAAAACTACAAAATAGGTTTTGGAAGAAAACGTATTTGGTGGTATGCCATTTACAGTATTTTTGTAAAATAAATAGGTAAAAAACGTATATCACAAAACATAAAAAATGATACTTTTCACTAGTTTTTATTGACATATTACAGTGCCATAACTAGTAAAATTAAATATGTATATCTGTCCAAATTACCGAAGTTGCACTGTAATAAAAAATTAGCAAAAATGTCTGAATAATTAGATTATTCCGGCGCATCCACCATTTTCATTAAAACATTTTTCTATTGAACTATAGTTAATAATAATAATAATAATAATAATAATAATAATCTATAATGAATAAATCTATAATTTTTATTAAAAGTTTATTTTATTTTGAAACAAAACGTGTAAATTTTTAATCCACCTTTTTAATTTATAATGCACTAATTCATCGCAACGTTTTCTTATGCTTCCATATCGATTAAAAATAAAAAAATTGTGTTAAGCAAGTAAAATCCTTCCAGTCAATTTATTTAAGGTCAGAGTTGTTGAACTCTCAACATTTGATGCTTGAGAGGAATTATCTAAAGTCAAATATTGTTTTATCGTCATATTAAGTGGATAATGAATAATTACATCTCAAATACGAGGTGCTAGACTGCAACTTCCTGTATAAGCTGATTAGTTTACAACCTGCATATACCGTAAAAAGTGGTTTCCTCATTTTAAAGCGTTCAAAGTAACTATTATGTCTTCCAAACAATTTTAGCGTCAAAACAATTGTTTGCGAAATTAATTAAGAGCATTGTTTTAGGGTAGCCATTTTATTGCTCTTATTTTTTTATTTTCTGTGTATTATTACTAACAATAATCGTGGCCACTAAACCCTCTTGTAGCTTTCCAATAAAAGTTTCACTTCCGGCACTTTATTCTAGGCAAAAAAAAACAAGTTTTTTACGTCTTACAATTAAGCGCCGCGTGAGGTGAATAAAAATTGCTCTTTTGTGTGAACATTCGAATAAAAATTAATAAATAACACCGGAAAAGATCCGTAAACTTTTACAGCAGTATCAAGATGAATTTTATTTGTTAGGAAAAAATGCAGTTTAGGTGACACCCTTTGTGTGCCCATTGTACAGCTACGATAACACAACTTGAAATATTACAGGAACGCGCAGTGTGCAAACTTTTTATCTGCGACAGGAAGGACCAGGAATTGTTCACCGCGAACACCGAAATTGAACAATTGCTTCCTTCCAATTTTTTAAACAAAACGATAATCATAATAGAAGCCGGCAGTCAATGCTGATAATACTCGAGATTAAAGTTAAAACCGGAAGAATCCTTAATTAGACGCCCGGAGGTGGGCTGGAAGGATTGGTAGATTTATGGCAGTTTCCTTGATTTTATTGTAATTAAGATGGGTTCAATAAAATCCGCCCCTAGGCTGTTCTATTTTTCGTATCCGGGACTAATGACCGGTAAAATCCACCTGTAATTACGCAATTCTTTTCATAAGGTCTTTGTTAGTACAAGAGTGATGACATGCAGCCTGCATCACATCAAAGGCGAAAACTGAATGACGCCGTATAATCGACTCTCCATAAATCACATTAAATCACCGCGATATTGGAATTCTTCGTGTGTTCAATGATAAACGACAGTATAATATGAAAAATTGAGATTTTAATGAGTTTTTAAGCTGTGCCGTCTCTGATTTAAGACGAAAAGTAGTTTAAAAGAGAAGAAGAATTGGACTGATACTTTTTATATTTAGGAGGACGGGGCCAGTGACAGATCCTTTTTAGGGTTAAGACGCTGATGGAATATGATAAATTTTTTATTCGCTTAACTTTATGCCACGTTTTATGACACGATCATTCTAATTATTTTGCAGTCAAATTTAAGGGCTTTATTACAACCCTGTAATCAACAGTTGATTATTATTTATTTTGGTGAAAATATTTATTCTGACGCTAGATTATAATTCCTGTCAAGAACTATTTTAAAAGTGTGAATAAGCTCATTTTGTACAAATAAGCCAATAAAGCCAAATTATCCCGAAGGCAAGCAGATGTTAATTTTAAAACATTTTGGAAAGACTAATGAACGTAAGATAATAGTCGTTTGACGTTAGCAGTTTGCCTCGTTAAACTACTGCATAATCAAGAAAATTTACGCACGAGAAACTTATATTTATAACATTGGCTACCCTGTAATTAAATTTTAGATTAGAAGCACGTTACCTAGACGTTCCTGAAACAGATAAATAATCCATAAAGTTGCAATTTTGCAATTATTAGGAAAATAAGACAATTTTTCCTATTTCTAACAGAAATGATTCAGAGCGTCAATTCACATAAAAAATTAAATCAACAAAAAATGCAAACGAAATTAAGCAAATTCAAACAATACATCCAATTTAATTTGTAAACTGGGCTGACATAATTGCTTAACTGAGAACACAACAGTCTAAAATAACAACAGAAAAAATTAACTGCAGCCTACACAAATTTTTTGTAAATTATCCAAAGTGATTACAATTTCCAAGTCCTGCAGATGTTGTGTTTGTTCTAGACCGGTCCTGTGGCTTACTAAATTAAACTTCCGGGAGACCTGCTTTGACTGGGGCCGGAACTCCCCTATAGGCATTATTGTTTCCAATTACTTGACCCTTGCATCTAAGAATTTTATCCAAGTCAAGTTAGACTGAAGCAGATTTAAAAATCCCTGAAAAAGGGGCGAATTTATCGGATGTAGCGCTTCCGAAATCAGAAGCCGTTAAATCTTCGTTGCCGGCGACATTAACCTTATTTTACGTCTTAGTAGTCGATAAATTCCGCCACTGGTGCGATGAATTCGGTCCCTCGGTCGTCGAATTAATTCAGTTGTTATTTATTGATAGTTTCAGAATGCTTGTAGTGACAATTTTATGATCCATCGAACCGTTTCTGAAGGGACGATCTGCAGTATTAAAGCTAAACGTTTTTAGAACGAGCTTTATTGAGGAAAATTATTAAAAGGTCATGGCGTTTGATCTCGTTTTGTGTCAACTGATTATTGCAATTTTCCTTTACAGAAAATCTTTGACAACAGTCACTTCCGTAAATGAGTTTTAGTAGAAATAAAACCACGGAAACTACGCCAAGCTGAATAGGGCGGAATTGTCTATTAATCTACCTGCATTCAACAAAGAAAATTCTTTTAATAACGTGCCTGCAGCTTTATAACTGCGTTTTACAGTAACATTTTTGCAGATGCTCCTGAACTTGTCTCATTAACAATTTTTTATAACAGAATTCTGTGACCATGAAGGAACGTAATTAATTAGTATAGTAGTAGCGAATATTTAAATTTAGTTAGGTAAACTTGTTAAAAATTTAATTATTCTTTTTAATACAAGTGTTTTTGCTGCGTTGCGTTGTTTCTAATTTAATTATTGTTTCTAATAGCTGAACTTAATTAAGCTTGTTTTGGAAATCGTTTTTATGAAAAAATAAAAAAGCTTTAAAAGGCTTTTGTTCCAATTATAAAGCAATGCGCTTCTATTATCTTCGGTAATGAACCACATAAAATAAAAGTTATAACTCTGAAGCTTCAATTTTTATGATTTCCTAAAGAAACAGAAAAGAAATTACTGTTTTATCTTCCATTAAGGATCATTATTGCTAACGAACCTGTAAGTAAATTAACCTTCTCCATTGTTAATAGGCTTTCATTACAGCATATTAATAAAGCAAATGATTGATGGTTGTTTTAGAAAAAAATAAGAATACGTATTTACGGTCGTTGGCTTAGAAAATGGAGGGAATAAAACTTTATGCTGATTTCCACAGATAAATTTTTTGAAAGTAATAAAGCGTGTTTAATTTTGAAAGCAATAAAGAGTTTGAGAACAAAGCTCAAAAACTAAAATGAGTAATAAGTTTTAAAGATACCTTAATATCTCGTGCAATATTTGGAGAGGATTCCCGGTGCGGTCCGAATTCGAAATAAGCTCTCTACGCGATCCTTCTAATAGAGAAATCGTTTTATATTCTGTGAGGATTTTCGCATCGCCAAGTCGTTTTAAGGGCTGGTATTTTTGTTTTTCTTCTTTTCGTGATTTTTGAAAATCGCCGAATTATGCTAATGAAATTAAAAAGTTTTTGGAGGTGATATTTGACTCGTGACATGCAGCTATTTGTCTCGTAAAAGCAGAATGCCGCCAGTTAAATGTAATTAAGGACTTTTCCGGACTCGGGTCTTATCGTTTGCGAACACCCAGCTTGTGTCAACAAAAGCCCACCTGCCGAGGTGCGGAAAAAATTATCACAAAACCACTCTTTCCAATTTATTTTTCGTCTACTAAGTCTACTTCTGAAATATTACGATCTGCAATAAAATTACAGCATTATGCGACGACGGAAATGCAGATATACTAAACCTTATAACGATATGAATATGAAATATCACATTAAAAAGCTCACCTAAATTCAGGATCATCGCGCAATTTTTGTTCTTTAAGCGGAATTTATACGAGCCATTTGTACTCTTATTATTTCTGATTTACGCTCGTCTACGAGTAGTTCATCACAACTTTAACATTTAACCTGAACCAAAATATAGTAATAATTTAAGCATCAGTTAATGCAAAACCAAAAAAGCACGTGTTTTACGGTGTAAAAGTGCAATTACACAAGGTTATACAACGTGCTTATTAGTCTTGAAGAAGTTTCAGTGTTGGTGAAATTAGAGAAACCTCGAAGTACGGTTTAAACTGTACAGTAAGTAAAACATTTCAAGGCATTTCTTTATTAATGAAATTACAGATATAAAGAGAATTAAAAACACAGCAACAGTTGTAGTGCAGTTTATTATAATTTCATGTAAATTGCAGAAACGCGAGTGTACTTTACAATAGAGAATATTTTTTCAACATTAAGGCAAAGCCCAGCTAGAAATTCGTCTTTTATTAATCAGCCATCAACTCAGCAAAGCACTTTTCGTATATAAATTTTCCATAGTGCTTTTATTTGATCGATAAATAGAAAACTCACAAGGATATTGGAGTACATCATGCAATCTATGATGTATCTTTGTTTTACGGACGTTGTGAGTGATTGGACGACACTTCTCTTTTCTTCCTCTAAAAATGAATAAATTTCCAATATTTTAGATTCGAATTTATGGAATCAAATTTAATATTTGTTTTCGCAATCACAATAAGTATTGAAACGCGATAGAAATAAATGAATTTCTAAGGAAAAAATGCAGCTTTGTTGGTTATTGACAAAATTAATTAAAAAAAATAGATATTGAACGACGGACATTTAGCTGAGTAATTAAAAGTACAAGTTGTGATGATGTGTTAGGTAACTGGATTTAGCTCGCGTTTTAATAAAGGTTTGCCTACGCGTCTCACGCATTTTTTGCCAGTTTTTATCCAGAGAGGCACTCGAATGAGCCTCACATCGGTTTACGATCATGGTCCTGTCCCATGTGCAACATAATCTCGGATTTAGCTGTTCTAATCCGCTTCACGTATTCTCCCTAACTTACTAGCCGAGTGTAAACAACATGTATCGATAATCTGCTTCAATTGGCCTCTTTTGAAATACTAGTGAAAACAAATTTATTTATCAAACTCTTGCAATTACTTTGATTCAAATTACTTTGACCAAACTATTGCTGTAAGTTTGATCAAATCCTGTCGCATCATATTACACTTGTGTGGAGATCGATCCGGCGATTGAAATGCCTCGTTTTCTTGTTTTGTTTGTGTCGAAAATTCACAGATGAATGGGCGAATAATATTTCAGTGCCTAACGAGTTTTTGCATCGCTTCCACTAGTCGTGTTTACCGCATTGCAGTTCCCGTGTAAGAAGGAAGGCAAGGACAGGTTTCCAATACTCCCCCTAATAATGATTGATCAGCAAGTATTGAGGTATATTAGGCTACAGTAATTTGTGTTGTATCTAATGAAATGCATATTCATAAGTCTATTGAATATTCTGTTAAGACTGTTAGGAGCTTTTAATTTGGACGAGGTGGAGTGTGTGAACGGTCACCACAACTCTAATTAACAAATAGTACCTACTAATGTAATTACTTGTGGAATTTTACTGACGAGTTTTTGCCCCCTGTAACTAAATTTTGCTGCCTTTTAATTTACACACTACTATCGTGCACAAAGCAACCTTTCCCCAATTCGGGATTAAATATTTCGCGATAGTCTAACAACTAAAGGCTCGTGTGATTTCTCTTAGGAGTTTCGCCAGAGCTTTACATAAAAACGTAACGGAAGCAAAGGGAAAGTTACAACCATGATTAATATACCTGTGCCAATAACAGTATTTTTCTCTCGACAATGACTAAAAAAATAAAGATAATCAAACTTTTGAAACAGCATCCTCCTCTTGACTTATTCAGGGCTAAATGAAACGATCCAATCATTAAGTTTCGTGTATTGTCGCTGTCTTACAAGTTACACGTATTGTGTACAAGCAAGTTCTTGCACAATTCAACAATATGTGAATCTGCAAATTGAATCGCAGAGTTTGAATTTCCAATCGGTCGCGTTCTTCAGGTTCAATGGTTTTTAATTTATTTTGCACTGATTTAGCGTTACTTAACTTTAAAATTTCTTGCTCAAGTGTGAACAAAAATTGTGATATCGGTCGTGAACTCAACAAGTATCGATTTTGTATTATTTTTTAAATTAAAACATAAAGTGGCTGCTTAATTTAGAGCAAATAATAACGGAGTTAAAAGTTGCTACAATGTTTCCCTTTGAAATTATTACTTTAATAGCTTCCGGAGCCCACTTTTTTAATTAAATTGGACGTGTTTCGACGGGGGATTTTCAGTTAGCTAGTTTAACCAAATAGAAGGTTTTGAAATGAGATATTTTTGTCAATTGAAACGAAGAGATTATGGATTTGGCCAAAATTAGCAATGATTTCAATTTTGTAATTGTCGCAGAATTTCCAATTAAATCCTTGGCCAATCCCTCATTTTGACATAATTGGATGCACCAACAACAAAATTAACTTCGAAATAGTATCACGCAAAGCAAACATTCAGGCATATGCTATACTGAGTAAATAGTCAAACATGTGTATAACAAACTGGAACTGTAGGTTCCATTCTTATTTACTTTATCTCGTAATGAGAATATTATCGTTGGAGAGCGATCTAATTGCAGCCACAGTGTCGTTGGTACAATATTCTCTGTAGGTATTACCACTGCATATAAAGTAGTACTTTAGTGGCCAAACTACATATTCATATGAAGATAATTGCAGTGGAACAATGTTTGTGGTTACTTCAATCGGTTCGAGTGATCTACATTTGATTTATGATTCTTATCTGACGTCAAATTTTTATACAAATTACAGTTTGCTTAAATGGCGTATTAATACATAATATTGTAAATCTATCGCTGAAACATCAGCTTAATTGGCTTTATTAATGTGGTAGATCGTGATTACCATCCATGTCCTTGTAATTTGTGTATTGTTTGATTAGTCTGTTAATGATATGGTTTTAATCAGTCGGTTGTAACACTGACATAAATTCATTTCAAGCCAAGCATAATGATTGATTAAATTTACCCCAATTAAGGAATCACCGAATCAATGGCAAAAAATAACTGCGAACGTTTCCAAGTTTATGAGCATTTTACCCGTCGATTAAACAAACATCTTGAGAAAATGGGTGTAGTCAATGATGCTACTACATGTCGAAGGTGTAACGAAATTGATGAACTGCCGAGCTGTCACCAGCCGGCACTCTTATCCATAGAAAGATTTATGATACTGGTCTAGTTGGAGCGATCTTATCCGCAAATTCATCGACAATTAGTTGCTTCAAGGATTGGGATTAGGGAATTTGCCCTTACATTGAAGGCAATACAATGACCTGAAATGTGGGTTCTGATTATCTGCAGACCTTCGTCCATCACTGTGATTGGACAAAACCGGCAAAATTATTATTAACACCATTTTTTCAAGTGATGAGTGTTGTGTGTAAGAAACAGATTTGATATAGCATAGCTTGTGTCGCTTAATAATGGCAACAATTATACTGTAATTACAAATTAAACTTTAGGTGATTAAATCGCTGAATCAACGGAATGTCATTATCATAGCCGCTTATTGAAGGTTCTAATGAAGGCTTTCACGATCAGGAATTCCATCCAACTGATTTAATTAAACCAGAGATTATCTTATTTTTGCGATCGTTTATCTTTTACGGCTGGTAAATTTTAAAGCCCCAAGTTTGAGAGTATTGAGCACCCTTTCAGGGCAAGTTTTAAGTTCATTTAGCTGCCATAAATGTGTCTTATTTTGGACGGTATATTAGAGCAGCCCGCTCGCAATTTCTTCCAGTCGTCTAATTATTCCGAAATTTGCTTGGGCGCGGACTAACGATGTGCATGGAATTCGGACGTTTTTGCGTTGTGTACTTGACTATTAGAGTTTTGGTCAGGCGGGCCACAACTTGTCCATTAAATGTAAAGTTCAGTACGAGCCTCAAAGGATTATCGCAAATGGATTTTGCTGAAACCGACTGGCCAATGCATATTCAATAGTTTGCGTTTCGCCTTTCCAATTTCTAACCGCACGCCCTTCACTTAATATATTGAGATACTTGAGCAAATTGGTCCAGACGAGAATCAAATTTCAGATATGTTCGAATTAGATACCGGCTTGATGGTCTTTTGCCCACGCTAATGGACGGATTACTACGTCAAATACATTATAAGTGCAGCGAAATGAAAATTTCACCCGGACCCAACAATTAAAATAAATTATTAATAATTGGGTTACGTGCAACGACTGCTGAACTTCTTTAAATGCGCGGAGAGTCAATATTTACGTGGCTGGGGTGTTACAAGCTACAATAATTTACGTCGGCTGATAAACAGTGGCAAACGTTTTCAAATCCTATTAGTTTAATTACTTTTGTCACGCTAGACAATAACCTTATCTATAAATAACATGTGATGGGTTTACTATATTTTAGTGCTTGTAGCCACTTTTGTAATAAATTGGAAAGTGCCACCTCTTCGAATGTGGTGAAAAACTGCGGTATTTCAAACAGGAACAGCCAACCGTTTAAGTCTATTTGTCATTAGTAAACGTTGATGATTTTCTTTTCACTTTTTGTTTGGTAATCGCTGGTCTTTTCGACCAGATGATTAATAACTTGGAGATCTTAGAGAGAGATTCTCGTACGCCCCAAACACAGGAGCGGCGTTTTTTTTTTGTCTATCTCACAAAACCGTAATTTTCTTTTTGCTGTACAAAATTGACGTCACGAAGAGAATTACTACTAAATCTCGTATTTTTATTTTAATAAGGAAGCTACTCCAAGTTTCCGATTTTCCAGCTAGAAAAGTGTTTACAATATTTTGTTATTCTTTAACAGTTGCGTTTGCTCATCTTACAAAGTGACCCATTTGCTGTATAAATACATCGTTTATTTACGTGTTTTCACAAAGTTTTGTCTTGAAGTGAAACGTGCTTTAAGATGATAAGAGCTTTAATCAATCATTCGGTAAAGGCGGTCAATGTTCGCTCGTGACGTACTTCATAAAATCTACACTATCCTTTTATTGGAGATTCGAAAGACGTTTGTAATCCCCAGCGCATCCACCTCCATATAAAAATGCTGTTTTTGATCAATAAAATACAAGGAAAAATTACAAAACGTCGCGTCCCGATCGGGACAATAGACAATCTCGAATACTCTCAAATATAGAATTTATTTGTTCAGGTAACTAAGTTGGGAAATTGCGTAAATTAATAAACCTAATGAAAATACTTGTTATACAAGTGCTTCAACACATAAACCGCTCAAAACTTTGAAGTTTTCCTCGCTCCTGAACAATCCGATATTGTTATTGTTGGCTGGAAATGAATTTGATTATTTCCAAATGCGAAACTATTCAGTCTTCAATCGGTTTCTAACTATAAGAGCGAATTTGAGTATTCAACTTGACTCAAAGATAACGGCAACATAGTTGTTTTATCCATTGTATCCTTGTTCATTTGGTTTACACCAAACTACGCTTGAATTGATGGTAAATGAAAATTTTATTTAGAAAGTTTGCGTAACTTTACTGCAAGCAACATTGTGAATAGGTTGCAACTGCCAAAGAAATTTTAGGATGAAAAATCTCATTTCACAAGTTCTGATATAATAGAATTAGAATGTTGTTATTCACAATTAATTCACTTGAAAAAAAATGTGTAGGCGTGACTTCAGTGTTTTCCAGCGAAAGCTTCAAAACCTATACACACGTTTGAGCTATTGACAATCCATGTTTTCCTCTTATTTTATATTGTGAATTCTCGATGTTGTTCGAGCGGTTTTATATCCAATAGCCTACAACGACAGAATGATAATGACTGTAGTTGCATTTTAGCAGCTTACAGTTGTAACCGACTAAACTCTGTAAACATAACAGACGTTACAAACATAATATTATTCGTCGGTTGGACAAATATGCTCGCAAGCAACAAACTGATGTAAACACGCAAACATGTTTGCACACATGGACGATTTTCAATCTAGGACATTTTCTTACAGCAGAGCCTTATTATTAAATTTTTTATTAAAAGATCATGTGGGCAGAAGTGGTTATTTTTTGCAACAGGTTTAATAAAAAAAGTTTTTTACTGCAACAGTCAGTTGAAAATGCCTAAGGGAAAAAATAGAGTTAGTTTTATAGATTAAAAAGCTAGTTTATGTATACCAATTAAGATTTATTACCATAGGGCAAATATTGGTTCTTAGGTTTATTAGCTAAAGTTGAATAATGAATAACCTTTAACAAGCTCCGTTACGTATGAGACTAAAAAAGCCGGTCGGTTAAATATTAATAAAATTTATATTTAGCAAATGGTGAATGTCAATGTACGAGACAGTCAAATTGGCAATTTTTTCTCATATATAAAACATTATTTGCTTTCTGCTCCCAGTTTTGCAAACAACACGACTTTTAATTTATAAATGTTTCCCCGAGGAATAGCAAATTTTGTGAGTTTGCCAAGATTTTCGAATATTAATTTAATAAATCCGCTTTGGTGCAGATTGTCACGAGCACTTTAGTAAAGACGAATCGATCAAACATATTTTGCCCAGGGGAGAATCCGTCGGCAAATCCGGAACTTGTACAAACTTATGGCTCAATCACTCAAATGTGACATACTGTCTCCGGTTACTTCCCTAACCTTACGCAACGGGAACGCTGCGAATTTCTTCCGGTACTCCAATTCGAATTTATTTGGACATTTTTTCCTGTATTGTAGCGGCAGTAAAATATATTGCCGAATTCCGATAGTCAATATTTTTTCAAGTAGTATCCTATATCTTAAGAGTCGGGGGCGCTTGTCACGACCTAAACTAACAAGCATGCAGCTTACCCGGATCGATGCAGTTCCGCTTGTATTTATCCGGGATTATTTGTACGGAGTAATAAAATCGGTTTGGCTTTGCATGAAACACAAACCAGTCGTTAAGTAGATAAAAGTAATGAAGTGCAACAATAAAAACGCATTCGGGATTTAAGGTACAGAGTAAAGTTTCTTGTTAAGTTCATCTCCTTTGTTTTTTTTATGTAATTAATACTCCATTAAGTTGCGCCCGGGGGAATAATAACAAAGGGAAAAATTGTGTCATGAATAACACAAAACCGTCTAAGAATTCTTATTATTTTTTCGAAGAACGCCACTCGTGATATATTCCGGTTGCTGTCCGCGAGGATAATTAGTCCCCGAGTGCAAATTTCCTTTCTTACAAAGACTGTCGATCAAATCCGGGCGTTAAACCTGACTTATCTGCGTCATCAGAGCTTTGTGAGTCAGTGCTTCCGTTTAAAACGTGACGTTTTTTCTTCCGGTTTGGATCTGTTCACATCGACATTAGCCGGGTTGAAGTTGTCGACTCGTTTCTCGTCTTTCCAGCCACATATCGACCCTTTATCAATCAGGTCTGATGAGTAGTGAACCCAACAATTCGAACGAAAACGAGAGATAGGGATGCTAATTCGCAAGCCTCCCTTTGCGGTGATCATCTTATCTTGTCAAGCTGACTCGGCATTTCTATACCGCGCTATCACCTGCGATGTTGAACAATCGGTAACTTTATCCGTTGCACAACACTAACGGGATCAGATGCTATTTTGTAATATCCGATATTACAGGGCGCAATATCTGTCATTCTACATTGTTTAACAGCATTGAACGGAATATAACGTTACGACCGCTTTTACAATATGCGTCTTTTATTTTCAGAAAGATTTTATCGAAAAATGTTAAGTGAAATTTTTGAGATTCCATCACACACTAACATGATCAAAGCCTTTTATCTAGACATATCAACCTTATAGTTTCAAGCACAATCTTTTACCTTTTCTAAATATTTTAAAATTCGAAATGTAATAATAGCAACGATTGACAACTCAGTTCGCACTCAAATGTTGTCCCATTTACGTTTTAAATGCTACACACGCAACTAGAACATTTGTTAAAAATTTCATATTTAGCTTTAGGGTTCTTTTTCAAATTTTGTTTAATTTTTGAAATGATATACGAACATTTATTTGGCCTGTAACGGTGACAAGCACTTGAATTATTACAAATCCACTGGCTTGCCAACATAAAAATTTTATGGCCTGATTGGAACTTATCCAGTGTGTAATAAAACGCCAGTGTCTGCAAAATAAGTTCAACTTGGAATTTGCTCCCCGTTAAAATTTTGCTTATTTTTTTTCATATTATTTCGTTGTGGACCTAGAGGCATCGGTTATGTATACATAATTTTGTTGTTTTTACTGTCTCAAATTTAATTTATGTGGAACATCAGAAAAAATTGTAAATATATTTTTTTAATTTAAGAGCCTATACTTTTTGCAGTGTTTTTCTGAAATTGAAATGTAAATTTTTATAAAGGAGCTGTAAACACTATTCTTTTATCTCTTTACCCTTCTTTCGGGTTTACAATGGTTTAATAAAAATAAATACTACTCAAGCTAAGTACAAAGTTGCGTTTAGTGCTGTTTTCCCCACTGGAAGGTTAAATGAACGTGTGTCTGAGAAACATGGTGTTTCTGTAAACACAATATTTTTCATTTGCAATTTTCATGTTTAAGAATAAAATGTGAAACATTATCACTTGTTTTATTAAAAAATAATACAATTTTTTTACATAAGATGGTTCGGCATCAAACATGCCATCGTCAGCTATTGGCAATTATTGTAAAAAAAAATAATAAATCGATAGTCGTTAGTTAAGGCTTTAAAGTTTTTTCTCTTTTCTCAAAATATCTTCACAATATATTTTTTTCAAGTGTCATTCTGTGTTGGATTTGCCTGATTTTTGCAGAAAACAAAGCTTGCCAAAGAGGCCTTTGACTGTAAAAAAAATATAAAGCGGCAGTGAGTAATTGGGATCTTGACAAATTTTTCTGTTTTCTCAAACACAAACTCAAAGTGTTACCCCGTGTAGCAATTTTTCTGATTTCTGCAGAAAACAAAGCTCGCCAAAAGTATCGTCGACTGTAAAACAAAATAAACGAGAGTCACTAGTTAGAATTTAAACGATTTTTTTGTTCTCTCAAAATACCTTCATCACCTTTATTTTTTGTCTCATCCTATGTAACGATTTTCCTGATTTAATAAGTAATTTGCCTTAGTTAACTTCATAGAGCTCTTCATTGTTTAACATCAAAAGCTGGCAAATAACAGTGTTTTTCTTTAAATTATGTCGTATAAAGATTAAGCGGCTTATCCGTTTTATTTCACCAAGTAGAAAACCTCATCCCTTATCTTAAGCCTAGACCATTAACTTGTCACTTGTTCCTTGTCGTCTGTCCTCCGACTATCCATCAGGGTGCCTCGTTAACATTCATTTATTAATTAGTTGTTACCAATGGTAATTAATCTGGGTTTGAAAAAAACTAAGAATGCGAGTAATTAAACTGTAAATAATTGCAAACAAACAATAATATAGCACATATTTTGACGAATCCCATTCGTGTATAAATAAAAACAATTCCAAATGGTTACAAATTATGGACTAATATAAATTAATTTTTGTGCACCGCTATGTAATTTCAGCAACTGATTTACAATAATTGGACAATTCAATTACAAAGTCGGCCGCATTACAATAAATAGCAAAAAGAGCGAGCATTTATCGCAAATAGGTCGCGTGACGTAAAGCCTTGTTCTCTGGAAAACACGTGGTATTTTAATGCGGTCGGTAAAATGTGAGAGAATTATAGCGAAATTATGTCTGCAAACTTCAATCAGGCAGTGATGGGTGGCGAGCGATATATCTTTGTTCCGATCGGTCGTCAGCAGTGATAAGCCTTTGTCTCCTCGGTTGGGTTCCGGCTGTAAAGTTCGACCTTCCGGACCTAATCAACCCCTTCTTTGTGCAAGTAAAATGCTTTCTGAATTTTAGAACGACCAAATTTGCAATTTGCGCTCTCAATGTGCCTCCCATTGCTTCGGCCGCTAAAGCGGTATTTATTTTGGGCGGGATAAATGGCCAACGAACAGGATTTGCAAAAGTTTTCTAATACTGAATCGCTGAAATGGTCATTCATCAATAAGGTAGTGCACGAGTACGAGTATCTCCCTTAATCCATTGAAATTATAACTTTTTGTGTTTTTTACTTTAAATTCACTTAAAATAATCCAGTGTTACTAATACTTGTTCTTTTTTTAACCGATCCAAAGGGTTTCACCAACGAGGAATAAATCGTCCGTCGTAGGCAGTTCGACAAATAGATATATTTTTTTTATTTGTCAAATCTACTAATGATAACTTAACACAAAAATTATTATATCCAAAATGAAGTTTCCCCACTGGGATTTTTGTTTATAGACTACGCATTGTTTTGACACGTCTCCGTATCGAAATTCCGTCCGTATGGAAAGTGTCTGAACAATTTGCACATGTCCTAATGGCTCGGAGAGACGTTCCGGTCTTGAATACATTCTGACAACCTCTATTTCTCCAGGGAATATCGTATGAAATAGTTCACGTTACTGAGAACCACGGTTTTCAATCCCTTTGAGAAATCAAACCAAACTATATTACACTTACATGGCGGATGGTATAATAATGATTTGTGTACCTCTGGTTTAACCGAAATTGCAGTTTAGGCTGTCAATACTCGCGTCTCGCGAGACTGATAAAATCCACACACAGCAAGCGACAATAATCTAATCATCGATTAACAAATCGATGCTCATCTCGCAAAATATGGTGGCGTAATTAACACAGTGAGCAACGGTTTTATACGACGCCAGCCTAAACGCGGATAATCCTCTTAGTCGCACAAATTAAATTAATCTTCCACATGCCGTCTCTCTTTTTCCCAGGGAACATTTCATCAGAAGGATTTTACTTCAAAGAGAAGATTCATTCAAGTAATCCAATTAGTTCTGTGTGTATGCATGCTCGTACGGTTAGGGAAAAATAGTGATATAATCCCAGATTTATTTTCTCAAGCATGATGATGAACTTGTCAACGGCCCTTTTATTACAGCATTAATTTACTCTGTTTATCCCGAACACAATGAATCGATAATTAGCAAACATATTTTGCCAAAGCTGGCCTCCACTTCAAAGTAGAAGGGCGAATTTAGGTAATAAATTCAATTTTATGAATAACTTCGTAATTTCAAATTGAAAAGTCGAGCCGGGAAGTAAAGAAAATGCTGTACATTCCGAGAGATTTTGTTCGGCGTGACTTGCAACCCAGTAAACTCTAAAATAAATTTTCATTCAAAGTTTCGCAAATATATCATTTCCTCGCATACTAGATCTTTATTTGTGGAAATATTCAAGTGAAGTTTATTGCTACTTATTTCCTGTCTCTCTAAACAATTTGCATAAATGTCAAACATACACTACTATAATATAAAGTCAAAAAAGTGTGATATTTAGACCGAAAAAACGTAATTTGCCACTTGGGAGCTAAACTGACCATTGACCATGTCTGCGAAATTTGAATCAATAACGCATCTCTATCTTAACTTGCAAAGAGTGATGTTAAAATTACTTCACAACATGTGTGATTTCATTGGAATTATTCCAATTACAATAAAATTATTAGGGTAAATTGTATGCGAATGTATTACTAAAAATAAAAAAATGCTATTGTAATAATTATCAATAACAAATTATAATTATATATAATAAAAGAAAATTGGTCTGCACAAAATTTTCCTAAAAATAAAAATATTATGAATATGACGATTTTCACGTGCTAATGTATGTATGAGTAATAGCGTATATATTTCTTAATGATTCTTTCTCGTTTCTCAAATTTTTATATTGTTTATTTTTAGTATTAACATTACTTTTATCCATTTAAATCGTATTCGTATAAACAAAAGACCTATCTGAGCTAGTAAAAAGGTTTTTTACTTCATTCGTGAAGTAACTTAACTTTGTATTCAAGTGTGAATTCGTCATTGGAACAGAACGAGTAATTGAATTACATACAATAACTGAAGAGCTTTAAAATTCAAAAAAGTATTTTGGTATGCACTTATACCAACAAATGCCAGTGGTCTTTACGCCGGCTTATTAAAAACTGCAAGCGAGGGGTATTTGGTTAATGAATGCTTTGCAGTTTCAAAATGTACCGATATGCAGCTAATCCCTGGATAAATTCGCGAACTGCAATAATGAAGGAGGCGTCGAGAGGCGAGCAAGGCAAAAGCTCTCCAGTCCGTGGCTATTAGTATAATAGTCATGTCTTACAATATTATTTTAAACTTTTACAATGTCTTTAGTTTTATAGTAGTTTGTTATTGCTTTTCTCTGGCGCAATCCTCGGCTTTCCACAATTTAACAAGCAAAAACTCCGAATTTTATTTTAAACTTCAATTATGCTTCCACAGGTGGCGTCTGTCACACTTTTATAATTCGCCTTACAAAAATCAGAGTTTTATTAAAAATTTTGTCTTTTTTACATGGAAGCAACAAGAGATAACCTGAGAGGAACACGTGCGTGTAATATCTCCAACTTTCACATATGAGTTTGACGGGCACAAGTGTCCGACGATATCAGCGACAAATGCACCGGATGTTTCTCCTCACAAAACACACCATCTCTCTAAATCACGAATGTTATATTTACAAGGCGTCATCTCCTTAAATTGTTATTTCCAGTCCCATTCATATGAGCGTACAGATTTAGACATGAGGAGAGAAATAAAATTCCCCCTTGGCGGGGATTAATTTATGGATTTCGAGACGAAGAACCTGAGAAAAAAGAAGTTTTTACATCGAACGGGCTTCCAATAAGCTATATTATTCGATGTAGAGGTTTGTATTCGATTAGTTTTTCCATCTCTGGGGAACTGAAACTCGCTGAGATACGTTTACCTAGTTGTTTCAAGTTTCGGCCAAGAAGTGACGTCCGTAAAATCAAACGACCGCTAAAAGTTATGGCTTTTTCCTTTCGACGCTGTTTCAAGTTTTACAGAAAAAATGTGAAGACCTGAATTCGGACAACTCCGGATGTGCATCTTAACTAAACGAAATTTAGTACAAACTCCGACCAAGAACAATTTATTTCGAGATGAAATAAAAGTCCACAATAAATGGGGCGGATTTTCCAGTTTTTATGATGTTTGACTGATATTTGTAACCTCTGGCACAAAATATACATCATTATTAAAGGTTTCAGCAAAACATTGTTGTTATTACAGAAGTTTTCTTTGAGATAAATGAATTAAGTGTCCTAGATTTTGAGGTATCAGTGTTGGAAAAGTATCCGTTTCGTGGAATTACAATGTGTAGCCAAACAATACAACTCGTTGGAGCAAATTTATATTTACCCTAAAGTTCCCTCAATTCACACAATAACTCATTTTCGTCAAAACGGTTTTGTCAGTTTATTCAAGAATAATGTCTGCGGAACGTCTTATCCTACAATAAAATGTAAAATTATTACTTAGCTCGTTTGGAAACCTCATTCTTAATTAACTCAGGTAATTAAAATGTGAAGTAAGATAAACAAGCAGCGATGCAGAAATTGCGAATATTTAGTTATGAGAGCGTATTACGACCACTGTCCCACTTTACGAGTCGATTATTTACTAGCTTTCTCAGGAAAATGCAAAATTCATGTGAGTATGCAACTTATTTACTAACTATAGAGTATATAATATTACCGCGACGGAACTTTAAGAAGCTTTCATAGTCATCTAATTTTAACCTCGTTAAACATAGATGTGGACAACGCTTGGTTTTACCTCAGTTAATCACCATCCCTTTGCGGCAAACGTAAGGGCTGTGATAGGGAGGCACCCCAATTTATTGAAGCAATTAGATTTGGATGCCAAAGACAGCAGCATGAACGTGTAGAGGATTAAGATGAACTTTCTTTTGCTCTGACTAAATGCAATTTATTATGTAAATTGGGAAACAAATGTTTGAAGCATTAAGCAGGACAAAATCCCGTTACAAGCTGCAACTCCATCCAACTATTTTTTAAATTCATAAGTTTTTATTTAAATAATAACGGACACATTTTAAAATTAGAAACCATAAACAATGTATTTGACAGATCATAAAGACTGAATTCACCTAATGTGTATTTCATAGAATCACATAATAATATACTCAGAATATTAATATTGCAAAATGGATATCAAAAGTGCCTTTATACATAAATAAATTTCTGAAACAATTCTGATTATTCTGTCATTTTTATTGTTAACTTTTTTTTAAACAAATTGTTGTTCTAAAGGGCCACTTTTTGTGGCAAGGGAGCATAATACAGTAGACCCAAAATAGAAAGTGATATTAATTTTTATTACCTTCTATTATTCGATGACTGCTTATTAAAAATTAACGATAATTTTCGTGATTAGAAAAATGTGCCTATCACATAATGTGGTGCTTTTATCATACACCATCACTTTAAAAATGCATGGCTTCCCGTTTGCTCCAATAAGACGGATAAATTTTATATATCATAATATACATTACAAAAATAAATTGTGGGTTGTGCTTTTCCTGCTGGTTGTAGAGCCAAATTACGGAAATCGTTTTGCTCTATTTGCTTTATGGGCGATCGCGACACAGTAAGGCTTTGTTTAATTATGCAGATTTTAGATTGCTGCTTATAATCGGCCGGAAATATAGCTTCGCGTTGTTGCGCCTAATTTCGCCTTGGAAGCATACATGCCCCAATAATGGCAGACATTGATGCATTAAATTGTTTATGTTGTTTGAGTATCTCAGTTAATCTCTCGTGTAATTGACTTTGCCATAAAGTTTAAACATCCATCAAGTCTGTATTCGAACGGGCTTACCACCACGAAACAGATCTCATTGTGCGACGCTCGTACGACGGAATTAAATAAATAAAATGTCGGAATCCCGATGATAAAGAGAAAATTGTACGAACCGTTTTGTGTGAATAATTTACTTTAAGAGCTTGACATTTAATCAAAGAGATAATATGTTCTTTGCGCATTAGAATTCTCGGCGCAACTAATTCCCATATAATAATTTAATTAATAGCAGTCATTTCCAAGACAAAGATGTCTTCAAAGCTCTATAATTGTCACTAGGAAGAGCTAGTTTTTGGAGTGTGTTACAGCGAATTACATTAACCGTCGTGTCACACTGCTGGAGTTGGGCCATCAAATATGAATACCAATACATTGTTATGATATTCCGTATGAAACCCACTTCCGTGATTGATATAAGGGAAAAAACAGTTTTCCGTGGAAAAGTAATGCATTCTTTTTCCAACTCTTCTTTATCTACATTTTCAATTACATAACGTGATGCATTATTCATAACGCGTTGTCAGATTCGCGAAAAGACAGCTCTACCCTCTACAGATTGCATTTGTAAATTTTTAAACTCACTTTGGTAACAGAATATGGAAATTGCTAACAAAGACTTTATTGGAATTACATTTAATAAGGGCGAAGCATTCGCAACCCGAAACTTTAGCTTATTCTTAAACTTCCAAAGCCATAATGATCAAATAGTTAAAACAAACTTGTAGGGATGTATTTTAAACTTGCGTACCCCAAACCTACAAAATTGCAAGTAGGTACATATTTTTTAAATAATGTTTAAATATTCCAAAACTTTGGTTAATTCTGCTATTGATGCATTTTTATTAAGAAGATACTTAAACTATTCTACAATTTTGACTAAATCTTTTATTTACTTTAATACTTTCTAAATTGTAATGTATTACCTAATAAAAGTTTTCAATACATCTGATCGTGTGATATTGGTTTAAGTATAAATATAAAACATGAATGCCAACATAGGGTGTTTTTTTTAAACGAGACACGTCCAACGTTTCAGAAAATAAAAGTAAATCCCGAAACAGGTTAATTTTTGTTGACTAAAATACCTTACTTTTGAAGTGTGCCACAAGTGAGGTCAAACAATTTTAAATTTTAAGGGGTAGTTTGTATTGTAAGGAGATAGGTACTACGATTTTTAAAAGTACACCAAAAAAGTGTCTTCTTCTAAATCCCGTCTTGAGATTTTCATATTCTTCTTTTATTTTCTAAGTGAGATATCCAAAATGGCTTTTTAAAAAAAAATTATCTCAAAAAATAGTACCTACTATTATCCACTTCTTAAAGAAATATGAAAAGGCTAAACCTTAAAATCCAGATTAATAATAATCAGATGGAATTGAAGAGAGGAGTTTGCTGATACATTTTCTAATAATTTTAAAATTGGTTGTTCTAATTTGTTTGGTGTATGATTGTATAAATTTTCAAAAAAATAACGAAACCGCAGTGATATGTAAAGCAACATTAAACATTTATTTTTCCATAAGCTTTGCGTTCAGTGTAATATCAACGGGCGCATATTGGCGTCGTTTTTTTCCCTTTTGGGAGATTCATCACCTGTCGATAGCATGTGGTTCGAGTAATAATTCTGCAACAACGAGTTTACTGATTATTTATTTAAAAGTCGCACCAGCAGGTCCTAGTTTAGTTTTTGGGTAATTTGTTTTCAAGTGGAGCTTTTTTTCGAAAACCGTCTTTCTCTCGATGGTAATAAATGTAGAAAGAGTGTACGTTGCAAATATGTTTTTGCGCTCTTTATGTCAAGAAACATAGAATTTTTATGCAGAGATTCTATTCCGAGCCGTCATAAATATCAACTGTGGGCTTTGGTCCAACAACGGCGATCAATAATTCTGCTGCATTCAGAATTGTCGCTAGAGGCAATTATCAAACTTGATGCGCTTACATAATTCGTCATGTGTGAGTAACAATGTGGAAATTCACTTCGGCAACTTCCAGTTTAAATGAAACCACTAAGTTTAGTTGGCCTCTGGACCGGCCGCAGCACTGGAGAATCGGATAATAAACTAACTGTTGCGGCTCGGCAAAATTAGCGGAAAGCCCCAGCAATTTGATGAAAAATGGCCGAATTTGCCGATCCAAATGCGAAATAATTGTCGCAGTCCCTAACGAGCACTTTAATGCAGTCCAAACTAACCTGAGCTTAAATCTCAAACACTAAACAAACACCCTCTAGTGCTTAAATTATCACAGGTACATCTGTGCACCACCTCGCAGATGCTAGACTGTAAATCACATGTGTTTGCTGAGCCGACTCTAATTCATAGGATGTTTGATAATGGGAAACAATCCCTACTGTAAACGACGAGGAATTAAATGTAGTTTTGATATCGATACGAAGCAAGCTCTAAGCCTCAGATTTATTGGCCAATGACTCACTAATCGGGCTCGGAGCCTTGTTCCATGGCTAATCTAAGAAAATATTACAACGAAACAGATCTTCACAGCTAAACCCCCCATCAAATAAATTTTTGGCAAAGATTTTAAATCAAAGACCCTGTAATTTTACTGATTATTAACAGAAACTTCGGCTTAGCATCAGCAAGTTTACGGCGCGGTTTCAGCATCAAATTTCAGCCTCATTGTGCAATTTTCACTTTCAGTCTTCGCGTAAATAATGTAAAAAAATACATTAACTTTTTTAACAGCGATATAATCCCCAACAAGTTTACTGTGTAATTGGGAATGAAAACGATGAAAATAAGAACAAGGTCAAACGCAGAAAAATATAAAGTAATCTAGTAATCTATTTATGTTTTCTAAATAAAACACCTTAATTACCTTAATTTATTTATTTTAACATTGAAAGGTCAATAATGTGCTTTACCAACACGCTGGAAAATCCTGTAGGTAATTGTAGAATTAAAATTGTGCTAAATTTTAAATTTTATATTTTATGTCAGGAGTTGTATTCCCTAGAATTGGGTGCTTCTGAAAATGGTTATTATAAATGCACGTTTCAGGCATTTTTTGCAATTAATTTGATGGTCAGATCTCCGGCTCATGTTCCACACATTTAAAAAGGGCACGAGCTTTTTTCTAGTCATCTACCGAAAGAACCCTGCTGATTTGAAATGGACTAAATTGTAACACTTTAACTGTAATGAACTGCCAGAGCGTTTTAACATGTCACATCCAACCCACTGCCCACACATTTCTGCAATAAGTTAACACGGAGAGACAATTATTAGTAATCCGTAGAATAACAGAATTTTACCTTAATTTTTTCGCCGTTATTCAAACCCCAACCGGTGAAAATCAATGTTCCATTTTATTTGCGACCTTTGGAACATTACGTAGTCTATTCTCTATTTTTCATAGAATGGCAATACATCAAGTCAACCGGAATCAAAGTGGATTGGTTCGTTTGCGATTGTACTTTCTGACTTTTAAAACGTCATTTGTCGTATCCGAACAAACCATTTGTGAAAGTTAATTAATTAGTACTTTCAGGCAGCGAATACAAATAGTACGGAATCGAATCACCGATTTGTTGCCGAACATCAGCTTTTGTCGATTTAAAACGCAATTCACTTCAAGTTTATGAAATATTTGCGGTTTCCTATTAATTTAGCACAGAAACCAATTTGGGAAAAAAGATACTGCATGCGTAAAACCGTACATCTTCTTGACGCGAACACACACCAAATGTGGCTTTTTACGTTTCGAAGTTGAGACGATAAGTTTAACAAAACACATAATCGATTTCCTCTTTTCAAAGCCTGAAATTGTTTTCAAAGATCAGACTTTTAAAATTCAATTTTAAATCGCTCGCTACTTTGTTTGTAGCAAGTAACAATTCGTTGCAGAAAGAATAAACCGCCAAATAAAAGATTATTTAATTTCTTCTTTATTGCATTCGTTATGCTACAATAGGAAGCGGGCGCAACGAGGGAAATAAAAATGCTGGAATTAATAATTTCTCCCTTTGAAAAAAATTGGATAGAAATACAAAATTTTATTAATTACAAAAATGCAAAGACCAACAAATTGCCAAATTAAGAAAAGTACTCCACATATTTCACAACGCAACGTGCAGAGCTATCAACTAATCTTTATTATAAAAGTACATCCGTTCATAGATAAACCCTGTGCTCCAGCTATTATCAGGATCTCTTAGTTTTATTTAGATGTAGATATCCAAAAAACATTATGACCCGGTTCAACTAATTCATGTGTAGTTGCAAGACTTGTTAAATCCCAAAATGACAATACTGAGCTTACAACAGGTTTTGAATTTTCTGAAAAATGGCTCAGGAACAATTTAACAGGTTTTGCAGCTTGCCGACTGACTTGTTGGTTGACTGCATTAAACTGGGCTTGTTGATTATGTGAAACACGGGCAGCGTTGTCCAAGTTGTAGGTATATGGTCTTAATAAGGTGAATATGTGCATAAATGGTGGAGCGTGTTTGCTCCGTTCCTCCGCTTCATACTTTAATGGAGTTGTAAAGTATTTAGTGTACGAAATACGTGCTCTCTGACGTGCAAGTTAGCGAGTTCAAGCTTAAGAAATGGAGTTAGCAACAAAAAGTATATAAATTTAAAAGACCATTTAAAGTTTTAGCACAGGATATTTTGCTTATTGTGTGATGTAAAAGTTCCAGCCTGTGATGTACCAGCAGCTAGTTTGCAAATAAATGGCTTTCCGAGTAGCTTGCATTGTTCCCGACGAATCCCTCAAGAATTCCGGCGGGAATTTGCACTGTTTATGTTCGTCTTGACGTCTGAGTCGGGCAAGAACGCCGCCAATTTCCAGCCGGATCGGCCGTTTTGCCCCGCGATTCGATACAGAAAAATGTGTGCGGTAATAAACAGGAACGGAAGGGTCGCTGCTGCATCGTTAAGCGCCCCATCTATAAATGTTGGCTTTTGAGGTATCAAACTTTATCTACTGTAACGAAATAGGATGTCCGACATATTCCCAAAAATAAAATTAAGCCTCCATGAAATATGAGCTAGTTTTATGATTGCATCATTACTCTTGCGTTAGGCGTTCTACGGCCGGCATGATCCACGCCGACGACCAACCTTCCAGATTATTTCACTTTTTACTTTGTTTTCTTAAACCCCTCGGCTCCTCCAGTCCACAAGCGAGCATGATATAGGGCTCTCTAATCTAGCCTCTGAACATATTACTCACACGTTCTTAACATATAACACCATCTTCACCCTCTACATGTGTTTTGCTCAAGTCTGCACGCGTCAAAAACGTGGCGAGCGCCGCAGGAACCGCTCTTTTCAAAGCCGGCCACAATTTATAGCTTCCTATACCGCGGCTAATTACGTTGACATTTTGTTGCACTGCACTTGATTCATTAAAATAACCTAGCATTAAGAGAATGACACACAGCCTGGACTTTAAGAAACTTAAATTCATCGAAGTTAATCTTGTCGCAGAAAGGCGAAAAGTAAAATTTACTGGCTGTGTCAGACTGGTGAAGCTGAACTAATTGCAATTTGCGAACTCAAATAGACAATAAATTTCTTAGTAAGATTCGAATTGCAGAATATGTTAAATCACCATTAAATTTGAAATATGACAGTAAATCAATTGTTGGCGTACAGACTTGAAACTTTTGTTTGAAATATCGAGACTAGGATTTGCCAACTTTACTGACGACCATATCATCCAACGGGATAGATCAATTTCTAATTCTCTAGCTCATATTGAGATAAATACATCACTCATAACTAACACATCAATCAATAATTACTTCTTTCTACCTAACCCAAGTTATTGATGCATTATGCTCTGAAATTTTTATTCCGTAACTTGTAAGCTATAAGTGGGACCACCTTCAACAAAAATCATAACTTGCATTTTGCGACTGTCTTTCATAGTTCGATAGTTTAATAAATCTCTGCTGACTTAACTTTAAACTCGAGAATTTCTTGAACCCAAAATTTTGTTGCTACTAGGTATATATTTTTTTAAGCTGGTATTTCTCTACAGTTTTTAAGTGTTTCCAGCCCTTTGGCTATTTTGATAAATCTTCCCTAAAATATCGTTAAACTGTAGATTGTCGTTTCTATGTTTGATGCAGTACAGAAAATCCTTTAAACTAATTAAACATTTTTGGTCTCTTCAATGGACTTTTGCAGCTCGATATTTAATAAAACAGAAAATATTATAATATAAAATCTTGAGGCTAGATTTACAGGAATTTTTTTTTTTAGTTTCTTTGACTATCTTTTGCAGTTCCATATTTTGAGAAATTCCACTTGAAATATCTTTCAGCGTTAAAATTTCTTTCTTACTTTGTTGTACAAAATCTTATTTCTGTATTAATAGAGATAAGGATTAAATACAATTACGTAATTCAGACTATACCTTTTCTATTTGTGTAGTTTTCTAATTGTAGTTTAGAATGTATCAATTGTAAAATTAATTAATTTTAATTAAATAAAATTAATTAAATCCTTATTAGAAAGACTGAGTTTTATTTATTAATTATTTATGTAATGGTCAAAGTTAAGTAATTTTATCGCTTCTGTCTGGAACAGGGACTAGAAGAAAAAGTTCGTTTGGCTGCAGCCCGGCTCCCTAGGGTAGCAGCGAAGCAACATCAAGTCTAGTCCGTCGAAACCAAGCTGTTAACCCCCAGGTTCACCACTTGTTCCAACTTTCTTTTTGGAGGTTCGAGCGATGAAAGGAGACATTCTAAGTCATCTCCTTTGTGCCCTGTTGGCGGTTTTGCGCTCCGTTACTCAATGCTCACAAAGTTATCTCTTTACGGTGACCAATTTAACTAGTCGCATTAGGAAGTTGTCAAGTATTTAGTAGACAACAATGGCTTGACTTTGCAAAATATAAATCAGTTAAAACTTTGCGAAAGCTATTTTTTAAACCAATATTGTCTACTAAACTAAAACGAATGTGTCGCTACAGCCCGAGCTGTGAAGAACTCGGAACACGCAGACCATTCAGTTAAGGGTTTCGTTTATTTGACACTAAACGAATGTTGCTCGTAGTTTACATTCCACATATTGCAAGGGCCAAGAAGTTTGTGAGTTATTGTGGACCAAAGCGTATCATAGGCTTTATGTTGGATGCAAGATCCGCAAATTTTGCCAAATATCTACAAATGGAGCTTTCTTATTGACTATCTGACCGCGCCTGAAATGAGAGGCGTTGGCGAGAATTCGAGTTATGAGAACTTTTATTTCTGCAGATCAACCGACCACTTACAGCATATGACAACTCAAAAGTTGCTGATTAACAGATCAGAACCATAGTTTTGCTGAGATTTTTATTTCGTACTTAAAATGAGCCCCCATTTTCTGCAAGTTCCAAATGTCTTGTGCGGAGTTGTTCAATTGTAAGGTGGATGTTTGTTTAAAGTTTCACTTCTCTCTTTTATTGGGAAAACAAACGTAACATATTCCGTGTGTCTGTATTTATTTAGGCTCCTATACAAACACCAACACAAAATGAAGTTTTTTAACATTTGAATTTGTACTTAGATATATTTCATTCAGTAAAAGCTATCTCCAAGAGTGAAAGTAAAGTTGAAACTTTTTTATTTTGTCTTTTTTCTTTAAATCCACATAAGGAAATCATTTACAATAAAACAACTCAAGTTTTTTATTTTATTTGAATGGGGTGGGCGTACGATAGTTGCTCTAAAATATAAGTTTTCCTCATTTTTGACAAAATTTTAAAGTGGTTATTGCACCTGTATAATATTATTATATTTCGTTGTCTATTCCTATATCTGAACTATAGAACTTTTATAACTAATAAAAATATTTCCATTTTTGAAACATTTAAATAATAAAAAATATCAACATTAGTCAATGTCAAGAAACTATAAAAATTACAATAATTTTTTATGAATGCACCCAATACAACAAATATTTTAAAAATTGTTGAAATAGTTGAAATGTTGCACATTTTTCAACTTTAATAACGTGATATCTCAGTTTCACCAACCAAAATAACCAAAATAGTAAAACTAGTGAATAAACAAATTACAAACCTTGCTGTTAACGTAACCGATTTATTTGAAGTAAAAATTTAATCAACCCTAATTCAATATCTTGTCTGACCTTTCTGTGCAATATTCAAAGAAAACTTCCTTACGTCTAGGCCACTTCACAATTTAGAGGGACATTGATTGAATCATCTTAAAGGCATCTCTTATTAGGTAGTGAATCAAGCTGAACCCTCCAAAGTTTCCGAACTTTACTTGCTTACACGTAAATTATTCATATCAATCAAGTTTCATTTCACACAACATCTTAAGCAAGTAAGGCTTTTGTTGTTTAATTACAAACTAGCAAGCATTGTGGTGCAACGTGTGCACTTGCAGTTTCCAAGAAAATAAAAGCTCCATGTGACTGCCAAAGTTAATTATGCTAAGTATGATTTATGCCAAGACAGTTCGCTTAATAATAAATCGAATCCCGAAATGGAATGTTTAAAATTAAATTTCAATACGAATCATCACGACATCACGAACAACCGATAAATTTACCCCATCTAAATTCCTATCAGATCAGTTTAATACTTTAAGCACCATTTTAACTCGTCTTTCTGCTCGCGCATCCGAACAATGAAATTTGTAGCAGGCTGCCAATTATTGTTTTAAACCATCAACCACCGCAAAACCTATGCGTTTGTATTCCAAACAACACGAGTACAATAAGTCCACCCCACTTGTGCAACTATTAGGACACAATGGTGTGGTAAATGCAGGGGGGCGGCCCAGATTTCGACTTGGCCGTGACAACGCCGCCGTCTGGTTATTTATGGGGGTGGGCGGAAGCCACCGCCGGCCACATTTCTCATGACCGGAGCCAGACGATAGACCGGGCGATTAGAAAATTTATTATAATTTCTTGAGTGCGTTTGATTTATTTTTTCAGCTGCCTTTATCCAATAGACGAACAATAGGGTCTTATTAGGCTTTCATGGGGGATATTTTTTGCCGACCTGAACCGCTAACTAAATAAATAAGGGTAAAACCGCGTTGACTTCCTTCACTGTGACTGTTTATTTACCATCAATCAAAAGTCGCTATAGTGTGGAAAGCTTCTGGAACTCGCTTCTGAGCTTTTTGTGAAAAGTTTTTAATCGATTACGACTCCGCGGTACTATTAATTTTCTAAAGTTAATATTTTGCACCAGGACCAGGTGCTGCAATGTTCACAAAATGCAGACAATTCTTTTGATTTATTGAGAACACCGCGAACACATTTAATATTCCACCACATCCAAACATACTTAAATTATTGTTCCAGCTACGTAAAAATAAAATGCAGCTAGACTAATTTACTAATTACTATATTACCGATTTATTTTGTTACAATAGTCATTTTCAATTTAAAATTAATAACAACTGCAAATTGAAATGATTAGAGAGAATTTTAGCTACGGGAAAAACTGATTAGTGGTAACTAACTGAATTTTTGTATGCAATAACAGGCAGATGAATGCCATCACAGGTATTGGCATTATTTAGTTACCGTCATATTTCTATTTTCTATTTATAGTTAATTACTATATAGAACTGTTTCAAACCACATGATATATCCATTAATTAAAGTTTTAATAAAATCACATTTTTTTAGATTTTAATTGCTGGTTGCTATAATCAATGGCATGAAAGCTATTTAAATTGATTATTAAATTTATGTCTATATAAAAACTCCATTTTATACTTTTACGCATTATTTTTAGCAAATTCTGTTCTTTTGTACGTACTTTGTGGAAGCATGTCACAATAATACTCGCCCTTTTTTAAATAGTGACGTTATTGTTTTCTCTCTGTGGCTAGAAGTACATGGAATATGCACAGTTGCAAACCTTGTAAAAAGTTTAATGCAGCACTTAAGAACTGTGCGATAATCTTGTTAGCAAACTTGTAAAAAACAAATAAAAAGGGAGTTTCTTATTTGGTTTGGTTTCTACATTGTTACAACTCATAACAAATTTTTACTAGAATCGCAGTAAATAAAACACTTAAATTTCCAAGCAATTGCTGACTACTAATTACCATGCAAGTGTGTTGCAATTATCGGACCGTAAAAAAATATTCTCACACCTAAGATTTCCTGATAAAAAGATTACAATTTATGTTTGCTGAAAGCGTGTTACTCTAGGAAATCCGTGATAAATTACAAGTCCAGACGTAAAAATATAGCTGGAGTTTATTACGAAAAAAAGACGATCTTCTGAACAGCGGAATATCTAATTCGTTCGTGCATGGCACCATAAATCTTGAAAAGTCTGAAAAGTGCGTGGAATGCAATAAAGTTTGTTAATGATAGCAGAATCTAATGCCATAGACAGTAATACCATTCACGCTAGTTGAAAATTGAAAACAGGAAAGGTTGTGATTTCCTGGCCGGAACCGTCAGCTGCTCCAGACACTCGGTTAGTTCCGTTTTCTTTAAGATACACAACATTTGTTATTAAAATTTTTAATTAATTTTTTACATTTCTTCATAATTAATGGGTAACGTGCTTACGAGCTGCAGCAAACAATGCTTTTATTTTGAGAGTAAAACTGCAAACACCGGATTCCCTGGAGATGCCAGAGCTTATTTTTATAAAAATAAGTTTCAAAATGACGCAACAAATATGTATTTTATTTATTAAAAAACGATGACAATATTGTTTTCAACATTTTGTACTCTAGAAAGCATCGTTCATTCTTCTTCTCCGAGAAAAAATATAACAAAGCACAAGCCAGTAGTCTAATTATTGTCACGTACTTGGTTACAAAGGATTTCAAGTTGTTGCACTTTGCACACAAGGCTTGAAAACACTTGGGTAATCTTGAATTCAACTCGGCGTCAACCAAATTGGGGCCACATTCGGTCACATTAAATTTAATGGGGAAGGTGTCACTTTGAAATAATTAATGTGTTTTCTTATTTTGTGAAAGGAATTTTATTGTTTACATTACATTACCTGTCTCATTATCATCATAAAATACTTCCATACAGTTTGTAAATTATTTAATTAGCTACAGGGATAATTTTAAAATTAATTTAATTTAAGCGTACTTTACATACTTTACAACTTACAAGCCATAAATGGTAACACTTTATTGACCTAAATTGGAGTAATAGTAATATTCCGCGCTTGTAATCTGCTCAACAATTACGACTTCTCCTAAATCATTACAAGTTATAATGCAATAGTCGTAGTTTAAATTAAGATCTCACTGGAATGGTGTTAAGGCGCAAATTAATATTAAGTACTTCGCTCTAACTTTTTTGAAGATTTTTTGTCAGAATTAATTTTTAAATTTTTTGCGTGGATAAATGCATTAACTGGTATGTTAACGGTTCATAAATCCGTTCCCACACATGCCGGCAATATCCGTGCGTTAATTAGGCGTCTAAATCCAAAATACAGAAAATATGGGGATGAATCACTCATCCAATAAACCGTAGCTAATTTTTGGACCATCTGTTTGTTTCCCTTGGTGGTGTATGAAGTGGCGGTTTCCTCGCCCCCCAACCGAAATTCGATCGTGATGTTCACCACAGACACACACATTAGAGCTTTATTGTGGGCCTAATGGCTCAACAAATAGGGTGTCATAAAGCACGGCACTCCATGTTACGCCTGGCAGAACTATGAATTATTGACATGTTGACAGCAGTTGCCCTACTTCGTTTGCATCAATTATTACCGATGGATTATTCACATTTCATTTAGAAAATGTCTACCATTTAAAAAAATTACCTTTCGGAGCATTTGTTTAAACTTCATGAACTAAATATAGAGCGATATTAACGAAAATTGCTTCGAAATTGATACTATCGCCTGCTTCGCGGACATTTATATTAAACATTATGTATGCAGATTAAAGCCTTTAATGAGTTTCGATAGAAACTCGATTTCATTTTGCAACAATTTCTTGACACGTTGCAAACATACACACAACAACGACTTCTCGAATGAAAATTATTATGTAAAAAAAATTATCGCCCCAGATGATCAAGCAATAAGTGCGTGCCAACTCAATACAAACATTATAAATTTAACATGTATAACAAGAATAAATTAGACCAGATATACACAGTAAAACAAAAACCTAAATGATTCCTTGACAGGTTAACGAAGTGTGCATAAAAAACGCGGAGAGAAAAAGAACAAGAAAGGATAAGAACAACAAAATACGGGGGAAGACTTAGTCGTAGAAATTGCCTTTTTTATTCCCTTCATTAGGAACCCGACAAAATCTAGAAGGGTGCTACAAACAGTTAAAGGACTCTTGCAAAGTCAACAAAGAATTATACTCGTTCTAACTTTTTCCTGAAAAAAAGTTAATATTGACTTACATCCAAATTTTACGAGAAAATTGAATATAAGCCAAGAATTATCTCCGAGACCAGTTCCTTCTCACAGAATTGTAAAAAATACCTTAAAGAGTTGGCTACATAAATGTTTAAGCAGTTTTAAATTATTTTCAAACATCGCTGCTTTATGAGTATTTCTGGTGTTCTTATCGAGTGCTTTGCAGAACACCCATGCCTTCCCACATGCATTTTCCGGTATAACTTCAAACTCGTATTCATTTATATTTAAATATTTTAGCTTTATAAGCGTATACTTACCAGTTTTTACATTATTTCTAGAGCCAGATATAACAGAAATGTCCGCAGTAGAGGCGGTTTGTTTCCCAGCCACATGTCGCCAACAGTCATTGCTTATTTAAGAGAAATAAGAAACTGTCTCTGTGGCTTCGAAATTATTAATGCCACTATTTTTGGTGTCAAAATTATGGATCGAACGCTATGATCAGCGTGCGTTTGTGAGAATAATTCACTGAATGGAAAATAATGATGTGGCTGACTGGTCATTGCGAAATGATCGGACATCAAATATGCATGATTCTCAAAAAGAGATATTTCAAACAATATTAAAGTTTACCGGGTATCAGCTGTGCTCTCAAGTGCTTTGGAACTATAAAGCTTAATAAAAGCTCCACATTGGCAGAGAAGATGTCCATATAAGACTTTATATCCGCTTCACCCCTGGCTATTTAAATTTTAAACAGCTCTGTTGACATATTGCCTTTCATAAATTATCAAAAGAACCAGAATCTCACCCCTGTGCAAATCCGGATTTGATCAAATGAAACACAGAGCTAGTGATAGTGCGGTGTTGTATTTTTAAAAACTGGAATTTACGACAATTTCCAAACTTTTCCAATGAAAAATTGATAACAATCATTCCCTATTCTGGCCAAATCCAGGATTAAGCTAAACAAATATGTCTAAATGGTGTCTCACTTCGTATATTGATTATTAATAAAAGTGATATTATCGCACATGTAGCCATAACTTTTTCACTTCTGTTTCCACGAATGCCACTTGCAACAAATATAGAAGCAAAAAAAAATAGTAATTACTTGAGATCCTTTCAAATTCTCTTCATTCCACCTCATATTTTTGGGGAAACGTAATTAAATAAAATTAGATGTGGGCGGGAGGTTTTACTTAGGGAATTAAAAAATAAATGAAAGATTTAATTATATTTATTTTCTTTGTATTTATTGTAACACACAGTACAATGAGGCAAATATGACTACATAGTTTTAGTCAATACTCATCAGTAATTCGAACTGGAACCCTAAAATAGTTACAGTTATAAATAGGTGGTAATTAATGAGACTATGTACAGTTATTTACAATTTATACAAATATTTCGAAGACAATCAACTATTTAGTGAAAATGTTATATTTACAGCAACAATTAGCATTATGGTCATAAAAAGCGCGGTTGAAATTCCACTGCTGCTTGCATGCAACATCGCCGCTGGATTTTCTTCTGAAAATGCAAAAGAGAAACAGTGAACATTCGCTTTAGTACTATTTAACCAATTGGTGAATTTCGAGAGCAATTTCACTAAGAATTTTTTAAACGTTTATTCATCCACTTTTGTTTTATTTTGTTGTTTTATTGTTTTGTTGTTTTGTTGTTTTGTTGTTTTGTTGTTTTGTTGTTTTGTTGTTTTGTTGTTTTGTTGTTTTGTTGTTTTGTTGTTTTGTTGTTTTGTTGTTTTGTTGTTTTGTTGTTTTGTTGTTTTGTTGTTTTGTTGTTTTGTTGTTTTGTTGTTTTGTTGTTTTGTTGTTTTGTTGTTTTGTTGTTTTGTTGTTTTGTTGTTTTGTTGTTTTGTTGTTTTGTTGTTTTGTTGTTTTGTTGTTTTGTTGTTTTGTTGTTTTAAAAAGAAACGTGGAAGTTACACTTCCCTTTCAAGGTTTGCTTATTGTAGTACATTTTCAACCTCATGGTATAAGAATTAAAAACCTTACACTAACTGAATAAAAAAAGTTCTTTTCGTCCCATACAACCTACTCATCCTACTAGAAAAATAAAATTAGATTTTATATTCTGACACAATCTTACATTATAAAAGTAAAAAATTGAGATTTTTTGAATTTGTATATTAACGGAAAAATCTTGAATAGACCGCTCATCAAGGATTTTATCTTCACTACTTTAGTTTTGACCGATACCTCAAAAACTTTTAGTTGTAGATGAAAACTAAGATCAAATTTAAAATTCTAAGACGATTTTACATTAGAGAAGAAAAAAGTTCATGCGCCGTAATGGAAAAAATATTAACTCGTCCAAACATCCAATTTTTTTACCTCCACTTAATTTTGATTGATGCCATCTCAAAAACTAGTTGTTGCTTGTAGGTGAAAAATAACATTACCTAGATTTAAAATTCTAAGACAATCCTATAAAATAAGATTCTTTCACTTTTTTCAAAAAATTTTTGGAGAAAGTTTTTAACTCAACAATATAAACGATACAAGTTTTTAAAACTACTGATCCTACATGAAAAATGAAATTAGATTTAAAATCCTGAAACAATTCTACATTAGAAAGAGGTTTTTTGGCTTTGTACATTGACGGAAAAAATTCTTCTCATCCAAGATTTTTATAACAACTAAAATGAAAGATTTTTTGTTTGACGGTGCAATTAAATGTATAAAATGCAATCAGTTTATGTTATCTCATTACGTGCACAGAAAATATTACAATTTGCAGGTTTCGTGGTCGGAGATTTGTGATTACGTTCAAAATGAAATCGCAAAAGCTCTTATTTACGTTTGAATGAGCATTATTTTAAAATTTACAAAATGTAATAATTAAATTCGGCCATTAAAAATACTCAAACCTAATTTAGACTTGAGATTTAAACAGGCGTAGGTACCGCCAATTTTTACGCCATTTAAATCAATTTATTTCAAATTTTGAACGACGCAAGCAGTTATAAATCTGCGTCACATGAGACACCTACGCCTTCACTAGACGTATTAGCTGTACTAGTAATACCCGAATTTCCTAATTACTTCATCACGGGGGTTTCATTTATCGCTAAAACTTTAAACAGTTACAAAGCTCCAACTCTGCGGTGCTTTTAATGTATAAATCAGCGCCCCCCTAAAGCTCGGTTAAGTTACCTTCAGTCGCATTGAGGACATGGACGTTGATGTATGCAGGAATAGCGTTTGCAGGATCGCAGGTATAGTTCCCGCTGTGCGTCGTGTCTGCGTCCTGCAACAGCAGGACACTGCTCGTCCTGTCGATCGTGACCGAAACGCCGGCGTCGTGATTGATCATCCTCTGGTCGTGATACCAGAACACGTAGACGGGCGGCTCCGTGGAGTGGAGAATCGTGCAGACGAGGCGGAGTGAGGACCCCGCCCGCACGTGCAGATCCGGAGCTCCGATGATTTCCGCTGAGGCCTCTGCAACACACGATATTTCAGCCGATATCGCTGAGGCGAGTAAATAAATATTGGATGAAAGCGGGGGCGGGAACACACAAATATTTGATGGCGACAAACAGCCAGGAAAAATGACAAAGGAAATCAGGATCATTCTACGACAGGAATTTAAATTTGTTAATGGCGGAATTGACGTGCCTCTAAGCTCCAAGGGTTAGCCGTAACGAAGTTTTTACCAAAACCGTAATTACCAGGCGCGGTTGAGTCTCGTAAAATTTTAAATTCAGCGTTTCCCTCTTTACTAGCGCTTTTTAATGAAATAAACAACGCCAGAGTGAGCAGCACACAGGTCATCATCACACTCCAACTTGATTCAATAAAAATGGCATTTACATCAGACACAGTGAACGTGAGATTGATTTTTTCAATTATTTTATTTATTTAAACATTATACAATTGTTTCATTCATTAATACGCGAATAAAAATTACGTGCCGCGATTCAGAATTATTTGTTGTTTATTTGATCGTTCTAAATTTAATTATTCAGCTAAAATGAATCTTGTGTCCCATATATGCAATTAACTTTATAGCAAAATCTAACGTAATGGTTATTTGGTGTTGTGGGCATTTTAAATAGCATTTTTTATCAAAGCTGAATACTAGTTTCATTTCATGTTTCTAAAAAATCGAAACAAATTTTAATATATTTATACCTAGTATTTTATCATAATAGTGTTCCATTTAAATTTAATTTTTAAAGTAAAATCGGACACTCATTTTGGAATAAAGTAGATATCGTTTGTATAAAAAAATATACAAATTATTATTATTAAGGAGGTTAAAAGTTAATGATAGTTTTGAATCTGCAAAGTTTCGTTGAACCTTTTTCTGGAATATTTCCTCTTAGAACGTTCCTATATCTCAATCCTTATCCCCCATATAATTCAAGATATATATCAAAGTATTCGGCTCAGATCACAGCTGGTAAGTTACGATTTTATATTGACTATTTACATAAAATAACATGAAAGCTTTCTCAAAAAATAACAGTCCACTTTTGGAGAAAAATAAAAGCAGTGAATAACATTCCCGGGGATAAAGAAATATGCATAGCTCAACAATGCTTTAGAAAACATATCAGTTTCTTATTACGGAAAATCCAAATATCCTAAAATCTCAAAGAAGTCTGAGGAAATTTTAGTTTTCGAAATTGAAACAAATAAAACACATTTGTTATTAAAAGCTTTTATTTAACTCACAATGTTGTCTGTGTTGTTATTAAAAGCTTTTATTTAACTCACAATGTTGTCTGTGTGTCGGTTATTTTTTCGGAGCCAAATTTGAAAGGGATCCCGTTGTCCCCCTGAATTGAAATTTTGCATACTTACTTAATCTGTGTGACAATGCAATTCTATGTAGTTAAATACCCCCTAAAAGGGTTAAATGGGGTTTTGGAGTTTTAGGTTATGTTTACAAAGGGGTTCTCGATTTGTAAATTTGATAGTGTTCCTGTAGTCGCAATGAAATGAAATTTAACATGCTTACGTAATCTGCGTGACAATGCAATTCTATATAGTTAATTACCCCCTAAAGGTGTTAAATGGGGTTTAAAAATTTTAGGTTATGTTTACAAAGGGGTTCTCGATTTGTACATACCGTAACTTATAGCGACATAGACGGTATGTTGGTCATTTGGACGTCACGGTAGATGCACAGTGTAATAACAATAAATCTATGCAGTAAATAAAGACTAAAAAGCAAAAATAAAAATATATAAAAAAATGTTTCTTAAAAAAGCTTTTATTTAAAAAATGTACTAAATAGTAAAAAATAATGTATTTCAATCACAGGAGAATATTTTTTCTTACAGGTTAAAATTCTAAAATTTATAAAAGCTTTGAGAGTTATACAACTACGACATTACAGAATTACTTTGTTCAGTTGACAACTCCCAAAGCTTTTATAAATTTTAGAATTTTAACCTGTAAGAAAAAATATTCGCCTGTGATTGAAATACATTATTTTTTACTTTTTAGTGTATCTTTTAAATAAAAGCTTAAATAAAAACATTTTTTTATATACGTTTTTACAGTGGAATTAGATGTGATTAATTTTTATCTTTTAACTAATAATGTTTATAAGAAAATTTTAGCAAAACTGCTAAGACAAAACTCAGAACAATGCAATCGTGGAATCGTGATTTAATTTCGTAATTTTCTAAATTTCAGAAATAGCCCATAACTGACTCATCCTGTACTTTTGTGCTTTTCTAAATCTACGATAGATACCCGTTGTAGTCAAATTGAAACTTTACTTATTTATCTTTGTACTTCTTTACTTCTTTAGCGTTGTACCACCACGTTTATGGTCGACGGTATAGTTAAATCTAAACCCACTCGAGTCGAGTCTCTAACTCCCTAGTTTTATAGTGCGTTTAAAGCATTACTTCTCCGTCTTTTCAACGGAAACGAACTTAAGAAACTGTTGCTCCAAACTTTGGGTAAATATAAACAATAATTCAAAGAAATGTCTTCCAAGTTCCAGAAATTGGCATCTTTTTACTTTTATCAAAGTCCTTAATCACACATTTATAACCAATTTAAAGCTGCTATAAAAAGCATTGGCTTTACGTACCTTGATCGAATCGCTGAAAACCCTTTTCTGTCTCGTATGATGAATCATCCGCTTAATTAAGCAAAAATCCCTGTGCCATGTGAATACGTTTTGGGTCGTAAATTAAATCGTCTATCGAGAAAAACGGCAAACAATTCATCAGCGCCGCAAAGATAGCAAATCATGAATAAAAAATGAGCATAAACCGGAAATTTTCCTTTACAAAAAATAAAGAGACTGACTGGGGTGAAAAAGATGAACGCTGAGTTTCTTAACGTCAAGGATTGGATTGCTCACCTGTGACTCGTAACTCGATAAATATGCTAGTCGCAGGATGTGTTGACACTTGACATTCGTAAAGTCCAGCATCGGAGGGACGCACATGTTTTATGACCAAGTCCCAGTTCTGAAGGTGGCGGGCGTGTTCTACCATGAAACGGTCATCGGCAATGTATGGACCTAGGCCGACTGTCAGGATCGTGGGAGGGGTGATGTCCTTGCGGATCCAGGACACCTATAAACAGTTACTGAAGTTCTCATTACAGAAGAGATTTTTATTCTATTAGCACGATTTTTTGTTGGTGAAAAAATTGACGTTTACTGAATGCAACAATTTTTGTTTAGAATATGGAAAAGAATTTAGCTCTTCATTATTAATCCTATTTTTTTGTGAAAATTAAATGAATACGTACTTATTGCCGTTATTAAAATTTAAGTTTTATAAAGCCGAGTGCGCATATCACTCTACTAACAGTTAAAAAATATATTTAAATGGAAAAAATAGTCGCATCAACTTAAAATAGGTGAAAAAATTTACAAATAGACGATAATAAATTTTCGAAACCGAAATAGTCCAATAACGTTCAAAAATCAAAAATAAAAGAAAATTTTTGATTGTTGTACCACACAAAATTGGATATTTGGATTAATTTGTAATTTAATTTAATTTTGTAATTTTTATTAGCACGGAATGTTTTTAAAAACTACAAAACATTATGCATTTTGTCCGGCTTAAAAGCGCTAATACTTGTACCATTTGTGCAAATAATATTTTACAGGTAATTAAAACATTTTTTATT
Organism: Tribolium freemani; assembly: GCA_939628115.1. Classification (NCBI taxonomy): domain Eukaryota; kingdom Metazoa; phylum Arthropoda; class Insecta; order Coleoptera; family Tenebrionidae; genus Tribolium; species Tribolium freemani. The sequence continues at coordinate 13,657,615 of OW626789.1, forward strand.
ATGTTTGTTCCATAAATAGCAAAGTGAGCTAACAAGCCAAAAAACAAAAGCATAGTCTTTATGAGGTTTCCATCAGCAGAGCTAGAAAGTATCTAATCAATCTGCTTTCACGCTATCTAATTTCTTTGAAACTTGCTACTGAATGGCAGGGTGCTCTTGTACTATTCAAACATGGATTAGATTAGTAGCTTCCAACGTCAATTACGTGTAGTGTACTTTTTCTTTTTAAGAAAAATAAATTGAAATGAAATCATTTCTCTAACGCTACAAAACGAATCTAATACGTTACTCCTATGTACGAAAACATAAAATTATAACCCATTCAAGCATTCATTATAAAAATTTGAACAGAAAATACTTCCTACAGAACTCAAATTTTAAATATCTGCGGCAACGATTCTGCGAACTTGTAAATTGGAGTTTCAATGGCTTTTCAGCAACGTTTACACTTTGACCACAAACCGCTTCAAAAATTTATGACAACTTTTAAATTTTTAAAGCTATTTGTTCGTAGCTTTGAAGTTTCCATTGGTATTCTATTACAACCGCCTTTGCTTTTTCTTAGATCAGTGAACCAAAGAAAAGAATGTTTTTAACATGTAGACCGAGAACCATTTGAAGACGACGACTGATTCACTAAGTTGGTGCCTTTTCAAACGTGTATTTGTGTTTTTATAAAATTTAAATACTCGACACCAACGAGGAGGAATAACATTCAACTAGAATATTTAATGCATTTATACACATTTGTGTCTATTTTCAAATTATATCTATTTCAGTTTTTACTTATTTAGAAGCCATTCAAAATTAAAATGAGAATTACGAAAGTCGGCTTTCGTGGCAAAAACTTTAAAAAAAGTGTCAGAAATAGCGTTTGCATTTTTTATGAATCACGCATTTCATAGGAGCTTTCCGTTGAATGCTTTAAATATTAAGTCAAGGTTCTGATTCAGTGTCAAGGAACACACTGGGTTAAATGCATCGATTTTGGAAAAAAAAGGGTAACAATTTTATCGATTACTTGTACATTGGGAAAACATCAAATCGGTTAAACTGCAAACTAAGCTCAAAAGTGGAACCCCAGCGAGCCTTTAATAAAGTAAACGGCGCTGTTTAGTAGTGAATTCGGCAAGCGCTCGTTCTCTCTCGAAAATGTCAAGTATGCCTTTTAAAGTTAGGAAACACAAACATTCAATGACTCTAGAAAGATAACATCTAAGCTGTAAATGCGCTGCCTATTTACCGGTTCGGAGTGATATCGCCAACGATCGAAGTTTTATTCTCAAATTGAGCTAATACCAACTTTATTGCACTTACAACTCCGTTGTTGAACTTGCGGACGATGCACGGCAACTTCGCTGTCCCTCCGATTTGTGCCGCCACCGATGTTGAATTGGCCGTTGCAAATACTGAGCTACGGCTGGGAGAGGACCCGGAAGAGGGTTTTACCACATTGTCTCTGCTTCGATGAGCTTCGTACGCCCTCTTATCTCGGCTCAACTTGACCATATCTGCAATATTTCTTCGATTAAACTCGCCAACTCACTCCAGACAATGTTATGGTCGAACGGAGAATTTCTTCACGAGATAGAGTAACAGTCTTGAAATAAAGAAAAATCGACTCGAACCTCTGCGAGTTATTACTGCACCAGATTTGCAATACGACCATCTTCAATTACTACTTTCACTCTTCTTGTTCTTCCAACTTTTATTGAGCCACCTTCTGGCGACCCCATCCGACAAACAAAACCGTTCTATTTTCAGGTAAACACAATTAGGGACTTGATTAAAACCGTCCTTTTGTCGAAAACTACTGCAAAAAGGTCCAGTTTGTCATCTTCCAAAAAATCATTACTCCGAAAGCTTTTCATTTACGTTTTGTCTTGAGATATTCAAGACATTTATCTTTTGTCAAATGATAATTTGTCTCCCTTGTTTTAAATCTCCCCGATCTGCTTTTGTCTTCAGGTCAAGTTATAAGACTGCACGAAATGTAAGTGAGTTGAAGCTAAAACAATCAATTTTCTTTGGCGAGAAAGCCTTTGTCCTATTTTTCTTTCTGTGCAAGATTCCTGAGCTTACCTCAAAATAAACTAAACATTAAATCGACAAACTCGCACGAAATAGAAATCTTTCACGCTCGTTACTTCCATAATAAGATGCAAAGTGTGATGTGTGTTTATAGTGAAATAATCTCGGTAAAAATACCTCTCAGGTTAATGTGAAACTAATGTAATTTTGCCACGCCATGTAAGGTCAATGGTTGAATACCAAAAGTGGAAGTTCACTAAGTCCAGTCAAAATGCAAATAAGCCACAAATCCTAAGATCAACAGGTTTCATTAGCTGAGACACGCAATTTTAATTTTAAGTCTTGCACCTCAAATTTGGAAAATAGCTTCATCAGATTACATTTATTCCATGTATGGGAACCAACCCGGCAAGCGCCTTACGTAAACGTAAACATATTTATTTTATCTTATTAGTTTATTACGAAAATGCACGTACAGGTTGTTTACAAATTTCATTCAAGCGCAAACTTCCAAATATTTCTAAGCCACTCATGCACTTCTCATTAAATAACACACCTCCATCCCTGCGCAATAAAATGCAAAATAATTTTGGATGTATGAAAACGCCGCCGGATGTTTACTTTAAAGTGAATATCTTTTGAAAATGCTCTGATAACTTCTACCTGCGTTCTCGCGAATACTTTAAATAATTCAAAGTCCCTTCAATTTTCGGATATTCCAGCAATGGGATTATTACACAAATTCGACCGCCTTGCCAGAGGCTATTTGTTTATGTATGAAAGAAGGAAGTAGAATGTGCGTTTTGTTTATTAAAGATTTGGAAATACGAGGAAATCCCTGATACAAGCGAGTACATCAAAGACGCGTTTTTTAATATTTATGTGAAATTATACCCTTTCAGTCACGTGTTTTATATTCCTGCTTTATTTCGTCTTACTTAATTCAATCTAAATTATAATAACGACATGCATTAATTGTATTTGATCTTATACATCAAAGTTAAAGCATTTCTCGAAGTGAGCTCTACTACCATACCTCCTTCAATAAATGAAACACAATTCTGTTTGTAAACATTTCATGAATATAAAAGGACAGAAAATATTATATCTCCAAACAATTGTCGTCGGTTGGTTAATTGTCCTTACCGTTCTTGATACTTAATGTACTATAAATACCTACCAATGAAAATAGCAGTATCTAATTAAGGAAACACTTGTAGGTATGTAATACTTGTATTAAAATTTAGGTAAAAGCTCGATTAAAAGTAAAGAGATACATATCCTTATAACCAGAAAAACCTATATACATTTGTATAAGTTGTATAGGACTTTCTTGCCAAGCTATAAATTTTTTTGGAGTTCCTGGGTACAACAACTACATATCGCGTGGATTACTAACTGACTTTTCTACTGTGTAAGGTTTTTAATTGTTTATATAAAAGTTTAGTTCCAATCTCGATTCTAGTGCAAAAGCTAACTCAATGAAGGCGTCATTTCCTGTTAGTTTTTCACAATGTAAATATTTAAATTGTTTTGGTCACGAGAATGAGAATTTAGGTAATAATGTGAAGTCCCAGCGGGTTGCCACAATTCCACCAAACAATAAACTCTCGGTTTCGTGTGGATATAACAGTAATTTTAAACTTACATAAATTTACATTCGGTAGAGCAAACACATATTATTGTTTAATTAAACTTCTTCGTTTTATTTACTCTAATTTGGATTTGTTGGGTTCGATAAAATCGGGGTTACCAACCTTGGCAGATAAGGGAAGGAGTGAGCATCATTTCTGCCGAGACGACGAAGAAGAGGCACATGTAAATGTTCAAAGGATGCACAATCACTGCCATTATTGAATCGGTCCTGGAGTAAGAGGGTTGCGAACGCACACGTTAAGACGTTCGAGTGATAATCTCGATCAGTCTTAATTGTAGGTGCATAATTAATAGAATGGTCTCCACGTACAATCCGCACAATCACAAAAGAGGTCGTACATATACAACCCCGCTACTATTATTATTACATCACGACGGAACGGCTTTGTTTACGGCAATTCTCGTGTTTCAGGCGCTCCGTTCGCATTGTTTCATAATTTGCTGAAAATGGGCGGCGTCAGGAAGAGATTGCGAGATGTTATTCTACTTTAATGAGATGGTACTAGTTGGTATCATAGTGACTATGAAAGTCTCTTGTTAGGTGACGCCAGACACGACCATATGCATCTGAAACAAACGAAATGTTTTAATTATTACTCTCATTTCAGCGAAATAATTATGGAAGTTGGGAATCAACTACGAAAAAATCAACTTTATAAATCTGACCCGTTGCTCGTCAGCTTTGTTAAGAATTTACAAATAACTAATAAATAAACTTCCATTAAAGCGTAATTTCACAGCTAAAGCATGAGATTTCGCTATAGACTGACAAATGCTATAGATTAGACCAAAGAGCTTTCAAGTTTTAATTTGATTTCTAACGCTCACTAAAAAAGGTTTAATAACAAATAGTTGCCATTATCAAGCAAAAATCATTAGCAAAAGTATGCATACATCTAATTATGTTATCAATAAAAATTAGTTCCAAAATTTCAATTAGGTAGTAGAAATACTTGCAATTTTGGTGGATGCGCCGGGCAAATATTTCAACTTGTTTATAACTTATATTTGCAATATGCAAACGAATATTCCAGTGAATACATTTTAAAAAAACTTTTAATATAATCCTAAATCTGTGGTCCATTTTAATTTATGTTAAAGGCATACACATGACAAGAAAATAAATAAAAGGCTAACGTAAAAACCTTTGTTAAAAAACCTTTCAAGTAAACTTTCTTACGACTGCTTACAGCTAATCCTTTTGTACTAGCTAGTGTATCCTATTTTTATTTAGACGCATATGTGCAAAGAAGATTAGGATAAGTCAACATTTATTTGCCCTTGGTATGGGGTTAAATTTCCTCTGTAAACATTGCTTACAGATCCTCTTGTAAGGGTCAAACAACATGAGTTTCTCTGTGACGTGTAATTAAACCCAGTGTAACAAAACTGCGGCGACAATTAGCATGTATAAAGTCTAGTTACCAACAAATCTGTATTCTTATGTTTAATTGAAAGTTATCTTTAAACTACAACAGACAGTTTTGCTTAATTTTCGATTTTTAAACCTTGTTAGCCTGTTAGGTGCGTGGTTCTCATTGTGAAATTCGCATTATTACAAGTTTCATTACTATTTAACTAACAACGCCTTGTATTATGTTCGTAATTTACATCATTAAAGCAATTATCTAATTAACAAAATTACCTACAACCACAATGATACTGGATACACGACTTGCAGTAAAAGCGGTGCAACTTGACACCTAGGTACGGCTTCTTTGACACTTGAAATACAATTCGGGCTATCTTTTACGGTATTAAATGTATTACAACTTTGCACTTTTGGGTTAATATCCATCTCCTTCAAGAAACTTTTCCGACCTTTAATTAATACTTTCCTCAAGGTTTGGCATAATTTTTGCTAACTTTCTTGGCAGGCTTCAAATAAAAACTTAAACTTAAAAATTTGTGCGTAAGTAAAAATTGTTTGAAATTTTCCAATATCTACATCGTTCCACATCATATTCTACGCTTTGATGTGATCTTGATAAATAGCTTTTTTTAGTAATTTCCTATGTCATCCATCACCTCGTTTTTTAATGAAAAAATAAAAATATTTGAAAGCATGCTAATTTGTTAAATGCTTGTTTGTTTAAAGCTTCATCACGAAAAGTGCAGTTCAATGAATTATAAAAAATTATCCAAAAACAAAATTTCAGTTTACAAAACTTTTTCAACTTTCATGTCGCCGTCAGTGATTATTATTCGAATTCTATGTGAAATTATCCCAAATATATGTGCATACGTAATTTTCCCATCGGAAAAATATTCAACTTCAAAATTTAATCTCTTATAATCCCTCCATCTGACAGCCAGAATTTCGCATCGATCGAGTTATTTATTAGTCATCGTTGTATTGTAAAACCGTGTTTTTAATTAACTTTAAAGTTGAAATATTAATTAGTCAGACAGACATAATTAATTCTTTATCCGATTAAAGATGGAGCGCTAGATTTTTAGGACACGTTTCCAATAATCTGAGTCACAACTTTAAAATTGTAGGAGATTAATCTTGCTTTCCTTGCCAGTTCCAAAAATCAATTTAAACCAATTTATGTAAAGAGGCAAAAATATTTTCAAATAGCCTCAGCAGTAATGTATGCGTTTGACATGCCATTGTTCTTTCTGGAGATTGATTTTCAATTACGTGTGACTGTTTGTTGTCAATTCTTCTACTCATTCAGTAAATTTACGTCACATAGCGCATACCAAGCCGATATTTATTCCTTTTTCGTGCCACACTGATCTATATTTGCAAATATCTCTTTTAAAATTGTTTAAAAACTAGAAACGTAATTCTGCTAAATACTAAATTAATTCAGTAGTTTGTTCTAGGTAAACATTTTGCCCTCAGTAAATTTCTTTTACAATTAATTACATTTCAAACAGAAGGTCGCAAAGCTTCAAAATTAGTTGAGCGTAAAATCCCAGAATTTACGACACTACTTAAATATTAAAACTAAAATTACTGGAACATAAGAGCGTAAGTATAATCTAAGTTAAGATGAACAGCTGAGATACTATTTACTAGGAATTTAAATCAACGTAGAAATGACAAGACCCACATATTTCCTGAAATAGCCCACACAAATTTAGTTATTTTTACGAAACCTAACAAACATTATGAAAACCACAAATCATAGTGAAATTTTCCTAATCAATGTGTTCGCCTGAAGTAAATTTATTTACCTAATTAAATGACAGACATTTACTAATAAATTAGTCATTCGCTTATTTCGTTCAATTGTCATATAATAATTCTAATAATTGTCCCTTCGTTTACAAATTGAGTTAGAGTTTAGGTTATCGTGTACTAATTTAGAAATCGCATGTCGCTGGATGTATAGTGCGAACACCTATAAGAAAATGAACCCAATATAACAAAGCAGCACAGAAAACGCACATAGTTTTATTATCAGATTCACGAAAAAGCTAATGTAGTGTTTCACTTTCAGAGCTAACAAAATAAGATTAAATTATATGGCGGAATCGAGTTTCAGAATAATCGATAGGTGGAAGATATATGGAGATTTCCACACTTGGAAACATGGAAAGCAGCACAACTTCATTAGTGTAGTGACAACAGCTGATAAATAACAAGAATTACTGTTGTGCCCGCATTCATACTTCGTTCATAAGCAATTAGAGTAAGTACGGATAATAAATCGTCTCTCCGATTCAACTACCTGTGAAAGCCATATTAAAGCCTTGGCATTGTATTAGTTCAGGCTAAATTTAACCTAATGTATATGCTTTTGTCAGAAGGCTTAATGCAAAAACGAGATAACAAGAATCAATGATTCTAAAGAGTATCATAAGGAAAAAAGTGTATATCTCAATACCTACCTTAGAGGTGTAAGGACTTACAAAATGTATAGAACAAATTATTAGGAGAAACAGAAATACAGGTAATACTTACTGAGAATCAACTCTTTTACAAGCCAAAGATATAAAGACAAAAAATATTATTTTTGATATTTTAATTAAAATAATAAATAGTTCATAATTATCATTAATTTTTTAATGTAGGTATTATTATAATATTCATATGCATACACCTTTACACAAACATGCATGTTCAAGCACAATCCATTATAATAATAAATTGTTTAATTATAGATTCTTCGTACAAACATATCGCAATTTATGAGATTTTGCACAGTGATGTTTAATATGTAAATATGTTGCAAAATATCGTGTTTACAATGAATACATTCAAACCTAAAATATTAGGCTCTGCTAAACAAAGACATACATCTGCTGAGGCGGCATACATTAACTGATTCTGATTCACAAAACGATTCTGTGAACTTTAACAAAAATTTAATGGATCTGATGTTGAGTTTAAAAAACGAAATATTCCGGTAGCACAATAAAGGATGAAATGAGAGTGATCATTTAAACTATTTTTCGCATAACTACAAAAACAAATATGGGCAGTTTGTATTAAATTAATTAGTTTAGCAGAGAGAAATGAAACGAGAATCTGGGATGAGAAGTGTTTATTCTGTCAGAAATATAAATTTTCATTTGCTACATACGCTCTATTCTCACAAAGAAAGTTTTAATGTAAATAAAAGACCACAATTAGTACCACTCTAGCGTAAGTGGCTTGCCGTGTAATTAAAAAACTCATAAAATATTTTTTTGTTTTATAGAGAACTGGTTCTAACTAATATAAATTAGATACGCGTATTATTAGATTTTATTTCAAAGCGGAGCAAAAAGCACTGTTCATACATTAAAACTCAATCCGTTTTTTTGGTATTTGTTTCGTTGTATAATTTATTCCATTAAATTCCTGAATTATTCAGGGATAACTTGTTTTGGAGTTTTGATGTATTTACAGCGCAGCATACAGCAAGGACGCCAATTTATAACAATAGGAGTGCCTAAACTGACAGTTTTAAAATACGTCTACATTTTAAACTTGGTAATAACTTTATGTCGCGACGATAATAACTTGACACAATTCAAATCAACTTCCATGACACGAACTAAATTTTCTGCTCGAAACGAAAAAGTATTATCATTATGTATCCCGGCGCATCCGCCATAATTTTCTCGCGTTTGAGTTGTATACAGACGGATACTTTTTCTTCGGTTTCGTACCATTGTGTCAACGATTTAACGCTTTCCTAGGTTTATGACAACTACGCGCGAGAAATATAAATAATACAACAAAACATTTAAAACAGGGATGGATTTTCTAATTTCTAATTCCCATCAAATTATGCACATCGCGTGCAAAATTTGAAACTTTTTAAATGGTATGCGAGCTATCAGTTTTAATTAGAATAATGGATCGGTCTTATTATAGTCGAGTGGTTTGAATACCCTGCAATTTGACATGATTTAATTCCAGTTGATTTTAGAGCTTTCGCATACTAACGTGGCCTCAATGGTTTCATTAATTAGACACAACCCCACAAAATAATAGAATTGCAACAATTAGGAAATTTATGCCAAAAAATTAAATAAAAACAACTCCTGCGATACCACAATTCAATTCCAATCAATATGTTTCACGACTTTCACTTTCCGTAAATGATAACACAATACTAATTCGACTTTTCTAAACCTGAAATCGCTTCTGGGAATTAACAACTTTATGATCAGGCCTCCCAACGGTGTAGAGGTATTTATCTTTTCATCCGTGCTGAAAAATTTGATTTCATGTAAGGCTATTAATTTGAAACTTTTGCAATTAATCTCGAGCGAAAGTAATTCAACGAATGTTAATTTTTCAGATAAACAATCTTGGCCAGGTTACACCGTACTAAAGGCTTGGTATTTACCTAATGAAACTATTGTAAGATGTTGTGTTGAAAATGATTAATTGTATCCGCCCACCACGACGCTTTTAAATTTAAACATTATTCGCAGAATCAGCCAAAGCAGGGCGAAAACAACCGCAACCATTTATTACTGTCCGAATTGTCTTATCGATCCGATTTGCCCATAATTAAGACGCACAGCAGATTAATTATTGCTTTGTCCATTGAAAATCAATTTAGGTCAGATGTCTTGACTGAAAAACTTCACGCATTAAAACTTAGAAATGATCGTCGTTACTAATTCAGCTTTACTTTTACTTGAAATTAAGTCGGACGCAGAAACTTTTAACTTTGTTGGTTGAGATTTTTTGTGACACATATTTCGTCTTTATTTATGAATGAACAAGTTATGAAAGAAAGTCGAATATCATCACGCGAATTTCGAGTCCACATTCTTCTTGAGGGTACTTTTTATCACGTGAGTTGTCTGCATGAATCTTCACAAATTACCTGGCCAAGGCCTATTTATTAATGAATTGCAGATTAGAGTATGAATTAGCGATTAAATAAATTACCAACTGTCCGTTCTGCTTTCATCGCAACCTCTAATTAAAATCGTTTCAGACCATTATATGCTCTTTGAAGTGATTCACTTTTTTCACCAAGTACACTCCTAATTTATATTTAAATATTAGCATTTCTCATATTACCCCGGCATTGTAAAAATTGGTAATTATAAATCTTGAAATAATACATTTTAGAATAATAATTGATTGATTTTGACAAAGAAGTCTCACGTAAAAGTATTTCCAAATAAAATCTTGAATGGAAGTGTCAACAAAAAGCGAAAGTAGGAGAGAAAAAGTTGTAAACCAGTTCTAATCCAGAATTGACCTGAGCTTTAAAAATATCGCACAAATAAAATTATCCAACTTGAGAATGTACTAAAATGTGAAACAATCTTTAAATATTTTTGTTAACACTGCTGTGTCTAAGCATAAAATTTAAGATACTCAGGGCTAACCACCGCTCAAAAACACCCTTTCTCTTAGATATTAGTTGAAGTAAATTTTAAGAGTTTAATAGAGCCGTGAAGTGAAACGTTGAGTAATTACATCAAATAATGTTAAGTTAGTTGATGTAACGCAACTAATTATAAATCCAACCATCACTCAATTATTTACTCATTATCTAGCAGTTTCCCTTACGGATGATGAATGACTATAATTTAGCGAAAGTGAGGGTGGATTCAAACGAGCTCGACGTAGGGATTTTTTCATGTTATCAACTTGAGATAACGTGTCGACGCAGTTTAACGAAAAATGTGCAGAAAAGGTTCGACGGGGTGGAAATCTGTCTCTTACTAATAACTTAATTGATCTCAATTTCTTTGACAAATAATAATAATAATAAAAAATGTTTGAGTCTAGACATTTTTAACGTCGAGAAGTATGAATAATTCAAAACTGGCTTGGGTTTAAAAGCGTTTAGTAATATTATATTTTTTATAATACGAGTCGAATATAAAATTCGTTTATTCGACGATTCTTATACTTGAGTTATTGGTTTTTCTTATTTGCACACAAAGCTATTATAGAATATTGGGCTCAGCAGTGATCAGACAAAATGGGATCCAGTTTCTCGACAAGGCCAAGTAAAATTACACTGCAGTCATGTTAAGGTTGTCAATTTGATTTATTGATCCACTCTGATAATAATTTGCGATACGCCAGATGCTAACAACATTTATATTGAACTTTACAAGTGTAAACACAACACCAACAAAATCAATGTTTTAGAAATATCCAAGTAGTCAAAAAAAAACTTTTTAATTAAATTTTAGAAGAAATTGCCTTCAACGAAATGATTTATTATCTGTTTATTGTTTGATGTTGTTTTTGCACACCAGTTTATTTAACAAAGTAGCTTAATTCCAGCCGGGTTTCAGCAAAAACCTGGCTATAATTTTCAGAAATTTTAGAAATTTTGAGGGCACTTTGCATTAAATTGCATAGTAAACTTTCATATCTACCCGTAAGCACAATTGTTAAATCGTCTGTACATGCTATTGTGTGGCAACCAACACAACTAAAATGGTGCAGGAAACACATTTTTGTGAAATAAATTGCTAATACTTAGTATTCTCAAATGCGAGAAATATGCTTGAAACTTTATTAAGCCCTTTAAATTGCAATAATCATCTTTAGACGAAAATGTAAATCGTAAACTTTTAAAACATTTTAAAACATTCAAACAAGTCATCCCTGCTTCCACATTCCGTTTCAGCTTTTACGTGTTCTTGAATAAAACAAACCACGCCATGCACACATAGAAGACATATTCTAACGAATGCCGAATACCGAATACCCAAACAAGAAAAAACAAAGATATGACAAAGCTGATGCGAATTAATGCCTCAAAGCCTATAATAAATTGCACGCCCTATTCAAATTAAATGTAAATATAAAAGCAGAGTATATTCCATTCGTCCTAATTCAATATTCATCAATTAACATTTTGTTGATTTTCCAACACACCAATTGTCTGCTGAAAATTCCGAAGTTGAGTCAAGGAACTTTAACGACCTGTCCGCTGTTGCAGAAATCTTCAAGTTTTTAGAAGGAGATAGATCGTTCAAAAAGTTGCAAATGAGCAAATACCGTTAAAACACATTTAAGCACGTCCTATAAACCGAAAGTTCCACGATAAAAACTCGGGAGAATAATTTATTCGGTTGAAATCTATTCGAACTTTTGGAAGAGAATTCGTAATTATTCCATTCAATTGTGCTGAATTTAATAAATTTATTTCGGGAGAATGCGTCACGCAGAAAAATTCAAGGCATTGACGGGATACGCACATGAACTATCACACATTTATTTCATAAAGGTGTCTCAAGTGGCATAAAGACGAGAGCCCAAAAATTGAGCAATAAATAGGAACTTCTATTACGAGGATTCATCGACATTGAACTTTGTCGAAAATGGAACTAATCAATATATTACTACACTCTCCCATCTTCACACGACTGTGTGTGATCAAGATTATTCAACATTCAATCATTTTGTTATTTATTGCAGTTAAGATTTAAAAAATGTCTTGCATACCTAATTCAACTAGAATTTGTTTCAATAGTTTTTTAATGAATTTGTAACCACTGATATTCTAATAAAACTCTAGAAATTTGGGTTTTATATCTTTTTCTACTTTTGTTTCGTACTGAGGTCATTACGATACGCCATTTGGGTTTCGTAATATCCAACGGAGTGCTATAATAATTACACTAAAAACCAGGGTAATTTAGTTGGAAAATGATGGCAATCTAGTTTTTTGACAATTATCTGAGAGAACTGTCAGTGTCAATCGGCACCTGTTTCATGTGATAATTTAATCAAATGAATCAAATTCGGACCTTTAGAGGCTTTTCTACCATCCCTGATACGTAGTCCCTTCGAACACCTTTCGAGTAGTGTACAAACATGACTCCAATAGCCAGTGCAAGTAAGTAATTTGAGATTCCATTCTCCTTAGGCCAATTTTCAAATTCCGCGTACTTGCTACAAAAGCCCGTATTCGTTGAGGGGTAGATACATTGCAAAACGTCTTGGACACTTTCAGAATACATTTTACAAATAAACGAATGACGATCCACATTATTAATTTAATTTCATGACCCGCGCAAATGCTGTCAACTGCCACAAAATTCCCTAAATTTCGAAATTGAATTTTTTGTCAAAAAAGGTGCAAAGTAGAAAAAATAGTGTATGATATCTCGTTTATAAGGCATTTTGTCGCACTTACTCCATTATGACACTCCTCGCTGCGCTCGTCGTGCCACAATTCCGTGCGTGCGACGAAATGCATCTTATAAAACTCGTATCATAATATACTCTTTTACTATCCTAGACTGCAGCAAAGTATGCTCACCCATTACTACTTTTTTCTTTTATCTGTTCACTGCACTATGAAATAAATGGTTAACATTCCTCAAACCGATCCAAAAGCTTTATGCTAGAAAATATTTTAAATTATTTTCGCTTTGTTCAAAGAACACCACCAAGATTATATCTTACATAACTGCAGTGTGTGACAAATAACTAAAAACTCATTAAAATAATCAGTTTAAATGTGGTATAGGCACATATGCGTAAAATTGGGTTTTTAAAAGCAGGTGAAGTCTACTTAATACCAGTATCAAGAAAATTGCTTCAAAAAGTTGGTATAAACTGTAAAAAGCAACACGAGTGAAGTACTCGTATGATAAGGACTATGGAGTAATAATTAATATGCATATAACTGACCTACAAAACATAAAATATAACTTAATTTTCAAGAAATTCTGAAGGATCTTAAAAAATAATATCATACTAGTAATTTTTTTGAACAGTTTATTATACTTACCAAGCGTTTAAATTAGCGCAAAACCCATAGTTGGGTTTGATAAACAAATATAAAGCCCATCAACACTTCTAGTAGATAGTGGGTAATATGTGCAACAGTATAACGTTCAATACAAGCTTTTCATTGCATGGATAAATACAGCCGCAAGCGCCACTTCACCAATTTCACTTCTATAGACAAGTTTATTTAATGCAATGATACGGACACACATTGTATACATTGGTTCCGAATCCGATCCATTTATGGTTAATTACTACTTCTAGAATAAAATAATTGCTTTCGAAATCAATAACTGCATTACTGTTTTACCCACAAACACGATTTACAATGCACTTTCAGCTTTCAAAATCTTATTCGTCTTATTTTTAGTTGCAGGGACACAAATTAAACTAAGTGTATATTAAACGTGTGCGGCACTCGTGTATAGTCAAAGAAAGTCGCAGTAGTTAGATTGAAAGGAAAAGCTTGCTAGAGAGGTATTATTCGACAACAAAGGGCTTATAAGCGTGATATGATTATTCCACTGGGTGTAATCGTCAACAAAGAACGTCGAGTAGAAGAGCTGCACCGCTAAAAATGGAAAAGGAGACGCCGCTTCCGTCTTCATATTGTAGGACAATTAAATTAATTTCCGATTTTTTTCAACCTAAACCCATGCAAGTGACGACAAAAATGAATAGTGTGAGCTTTGCTGAATAAAAAATGTGTTTGAAAACATGTGTTGTCAGTTATAGAGAGTTCTGCATGTCAAAATTTGCATGCAGATCTGCACAAGTTGAAACAAATCCGGGTTGCAGGAACAAAATGAAAATTTTAATATAAATTAAAGTGATTTTTAACAATAACATAGTTGTAACACAGATTTGACGGCTGCAACGGCCATTTTTATTACTCTCGTTTTGCACTTTAATAAGTGCCAAGCGCCGCCCCAGGCCATGCGTATGCACAACACTAATTATTTACTTCACAAAAACAACTTAATGAAAGTAAAACACAGTCAAAAATCATGAAAACACCTCCCGTCAACGCGTTATACTCGATGAAAAAATGTGTTTTTCCTGTACCTGCTCATGCTGTAAAATTTCCATATTTTTGTTTCCCCAATTCCCGCACACAACACACATGTTTAAAGCGTTCACGTGTAGACAAAGTATGGCTGTAAAAATGGAACAATTCAATTTTTTTAATAACTTGTTTGGATGAAAAATAAATAAAAAGTGAATTAACTCGCAGATTAATCAAGCTGTTCCAAATTGCGAGTCAATTGCAGTGTTACATTATGACATTTTAGTCCATACATACGAGCATAACTGCAACAAAATTGCCTTCGGAAATTTGTTTGCATTTGTGCATCTGCATAATCATGCTGAGCCGAAACGTGTTCAAAAACTAGGTGCTATAGCGCTATCTTAACTCCCACACTTATTAAAATATTATTATAAAGAGTAAAAATAATATTACTTAGCCAGTTTTCTTGACATTTTACGAACTATAAAGTACTAGTAAATAAATATTCACCACATAATATGTACTATGATTGAACTAGAACCAAGTTTAACCATTCAAAATTATAAATTCTGTTGTCAGGCCAGCCAATATGTAATGTTTAGGATTATGGCAATTAAACATAAATATTAGTTTTTAATCACTAAATAAATATACATCAGTTATTAATTAATTCTATTATGCAATTAAATTAAATTTATTTCAACATAAATTCAGATTTAATTTTCTAGCAGTAAAAGTACAACTTTGCATTTATGCTTTAGAATTTATTATAAAGCAAACTCGGTCATCTATTTTTATCAAAAGTAGTGGAAGATTTTAGCAAAATTTTTCAGCCACCAATCAAATGAATTATTTTTGAGTTATTGCGAAAGCTTGTTTTACATTTTTAACGTTTTGTCGATGAAAGAAGTAGTTCTCTAATAAATTTTTAAAATGCTCCACAGCACTGGCAAGATTTTTGTAATAATTTTTTTAAATTTTATTTCAATAATTCGAATAATCGATAATCCAGAGAACCCATAACAATACAAAATTGCAGTAACATTTTTTTGAATTTTTTATTTTTGACTCAACTACAAGCATTCTAGTATTTTCAAATGCTCAACTAAGAGGGCAAAACCAGGAGAAAACACCCAAGGCAACTCAATTAATTTTATGCATTTAAAGCAAATGCGTACACGTAATAAATTAACTTCTTTTCAATATTATTAAAATAAAAACTCTGAATAATTCATTTGCTCCGAATTCAATAATGTGATAGAGAAATGTAAAATATTCTCGCATCATTATTCTGAATTCTTTCCGATGAATAGATTGTTAAATGTTTCAAAAGAAACGCTTCATTTAAATTTGAAGCATTTATCAGGCTATAAGCAATCGCGCCATGACCTCATTAATTAGGAAAAAAGGCCGTACCTACGCCAGTCCCAAATTATAGCTCAAGTAATTATTACATGAATAGAAGCCATTTCGGCGACTTTAATGAACATGTATTTCATAGATCGCTGTAGAAGACACTTGAAAATAACTTGATTATAGCAACAACTAAAACTTAGTCCTCCAATTTAGTAAATCGATGTCAGGAAATGTAGACGTCGGTCGACATTAGATGATACATTTAATATGTTAACACCTTGAGACGCTCGATCTCTACTTTGAATAATTAGGCGAATTTGTGCCGAAATACCGAAAAAAAAATACTTACGAATATCTTTATCGCGCATTTTTAGCTCGCATGAAAGTCAAGTTGGGCAATAAAATTTTGACACTCGGGTCGTGGCGGCAATAATCGAAGTCGGTCTCACGTATCCAACTTTAATAAAAGTTTTTCTGTTGTTGCGTGTGGAAATAAGCAAGTGACCGTCGCGACGGCACACGGCGTACTAAAGCGTCGAATGCAGGCAGCGCTTTCAGAAAGCTGCGGCAGAAATCGTAAACATCACCATCCCCATTTTTACAAGTAACACACTAGTTGCGTTATGCGAAATAAAATAATTCATTAGAGAGCTCGAGAAATTGCAAATTAACGGTGTTTCGGTCCCTGCAAGCAACTATCTCTATGCAAAACTGGTCCTAGAGGAAGCCACCCCAAACGACTAATTCATATTAATGGTTTGCAGAATCTACAACTTGGTTTAAAAATAAATCCACACTTGAAACATGTGAATGCACGCTGCGATGAAAGCACCATTAATACCTCCTTCGTTGAACATGTGGAGCACGGTGATACACAAAACAAAGACAAATTGTGAAGGAGTTGCTCATTTGTAAATTTATGCCAAGCTCGCGTCTATTTTATCATTTTATGTATTCTAATGACGATTCTAGAAATACGTTTTTGCCCTGCAACGCCCCACCAAATTTATTACTTGTGAATCTCCATGAGATCAAAACAAACAAACGCGAATGCTCATGAGAAATAGTCGTTTTTGTGGGCTTATTAACCAGCTTTTATAAATAAATCGTTACATCTTCTATTTACAACGAGAGATGACTGAGTATAGAGTGCATGAGTTTTTCTGCTGCTAATTACAAAAAGAAATCACGAAACGTGGCTGTAGCAGTTTCAAATGCAAAAACTAAAACATGGCTAATTACTAAAATTAAAACTTCACAAGCATAAAAGCACAGCGTTAACTAAACTTTCAATGAATTATTTGCATTACAATTACAACGAGAGGAAACGGTTATGCAAGAACACTGCGCTTTTAAAACGAAGTTTCTTGTTATTTCATTTGTTAATTACTAATTTCAATAAAATTACCATTACACAATTAGTTTAAATTAATATTTTTTGTAACACTTCAAGTGTTTTCGGTTTGTGATTTTGAATACCACACACAGTAGCACAGTAGTTCCTAAACCGTCTAGCTTTGAAGAGCAATGAAATACAAAATTTACCTAGTCCCAATTTTTCAAAATACTGCAAATATGATTGAATTTACAAAAAAAGTGTAAAGGACCAAGTGGTGGGTAATTAAATTTTCTTCAAAAAAGTCTGCGAGACCATTTCTCTGTTTTCAATCGTTTAGGTATAAATACATTTTTAAATCATTAAAAAACAGTCTTTCATTGTCAGGCCGAGAATTTCTCACCTTCACCTTGCCCTTGTGTTTAGTTCTCCGTTGTACATACCTACTTGTACTGTAATTTTAAAATACGGTTATGACAGGTTTTACTAAACTTATTCTTAAATCTGTTTACTCTCACCCAAACACCCAAACATATTTTTTTCTAAATTAGAGTGTGTTTTTGGATTTTTTGATTGTTGCCTCTAATAATTTTCCGGTTTAAAAAGCTTTTACAATTCATTAATTTGGGAAATAAGACAGGAACACAATACTCCTACGCGATAATATTGAAATATATATTTTAAAAACTGTTTTTTACGTAAATTCTCCAGTTCACGGTTTCTACATTTTTGAAACATTGGTAAATCGTTAGAAATCCGACTCATTCTATGTTTCATTCCGATCGAATTTCCCCCCGTTTTGAAAACATCGCAATTAAGGTGGTGGTTTATTTATACACTTTAATCGGTTTGACGCTGACTTACCACCAATCTTTGTGCACAAGTGATTAAATTTAATTCCTTTCCGTAAATACAAAACAAGATTTTTTTGACAAAACGGTCTTTGAAACCAGAAATCAACAAATAAAAATAACTCTAGCAGATCATTTGATAAAAAATTCTTTGTTCCACATTTTGTGCCTAGTTCCTAGCATTGCGTTAAAAGAAGTAATGCCACGTTTATGACACCGTTGTTGTTCGTACATGACCACTACTGTTTACCCGTTGTAAAGGCAATTTGCCGATTGAGACCGCGATAACATTTTAAACCCTCTAAATTAGCATTCGCTTTAGCATAACAGTAGTCCCATTTTTATGCAGATTTGTTTGATTTGTATTTTGAAAGACGTTAAAGATACAAGATAAAATAGCACGAAACCTGAACAATTTCCGCGATGATATCGGCTTGTTTTCACAAGGATTCAGCTATCACTCCGCTGGACATAATATTTTAAACTACTTTCTTTGATCTCCAAAGCTGCTGACTTGGGTTAAATTTAAGATTGATATGTTGTGTTGCATGTCTCTTATACATCAAGTAGCTTCTTAGTAAATATTTGTTTTCGATCCACAATCATCGCATTAACTGTTGATTTATGCTTTACCACACATGTTCACTTTTCTCTTTGCCTGTAACTAAACCCAAAGTAAATATTGTTACTAGGCGAAACTGATAAAACATCGGACCCACGATCCCAAATTTCCTAGAAATTTAAAAATACTATATGCAAAGTGACTTCCATCGCCCACTCGTAATATTCCAGTTGATTTTGTTCATAAATGTTGAAAATACCTTGATTTTATAGTCGCAGTGATTTTATTCATAACATTCATGGAATACAAATGCTTGTAATAAAATATTCAATAATGCAGTAAATGCAGGATTTAAACATAAATATAAATTAAAACGCAAAACTTATCCAACGTAAATTTCAATGAGCCATTTAGTTAATTCCGAAATATTACTGTTTTTGCGTAGCATTAGCGCCCTCAAGGTGCAAGTAAACTCATTAGTGTGTCCTAGTTTAAAGTTCTTGCCCGCATGATGAGCTATTGTTACTCAAATGCGTTGATATATCTAAGCAGTTGATAAACTTAACAATTGCCCCATATCTAGGAGTTGTGCGAAACATTTTAATTGATCTATCAGCGTAATAGCTTTGGCGAAATTAATTTACGTCAAGAATGGCGCTCATTAAATTTTTACTTCTCAACGATATCGATGTGATTGTAAGCAGTCAACCTTGATATTTAATAATCAGCGAGTGAAAGCTCACAGATTAACTTCATTATTACTGAAAGCTCTGTCTGGGTAGCTAACAAGAAAGCTCCAACTATGTAAATAAGACGGTGACAAATTCAATACCTGCATTCCGCAAAAACAAACTCTGCGCTTCGGTATCAACTTTGCAAAACGCCAAGGAATTTGCTGTGTCAAGCTCGCAGGTTCTGATTTCTGGCCGTGTTTAGTGTTATAGTTCGCGTGAAGGGACTCATCTTGAAAGGACAATGCCGCATAAATTACCCTTGGGAGGGCAAAACCACGTCCGCAGCAAGATACCGCCCTTAAAGCCACTTTTGATTGAGTATTGTAACATTTTATTGCTCGGCTGAAAAAACATTTGATTAGATTTTATCGAACTCTGACGATTTTTTCCTTGAGGAGACACTCTATCATGATTAATGGCGCCAACACCAAAGATTTAATTTCAGAAAAATCAATACATTCCAAACTCTTTTGCTCATATCAATGAGGTGACAGTTGTTTTCACAAGTTCAGTTTCAGTTTCCTTTCCGGAGTTTTCATATTCGAGACGCAACCGCAACTAGACAAGGGTCAAAGTTTCGCTGAAATGACGAGCTGAATACGGAGAAAATAACCGTGGAAATGGCTGCATTCCGTATAAACATTCACAATTAAAGCCCGAAGGTATTTTATACCGTTTAAATGAAATAGAACTATTTGGGAATACGAGCGAATTCGCATAAAAGAAACGACCGACTCAACTTCACTCCAAGTATTATACAGATACTTACACTGCAGCCTCTTCAGCCCTATTTACATTCAAACCTGGCTTATCGACAAAAAATCTTAACAAGACACAATTTCTTCGCGAACTTGCCACTTCAGAAACAGGCATTCCTGTTAAGAATCATAGACAATAACCACTATTATAATAAAAAAATCTTTTTCTGATAAATTAGAAACACCCCCTTGATTGTATAGAAAGCAAAATGCAGTGTTAAAACAGGAAATTATTGTAACAAAGCCTGTTTTTTAATATTTGCTGTTATAATAGGCTTAATTTTGCAACAAGTGGCACCACAATGCAATTACGAAACTGGCAAGTGCCTACAATAATCGAATAAAGATTAGTTATTCTGATAATGTGCTGCACTGTCAGTTGCATAATATTTATTGCAATGCAAACTCGCAACTACAAAACCTGCAATCACTTAATATCTGGATTAAAGCTGATCCTTTCCACTTAAAAAACGTTCCAACCGAAAACTACTTTGCGGAAGCACTGCACAATTCGATTTTTTTGTGATAATTTTCACGAAAACTTGAGCTCCTTCACGTAATAAATAGTAGTCCACAAATAGAATCTCATGTCTCAGAGAGTCAAAACTGAAGTTGATTCCGGTCTTCATGTCAACGAATAAACTGTAACTGACACGCAACAACAAAGAAATTTTAACTCTAAAAGGCCGGGAAGTCTTAACCCAATCAAACTTTTCCCATTGTGCTTTCATTTATTGTCACAGAAGATAATTTTCATCAATTTTTTTCTGATGGCACCCAAAGTAGAAAAACTCAATATTGGTATGATGTTATCGTAATTGAATTATTAATAACACGAAGAAGGGTATTGCTTAGACCCTGGTTCGGGTCTCGTCAATCAAACGTTATAAGTTTTCGATAATAGAAGCACGCGAAGCCATGGCAATTTCTTAAAATAAGACAAAAAGATAAATCGTAGAAAGAAATTAATCACAGCAATCAATTGTTGTTATTTGGAGGGTTTTTGAGGTCGTGTAATTTAGCACCGCGTCCGAAAAGTAGTAGATTCGAGTGGTAATTAATTCTCTGACAAAAAAGTCGTCAGTTTTACGTGATATATTGTTGAAGTTGCCGACAGCCCAAATAAAAGTGTTTGTAAATTTGATGATTTCACCAAACTGTGATAAAATTCCTTTATAGTGGCTGCGCCATAGTGATAAAATGATCGGTAACCGTTTCGATATTTAACGAACGTGTTAATTAACTGGGTTTATTATTCAAATAATTATTTTTTGTTTATCCAAACACAAAATGTGGACACGGGACATTAACAATTTAATGCAAAGCTCTGTGATTATTGTACGGAAATTCAATCGAATCGGCATTACTGTGCAAATAATTATTTCCCAAATTATTCAAAGATTATCATTATCGGCGTACACCTTTAATCTGATTTTGGCTTGCAGAATTTTGCTTTTAATCAAGCCTCGATCAATACCAATTGCTCGGGTTTGAGAACTCTTGATAGAAGGTCCTCTTCGTATTTTATCAGACTTGCACCGGAAACACAAACACGGACAACTTTTAAGCCAATGTAATCCATCAGGAGAACAAAAGTTTTATACATGAAAAATAATTTAATAAATTTCGAGAAGAGTACGAAATATCTCGCTCATTGCAGCTTTCATGATCAATGTAATAAAGCCATTCGGGTGTAACGGCAATCACTTTCGTAAGTTACGCGATTATTCGCATTGTTTGACGTTTATTTGTGCTTAAAGAGACAATTAGAACGCCAGTTAAATCGGGCGAAAAGATGTTTTTGAAGATTGCGTTAGTACAAGAAACCTCTACTTCTTAGTACACTTCATTTTGCAATTTAATTTGCGTCTTGAAAAAACGTTAAACAAGACAAATGTTCGTCCTTGCACCTTGTTAAGGAAAAAAGTTCCTAATGCTTATTAAAAGCACACTTAGTTGCACAAAAGGTAAGAAAGCAATAACGGCGCCTTTATAGTCTACAATCTTAATAGTTTATTGATTTCTTATCGTGCTATTATAAGGCACAGAGAAAATTATAAGCACCTTAAATCGAATATTTAGTGCTAGCAATACGTTATGTGGTTCTATTACTTCATGTTAAGAATAATTAGGTTTCTTCTCTTTTCAATACGAGCTTTCAGGAAATCGAATAGATCTTAAATTAAATTTCTGTCTGGGACTGAATAGAAAACAAAAACAATAACATCCATTTAGAATTTTAAATATGGCAGAAATATCGCTTCATTGTTATGTAATAGAAAAGTTTGCTGTGAACAATGAATTCTTTATGACACAAATTATCTCGGAAATAATAAGTTTCTGTACCAGTCGAAAACAGACTTTGTAATGTATCTATTCAATGGGGTTAATCAATTATTTAAAAATATAATTTCCTATTAAAGCGTTTCCATCCTTAATCCTTTTATACCTTTCAAATTGAATATTACATGTGAAAATCTAGCGAATAATTAGGATTTGCAGTTGTAAGTGAATAGCCGAATAGGGAATGGAAAATTAGATTCATACCAGGCTAATTTGTTACATTCAGATAGGCACAAAAAGAAAAAAAATGTGTTTTGATTATACTTTTTGCCTCACATAAATGAGAAAAATAACTAAAAAACGAGGAATACAGCAATGGGTATATTAGTATTTACATACTACATGAGTACATGCACTGTTTATTCAATTCAACGCTGCACTGTAATTAAACGATTACGATTACAAGATTACATACGGTCAAAGTTGTGTGTTGACCAAAAGCAAAATACGGAATGCTTTATTTACCAAATATTGCTATGATTAGATGTATTCGCAAAAATTTCTAAAGAGTAGCAATTTAAAAAAATAAATAATTCAAATAAGAGAAAAAAATTGTAATAATTCCAGACTTTTCAAATCGAATACCAACCCCGTTCCTCTAGGACACTGTCTGTTCCGAGTTACAGCCCACGAGCACGAAACTTGTGGAAGTGGTAAGGCCAGCCTGGAGCTTCTCCAATCTCTAGTTCTATAATATGTTTCGATACTTTGACATCTGTTACGGCTCCAAGTCGTTTCATCGCTAGGTAATAAACCCAAAGTTCAACAATTCGAAGGGGCTTCGAGCTAAATTTTGTGCATACATTTGTCTCGTGAGTTACACAATCTTGGTTAAAAAGGGGATAACAATTTTTAATGTACACTTTCGGGAAGAGGATCGACAGGGCGAAGGTGGTGATAACTAAATCGTTTACCATGAAAGCTACCATGCATGAATTTCCGCTCCACATAAATGCCGTATAAAAATTACGATTTTGCTTTTTTGTTTGATTCGTTTCCTAAAGGATGATGTGATCAAAGAAATGCTACTTGTCCTACATGGTGCGCCAGTATCGGAGAATATCGAGTTTACACAGGCGTGCATCAATATTATTATCTCGATTCCCGCCGTACGTAACATGACGGTATTATGTATTCATTGCTGATAATTCATGCAAAATATTCGAGCTCACATCTCTAGCTCCACAAATACGAAATATGCAATAAAAAATTATGAATTTCTCTTCCAGTATTAACAAGTAAATTGGTTGCAAAACAAAATTCAGAAAATTATTCAATCTCGAGAACTGTTCCGTCTAAATTCCCCTTTGGAAGTATTAAACTTTAGAAGTATTAGAAGTTCTGATAATGATATTTATCTGAAAATTGGTACACAGCTTTAATCCTACTCAAAGACAATATTTTCGAGACGGCGGCACTTCCGGTTATACCGGAAGTCGGTATGAATTTTCCTATTTTAAAAAGAAACCTATAATTTTAGTCCGTTTTTGGATTACTCGAGTTATTTTAAAAGAGTTTTCACTAGCTGTCTCTTTCCCAATACCAAAATTATGAAAATTTTTGAGTGTACATCTTTCATTTCAAAACTCGGTAACTGCTACATATTTTTAAAGATTTTGAAATAGTCTTTGAAACCGTTTAGTTATTGTAGGTCCACCAAATTAAAAAAAATTCACCAAAAAAGTTTATTTAAAATATTTTTTTCAAAAAATGTTAATTTGTCTGTTAGATTAAATAGATACAATTTTCCAGTTGCGTTACAAAACGTGTAATCAAATTTGCATCAAACGGTAAAAGGTTTAATTTTTGAGAGACACCTAGCTTTTACTCAAAAAACTCAAATTCTTAACAAGTAATTTGTTGTAAAAAAATTTATTTCTCTGTTGGGAGTTTTTTATCTTAATGATTTCTTTTCTATTGTTTGTATACCGTAGAATAGTTATGCACAACTTTGCACATAATATTATGTGGATATCTAGGTAAGTGCAAATATTTTAATCATAGATTAAGCACTAAAAATAAATGGATCCAATTATTTTTTTTTTCTAAAAAGGATTTTTAAAATTTTTAAAAACACTCCGATGTTTGTGCTCATGTCGACTGTATCTTTTTACATTTTATTATTTTACGCGAAAATGGTATCTACAATTTGCAAAAAAAGTACAAGAGACAAAACTAATTTGTGCTACAAAGTTACGAAACAAATTATGTGAAGAGAGTAAAATATTTTGAACATTACGCAACCAACATTACACACTTGCACACATTGTGGAGTATGTTCTTTATCTAGATATTTATGGATTTCAGGCATAATTTAGGTAAAAAACATGACTGACATGAGACCTATAGAAAAGTATACTATATTTTTTTAACTATTTCGTTTAATGTTATGTTATGATTAAAAAAACAAAAAAAAATAAAATAAAATAGAAAACACGTGTGAACATTTATAACAAAAAAAAGCTATTACTTCATATAATTTATTTAAAATAAATAATACATCAGAAAATAACTAAGTCACTGGTTGGGGAGTGCAATTGATTATATTGACTGATCCTTTCTGGACAATTTCAAATCGTGCCTGTAAATAGATTAGTTAATTAAGTAAATAATTGTTAACAAGATCGCTCACATCAGTTAAATCCTCTGCAACAAAAATGGCAGTCTTAGTATGCATTGTTATTTCGCCAACTTTAACACTTGAAGCCCCCTGTGCCAAAGCCATAAATACAATAATTTGATCTTGAGAGTGTTTATCAACACAAGCTCCTTCTTCAATTGATTTAGCTAACTCCAAAGCTGCTCTTTTCCCAGTTTCTTCAGCATTTTCGCCCCTTTTTCCTAAGGCTGACCCACCTAACACACATCCAGTATCGGTTTCAGCTACCAAACTGCAAAATGATTTAATACCAATTTAAAACTTGAAATTAAATTGGCAATACCGAATTTTTGTTGCCAACTTAATTCCAAGCATGGTACCAACTTCGTAAAGAATACTTACATGATACCTGAACAATTATCAGGGGCCACATTTCTAATTTCTTTGTATCTCTCAATTTTGACGTTATTGCAAAAACGTTTCAAGTAATGTGTGGCAGAATCTGCCATCAAATGAGTCATACTTATGGGCAAGGTTCCAGCAACGAAACTCCAACCATAAATCGACAGAATTTGTCCCCTGTCTGTTAAATTTACTGAATCTAGTTTAACAACAGGATCAATGTTTATGATTACTTCACCCCCTCCCTTTGGAAAGTAACCCCTTCTGAGCAAATCAAAATTAAAAGTTGCTCCAAATTTTTCCAAAACCGGTCTGAAAACCTCTGTTGTGTAGTCAATCTGAGGCGCCATTTCGGCATTAGTTCCGCCATGTAGCCTCAAAGTAGTGTGAGTTTTGGCAAACAAACAGCAAGGCAAAGCAGCTTGCAGAAGTAAACTTATACTGCCCGCTGTTTTGACCCGAGCTTCACGATTCCCTCCAGTTATTTCACCTGGCCAGAATTCAACCTCTGTGGAGCCTAGAGATGCACCCTTGACTTTGGCATTACTGAGGTCTCTCAACAACTCAATGCCTTTAAAATATCACTCATTTTTTAACCGAGAATTTTAAACAAAAAACCTTTCAAGTGTTGTTCCATCAGACCCGGCTTACTGCGACCTGCACGTATTTTTATAAGGCGAATTGGGATTTTTCTGATGACACTCAGAGTCAGAGCTATTCTTAAAATTTGACCCCCCTGAGAAGTAATTATAAATTACAATTTGAGAAAATTTCAAAACTTACTCCTTCTAACATAGAACCGTCTATTATCTTTAATTCGCAAGACATTTTTTAAATTTTAAATGTTGTGATAGGTTATGTACTGACACGCCTGTCAACTTGACATGTCACAATTGTGTTGGCATGCCTGCCCCTGTTTTTAATTATTGCAATTCCAGAAAATTAAATGCAATTGAATACAATAAAAGAGCCTTGACCACATCCACACAATAGCACTAGTTTTGTTTACGGGCTAGCATAAATTTTTCATGAATTTTTTGCAAGGTCGAGTTCCTCTTTGGTGATTTTTCCTGTCAGCCTGTCACTGTCATTTGTCATGGCGGTGATAAAAATAAATAATTGTCAATTTCAGAACGTTTCTAATTAGTGACAGTAATTATTTATGAATTGTTGCAAAAAGAAGAACATTCGATCAGCCATTATTGGCCGTGTCCCGTTTTAGAGTTAAATGTTGTTGAAAACAGTCAATTTACAATGAATTCAGATGGTACCCAAAGAAGTGGGGTTAACAAAGACAATGTACCATCAAGCAGCCAAGTAACGAACCCGGACAGCAATGCTAACTTGAGCCTAACAACAAACGAAAGTAAAGGAGCCATACCCAAAACAAAGCTGGCAAAAATAGCCTCAAAAAAGACCAACAACAATGTGGATGAGACAAGTGTTTTGGCGGTTGACCCGTTGAAAATTAATGGCTTTACAAAGAACACTTCGCCTTCTAGCAACTACTTGAACAATACGTATGTAGAATGCGTCGCAGCAAACGTGCAAATCAGTTCAAAAGATGGGCATAAAAGCACGGGGTTTGCCCAGAGCTCTTTAAATATTCCAGTGGAGAATGATTTCTTGAATGGGCCGTACCTTCCGGTGCATAATTGTGGCTCAAGCTATGGCGAATTGGTGGAAGCTGGTGCAAGTTACAGGGAACCAAATTTGAAAGATGATGACAGTTCTAGTGATGATAATGAATTATTGTCCTTGTCAGATGATGGGTGCATTTATACGTATAAAGGCGATCATGTGGCTGACTTGCCAAGCTCCTTTTATAACCTGGAAATCCCACCGCTGGACGAAGTGCCAGGAAATGGGCGAGAAGGTAGGGCAAAAGTAATGTTCCTCTCCCGATAATTTTTCTTTTGCTTTTTCAATGGAAGAAAAACATTTTAAATATAACTTTTATACTCGCTTTTATAGTTTATTATTTTCTACCCAATAATAATTGTTACTGCTCGTAAACTGACTCGTGAATTTTTACACAGTTGTATAATCGTTCCTCGTAACACATTTGCAATTTCCATCAAAACAGGAAATGATAATAATAGTTACAGAGACAAATGGCGCCAAATTGATGAAGAATAATAATTACTTAATATAAAGAAAGAAAAAAAATTCAACAACATACCAGTATAAAAATTCATACCTAATAAAATTAATGCAATTTTTGAAATCCCAGGAAGCACTTTTTATTTTATAAAAAAATGGCTTTATATGAAAGTAGCTGTTTCAAAACTATGTAAACGCCAACGTCGCATTTTCTCACAAAATTATCACATCACATTTTTATCAACCTTATTTAAAAAATTATTTGGTAAAATGAGACGTTGACGTTTACATAGTTTTGAAACAGCTAATAGTGTGCTTCTCGACCCAATTCGACATTTTTTTGGGTAATTTTTGACTAGATTTTGCGAAATAATTGATTAGATAAATGGTCGAAAAGGCAAATAAACCACCAATTCCACAGTTTTTCAGCTTGTTTCGAACGAATTTAGTGATTTCTCAGTTAACCTATTGGACAACTTTGGATGAAAAGTGTCCCAGATATTTTTTAAACTCATTTTCTATCCAACGACGATTTTTCAGCTTATTTTTGACGAAATTGTGCGAAATAATTATGTTTTAAGATGAAAAAGGCACTAATGTCGTAAAAAAATTTTATTTTGGTCCAATTTAGTGATTGATTCGAAGAAGCAAAAATTGTTCCATCTTCGAATTTTGGGCCGAAAAGTGTGCTTAGACGCTAGAAAAAGGAAAAAAATAAATTACTTAATTTGGTGATTTCTCGTTCCGTTTTAACAAAATTTTACGCAAAAACTAATTTTTTAGCCAAAAAAATGCTTCAAAAAGATAAGAACAAAACCATATGCGACCCAATTCGACTTATTTTTGCAAAATAAATCCGTTTCAGGGTGAAACGCAAAAAAATGGCAAAATAATGTCCTTGTGAACCTAGTTTATTTTTAACGGACTAGATACTAAAATTTGGCAAGAAAATTGCGTTTTAAACAAAAACAACAAATTCAAAATCGACACATTCAATAATACAGACTGTATAATCTTGGCATGAAACATATTCTATTGCTGTTTTGCAAAATTTTTATGAAAATCTATCCAAATTACACCAAAATTTAATTTATTTACTGTGAGTTATGTGCCAGGTTTCTGGTCGAGACTTTTCATAGCAAGAATTCCTACTAAATCTGGACTTATTCGCGATCAAAAAAGTGTCGAGAAATAGACGGAAAATGAACGGTTTTTCTCGTTATCTGGAAACTTTGGAAATTTAATTTAAATTCGAAAATTTCTGTCGATGAATCAGAAATCCTGGTTAGTTAGGTACATTCTGTTTTCCTGTCAATTTAAAGATCTTAAAACCAGGATATTTGGGTCTGTCTGTATCAAAATCGAGCCAAATCAGGACACCAACATAAAACAGAACAAAACCTTATTTTAAATATAAACGTTCAAAAAATGCTGAAATTATTCTGTTTTAAAATTAATGCTCGTAAAAGACAGAATATTGTAACTTGCGAGTTTGCGACTCATTTTAGTGAGTTTCCGGCTTAAAAACATGTTTTAACTCTTATAAATGAAAAAACTACTTTATCTTCGACCTAGTGTAATGAGTTTTGGATAATTTTTTTTTATTTGAGAAATTTCTCGAAATAATTATTAGGTTTATGGTCGAAAAACGTGGTAAGGCGTCTGAAAAGTATCAATTTGGACACAATTTAGTAATTTTTTGTGGTGATTTATCAAAATTTCCGTAATAAACGAGCTCAAATAAATAACAACTCAAATAAATGCAAAAATACAGGCTGTAAATGAAATAAGTACATTAACTTTAACTGGTAATAGAACTCGCCAAGACCAACAATTTTTCCTAATAACTTTTTTTCCAAAAGGTTTTAGTTTTTGAGTTAAAATTATTTTAAAATCTTACACAATTTTCTTACACGCCACTGGGAACAAAGTTACCTAGTCGATAAGGTTACCGTTTCCAAGCAAGTTCATGAAAATTAAATTAAATTTATTATTACTTTTCTTTGTTGGAGCATTTCATGAAAGGTTCGTCAATTTGTAGGAGGAAAAAATGATTTTGAAAAATGCGATTGTTTGTCTTGATGAGTTCTACCACTGGTTAAAATTAATGTACTTATTTCGCTTACATCCTGTATATCTAGTATAAATGTAAAAAACGCAACAATATTTTTCTCAAAACATCTTTAACTTTCGATGACTTTTGTAACAGCCCGCACTCACAGGCTAAATTTTGTTTTTAAAAAAAAATATTTTGTATACTTATTCGACCAAATTTACCCTTTTTGCCTCAGGTGAAATTGTTTCTTGATACTCGTACAGCTCCGGTTATTTTTTTATTATTATTTTTATTTTTATTATTCATACATGGGGTGTTTTAACTATGAAATGATGTCAGCAAATAATTGTTTTGCTTATTAAAAACATGTTTTTGTGCTATGTTTTATTAATTAGTGTGAAATTATTTCTAATCCTCCGATCTTTCCAAAAATCGACCTAAACAAAATTTGGGTGCCAACAAACCCAATGATTTTTCCCTTGTCTAGAAAACTCCAGTCCCGAAATGGACTTCCTGGAAATGGACTTCGACCCTGGACCTTCCGGAGACGCCGACTCTGACTCCATATCAAACGCCGAAATCGACAACGCGGCAAGTTTACCCTTAGACTCAAAGACCGAAAAAGTCGAAGAACCAAAACCTTGTTGTTCAAAAGATTTAAACAACGACATCCCCCCAGAATCAAGCAACATCAACAAATTCGACAACGGTGTAAAAAGCAAATATCTCAACTTGACCAAAACAATACCAGAGCCCATAAAAGAGCCCATCATTACGATAAAAACCGAAATAAAAATGCCATGGTCTTGCACCCTCTCCGAACGCACTCGCGCCGCAAAATCCCTTCGAATGGTCAAAAGACACCACAGCTCCAGAGGCGAACTCTCGTCCCCGAGCGAAATCGGGCTAAACAACGACATCAACATCACCAACCTAACGTCGTTCCATAACGCCACCGGGAAAATTTTAATCGATGATAAAAACTCGGTGGACTGTGATGTGGAAAAAACAATGATCTGGACCCATCACGAGGCCTGTGTCAAGCAGATAACACAAGTGGGGCCTTCGGCCTGTGGAGCCACTGCAGTTTTAAACGTTCTCAACGCGCTTAGGTTTCCCATCCCAACGCTTGAAAAGGTGCAGGAGTGTGTAAATACAAGACTGAGGGCCAACTCGAGCCCTCTGACTGAGTATTTGCTTTCGAGGAGTCAAGCCGGTTGCACTCACCGAGACCTGATCGTTGGATTGTATAAACTATCGGAGAAAAGACTCTACTCCAGGTTTTTTGCAATGTACCCTGAAAGGGTGGTCAATTTGCAATCGTGGCTCGGTTACTGGATCAAAAACGGTGCTGTGCCAATCGCGACGCTGAATTTACAAAAATGTGAAGGGAGTATTCCTGACAGTTGGCACCACCAGATGATTTTTGGGGTGGGTCCGGAAGGGATTTATTTAACGAATCCACTGGAATGTATCGATCCAGCGGAATTGTGGCCGCAGTTGTCGTCCGAATCCGTGCTGCTGGTTAGAACTGAAGACGTTATTTCGAGGTGGAATCCGAAGGTGGATTTACCTCAACTAATGAGGATTAATGACGTGCGGTGGAAGGAACTGAATGTTGTAGGTGGGTATTTATACACAAAATCATTGTTCCTCATTCAAAAGCCAGAAATACTAGTGCCCTAAAGGTATGAATAACTCGGCCAAAACTCTTTTGGTTTTAATTTTTTTTGCTTTTGTGTTGTACAGAATAAACTTCAAATAATACATAAATAACGTAATTTTTTTATTAAAAAAAATGCAACATCGGGTCACGTACCACATTAACGGAGCTCAATATGCAAATGTTGCAAATTTAATAATTCTTGAATTATTAATGTGTCTTTTTAAATGAAATTTTTTAGCATTTTTTTATTTTTTGTAGGTCAAATTGCGAAAGTTGTTCGGGAGAGCCGCAGAGAGGCCCGCGCTGACTACATTTCCACATCACATATTCAAATCCCAGCTGAGTACAAAGCCGGGATCACACTCGTTCTCGATATAAACTCCCCTGCTTTTACACTGTTGCGTCAGTGCCCCGAACTGCCTTTGCTGCAGCCCGAATATGCAGCGAGTGCCTTGTAAAATAGTTGCAGTGAATCTTCACCAATTCTAATTTTGCGCTAAGTGCCATAATTAGGTTCCAAATCTCATTTTGTTTGTGACCGAAATTGAATTTCTTTCGTACTTACATATCACACAGCTAAGTATTGATTTGTTATGCATCAGTTGATTTCACGTACATACCTACACATATACTCATATCATAGGTAGGGTTGTTATTCTGTACAAACTAATTTTAATGCAATAATCTTGTTAATGTAGTTGAATGTGATAAACTATTTTAATTTTTTATCTTTTTAATAGTGCCATTGGATACTAGAAATTTTTAACCAAAGATCTAACAACGTGACTCGCGCGGCCACTTTAAACGCTGCAATTTTTGTAAATAAACCCGAGCCCAAATTGATATTTTTGTACCTTGCTTTGTTCACTTGATCCGATGCAGCAATTTCTAGTCGCATATGGTTCTGAAAACATTTTAATTTCGCTTCACAGTTATGCACACTCAAGCAAACAACAATAACGTCAGTAATGTAAGTATTCTTGTATATTTTATAATCAGCCAGTCTTATAAAACGATAATAAAAGCGACTTTATACCAGACACTTAATTCAATTTCCCTGTTTTATCACCACCGACTCAAGTCTCCTTCGGAATAGAGGCAGTACTGGTGTTTCCGCTTCGCTCGGGTTCCTACCATCAAAAGTATTTAATTTTTAGTAAACCCGCCTCATCGGAAGTGGGATTTGATACTACATTTCGTTCCCTGCTTCCATGGCCCCCATCGTTGGTATTGTAAACATACCAAGGATCGGTTTTGATCCCAGGAATCCTAATCCTAGCTTTAAGCGGCGCTAAAATTTTATTTATCAACGACTTGCACATCAGGGATACTTTCGGTTCTTTCGGAAACACCACTTTGTTCGTGACTTGCTGGAAAATTTTGATCAGAACAGCTCAATAATATTCCAAGAGCCAGTGGCTTGCAGACTTACACCAACGCCTTTATAGAATATTTTTTTTAGTTTTCAGACTAAAAACTAAAAAATCTTAACTCTCCCTTGTGTACCTTCTTTTGTCGAACCCCTTCTTCCTAATTTTTGTTATTACCTAATTGCGTTTTCATTAATTAATTAATTTTTTTTTGTTTTTTAATGTTATTAGGTTGTTTATTTACACCAAGATCCATAATTCTGTTTATTTTGTTACGTTTACCTATAATTTTTGCTCAAATTTTGTGGAATTTTTTTATCAATTGTCAAAAGGTCTATTTAGAAAATTCAGTGTCACAAAAATTAACAAAAAAATGTGGTTGAAGTCCTCCGTAAAGTAACGGTAACGGAAAGACAGTTTCAAATGTAGCTAAATTTTTCCTTTTGCTATTGTTTTATCTCTTTCTGACAAAATTAAAATTAGGTACGTCTATTTTTACTATTACAAGTTGAAGCATTTACTTCACTTTATTCATACGGCCCATTGTATTTTTCTCAGAGATTAACCATTGACCACCGATTATAATCATTAAAAAAAACTTCGCAAACAAGTGTTTCAGGCAGTTTTTCGATTCGGATTTTTCAGACTTCAGACATTTTAGTCTTAAATTTTCAGAGATGCAAATTGAATTGGAAATACTACACGTAAAAATAAGATACTAGTCACTTTAAACTTAATTTGGTTTTATAAATTTTTCATTTGGGGTTTTAATAAGTTTTTCAGATTTGTGAAAATGGTTTATACAAATTTTCCAGAGTTTTTTAGTCTTACGAAGTGTTTAATTCGTGTCTTTTTTTTTTCAAATGATCGCATGATGTAATCTATTCCCAAATTTAAAGCTCAGAGGAAACCCTTACACTTTTTATCACGAGCGATAATTTATGTGGAGGGTGGAGGTAAGATTTTAACGAAAAAAAAAAGGGGGGAAAAGGCAGAATGACATTGGATGGACAAAACTTTAACGGTTCAAAATTAAAGAGCTTATAATTGAGTCCACGCCTTAATCCTAACAAAATTAAAGAAATAAAGTCTGTGCATTCCTCCAATCCGCGTTTTAGACTGATTTTTATTTAAGTATTTATTTTTTAAATAAAATATTACGTTGTTCCTGCGATGTTGTTGTACAAGTAATATGTTATCTTTTAATCATTATCTAAAAATCATGATCTTCCAATATTAAACAGATTTGCAAAATATCTGCCAACTTAACTTTTGTCTTTTGTAACTAAAAACCAGTCAGATGGACTTACTTCGTTATACTACTTTTACTTTCCTCCCTCGGGAGAAATAACGTACTTTCACGGGATATTTGAACCTTACACAAACTCTTGTAAAAAATGCCCATTATCATCAAAATTTTCGATTTAAATCTTATGTCTTTTGTAACATATCATTATAACTCGGTCAGTTTTTGACACCATTAATTAATATCTTGACGCTACAGGAACCACCTCCGGAAATAATCAGTCTCAATTTCATATAAACCGGTTTGAGGGAAATATAGAGCTTAACAAAGTAACGTAAGCCTTTCGGCACTGGCTCTTAGACTTAGACTAAATGAGAATACCTTGACCAAATCGCGGTAATTCGTATCATCGAAGGGCAAACGCCCGTAAACCATGGCGAAAAGGACAACACCCATTGACCAAATGTCGGATAATTGGGGCTGGTAGGGGATGCCCTTAAGAATTTCGGGGGAAGCGTAAGCGTAGCTCCCGCAGAAGGTTTCACTCAAAGGGGCTTGCCCGTTTTTGACTTTCATATGGCCCCTGGCGAAGCCAAAATCCGAAAGTTTTATCTCATATTCAGTATTAAGAAGGAGATTTTCGCATTTGATGTCTCGGTGGACCACACCGCGCTCGTGGCAGTAATCAACAGCATCGACCAATTGTCGAAACCATTTCCGCGACCGAATTTCGTCAATGTACGAGTCCTTGCGAATTATTTCTAAAAGACTCCCGTTTTCGGCATATTCCATTATGATATACACTCTGAGTAAAACAAGACAGTAAAAGGGGGGCAAAGACTAATTTAAACCTGTGGGTCGTTTCGATGGCTTGCAAGAAACGGATCAAATTCGAGTGTTTGAGTCCTTTAACCACCTCAATCTCTCTGGGTAAAAATTTCTTCAAGTAGTCTGCCGGTGCTGAAAATTTGCTTACGATTTTGACGGCGACGTTCATGTTGTGCCGTTCGCTGTGTGCCATCTAATCGGTTCGAAAAATGTTAATAGTGAACAAAGAATGATTGACTCGGTTTAAGTGTGTTTTATACGCACCCGCACCGTGGCATACGAGCCAGAGCCGATCGTTTTGCCCAGAATGTATCCATGAGATTCAAGGACGGTTTGCTTTTTGCCGTCTTTGACTATCGGCTGGCCTGTTACCACTTGAGTGGTGATTATGGGACTGTTGGTTTTTTGGGGAGCGGACATAACTTGTAATTCCAAATCATGTCACTATAAGCTACAGTGATTTATTCCATTTTCACTGAAATTTTGAATGACACGAAAATGCTAGTGACAGAAGTCGTGTCAACAAAAACAAAATCCTGAAACTGGCAGGTGGATATTTTCAGCAGTAATGTCACAAGGCAGAAATTGCAAATAATAATTAATAATTAAGATTAATAAAGTTTAAAAATTTTAAAGACGAATCACTACAACAGGAATAGAGATTAGAGGTTTTAAATACGAAAATTTTTGCTGAAAATTAGAAAATTACGAAATTACTTATCAAGGCACTTGTATACCTACCACAAGGCAGAAAGTATTCGAGGTTTTGAAAATTAAATTAGCAGTCTTCAAAGAAACGCGAAGAGGGATTCGAGTTCAATAGAAAAATCTTTACTATAATTTCGCTTTTTCATAACAAAATTTTTGCTAAAAATTCTAAAATTTAAAAGTATCAGGAGCACTAGTATTCCCTAATACTACTGCTTCTGATATTTTTAAATTTTACACACATTTTGACCCTTCACAGAAATGCGAAGAGGTATTCGAGGTTTAAAAAATAATATTTCCCGTAGCAATTTTGAAAGTTGAAAATTCCCACTTTCGATTGGTTGAAAATTACACATATGTGACTAAAATCGAAAGTTTCTGTTGGTCTTGAGTCAGAGACAAAAAATAAGCACTACAGTAACAACTAAAATTTAAAACCTGGTCCAAAAAAGTTATATAAGAAAAAAGACAAATTCCTTATAGTTTAGAAACTTAACTTAATTAAATTCATTAATGTAAAGTCGAAATTATTATCCGTGTTGTATAATTACTTCGCCATTGTTATTCAGCAACTCGTAGCTTCATAAATTTATGCAAATTGTAGTTATTGCTTCGGAGTTGGGGGAGTGTGCCATAGAGGAGCTTTAATTATATTTATTTAGACTAACCCAGTTCAGCAAAACAGTAGGTAATCTATTTTCTGCAAATTGCAATATATATTATAAATAATGTAACACAATGATTTTGATAATTATACTCTCGATTAAAGCACAAGTTTCGCCAAAATCCGGCTTTATATTCTTTTAATAGGTAAGTACAGTTTTAAACGTTCTGATAAACCAAAAAAAAATCATTGGGTATATTTCACCGGCTTTAGAAGTAAAAATATCTTACACCACCTTAAAACACTTGATTTTATTTTGGCTAGATTTATTATTAATATTTTTAAGAATATTTGGAGCTACGTCTCATCATGCTACTGTCTAGGAGAAGTAGGATTCGAATAAAAAATACAACAAATGATGCTGACTTTTTTTGCGAAGGTACTACTCGAACCTACTTTTTTAAAAGTGAAAGTAATCGTTAAATAAAAACCAAATTTTTTTTAGTTTTAATTGTGTTTCACGAGCATAAAGTTCTGAATGATTTGTCGGACTTTCAGCAGTTTCGTAATTTTTCAATTAACTATTTCACGTGTGCACTATTAAGTCGCACATGTTTCGTTACAAACATGCAATGAAACTGATACACGATACGTTTTTGAGTCCCAGTGGCGTTTCTTCCTCCCAAAATAAAATTTAACACTATCGTTATTTGCTTCATACAAAGAGTACGACCAAAACTGCTTATTACATATTTCATATTAAAGTAAAGGTTTAAAACTGTTCTGTCGCATATTGTAATTTCAAAATCGAAAGTTACGACTTGATGTGGCTACGCCACTGCTTGACCCTTGTTGAACGGCCTCTGCAGGATCGTGCAAGGCATGTCTTCTAAGAATAACGTCACTAATGCAACCCAAGACATGTGAGCCGTATATCATGTCCCCTTCTCAGTGTTTTGCTCTTTTTATCCAGACACTTAACTATTATATTCATCGTGCGCTCTCCCCTGCAATAGATGCCAGTCTTCGTCATGTCTTTAAGGAGTTAATACGTTCCTAAGATGAATTTGAATATCGATAAAGAAAATGAAAGTGTGCCAGTTTTTGATAATTTTACACGTAGTTACAATGGAACGAATTCTCAAGAGCAAGCTCAGGAATGGATTGTCGCCGTTTATTTTGCTTTGCAAGCCTGCGGCGGTGTTCCAAACGTGCTTCATATTTTAGCATTAATAAGAAGCAGGAGAAATGGTAATTAATATTTCCCACTTAGCTGCCTCTTAACCCTGATTTAGAAATCTGCAATTACTTAACCAATCCATTTTAGGCATTTTATCGCTAATCCTGCAAATTTCATTAGCCGACTTGGCCTCTCTGTACGTGGGAGTGACCGAAATCTTGACTTTGCGCCACCAAAGCTGGTATTTAGCCCCGGAATTTTGCCCCTTTTTCAAAGGAACCGAAGTCCTGGTGAACACTCTAACAATTTACTTAATAATCTGCTTTAATTTTCACGTCATTTCCCTCTGGAATTTGCACGAAATGCACGGAAAGAAAAGCAAAAAGAATCCGCTCACATCGTGCGACAAAGACGACTCCAATGAATGTCTCGTCACCAAACAGGAAAATGCAAATCGGCTGGTGACTATTGATTACAGCAAACGCAAAAACGACGTTTCGATCGTCTTCCCGACCATTTTTGTGTGGATTGTGAGCTTATCACTGAGTGTTCCGAATTTTACCCTGTCGTCCACGCTCAAACTCAAGCAAAATTACACACTGTGTGCGGTTATAGACTCTTATTATGGACAAGTTTTGCAACACTCGCTTGTGATTTTTAAAATTGCCTTGCCGGTTTTGTTACTCTTTCTGTCTCTCATTATCTTAACAATCAAACTGACGCAAACTTCGACAAGCGACATCGAAAACGTGTTAACCAAAAAAATGTGCGAAATTCGAAAACTCTTGATCTTTGGAATAATTCTCACAATTGTCTATTTCCTAACGTCGTTTCAAAGACAGTTTTTGCATTTCATTCACGTGATTTCGCACACTTTTGGCAAAAACACGGTCAATAATTTTAAAATGCCGCCACTGTACAACAATTATTTAGGTGAGACAAACATCACTTACCTTGCGATGTTGCACTATTTTGGTTGCTCGCTTCGAAGTGTTTTGTGCCTTGTGTTGTTACCGAAATTTCCGTATTTAATTAGGAGTAAGGTTCTTATTTGTTGTAAAATAAAAGAGTGAAATAAAAAATTAAGAACTGTTATAATTCGTTTGTAAAGGTACAACTACATATTTAATATCGCGATTTTGCGTTTTTCTCAAAACATCGGCTGCGTGTTGGAGTTGCAAAGCACAGTCAGGATGCGCACTTCCTGGAAGTTGCATGCACTCCTGTTCGAAGATGTAAGCCAGACCGTTCAAAAGGTCCAAGAAGCCGAGCGAAATTGCCGCCTTCCGAAGTCGATTCAATTCCTAAATTTTACTTTAAACTTTCGTTTTTCAAAGGAAGTAGATTACCTTATAAAACTGTTGAGTCTTTTCGGGCAATTTCCGGGCATGCCTTAGGATCTTCTGTATGTCGCTCTGAAGCCCCGCTTGCCTAATCCAAACCACTCCATTCTGCGAGTAGCTCCTTTTTTCCTGCGGACGCACCGGGAACGCCCCCATGTGTTCCGGGGGCGAGTCTGTGGGCCCCAAATTATTCAAATCACCCAACCAGGGAACAACATCCGATCCCGGCGTCAGAATGGTCAACATCAGATTAGATTTTTTCTTAGAATCGGCCCAAGAGTACACAAAACCGAACCAATTTTCGGCCAGTGTGACCAACGCTGCCATATTTTCAACCTTCAGTGCCCCGTGCAAAAGGACACAAAACGAGGGAACTTTGCCCTCGTCTGTTGCATCGTCGTCTGTTAGGTCAATTTCGGTGGTTAAAGGTAAATGGTCTTTGTTGGCACTAGCTGGAAGGACCAAATGGCGACTTACAGCCATTGGAGACCCAACATCGCTTACAGAAATGTAACCGCAAACCTCAATAAGGTCTGACAAGTTGTAGGTTTGGTAGTCGAAATCGGTGATTTTTGTGTACGGCTGAAAGGGGCTTTTACTCCTGATTTTGCACATTATTTGCACTTACGACAGGAGCCGGTGATAGAATTATTTTAGACTCGAGGTTACCACACTTCAGGGTGCCTTTAAATGAGGTGTACATGTCTTCGGCTAATTTTTGAAACATGTTGACCACCGTGGTCTCATTTAATGGACCATCAGGGATTGAAATTGATCCGTCGTAGCCGGTCAAATCGACCAATCTCTGATATAGAGATTTTGCTACAATTTTGCGTTAAATATAGATATTTAAAAAATAACAATAAATGCCGTACATTTGGCCAAATTTGGGTCATTCTGGGGTGCTATGCAAACAATATGGAGTTTGGCGGGGAATGAAAATGGTACAGGAAATGGGTTTGCTGCCGTTCGTTGGTTCAAAGTAGCGAAGGACTCTTTCAGAGACATGGTGCCTAAACCGGTACTTCCATCAGTAATTAGTATTATCTAAAAATAGCCGATTTGACATTATTGAAATTCCGTCGGGCGCACCGAAGTTTATATTTAGTTTGAAATAAAAAGTTGGATACCTGACAAGCTGTATTATTTCCCCATTCGCCTAAAACCAACTGATTAACGCCATGAAGAGCTGTTTCGATACATGTTTTGTCGTAGTCGTCGACGTTGAGAAGCTCGTTTTTAATAAGACTGTAATCTCTGGTAAAGGGACATTTTTCTTCATAAAGTGAGGAAAATGCCATCTGGAAATTAATTGACTAATCGTTGATTCACGTTTAACATCACCGCAAAATTTACAATTTAAAAAAAATAGCATCATCCTGGGTTTTTTTCTATATTTTTAGAACTTTTTTAGAACTTTTTGTGTTTAAAATTAAAACCAAAATTTTACAAAATCAATAACACCAAACCCCACACCTAGGTGGAGAAAGGAACCTGTTCAACAAGTGTGTAAATGAACTTTAAAGTTTTTATGGAGCTGAAAACGAAACTGAGCCCAGTACTTATATAGTTCTTTCATTACTTCACAAGAACGTTTTTAGTAGAATAATGGCAGCAGCATTTTATTTTTAAGTTTTCCAATAAATAAAATGTACCTATTCGAGTGTATATTGCAATAAATATATTGTTTTAATTAGTTTATACTGCCTATTTGAAAAAGGAACTGATTTTTTTGTTTATTTTTATGTTATTGCAACCGATAAATAACAATAAAAACAACGATTTACCACCACATACAGTTGACTCAGTATTGCTAAAATAAAATTTTGGTTGAGATTGGCCCACTTATGGGGTATTTCACGTGAAACGGTCAACGAAAAAAAAATGCGACAGCCTGACATTTGGTTACAATTAGTCTCCTAAAAGGTATGAATGTAAATAAGTGATTTTTTTGTGTGCGACTTATGTAGGTATAATGTGATTGACTTCTAAAGAGTTGACTAAATATTATATCCCATTTCAGTTCATTGTAGAATTTTGTAACAACGCATTTGCATTTTTTGGAGTTTCTGCTGGGTTTTCTCGGCTCAAAATTTGTCGCTGGGATTTGGCTTAACACAGAGTTCTTTTCTTATACAGAAACTCTCACATTGTGCTTTATTTCACTCCAAAAAATTCAAATGCACTCAAAAAATTCTACTATGAAATGAAATGGGATTTAGTCACAAAGTTTTTGTAAAATGTTATTATAATTAAAAGCAATGCATAACAAAATATTTAAAATGGTACTATAAAAAATTCACTGTTAATCTTTTTAATTCTGAAATCAGATTCGAAATTTGAAATTTTTTTCTTGTTTAAAACCGGAAGTGAACTTTCAAATCCGAATTTTAGTAACTTTGACCATTTTTTTTTTCAATTACTATTTCTATACCAAAAAATAAAAAAATATAGGTACAGATCTTACACTACAGGCGCGTAACTTCGCGCATAAACTGGGCGATCTAAGCACGCACCTTTTATCTCCTAAACTCCTAAACGAATAAAGTTACCGTTTTGCGACTTATTAATTTTGTAAAATCAATATGCTTTAAGCTATTTTTTTAAATAAAAATAGAAAAAATGGTCAAAGTTTCGGTTTTGAAACTTCATTTCCGGTTTTCTACACGAAAAAATTTCGAATCTGATTTCAGAATTAAAAAGAACAGTGTATTTTATATGCCTATAAAGTACCATTTTGAGAAATTTGTTATGCATTATTTATTTGAATAAGAATTTCCAAAAACTCTGACTTATATTTCGTTAATTTTTTAGAAGTCAATAACTTCACAAATAAGTCTCATACAAAAATATCATTATGTATTTATATTCATGCTTTCTAGAAGAGCAACTATGCCCAATATAACCGAATTTCAGGTTGTCAAATTTTTTTCGTTGTTCGCTTCATGTGAAATGCCCCTTATGGCACGTCTAGAGTTTCTTTTCTCAAAATCAAAATCTTGGCTCTTTTCAAACCGACGCACGACGATTCAATTATTGAACGCAAAAAAATAATCCTAAGTTTCGTTTTCAAGGCAATCAAAATTAAAGTGTAACTTAATTTCTAACAAATAAAAATGCAGTTTGAAAAAGATCATAATTGTGAATAAAACAGTTTTAATTTTTAAATTAGTATGAGAACGATCTAACTTTCACATAGCTGCGAGAGCCATCACACTTTTAGTTCTTTTTTGTGTATAAATATCACAGTCTCCGCCTCTGAGTCTACCTACATTATATGCAAATAAAAGACAGGCTTGGTAATTATTCCATAAAATATCAATAAAAAACTACATAAAAATTAAAAAAATTGTTTTCATTTACACAGAATCATTTTAACAAACAAAATTAAAAGTGCCCCGGTTCGGCTAAAAGGCATTACAGAAAAACAAAACACTGATTTCGTTATAATTAGTACGTTTCTTCCACTGTGGACGAAAATTTAATCATTTTTCCTTTTTTTTTACTTTCAGTGGGTTTAATTATTCCTTAAATAATTTATATTTATATATTATAATTATCTCGCACAAAAACCACTTTATGCCCTTACTTTGCCAAATAATACACTTCAATGTAGTGTAGTGTAAGGTACTGGATGCTGTCATGGACAGAAGTACTGCCATCATATGATTTTGACAATGACAGCGGCTTTTTGACCTTGAAAAAACGCCAAAAAAGTGTCAAGATTTGAAAAATTTAGTGTCAGTGACACATGTTGTCACAATTTATTGACACAAAAATTAACCTCAAATATCCATTTTTGACAATATAGTCGATTTGACAAGGAAAATTTTCAAGGTCAAAAAGCCGCTGCCATTGTCAAAATCATATGATGGCAGTACCCATAGGCAGTACCTCTGTCCAGGCATGCCGAACTG
The DNA here is from genome assembly GCA_939628115.1 of Tribolium freemani. Classification (NCBI taxonomy): domain Eukaryota; kingdom Metazoa; phylum Arthropoda; class Insecta; order Coleoptera; family Tenebrionidae; genus Tribolium; species Tribolium freemani. The sequence continues at coordinate 13,700,450 of OW626789.1, forward strand.
ATATAGCCAAATCGAACCCTCACTGAAATAGTTTTAATGATGATGCGGATAGATGGCGCCAGCGTTTCACGGGAAAAAGAAATCCTATTGGCGGATTTAAAATTTCCGATTACTGAAGAAAAACGTGGTACCGATGCGCGGATGACAAGTAAAAATTTCATAAACGTCAGTAAAATCTGAGTTTATTTTTCAAAGATTTATTAAAAGCAGCTTGTGATAGTGGTTCGAGGGGTGCTGTGTTTGGGTTAGCTATCAGTTTCAAACAACTTGAACGCCTAAAATATTACGTAATGATGAGCCTTTTAACTTATTGAACAAAAAGCTCCGGAAGGTTTTCGAAGGTAGGTGTTTGTCCCGAAAGTAAGTTTATTGAGACCAAAACGCAAGTGAGTTACATTGAGAGGAGACTCTAAAAGTTGCAAACATAAGGTGCCAGTTTGAGAAAGTTGGGATAAGACCCTGTTTTGACTGATTACAAGTGTGCCTTTATCATCGATTCGGTGACGATCATTAGTTTTGTAAAGTTATTGGATTTTAATAAACATCTTTAATATTAAATGTATTTACTATTGTGTAATGTTGGGTAAAATTCGTCCATTTGTGCTGCCTGTGGATCCACCTTTTCAAATACAATTTGAAAAATTTCATAATAATTGTATTTGGAATGGTTTTGACTTCATTTTGACGTGGGCAAAAATTAAAAAAATACAAAGCAACCAAGAATATTTAAAACTCGCGCCATTTTTAGTACGTGATGATGCGGCTAGATGGCGCCAGCTAGGAATTCATTGCATAGACAAGACAGTAAACTATAGAACGCAAACTTTCATAGATTTTTGTGCCCCGACGCCATCTACTGGCTTGTGGTAGGTGCAAAATAAGACACAGCCAACTAGATACCCTGGTTTTTTTATTTATTTTATTTTTTAAGTTCCCAATTTATTTATGAAACTAAAAGACCACATTTATTTTGAAGTTTTTATTTTCAACCTTCTTTTATACATTTCTATCGCATTTTTATAAATTTTGTTTTTAAATTCGACAGCTTTGGTATCTTTACCACTTAAAACTAAGTTAATGCCATTACTAAAGTTAAATATTATAAGATTAATTATTTTATTCTTAATTTCATTTTCGATTGTGCTTTTGTGTTCACAAGTAAACGAAAACTTAACATAATGTGAAATTACTACCAAGATTTTATTTCTGATATTATGAGGAGAAGTGATGTTACTAAGAATGATTTTAGAGATATTATAAATTTTGTTGATATTTTTTATAAATTGTAAATTGCAGTACTTTAACTTTCTTGATTCTAAATTGTACTCTCTTTCGTTTATTAAACTGTAACACTGTTCATTTTCAAAATATTCACCGGAAATTTGGGATACACAACTTTCACATTCTAATTTTTTTAATGTTTTTTGAATCCATCCAGACATGTAACCAATAATGCTTTTATGTAAATTTTTCTCAAGTTCGAACGCTGGTAATTTTGAAATATACTTATAGATCGGACACGCTTCAAATTGATTATCAATATTTTCAACAGAATAATTGTTCTTGTTCATGTTATCAATGTAATTTCTAATATTAAATAAATCCGGAATTTTGGTTGCTTCACAGTTTGTCCCTATTGATTTTTTTCCGAAAAAATCTCGAATTAATAGTGATTTAAAACTGTCTCGAAATTGCAGAGCTGTCGGATTTATATTACGACTTCTTTGGTTTCTAATTTTACCGAAATAATTTTCTATAACATCTTGATTTAGAGATCGTGGTAAAAAATATTTAAATTTTCCACTTTCAACTAAAATGTTGTTTAAGTCCAAAAATCCCTCCAATGTTTTTATCCAGTTGATTAGGCTTGGTGGTACATGTTTTTTATCATCTCGATCAACAAAATACATAATACGTAGATTATGAATTACTTCTTGCCAAAAATGAATATGTCCTGATTCCTTATGTACCCGGCCAGATAATGGTTTGCCATAACGACAATGAAAAGTTCCGCCATTTACACTATCGAACAACTTATCAAAAAAATTTAAAATTTTTGCAGTTTCTAAAGCTTCTTTTGCCATATTACCTAAAAAAAAAATAGTTGGTGTAATGTTAACAAACGATATGTTATTTACCTTGTTTAATAAACGAATTGAATGGCTTAAAACTTGAGTAGCATAGCAAACTTTCATTTTATGAATTTTGTTCGGTAAAACATGCAGATCAGTAATTTTAAAAAGTGCTCTAAATTCACCACAGGCTGTATCATTAAAGTATGCTTCTATTATATGTTGGCATTTTGCTCTTAAAATGTTTCCCAAACTAAATCTTTCGTTAACAAATTATTTCTAATTCCTATGATTAAATGAGGTACATTGAATAAGGGTACAATTTCTTGATTGCCAATTCTCAATTTTCTTTTTACTGCCTCATTATTTACCATAGGTATATATATTTCTGGACTCTTTCAATAACGCATTAACAGCAGCTTGATTTGGCTGACCCTGATCACAAATGGTAGCTATAATTTTAAGTCCACAATTTTGAACTTCTTTGATCAAAAGTTTCATTAAATTTATTAAAACGGCAGATTTTGTCGCCGATGAAGAAAATCCATAATATATTGGTTGTTGCCATTTTTTAAAAATTCCGCGCAATTAGAAAACAAGAACATGATCTGCAATTTTTAAATTTTGAATAGTTCCAAAGTCTTCAAATCCATAAAATTTATCCTTGGGTCTGTCGTAATCAACATTTCATCGAATATAAGGGCACAAAACTTATCTTGAGATTTTAATTTTAAAGCGGCCTGTTTCAGATTGTCAAAAATTAATTTATTAATGCCGGCTTCAAGGGGGACGACATTTAGCATTGACATAATCGTTTGTCTTGTTGGAAGGGCAAAAAACTCTCTCAATTTTGAATAGGCTCTGCCGGATTGTTTATAAAAAGCCAACGCTAAAATTTTCTCTTCCGTTGTGTACCTCCGTCCTTTTGGTTTGGTATTTCTTTTCCTCAATTGCGAGAGACAGAAATTTATAGCATCCTCACCCAAAATTTTGCCCTTTATTTTCACATCGAGTTTTAAACGTTTTCGATACATTGCAGCCCGAATTTTTGATCGACGTTCTGCCTTTTTATAATGCTGAATAATATGCTCGGCTTTTTTCATTTTCTTTTTGAAGGTTTCATTACTAGACAACGCAGGGGTTATACAATTTACAGTGTTTTCAGTCGAAACTATAAAAAGTAATTTTCAGTTCCAATTATATATCAATATTTTTTGCTATTACTGGAAGAACAAGGAAATTCCAATGGGGGTAAGTTTGTTCTGGAAACGAAGGGAAGTTGTACGGACAACAATCTATTGTTTGTGCCGAAGTCTTTACTTGTAAAATGAAGGCTACACACAGTGTAGCTATTATACACTTTTAGAGGTTCTAAACTTGCCAATTGCTTGTTACCCGTCTTTTTAACCCATTCCACAAAACGCCCAGGATATTTAATTGGATTTGGAAATCTATGGCGAGTTCTACATGGTTTGTAACAACTTTGCACGCTGCAAATTCTCATAATGTAATAAAATTATTTGTGACTTATGTCAAAACACTATTTTTTAAATTTTGGCATAGGTTTCCGTGATTTTAATTTTTATAAAACGGTAGCGACCCCTGGCCGCTTGTGGTGGGTGCGTTTTTAAAAAAATGCATAGGAGTCTGCGTTCTATAGTTTACTGTCTTGTCTATGATTCATTGCCAACCATTGTGTTCCGGTTCTATAAAAGTGTTATTCTAGGCCTCTGTCCATGACAGCATCCAGTACCTTAGTGTAGTGTATTTGAATTTAGAAATAGTAAATAAATAATGTTAGTGCAAAAACTTGGTACTTTATTTCCACTTTATTGTGAGGTAGTTCGGACAAAAAATGCGCCTCAGTTGAAGAGATATCTTTATTACAATTACAATAATCAATAACGGTCTAATTACATAATTAAATACAAAACAATTTGCTTTGTTAGATCACCTGTTTGGACAAACAATAAATAAGTTGAATTGCAAACTACATAAATTTCGACGTTATTTGCTCGCAACAGCCGCTTGTGCCGCTTTCTTCGCCTTAACAGTCTCCACCAGTTCCTTATATCTCTTCATACACTCTTTCTTACTCCTATTCGGAATACACTCAGCAATTCGGTCCCACCGTTCCGGAGTTGACGCAGGATAAGTTTTCAACGCCTGTTCTAGAAGTTGTTGCTCTGTGGTCGTCCATGCCGACTCCTGCTTCCCCTTCACATCCCCGTTCGCAACCTTCTTACTATCCCCATTCAACGTAACCTCATCCAACTTTTTCGAAATCCCGGACTCATCCACGTTCAGCACATTCCGCTTGTCTTTCTTGAAATTATCAAACGCTTGCTTATTCGCAACCTCTTTCAAATTATTCTTCGAAAAATCAGTATTTTGCAAATCCTTCGCTTTCGCCAAGACCATCTTCGCATTGAAGCGCGCACTCGAATTGAAACTGCCGTGCTGATTGATAAAATTCGCCACGACGTCCCACCTCTGATTGGTCCCAGCAGGGAAAAGGTTGACAGCTTTCACCAACAGTTGGATGTTTTCCTGATTCCATTCGGGAACGGCCTTCATAATAACGTCTTTATTGTTATCGGCGTTCTTCTGTCTTGCGGCTTCGATTACTTCCTGTTTTTCTTTCTCAATCCGGTCGTTCATTTCTTTTAAAGCTTTGATAAATGCCGGTTTTCCGCTACTAGTCAAACTCTTGTTCAAATCTTCCAGTTCCGATAACGTAAACATTTCACAGATTGTCTCAACTCCGGTCATATTAGCCAAATTTTCGTCGCCATTCTCGGCGTAATAATTGTTAGCTTTGCACAAATCTCTAAGTGCTTTCCGTTCTTTCTTCAAGGCTCGTTTTTGTGCCTCCCGTTCTTGACGTTTGGCTTCAATTCTTGCCCGTTCTGCTGCTTCTGCCTGTTCTTTCAATAACTGGGCTTCTCTTAAAATTCGTTCTTCCTCTTCTTTCTTGGCTTGTGCGGCGGTTTGTTTCGCTCGTTTCGCTGCCAATTTCCGGTCTTTCTCTTCTTGTTTAATTTTCGCAATTCTAGGGTCGTTATTGTAAGCTATATCAACTAAAGAGCGAATTCGTGACATTTCTTCTTTTTTCTTCCTAAGGCGCTCGGCTTTGTTCAATTTATCGACGTATCTTCGCTCGTCACGATCTTGACATTTCTCCTTATCTTCCTCATCTTCATAAGAGTATTCCCGCCATGATTTAAAATCGTACCAAAATGAATAAAACCGATCCACTTCTTCCCTACTTGAATCAGGACCGCCCAGCTTAGGAACGTTTGTTTTTTCAGACCAACGTGAATTTAAATCGAAATAGTAACTAAAAGTGTCGTAGAAATCTTTCTTCAAATCGGCCCCACTTGGAACATTATTATCAAACTCGGGATCAACCGAATCATAGGACCTTCTCTTAATTGGATTTCCTAAAGTTTCGTACGCCATGGTGATGCAAGTGAAATAGTCATCGTCGGCTTTCACTTCTTCTCCCAGAGCTTTCCGCTTGTCTGGGTGGTGTTTTAGCACTTTTTTGCGGTAGGCTGTTTTAATAATCTCCTCGGAAGCTCTGTACCTCAATGTGGGGATCCCGAGCACTTTGTAGTGGTCTTGGCTCTTCCACTCCTTCGGGTCTAGGCTTCTCAGGTATTCCACGTCGTCTTCATATACAACAGTTTCAGGTTTCAGCTCTTCAGAGACCTCCTCCTTTGGAACATCAACTTTAAGTTTTCTAACTTGGTGGGGCACGTATTTTAAGTGTTTTTCCTTCCCGTGGGTTTCGAACACGAAGCGGTAACGCACCGCCACCGTGGTGCAGCCGTTTTTCGCCAATTTGACTTCACACATTGCGACCTAACCTCGTCACGTGTGCACATAAATATGACTAATAGTCTAGGAAAGGTCCGCCAAACTTGGGATAGGTAGAGAACTTCGCGTAAAACTGTTATACGTGAATTGGACCGGAATTTCAGTCTTGTGGGTTTTATCACACTGCTAAAACACGGCACGAATTTTCCCGCATGGTTAACGTCAAAATCGAAAGGGATGTTCGGGTTGCGCTGTTGGCGGTCTGAACAGGATCGCCAACATAACGCACCGTAACCTCAATTAATTTAAAACAACTTACCAAAGAGATGAACTCGAGCCTGGAGTGAATGCTCAAGTGGTCCAGGAACGCGTTAATGCCCAGAACGGCCAAATGCTTGCGTGTTTTTTCCAAATTTTCGGTAATCTGAACCGGCCGTGTCATGGACAAAGACACGTCCAGGAGTAGCACTGTCGGCATTTTGGCCCCACAATTAAACACTAACTAGTTTAAATTATCATTCAAACTTATTTTTAACTTAAAATCGGTTTTGTGTAATTATTTTGAACGTGTTTACATTATTGGTGGCTTGACTTGACAGTTGTCAAAACACGAAGATAACACTAAAATCCCCAAGCAATGTACAAAATTATTTTACAATTTTGCACGTTTTAGTACAGTTATGTTTTTTATCGTAGGTCTAGGCCTGGGTGACTGTAAGGACATTACAGTGAAGGGCCTGGAAATAGTCAAGAAGTGCGAGCGTGTGTATTTAGAGGCTTACACCTCTGTTTTAACATGTGGGGCAGAGGCTTTGGTAGGGATCGATTTGTAATGAATTTGTTTATATTTTCGATTTTAGGAAGAGTTTTATGGGCGCAAATTAATCATAGCTGATCGGGACCTAGTAGAACAGGGGGCTGATGACATTCTCGGTGGTGCTGAGGAGTCAGATGTTGCTCTCCTGGTCGTTGGGGACCCATTTGGGGCCACAACTCACACCGATTTGGTTTTGAGAGCCAGGCAGAAGAATATTGAGGTGGAAGTTGTACATAACGCCTCAATTTTGAATGCTGTGGGTTGTTGTGGTTTACAATTGTACAGTTTTGGGGAGACTGTCTCAATTCCTTACTGGACGGAAACGTGGCAGCCTGACAGTTTTTTTGATAAGATTCAGTTGAATTATAGGAATAAATTACATACTTTGTGTCTACTGGACATAAAAGTTAAAGAACCAACTTTGGAGAGTTTGACTAAAAAGAAGAAAGAATTTATGGCTCCACGTTTTATGTCTGTGGCGGAAGCAGCTCAACAGTTGGTGCAAATATTGGAAAAAAAGAAATCTGAGGATAATATTTTGGGTACTGAGTGAATAGTTATTGTAAATTGTGTTTATTTTTTATATTTTTTTCAGTTACTGAGGCAAGTTTGTGTATAGGTTTAGCCAGAGTTGGTTCAAAGAGTCAAAAAATTGTCGCTTGCAGTCTTCAGCAAATGTGCACAGTTGATTTAGGTGGTCCTCTACATTCTCTTATTATTGCAAGTCCTGAATTACACCCTCTTGAAGTTGAATATTTGGAACAATTCAGAATAAATAAATAAATAAATTGTTTCGCATTTTTTGTTTTCTTTTATTAAACCTCAACAAACGTCTTAGTTGCATAATAAAAATAATGAAAAACAATGTTGTTAGTCGTTATGGCAACCCTAAGCAGACGTGTAATATTTGGTTGTCTATCCATAACAGTAGAGCATCTAAATTCAAAATCACAACCGGGGAACCGGGAGATTACAGAAAATTTTTAAAAAAAATGTGAAATTTAATGTTTCCGTATAGTATGAAATAAAATTCATATTTTATTTGCGGGACATTTAGTATTAACGTCTCTATTAACTGCTTAGGTTATTTGCGACAGCTGATTCGTTAATAACAATATTTTATAATTTAAGTACATTAAATTTCTGATATATTAGTCCTTATTTAAATACATTGAATTAGATTTGATCGAATAAATTAATGTCCTGTAAAAATTTGACCACTTTTTGAGAATCATTTTGTTGTTTGATGACATTGATCACAAACAGGCTGTCTCAAAATTGGCGAATTCCGAGTCTAGAGAATTGTAGAGAATTACTTCACTAGTCCTAATATGGAAACAAAATAAGGATTCGGGATTTTCTTACTTAATTAGACTTAATTATAAAAATTCAATTTTTTTTTACTCCAAAATAAAGTTAATTTTTTGAAGAATTGTACATTTATTATTCTCCAAATCATCTACACCATAAGTATCAATAAATACTAAAACTTTTAGCTTGCAATTGAAGAAAACCCAATTCAAAAATTTGTAAGTAAACGTTTTATGGTAGGTATATCAAAAGTCTTTTGTTGCTATTTCATCAAGTTTATTTTGCTCTCTGTTTCCATGAGTTTTTTTTAAGAGGGATTGTTATTTTAGGGTGAACTATTTTATTCCGAACTATTCTGAAACTCTTACGCTAGAATCTATTTCTTTTAGCGTCCTCCCAGCTTGGTCAATTGCCTTCTTTAATTTTGAACTTTATTTATTTTTCTTTAAATTCGTTACATTTTTAATGGTAATCTAGAAAATAACCAAAAAAAACGTCACAGCTAGCTAGTCCATTAAGTGTTAATGAGGCAATTACACTGAATGGATTCGGAACGATCGATTGTGCATTGCGTTAGTTAATACTAAACAAAACTGTTTAACAATAAGATGTTTTCCTTGTTTGTCCACTTTTTAATTAAATTATTATTTCCGTCTACTACTTCTGCTAAAATATTTAGGTATCATACAAAAAATGTTTTACTCGTTCGCGAAATTTTTGAATAACATAAGTACCTATGTTTGTTAAATAGGTTAAATGTGTTTTGTATAGATTTATTTAATTGTTTTAATTTTGAACCATGTTGATATCATAATATATGTAAGATTCGTGACAATAAATATTTTGTTATTAAAGTTTTTAATATTATTACCGTTCGCTTTTCTGTTCCCATTCCCGTTTGCTTTTCTGTTCCGTAGTAGAGGGGTTTTTTTACATTATTTTCCAATGCATTTGTTACGTGTCCATTAAGGCATAATAATTTTTAGAGCAGAGCAAAGTTTATGGCCTGAGCAAACATAGTCGGAAAAATCTCCTAAATTTATCTAAATTTATATTTGCTTCACAATTATCTTAGTTATTTTTGAACACAGCTGTCTCTTGTTAACCTTTCACTATAAAATTCAAGATAAATGATCTGTAAATATGTGCACAGGTTTTTTAATCTACGTTCATATTTCACAAATCTTGTCGAATCCTTTTACTTTCTTTATCTGTCCCAAAAAAATTTCAAAGGGCAAGTTCCACGATCATTAAATATCAACAGTAAAGTAACGCGTTTTAAATACATTTCCTTGTAAAAAAAAACAGTTTGTTTCTTCTTCTGTGAACAAATATGATTTCTTTCTCAAACGTGCGTTTACTACAAGACTTCGTTGCTAGCCCGTCTGGTATAAAAATCAATAGAATGACGCAGTAAAACTATTGATCTCAAGAAAAACCTTATTTCTTATTTACCCATTTTGTGTTTAAGATCATATAAAATACATGTTATTGGTATTGTTAAGTGGTTTATTTTCAATTAGTGCCTCAACAGTTGAACGATTATTACGAAATAATGATATACACTCAAGTGTTCCTACGTGTTTCATATTCAAACGGTATAATTTCGATCCTTAATGAGGGTGAATAATCCTTGGCAATCGTCCTTTGCAAGGACAGGTCCGATTAGTTTCTGTTTTATCGTAGACGGGGCGGTACAACAACGAAGAAGCATTAAATTTTATTTGTAAATATTTAATAAACAGTGTAAATATTTAATAAACAGTGATAAATAAAACCAAAATGCAGATGGCAACGTCGATAGAAACAGATACGGGTGAAATGATAGTTAAAAGAGTGAGTGTTCCTGTAGGACTGGAAGAATTAATGGAAGGTTTAACAAAAGAAGTTTTATCAAAAAAGCCTAAAGACATTTACCTCTTTGCGTCTGAGTATTTCGCCCATTTACTCAATCTTCGTGAAAAGGGATCTCTTAAAGGTAAAATATTTTGCGCAAAAATCTCTCCCGTTATTTATTGCATTTTAGCAACAGTTGGAAAAAGGGCTCAGTCTGTTACAAAACAAATTCCGGCAAATAATTTAGGCAAAAATTTGAAATTTAAGCCGAATTCGGTAGACGCAGTTAAAAATCTTTCCAGACAGATTAGTTTACGATCGAGTTCTCCTTCACACAAAACTTTGACTACAAAGAAAATAACTCTAGAAGACAAAAATGCGGAAAAAACTAAATCATTTCTCAACAAGCGCAAAGCTCGTAAAAACTCGAAGGATTATAATTCTTCAACAAGCACTTCAAGCAGTAAACAACAAAGCGTTGATGAGAAGAAAAGTGAGAAGAAAACTCCTCGCTCTAGAGAGAGCTCTGTGAATAAAAATGAGGAAAAAACCATTAAAACCCCTCGCAAACGCAGCCAAGAAGGAGTCAAACAAGAGAAATCTGCTAATAAATCGAAACTTGAAGAGAAAAAGAAACATGTTCCAAAAGCAATGAGTGTGGGATCGTTAAATAAATGTGAAAATAAGAAGAAAGATGATATGAAGAAAGACGTCGAAAACATTGACAATAAAAATGAAGAAAATAACTGTAAAGGTTGTTCTATGACAACTGAAGGAGCCACAGACATTCTTGCTCATAAAAACGATAAAGAAGCTGAGGCAGCAAAAACAGAAATATCGCATGTAAATCAAGAAACAACGAGTAACAATCAAACTGATAGTAACAACAATAAAGAAACCGAAGAAACAATAAGTTCTCTTGATGAGGTGGATAGTAGTGTTTTCAGTCAAATTACTGGAGCAAAGAACAATGAAGTCGAACTAGTAGAAGAGAAAGAAAATATAAATAAGTCTGAATGTCAAGAAACTGAGTTGCAAGTTGAGAAGAGTAAATTAAATAAACAAGACTTGATTGATCCTCATAGTGAAAAAAGTATGAACAAGACAACGAAAAAAGAAATAGAGAAAAAACCTTTGGATACGATCCCGTCTGATTTAGTTTCGAGTGTATCTGAACCACAACAGGACAGTGAGGAGACAAAATCACCACAAAATAAAATACAAAAAGAAGAAATTCAAACGGAAGAGATGAACAAAACAGCAACGAAAACTCTTACTTCAAGTAAGGAAGATGTTATTTCGGATTTAGAAGCTGAACATGAAAAGCAATTGAACAAACATTTACCCGACAAAATAATAAAAGAAACTACAAGCCAAGGAAAGGATAACTTAAGTAAAACTGAAGTAAAAAAAGATGAAACAAATGTATTAAATAATGAAGAAAATACGAATAATAAAAATAAAGCATCTTCTGAAGAAGATAAAAGAAACAGTAAAAAAGAGGCGGAGAGTACAAGTTCGAACAAGGTTATTTATGAAACTGATAAGACTGAAAATGTGGAAGAAAATGGAATAAAACCCGACAAAATATCGAAAGAACTTGTAAACAGATCACAGGATAATACCAATGAAACTGAAACACAAAACGACAAATTAAATAAAACTGTTTATAAAGAAAATATGAATGCTCCTGAAAAAGCAATGGATTATAATAAAGAAAACGTTGAACTTGAAAAGGCTAAAGGTACTAAAAGTTCTAGCAAAGACGTGGATGAAATTGATGACAAAGAAAATGAAAAAATATCCGTCGAAAGTAATAAAGAAGATGCAAGTGAGAATCAGGAAAATAAAAAAGAAATAGACGTTAATAATACAATTCAAGAAAAAAAAGAAAAAGTTTCTGAAGAAATGAGCAAGTTGACCAAAAATCTAACACCACTAACGCCAGTCAATAAGGAAAATGTTCAAGAAATAAGTAAAGAAAATAAAATTAACAAACAAGAACAAAAAGATGTGAGATCAAAAGACAGTATCAAAATCAAAAATAGCAAATCTAAATCTCTCTCACAAGAAAGTTTGAAAACTAAAGACGAGAAAGCGGTTCGAATCGTAAAACGGGTTAAGTCCGTGGATTTAATAAATAAGAATCAACTGGAGGCAACAAAATCAAAAACTTTTGTGAAAACAAATAAAGCACAAAATAATGAAGCTAGGACAGAGTCAACAGTTACTCCAGAAAACAAAAATGTGAGAAAAAAAAGATCTACATCTGTTGATGTTCCAATGGAAACAAATTTGAGTAAAACCGCTAAACAGACAAGTTTCAATTCATCCAAGCTTCGTGAAGAACTGAAACAAGTGGATGAAATAAGCAAAGTAACCACTTTCAAAACGAGTTATAATCCTTACATACTAAGACAAGAAATTAAACAAGCATCTCAGAAATCTCAAGACAAAAATCAATTTGAAATTATTGGTCAAGATATAACTGCAGCAATAAGAATACAATCAGCTTGGAGAAGGTTTATTGCAAGAAAAAGGATAAACGAATTACAAAATGATAAGAAAAATGCAGTCGACAACAAGTCTTTGAAAGTGAATGAAAATAAAAAGAAGACAGAAGTTGCACAAGGGACTGATAAAAATAAGTCTGCATTTGAAGATATTGCTAAGGATGTAGCTGCTGCAATAAAGATTCAGTCAATGTGGAGAGGGTTTCTAGCTAGAAAGAAGAAAAATAAATTAACTCAATCTAACAAAAATGATAAAGAGAATAAAGATGAGAGTAAGACAGTTAAGGAACTTAAAGAAATAGAGAAGCAAAAGCTTACACAAGCTTCTGAAAAAATTAAAACTGAAAAAACGAATACTTCGGAGAAAAGAAGTGGGTTTGAAAGTATTGCTAAAGATGTTACTGCAGCAATAAAAATTCAGTCAATGTGGAGAGGATTTCTTTCAAGGAGAAGGAATAAAAATATGCATCAATTTTCTGGTAATGAAAAAAATAAAACGCTAGATATCAACAAAGAAGCAGAGAAACAAACATCTAAAGAAAATAAGATCCCGGACAAAAATAATAAGTTAGAAAACATCGTTAAGGATGTTGCAGCAGCAATAAAAATACAGTCGATATGGAGAGGATTTCTTGTAAGAAAAAAAAACAAGAAATCTGATAACAGCATCGAACAGAATGAAAACATTCCCAAGGTAATATTGGATAAGGAAATAAAAAAGAAAGAACAAAAGTTAGACACAAGTATTGCAACTAATAACGACAAAATAAGTAATGCAGTAAAAGGTAATTCTGAAAATGTTAATGAAAATGAAAATCGTAACAAAAGTAAAGAGAAAGAAGAAAAGCAGGAAACTAAAGAAGTGAAGAAAGGTGAAAGTAGAGATAAAGACGAAGGAATATCAGACAAAGTGGCCAGTTTGGTAGATGTCGCTGAAATAAATAAAGTTGTGGAATCTAAACCTAAATTAGAAACATCTAGTACAGAAAATGGAAATACCGACAACAGTGAAACAATAAAAACGGCAGAAAGAGGCGACGTGGAAAGTTCGAAGAATAAAGAATCTATTGTAAAAACCAATGTTGAAAACAATTTAAGTCAAGCACAAATAAAGGACATAAATAAAAATGTAACAGAGGAAAAGGACAAGACCAAAGGTAAACTAACGGAAAAACTAGAATTAAACGACGTGGAAACTTCTTCTACAAGTGATATCAAAAAAGATGATCATGACAAACCTAGACAAGAAAATGAAAAAACTGCGACAGAAGGAAATAAAACGCGAGAAAACAAACTCAGTGACAAGAACAGTACAGCTGTAGAAGAAGAAACGAAAGTAAAAACTACTGACGATGTAACAGATGGTCAAAAACAAAAAATAAATGATCAAATTAAGCAAGAAAAAAAGAATGAGCATGAAAAACCTAGACAAAAAAATGAAAAAATTGCGACAAAGGAAAATAAAGCTGAACTAAACAAGCACAGTGACGACAAAAAGTCTGCAGATATACAAAAAGAAACTAAAGTAAAAACTACTGGCGATGTAACAGATGGCCAAAATCAAAAAGTAAATAATGAAATCAAGCAAGAAAAGGAAAAGGACCAGAAAAAACCCAAGCAAGAAAATGAAAAAATAGCGAAAAAAGAAGATAAAACAGGTCAAAACACACTGAACGATGTCAAGAAATCTACAGTAATACAAAAAGAAACGAAACTAGAAACGAACGAAAAAACTACTGAAAATGTAAAAGCAGATAAAAATCATAAAACAAATGATCTAATGAAGCAAGAAAAAGAAAACCAGGAACATTCCAAACAAGAAAATGAGAAAATTGCGAAAAAGGAAGATAAAACAGAACAAAACAAACTAAGCGGCATCAAAAAAACTGCATCAGTACAAGAAGAAACAAAATCAGAAACGGAACAAAAAACCATTGAAAATGGAACAGATAATAAAAATCAAGAAACAATTGATCAAATCAATCAAGAAAAAGAAAAGAACCAGGAAGCTCAGGCACTATTGAAGAGTGCTACTCTTGTTGATAAAGACGATAAAATACGTTCGCCAGAAGAAAAAGAAAATATCGACGCAAAAAATACTCAGCAGTTAAGTAGGATAGAAACAGAAGACAAAAAAGAAATAAAGCAAAACGAAAATGGTACCGAAAGTGAATCAAAAACAATCAACAGTTTGTCTTCTAATGAGAAAGATGTAGGAGAAGCAAGGAATACTACTGTTAACGATGCAACGAAAGATAACAAAGAAGGCAAACAAGATGATAGGAAGGAGAAATATTCTGTTGAAAAAGAGAAGCATAATGTCATAAACGAAAAAATTAAACCGGAAAGTGGAAAAAATCCAAAACAATTGGATGCAGATGTTAAAAACCAAGCAACAGAAAAAAAGAATTCTAAGGATCAAAGTGACAAAAATAAAACGGAAAAAGGTGTAGAAAATACTACAAGTAAAATTCCGTTGCAGTCTACAAATAAAAACGATCATAACGAATCAACAACAAAAAATAATGAATCAAGCAAAAATAAAATGAGTGGATCAGATTCCGAATTAAAACCAAATAAAGAAGAGATAAATGTAGACAATATCAAAGAAGTAACCACAGACAAATCTCACGAAAAACAAACAACGAGGAGTGTTGAAAAAGAAGTTAAAGTAGGAAGTTCAGTAGATGCTACAAATGTAGAAAGCAAGACAATTAACAACAAACAAGAAAATCACGACAAAACCAGCAATTCAAAACAAAACAACTCGAAAACTAGTGAAACAAAATTAGAAAAAACTGCAAGCAGTGAAAAAGATAAGCTATTGGATGAAAAAGGTAACTCTAAAAATGTACCTGTTAAAAACCAAAACGAAAAAATAAATAACGAAACCTCAAGCACCAGCAACGCAGAATTGGTGAGCAATTCTCAAAATGGCAACAAAAACTTGCAAAATCTCGCTACTAAAGAACATAAAGAAAAAATCGACGAAATACAACAAAACAAGGGACCAGGCAAAGAAACAAAAATTGAACCCAAATCACAAGAAGAATTGTTGGTTAAGAAAAACGGAATGAAACTTGACAAAGAAAATAGTAAAACGACAGATAATGAAGAAAAAACAAACGCGATTTCTATGGCTGATGCTGTCTTAAAAATCCAGGCTCTATGGCGTGGTTTTCGAGTTAGAAAACAATTTGAAAAAGTTTTTGGAACATCGGTGAAAGAAGAAGTTAAAAATAAAGAGGCATTGGAAGCCGGAAAGAAGGATGAAAACAAAGCTGTATCAAAAATTCAAGCCTTGTGGAGAGGTTACAAAGTGCGAAAAGGAATCAGAGAATTTGATAGGAAGGTAAGTTGTTTGTTTGTTTACTATTCATCACACTCAAAAAATAAATAATTTAGTTATCAGAGCAACAACAACCGGCAGAATGCGATGAACTCCCTTGGCATCGAGGATTAAGCGATGACGCTATTTTTAAGGCCGCTTGTAAAATTCAAGCTGGCGTAAGAGGATACATGGTGCGAAAAAAAGGAAGTTACAATAAGGGAACCTTAAAGAGTATTACCGAAGAACCGACCGATGAAAAACTGTCCGATGAACACGTTTTGGACGCGTTGAATCAATTACAAGAAGTTCCCGAAGAACCCCCTTTTATAAAAGCAACCAAAAATCTTGAAAAATCTATTTTACCTACCAATGAACCCAATAAATCAAACCAGTCACAACCAATTATAAATAAAAATGAACTTGGCAGCAACCTAGAAAAACCTAAAGATTTAATTAACGCTACAACAGGAAATGAAATTCCTAAAAATAGTACAACTGAATCCAAAGAAGATAATAAAACAACCGAAAACGATGTCGAATTTATTGCTGGGGAATTAAACTCTTCCACTGCAAATAAACTCTCAGAATCAAATTCCGCTCCGTTAATTGACGATTCTATTTCTAATGGTGTTGTAAACAAAGGCGAAGTTGACCCAATTTCACGCGAAGAACCTGATTATGAAGACGCACCCACGCGTCCTGTAACATCCAACAAAGTGGAGAAAGTGGAAGATGATAAGGAAAAAAATAAAAACAACAAATCAGAACCTGAGCGTCATTTAAGTCAAGAATCCTCGCACTCTGGAGACTCTAAGAAAGAATCTGCTGAAAAAACTAACGAAAAATTATCAGAAGAAGCTAGGGAAAAATTACATTCAATAGAGGGCGGAGAAGCAAAAACTTTTGATATTAACGCTGAAATTGCTAAAATGAGTAAAACGGTTTTAGAAGAAGAAATTGAAAATTATAACAAACATCTACAAGAAATGGCCGCTAAGAATTACGAAGAGTTCATTGATACCCGTACTTTAAAAAAAGAACCTTCGGTAGAAAAGGATAACAAACTCACAAGTGAATTTAAAAATAACGAAATTAATAATAAGTTAAACAAGTCTTCTCTCGAAAATGAGATTGAAAAGTCTTGCAAAGATTTGCAAAAGAATGTGTCAGAGAAAAAGGATATGAGCACTGAAACTGAAAAACATGTAGAAAACGCGGCTGTAAGCAACGTTAAAACAGAAAAAGAAATTCTGCGTGTTCATATTCCTCTGAGGGAGCTGTCCGATATTAAAGAAGAAGACGCAGACGATAAATCTCCAATAGATGCGAGCAAAAATTTGGAGACAAAAACTTCAACTCAGAAATCTCCAGTCACCACAATTAGCCTGGTTCACACTGGAGAGCTCCACGACGCCATCGCCGTGCCCATCCCTGTAACACCCCCAACTCGAACATCCCCTGGAGGAAACGAAACCCAACAAACCGGCCAAGCATCACCCCCAGGTCTAGTAAACACAGGCGAACTCCACGATAACGTTGTCCCTTTATCAGTCCAGCTAAACGAAGCTCCACCAGGTCAAGTATTTGTTATAATAGTAAGTGGTTTTCACCAACCGTTCACAAACCTTATATCTTTCAACAATTTCGCTTAATTGCCAACGACCATTACGTCTATGTTATTTGAAGGAAACAGAGTTCTGGCATGACACAAATAAAACAAAACTAAAAATAAAGTATGTATATCCAGTGTTAGATCTTCGGGTACAAGAGAACACTTCACCATTAGTAAAAATAGACAATTTTTGTGCCTTCGCTATCGTCATTTTTACGTCATTTGTCAAGCAAGAATGTATTTTCACAAGATTATTAATAGCCATAAACCTCCCACAAAGATTTTAATTAAAAAGAAAGTCGTAACATGGCGTCTAATATCCAGGAGATTGAATCATGTTCTTGATTTATAACTAGTTTGGTATTTTATTAACATAGATAAGATTCAATCAAATTAATTTACGTGATAAGCCACTTGTGTTATAATCGCAAATACTGCATATACTATCAATTTATTTGTTTGTTCCAAATAAAACTTATTAAAGTTGTTTTCGTCGTTTTATCACTCCGATTGTGAATGACTAACAAAGGGATGCTTGAACCCAAATTTTTCCGGTGGGACCGATGCCGAAACGTTTGCTGAAAAACGCTAAATTGTGATTGAGAGTCCAATTTGAAAAACATTTAATCAATTGTAGCTCCAGCTCTCTGACGCAACGCGTCTGTCGCTAATTCCACTTCCAGGAAGCGACTCATGCACCTCATCTCCAAATTGCCAAAAAGTCTTAAAACACTGGGTGTTTCGATATTTAGCAGGTGCTGAGGTCCTGACGTCACCCGTGTCTAACTCAATCACCACCGAGGCGCAAGCGTCAAATAAAGACGCCTCAACATGTGAGGCTCAGCCAGACAAGACAACGCCGTCGTCAGATAGTATGGAAACAGAAAAACGAAACAACGCATCTATACAGAAGAAGAGCATGGAAGCTGAAGCCGCCACCAAGATCCAAGCCGGGTTCCGGGGCTATCAAGTGCGGAAGCAACTGAAAAACAAGGTAAAGCTGCGGTTTTTAATTAAGCTTAATTGAACCAAACACTAAAAATAATTGGGGGCCGGTTTGTAAACCAAAGTATTTTTGTAGCTTTTTGTTTGAAGAATTGGTCGCGTTTGTGTTCGTTGCCGCGTTTTACGACTCTTTTACAACATTGGTCTTGAAAAATGCAAATTAATTTGATTTATTTTGGATCCGACTAAGTTAGCCAATTATTTGAATTTGCTAAATTAAGGTTTTAAGGCTCATGCCTGTTTTTCGATTTATCGTATTATTAGAAAAAATGTTAAATGTATCGTCAGTTTAAAGTTTTGTAAAGCTGTTTAAATACTGATATCGCAAATACAACACGAAAGATAAATATATATTTCAAGTGAATTACTTGAAGTGAACTTTAAAAAACCTTATAAACATCACAAATACGTAGACGTTTGTGTTAAATAAAAATCTGCAATCACATAAATAACAGCAATAACAATCATGGTAATAATTTTATAATTTATATAATTCCGCATTTAATTTACCTATTTCTACATTCATCATCAATCGACAATTTCAAAAGTTCATGTGATTTACAAACGTATTGAAAGCGACGTTATTTTATGTTACAAAGTTTTAAAATAATTTGTTTTAAAAATAATGTTTGTCCAAAACAAGTTTTCACGCACGGTCAATAACAACAAACGAATATGGAAAATAGCGAATAATTTTCACGATGCTTGTGCTATTTCCGGAACTTCTCTTGACCTTAACTATTATAAAAACAGAAAAAAATGATAATTCAAGCCATGTTTAGTTGTGCTTGCTTTAAAGGTAACTGGAAAATTTTAAGATATTCTCGAAAATAAATGATTGCATCGTTAAATTATGTTTTCGAATATACATGTGTTTTCTCACTCAGCCGGCGCTGTTGTACTAATTTACTTAAACCTTTAATAAATTTAAAATGTATGCGATGTATGAAAGGCCAAGCAATAAAAACGTCACGTGGATTTGTAGACAAATCATAAGCCAAAATCACTACTTTTACTTAAACAAACACTAACTATAATTTATTGCCAAAATATGAATATTTTCTTAATGATTCACGCACTGGGCTAAATCTTTGGCTACCGGGTTTTGAAATGGTTTTCTATCCTGACATCATTATCTGATGCTTTTATAATTAGTTGCTGCTGTTTTTCGAGTACTTCTTATATTTATCTGTCTTCTCTGCCAAGAGCATAATTCATTTTCTTAAATTAAATTGTTTACAACGTCGATAATTAGACACAAATCATAAGGCCTCGATTTAGTAAAGAGGTTCAATAAATAGCGAAACGCTCCGCATAAATCAATTCGGGTTAAAAAATATTGCAGCTAATTTATTCATTGCTGAAGCAATAAAATTCGGACCATGCGTGATATTTCTTATGACTCTTATGAGATTAGCTCGGCTTAGTTGAAGCATTGTTTCCAGTCAACGAACTGTGCCTGTATCAGTGTTTTTCTCGAAATTTTGGGATAAAATCTACGTCGGAGCAAAAATGTTGCATTTTTCCTCTACTATGCTGCATTTTTTGGACGTGACCCAAAACGAAGATCATAACTCATGCCAAAACACATGGAATTCGTTCTACGTTCGAAAAAAATAAAGAAGTGCGCCCCGTTTGCGTGCTTCACAAGTCGCCGTCGATTAATACCGACTTATAAATAGGTCGATTAAATTCCTTGATAAACAATCGTCGTAATTAGGACACATGTGTGAATGTGGGTTAAGAGCATGCTGCCTTACCCTTATAAACCTAATAAGACGAAACCTAAGCGACAAAATACCTAAACATGTTTTTAAATAATAAAAAAATTGTATGTACATAGACTGTAACAAAATAAAACCAGTTTAATTGTTAAGGATAAGGACATAAAACATCTGTTTAATTAAAGTATCCTTTTACATGATGATCCATGGATCATCAGACGAATTTAAACCAGTTTAATTTATAGTCAGCTAGTTTCACTACAGTTACTAAAAAAATTTAAAAGAATTTTTACTCTATGGTAGATGACTGATTGTTATTACTATAACTAAAAAAAAATCACATGCATAGAAAAATATGCAATGTTTAGTAGCAAAGGCTCATTTCAATGTGATTGTTAGTTTTTGAGATGAGTACAGTAAAAACACTTTTAGCAGATTTATTGTGTATACGTGACATAAGGGGAAAAATGCAAACAAGAACACGATTAGCACTCTTATTGCTCTTGTAGGTCAGCGCGCCCGGAGACATATCCAACCAGCGCCGCTCCGCCCGCCGCAAGAGCTCCGGGAGGTTGACGGACTCCGGAAGGATAACGCAGACCAAGTCTAAATCACCATCAGACGTTGAGGAGAAATCCGCTGTGAAAATTCAGGCGGGCGTCCGCGGATTTCTGGTGCGCAGACGACAGAAGAAGCAAATCCAAGGAAAGGAGTCATCGTAAAGTTCACGAAAATAGCACATCGCTTTTTAGTCGACAGTTTCATCATCACGACCATGAAAAACTGGTGCAAGTTCATTCATATAAATATTTCCACAATGTAAATGATGTGATTTCGTTTATTTGTAATTGCAGGCTATTTTCGTTAGTATTAACCTCATTCGATATTTTTCGGCTCGCTAACATTTCTGAAAACGGACTCAAAAATATGATCATCGGCCATTCATCGATCAAATGCACGCAAAATACATAAACAACATTATTTATAAAGCTAGTAGACTTGTATGTTATGATTCCAGTAATATTTATAATATTTAAGCACTTTCCAGATAATGACGTATAATTAGTGATGATGAATGAGGGTACACAAATTTTAGTTTATCCAAAAATAACTTTATTCTAGATACCCGTAAGGAAGTCACATTTTATAATAATTAATTTTGCTGAGACAAGGACAAGGATATCAAGATATTCGTTTTTTATACATGAAAATGTGTTATTGGACGTAGTAGAGTTGGAAAGGACGGAAAATAAATTGTAACTGTTTTTTTTAGATTAAAATTGTTGACACACTACTAATATTTATTACATAATAAAAATAAAATACGTGTGTTTGTTTATTTTCTGGAATTATTTAAGTCGGAAAAAACTTGTATGTGTACAACTTATTCATACCTTTATTGTTAATGTTTAGATTACTAAATACAAGAATCTGTATTTATATTTTCTTAAGTTAAGTATAATAAAAAATGCAAAATTACTCATATTTTTATTGCCGGTCGGTGTCTAATTTATTAACTCGATGAAGTGTTGAAAACGAGGGAATGATTACGATTTTTTTAAATAGTATCTAGGATAAAAAACATTATTTATGATATGATACAGGAGTCAACTAATATCATATCATATTTAAATAAAAAAGTTACTTTTACTGATCGCATAAAATTTAGATCGAAAATAGATATATTTTTTGCATAGTAGTCTGTTTTATAATTAATTCCGAGTGAAACAACTTATTTCATCTTGAAACACTCAGCCATTTCTTCAGTATCTAGCAGTCACATTAACTGAATTTTTAGTAATTTTTAGATAGTAAATAAATTAAAAAGAAAATGAAGTAAGTATTATTTACCTAATAGCAAACTGATTTCTGTGTAATTTTAGTTTTTGAAATACAGCAAAAATTACTTTTGGCAGCGTCACCTTGTGTATTAAATTAATTTAGTTTTCACAACAAACAAAACAAATTAGCAAACGATTTATTTATTTCGATCTATTTTTAGTACGCTTTGTATTACTGGTTTTCTATATCTCTATATTATTTACAAAATAATGGAATAAAATAAATCAAAATATAAAACAGTAGCAAACAGTAATATAAATATATTAAAAACCTTTGTGTATTTATTCCAATCAATCAATTCTTTGTAAAAAAATCTTATAAAGTGACACTTTATTTGCGACTTGCTCCTGCGGCGGAAAAAATAGTTCTGAAAATACCTCCAACGCAAATTATTACTAAATGCAATAGTGCAGAAAGTTGCATCATAGCGTCCAAATAAAAAAATATTTTAATCGTTTCTAACAATTTTTATTCATTGAGAGGACATTGCACAAACATAACTATAAAATTTATTTAATTTTATCTAAATTTGGATTTGCCCTCTTGTGTAATAAGTAATAACTGTCATAATTAGTTCAATTGCAGAGTGTTTTTCATTGGGTAACAGTTTTAATAATTATAATGCACCAAGTGTGCCGTGTGGTAAGGAACGCATCCGGTTAAAGAGGATTTGCTAATTAAAAAAATGATTAGTTTTGGATATTTTTATATCATGATAATAAAGGTACACCTTGCAGCAGATATTACGGAAATATATTTTATTTTCATTTTAAACATATCAATTTTTAAAAACCACTTGAGATCTGAGTATTTTAATAAAATAAATATAAGCACGATTTCGCAGTACATCATCTATAAATATTCATTAAGCTACAAACATAACAACAAAAAGTAAGTAATACTGTCGTTTTCGGAAGTTTGAGATCACATTAATCATCTGGATAGCATGCCATAGTTGGAATGTAACATCCATGACATCTGTTATCTTTATTCGAACACCATAGTCCCTCTCCACAAGTGCCCAAAATGTTAAACCTGTCCCCGCATTTCTCACCAGGGCCCTAAAAACACACCATTACTACTAACCCATCTCTTCAACGAAGTAAAAACCTACTTTTGAACAAACTCTTCGGTTACAATAATCTCTGTTTTCACCAAAAACACACAACTGCGGAGGATCAGCGTTGCATTCCTGGATTGTCGCACATCTCTTGCAGGGCAGGTGAATCATCGCAGTCCCTCTAAAGCCAAACAGTTCAATGATTAAACATTAAACACTTAAGTAAGTGGCACTTACTTGTCACTAAAAATAATAACTGTAACGGTGAGAACTAAAATTATGGTGATAAAGTTGTGGAAAGGACACATAGCGGTTGCTGCAGCCGATGCTGTAGCAGTGGAATGCCCAGAAAACGGTTCTGCAAGAAAAAAATAAATGAAATAATTTTCAGATAAAAGGCAAACAAATAAAAAAAATGAAAAGACAAGGGTCTATCATAGTGTTTACCTTTGCCTCACTTTGGTGGAATCAAAAACCTAAATTTCTTAAATCCAAAATCACAAACTTCCCAAAAAACAACAACGCTTCTCTTGCCACACATCTAAACAATTTTTTTATTAGAAATAACTTGTCATAAAGGCGAAAACTGTCCATCTATCGTCACAAATTCAAGTGGTTTAGAAGTATTGCGGATGTAACCGGTGCCCAGCAGGATGACCAGATACTGAACAGCTGTTCGACTGTCTCTTGCTGGCTTTCCCATCAAGACTTATTACTTATCTTAAGTCACCATAATAAGTGACACTGATATTTACAGTTTTTATTTATAATCTAATTGTGTCTAAGAATAGAACATTGTCTGCAGCTACATGTTTTGTGTTTTTGCCGGTAGTGCCGAAACTTCTTCGCTCCTTTATCTCCGGTTTATTAATTCTTTGCATTAAAAACAAACGTGATTCCAGCCAGTGAAATGAAGTTAAAAACAAATCACTGATTAATTACCACTTTCTTTCTTTCAAGTAGATAAGATACCGAGAAATTAAGGACCGAATTTCATTTTGTTTTGAATAAACAACCTGTATTTCTCAACTAATGATTCACTGATTAAACAAATATGTGAAAATAATTGTTGTAAACAAGCGAGGAAGGATTCAAGTGGACTTCCGGATTGTTTAGACTTCCTCAAGCGCTTGTAGTAAACAGTTTCTTAAAACTAATCAGTTCATTAAGATTAAAATGCAGTAAACTGCGTCGAAACATTAGGGTTTACTTCGAGTCAATGAAATAGCGAACAGCGAGAAAACTGGATGAAAGCCAGAGATAAATTTGGAAGTTGGAGAAAACGTCTGAGAATTTTTCTCGATCAAAAAATCCGTAAAACCGCTAACTATTTATAGACCTAAAAATTTTAATTTTGATGACCCTACAATAATGCTTTTGAAGCAAGGTCGTTAAGATACCCATATCGAAGTTCAGAAGTCAAATAAATATCGCTAGTGAAAGTAATCGATTTTTTCTTAAAAATATGTTTAGTAATTATATAACAATGCGTTATCTCGAATGTGGGTCAAAATATTAGACACCACCCTCGAAGATATCTCCCGCACTTCGAAGACAGTTCCCACTATCTCGCCGAATTTTCGTCGAAATCGGTTTACACTTCTCCAAATAAATGAGAACACTGTCGTGATAAATATTATTAAATATGCTCGTATTTAGAACAGACTGGAAGTAGTAAACATAAGTTCACATCTTGTTTATCGTTCAATACAGTAAACAGTACAAAAGTCCAAAAAGTGCAAGAGAATTTTTCGAAAAAACACGTTTAAAATTAGCACCCGAATTCATTGATAAAATTCCCATTCCGGATGCCAAACCCCGCTGAAAACGCGGAAAATGTCACGGATCCTAACGTGTGGTCAACGACTACGTGGCTAACTTTAGCGAAATGAAGCAGAAGACGTCATGGTGAGGAGGTGGAGTGCACAAATAATAACTTTAGTCATATAAAAATATCACGCGACATCCGATTCACAACAACAATTCTCAGTATTTGGGAATCTATAAATACACCCACAAATAATTTGATTATTTTTAGCAAATAGCACAATGCGGCCTATCGCGAAAAATTGGGGCAGATTGATGTAAACAAGCCTTGAAATGCACATTTGCTTCTAATGTGCGTTTTTGAAGCTGCTAACAGATTTGTTTTTGCTCAGTTTTCGCACTGGCACCTATTTCGTAAACAGAGACACTTTCTTCGATTTCCATCAATCAAATTTTGAATTAAGGTTTTGCCAATGATAGGAGCATCAAAATAGATAATAGTTTATGTAGGATACCTCTAGCACTGACCTGCACTGGTTCATGGTTGTGGTCAAAAAATAACCGGACCAAAATAAAAACAAAGCACCTATCGTTAACAAAAATATGTTTACGAGATAAGTTTCGAAAATAATCCCCCGCATGGGGCGTTATAGGCTTTGGCAAAGGCACGGTGTCCTGACGCACAGGCGTAAAGTGGGACATAAAAATGAGGTGGGGGCCGTTCCAGAAAGAAAAACATCAACGTAGGTGATCTCAATAAAGAAATTTGCGAGTCAACACAAAGAACAGTCAGAAAGCGAGAGCGCGTTGCAGTTCATCCAAGTCTATTTCAAGTAGTTTGGGCCGAGTAAATAGTGTTCTAGAAGTTTTCCTGCCAAAACAGTTCGCAAAATGGGAATGATAACCAGATTCCGGGGCCGACTGCGGAGCTTTCACACCATCCAAGTCGACCCGGAAATGCAAAACGAAAAAATTGCAGAGACTGGTGAGAAAATTTAAAAAAGTGGCACAAATAATAATTTGGTGGATTTCAGTTTGTTTGCTATCTGTTCTGTTCCTCCTCCCTTACTGCTCCAGAGGCCATGCCCCGCTGCTCGTGAGTTTGGGGGGATGGTGTGTGGCGACTTACTCTTTTCTGGTCCTCCCTGTGCTTATTTCGGCCAACTACAAGTACCCTGTGAGATGGCTGAGAAAATTATTTGCCAAAATCCCAGGTAAAAATCCAAAACAACCAAAATAAGCACCGATTGTAAATAAGTCATGTCGGTTATTTTAAGCCGGTAAATACGACGTAATGTTTACAGTTGGTAAAATTCGTTATTTTTCGAATTAGTGTAAACGAATTTTTTCAATTTGGCCCAAGTCCAAAAATACTACTGGCGCACAAGCAACTTACCCTGCGGTTTGAGGATGTGTCGCTAAAGGAACTGGAATGGTTGTGTGGTAGTGGGGTTAAAATTCCCAATTTTTATACTTAATCTCACCCTCGCCCATCAAGGGGTGTTATTGTGAAGGATTGACACGGCAGTGGTGTAGTTACCACCCTCCAACAAATGGAAATTCCCGGCTTATCGCTACTATTGTGTGGATAATTGTTACGAGTTCAATAGCAACAAACGAGTTGTTTTGGTTTTGAGCGCTGCAACGTAACATTTTATCTTTCGTCTGTTCGCCTTCCAGACAAAATTGTGGGTTACGGAGTTCGCGACCTCCTCATGAACCGGCAAATTGGATCTTTTTTTATTGGATGTTAAATAAACTTTAATTGTTTTTATATTTGTTTGGAAAAAATGATACGCCACTGGCTCACTGTCGCTCGGTGTACCGAGGAACAAATTAAACACACTGACAGGGGATTGCAAATTAGGTGTTGGCTTGATTGGAGTAGCAAATTAACGATAAGAAACTCTAGTTATGACAGGATGCAAATTAAAAAGATGTCAATTTTTCTTCTATTAATAGCGAAAGCGGCCTACAAGAATGTCCAACATCGCACTAAAACATCAAATCACAAAAGTGCAAAAGCGCATCAAAATACAACAACAAAAACGTCCAACAAATTTCATTCATTGTTGTGATGTTTCATGCAAACAAATAATAATCTTAAAAATCATTCGTGATAATTATGAAATGACAACAATTGTGTTTATTATTTTATCAATTAGGATACATAGCAAACTAGTCAACAATTTCATTTGTATCTTAACATAATCATAGTGATAGACGATAGTAATAGTATATTATACTTATTATAAGTAATAGAAATGCATCATTATATGCCAGTGAGAATTTTGACCCACGAGTGCGCTTGCGCTCGAGTGGGACAATTCTCACGAGCTTTATAATGGCATTTCGATCACGTGTGATATACGACATTTTATCTTATCTTATCTTATTTTATCTTATACCATTGTACATTATACCATTGTTTTCGGTGAGAAAAATCAAATTTCCCTCACAAGAGAGATAAAGCTGTCAGATTTACTCACTTGTGAATATAAAAACAGCTTTATCTCTCTTGTGAACAAAATTTAATTTTTCTCACCGAAAACAGTGGTATAATGTACCTAAAAACTGCACCTATAAGATAAAAGTATTTTTTAATAACAATTACCTCGTTATCTAGTAAGCTTTTACTTGAACTTTCCGCAATCGAAAAATTGTTAAATCTAAAAATTTATTTAGAAGACATGGAATCACTAAATTGTTGAAAAATATTTCTTCTTCATTGTGTAACGAGCACATTTCTTATGTCCTTCAGTATATTTCAGATTTCAACAAACTCTATTCAAAGAAAAGTTTAAATGTAAAGTGAAATTGAAAAATTACCTATGTAGAAATATTTTAGGCTTACTTTGACAAAATTTTGCGAAATGTTTGAGGTTTTAATTTTCATTTTCGATCTTTATCAAAATCCTAGAAAAAAGTTGGTTTGTTGAAAAAACTACTTGTTTCGAATAACATCTCTCTTAAGTCGTATCCTGAGTACAGCTTTTCGGGTTTGTTTAGATTACTATTAGTTACAAAATGTAAAAAAATATTATTGTCATTACGAGTATGACCTAAAATAATAATTTTTGGACTTGGCAAAATCTCCCGATTTAAGCTCATTTCTGTCTACACGTTTTAAAATATTTGGAATGAGGCTATCTTGACCTAAAACAACGATGTGTGCCTTGTTTCATTCCACCATTCCTCATTTTTACCAAGCTTTTAAAATATTTGCAATGTCGTTTTTCATTTTCAAATGTTTATAACGCATAATACGAATATTTATTCTTATTTAAATTTGTTTTAAGATTTTTTTATTTACACTTGTTCCAAAAATAAAGTAAAAGAAATCACAAACATTAGATTTTTGTAATACAATTATACTCTGATAAAATTTTTTGAGCCACTATTTCACACAGAAAAAACATTGGAAAAGTAACACAATGGGCGATAGAAAGATCCCGAGCTGTACCATGTTTTTTGTGCAAGGTATTTTACACTCGATCGAACACTAGACTAAAAATTAAGTAAAATTGAATATTTTCTAAAAATAAATTTAACAACAGAAAAACTTTATTGGTGGAACAGCTCCCAGTATTTTATTAATATATTTAAATACTAATTATATAATTAACTATTTAATTATGGATAAAGAATTTGCTTATTGTCTATAGCGTTACAATAGTTTAATTTTTCGAAAATAAATATGTATACTTACGGTGTTTGCCGTCTAAATACTTTACTTTTACATTTACTTAGTAAATAGATTTTAATGTAAATATGTATTCGCTGCATACTTTTATACAGTGCAGTAAATATTAAGGAGACGCCGGGAGACACCTACACAGACTGAAATACTGAATAATTTGTTGTTTTTATCTTCACAGCTAATTACGGAATAAAATGAATTACTTTTTTAAATGATAAAAATTAATAAATAGGTAGTGGGTACGTAAAGTTGGACTCGTCTAGACATTATAATTATTCCATACGTTACTCATCTAAAAGCCACCCACACAAATAAAATATTGTTGTTTTCTACACATCTCAGTCTCCAAATTAGTATTTGTAGGTAAAACCAAAATTTATGGCTCTATGTTTGCCAAACTATAATAACATACTAATTTTCAAAATGTGTTCTCTCAAACGTTGCACCCATGAATTAGCAAGCACCTCATCGAATAATTTTAGCACACAAGTTTGGCAGGGCATTAAAAAAATCAATCATATCAGGTTGTTGCTAAGCCAAAGTTCTATGACTTTCTAAATATAAATACATCAAATTATCAATCCCGTATTTGCTCTTGGTTAATAAATAAGTAATGGGATACTTATCGTGTTTTTGAGTAATTTATTTTTTTGACATACTCCCAAATTAATTATTAATCAATCGAATGTGACATCCTTATCTCGCCAGCTGCAGGATGTGTTGATAAATAAGCGCAGCACGTGTATGAGTTACTTCTCAAAACAAATAAACCTTGTTTCAACAGTTAATGCCAAAATACGAATTAAAAATAAAACTGCTTGATAAAATTTTCTGTGTCAAGAAAGTATTGTTTCCACTCTCAAAAGTACGTTTGTGTTTTTGAAAATTGCAGCAATAACTGGGTCTTTTTCAGCTCTGTTGAGCAAGTGGTCGGGCCCTGTTTGCTCCTTTATTTGTCGGGTCTATGCTCCGTTGGACCGCTGCGAAAAAATGTTCATGAAAATGACGAATTTGTCAAATCTGGCCACACAAGTGAGTCAATTCTTCCAAAAAAAAAAACACACTTGACAAGCTTTCTTCCAGTTGGTGTTCTTTATGATGTGTGACCGCGTCCTGCTATGTTCCTTCGGAGGCGGAAACTGCCCCCAGAAGAAGGTCACCGGGTTGTACTCCCTCATGTTTTACAACGTTATAGCCTACTGCGTTTCGTACATCAAGGAACTGATCGAGAAAGAGGACTGGTCTGTGACTGTCAACATGACCCAGCACAGCAACATCAAGCACGTGGCAATGTCCGCGACGAAAATCGTGCTGGAATGGACCAAAGCCATAACTTTCATAATCACCGTCA
The DNA here is from genome assembly GCA_939628115.1 of Tribolium freemani. Lineage (NCBI taxonomy): Eukaryota > Metazoa > Arthropoda > Insecta > Coleoptera > Tenebrionidae > Tribolium > Tribolium freemani. The sequence goes on from OW626789.1 coordinate 13,730,213, forward strand.
CCTTCATGTTGCTCGTTTTTGGCCTGGAGCAGGGCTTGGAGCACTACCAACCCACGGCTCTGTACACGCTCATCACGTGGACCTACTACATGTGTACGGAGAAGGTTTTTATCGAGTTGTTCCCGCCATTCCTTGTCTTCCTCCGGCTGAAGCACCTGGAGGCTCTGGAGTCGCTCTACGCTCCGGTCATTTTGCGCTACTACACCGTGAGTGTCGCGGCTGTTTTGGTGCTCTTCTTGTGCTTTTACGGCCAAGTCAGGTTCACGTTCATCGCTTTCTACTTGACGGTTTATTTGAGACTCAAAGACATGGTGGCGAATTGTTTGAGAATTTTGAGGCACGAGCAGGCGGTTTTGGGACAGTTTAGACACGCCACAGAGGAAGAAATCGAGAACTGTGACGATGTCTGTGCTGTTTGTTTAAGTCCGATGGAAAAGGCGAGGGTTACGCCGTGTCACCACTTATTCCATGCCAGTTGTCTCAGACAGTGTTTGAGCGCGTCGCAGAATTGCCCCATGTGCAAGAGGGAATACACATTTGTGCACTAGGTCAGGGATTTTTTTTGTACGGTCGTACTAGCTTAATATTTTGTACGTGACTAGGATAGGCGAGGTAGATTAGTTTTGCTACGTTTATATGTATTTATTTATTTATTTATATTTTGTATGTGAATAAAAGTATTAGAAACATTTATTAGTTTACTTTTCCCAACAAAGCAATGAAGAACCCAAGTTATCTTCCAAGAGAAATTTTAAAGATAGAAGATATTTGCACGTTGATAATATTGAAATGTAGTACACCTCAATTATAAAAAAACAATAAATAAATACTAACATTGTACAAAACCTTTTTCTTCCGAATTTTAGAGCTTCTGAGATAACATTTAATTAACAAAAGCGTAACTCAATTCCGAATCTAGCAAGTAATTAGTTATTTTTCTAAACAAATCAAATTACAGATATCACAAATAATTTAATTAAAAATCAGTTTAAAAAGAATCTAATCTGAAATCAAAATCTTTTACCAGTTATAGTAAAAAGTTATTAAGTAATTAAAAAAAGTAATCAAGGTTGGTTGCTTGGCGTAGACCAATAGGCAAATTGCCAGGAAAAATCACAGATAATCTTACCTACATATATAGGTATTTTTTTACACACCGGGTTAGTGATGTTAAGTAATTAATTACTTAAAAAAGTAAGTAAGTCAAAAGCTAGAGCTTGTATTTTAAGTAGATACCTGACGTAACTGTCATTAATATTAAGTAATATCGAAATTAATGTGGATATACTTATAACATAACTTGACTTCTAAGACTTCTATAAGAAAGAGCCGTTGAAATATTGTTTTAGGACCGAATTTTTTGAGGACCAGTTGAAGGCATCGCTTATATGTTACATTAAAGAAAAAACTTGGTAGGTAGATTTTTACTCGTATTTTATTAATTTTTTTCGATTTGTTTTCAAAATTACATTAGTTTTCAGTGACATTTATTTTGTTAAGTAAAGTAGAAAACTTATCTCTGTAACAGAATTTTGACTTAATGTTTATTATTATATTATAAAAAATAAGAAACATTTTTTTCAACGTCTAACCTTTAGCTCTCAATTTATTTAAGATAAAATAACAATTTTCCATGATGTTTTCAGTTATTTCCTATTTTTAATTAAAAACAAACAAAATAGTAAACTTTTGGCTTTTGACGAAGAATGAAGAAGTGTGAAATGTTTTTTTTTCATTCCATCAAAAAGTATAATTTGTGCAACTGTTCCCGTTTTCCATTTAGCTACTTAAGTTTAGGTAAAAACATACTTTTTAACAATAAAAAAAATAATATTTGGCAATTTAATATACGGTAACCCCGGCGCCTCCACCATAATTTAATTACCGCCATAAGTTTAAAATAAAAAGTAGATATGTAACAAAATAGGCAAAAACTAAAAACGTACCCTCGTCGTATGTCTTTCCACTAACAATAATAGTTTTGTATGCACTACAATAGTTCCAGTTTAATTATGAGTAAATATGAGTTTTACAAAAATAAACCTAGTATGAAAAATGCATTTATTCAGAATTGGCTTCCACATGCATAAACATCACAAACATAATAAACCAATGTTCTACTAACTGCTGTAAAAATTGCACACTATCCCCTTCCACACCTCACAATATCAGATTATAAGTAAGGTCCTTAATAACCCTCTTATGAATTTTAAAGTAAATACAGAATTTTTCTTGCTTATTAGTTCAAAAATTCGCCTTGATTACAGACTGTAACGTTTATAGTTTTTCAAATCATTCGTATAAAATCGAAACCCTTTTGTTTCTCACTAAAACTAAATTATCAGATAACCATGTAGAATTTATTTTAAATCGTCCGATTGTTTAAAAAGAATAAATACAAAATTGACAAATTAACCAGTGATAATGGCATAATGACTTTCCGTCACTGTCAGAATCAACATGTAGCCTCAAAATTCTCCCACTGAATCATCAAAATGGATACGGTTCAGGATTCCCCTGAACAACAAAATTTCTTCAAGCGTATTTATGGAACAATTTTGTTAATCCCATAACGATTCTTTTTTACAGGTCTTGTAAAATTCATCTCATACCCATTTGTGGCGGTTGGACGTAAACTAATTCTCTGGTTGCATTTCACGGAACTTCTATTCATAAGACTTTACAATATTTACGCCCTCATATGTCAGGTAATCGCTTACGTGAAACTTTCTATTTTAAAACGCTCTTTTTACAGTTGTTCTTTTTTGTCTGCTGTGCACTTGTGTACCACGAATCCACAGAACTCGAAAAACATGAAGAACATGTTCTTATTGCATTGAAAACTTTACTCTTTTACTCCGTTTTTACGTATTTCACGACAAAGACCAGAGATATTTTAACAACGAATCGAACATCCCTTTTTCGTAATTTTAGTATCATGGAAGGAGTTTGCAGGATTATAATTGAATGGGCGAAAGCTATTATTGTGGTGTTTTGTCTACGAGAACAAGGGATTTATTTCAAACCCAGCATCCCTTACGCTGCCACTACCTTCACTTATTATCTCTGCACCGAAAAAATTTTTACCGAGATTTTGCAAAAAGTGATCAAATATTGGGAGTTCGAAATATTCGAGGATTTAGATCACTTATACGTGCCGTTGGTTTTAAATGTTTATACCATGACGTTGAGCTTTACTGCCGATTTGTATTTGATTTTAACGACCGAATTTGTAACGTTTTCACTGTGTTGTGCCTACTTTACAATATATCTTAGACTGAAAGATTCCTATTATAATTTTTGGAAGCTACTCGTGTTAGAAAAGCAGACTTTTAACAGTTTTCGTGACGCAAGTCAGCAAGATTTAGACGACTACGACGATATTTGTGCCGTTTGTTTGAATAAGATGAGCAAGGCTAAAATCACACCTTGTAACCACTTCTTCCACCCTTACTGTCTCAAAGAGTGTCTCAAAAACTCATTCTTGTGTCCTCTTTGCAAAGTAAACTTTTAAATAAAACTACAATCAATAGCTTATCGTTTTATTACTGAGTCAACCGATTAATTAAAGAGAACGTAAACTAAGCTTCAGTTCATACAAAAATTTAACAATAAATTGATATTTTTTGAATGTAAAATTAAGAAAGTCGTAATTAAAATGTTTCTAAACACTAATAAACGTAACGTGAATTTTTTTCTCTTAATACATAATTATTTGAAACTATCAACAATAATTATTGCCTTGTTTAACTCCGAAGTTTGGTCTCTTACGTAACAAGAAAAAAAATCTTCAAAATAACAAATATTTATTACATCAACTAAAAATCTTAACTATCTACAATAAAAATTTTAGTTAAAGATATGAACTGTCCAGCGCAAAGCCCTGACCTTCATTCTTTACAGTGCCTTTGGGATACGTTAAAAGACATTCCTTAAGAAGACCTTCGAAAAGAGTGAATTTTTATTCATGAAGACAATTTTTTCTCCCCTCAAAAACTACGATTTTAAACTTATCTTTAAAGTTGGAAAAAATATTATTTTTTTTAAATTTGTAGGTAGCCTATGTACACAGTTACAGTAAAATATAAAACAGTTCTCTCATTCTTCTTTACCTAGCAATTACTTTTTTTTTGTTTTGGTGTACTCGTAGAAAGTATTAACTTTAAAACGCTGTCAATTTAATGCTGATTTTCTTTGCCTACTCTATAAAAATGACTCGTTTTCTTTAAGTGTATACATAGAGCTCGCTAATAAATGTCATACCCTTTTGCACAAAGATCTCCTTCAAATGTTAAAGAAACTTTAAAACTTAAATTCCAAAAAAAATTAAATAATGCGGGCGATTTTTAAATATTTTCCGGAACAGTAACCCCGGCGCCTCCACCATAATTCATTTATACTCATTCTGTAAAAATTATCGTAAAATTGTAAATAAAACAATGCTAGATTATATTTGATGGTATATTGTTTCATCTCTTCTATGGGCTCAAAACGCCGCCTCTGAAGTGTTAATTACAGTTTAGGAAAAAAATTAATTACATGGAGCCATCAGATGAACACAGGTTTGATTGATTACTTGATTAGTGATTACTGATTACATTGGATAAATTTTTAACAAAAAATTCGCGAACAATAGTCGATTTTTATTTTCATGGTGCAAAAGCCTTAAAATTTTTTACCACAAATCTGGCCTTTTTCTGCGAATATTTTCTCACAAACGTTTCATAATAGCTAATACAACAAAATATTCTTTATTAATAGTGCGACCCTTCGGAAAACATTCAGAATGAAAAGTGATGTTTATTGATTTTTGGCGACTTTTTCTATGAATATGAAAAAGTCACTTAATCTCTGGCGCTTAAATTTGGCTTGATAAGAAGATAAAATTGTATGAAAATATCACTATACTATTTTAATACTTTTTTACGTACCTTTTTCCTTTATAAAACTTTTTTGACTTAATTTTTACCACATGATTTTTTTGACTGTATGTCATGTTCATTATTTTTAAACTCAAAATTTTAGTATCAGTAACTTTACAATAATTTTTTATTATTATTTTTAAGACCACTTTTGGCAAGGATTTTTAAAGTCCCACGTCTCACTAAACGAATTATTTCTCCGGCATTTTTATTTTTTGTATGATTTGTTACTTTGACTTTGTTTCTTTCCACATATCGAAATTTAATTACATTGATAATAAACATTTCGCAGCTTTCTAACGAATGAATTTTCTCGATCTAATGATATAATAAGGTTTAAGCGGTTGCATAACTTGTTAAATGCAACAATATTCTTTCGAAACCTACATTTTCTGAAATCATTTTCATAGAAATATTAACCATAACTGTTTGTGAGGTTGAACTGGGCAAATTTTAACAAACTTCTTAATTTTTTATGTCTTAAATTAGTGTTGTTTTTAGCTTTAAAAAAAAGAGTAAGTTTATGCCAAAAAATCATTATTTTAACTTAGTTTATTGAAAATAATTTTAGTTTAGTTTGTACATATTTCAATAGTGAACTTACCAACTCAACGGGACACGCTGTATATCAAAGTTGTACCTACTTTTCCGGGTGCCAACGTCGTGTAATCTTTTAAATAAAACAATATGTAGGTATATTTTATCGTTTTATTACTGAGTCAACTAATACAACAATCAAAAGATACAACAATGATACATTAAAGAGAGTGTAAACTAAGGGTAAGTTTATCACCATTCGTAACAATAAAATTGACATATTTTGGATGAAAAATCGACAAAGAAGTGGATAAAATATTTGCCAGTGACTAGAACCTTTAGTGCCTAATAATTTGATGAGCTTAACGTGATTGTTAGGACAGTTTGAGCCGACTCCACAAAAGAATTCGATAAATTGAAAATTCCCTCTGGAAGTACAATGAAAATTCTCCAAACAAGATCTAATATCAACAACAATTGTCTTTATTCAACTACGATACTTTGTCTTTCACATAATAATCGGAAAAAAATTCTAAAAAAATATTCATATTCAAAATAATAAATACTTATCACATATACAAGGAAAGTTAATCTTTTTTACTGATCCTTCAAGGACACAACGCTCCAACCTAACACCCTCCTGTCGAACCCAGACGTGAACAAGTTCACACCTCCGACATCGTCAATCCAAGCTGCGCTCGCCACCATCCTGTTGTGCCCCAGTCTGCTCGACCGAGGCAGTCTTGCCAACCTCTGCCCAGTCAAGTCGAACAACCTGACATGCCTGTTATCATGCGGAATTGCGATTATTCCGTTCGCCGAAACGCTCAACCTGTTGACGGCCGAATCGACGCGAATCGTCGCCACAGGGTATCTCATATTTTTCAAATCCCAGACTTTCACACTCCGGTCGTCCGACCCTGAAACCACTTTATCCTCCCGCGTGAAAACGGCCGAAGTCACACTCCTGAAAGCCAAATTGGAGGAAAAAAACACAAAATCACGAAAAAATTACTCGGTGTGTCCCTGGAACACCGAAACCGAGTGCAAGCTCTCCCTAAAGTCCCACAACCTGAACGTTGCGTCCCTTGACGAAGTCACAGCCAACCTCTGACTGGGGTGAGCCGAAGTGTGGATCAGCTCCTGGTCGTGGCCTAAAAGCGTTCAAATAGAACAATTTTTTCTAAGGCCTAATTGGACCGGTAAATAAGTGCAGCTTAAAACTGTCTAAAGTTTGGTTTAAACTAAACCGTACCTTGGGTACATCAAAAAACAATTCCAATGCACAATTTAAAAACGGATCGATAAGAGCGTTATTTTCAGCGAAATAAAATTACTACACTTTCGGTATAGTAAAAAGATTTCTCGATCTTGCTGTAGCTTAAAAATTGAGAATACTTTGGTAGTAATTGCTGCAGTAGCAATCTATACAATATGGCCACCTATACAGACCAAGGCAGAAAGAGAATCTGGATGATGGCATAGGTGATAAAGATGAGATAAACAGACAGATAATGATTAAATTTCTGCAATGCCATATAACATATGTGGCATTGCAGCATAAAGCAAGATTTATCATAATTAACAAACGAGACACTGCACAAATTTTTAGATTTTATTTTCGGTTTTTATGAACCGTATCAGTAAAAGTGAATTTTTCTTTATAGGAACTTAGTAGCAGTCAAACGTAATTAGATAATTAGAGCCACATTTGTATTAGCTGTTTCAAAACTATAAAATCGCCAACGTCGCATTTTCTCTCAAAATTAGCTGTTATAAATTATTTATGCACTTCAAAAAAATAATAGCCAATGAAATTCATACTTTCAATGACGGATCTAATCGTTAATAACTATTTTACAATTTTATCAATCTTATTTAAAAAAATAATTCGGTAAAATGCGACGTTGGCGTTTTTATAGTTTTGAAACAGCTAATAAAATTTGAAATAAGAGCAGGAAAAAAAATACAAACTGATAACGGACGGCACACAAAAAAGACTTCACATTTTGATTATTGAACAATCGTTATAAAATTCTGCTAATTTAAAAAGCACAAAGTCCAACAATCATTTTTGAAGTAAAAGGTGGAACTTGTTGAAACTTTTGAAACCACGAAACCGAAGAACAAAGCAATGTGTAACGATTTCTGATTATCTTACTTTTTGTTTACACATAACAGATGGGATAAAAAAATCTTATTGTGTGAAAATAACTCTAAAAAATTTATTTAGACAGGGCTTAATTATTAAAGACTTAACAATATCGAAATTAGACAGTGTAAAGTAAAATTCCTTGGCCTTGTTTAACGACGTAAGAAATAAGAACATTTATATGTTTATATAAATATTATATTACAAATCAATTTACTTACCGATACCTATTTTCTAAACTACCAGAAACTAGAAAGCTTTACGTCCAAAACGCAAATATTTTGCAGAATTTTTATAAAAATAAACCATATAGAAAATTGATGAAAAGTATGTTCCATTTTTTATTTTTGAGATAAAGGGTGTCCTTTATTTCAAAAAACTCTAAGACTCAGAGGCTTATCACAAAAAATGGTATAATATTTAATGCCAAATTCCAACGTGGTAGTAATTTTCTGATCTTTGTACAAGTGTACTTTTACGAAAAATTGGTATAAAATTATAAACTGTTGTAAATAAAACTTCGCTTCAGTTTAATACTTAAGTCATTTTTTCACCAAATAAATTAAGCTCACGTTCAAATGGTGCTAATGTTTATAAAACTTCAAAAAGTGTAGATAGATCAGGATTGAACGGAATTCAACAAAGAGATTTGTAATGTGTAATTAGGGGGTCTGCACTTATGGAAGATTGCTACTCTTACAAACGATTTAAACAGAAATGATGAAACAGGTGTTAACCGTTGTTTTAAAAGGAACGACAGTGCAGCTCGATTTATTTAAGCTGCACTTATAAGCCTAGCTTTGTCAGGCGTTGTCCAAAAGCAGAACCGGTGCAGTTAGGCGTAATAATTGCTTTAAAACCTGAAAGCGTGGTCAATAGAGACCCCGTTTCCACATCGTGCAAAATCGCAGATCGGTCCCATGAAGCCGTGATCACTTGGTCAGCCCCCACGATCCACTCGGCGGCCGAGACAGCCCCACTGTGCCCCAAAAGTTCGCGAAAAGGGGTCCGAAGTGTGGAAATCTTCGAGTCAATTTTATCATCGATATCCTCCCCTTCCAATTCTTCCTCGGACGAGTGCCCCTTCTTTAAATAAAATGACTTGGCTTTTTTCCAATGTAATGTAAATATTAGTTTGAACTAACAAAATACAGACCTAAATGTTTCGTCGGATTACAAAAGAATAAAAATAAGTCTGACAATGAGTGGCAGATTGTGTTTCAAGGTGAACCGCGGTGCAAAAATACGTATTTATTGCTCGGTACAGATTTGTTTAAATTACCGGTAAATCCCAGTTTAGCGCCGCTTGCCAAATGTGAGCGCTGCAATCGCCACTTCCGGTTAAAACCAGATCTTTGGCGGGGTGAAACCTAATTGAATTAACGGATCCGGTGTGTCCTTGGTACTGGAGCAGACAACGAGTGGTTTCAATACTCCAAATGCATGCGCTGTGATCTACAAAAAGTCATTTCTAGGATCGCAGACATTACATTATAATTATAGCTGCGTGGTTGGTTATTTGATTGTTTACGTAATTGTATATTTTGCCGGCTGAAAGCAAAAATTATTGTTCCAAGGTTGGCATAATGCATCTTTAATGGCTTGAAATTTGCAGCGAAATATTCGCATTCGAAAAATTCTTTTCACTTTGGAGTGGAGCAATTGGTGGTTACCTAATTATAACTACCAAAATTTTCACAATTTAATTATGTGTAATTAACGCTGAGAAATTCCATTTTGTAAAAACCTTGTCCACCAACACAAAAATATTGCATAAATACAGTTATGATGCTTTTTAGTTTTATTATTACGGAAATGACACGTCAAGACAACAGCAAACATATTTATTCCGATTCCGCAGTTCGATTTATTAACAAATCATAGACTACAATAGACTACAAGCTTCGTATTTGTAAACAATTTAAATAACGTGTCCAAAATCCACAAGCGGTGAAATTTCTCTCCCAACATATAAATAAATTAACAAAAATAGAAATACCAAAAATTTTGAGTCACACAAAAATGCATTTAAACTCGACTTAACGTGCGAAAACAATTTGTTAGCACATTTTCGTCCCAGTTTGTTTATGCTCGTAAAACTTATTAGTGACTGGGTTTTTCTAAACAAATTTTATAAATGGAAGTTATTTGAATATTTTATGGTATTTTATTTATGTTGACCCCGCTTAAAATAACAAAAAGGGAATAGCTAGTGCGTATTTTACAAGGCATTAAAGACTGAAGTGTACCACAAAGACAAGTTTATTGACAATTATCCTGTTTTTAATTTCAAATCAAAGAATAGGGTTGAATTAAACATTTTTTTAGAGATTAACAAAATACATTAATATGATACATAACATGTGTATATTTTTATTAAAAAATATCAACATAACTTTCAACAACTGATACAACCACGACTTATTTCATTATCGAACTTGTCTCACAAAGTTTATCGAAGTTAAACATAATATAAGAATATAACACAAATCTAAATCACTTTCATTACTCATTTTATTCAAAATCAAAAATAACAAAAATATAACAGCTTGGACGCATTTTAAAGCATTTAAATAGTCTTCCTACTTTTCACAAAAAAATATATTCATGTGATATAACACTGCAATCAACAAAAATTTTAATTAAAATATTTCGTTCACGTTTCGTAATATTTGTATATTTTTTATTAAATAATACAACACAGCATTTTCAATTTCCCCAATATTTCACACAAGCACGAGTTACTTAATTAGCTATATTATAAACAAAATTTATCGAAACTCAACATAATAATAAGAAACAAATCGAAATCACTCAGTACAGTGTTTACAACATTACAAGTTTTACCAGAGACATTTGTATAAATGGTGATGTCTACTTAAAAAAACAAACTTGTTTTTCAAGTTGTGGAAATAAATACTTTAATGTGAATCGAAATATTCAAGAGAATCATGACTTTGAAATTAAGTTGGCAATATTAACTATCAATTCAAAGTCACACTTTTATGGTCAACTGTGCTTCATTTTCAATGTTGCCAACTTAATTTCAAAGTAATTATTTAATATTTTTTGTTTTATTCGTGACAAACGATAATTTATTAAACTTGTCCAACCTTGGAAATGGTACAAAATAAAGAATTTCCGTCCAATTAATTACTAATAAGCGTGAATTTGTGGCAAGTGCTCCCTTGATGCTCCTTATAATTTATTCAGAGATTCGCTTGACCCTGACCTTTAATTTATTCCACAGTGGCTAGCATGTCCAGTTGTTCATGTTTATAATTACATAAGTATCATAATCTATTGATTGATAGCATGCCAGCCTTCTTAATAATTATCAAATCAATACGAAGTGGCACATGTTGCGGCCATTTTATTGCAAATTGATTTAAAGGGTCAAGGTTGTGCGTCATTGACCTGCATTTAAAAATTCGTTCCATACCTGCAGAAGCTGTGCCAATGACGGGAACACCTGGCCTGGCCACAGAAACTTCCCAGACCCCGTCCTTGTGTCCAATGTAATTCTTCACCAAGCCACAATTGTACTGTGGGGCTTTAAAACTGGACACGATTTTGCTAGTTTGAGCCTTCAGTTTATGAGCGGTTTTCGACTTTTGAGAGGACGAACTCACTGCAATTTCGCAAGAAAGTGCCCTTCGTGTGAATTAAAATAAAAAGGTCTTACGTTTTTTTGACAAAACTTTAGAAATGTTGTTTTCGAAATCGACACAGTCGGGCTTATCAAACGTGTCCCTTTCGATTTTTTCATTTAAAACTTCGATTTTATCTTGTACTAGAATCGTGCCGGTTAAAGCTAAGTCTCTTTGGGTGGACGTTACTCACATGACTGGTTTTCCTGATACAAAATATCAAACTCTTTCTCGATGAGCCTAAACAAATTGAACAGCTTCGTCTTGTAGGCTGGGGCCAGGGGGCAATCATTTTCTATGTCTGAACGGAAACCGTAAAAGATGTCCCCATCGATGATACCACTTTGTGGCCGATTCATAGAGCCTCTTTTTGCTTTTGATTGAACCTTACTGTTCGAAATGTTTTGATTGACTGACATCCTAGACGCGCGAGAATACTTAAATTGTTCAAAACTTACGAAACGACGGTGCACAATCAATAAATACACTGATTGTTATTCCGCTTAATTACCTTTGGAAGCTCATTTCATACCCAATGTCACATCCAATTACACCACTACACCCTACTCAAGGTTTGCGATTACGTTAAAATGGAAATACTTCTTTTAAAAACAAATTTAACATGTTTTTGATAAATTGGGTAGACTTTGACGTTTCTGACATTTTAATGACAAACAACTGTCAGGGCAGCTACAGATTCCCACATTATCGGCTATTACATTAACTCAAAAAAATAAATACTGTGACTGTGATAAATATCACAGAGAAAATTAAATATTTAAGTAATGATTACATGGCTAAGTATTTAATCAATGATATGACATAAAAAAAACATTAAATGCTGGTTAGATAATACAGTATAATTGTATTCCTACCTCCGGGTGTCAAATAATAAACTGGCAGAAGTGTAAGAATAAAATATTTCTGAAATTCTGGTTTCTTGTAATAAATCATTTTTTATATGCACAAAATAATCGGTTAACTTAGATGAAATTGTCATGTTGGTAGCTCTGTCGAGTTGTTTTAAACGTACTAGTTGGCAGTACTGTACCAATAGATTTAATTTAAATACGTTTAATGGTTTGTATACGTATATTATTCTTTATTTATAAGCGAAAATTACAAAATAACCAGCACCATGATGCTACTTACAGCTACAATAAATTAAATTAAATATTAACATAAATAAATAAATTAATAAATAAATATCAATATTCGTCAACAAAATTGGTAAGTAAATGGTAAAGTGCGATAAGCATTAAGTACTTTGGTTTAATATCATTAGTTTAAATACCACAGTGTAATACTGAACAGTCTTGCAGCTAACTTTAATTTGTATGATTTGTTCTCACATTTGCATTAGCATGCTGTTGTACATTTTCGGTCAATTCTTTCCCAGTTGTTTCAAAAGGTAAGACCAGGCAGGCTATAGAAGCCAAAATTGCAGCCACTGTGTAAACACTTGTTGCAAAAGAAATTGAACTTTTCAACAAAACCTAAATAAAAAATTACAATATAATTGTTACAAAATTAGGAAAAAATACCTGAGCCACATATGGTGTTACCATGGCGCCTAACCTAGCCATAGCACTACAAGAACCAACTCCAACAGCACGTAAGGAAGTTGGGTACACTTCAGGAGTGTAAACATAGGCAGCCTGAAAAACTCCCGCGATAATACCACGAGCTAGAAATAACATCACAGTTAAGAAAACACGCCTGAAAACAATCGTTTAAATAAGCTGAAACAATATTAAATAAATTGGTACTTTTCTGAACAAACCATAAGGAAACAACAACAAATTGCGTAAGCTACGAACTGTACAGCCATGGTTTTTTTACGTCCAAATCTTTCAATTGTAAAAATTGTGATAAAAATGCCTGAAACGTATGAAATAACAATTCAGAGAAATGTTTAGTGATAATTTAATTACCCGGAAATTCAGCCAATGTTGTCCACAATAAATCCATATAATCAGTGGTTTGCAATTGTTTGCAATCAGCTGCACACGTATCAAGCGTCTGTGAAGGTAGAGGAATATCAGAACATAAAATACTGGAAGTTTCGAAAAGTTCCGTCGTCATAAGGACTAAACCATAATAACAAAAAGCGCAAGCCATCCTAAAAAATTACATATGGAACTCTTTTTCTTTGCCGTGGGAGAAAAAATACCATATAAACCACAAGAGAAGTGACGTTCTCCTTAAAGAAGGCACTAGCAAGTCTCTAAAGCGCCCTCTGTGTGGTGATGAAGTGGTCGCATCATCCACCACTAAACGTCCAAGCAACATTGGTTTACCATTATCTTTAGCAATTTTTTCTAAAGTTTCCAAAGCTTTATCAGTTTGGCCACTGGCAACGTGAAACCTTGCCGATTCAGGCAACCACTATCAAAAAAATAAAAAATAAAAAGTTACTTAGTTTTTTATTACTTACAGGACAAACTAAAGCAAAAGCCAACAAAGGCCCGGTTGAGAGAGCCAACAGCCACTGCCAACCTAACGTCGGCATAACAACTAACGCGAGCGCAACCTCAAAACATGCACCCAGTGCCCAAAAACACTGCAAACAAAAATTAAACAAACCGAGAAACTTCCTGATCAAAGTAGCCCATGACTTAAAAACATTACATGTTGCCAACTGAATTTCAAAGTTATAGGCCACGTTAATCGCAACAGCAAACTTACATCAAGCAAAACAACACACTTTGCCCTTTGTTTTGTGGGTAAAAACTCGGCATAAAGCGTAACACTAAAAACAAAAAATGCGAACACAAACTAAAAACACTAAGTACTCACGATTGAGGCGTACAACCAATCGCGAACCCCACAAGACCTCTCAACAGCAAAATCCACATAAAACTAGGTGCAATAGAACTCAGCAAACCGTAATAAAACAACAAAACCGCACACAATGTTAGGGCCTAAAAGTGCAAGCATGAGCACACATAAGCGATAGTCTTACTTGGCTACATGTTTGCGTCCATATCTGTCGCTTAAATTGCCCCAAAAAGTTGACGATAACATCATTCCTAAGAACACGACGGTTGTGGTTAAGGCCTGTTGGTACCTAGAAATGTGCCAGTCGCAGTGGAGTGCAGGTGAGAGGATTGATAATATTGTCATTTCCATGCTATCAGCCATCCAACACAAGCCAGTCCATAAGGAGAGTTTGACTTGAAACCAGCCAAAACCCAACGCATTCACGGCCTGAGTCACGGTGTAGGTATCTGGATATGAATATTTAGCAAATTTCAGTCACACGTTTTCGTGTTACCATCAGGGACAACAGAGACTGAAGCCATTTCAATATCTTGAGGAAGTCCATTTTCGGCAGTGGGCAATTCTGCTCGAGGGTTTGGGGCCGAATTTGTGCTACCGTCAATGTCTTGGTAACCCTTCGAGCGTCGCAGAACCATGGTATTGCTTTATTTTGATGTTTTCTTAAAAATAAACTGACATACGTGGAAGGGGTTCCTAACCTAAATTTGTGTTTACTTGTCAAAAGTGACAGCACACATAACCTAAGAAAAAAAGGTGTTTACGTTTTTGAATATTATTTTAATTGTGTAAAAAAGCGGTAATTACATTTGTTTTTGTTAAAACGTAACAGTTAATTTAATAGATCGAAGATTTTATGCAGTTTGTGTAAGTTATTTTACACAAAAAAAATTAAAAAATTATAAGAAGCCTCTGTTTACAAATATATTTGAAAATTATGTAATAAGAAGCCCTGGTATTTTTCCAAAACCTGTCGTTGTTATTTACAGCATTAAATCCACATTTTTGATTATGAATGTTATCTTCCAAGTTCATTTAAAAATAAACTTATGTAAATAACTGTTATTTTTTATCAGCTTTGTTATGTGAAAGAAGACAAGTTAATAAAAACTTTTAAGTATTTCTTTTGTGCTTCCTCTCCAATAAACATGGTAAATAATTTTCAATAAAATACAGAAAATAAATGCTTATTTCACAGGTTAATTTTACATTTAGGGGCCTTATGGCACCAACTCTGACTGCTTTTAAGAATGATTGGTACGTAATTTTACTTCACTTATGCTTCCGATAAGCATTTTTTTCTTAGGTCAGTGGATTTAAGTGTTATTCAAGACTACGCAAAATTTCTTGCTGATTCAAAAATTATGGGTGTTTTAGGTAATTTCCTTTTTTAATGCCTTATAAAATAAAAAAATCTATTTTAAAAAAAGTAAATGGGACAAGCGGCGAGGGAATGTCTTTAAGCGTGCAAGAAAGAAAGCAAGTGGCTGAAGAATGGGTCAAAGCAGTGAAGAAAACGAACCAACATTTAATGGTACAAGTGGGCGGAGCCCCCTTACCTGATGTCCTAGAACTTGTACTTAAAAAATCCGAAAATAATTTTTTCCCACTTTACGCAACATTTTAGGCAAAACATGCCGAATCAATTGGAGTGCATTCCCTCCTATGTTTGCCCGACCTTTACAACAAACCCACAAATTCAGCTGATTTGATCAGGTACTTGAAAATTGTGGGGGCTGCCGCTCCGAACACCCCCTTTCTGTATTACCACATCCCGAGTTATACCAACGTCAATAGTGAGTCTTTTGTTATAATAAAAAAAAACTAAATAATTATTCCAGTCCATATGGGACAATTTTTGAACGATTCCGTCGGTAAAATCCCGACTTTCCACGGCATTAAATTCACATCGACCGCCTTAGACGAGGGTGTGGCTGCCGTGGAAGCCAATGGGGGCAAATACGCGGTGTTTCTGGGGGCTGACCAATTAATGGCGGGGGCTTTCACTTTGGGTTTTGACTCCGCAATTGCAACAAGTCTAAATATGTTTCCTCAATTGGGAGTAAAAATCCTGGACGCGGTCAAACAATCGAAACTTAACAGCGCAAGAGAGACGCAACAAATTTTAACAAAAGTTTGCTCCGTTGTTACCAAACATGGGCCTTGGGTGCCCACCATGAAAGTCGCCATGGACCTATTTACACCCATCAAAGTGGGCAAAGCGCGTGAACCTTTGGCCAATATAACAACAGAACAAGTGAAGGAAATAGGGGCAACAATGAAAACAATCAATTATTGTTAATTGTAAAAGGGATCCCGACAAAAACGCGATCAAGAGTGCTTTGAAAATTTTATGAACGCATCTCAAATAACGTCGTTATGTCGAATTTTTTTAACATCTGTCTTCTGTTAAATATTGATTATACGATTAATTATAATGAAAATCAATTTTTTCTAGAAGAAATTAAATTTAACTCAATGTTATAGTCATTTGATTAAACATAACAATTTAGGCAAGACTTACGTTCATGAAATCTTCACAGCCCTCTTGACCACGTTTTTATTTAGACCCCCGATATTTTATTAAAAATGTTGCAAATAAAATATATAAATATAGATAAAAGGCAGTCTTTAGTCTTGATGGGGCGAATAAAACTTTGATGGCAATACAGGCGACACGCTATTGCTTCCAAATCGTTCGTTAAACGAGCGATTCTGGGACTGGTAGCGCATTTCAATGACTTTGTCATAAAACCGTGACAATTTAACAGCGTTTGAGGAACCGGCGGCAAGATATCTCGCCTGTCGTGTATCAAGGATAATTTCATCGGCCCCAAACTGACTGGCAAAGGTGCCCGTTGTGGATTTCCTCTCGTCAATCTGATCAAGTTTTGTCCCAATGACAAGAATGGGCATCGGATTATTACCAAAGAAATTCTCTGGGTCGTATTCATCCATACTATGGATTGAAGTTAGCGATGTTTGGTTAACGTCATGGTTTATCAATTCTTGTAACCATTTGTGGAGATTCAATTCGGACTTTCGATTTGTTAGATCATGAACTAGAATCACTCCGTGACAAGGGTTGTAAAATACGGGCCTTGTGTTTCGGTGATTATTGCTTCCGCCCACATCCCAGAATTCTATAAAGTAAGTTTTCTGGTCTTTTGTCCCTTCCTTGTACTCGTGGAGCTTGACTTCCACTGAACACCCGACTGTCCAACTGGGGGACCTTATGGGCTCGGTGTGCGCGACGAGGTGGACGAAGGAGGTTTTGCCAACGCCGGAGTCGCCCAACACCATAATGCGCACCCGGTCTATTGCCGTCATTATTTTTTAATCACACAATTACAATTTACAACTGGTAAATATTTGAGGTTATCTGCGTTGTCAA
This sequence comes from Tribolium freemani, assembly GCA_939628115.1. Lineage (NCBI taxonomy): Eukaryota > Metazoa > Arthropoda > Insecta > Coleoptera > Tenebrionidae > Tribolium > Tribolium freemani. The sequence continues at coordinate 13,747,649 of OW626789.1, forward strand.
CTTGTCAAACAATTGGGGGCCTGGCCGTAAATTTACAGTCGCTTATTCAAATAATGAAAGTGAATTTGTAAACTTTCACCGGTAAGCTAATTAACAAATTAAAAAATAATTAAAATAATTAATTGTGGGTCACAACACATTGTTTTATGTTGTACTGATCTCAAATTGTAATTCAATTGCTATAACACTTTAATTGGTCAACTGTAAAAGTGTAACTTACGTCACAATTTACAAGAGCCGGCTCCGACTTTTTGACAAGTAATTTGTAGGTTACACTTACATTTTAAATTATGGGCAACAAGCAAGAGGAGAATTGTTTAGCTTGTAAAATCACATCAATTTGTTGTTTAACGGCAATTGGTGGTTACCTCATCTATCATGGCAAACAACCAACACAAAAGTACAAATACTCCTTAATTTCATTAGGATTGGGTAATTAACACACAAAGTGCTTTACTAGACATTTATTTATGTAATTGCAGGTTCTGTAGCGTTAGGAATTGGCGAAATATTTGATAAATCGCCGTTTCGTGATTATAAACAACAAAATCAATAAATATTAAAACCGAAATAAACACTTCATTTTCCAATTTTTCCCAGCTTTGTATCAGTTTTAGGATTAGCTGTAATGTTTTGTACGGCCACAATTAGTTCATTGGCTTTTGTTTGCAAATCTCTTAAGTCATGGATGTATAAAATTCTTAATACTTTTGCCGCTTGATTTAAAACAGGATCATTCAAATCAAATCCTAAATCAGCTTCTTGAAAAGGAAAAGGTGTGCCCTTTACAGACAAATTTAGGTATTTCAATACTTAAACTACGCACGAATTACCTTTATTATGACTTCGCTTGGATTGGCTTGAGCTTGTGGTGATAGTCTTGTAGTTACAAGCTTTGCGACTGCTTTTAAAGTTACAAGTGGGTCAGGATGGGGCGTTATATTCAACAGTTGTGCCAATTTTGAAATACCTTCTGCAAATTCCTTACTGTGGACTGAAATTTACTAAAGTTATATACCGAAACAATCGACTTATTTACGTACAATCTAATTTATCAAGAGGATTTTCAGTGACAACAGTTGGCACATTAGTTGCCTTTAAATTCTCAACTGCATGTTTAATGTACACTTCCCCTAAAACAAAAATTTATTTTCGAGTACTGTGATTTTACGACCAATATTACTATTATTATGAGTCTCGATTTGCACAGCATAACCTAAAAGCCACTGGAGTTGTTCTTGGTGGCTCTGTAAATTGAGAACACCTAGAGCCTCCTTGTATTTTTGAAAGTGGTTAGGCCAATCATTTGACGTTACGTTCTTAAGGCCATTTGCAACGCTAGGATCTGCTTTATTAATTTTATTTAATTCCAACCATGCCACAATTTTCCTGAATGTTGCTTCGTCTAAAAATCAGTAATTGGAGTTGAATTAAAATTATCGAGAGAAACGCGTCACCGTTAACGTTCACATCACACTGTGGGTACTCTAACGCTGATAAGAGCCTTTTAACCATTTTTAATTATTCACGAGTGATAAAATAAATAAACTTTACCGGCGCTAACAGTGTCAAAATGACAATGAATGAATGAACTTGTATGGTTTCTGCGAAATCCGGATAAGCCGAAATGAATTGCTTGGAGCTGCTGGTTACAATAAGCTCGAGGTTTTTTTAATAAAAAAGTAGGAATAATACATAAGTGTTTATTAAAAATGCACATACAGTACAATTAATAAAAATTTCTAATAGCTCGTGCTCAGTCTTTTGTAAAATAAATATTCCTATATTTAAATGCCGCCAGGGCTAATAAAAACCTACATATTACTTTTTTCTTAAAACTAAGTTATATCATAGGTAAGTGACATAATATACATACTATATTTTGTGTATAACACAACATATAACACCTATAAATAGTTAAATACAAAAATATGGTGGTAAACATTCTCTATCAATTGTCCCAAACAAAATCATTGAAATATTTCTCTCAACTTAAAACATATTTCGTAACTGTTGGTGACGATACGCAAAAATAAAATCAACGGTCCGAAAGAATTTGTCAAATCATAAGTAACTTTCCAATAAATAAAAATAACAATCGGGATTTAATTTCTTTATCACAGGCAATTTGAGGCGACCAATAAAAGACTGCAAAGTAATAACGGGTGTAAGACGTAGATAATTACAGAATCGTTGGTCTGATATTGATATAAGAAGAAAATGTAATACTTGGGTACAAATGTATTCGTACCGAAATATTACTGCCCAAAATCCATCAGTTATAAGATTAATATACTTGTTAAGTTTGGATATTGTTCAAACATTAAAAATCACTAAATGTCTACATGTTATACTTTCATTTAGAAATGCTGTTGACTATACATTTTGTAAATATTTCGTCTATAATATCCAATCAATGACGTAAAAGAATTATCACTAAAATCGATATTAAATAAATATCACGCAACTTTTTTGATAACAGTAACAAACAATGGCTAGTGTAGTAATCTCAGTGGTGAGATGCGCTGTCATGCTCGAGTTGAAAGATTTTTTAAGGTTTGACATTGCATTAGATAATCTGGAAGCAG